>OX439139.1:158052213-160452213 GCA_949318255.1 Pollenia labialis | reverse complement strand
AAGTTTTCCAAACCACATGTACCTACATAAATAACATATAAATAAAATAAATATAACCCTTTTTTTCTTTTTTATAAGGATAAAGTAGTGCAAAAATAATGTTACTACAAATGTAGTCTTCCGACCGCCCACGTAAGTTTTCGATCCCGAGCACATAAAGGTTAAAAAAATATCAAGAAATAAAGCCATCAAAACATTTTGACGTATTGTAAGACATAAACGGTCATACTCTGGTTACCAAAATCACGTAAAATTGAAATCGTGTTCAAAGATCATAAAAAAAACTTTGAGGACAACATACATTTAGGGAGATCTTAAAGATTCAAGATTAGGGGGAGTGTTCAGCAGCCTTAAGATTAGAAAGAGCTTCTGCATGCAGACGTATTGTTTTTGCCTTAAGCTTGATGCGACTTGAGAGGAGGACATAATGGAAGCTATCTTGAACAAGTCTGTAGGTCTATGAGTCAAGATGAACAGATTTGTTTATAATAGAGTGCACTTGCATTTTTTTTAGATTGGACCAAAAATAAGACATCCACAATTAAACCTTCTGAGTCCGCAACCTCAAAACTTTAACTCGACTACACTTTTAGTAGGAACATGTTAAATATTCACCCTTATCGTGGTTGGCGTATTTAAAATACGCCTACGACTGTTTGGTAATAGATTAAAGAAAATAAGTTCACCTTCTCTTTTATCTATTACGAAACAGTCGCAGGCGTATTTTAAATACGCCAACCACGATAAGGGTGATTAACCGTATAGAAAAACCAGTTTAGAATATAAAGATTAACTCCCGGGTTATGCAAACCACTTCACTTCCTAAAAAATATTTTCTTAAACAATAATTAGTATTGTGGTAATTTTGTTGAACTATTTATGGTTTTTAATCCAAATTTAAAATATTTTAAATCAGGCTTAAGTTCAACAAATTTAATTTTCATTAAATTATTTTTATAAAGAAAGGAATTTTTAAAACATAAAAATTAATTAAAATTGATATTGATAATCATTCATTCTTGACTGACCTGAGATTCGAACCCAGGCGGCTGGTTACCCTGACATGTTTCGATCGCTACTACTCGATCTCCTCAGAGGGATTTCATGAACTTAAGCCTGATTAAAAATATTGAAAGTTTGGATTAAAAACCATAAATAGTTCAACAAAATTACCACAAAACTAATTATTGTTAAAGCTAAGGCACGAGCTGTATGTGAACATTTGTCCTTCAAGTTGTGCTGAAAAAGGTCAACAAGAAAAAGCAAGACAAACATAAAAAAAAACAAAAATGTACTTTGGACTTCAAGAAGAATTCTTGGCAAAAAGTACGAAAAAACAGAGGAAAGGAAAAAACATGTAAAATCAGTTAAAAATGGATAATCATTCAAAAAAGAAAATTTCGACCTACCAAAGGGTTAAAATACAATTTGGTTTAAGGATTGACGTCAGCAGTCACCGATGGCTGCGAGTGTAAGACGGCAAATCCCTCTGAGGAGATCGAGTGGTACCGATCGAAACATGTCAGGGTAACCAGCCGCCTGGGTTCGAATCTCAGGTCAGTCAAGAATGAATGATGAATGCCAAAACAAAACACCAACAACAAACAGTGAGTTTATCTTTTCTTACATTCCCCTACAATTGGTTGGGTTCTTTCCGACTCGAATTGTAGTTGTAAGTGGGTAAAAAGAAAAAACAAAATTAAAAAACAAACTGCTTCATTCTACTGTCTTCGTAAGAAAACAACAAAAAAAAAAACCAATTTGCCAATTCAGTTCTAAGAAAATGTAAGAAAAGATAAACTCACTGTTTATTGTTGGTGTTTTGTTTTGGCTTTGATATTGTTACAAGTAAGACTTTTAGTGTTTATAATTCTTATTCGCTTTAGGGTTTTATTTGTATAATATTTTTGGCCTTTCTGAAATCTTTTCATTTACAAAAAATAAATAAATAAACATGTACCAATGTTAATTGAAATTCATAGGAAATTTCATTAAAAATTATCATAGTTTCATAATAATTTAAAAAGAAAAACGTTAAAATAACATTATTCAATATTAAATCCATATCCATGTTTTACTTGTTTTTGTAGAGACAACAACAACACTGCAAGAAGAAACACACATACATTTTTTATTTGATGTTCAAAATAATTTATGGAAAGAAGAAACATTTCCGTATTCTTTTTGTTAAAACTACTTAGTTAAATACATCATATTATTAAAGTATAATAAGGGAGAAAACCATATCAGGTCATTCTGCCGGTGTGTTTTAATCTTGAGTGATTGTGTAAACACAGAAAATCGACTTTAATTAAACAATTCGTTCAGACAATAAAATATTTTACTAATTTTGCCCCTGCAAAAGAATTGATCATATCAATTAACGGATTTGTATTTTCGAGTCATGGGACATAAATTTAGTCAATTAAAAAATTAATTGCATAAACTAAAAAATACACCACATGTACACAAACTTTTAAATTGATCGGTTTTGATTAAAAACTTAATTGCAGCAAACAAAAAATTAATTGAATAATTAATGAACACCAATTAATTATTTAATTGAATCATTTTTTGCAAACATTTTTTCTGAGAACAAAGGGGAATACAACAAAAGTGAAACATGTTGTAAAAGAAAAATAAATACTTATTTTCTCTTTCTCTCTCAATGGTTCTAGGGTAAGTGCTTAACATTTTTCTAAAATAAATACATACATATGTTGTCTCACTGGTTTTTCAAACTCAAATCAAATTGATTCTTCATGAAATTCACTTAGTTTCAACTTGAAATTACTTTTATTCAACGTTATTTGGAGTGTTATTTCAACACCATTTTGCTCCAACTTTACTGTAACGATAAATTAACATGAATTATAGGCATTTTAAAAGAAAAAATGTTATCGCAAAATCTTGTTAAGTTAACATAAAGTAAAAATTACGCAATATCACTAACGAACAATTTAAAATCCACCTTGTTTTCGACGATTAAACATTGATTTTTTTCTGTGTGAATATACATTAAACGCAGTTTCAAGAAACCCCTTTGTGATATAGATAACTTCTTGGTATGCAAATCCCATATCAATATCCCAAGAGCAGGATCTCGTGGCTGGCTTACTTCTTTCTTATTTTATTGTTGCTACATTTTAGTTAATGAAAAATAAGTTTTTTACGCTTATTTTTCTTAGGGCCTTTTCACCAATTCTACTTAAATGTCATTTCATATTTAAATATAGTTTTTATACAATTTAATTTTAATTTGACAGGAAAATCAAATTTTAAACATTAATTGATATTAATATAAATTGGTGAAATCGGCCATTAGATATACAAACTATAAACTAGATATAAAAAACTATAAAACAACTCATTTAGTCGTGGTGGGCTTTTAAGCAGGGTGCATTTAAGTAAAAATGTTGAAATCAGTGTTCGAAAATAAACACTATATATCGCTCCTTAGTGTTCGGTTCGGTAGATTTGTGGGAAGCACAAACGCTAATAGTTTTTGTGTAGAAACTCATTAAAAACAAAATAACGTTTCTCTGCTTACTATCTTTCGAACACAAAAATAATACTCTTCTTATCCAACTGAACAAAAGATGAGAACATATAATTCCGTTCGGTTGCTTTTTAAAAACCACAAACTTCATTGTGTCCGGTTCAGCTCATTAATGTTCGTTCGTTTCTGTTGTGCGTAGCGCCCTTTTGGCTGGTAAAAATACCAAACATTTTTTACGAAAACAAAATATGTTCACTTACGAAAAAAAACAAAAAGCAAGCAAAATAATTTTACACATTCAAAACATATACACAATTCGCCCACAAGCGGTTTGTGCCGCGGCCGTTGCTAAAATTTTGTTCATTATTTGTTAATTTCTTTATCAATGTAAAAAAAGAAACATTATAGAACATTAAAATATAATGTTTGTTTACAGTATCACAACAATTGTTATGTTTTTTTAAGGAAGAACAGATCACTATAAAATGTTCGGATATTTCTTGAAAATAGTTGCGAACGGTTTTAAGGGTTGTGTTCGTCTACACAAACACTAAAAAATTGATATCGTTCCTGGGTGTGTGAGCCGAACGCTAAATGTTTCGATAATTTTCGAACACTGGTTGTAATACAATTCATAAAGATATTTTTGTTGTCAGCAGTTTTAGCGCATTTAAGGGTAACATACCAAAAAATATTTATCTTAATCTGAATCTCTAAGTAATTCTATGTCAGTTTAGCCATGGGTCTTTGTTTGTCAGTGTGTTAAAATACGCTTAATTTCGAACGACCTAAATATTTTTTGTCTTCTAAGTTTGGTATTGAAATCCTGCACCAGGAAAAGAGTTATGAATCCAAATATGAACTAATTTTCCTTAAAAATTTTAAATGATAAAAAATAACAGTATAAAATTTGTTAATTAGTTTTAATAACCAAAAATTGTGATGACAGCTTTTATGAAGATTGGTCCAAAGTTTATTACAGATTCCATATAAAGTCCACTCCCGAAACATTCTGACAATGTCGAGTATAACATTCTGACTTGTTTTCATTTAAAATTATTTATTTATTAAAAAAAATGTGAACTAAAAGTAGAACTTAAAATAAATTGCTTAAAGACTGTAGATACCACAAATTAAAATAAAACAAACCTACTTAAATAGCGAACATTACACGAAAAACACTCAGTCTCAAATCTTATCTACTTAGATTTTCGGATCCTGAGGAGTCAATTTAACCATTTTCACTGATTCTTCCCAGATTTTCTTGCCCTTCTCCTCATCCATAGCGGCAGCATTCAATGTTGCCTCTTTGCAATCCATAAAGTATTTACCATGAACATTGGCCACTTCATCGGATGTAGCCAAGTAAATGGTAGTTTGTGCACCAGCCTTGGTGGTCTTGAAGAAACCCTTGGTAATGGCCATCATGGGTAGGTTTAAGGGGAAGGGTACATTGCGCCAAATACCAGAATCAATCATGCCAGGATGTAAAAAGTTAACCGTTACACCGGAACCCTCCATACGTTTAGCCAATTCACGGGCAAAATAGATGTTGGCATATTTGGAAACATAATACAAATAAGCAGCTGGGAAGGTACCAATAGGATTCAATTTGTTAACATTTACCGAAGCCAGACGATACAATTCGGAGGCTACTATTACAATACGGGCAGGAGCACTCTTCTTTAAAACGTCAATTAGTAAATGGGTCAACAAAAAGGGACCATAATGATTGGTGGCCATGGTCAATTCGATGCCATCTTCACTGGTTTGACCACGGAAAGCCAAAGCCATACCGGCATTGTGTATAAGGACATCGATTTTGTTTTCATTCTTAACAATATCGGCAGCAAACTCACGTACCGAATTTAAACTTCCCAAATCCAATTTCTTGACAATCAATTTGTTGTTGCCGGTTTCCTTGGAAATTTCCTCTGTTGTAGGAATAAGAAATAAATTTATAGATTTAATTTAATATTCTAAGAAGAAAATTTTATACCTTTAACAGCATTCGCGGTTTCTAAATTACGGCAAGCCATTATAATCCGAGCACCACGTTTGGCCAAGTCACGGGTAGTTTCTTTGCCAATACCACTGTTGGCACCAGTAATAATAACAGTTTTACCTTCCATATTTGTCTGAAATTATTAAAATGAGAAATCAAATTTGATTAGTTTAAAAAGAGAAACATTATTTTATATGCATATTAAATTTGAATAAATATTTAACAGGGATCAAGCCGGGGAAGTTGAAAGATAAACAGGCATATTATAGAAATCGAAATGAAGTGGAATTGAAATCGAAATTATCGTAGTTTTTCCTATTTTCAAGAGTTGTTCTTGTAAGGCTTATTGGTACTCAAAGGAAAAAAGGAAAATTTTTATGAAGCCTTGATACAAAAGGCGCGTTTTCAAAATGTTTTCGATTTTAAATACACTTTATTTCGATTTATAGAAGAACATGCCCGATAGAGTAGTTTCAAGCAGAGTATATTGAAAACTAAATTTATTTTCTATATTTTACTTTATTCCAGTGTTCAAAATAAACAGAACATTATTTAGCGTACTGCTCACACACCAAGAAACGATATCGGTAATCGATTTTAATAACTTACAAAAGACTTCGTAATTTTTATGGCGCACGGAAATTTTATGGTTTCATGGGCTTGTTAATAAGCAAAATTGCCTCAAATGGAGGCCCTATGGACTCCAGAAAATTAACCACCCATGTATTGATGTTTCAAATAAAAATATTTGGATAAATTAAATACATTTTTTGTGTTAAATAATAAGATTTTGTTTGCCTGAAATTTATTATTAGAAGAAAAGCATTTCGCTGATTGCTTAGGCCAGATCATCAGGAAACGTTCTCCAAAAAAATTTAGAAATTTTAGAATAGAACTGCAAACACTCAAAAAGTTCGACTTGCAACGATATCAAAGCTTAAACAAAATACCAACAATAAGCAGGGGATTCTCCCAACATTAATTGTAGTTGTAAGTGGGTTAAGAAAAACAACATAACAACAAAATCAAAATAAAGTTTAGTTTTTTTAAGCCGTATTTTGTTGGTATTTTGATTTAGCTTTGATGTCGTTGCAATTAAGACATTTTGAGTGATTGCAAGTCTCATTCACTCTGCAGTTTTATTTGCTAATATCTTTGACTTTTCTAAAAAATTTTAGGAGAATGTTTCTGATGATCTGGCCTAAGCAACCAGTGAAATACGCATAGAAACTAGCTTATCCCCCAACAGTAAATTTCAGTGTTTTTATCAAGAATAAAAATTGGAAATTAAACAAACTCTTATTAATTAATTGAAAAAATTGAATTAATTGTTACAACACAATGAAAATACCGTTAACATTTTTATATTTCCACAAACCAAATATGAATTCCAAAAAAGTTATGGTCCTATCAAAGGTATTGTGGCCCTTTTAAATCGTCAATTTGGCTCAAAACAAAAAATTTTAAATGCATAACTGATATTGATCAATTAGTTAAAGTGTACTGCCGAGATAACTTCCTTTTATTTCTGCAACGATGCACGAGCATAAAGTATATGACCGCAGCAATTTGTGGCGTACATGAGAGGTTTTAGTACTAAGAGCCGAGTTAGATCGTTTTATCGCGCAGATTTAACGTTTAACAAATATAGTAAACCTTATTTTAAATTCTTTTGGGAAGGTAATTAAATTAATTTTTTTGATTAAAAATTATTCTTGATTTAAAATCAAGTTCCTGCGTTCACTGATGAGTGCTTAATTAAGCAAATGCAATCAATTGTTTAATGGCAAAGAATGATTTGAAATTTAACTGTTTTTTTTTAATTTATTAGAAAGTTAGTCGGTAATCCTTAGATAATAATACGAGAGACGGGTCAATGAGTCGGGATTTTTTAAATTTCTCGCCTCTTAATCGAAAGAGCAGCACTGCTACTGTTAACAGGCAACTCTTAGTAAACTCCTGTACAAATTTTAATACGCTGCGTCCTTTAGTTTGTGTTCTACAGGCATTTTCATTTGATTACAAACCAAGCGTATCGGATGTTGGTGCTATGAGGCAGAACATGAATTTTACGCTTGGCCGAGGCCATGATAAAATCTCGGAATGGGGTCGTGCCAATAGAGTCGATTTTTATGCACGGAAGGCCCAATGTTGCATGCTGGCGCATAAACGAGCGACGGATCAAGGAGTCTCATCTTTATGTATCGGAGATATAATTATCGATGAATTAGAATCTCTTGATGTTCTGGGAATGAAGATACAATGTGATGTCCGTTGGACAAACATATTCAAGGTGGTGCAAGTGCCTCCGTTTTTTAAAACGGTGTAAGATATACTTCACTCCACCTGAACTCCACCTATTTCCGACCGCGAATGGAATACAACTCTCATGCGGAATACAACTTCGCGACCGCGTGCAGGAGATGGCGGAGGATCTCATTGGTGACAATAGGGTATCCAAAGGGAGTCAATAACCCTTGAACACCGTCACAACTTGGGTTGTATTTGTAGTTGTAGTGATCTGATTTCCGAAATACACGTTTTTCCTCAAGAGCAAATCCTTTGGTGATCGATTGGCATGTGCATCGTGCAGCGAATTACAGGGAAAATTAGTTTTTTGGCAGGACTATTCGTATGTGGAGTTACCTTCCTGTTGAAGTCTTTCCTCTCACTTTCAATATGAATACATTCAAGTCATATGTTCACAAGAACTACTCCCTCTTTGATCCTTGTACATTACATATTTTCATAGTTTCACCACAATGCAATGTATAAGTAGGGATTATTACCTGAGTGCTGGTCCTGAGCAAAAGGAGAAAATGGGAAAAAGTGAATTTCATGTGCTCATTAACCATTCAATGGCAAAACTCCATAAATAAGGCTATGCATTTCTTCCTCATCCGCCCTTTTCTCCGAAGTTAGACTCGGGACTATTTCTTTTTTCCAAACCAGAAAAAATGGTTTGGCAGAAAGAGACTTCAATCCTACGATGATATCAAATAAATATTTTGAGGACCAGACAAATCTTATTTTATGGAAGGGTTCAAAAAATTGGAGAAACGTTGGACTAAGGGATTTTTTTTTTATCCAAAACCTGATTTTTACTTAAAAAATCATGGACCTTTTGACCCGTCCTCGTAGAAAAAGAGACAAATTTTGTTTCTTAAAATTGCGGGATTTTAATTAAAAAAATGCACTCTTTATTATACGTATGTTTATATTTAGATATATAAAGATCATTAAATAACCAGTTACACCTCTGAAAGAACACAATTAGAGTTGTCCCACATTTGTGGGACTTTCCCCCTCCACTTTATGTTATTTGAAATGAATTAAATTAACGTTTAATTAAAAATGTTATTTAACTTAATACATTTTTTTAAACCTGTTTTACGAGTAGACATTATCATAATTACATTTTAAATAAGTCAATTATAAATAAGTTTATTTCTTAAATCATCTACAAAATTGCACATTGCGCACATTTGTATGACAACATTGTTGAATAATAGTACTTTATTTAAGTTTAAGTACTGTAATTAAAGGTGAGAAAAATCATAACACGTGCGACAAAGTACAGTAACGTTTTGCCTTCTAGAAAATGTTGTGACAAAAACAAAATCATGAAAAAGCATTAAATAAATGCTGGCTTAAGCATTTTTTTTTTTACAGGAAATTAGTAGTAGGTCAATTTAAACGGTACTGAAAACAGGGAGGTGGATGGAAAGTGACTTAAAAGGGGAATTCTCTTCCCCTTTTTTAAGTAGAAAAATAATAATTGCTGTTTATAAAAGATATACTAATATTATAAATGTTAAAGTTTGTCCCCCGTATTTATAAACGATTATTAAATTTAACACACGTTTATTAAGGAAAATTTTCATACAAAATTTGTTTTGTAAACCTTTTTTCAATTTAAAAATTTTTTATAAATACAGGCGTGTATGTTTAGATGTTGAATCTTTTGTGACTGACTATATGGCTTAGATTCAAATAAAGGCTACTTTTCAAGAGGTAAAAATTGGTACTTTTTATAGTTTTAATAAATTTGGCATTTCTTATTTTCGAGGGACAACATTGGTAATTTTTTAGTGGTAAAAACAGGATAAAATTGGTACTTTTTCTCTTTTTGACAAATTTTATAGACATACTGACATACTAGAGCCTGTATTAACATACAGTATACTTTCTGAAGACCTAAATTAAGGCTGGTACTCTTGGTTCTCGTTTGGCTTTGGTAATTTTTCTCAGTTCAAAAAAGAAAGCATATGGCCCAGATTAAAATATAGGTTACTTTTAATGTTGAAAAACGAAAAAATGGTACTTTCGGTACATTTTCTTCGCGGGTAAATATTCAAGTTTTTCAATCAGATTAATCTCTTTTTGGTAGTTGTGTAGAGTTGATAAAATAGAAGGTGTTTATTGGGTGCTAGATTAGGCAACTCTATTTTCAATTTTGCCTTGATTGGACTTAATGAATACACATAAGTTAGAACAACGTTTGCAAAATGTGCGCATTTTTTTGGAAATCATGTTTCAGTTTGGGTTTTAAAAAAATACTCTGTTAATTTTTAAATTAGCATGCCAATAAAAGTAGTTTTAAGCTATAACACAGCTCTTAAGTATTTTGAAGAAAATGCTTTCCTGATCTAATTACACTGTGCAAGTTGAAAAACCAGACAAGCTGGTGTTTTAACCTACTTCGGATACGCTGTTTTTTAAGGTTAGCTCTGGTTTTCGAGAGTGGATTCTGGTTCCTAAACGGATGTAGAATAAGATGAAATGCGTTTTTCTCAAAACTTAATTTTCCCTTTTCTCGGGGAAGGTCACATATATTGAAGAAAAAGCTTCATAACTGCCAAGGAATCGACCCTATGGGGATAAAATGTATGACCGCCCTCAATTTGTTTTTTGTTCTTAACATTTTCTTAAAACATACTTGCCATCTATCTCCACCCCTTAGGGGGACTCCCATATAAATATAAATAATGGTATATCTCGAAAACCAGAGTTAACCTAAAAAAACGGCTAGCACCAATGCATCCAGCGTACCCGAATTAGGTTAAAACGACAAGTGTCCAGCATGTCTAAAAAAAGTGTCAATTTCTAGCGCATTGTTATTATTTGAAATTTTCCAAAAACCAATAACAACTTATCATGACAGGGTTGTATTTTCCTCAAAATACTTAAGACTTGGGTGATAGTGTAAAACGGCCTTATGTAAAAGTGGAGTTAATGACTTCAATTTATTTTTGTATAGACGTTTCTCACAAACTGACATAAATTGCTTAGAATTATAAAAAAATTATAAAGGGGCTTCATGAAACGAATCTCGCAAGTTAATCAATTTGCACAAGTGACAATTTTAAGCGTTTCATGAAAACCCTTAATATATTTACTGCTTTTAAATAATATCTTCTGATTCAATGAAATGTTGTCAATAAGTGATTACAGATACTTCAAACGTAATTTCCTTCGTTTAGATTTTAAACTAAAACCTACAAATTGGGCTTGAAATTTTTTATAGCATCATTGCAAAAAAAAAGTTAAATAAATTAACCAGAGTTCTTGAACCCAAAACTTAGTGCAACACTGAACTTTGACTAAATTAATTAAGCTGTTGTGTTTGTTGAATATTAAAAAAATAAACTGGTGAGATTTTACTTAAAACTACAAAAAAAAAAGCTTAAAACAACAATAAAAATTATAAAGTTATTAAGTCTTTATTAAAATGCTAAAAATTGTATATAAATTAAAATGAATTTAAAAGCTGGGAATTTTTTTTACAAAGAAATTTTCCTGGAATCGCCACAATTCAAAAGCCAAAGGAAGGGAGAAAAAGGGAAATTGCTTTATTAAAAGTTGTAAAAAATTTACCTCAGTAAAACATCTACCCGCTGTTATGCGTAAATAAAAACGCAAACTCAAAAGTGTGGCCACTACAGCTGATATAAAAGCGATTATGCAAATATCGCGTAAATAATAATCGCATGGCAACCAACCCAATACCAGACCCATCCTACAAAATACTCATAATTATTTATTTAGTATAATAAAAAAAAAAAAAACAACAATTATTAAACAATTAAAAAAAAATTATTTTAATTTTTTATGTAGTCAAATCATTTTTTTTTTTATTATATAACTTTTTGTGTAAATCATGCAAACTTGTTTATTTTTTTTTTTGTTAAAATGTTTGGCTTTTTTCTCTGTCGCTTTGGATTTTTTTTTTTAACGAAAAGTGATTTCTTAACAAAATATTTTGTATCAAAAGTCTTTTTCAATATGTGTTTTTATGTCATGGGGGTTTCTTTACAAGCGATTTATTTTTTTTATGGTTTAAATATTAAATTTTTAATATTTTAACTTTCATTGTTGTAATTTCTACCAATAAATTTTGTAATATCTGTAATAATATTCTTAAGTGTATTTAAATTATAAAAATATAAAAAAAAAATTAAGAAACCGAGTGATTATTGATCCAATTTTCTAAAAAGCTTAAACCTATGGATGTACTAAGGGTCTTAAAGGGGCACTTAAAACTTCACTAAAACTAAAAATAATCTATTAGAAAAATTTCAAGTACAGGGTGGGCCATAAGTCACTGAACATTGTAGTTTTGATATAATTTTTTTTATTTTGTAATTTTTTCTTTTGTTATTTTTCAGTATTAGAAACAACGTTGGGTAGATTTAGTAGCCATGCAAACGATTAAGGAATAAGCAAAAATTGTTTAGATTAATTTCGCTTGTGAAAATTCAATAATTCAAACCCAAAGAAAATTTCGAGATTTTTTTTTAACACCAGAAATGCATTATCAGAAAATCTGGAACGCAGTCTTGTCGCTCGTTTTCAGCCATTGGAATCTGTAAGTGGCTTATCTCTGAGAAGAAGACCGCTTGAAGCACGAAGCTGAGATAATTTCGAAAGAGCTCGGGAGAGTATTAATGAGAACACTGAAGCATCGATTCGCAAACGTGCCACTGCGCTTTAAATGTCCAGAACTCCAATGCGGAGAATAATGAAAAAAAATCATAATTTAAGACTTTGCAACCCGCTTCAGATTTTGTGAAAAATTTATCGAATTATTAACAGATATTCAGTGACTTATGGCTCAACCTGTATGATTGTAAAATAAACTTTTAAATTGAATAGAACAGACACCTAGTTGGCCACGTCTTTAAGACATTTTCAACGACGGGTACAAGAGACAACTGCAGGTCGTAGAAGACATACAGAGGATATCTTAATACAAATCGTCGACGAAATTTTCATACAAGTGGCGGCGAGATCGTACAATAATATTTTCTTCGACAACTATATTCAAGAAAATATCTCCTACTTTGTCGTCAACAACTCCATGCATGACAATGTCGACTGCGACGAAGATTATTACATGGTTATTTATTTCAGTTAATTTTTCTATGTGGGTTTTTAGGTTTACTTGTTTTATTCCTGTTACATGTTATAAAGGGCGGTTTGCATCACTGCTTTACTTGAGCACCCATTTAACAGCTGATAGTTGCTTTTTATTTAGTTTGCCTTGAAATTTCATTATAAATCGACCTACACCAGAGCAACGCGTGCAAATTGTTGAAATTTTTAATTAAAATAATTCGGCGAATGGGCGAAGCACAAATTTCCATTCAAAATGTTATTTACCAATGAAGCCCAGTTCTGGTTGAATGGGTACGTAAATAAGCAGAATTGTCGCATTTAGAGCGAGGAGAATCCACAAGCTTTTGTCGTAACACTTTTACACCCACAAAAAATTACTGCGCTTTATGGGCTGGCGGAGAAAAAGGCCCATATGCCTTCAAAATCGATGATGGCGAGAATGCCAGCCGTGGCGGCCTGGTTTTAATAAGATTTAAGCTTGTGTCACTCTTAAACAAACACCCTTTATTATGCAAATATTTTTCCGGAATAAGAACAAATTCAGATAATAAAAACATTTAGCAAGAGAATAGAAATTTTAATATTTTATATCGATCTTGAAGTAGAAACACTGTGCTTGTCGCGAATTCTAACAAGCTGGGCCCTCTACTGGTTAAAGTAATTCGAGTATACTGGATTCAATGGTGCTAGTAATTTTTCGAAGTAAGCGCTCGTATTCAGGGTTTAAGAAACTGAAGTCGAAACCAAAAACTGTCGAACATAAAACGAAAATTTGTGTACAACTTTTCGCTTTTTGAGTTGGTTTGCCAGCGACTGTTTATATATAATGAATCAGAATTTAAAGCAACAGTCATTCTTTGGCTAATAACAAATGAAGAAGTGGAAGAAATTACAGTTTTTTTAACGTTGCTCGTATTCGCGATTAAAAATTTCAAAACTATAACGCCATACAACGAAATTTTTATACTTTTGGGATAATTGTTTAATATATCAATCAATTCATCTTTGTTTAATAAAATTAAAGTTAATACATCCAGTACGCCGCAATATAACACCTAATAAACATCATAATCATAACCGAAAATGATTTATGATTTTAGAGATCATTTAGCAAAATCAATTAAAAATTAAAATGGCTGATATAAATTTGATAATGTAAAGCAATAGATTCACTATTTCTATGACAAAACATTATTGACTCCAAATATTGCACTCTAGACTACTTGTAATTCCAAAAGTAAATAAATTTTACATAAGTGAAAAGTTCAAAAAAACTTTAAGAGTTCACCGTTCATTTACGTCTGATTTGCAATAATTGTTTAACACAACTGCTTCTTTTTTATTGCCGCCTCTTAAGGGTTAAGTATTTGCTTTGGTTTTTTTTTCTTTTATTTTGTGTTTGTAATTTAATACTTATGCCATGTATGTTATAATATTTATATTACAATAGAAGACGATCGCTGCAAACAAAAGCACATACATAATTTGAAAAAAAAAATCAAAAAGACTTAAAAGACAAAAACAATTTAAACACTTTCACCAAAAATAAAAAAAATAAACAATTTTTTTTTTTTAGACTATAACAACAATAAAAACCAGTAAGAATGTGTAGTCGGTCAAGCTCGACCATTTTATACCCTACGCCACAGTATACAAAAAAACAAATTTTAGCGTGTGCACCCTATTTTGGAACAAAATTATGTTATGAGGTTAAGACTCACGTAAAAGTTCTTTGTGCCAAATATTATTTTGATATCGTCATCTTTATAAGATTTGTTTGCCTTTTATACACTCAAAAGAAAAATCAATCCATCCGTACTCAAATCTATCCGAAGCGGTATTAATAGTACGGTGAGTACGTATCTTCTGCAATCAAGTACAGAAAGAATGATTCAAGTACGAATTTCAATCGCAAAATACTTAAATTATCCATATTCAATCCCTATTTCGTCCTTGAAATAATCCGGAAATGTAATTGATTTAAGTAAAGCTAAGATTGAATCAATCTCAAAATGCGCTTGATTCAGGTATTATAAAGTTGATTTTATCCCGAATTAGAGAGAAAAAATATTATGATTGATTTACCTACTTACCACTGATGGGATTTTTGGTACAATTGTACCAAATTTGGTACAATCGAAACTACATTAGTACACTGGTACAATTCATGCCTTTTTGGTAAAATTAAAAAAAAAATACTAACGAAGTTTTATCATTTCTTTAAGGTGGATTAACTAACTTTTCTTTTCAATAATGAAATTTTTAATATCATATTTCCAGCCGTGAGTAGAACTACCAAAAATTGTATTATTGTTAATTAATGTTCGGATGTTATACTAACATATAAAGTACATACCTACATAAGTATATGTACTCGTACCTCTGTAGAAGCCTAGGATTAAGTGTCTTCAAAATAGCCACTTTAGTCGATCGTTTTGATGACACTGTCAACCAGGCGTTGAGAAAAAAATAAAAAATTTTTGTTGTTCTTAATTTTTATACCCACACGACAATAGTGGAGAGGGTATTATGCCATTGTGCTGATGTGTGTAACACTACAAAATAATACTTTCTACATTCATTTCGTCATTTGATTTCAAATTCAGCCATAAGTTTCAAAATATAAAATTTTTTTTTTGATTCATAAACCGTAGCAAAATGATGTTTCTGAAACATTTTACAGTCCTACAATAATAAATAATGTTTTTACCAACAAAATTCTAAAAGGCCTTAGTGCCAAAACCAAGTTATTTGACTTACGCCCTTTTGTTTTCGTAAGTTTCATATCTCTGAAACTTAAACAGAAACTGCATATTTTTCTTAAAATATTATTTTATTTTTCCATATAGATAAACGCAGAAAAAAATATGGTGTGAGGTAACCATATTCTAAGAGTAACATACTATGGTTGCATTTTAACAAAGTTTTTGTTTGCAAGTTACCATATTATGGTTCAAAATCACCATTATATGGTTAAAATCAGGGCTATGGACTCAGAGTTGAAGTTTTTGTGCCGGAGTCGTAGTACCACAAAAACTCGCGACCCGACTCCAAAGTTTTTCGGCATAAAAAATTTTAAAAAAATATTCCAAAATAAAAATTATCTTCATAAAACACTTTTAAAATTTAAATAAATGGTTTATGAATACTGCTCTTATGTGCTGTTTCCAAATGACAGGCGATACGAATTGTGTGTTAAAAATAATTAAATAAAAAAAATTATACTAGCAGACTGTCAAAGCGCGCAAAAAGATACGAGTTTCCTAAATTTTCGCTACGCTCTGCGTTCAAAGTTCTTTATGGGACATGTTTCGTATAAGTATGAATATTTCATATTGGATGTCAAAGGGAATCGCTAACGCAACGCAAAGCAAAAGTTTTATCTGACATGTCCTTTAATGTTAAACTCCATATAGAAAGAATTGACAGCCAGCATAACTCTTTCTCTCTCTCTCTCTCTCTCTCTCTCTCTCTCTCTCTCTCTCTTATGAATGTGCCTTGGTTTAATTTTAAATAATCCTTAATTTTATACCATGTGTTTGCTGGGTATCCTCTTGTATCTGTATGACAACAGATAAATATATTGAATACTACACCATAAAGTTTATTGAAGTTCAATGTCGTTTAGGGAAGAACAATAACAACAGCAACAAGATGTACATAAAGTAAAAGAATAAGAGACCAAAAAGAAAACATAATAATAAAAATAATGATGATCATAATTATGAACAAAAAAAAATCAAATTAAGAGAGAGGGGGAAATGAAGAAGATGCATCTAAATAATAAAGAAAGAAAAAACAGAAAAAAAAACTTCCACGTCATTGAAAATACAGTAAAAAAGGGAATTTTCGATTTTTTATTAAAAGGCACAAGGAACGGCAGAAATATTTGAACAAGTTAAAATATTTTTGTATTAGAAGATTAATAAATCTGTGGCAGCACACTTGTTATTTTTAAATTATTAGTTTTCAATCAGGATTTTTTTTTCATTTAAACCTTTAAATTTTTTTTTTGATTTTAAAAATTCTTGTATATAAAAAACCCCTTTTTTATTTAATAACTTACCTTATAATACTTTTATAAAACTAAAATAACAACTAAAGTATTTCTTAACTATTTTCTTTTTCGTTTAAGTTCGTTTAAACTCAATACAACTTCTTCACAACCTTCGCCTTTAACGTTTTCTATAAGACTGGCCAATAGATAGGAATTTCAAAGCGTCTCTATAAGTGAATCTCAACTCAGTTAATAAAGCAACAACAAACGCAACAAAGTCAACAACTATAAATAAAACAGCCACGTCTTTTCATTGTTGTACGAGTATTATTAATGATATTTCCACACACCAACAACAAACAACCTGTTGCTTACGATCAATATGCTGAGAATGAATGCATTGTAAAAATAAAACTCACAGAGAAAATCAAAGCGGGGAATCAAAGTGAGTAAAATATAATCATTTTTTTGATTTTTCTTTTTATTTGTTTCCCATTTCCATACATAAATATTTTTATGCCGTTTTCTTTCTCTTCTTTTACAAATTTTATTTGCTTGTTGCTTTTTATTTCACTTTTTTTGTTTATCATTAATGTTTTTTTGTTTGTATCAAAAACGGCATTTTGTAATGATCGTTAATGCAATTTAATTATTTTGTTATTTTACCCGTTGACCATAGTGTGCGTGAGCAAGTGTGTTGTCTAAGTCTTTTGTTAGGCATGCAAATAGAAATGAGATAGATTTAGAATCTCTCTTTCTTTAATAATATTACTTTTGATGTTAAATAAAGATACATAAACTTTATTTATGAACTTTTTTTGTATGACAACTGTACCCAATAAACATTTTTACTGAGATTGCTTAAAGTTTTAAAATATTCAATCAGATTGAATTTTGAAACTTAAGCACCCTTAACATGTTTTAATTTGTTTATTTCACTTCTTAAACATTTTAGTCTTTTTAGTGAAAATAGTTTAAAAAACCCTTTAGAAAATTATTTTTGGCAACTCAACTTTTAGTTATGATTTTCATGAAATGATCTTCTTGCATTTTGAAACCGCAATATCTTTTTTGATTGTTTTTATTTTATATAGAAAATTGTATAAAGTAAAATAACTATAAATATACATATAAATTAATGTAAATATTTTATGTTGCCTATTGGCCTCTATAATTGTTTGCTAAAAATTAATTGAAATAAAGATACAAAATTAAAAAAAAAAAAAAAAACTTAGATAACTACACTCAGGTGAAAAAACAAGCTTAATGTCGATGTTTATTTTTTTTTTAAATCAAACAATTCTTAAATCAAATAAGCACACATCTAATTTTTTAAGTGTTTTTGGGAACAAGAAGCTCTTAATCATTTTTTGTATGACATTAATTTATTGCAGCAAAAAAAATTTCAAATGGTTTAGTATGGCTTAAGGCGAATTTACACCAGGTGACCTTATATCGCTGTGGTTCTGTTGAATATTTACTAAATTTTATAAGTTTCGCTTAAAATTAAAAATTTTTTTTGTAATTATTGCATTTCAAAACAAAACATTTAAAATTAAAAAGAAAATGAAATATTTGTTAAAATTTTTTACTACAGTGTTGTATTGTTTTTGACACAACGTTGAATTACTTTACAGTGTTGTAAACGTTTTTAAAATAAGACCACCTTGTATGAATTCGCCTTGGTATGGCCTTATATTTACAAAGTAAAGCTTTTGTAAAAATATTTTCTAAAAAGCTTTAAGTATTTGTTTTTTTAGGAGACAACTAGAATCAGCGTTGTCACTGAAAAATTTCTGACCAAACTTGTTTATAAAATCTACGAAAATACTTTGAGATCGACTAATTTTTTTAAAACAAATACATTTGTCGTTACCTTTACTCGAAAAGGCGCTAAGTCCATATTTTTTAAGAATTCAGTTTTTGATGCAGTTAGTGTTACAGTTCGCACGACTAAAAACGCAATTTGACTTTTTGTTAGCGGCCTGCGACTTAGATGGGTCAAAAATATGACCAACCCCACTTTATTATTTTTTGCGGAATTTCGTTTTTTTAGTTATTCTAATCAGCTTAAACGTTTTTGATTTACGCAAATATATGTTAGGCAGCTTGCTCCATTATCGAAATAACGGAATATCTCGTAAACAAGAGATAACTTAAAAAAACGGTAAGCACCACTGGATTCAGCGTGCCCGAATTAGGTTCAAACGCTTAGTGCCCGGCTTATTGCTCAAAATTATAAAATAAAAATTCTTTTTTAAGATTATTTTTTTAAGGTTGCGAAAGAAAAAAAATCATATCTTCAAAAAGAAAAAAAAATATCTCCTTCAAAGCTTTAGGATTTTTAAAGAACAGTTTGAGGTATAATATAAAAAAAATCAGCCAAATAAAAATATGTGTGTATATGGTTTGTAGCCCCAAGTATTCTCTTTAAAATGACATTAAAATCATCTTCGTATGTAAAGTAGTTTTCGAGATATTGAAGAAATAAACTCAACACATTTGGCTAATTCGGCGAAATTATGACATTTTGAATATGACATAACTTTTGAAAAAAAAATTTTAAATTTTTTTTTGTTCATATATGTTTCTAATAGGACAAAAGGAACCTTCTCGCCAAAATTCATTAAAATCGAAAGGGGTCGTGTCTCACTCTTGGTCGATTTGACATGGAATTACCCATATGGCTTTGCCAACCAATTAAGTTAAAGCGCTCTTTTTGAGTGTTTGCAAGCAGTTTTTGGTGATCAATCATCTTCAGCGACGGAAAAACAAAAAACACATTAATAAAATAAAAAAGGCTTCTGAAAAAAAATGCAATTGGCTGTTTTATTTCATCTGTTTTTCTGTTTTGCTATGCTTTTTATTGATAAAAAAAAACGTTAAGAAAGAGATGTGCGACTTTTACTCTCTCAACGACTTTATTTTTATAAAACAACTTTTGCGCGACTTTTCAAAAATTCCTAACGGTAACCCTGGATGCAGTTCAATAGAGTACACAAAAATACATAGTGTGCAGATAAAAATACTACTTTATATTATTTAATTGTTGTTTTTTAATGCACAGTAGGATATTTGACACGAAATTTGGCGTTAATCATTTTGGGCACTAACAATAATAATGTTTTTGTTAATAACGTTCGATTAAGAATATATCAAAGCAAATAACTGCATATTAGATTTTTGTTAAAAACAAATACGTATCAGCTGATCAATGACAAGTTGGAGTTCACATTGCAGCATTAAAAGTGTAGTTTTGATATACTTAAATTAAAAAGGTTTTTTTTTATTAGTTATTACCAGGGTTGCCAATTAAGCCATTTAGTGGCTAGATTAAGCTATTTTTCACCATTCTGGTCGCAAGAATTTCAATAAAAAAATGCAGAACGCAACAAAAATTTCAGAATTTACTATAAAGTTGCTCTCACTTCGATGTTAAAATGATAAAGTAGAGATGGTATTTAGCCAAGTAAATATTGTTAAAACTTGTTTGAGAAATATGTTAAATTAAGCAACCGTTAATTCGATTTTATCAGTTAGGAAAATATTTTTACCATAACCAAAATATATTTATGCGCACTAGACTGGTCGCAATTTTTTTTTTAAATTTAATTGTTTGCGCTACTTAAAATATGAGGTTTGGTGTAAGAAATCATGTCCTAATTTTTCAGCTCGATCCGACGGTGCCTAGTCGTGCCAAGTGGGGACCAAAGTTCCCCATATGATGAAAAAAACATCTATTCAATCAGATACTAGTTGAAAAGCCGGTCCCAAAGACAGAAAATCAAAAATCTGGCTTCGTTACGATCTTCCGCAGAGAAAGTACTTTAAGAATGCCAAATTTCAGCTTCATATTTCATCCGATGGCTTCAGAAATTTGCGGAAATAATAGGACATACATACAAACATCCGCAAATACTAAGAAATTATATATTGTATAGATAGATTAAAGTATCTGCTAATTAATATTTTAGTATGATACGAACGAACGATTTTTAACCTAATTCAGGTACGCTGAATCCAGTGGTGCTAGCCGTTTTTTTAGGTTAGCTCTGGTTTTCGAGATATACCGTTATTTCGAAAATGAAGGAGGCTGCACAACATATGTTCGGGTTACTCAAAAACGGTTTAGCTTATTGAAAAAAATAAAAAAATCCGAAATTCCGCAATAAAATTTACTTTTAGAAAGGTAAAACTATTTTCTTATATGCGCAGTCATTTTAGAAACATAATTTTTTTTTGAAAAAAAAAATATTTTTTTTTATAAAAATTTCGAAATTTTTATTTTTAAAAAATTCATTAAAAATTGGAAAGTGCAGCTAGGCTTCTACAATAATTTAAAAAAAAAATGTATACATTTATTTGAATGTTTTTATTAAGTTGATTATTTTAAAAGAGAAGATTTGTTGTGGGACGGATATAAATGACGATAGTGCTCAACAACTTGGAGTAGGTACTGCTTATCTGTCTCATCGTATGTTAACGATTTATTGTAATCCGTGATGAGTTTAATTGCTCTTTCTGCCGCATCATTTACAACGTTCAAATGTTGACAGACAGCTTTTCCAGCGCAGTAATCATCCCTCTGCTGCCATTGAGAAGGTTCCGATTCTAAAAATTTTGGATCTATGGCTAATCGGGAAAAAAATTTCTTTGTCAGTGGAGAAACAAAATCGGATATATCTCTTGACACGTAAGAGAAAATTTCATCCATATTGACAACATTCCTTTTCGAAATTTTTTCATAATTTCCATGTATTTATGTCATTGCCGATGTCGAGTTTTTGGACCATCATCTTTTTTATTTCCAACGGCACGCTTTCATCAAAAAATGCAAGGCCAACTGTTTCTTCTGTCAAATACCACAAATGCTTTCTTATTTTTTGCAACAATGCAGTCGAAACTTCTTTATCAAAATAAGATACAACGTTTTGAATGAAATCAAGATCCAGTTTTGGCGCTTCTACAGTACTTTTCGCTTTTAGTCCACTACTATAGTTGCACAGCTTTTGTGGACTAAAAGCGAATTTGGACTATAAAATAAATACATGTTACAAGTTGATTAAAAAAATATTAAAAACAGAGTCGACTATAAGCGAACATTTTTGCATAAAGAATTATATTCGTATGCTAAGAAAAAGTGGCTTTTAAACGAAAATGGACTACATGCGAAATGGACCTTAGGAAAATAATTTGTATGAAATTCGAAAAAATCTGCACGTGAGTATATATCAGTTTTGGCTTATATCCGTTTTTGGCCTTTAAGCGGAATGGACTATAAGCGAAAAGTACTATAGCGTTCACACATCGGAACCAATAAGGTACATATATGATAGTCAAAAACAAGCAAATGCTCCGAAGACTTTTCAATTCTGCTGCTGTCAATTTGAACTGTTCGCGAAATAGAAATATTTTGTAACAATAAATGCACTTTGACATGAATCGTGCATGCGATGTTGCACCAGGCAAACGAAATTGTGAAAAATCTGGTACCCGCTCCCCAATAAAATGGAGTGTTAACTCAAGCAACTCTTTATAATCTGCACGCACGTAATGGAATTTTAACGCATTTATACAAAAATTTTTCAAAAAATCTAAGTGCGATGTTGTTAAAATTCGTACCACTTCTTCGTCCAAAATTCTACTTTTGAAGGTGCTAGCTTCAATGTGTTTCCAATTTTTTGGCAAATCTGTTGAAGCGTTTATTTTTTTAAATGTACCTTTAGTGCTTTGCAAAATGATAAAATTTTTTATTGGGTAAAGTAAATTTTATTGCGGAATTTCGGAATTTTCTGTCTTTGGGACCGGCTTTTCAACTAGTATCTGATTGAATAGATGTTTTTTTCATCATATGGGGAACTTTGGGCCCCACTTGGCACGACTAGGCACCGTCGGATTGAGCTGAAAAATTAGGACTTGATTTCTTACACCAAACCTCATATTTAAAGCAGCGCAAACATTTAAATTTAAAAAAAAAAAAAATCCCATACAAGATGCGACCAGTCTAATACGCACACTATAATAGTGGAAAGGGTACTATGCACTTGTGCTGATGTTTGTAACACCTTAAATTTAAGTATACCGATCCAATCAGAATCACTTACTGAGTCGAGTGAATGATGTCCGTCCGGCTGGCTGGCTGTCCCTGTAAACCTTGTGCGCAAAGTACAGGTCGCAATTTTGGAGATATTTTGTTAAAATTTGGTACATAGGTTCCAAAGTATTATAGGTTATCATATAGTCCGTTTTGACCAACTATACTTTCTTACTTGTTTTTTATCGTAGACACCAAAGGTTGGGTAAATATTGTCATGATTATGATTTACCTTCAAAATACTTATAACTAATAGACACGAGTGATTCCTATGAGATGAACAATAACGACATCGAATTTATCGATGATTTAATTTTTTAAATGCTCAAATATTTTATTTGCTTTTACTCTTAAGACCATGTCAGATAAAACTTTTGCTTCGCGTTGCGTTGAGATTTTCTTTGACATCCGAGATAAAATATTCATACTTATACGAAACATGTCACACAAAGAACATTTAACGCAAGGCGAAGCGAAAAGTAAGGCAACTGTCATCTTTTTGCGCGCTTTGGCAGTCTGCTTGTAATATTTTTTTTATTTATTTATTTTTAAAAAAGAATTCGTGTGTGTTGTCAAAGTGTTAATTGTGACAAACATCTTTTGCGTTACGCTTTTCTGTCAAAGTCACGCAAAGCGAAGAAGTTTTATTTGGCATGGCCTTTATGTAACAAATTGATCTCATTTTTTTTTAGCCATTTCTTTCCATAAGCTTAGCCATTTTTAGTCACCAAGTTTTGGCAACAGTGATAAAATGTCAATATTAGTTTTCTCACCTGTACCCATGTTCTGTAACTTTAGTGAGAACTCCTCGCATCGAAAAGATGTGAAACAAATTATTCCGAAAATACTTTATAAAAATGTTAAAAGAAAAATAATTGAACAATAAAAAAATGTGCCAAGAACAAAATATTATTATTATTATTCTATGCATTTTACATTTTTAATCGTTTTTCTAGTGTTAAAATTGTTTCTCGCCCCGTTTTTTCGTGAGTCTATTCAGGGCTGCCAGGTACTTTTTTCTCTGTCCCAAAAAAAAAATAAAAATTTAAAAAAATCCCCAAACTTAAAATCAAAACCTTAAAAAGTTAATATTTTTTTTTGTTTTTTTTTTCTGACCAAATTTTAAATCTGGTTTATTAAATATTTTTATTAAAAAAATTATTTTATTTTGTTTGTAGCGACTGGTATTGGCATGTTTTTTAAATCCTTTTTATGCGATTTCAGTGAGGAATAACAAGCAGAACAATATACTGTTTTTGAAGACAAATGAGCCAATTTAAAAGAATTTGGAGCTTGTTTAGTCGGGTTTAGCCATCCTTTAAATTAACAATAAAAATACACATATCCGTCATTTATTTAATACTTCGATGCATAATAAGTACCAATAGCATTCTTCTTCCAAAACTTTATTATATTTTCTTTCATTTTTCGTCACCTAAAACGCAAAAGGCCCTATCTAACATTTTGAAAATGACACAGCTGTAGCAAAAACTATTCAAAATTATAAATAAATAAATCACCTTAAACTGTTTTTAGTTAAATTTTCTTCTATTTTTCTTGTAAAACCTTACAGTTGTTTTGACAATTGACAATATTGCATATTATGAAAACTGTCAGTTAGGCCTTTTAGCGTTTATCATAGTATCTTTTGTAGATAGGGACACTTGTTTTTTGATAATAAAATAGCAAATTTTAGTCGAAAGAGTTCAAAATTTTTAGTTTAGTGAGAAAAACAGCTGTTTGTTTCAATATACGGCATTTTTGTTTTATTTCACACATTCCAATCGAAAAGCTTTTCGATGTGAGAGTTACAGAACAGGGGCACTGTTTAAATATTAATAAGTCATATTATTTTAGTAAAAAATTTCTTAAAAAAATGCCTCGTGTTGTTTTTTTAAATTTAAATTAATGATTTTTAAATCGCATAAAATATTTTTCTAAAGCAACGACGATTAGAAAATTATTTTCACCAAAGTCTTTCTTAATCGTAACAAAGGGGTGTTTTTTATAGAGTGACACAAGTTTAAATAAAAATAAAACAAAGAAAATTGTAGAAAATTTATGTTTAAATAGGATTTCTGTCATGTCACCGCCACGGATGGCGTGGAGCACCAATTTTCAACAACTTTTCGCAATTTTACCATCATCGTTTTTAAGGACATATGGGCCAATGACTGCGCCAGCCCATAAAGCGCCCCCAAACAGTAATTTTCTGTGGATGCAAAGGTGTTACGACAAAAGCTTGTGGATTCTCCTCACTCCAAATGCAACAATTCTGCTTATTTAGGTACCCATTCAGCCAGAAATGGGCTTCATCGGAAAATAAAATTTTGAATGGAAATTTGTGCTTCGCCCAATCTCCAAATTATTCTCATTAAAAATTTCAACAATTTGCACGCGTTGCTCTGCTCTGGTTTAAATCGATTCATAATGAAATTTCAAAGCAAACAAATCAACTACCATTTGGTCAATGTGTGCTCAAATAAAGCCAACTGGGGCCAACTCAAAGTTGTGACACTCTAAAAAAAACACACTTTACATAAGGGTACGTACAAAGTATGTACTAAGCAAGGCCCGGATTTTTATGCGTATGCATATTTTATCTCGTCAGTCGGAGATTACCATACACAAAATATCTCTGCGAATCAAGAAATTTGCAGTAAAATGGCACATTTTTGCATATTTTGCCTTGAATGCATATTTTTGCATATCTTGCTGATATTGCATATTTTTGTTGCATATTTTAAAAAAACTTGTTTTAATTGCTTTATTTTGCCATGCACCCTTCCGCAGAAGAGGTAAAAGACAACTTCGATAGTATTTATTTATTGATTTCTTATAACAAAACTTAGGGATTTAAATTTATTGTTTTAAATCCTTAACTGCTCGCATATTTACTTTAAATTATTTAAATTATTTTCGAAAACAGCGTAGTGAAAATGAATATACCACAGAGAAACTATTTATTACCATTTTATCATGCACCTATCACTTCCGTTTTATTCTGTTTTGAAAAACTGGCAGTCAACTTTTATTTTGGAAACATTTAGGGTCAAAAATATCACTAAAGACATTTAAAAAACAAAAAAAAAGAAACATTTGATTGTAATTGGTAGTTCAGTTTCGCACCTTGCTTAAGCTACGGTCACACTTATTAAATATTTGCCCAAATAAGCGTAACCACTACTTTTGTAAATAGTTAGTGTGATTTAACATGGTCTTAATACCACAAAATAAAAGTAATTATACTACTAGGCATAGCAAAAACGTGTTTTTTGTAAGATGTGGTATTAAAATCAAAATAAGTATTAGAATTAAAGGAAATGATTATTTAGGTTGCTTGTTGGTCCCGTTTTTTTCGTAAAATATTTGACAAGTGTGACCGTAGCTTTAGTTTTCTTAAGTTCAATATGGTTTGACACTTATGATTAACATGTATTCGCACAGTTGCTCAAGCTAGCTTATGTATATTATAGTTGGGCCTTTACAAGTGACTTAATTTACATGATTGTCTTAACGTTTCTTTATATATTTGTGTTTTACTTTATTTTAACTTCTACTTTTCTGGTTATTGTGCCTTATTTACGTTTATGAGACTGAATTTTAACTTTCTTCATGCTATTTTTGTTTTTTCTTGTTATTTTTACAAATAAAATAAATTTAAGATAATTTTAACTGCTTATTTTTTAAATTTTTAGCGCATATATTTCAATTTTTATTGCATTTTTTATAAAAGTCCAGGCCCTGGTCATAAGCAAACGTACGACTTGGCAGTTAATGTGCCAAAAATATTATATAAAATAACTTTATTAATTGATTTTTATCATCAAGCTTTTCTTAAATTCTTTTTTATTATTTAAAAATGTTTGTCTAAAACATTTTTGCCAAAAAAATTTAATAAAGTTTTTTTATTTATCTAAAAGCTTTTAAAAAAAACTTTTCATGTTTAATTTTTTTATTTTTTTTTTTTTAATTTTTGTCATACAAGCACTTTTTCTTAAATAAATTTTATTAAAAGTTTTTTTAAAAATTAAATTAATAAATTTATGTAGCTAATAAAAAGCTATATAAAATTTTATTTCTTCCCTAGAGGAAAGAAAACTTACACCAAACTTGTCATGGTTCAACACAGTTCTAACACTATAAAAAAAGAGGCCATAGCAAAAACAAAAGAGACCATAGCACCCATCGCCAATTATTTACCAGCTGTCTAATTCTAATTTTCTGTAACAGTTTTATAATTTTTTATTTACATTTAAATAATTTACAAAAGATTTATAATTTTATTAATACAACTGTAAATACAACTTAAATAATTATTAATAAATATAAAATACATCTTCTTTTACACTCTCTCTCTCTTTCTCTCTGTCTTATTCACCATCCTCTTTCCTTTAAAACCATTTACCCTATACGGTTGCTGTCAGTGGTGTCCTCCTCTGGGCTACTTTCAAATTGTTTGGTCAAAGTATTGTACCATTCATTGACATGTTGTGAGAAAATGTCAACTAATTTTGTTACCTGCTCCTTAAAGGTCTTAACAATTACTTTACCAAAGGAACCATCGTCATTACCATCATCGGCATCTTTATTATTGGTACTGCGTACGGCTTCCTCTACATTATTTTCGAATTGACGAAAACGCATTGGTGACATTTCGTTTGCCGCCGCAATGGGATCATCGTCTTTACTTATCATATTATTACGCCAGGAATCGGCAGGATAACGGTTGTCCAGGGAACGTTTCAAACGTCTGGATGACAAATCCCACCAAGGTAGTTCTTCATATTGACTCTTGGTAGAGGTGTCATGTTGTGACGATTTGTCTTCGATTTTAATATGTTCATTTGCCCCTGTTTTGGTAGAATCACTAAAGTATTTATAATTATCAGGAGTTTTGAAGTTAGTTATCGAAGGTTTAGTCTTCTCTAAAGTTTGCTCC
Organism: Pollenia labialis; assembly: GCA_949318255.1. Classification (NCBI taxonomy): domain Eukaryota; kingdom Metazoa; phylum Arthropoda; class Insecta; order Diptera; family Polleniidae; genus Pollenia; species Pollenia labialis. The sequence goes on along the minus strand of OX439139.1, from coordinate 160,424,278 downwards.
TCAGCTGCATCTAATAAGTCATCGACAGCCTTGGCAGTGTATTGCTCATCCTCTTGTGGAGTTCCTTTATTATTTAGAACTTTTTGGCTTGTACCAATTTGGGCCTGCTCGAAGTCATCTTCATCATTGTTTTCCTTTTCAATATCTAAGTCTTTTTTAATTTGTGGTTCTATGATTTTTTTAGATATGGAATCTTCTTTCAGCGCAAAGTTCTCGTTAAATGCGTCTTTTACACCTTTACCGTATTTCTTGCCGAAAGGGTCCATGAAAAGCAAAGAGTTAAGGGCTGTGCCAAGATTAAGTTGAGGACCCAAGGACTTGACTGGATTGGCAGGCAATGATTCGAAGAATTCTGTAGGCAATAAACGCAAAGGTTTCATTTCACTAACAATCTCTTTGGTCTGGGGCTTAGCTTTATTGGATATTTGAGTTTCTATTTTTAGCTCTTCTTCTGGCTCATCACCATTTACCGAGGCTATATTACTTAAAAATACATCTCCTTCGGGAATTTTTACATAATCTGGTTCAGGTTGTACTCCTACATTTTTGAAAAACTTTTCCTCATCAAATTCTTGATCCGCTAAATGAAGTTGATTAACTTTCTTTTCGGGTTTTTTAATTTCAGTAATTTTCTTTGTAAAGGCCGTCTTCTTACCATCACGTGTCATAAAGAAGGGCCCAGAATATGAGTCAGACTGGCGGGCATTTCTCTTTAGCAAAGGCAAATCCAAACTAAACGGTTCTTTGAAAATATTACTCAACCATTGCAAAGCTGCTGCTCTACGATTCGGTGAGAAAATATCCCTTTTAAGTGGTGACTTAAGTTCTGGCATAATGTTTTCAGCAAAGTTGGCAAAAGGCGTGAGCTCATCTTGAGTTCCCTCTAAAATAAAACGTTTTGATCTGTTGTCATCAGCCACTGATCTGCGATGTCTTCTCATAAGACTCTCCAAGGGGGAGAGAGGAGGTTTAGCCGATTCTTTAATTAATTCCGTTAACAAACGATCGGTTGAAGAGTAACGTTTGATTTTTTGATTCGTTTCTTCGAGTGGTACTGCTGGAACTTCGACCTCAGTAAATTGACAATGCTCCAAATTGACATTGGGCAACACCCAAAAACTAACAGATAAACCTGGTGTCTTTAATTGCAGCATGGACTTGGTATTTTTTGTTCTAATTTCCGGAATTAGACTAGAATCCACTGAGATTTTTCTATTGTTCAACATAATCTGACCATTACTCATGGTAAGAGCATATTGCCACACCTCTGAATCCTGCAATTTATTCATGGACCTGACAGCAATCTGTAAAGGCGTCTGTTGCTTGTTAACCACCATAAATGCCAGGCCACCGGAGACCATGTTAGCACAATGGGTATATAACTTATTGTTGCGACCAAACAGTCCCAAAGGTCTGGAAGGATAGACCCTTGAGCCCATAATTTTCTTAAACAAAGCTGTTACATAGAAACCATATTTGGGCGTTTCCATATCGTCTAGACTTAAAGGTGTAAATATGGAATCAAAGCCTACATTAGCCGCTTCACCCATAGTTTGAGCCCAGGTAAGGCCTTCAACGACCTCATCTTCAAAATGAGTTGAGAGTGTCTTCCTTTTTGGGAGGGATAACCAAACGGGTACATTTGATTTGAAAAGAACTTTAAGGGCAGGATCTTGGCCGTCCAGAGGAGAATCAACACTATTGCTGGAAAACATGTCCTCGGATCTTTTGAAAGGAAAATAATATTAGAGCGTAGCTAAGAAACAAATTATAAAAAGTACTTACTGTATCCAACCATAAGCCACATTCAAATCCCTAGACATTTCCACATAGCGCCTAGTTTCTTCCGGACTACTGCCAGCCGAAATATCGGCACCAATTGTTTGCCAATTGGTAATACTTTGTTTAAATGAATCCACCATTAAATTGAAAGTCTTTAATTCGCTTACATAGTCAGCAGCTCGGGCAGAGCCGAAATCTGAAATTATAGGGACAGTAAATGAAAATGAGTTTTTAAGGAAAGCAATCCTTAGTAAACTTACCGGTACCCAACTGCCAAATAGCCTCATCAATTCCCACCATTTGTGAGGTATTTAAAATTTTCAAAGTCTCCATAGGATCCCAATTGTCAGGTTTATAGGGTACAGGAATAATCATAGACCAGTTGACCGCTCTGTTAATTAAATGAAAGAAAAAGTATTTTTTTTTTTTTTTTGAAGAAAGATTGGAAAGAGCCATGCTCTTCAGAGCCTTAAAAATGAGTTCCAGGATAAATTACCCCTAAAAAGACTCGTTACAAAACTTTAACTTACTTGGTCCATTTGTTGAAACCCTTCCAAACTATCTTTGTGGGATTTCTTAATTGTATGCCCTCGGTTTTGGCAGCAAAGTAAAAATCACCCACAAACTTCACATGCGAATTGCTCAGCATAGAAGCCATGCGTGTTATTGTTTTCCTGAGAAACAAAATAAAACAAAACTGTTAGTTGTTTACCAGGGTGTATCAAACTGAAACTGGTAACCTACCTATTTGAACCATCCAAACCCATATACAAATCCTCTGGTTTCATAGTAAAACTTACAAATTTTTCACTGACATCGTTTATAGGACGATTAATATTTAATTGGACTGTTACATCTGCCCATGCCGATGGCACTAATAACAAAAGCACTCCGTATAGAACTATATTTCCGAGCCAGGACATTTTAATGGCCTTTTTCCAAACACGACACTTCTTATCAAATTTAATGTGCTCTTTATCGTGGCTGTTTTAATTCTAAACTATTTTCTTTCAATTCTTTATCACAAAACAGTATTTTTATGTTTAATTGTGTGTATTTTTTTCACAGTTTCTTTTATTTAATAATAATTGTTCTGGTTTAATTTAATTGAAAGTAGTTCTCAAGTTTATATAGAAATTCGTTGATTCGTTGTAAAAATAAAGTTTCGCTAATTCAGCATTAATCGAGAATATAGAGTGCAGAGCAGAAGAAAGAGTTCATTGAAGTTTACGTGCGAATTTTGGTAAAACAAGTTCAAAAACGTGTTGAAAAAAGTAGAGTTACATTTATTAAAAAAAAAACCTGTTTCTCAAGACCTCTTTTGAGGGTTATTTTGGTAAAGTTTTGAAATTTTTTACAGATGTACGAAAAGAATGCATAAATTTTGCGTGTTTTTAAGGTTAAACAAATTTTTGGAAGATCAGAGAGAGAAAAAAAAACGAAATCAAATAAGATACGGTCGACTCTTTCTACACACTGCTTTAATAAATAGATAAACTGATGATGAACTTCATTTTAATAATTTTTTAATAATAATGGTTGTGTTCAAAATGTAAAATGGACTATACGTACTGTTTAGTATTTGATTTAAAAAACTGAAATTTGCATCTCAATTTAACAAAGAATTTCACATTTCGATTTAGCAACTTTAATCGTTCTCATACTTTTTTAAGGCATAAAACATGTTATTTAATAACGAGACTTGAAAAAAAAATTCTCAAAACAAGATTCCATTTTGTAATGAAGGAGAGAAATCCTCCGAAACTTTAACTATCTATTTGTCGAGGTTTTATTTTCAAATAGAGCTAAATATGTATCTGCCAAATCACAGTGATACAGGAAGGCGAAAAACCCTGGTTTTTCGTATTTATTTAATGACTAATAAATTAGTGAATGTTTAAACGCTGGTTTAGTTGAACTAAACATAAATTTATATGTAGTTAAAACTCAACAACTTTAAATCAGTCTCCCATGTATTAAATGTAGTTAAACAAATAATATGTGACAGCTCTACAATAAATCTTGTCAAATCCATATGGTCTGTACTGGTAGTTTAAACGTCCAATTTTATGCGATTAAAGATGGTTTATATATTTAATGATTAGCCCTTAGGGCTAATAAATCAGAGCAAGTAAAACTGTCTGTTTGGTTTAAAATGTGTTAAAACCAACAAATCTATAAATCACTAAACATATAAACCATCTTTAAACGCATAAAATTGGGAGTTTAAACTACCAATGCAGACCATATGAATTTTATAAGATTTGTCGTTGTGCTGCCACAAGTTATTTTTTTTAACAACATATAATACATGGGACACTGATTTATAGATGTTGAGTTTAAACTACATATAAATTCAAGTTTAGTTCAACTAAACCAGCGTTTAATCCATAAGTGATTTATTAGCCATAAGAGTAATAACTAAACTTTTTTGTACAGTGTCATTTAAAAATAACTCCAGATAATCGCATTTAATTGTTTGATATAATTTTTTTACATGTTAAGCTGAAGGTCCACACCATGCGTTCATGCGAATCATACTTTTTGTGAATTTTATGCGTTTCTAAATTCAAGTTACATTCAATGCGTTTTATGCCCCAATATTGTTTTTTTGGATCAGCTTTGTGTTAAAATCAGTATCGAATAAAAACAATTTTGGCAAAATTGGAAGTGAAATTGAGATTTAAAAAGAATTTATGGAATTCATACATAAGTACATATGTAAAGCTGAAGGTCCACACCATGCTTTTATGCATCTGTCCTTTTTATGTAGAAGTAGAATCAGCGTAATTGTATGTGACAAGTTACACAGCAAAACGCATAGAATGCATACAAATATCAACGCATCAAAGTAGGTTTATTTTATACTTTTGTATCCGTCGCATGGGTGGTAAAAAATGTCAGCTGTTTTCGATAGCCATGGATGAGACCAAGGCGAATTGAATAGAAGGTGGGGTCAAGTCAACATATGGTATTATATTTTGTATTCTATTTATCGATTTGTATTCTGTTTATCGATTACTTTAAAGTACTGAGTGCCATCTCGGTTGTGGCATTTTTCACCACTCATGTGACGGATACAAAAGGAAAAATTAACCTACTTTGATGCGTTGATATGTGTATGCGTTCTATGCGTTTTGCTGTGTAACTTGTCACATACAATTACGCTTATTCTACTTTTTTGCCAAATGCATAAAAAGGCTTTAAAGTTTTTTGATTCGAACATCGAAATAAGCCGATATAACCATTCGAAAAAATTTGCTGTAATGAAATCTAGTTTAGGCTTTAACTCAAGTTACGCGAAATTTTATTTAAATAATTAGTTTTCAATAATTAGAATTGTGGTTAAGAAAACAATATTTAAAATATTACGGAAAAGTAAAAATTAAGAACACGTAATACAATTCGAAATTATAGTTAATAAATTTTACATGAAACAAGACTTGCAAAAATCTTAAATAATGCAAACCCTTCACATAATAAACTTTTTACTCTTTTAACTAAAATGACAAATCGTCATTCATCATAATTTGCTTGACCTACCGACCATTTAAAAAAAAATTTTAGTTAGGTATGGGGTATGTATATTTTGAATACCCCTTTTCTGAATCCAGAACCAGTTTTTTTTATAGTTTCTGTAAAATTGTTTTGTTTTTGTTTTGCGCAAACAAATTTATTTAGTTGGTAATATTGTTTTGTTTTATAATGTAGTTTACTTATTTTAATATTATTTACTCGTGTTGTGGTAACCTTAAAAGTTAATTTTTACAAAGTTTTGCAAATAAATTTGTTTTTATTGTATTGCGGCATAAAAATTGGTGCAAAGAGAAATGCCAAAAAGGCAGCTTTCGAAGGAAGCGACATAAAAAAAAATGCAATATCTTCCATCTGGAGACCCCTCTGTGGCCAAACCAATAATGACCTGATGAAATGCCAATGCAATCAGTCAGTGATATAAAAAACACGTTTTCGAAAAAAATTGCAGATAGCACTAACTGAATTAAGCCCTCGATATATAAAATTGTAACATTACTAAATGATTGATTCATCATCGCACAGCCTTAACGCTTGAAGCTAAAAAATTTTAAATTTAAAGGTTGGTCTTTCGCCAAATCGATCCATGTTAAGGGGGGTCTGCAAAGTACAAGTTGCAATCTTTAAAATGTTGTTATCAAATTTGGTAAATACATTTAAAATGTACTAAGGACGAAGTCTATGTAGATGGTGATGGTAAAAACTTCATTCCAAATTAGACTATTTGTCTACGTAAACCATCTAATTACGTTGGTATTTAGATTTAATTCGCCCCAAAAATATTTCACAGCGAATAAAATTCATTCCGAATCGATTCACCAGGGCTGCCAGACTTGGGGATTTCAAGCGAGCAAAAAGGGACAGTGAAAGTCATTGTGGATTTTTTCTGAGATTTAAAAGAAAAATTCGGGGATTTTACAAATTTTTTTTTTAATATATTTCCCCTTCTTTTATTATTAGCGCTTATTTTTCTTTGTTTCGTATATAAAATATGAAATGAAAGCAGATAAACTTTTATCGTACTCTTATCAACAACTAATACGGTGTAAAGGGTCCTAATTAAGATTACCATTTTTGTTAAGTGTGTAAAAGGTACTTAATAAACTTATGTTATTATTCTTGAGTGAGTGTTTTAAAAAGGAAGAATTAAAAAAGGAATCTAAAACCGTTGTCAACACAATTTTTGATTTTTTAAAAACAATTTTCAAGCAAATATGTTTTTCCAAAAAAATAAGTAAATCGTTACCTGAAACGCAAAAGGCCCTAACTAACGAAAAATTCAAAATCAATGTTTTTATTGATTCTGAAGTATTGTATCAATACAAATGTCCACAAAAAAAATTTTGGAATATTATTTTATCATTTTTAATAGTTTTTGCTTCTGCTGTGAAATTTTTAAAAATGTCAGATAGGACCTTTTGCGTATTAGCTGGCGAAATATGAAAGAGAATATAATAAAGTTTGGGAAAAATAATGCTGGGCTATTAGCAAGTACTTATTATGCTTCGAAGTATTAAATAAATGACGGATATGTGTATTTTTATTGTTGATTTTAAGGATGACTAAAACCGACTGACTTCAAAAACTGCATATTGCTCTGCTTGTAATTCCTCACTCGAAAAAGGATTTTAAAAACATGCCGAAACCAGCCGCTACAAACAAAATAAAACAATTTTTTACTAAAAATGTTTATTTGGGAATTTTTGGGGATTTCCCATTTAAATTTGTCTTACTATTTTTTAAATTAAAATTTTTCTTACTATTTTTAAAAAAACATTTTTTATTTTTCGAATTTATTCTATGAGCTAAATTTCAGTTATGTATTTTATAAAGCTTTTTTGTAATAGTCATATTCCTTCAATTTTTCAGAAATGACTTTATACACTATCAGACAATTATATTGTATTTTCTTGTTACATTTTACCTTAGCTTTCCGTTGGAAAGCAATGATGTATATTGTATGTACAGAAAAATTTACAATTATTAGACACCAGCAGAATGTAATGCATTTTCTGGCCCGCTACGGCCTTCGTCAGCATTCTTTGTGTCACACTGGATAGTGATACTTTATAAATTGAATGTATTTAACTCAACTATTTTAACAAATAGAAACCATTGGTTTCCAAAGGAAACCTAAGGTAAAATGTAACAAGAATATACAATATAATAGTCTGATAGTGTATAAAGTCATTTCTGAAAAATTGAAGGAATATGACTATTACAAAAAAGCTTTATAAAATACATAACTGAAATTTAGCTCATAGAATAAATTCGAAAAATAAAAAATGTTGAATATAATATAAAAAGTAACCTTCAGAAGGAAATAATTCCCAGTTTCTATTTTTAAAAAAATTTAAAATTTTTTATTAACAAGATTTAAAATTTGGTCAGAAAAAAAACCAAAAGTAAATATTAACTTTTTAAGGTTTTGATTTTTAGTTTGGGATTTTTATGAATTGTTTTTTTTTTTTGGGGACAAGGAAAAAAGTACCTGGAGATTCACACGGTTTGTTTTCAAATATAACTAATTTTTGATTTATTTCTGGTTTCCCTTATTATAACTATTGGTGAAAGTTAAAAAATGCAATTCGAAATAGAGCAAGAACAACAAAACATAAACTACCAATAGAACAGTTGCTTAAAAATCAAATCCTTTGCTACTTTTTAATTTTTAGCTAATATTTTTTTGTATTTACTTCAACAATTTAATTTTTAAGTTGTACTTCAGATGGTAATTGATGTAGCAATAAAGAAGTCGAAGCCAAAATCGTCTTCAGTGCTGATTCAACAGAAAAAAACGGTTATTGTTGGATTTTTTAATTTTAAAAAAGGGGTTTTCTTAACAGGCTTTCGTAAAATAATCGTATATTTTATACGACTGCAGTCAGAATAATTTTTTTTAAGTTGTTTATATTTCACTTTTTCCAACATCAAATGCTACATGTTTTATTTCTGTATATTTTGGTTTCTTAACTGCTCTGCTACTTCTATTGCTCCATCACTTGCTACTTTAATGTTGCATCTTTCAGAAATAAAATGTAGCAGTAGCAATCGCTTTTATATTAACACTATTGCTATATTTAGTGCATCCTAATGGTATGCATCGCAGTAGCAAACGAAATTAAAAAGCTCGGATACTATTTTAGTTTTATTTTTGTTCTAGGACTACAACTAATGCTAAGAACTTGTGAAGGCAGCAGAAGTGATAGTAAAGCTTTTTAACTAGACTTTTTAGAAAATATTCGTTGTTTCTGCTACTTTAAGTCTAGTTTTTTAATATAAATTTATCTTCGATGCGGGGAAAAACTTGTTTTTAAATAAAGAGTTGATCTTTTGATTATATTTTTGACCTGCACAAGATTTTACACTTTGATCCAGGGATAAAATTTAAAAGTTGAAAGGGATTATTCTAGTAAATCCAAAAAATAAAAGGCGAATTACAGTTTTAATTTAATTTGGCGTGTAGGGTACCTTCTTGTATATAAAGCCAAGTCAGCCAATATTAAAAATGTGCCGATTATGCAAACTGAGTTTAATTCTTAAGACTAAAGAGAAAAAATATTAAATATCAAAAAAAAAAAAAGTTTGTTTGCAAAAAAAATTTGTGTGGGAATCTTTAACTTTATTAAAAAACAGTTGTTATACATATTTTAATTGTTTAATAAACTAATAAATTTAATCTTCATCTTCGGCCTCTAAAATGGCCTTGAAACTAAACGGCTGGAAAACATAACCAGCACCTTCATAAAACTTACTCATGAATTCCACCCTATAAAAAGAGAGAAAAAGAGAGAGAACACAAAAGTTAAAACAAGTTTTGAATTAAATCCATTTCATATCTTACCAATGCAATCTCAAAGTATGCAAAAAGGCTGACAAACCCTCCATCATGACCATAATAGACATGGTAAAGAATACCCAAATGGCAAAAATAAAGAATAAGCCAATGGAGCCAATATAACCCTTAAGTTGTAGACCCAATGACAACACCATGGTCCATAAAACCTCCGACAATTCTAAATTTAAGAATAAATTGGTTTTTGGTTGTTAAACTTTATGTTCGAAGAAAAAACACTTACGAGCATGAGCCAATGACAAGGCCCACAAACGCAAATACGAGGCTGTATGGGAAATAGTACTGAGCACATATTCAATGGTGTGTATAGCTTGATGAATCCAAATTTCACTCATTGGCTCATCATCATGATTATGATCACCATTGCCTGCATCTCTATTGGAAGTTTCCACAACATCTACCACAACAGCCGTATCTCCCTCAACCAATTCCAAAGTGTCGGTGGAGGTAAAGTCCTCAGGGTGCTTACAAAGAGAAAGTTAGATAGATCTTCTAATTAAAAAAGAAATGCGAGAAAGAGAGAGAGAGGGAGAGAGAGTTTAACTTACCACTGGTTTATGCTTTCTAGTGTATTTAATATACAAGGGTTTCCCTATTAGCATCCAGGGTATACAAATAACCGCGACAATTACAAAAATCATTTCGATTTTAGACTGATTGGGAAACATGAACTCATCACATCCAGGCAAGGCGGGAGAACTCTTAAACAGCATCATATTAATAAACATAATCAGTACTGAAGGCGCACAGCCGGGGGTATCCGGCTCGTAGTTTGTGGTAGGGGAATATTTCAACCACTTGTAGAACATCATGAATACCATGTAACCAAAAAGCAGTAACAAGAAAATCATTTGAGGCAAGAATTCCAAAAAAATACTGGCATAACGTTTGAAGTAAACAAAATTCACCACCGACATGCACACACCGAAAACCATATGCAGAACACCAAAAATAATGGACAATTTCATCTTATAAGTATTTAAGAAGATAATCTTGTTGTCAGCCAACTGCCAGATGGGATCCATACCCCAAACATATACTCCTGTGGTGGAAAAAGTTGGATTTAATGTTAATCCTTCAGGATTAGTTAATACCGTAGTACTATTGTATCTGACGCGCCAAGTCGAGCCAAAGACATTAAAGGACTTGGAGAAGACATCATTATAGGTAAAACCCGTATAGACAGCAAACAACCCCATAAGCATAATAATATAACGACCACTAAAGAAAATATTCCAAATTTCTCCACCCTTCTTGCGACCCAAAGACTTTTCCCATATAACCATCCATGCGCCGAAGAGGAACAAAATGAAGCCATGACCCATATCACCAAACATAACAGCAAATAGAAAAGGGAAAGTAATGCATGTGTACAAAGCGGGATTGGCCTCACGATAAGTGGCCACACCGTAGGCATCTATCAGATTCTGGAAGCCTCTTGTAAACTTATTGGTCCGGTTGTAGGTAGGTGGACGATCATTAGTCTCGACCACATTTATAAATGAGGGCACAGTACTTCCCACTTCAGCCGAACCCTCGGCTAAACATGCTTGAACAGCGGCCAGCTCCCGGGTAGGTACCCAACATTCCCCAATCAAACACTTGCTGGTAACATCTTGACTCAACATATTTAAAGTATGATAAACAGCTTTCATTTTCTTAACCATAACATCCCAGGCGGCTAATTCTTTGGAGACAGCCACGAGAACGCAAGTACGTTGGTCTGTGGTTTGTTTTAACACAATTTTTAAATCCTCAATTCTGATACGCAACCCCCTAATCATGTCCTCCCTTTCGTCATGCTCATTGGGGCAAGGATACATGGAAGCATGAAAACCGGTACATACTTTTTTAACTCTACTCCTCAATTGCTCTCCCTGAAAGAAGACCACAAAGACGGTTTTATACATGTCAAAGCCCGTCTTTGGATCCTTTAAAGGCTCTTGCAAGGGTGATCTTTTGACATATGCTTTACCGCGAGTCACGCGCCACAACATGCGCTCGAAAGCATACTCGTTCTCACGATTCACCACACCGGCCACAAAACCCAAATGACCTCCTGCCTCATGATGATGATTTTCGTTTTGTTTATTTAATTCCATGTTGACCACTGCTTGATCAGCAAAGAAACCTTGGGTTTGTTCCAAAACTCTTAACATTTCAGTCAACTCTAGGAAATTTGACTTTAAATTCACATCGTTTAGAGCCAATTCTGTAATTTCCTTTTCACACTTTTCTAAATGGCCCTCTAAATCGATCATTTCTCTGGGTTTGGGGGCTGGCGGTATGTTCTCCAGCTCCGGCATTTGTAAGGCATCTTTTTCAATTTCATTTTCAACAAAACGAATTTTACGCTCCAATTCGCCGCAGCGTCTTACTTCGGAAACGTATTTACGTTGATACGAAGTAGTACTCTCGTTCATCTAGAAGTGAAAAGAATATGGTTGGGTTTCTTTGTTTAAAATTTGTTTGCTAAAATGTTCACTTACATCACGAAATTGTACACAACCTCTTTCTCCCAGCTGAGCTAAAGAGGCATAGGCCGCTTCCGGCTGCAAGAAGATTTGGCACAAGGACATTTTTTCACTGCGAAACATGTCCCCCATGATGATGCCGTTAAAAATAAACTAAAACTCAAAAAAAAAAAAATGTAATTTATTTAAGGATTCAGAAATTAAAAACTTACTTAAAATTTAAAAAAAAAATTTCCTCTTCGATTCGGGGATTTTCGAATATTCTAAAAAATAAAAGAAATTAAACCTTTGCGTTGGACTTTCCCAAGTCAACTGATTTTTTAATTATTATAAAATTATCCATTAAAAGCAAAAAACAATTTTAAGTTTAACACGAAATTTTTGTTAAAGATAATGTTTGATAATTTTGTGTTATCATTTTCTTAGGCACCTCAATATCTTTACCGTTATTTGTTTTGGCATTTAAAATGAATTGTTAATTGAAAAATAATTCATAATTAATCATTTGCAAATCAATCAAGTTCTGTTTGGCAACTTTGGATATGGCTAGTGGAAAGTGGACTTGATAAACTTTAGCAAAGTACATGTTGTGTGTCTAGTCTTTAAAATCTTGAAAATTTTATCTGTTTTTCAACACCAATTAGTAGTCTTAAGACATGTGTTGTTTTTAGGGGTCTTTTAAAAATTGTTAATTAATTAACAATTCAGTAAAGTTAAGAAGACCGGTGACAAAAGAAGTTGTTGATGGAAAAAAAAAGTTTTAAAAGAGTTCATATTATTTAAGTGATTTATTTTTGATTCGAAATTTTTGTTAATTTTGTTTTCGCGTAAAAGCTGTGTACTTTTTTTGTCGGAATACAATAAAAACGATGCACACTGGGGCATATTAAAAAAAAGTCAAATTAATCTAAAGTTTGTAGACAAATGGTATGATTTTAAAGAAATTTTACATATTTACAAATATGAATGACAAAAGGTATACCTAACAAAAATATTCCAATTCCCAAGGTTTATTTGTTTGAACCGCTACATCTAAGTAAATTTGGGACTACTGCATGAAGATGTCTCGTAAAGGTGGAAAGCTCTCTGATTGCTCTTCACTTGGGAATAGCCAGAAGTTATTGTTTTACCGAATTTCTCAAGCAGGTCACTACTTTCGGCCTTTGGTCAGCTTTTCCCTGGTAATGTCGCACTCGTTTTAAAACCTGTCGACAGCTTAATTAAGAAGGCGATCGCTTTGCTGAGTAACCTAAATTGTACACTAACACCGCTGCATCTCATGAAGCTCAGCGTTGCCCCAACACTGCAATCGAATATAAAGTCCCAATTAGTGACCCATCCTAAACACCAATTTTCAACAAGGCCGTGACCAAATAAATCTGACGCCTAACCTTCATGTAAACTTGTCCCCGCTGAATCCGAATGTGAAGTCAGAATGGCAAAGTTTCGAAATATTCCAAAATAACCGTTATTAGCGGTTTTTAAAAAGATGATGTTTAATAAAAGTATCTTCGAAAATATTCCATGGATTGTTTATTTCTTTATTTTTATTCAAAAATAATGAAATTACTAATGCAACCACAGATCGTTTGTAAAAATTGGTCAAGAAATTACTAAGTTACATTTTACTAAAGTTCAAATTTCACAAAAATGTTAATGATTGTTTTGCAATTTTGCAATTTTGCTCTTTTCAACATGTTTTTTTTTACACCAAACAATGAAAAAAACACAAAAAAATGTACTTTGGACTTCAAGAAAAATTCTTGACATAAGTACGGAAAAAGTAAGGAATCAATTAAAATGGATAATCATTAAAAAAAGCAAATTTCGATCTACCGAAGGTTAAAATACAATTTGGTTTAATGATTGATGTTTGACTATTGACATCAGCAGTCGTCGATGGCTGCGAGTGTAAGACGGCAAATCCATCTGAGGAGATCGAGTGGTTGCGATCGAAACATGTCATGGTAACCTGCCGGCCAGCGTTCGAGCCCCGGCCACGGTCAAGAATGAAAAATTATCAATAACAATTTTAATTAATTTTCATGTTGTAAAATTCCTTTCTTCATAAAAATAATTTAATGAAAATTAAATTTGATGATCTTAAGCCGAATTAACATACATATTCAAAATTTCGATTAAAAACCATAAATGGTTCAACAAAATAACCACAATACTAATTATTACCAAACAATAATATTTTTTTAAGTTTAAATTTGACTTAAGATGTTTTGTCAAAATGCCACAGATATGAGCTTAAAACAAAAGCAGCGTTACCGTTGTGCGACTTTAGTTGCAATTTGCAACCTTTTTTATGCTCTGACACTTTTTGTGCGTGTAAAATTGCAAATTTTTCCAACTTTTTGCCTCTTTTTTGTAAGTGATTTATCTACGCCAAATTGATTAAAACTGCGAAAATAAAATAAGAAACAAGTTTATCTCTTGTTTTACCAATCACTTACAGAAAGCGTTGCAAAAGTTTGTGTTGCATTTATTTATTTTTGCTCTACTTATAATACAAATGAAGCCATAATCCGAACAAATGTTAAATAAATGTAATGTGGCTTACACCAATTTTGAGCTGACGGCCTCATAAAAGAACCGTAATTCATTACTTTTTCTACCTTTTTGTTCTTCATATACCAGTTAAATAAATTATTCTCCTTTCACTGGTCATGAGTTATTTCTTGTTGAACTTGTTCTATTTTAACAAATCCCAGGAACAGTTGACAATAATTTCCCGCAGGGTATTTACACAAATTTTCATATTGTGTACTAAATAAAATTAAAATATTTCCTAAGGAAAACTTCCCCTTAAAACTTGTTCCTTTATTGTTTGGCTGCTATTTTTATCTCTGTGCCATTGAAAAGTTTTTTATTGCATAATTTTTTGTTAAACCATTGTGTTGAAAAACACAAAACACCCAGGACATAAACGTAAATCATTTTTACCGTTTTTTTTTGCTATCTCTCTTTTACTCTCATATTTTTCAAAATAGGCAGCAGCAATAAAATAATAAACCCAACAAAAATTTGCGTATAATATTTGTAAAAGAAATATTTTAATACATATTTTTTTAAATTTAGTTAAAAAAAAAACTATCATGAAAGTGTTTAAAAAGTTCAATTAACCCCGCAAATATTATTGGACCACCTGATCCAATTTCATGAAATGGACTACTCCATGGACTGGTCCTATGTAATGCAAGCACCCTGCAAATATTATTCGACCACCTGATCCAATTTCATGAAATGGACTACTCCATGGACTGGTCCGATGTAATGCAAGCATGGACCATGTCATTGCTAAAAAGTGTTTGTAGTGAGACGACATGTCTTCGTTTTTAAACGAAGTTAAAACTAATCCTCTTGTGTACACAATGGAGTAGTTTTAAAACTACTCCTTTGTAGTCCAAAGATGGGTTATATGGTCCTGCCCTAGGACATCGTAATGTTGAATAGACCATGTTTTTTCCTTACGTTTGGGTTACTTTTGGACTAGTCCTAATCGATTGTGGGCTACATTTTACGCGCGTGTTTGGACTAGTCCTATTATTTGCAGGGGATGTATAAAATAAATAAATGCATACACACACACAATGGAAATGTGAAACATATAAACGGCTTTAAATGGTACCAAAACCTTGTTTGGTGTATGCACATTTACAATAAATGTATGCTAAAAATATATATGCTAAAATACAAATTTATTTATGGTAAATCTTTAATATAAATATGTATTATTAAAAATATTAAAATACTGTTTTAATACAATTTAAATCACATGGTACTTTTTCTGCACAGCGGTCACCATTTAAACATTTTTGATTGCCATCACTGTGTATATTGTTTTATGTATACAAATGCTTTTTGTTTAAGTATGGGAAAAACATATGACACGTTTTTAAATGTTCTATAAGTGCACCAACGTGCTTACAGTACGGTGCGATACATTACGGGTACAGCAACGTTCGCCTAACTGGGCCTTAAGATTTACATTTGAAAAAAACGACTTACTTACATTTGTGCGACTTTTTGTTATTAAAACGACTTTTTGTGCAACTTTTTCAAAATCCTCAACGGTAACCCTGAACAAAAGTCTTAAAAAAGCAACACTCAACTAAATAAATTCACTTAAAAAACAAAGCATACATTTTGGCAGTTGTTTTTTCAGTTGTGCAAACGTTTGATTCTTAGATAAATTACACTATAAAACAAATTTGAACTTTTGCCATTACACTGCGCTAGTTGCAAAAATAGACAAGCCGAGCACATGGCTTTTTAACATAATTCGGGTACGCTGAATCCAATGGTGCTAACCGTTTTTTTTTTAGGTAAGCACTTGTTTTCGAGATATGCCGTTATTTCAAAAATAGAGGAGGTTGCGAACGTAACTCAAATACGGTTTAGTTTATTAAAAATACTAAAACAGCCAAAATTCCGCAGTAAAATTTTCTTTAAGAAAGGTATAACTTTTTTTTCTAATGTTCGCAGTAAAATTTCCTTTAAGAAAGGTACAACTTTTTTGTCTAATATTCGCAGTCGTTTTAGAAACATATTTTTTTTTTTTGGAAAAAAAATATTTTTTTTATCAAAATTTCGAAATTTTTGTTTTTTAAAAATGGATAAAAAATTAGAAAATGCTATGCTTCTAATGTTTTGCAGACATATAAAAAACGAAGCTGCAAACAAAACAAGACATAAATGATTAAAATCTGTTAGCAACTTTTGATTTTATTCACAACAGTCGAAAACTTTTAATTAATTTAAGAATTTCATTAAACGCAATATTTGTATGGGGGCCCCCTCGA
This sequence comes from Pollenia labialis, assembly GCA_949318255.1. NCBI lineage: Eukaryota > Metazoa > Arthropoda > Insecta > Diptera > Polleniidae > Pollenia > Pollenia labialis. The sequence continues at coordinate 160,407,821 of OX439139.1, read as the reverse complement.
GAGGCAACTCCTGGGCATTTATGGGACTTTTCCTTCAATATATTTTTTTAGTCTGTATTAAACATTTTGTATGGGAGCCCCCTTAAGGAATGGAGATAGCGGGTAGATATGTGGGAAATAAATGATTGGGATGAAAAATAAAGTGGGGTTGGTCATACATTTGACCCATCTAGGGGCATCCTAGGTGCTGCAGGGGCCATATCAAAGAATTTCATTAAACGGCTATATTTATATGGGAGTCCCCTTAAGGGGTGGAGATAGATGGCAAGTATGTTTTAAGAAAATGTTAAGAACAAACCATACATTTTATCCACTAGGGGCGTTTCCTTGGCAGTTATGGGGCTTTTTCTTCAATATATTTCTAGTCTGTATTGAACATTTTTTTATGGGAGCTCCCTTAAGTAATGGAGATAGCGGGTTGATATGTTAGAAAAAAATGATTGAGGTGAAAAAAAAGCATTTGACTCATCTAGGGGTATCCTAGGCGCAGCATAGTTGTATGGTTGAAATTCTTAAATTTGTTTGCTTTTTTTTTGTTTTAAAAAATTCATAAAAAAAAATTAGAAGGTCAAAAATTTTATAAAAACAATATTTATAATTTAAATCACTTTTCGCAATTAAAAGGAATGCAGAAATGAAAAATAATGAAAAAACGTCATTTAAGTAAAAAAAATTAAAATGCTTTACTTAATTGCTGAGTGTGAATATAAAAGCAAGTTCAAAAGAAGAAAAAAAAGAAATGGAAAAACTGACTGAAAGGGGTCTAATTAATGTGATTTTGTTTAAACGAAGTAATTGAATTGTTAAATCAGACCCCTGCATTTTTCTTGTTTAGCCCAGTCACATTAATAAAATTATGTATTTGGTCCGAAACCAACATCTTAAGGTAATTTTTATCGAGTCGGAAGTAGTTTCGGTAATGGACTTTTTAATTTTCTATTGGCAGGAGTTTTAATAAAAAATTTACAACTGAAATAAATTTTTAGATCAATTCTGACTAAAGCTACGGTCACACTTATTAAATATTTGACCAAATAAGCGTAACCCCTACTCTTGTTAATAGTTAGTGAGATTTAACATGGTCTTAATATTACAAAATATACTGATTATACTGCTAGACATAGCAAAAAACAGTTTTTTGTAAGATGCGGTATTAAAATCAAAATAAATATTGGAATTAAAGGAAATGATTATTTTGTTTGCTTGTTGGTCCCGCTTTTTTCGTCAAATATTTGACAAGTGTGACCGTAGCTTAACTCATATTTACTTAAGACAAAATTCAAAATTTTAAATTACGAAGTAGTTAGCAGAGAATCGTTGTGAAATATACTTTTTATATTAGAAATCCAACAAACAATGTTTCATGTTAAAAAATAAAATTAAATAGTTCTTGGATTTTCTTGCTGCTTTCTCTTCATTTAATGATTTTATTCAAAATGAAAACTTTCAGTTGTATAAATGTATGTATATTGCTTTTTTTCTCAATTATAACCATTATTAATATCAATAAACATTAACAATTATTTAACAAAACAAAATGGACAGAAAAACTTTAACAAACAAAAAATGTACAATACATAATATTTCTTTTTTTTTAACAAACACAAAATTATAAATTACACAGTGGGAAGAGTACCACCAATACTGGAATAATGAAACAAGTTAAAAGTACATTAATACTAATGGCATTTTAACTTATTCCTCGCTGTCTTCGCCATCCAAAATGGCTTTGAAACTGAAAGGCTGGAAGGCATAACCCAAACCTTCATAGAATTTGCTCATAAATTCAACCCTAGAAGGAGAAAAAGGTAATATTTAATAGATCATTTTGATTAAAACATTAATTAAAAAAATAATTACCAGTGCAAACGAAGGGTGTGCAAAAATGCGGATAAGCCCTCCATCATAACCAAGATGGCCAAAGTAAAGAGGCACCAGGCACCAAAGATTAAGTACACAAAAATAACACCGCCATAGCCCTTTTGTTTAAGACCTAATGACAAAACCATATTCCACAATACTTCAGATAATTCTGAAAGAAAAAACATTTCAATACTCTAGAAAATCCAATTTAAACGCAGAAAAAACTTACGAGCATGAGCCAAGGACAAGGCCCACAAACGCAAATAGGAGGCAGTGTGAGAAATGGTACTGAGCACATATTCAATGGTGTGAATAGCTTGATGAATATAAATTTCACTCATGGGCTCATCATCATGACCATGGGCTCCAGCATCTTGACCCTCCGAGGCAGTTGGCAATTGAGTTTCACCTTCGTTGAGTTCCATATTGCCAGTCAATTCACCATTGTGCTTAGACTATAGAAGATTAAAAAAGTTAAGTTAAATGACTTCTTCCCAGTATCGTTATATAATTTAATTTACATGATCCTTATTTTTACGGGTGAATTTAATGTACAACGGTTTGCCCAACAACATCCAGGGAATGCAAATTAGTGCAATGAACACAAATACTCTCTCAATGTCAGATTGGCTTTCGAACATGTACTCGTTGCACCCTTGCAATGGTGGTGTGTGTTTGAACAACATCATGTTGATGAACATAATCAAGACAGATGGTGCACAACCGGGTGTATTGGGTTGGAAGTCGGTCGTGGCATTATATTGGATCCACTTGAAGAACATCATGAAGACCATGTAGCCGAACAACAAAACCAAGAAAAGAATCTGAGGCAAAAATTCCAAGAAGATGCTGGGCATACGCTTAAAGTGTACAAAGTTGACGACGGACATGCAGACTCCAAAGATCATGTGAACGACGCCGGTAATAATAGACAACTTCATTTTGTAGGTGTTAAGGAAAATAATCTTATTGTCAGCCATTTGCCAGATAGGATCCATACCCATAGGATAGACACCTTGGACATGGTACTCTGGATTCAACTGCAGTGATGGATTTTCCAAAACTGTAGTGGTATTGTAGCGTATTGTCCAAGTGGAGCCGAAGATATTCATTGATTTGGAGAAAACGTCATTGTAGATGAAACCAGTGTAGCAAGAGAAAATACCCATGAGCAAAATGATGTAACGACCACCGAAGAAAATGTTCCAGATTTCACCGCCCTTGGTGCGGCTTAAAGTTTTTTCATACATGCACATCCAGCCACCGAAAAGGGTCAGAATGAAACCGTGACCCAAATCGCCAAACATGACAGCGAACAAGAAGGGGAATGTTATGCAAGTGTACAAGGCAGGATTACACTCACGGTATGAGGCAATACCGTAGGCATCGATGAGGTTTTGGAAACCACGTGTAAACTTGTTAGTGCGATTGAATGTTGGTGGCTGCTCATTGGTGTCAATGACATTCAAGAAAGATGGAATGGTACTGCCTACAGCAGCCGATCCATCGGACAAGGCCTTTTGTACAACTGGCAAATCCTTGGTGGGTACCCAACACTCACCAATCAAACACTTCTTAGTCACATCCATGTTAAACAAGTTCAAAGTGTGATAGATGGCCTTCATTTTTTTTACCATAATGGACCAGGATGGCAAATTTTTAGAGACAGTGGCCAAAACGCGGCTACGGTGATCCTCAGTTTGGCTCAAAACCAATTTCAAATCTTCCAAGCGAGTGCGTACACCCTTGACCATTTCATCACGTTCGGTGTGAGAGCTGGGGCATGGGTACATGGAAGCATGGAAACCTGTACATACTTTCTTAATGCGGTTCTTCAATTGTTCGCCTTGGAAGAAGGCTACGAACACTGTCTTGTAGATGGGATGACCAGTGCTAGGATCATTCAATGGCTCATCCAAATCGGAGCGTTTAAGGAAAACGTTACCGCGAGAAATACGCCACAACATACGTTCAAAGGCAAAGACACGCTCGCGGTTAATAACACCAGCAACGAAACCCAGACGACCGCGATTTTGAGCAGCAGCAGCATCATCTACAACGACACCTCCAACACCACGGTTGCTCGAATCCAAATTAAGAACTTCCTGATCGGAAAAGAATCCTTGGGTATTCTCCAATACCTTGCGCAATTCAGTCAATTCTAAGTAGTTGGACTTCAAATTGACTTCGTTTTGGGCTAATTCTAAAATTTCATTTTCGGTCTTTTCCAAGTGGGCTTCCAAGTCGATGATTTCTCTTGGATTGGGGGCCTTAGGAATGTCATCCAAAATATCGGGCAAATTGATGCCGTCCTTTTTGATTTCGGCTTCAATATAACGAATTTTACGTTCTAATTCATCGCAACGGCGTACCTCGGTTACGAATTTACGCTGGAATGCATTTACACCGCTATTCAACTGTAGGGAAAAAAGAAGAAACAAATGAAAATTGTGTTTCAAGATAAAAAAAAAAATATATCTAAATTTAACAAGAGATTGCGTTTCTTAAAACGAATGTTGTATTGGATTGGCACAGAACGATAAAAAAAAACAAAAATAATCTTGTTATGTTCCAGAGTCCGACATGATAAAAAATGATTAAGGTAAAAAACAAAAGCAACACGATTATTTTCAAAATATTAAAATACCTTATTGCATATTAAAATTATTAAGAAAATTTTATAGTTGAATGTATTTATGTATATAAAAATCGGGAGAATATATATTTGGAGACCATCGATTAGAAACAGTTATATTGAAATGTATCTAAAACTTCGAAATGTTTGAGTTGCTTTTAAGAATAAATAACACTGTGCACCTGTGCAAGACCAAAAAATCGTGCAATGTATGTAAAACGATTTTCGAAAAATCCTAAAATTTCAAGGCCCGAATTTCGAAATTTCTTTGAAGACCTCTAGTAAAATTTGATGCAGAAAATATTCGTGGAACATTTTAACCCTCTTAAGTGCCGTTTTAGTATACTTTTGTGTGCAAGTTAAAAAAAAGGACAAAAAACCCCTTAAAATGAGTGTTAGAGGGTTAATATATTCTAAGAAAAGAATCGCCATACAGTTCTACTGAAGACATCTGAAATAGTAGTTTAGCTCAGTCGTACATTTAGTAATTTTTTTTGATTTGCTCTACCAATAGTCTAGTTTCATTTCGCGTTGCCAGTATTGAGGTTGGCGGCAAAGACTGTGTAATTAACGAATCTTGATTTAATAAATTCAATAATTAACTAAACAGCCGTCTGATAACTTCTCATCAAAGATCTAGTATTATTTTTTTACAATCATATCGAGGCCTCAGACCTTATGCGAACCAAGCCAAAAAGAAAATTCGAAAATATTTTGAATTTGAGAAAGTGAACTCCCATTAATTTCTGGAGCCATTCAGTTGGTTCTATGCCGTTACTTTAGGAATGAAACACTTTTTGATTTTGTCCGTGACAAAACTGAATAGACCCTGCAATTCGTATTGGACTGCTTGATCCATTTTAGATAAAATGAACTACTTACAACATGGTCCAATGTAATGCAAGCATGGACCAAATCATTGTTAAGTTTGTAGTTAAACGACATTTTTCGTTTTCAAACGATTTCAAAACTAATCCTCTAAAGTAATCATGAAGTAGTTTCAAAACGTTTATACTGGGAGTATGTATGAACATGGAGTAGTTTTAAGACTACTCCGTTGTAATGCAAAGGTGGGTTATATGGTCCAGCCCTAGGACTCGTAATGTTAAATATACCATGTTTTTTCAATACATTTGGGGTACCTTTGGACCAGCCCTCGTACCTTATGAAATATATTTTACATTCGTGCATGGACAAATCGTGTTATTTGCAGGGGAGGTAAACTCTGCAGAGAACTTCGCACCTGTTTTGAAATATATTTTATAACTTGATTCGGTTCAGCTCTAAGCCCTCTATATGGACGTCAAATTTAAAAAATTTTTCAATCTCAGCTCACGTAATATTTGTATATATAAAATTTCAATGTTTGATGAAGCTTTTTAATGCAACTGGACTTTAAGAAGAGATATCACTTTGGTCAATCTTTTGAGTTCCTCCACCAGAGCCAGTCGGCTCTGATGTCACTAAAGTCACATAAAACACCGCCTATTCTCGTCAACCAGTGTATCTGACATTGCCTTTATTTGGATCCCTGAGCCTAGGGACCATTACGGTAATGAACAGGCGGATGGGCTGGCCAAGACTGGAGCCGCTCTTGATATTTCGCAGGGGGTGCCAGTCGCAACACCCCTGGGAATTATCAGAAGCAAAATCTTCAGACTATCTGAATATGGCAAACGATAAATTTAAGAAGCTGGATGGCTGCAGGGCAACCGAAGTGACGTGACCTACATACGACATATGTTGCTCTGAGCGACTTTCATTCAATACGATACGGATTATTTGGAAATTACCTTCCACAAGGACTCTCTGAGATATTACGGGTAAAACTTTCTGAAATATCTCGACGCAACGGGTCAGTATTGCCCCTGGGTCAAGCTTGATCGGGGATTCCTATTCTTGACGAGTTGTGTGGTGTCAAACCGGAGTTACTGTCGACTCTACTTGCAGCACGCCTATTTCGGGAAGTGCTACCGAGTTAACCAACCAACCAAGCCATGAGCAGCAATATGCGATATGGTAAGATCGGACTTTAAATGGCAGCGCTATAAATAAAAAACGAAAATCGCTTTATTTTTTCTTTGTATGGAGGTCGACTCGCTTTAATATATGTACAAACAACATTCAAAGGTTAAACATTTTAAATTTAGGCGCTAATTGTGTTAAACGCAGCGCAATGCCAAAAATAACATTGAAAGCATAAACAAAGTCAAAAATCTATAGGCCTTATTCATACAAAATATTTCATGTTAATAACAGGCTTGTAAGATAAATTGTATATGAACATTTGTTTAATAAACCTCTTATAAAACTGAAATATTGTTTATGAATAAGGGGGTATATACATATATAAAATTGTAACGTCAATGACTGATTCATCATCGCACAGTCTAACGGCTGAAGCTAATAACTTGAAATTTGGACCAGAGATTGGTCACTCCCCAAATCGATCCACATTTTTGGAAGTTCGAATGTTTACGCGGTAAAAAATGGTAAAAACCCGAAAATTCGGTTACCTTATATCTCCAAAACTAAAAGAGATACAAAAAAATGTAATACGTATCATTGTTCTTTAGAAAAATAAGCGGACAGGTGTCTGGTACATTTTTGAAATTCGGCGGGAGTAAACGGGTTACACCTGAATTTTGGTACTTTTTTGACACTCCATCTATCTTTTGAACCAACAACCTTGAAACAAAGTTTATACCACATTCGAAACTTATCAAAAAAATACGAATATTAATATAGTACTTTTTCGAAATTCGAACATTTAAGGGGTAAAAATCGTAATTTTTTTTGGTACTTTTTTTACAACACATTTAATCGAATCCCAAAAAGAATTTTCATTTTTTTATTTAATTTTTTTATGTCCAAAAAAAAGCGATTTTAAGATTATAAAACGAATTTCAAACATCAACTTTTTGTTTATTTTTATATTCTTCGGCATGGCAAAATGAAAAGTTGGCGTGGCTCAATTAATATTTATTTATATCTAAAGAACGCTATTTATGTATATAACTTTTTGTTCTTATCTCATGGTGAAGGGTATATAAGATTCGGCATAGCCGAATTTAGCACCCTTACTGGTTTTCTTTAGCTTTTTGGTTCTACAACTGGTATTTTTTTATAAACTTTGGCACAAAAATAAAATCACGATGGAAAAGGAGACGCTTACGAAGTAGCTGGTTAAATGCTAGTATTTTATAATTTTATTGTTTCTTTTTACAGAAATTCATATTGCGGCTTATAATTTTCAACGCCAGAAGATATGCAGCGTTTGAAATTTAAAAATTCAATATGAATTTCAGCACTTTACACAATTAGGGCCTCACTAATTTCAACATACCCAAAATTATTTCTAAGTCTTTTATAATTTGCAAATTCGATTCTTAACTGATTTTTTTTTTAAATTTTTAATTGAGTTAACTTTAATACTCACATCACGAAATTGTACACAACCAGTTTCTCCCAATTCGGATACCGATGTATAAGCGGCTTCTGGTTGTATGAACATTTGGCATAAAGCCATTTCCTCACTGCGGAACATGTCCCCCATGATGCAGGCTTGTTAAACTCAAAACCCTGCAAATAAAAAATAATACGATTCGAATAAGATATCAAGTTTTAATAGCAAAATATAAAAATATATAAGAGAAAACATATTTTTCGATATGGTCGCCTTCAACGAAATTTTTTTTAACGAACAATTTTTAAACCTTTTTTAAAAAGTCAGAGGCAACCGTTAAAGGTTAAATTAGTCCTCCATTAAGAATCTACAACCATAATATGGTTGCCTCCGAACCTGTTACGCCTCCAACTTATAATAAACCATTAAATGTTGCTGCTGGGAAATAGGAAACTGTTATTGGTAATTTAAAGCAATAGAATTATTAGTGGTAAACCAATTATTGTTATTTTTAACAGTTACATTTTTGGAGGCGTATGACGTTGATACGTTGTCAAATAAAAACTTGTAATATTTAATAAAAAAGGCACACAATAGTTATAAAAAAGCTTATATACGTCGTTGGTCGACAAAGTAGATCTAATTATATTTTAAACGCCGCACAGTGCAAAATTTCTTGAGTTTAGCGGAACTTAATTATTTAAACCATGTAAACCAGTTCTATTTGTGATTTTTTTAAATTTTTAATAAAAATTAATGTGTTTTTTTAAAGTCTTTGACTGGATTCCCACCACCTTTTTTGTATTTTACAAACTAGCGCACGAACAGGTGTCTTTAAACTGTACAGAGCGTTAGATGTTAGCACTGGTAAGCCTATTTTTTCCAAAACAAAACCAATGATGGCTTCCGATGTCGGTTCTTCCTTCCACTTTTAGAAAATACAGTTATATGAAATTTGCAAAGTCATTCTGGAAAAAGTTTAATTTAAAAGAAGATCGCAAAATATCGCAGAAGATATTTTGTGTTCCCAATAGAGGAAAAACATACCTTTAAAATGTTGTGGGTTTTAAGATGGTATTATGCGGTATCACCTTTTAAAGTCTCCAACGAAGTTAAAAAACTAAATTTACTTACTTCTTAAAAATCACTTTTTTTAGTGAACAAATCACACACGAGTACGAAACGATTTTGCAATTATTTAAATGCCAATAATTGACAATTTTCTCATAAAATAAATTATGTAAAAATCATGGCCTACTGCACTGCCGTTTGTATGTACCACTCTATTAGCTGAAACAAATCGAAAATCTTTCTGTATGCAAAAAGTATAATTGAATAAAAAATGCAACTTTCAGGTGTATTTTGGAGTTGTTTCGCAGGGTAAATCCCCAAACCGAGTATGAGGTTTTTGAGGTGGGATATTAAGCAACCGCAATAATGAGTAATCTTATGCATTTTATGTATTTAAAAAATTTAATAAAGTTCCGCTAAACTTCCTGAATTTCGCACTGTGCGCCGGTTGCGAGCTTTTTGATTTTATATTTACGCCTACTTCAAGGTACAAAAAGGTTTGAAGTATTTTTTTTTTTTACGACAACAATATCGAGCCCTTTCCGCAAAAAAAGCTTAAGCGACTAAAACTAAATTTTACAGGAGAAGGTCTTTTTTTATCATATTTCATAACAATTTTGTATGAAGGTTGGCGCTTAAGCTAAAATTGTGTTTGCTATAAAATCGTAACGGTACCGTATGTCACCATGGCATTTTAGGAAATGATGCAAGTGTTGGCAATAAATTGATTTATTTAATAAAAAAAAACCAAAATTGAAAATGATGTCGCTTAAGCTTTTTGCGGTTAGGACTCATCATCTAAAAATTACTGGTTTTCGACCACGATAATGATATTCATAATAACGCCGAATATTCGAAACAAATATTCTTGTATAAATTTTAACCTCAAAACATAACTTTGTATTAGTGATGCCAAACTGCTGGTAAGCTCGTCTGTCAATACCATTGTGTATGTGTATTGAGTTATTCTAAGTTGATTTAGCCGTGTCCGTCTGTTGAAAACATACTCACTTTAAAAGACTCAACGGAAAAAAACAAAATTGGTGTCAAATTATTTTTAGTTATCCTAAGCAACTTGGGATCGGTTCTCGGTTCAGTAGGAACAAAGTTATAAACCCAAATATGGAACAACCTCTCTAATGGCGTTTTCTTTTCTAAGTAAAATTCTGCATTTATTCTGCCTTTTACATTTTTTTATGTTCGGTTCTGAAAAACATGTGTTATTTTAAAAGTGTAAAGCGTTCTTTTCTGCTGATGTTGTTTCCTTTAAAAATAAAAAAATGCTACATGTTCAACACTAATTTTAATTAAGGGGGCATGAGTGCAGCACTAGATCAAGGCGAATTCAGTACAAGGTGGTGGCAAGTTTCGAGCCGTAAACACTAACAATGCAATACAAAAAACATCTGTTGTTTCTGTTGGCTTTGGATTGTTGTAGTCTTGCCACCACCTGTAATTGGATTTTCCTTGCGCTAATTGTACTTTATTGCTTAATGCCGAAATTTGCATTCTTTTGTAAACGTAAAATATGAAACACTTCTTAAAAATTAGGGGAGCATTTAAAAATGTTGCCCAGTCACATGTAACACTTATGCAACACTTGTTTTTAGAAAAGAAAACGCCATTTGAAATTGACATTGTTTTTACGAAAACTTGCACAAATTGGTGACAGAATGCACCGATGCTCATTTAAATTTGTACAAATTCTTCTTATATGACTGGAAATTATACAATTACATATTGTGATTGACATTTTTTTTTTGTTATCACTAATAAAAAATTTCAATTGCATATTTTTTTCAATTTTTAGGACATATATTTCTATTTTTAGTGTAATTTTTTTATGCGCAGAAAACGCGATTTTAACTGCATAAAAGTCCGTTCCCTAATGATGACAGTTAAAACGTAACGACGTTATCTGTTTTGATAGTTTTTGATATGAATGTGCCTGTACATTTTTTTCTGACTTTTCGCGAAACAATGAAATATTTTATTTCACATCTTTTCAATGCGAGTAGTTCTCACCAAAGTTACAGAACATGGGTACTGATTTGACTGAAAATGTAATTAATTTTTGATTATAGTGGATTAATTCAAAGTTTTTTTTGGGCCTTCGAGTTTAACATAGGAATGGGCAAAAAATATCGATATATCAAAATATCGATATTAAAAAAATAATCGAAATATATCTCTTAAAAAATATCGATTCGATATATATCGTTATTTTTTTTCAATTTAACATATTAAAAGAGAACTTTTAGAAATTGTTTGATAAAAACTATATAAATCAGAATAAAGAGAGTTCGAAGAGTGAACAAAAAAAAAAAAATTTCTACATGAAAAGTTTATTTATAATCCTTCTGCACTATAATTCTTAACAATACTGTCTTGACAAATTTTTATGCACCTCAGTCGCCAACATACAATGAGGTTTGTCTTTGATATTTTTTTTCATAAAGATTTTTGGCCATTCGACAGCACATGTTAGCCAAAACAAAACAAAAAACAACAAACTGATACAAATTCTTTATGTTTTTATAGTTATTTTTGTGATTTAAATGTTTTTTTTTTCCCAAAAAAAAATATTCAGTCTGTATTTAGCTGTCTGTCTGTTGGTCGGTCTAGCATTTAAAAATATAAACAACAAATTGTCGTCTATTTTAAACGTTCTTGAAAAGCAGAATAATGTTCATGACCGACCTTACTTTTTTGTTTTTTTTTTTTTAGATATTAAAAAAAATATTTTTAACAGAACAAATCAAAAAAAATTATTGTCTATTACAATTTGTTACAGACTGTTTATGAGTTTTTTTTTATTTGCACTAAAATAAAATCAATGAAAAATTTATGTTTTAAGTGAGATCTAATTGAACAAAGTTTTTAAAATATTTTAAGTTAAAAACGTTTGAAAATTTATATAAAAATAGTGATGATAACTAAAAATTTGCTTAGATTTATTGCTAATATTTTTTGGAAAATTTATACCTACAATGATAAATTTTTTATTCATTAATAAGATTATTCTATGACGTTTTAAATAATTTTGGTAATAAATTTTTGTTTTGGGATATTTTTTTTAAAAATTTGATAGATAACCTGTTAAAATATTTAAAAAAAAAAATTGTTCTATATAATTTGTAGAAAAAAACAAATTATTTTAAGAAAATTTTATTTTAGTCTTGTAAACAAACAATTAATTTTTTTTTTTTGAAAATTTTTTTCTTAACTAAGTAAATTTTTAGAATAAAAAATTTAATTTCCCCACTAATTAAACTTTTTTATCTAACTTTTATCTCAAATTTATATAAAAATACAAATATTTAATTTCTAACATTAAATGAATTTAATATTCATACCTGAGTTTTATTAAATGGCATGTGATTTCAAGTCAACAAATAAATTTAATACCATTTTTATCTAAATACATAAATTCTGACGTCAAGTTTCAAGAGAACTTGTGTATTTAGATTGGAAGTAAAGCAAAATATCTTATCATAATTAGTTTAAATGGCATTAAGGTATCAAATAAAATATTATGTAGTATAATGTTGGCGGATAACAACTATATAAAGTTAATATAGGGCTATCCATTTAGTGGTTTCAAAACCGCAAGCCTGGCAAGGCTCTCAGCTGTTAAGTATCTGTCATCTGAAGTATGAAAGGTTTGCCATTTACGAATATGTATCGTTAAACAATCGAAGAATGCGTAAAAGTAGCTAAAACTTACGACAAAAGTGGTGGTTCAAGCGTGGCTTTTTGCGATGAAGCTTTTTTCACACTCGTTGTTTGTGTCAACATGTCTGTTGTTTAAGTTCTTATTGGGAAAAAAGAGACTTAATTTTAAAGGCCTAACCAGAATGTGAATAACATAGCTTAAGCAACTGAGCGAATACATATAAATTATATGTGTAAAACCATATTGAACTTTTTGTAAAGTTTTATGAAACTGATATTTGCTTAAGCAAACTGCGAAACTGATCGCAGATTCCGTACGGAATCAAATGTTTTTTATTTTGTTTTAGTTTTTTAAATGCATTTGAGAGGCTTTTCATTTATTTTTGGCAGTAGCTTAAGTTTGTTTATGCACATTCTGGTTGGGCCTTAAGAGGCTGACGAAGTTTATTCACTCATTCTGTTCTTGCCATCCAACACAAAAAAGAGCGAATTTTAATTTGCCAACTGAAATAGGTGCTCGAATTTTTAGTTTCCTATCCAGTCTGCTCAAACAGAACTGCGCAGAGAACACATTTTCCATACAATATGACATAAAAATTTGTTGTAGAAAGCCGTCGCGATGCATCGTGAAATAAAATCTATTTATTTTAAGAACGTTTATTCTTAAGGGCATAATAAACCACACAAATGGCTTAGCAAACATGTCAAAATGTTACGTTTGTACAAATATTTTGTGTTGTTAATTGGGGTGTTTGCTGTTTGGACAAACATTTGAAGCAATGTTTGTAGAAATATTAAACATTTTTAATATTTGGCAGACATGTTGGATATTTGTCAAACTTCTTGTGGCGTCTAATTCTAAATGTATTCATTTCAGCGAAAACTTTGCGGAGTGTAGACGTTGAAAAAGAAGCATTAACATAATTTTAAATAGTAATTTAAACTGTATTAGCAGCTTGCTGTTTTAATCACTTTTAATCTAAATTATTTGCCTTTAATCTATTATTCTTCTTCGTTTTAAGCAAAAAGCAACAAAATGCCGCAGCACTATGGACGTCCACATTCATTGAAAACAAAACAAAAATTAAAATTAATGTTTGTACGGAGAATATTTGTGTTGTTTATTGGCAAACACCAAACGGAAACAATGTGTGTGTTTGTCAAGCTTTTTGTGTGGTTTATAATGCCCTTAACTGCCGACGTTTTAATTATGGACTTTAGGATTTTTGCCTGAAGCTGAAGAATTTCAATTAGTTTACTTAAATATCATGTGAGTTATTTAGACTTTATTATTTGTACAGGGTGGTTACAAAATCGATTTTATATAACAACAGATCAGCCTTTACTTAAAGAAATAACCAACTCTATTATTTCTTTCGTTTAACTCATATCCATTGTTAAATTAACTTGTCATTTGTATTGTTGATGGAAAAAAAATTACAAAAAGAAAAAAAAACACAATCAACTTAAATTGCGTAAATTAATTGTGTATCTAAGCAAAAAAAAATTAAAAAGATCCAATAATCATGTGTTTCTATTTGTTCTACTCTTTGTCACAAAATCCGACAGACTGGGAAACATACACTTTTTTATTGAAATTTCTCTACAAAATATTTTACCGCTAATTAAAGCTTAAGTGTTAAAATGCTTAAAAAAATATACACATATTTTTTTTGAACATAAATTAAATAATATGATAATAGACTAATATAGTTGCCACATGATTCTGAAACTTACACAAAAGAAAACAACTTCACACCTTGAATTTAAGCATGACAATAGCTCGTGGCCAGGGTTCGTATTTGGAAAAAGATTCAGACAAGAATAGATTTTTGGAAATCCCAAAAAAATCGTATTTTGAAAAACAATTCCAAAGAAGAATATTTTTGAAATTTCCAAAAAAAAAATGCTAAATTTAAAATTTTGTAACATTAACGGACGTTTTCTCAATCCGTCGATAAACTGTCTGTTACTTAATCTTTGCATACATTTTTTAAACTGATAAACTGTCCGTTGACTACTTTAGTTTTTTCAATATACCGACAAAAACATTATTTTCGGTTGGCAATACCTTTAAAAATAGATGTAAAAGAGCAGCAGTCAGCTAATTGAATTTATCTGTAATAATTTGCAAATGTGGACGTCTTAGCTTTTCGACAGAATAGAACCAAATAAGATATTGTGAGAAAACGGCCATGTACTAACTGTTATTTAATTAAAGTATATATGTATAGTCGGCTATGCCTAATCTTATATACCCTTCACCGTGGTGCGATAAGACGGTAATTACCCTTTTTTATGGTAATTTTGGGCCGAATTTTTTTTTTTTTATTTCAATTTTAGAGGTCCACAAGTCACTCTCACTACACTATGTACCCGTGTTCTTTCAAATCAAGTCAAAGGCTACCCGGCAATCGCATTTTCAAGAATTGCATCAGTTGCAGAATTATTTTTTTAAAACAAAACGTTCGTAAACCTTTGCGTTATGTTTCTGTTAATAAAAAGACCAAAACAAATGTTGCCAATAATTTCATTTCATTAAAATGAAAAAAACTGTTCAACAGGCAGGTCCAAACAATTGCAAAATATGGAGTTGAAGAGGACACTTTCATCTTCCTGGTGGTACTAAAATCTCTTCAACCTCTTTTGACCCTAACAAGTTGTAATCCCCTTAAATTCTGATTTAACTAAAGTATAGATCGTGGAGAAACATTTAATGTCACATCAGGCACAGATGATACAGTCATATAATGAACCATTTCTTTAAGACTACTAATATAAAAAAAAAAAATTTCGACCCTGTTATCAATAAGTTTGCGAGAAATCATAATTTAGTTCTGATCAAATTTACAAAAATTGAATTTTTTTCTAGGACAACATTTAAATTTGTTTCCAGCAGCCACACCCACAATTACCAATATTTCAATTCAGTTTTTTTTGGATACCTTAGTTTTAATATGTTTACTATCGAATGGCATTACAATTTTTAAAATCGGCGATAGCAAAAAAATGGACTGTTGGCTTATTTAATTCAATTTTCAGCCACAGTGCGCCGTGTCAACTGGAAATCAAGTTGGAGTGCGGCTGGGAGGCCTTAAGTTTGCAGAAATAAAAGCCTTTTAGAAGAAATATTTTCTACTTATTTTTCCCACTGGGATCCTCATTTACAATAAGTCAATAGTTGAATGTATCAATATTTACATAAACGCAATAGACCTTCAAGTCTGTTGTACTTTTTAACAATTAAGATTTTTAGGGTACAATCTTTATTCGGCGTAAAATGATAATTTTATGACGCCCTTATAATTGAGAACTTTATTTTATTCGACGAATAAGAAAAAAACTGAAATTAAAGAACATTTTCTAGAAGGTTGAATATCAACTTTCTTAAAACAACATAACAAATTATATCTCAAAGCTGCGTACTTGTGAAGTTAAAACAACAAAGTAAACAAATATTTTACAAGCACAATCATAGAGATAGGTAGGGCTGCCAGGTACTTTTTTCCTTGTCCCCAATAAATTAAAAAAAATCCCCAAAACCTTAAAAAGTTAATATATTTTTTCTGTTTTTTTTCTGACCAAATTTAAATTTTTTTTTTTTAATAGTTAAAATAGTTAAAAAAAATTTAATAAGAAAATCTCAAAAGTCCCCAAATAAAAATTTGTAGTAAAAAAAGGTATTTTTATCTGGTTCCGGCATGTTTTTTAAAATCCTTTTTTATGCGATTCCAGTAAGGAATTACAAGCAGAACAATATGCTATTTTTGAAGATGAATGAGCCAATTTAAAAGAATTTGGAGCTTGTTCAATCGGTTTTATCCATCCTCAAAATTAACAATAGAAATGCATATAGCCGTCATATATTTAATACTTCGATGCATCATAAGTATTTACCAAAAGCCCAGCATTCTTTTTTCCAAACTTTATTATATTGTCTTTCATATTAAGTTATTTTTTGGGGAAGACATATTTACTTGAAAATAGTCTTAAAAAGTCAAAAATTGTTTGTGCTGTCAAGGGTTTTAGATTCTTTTTTCAAATTATTCTTTTCAAAACACTCACTCAGGAAAAATAACATTGGTTAATTAAGTACATTTTACACACTTAACAAAAATGGTAATCTTAATTAGGACCCTTTACACCGTATAACTTGTTGATAAGTGTAAGATAAAAGTTTTGCTCCTTTTTTTTATATTTTATATACGAAACAAAGAATAATAAGCGTGAATAATAAAAGAAGGGAAAATATATTAAAAATTTCCAAAATCCCCAAAAAATTCCCGAATTTTATTTTTAAATCTCCAAAAAGAATCCCCAAATGACATTTTTTGTCCTTTTTGCTCTCGTGAAATCCCCAACTTTAGTGATAAATCCCCAAGTCTGGCAGCCCTGAGCACAATCATTGAGATAGGTTTTTTTAAAACCTCAGTAAGGTTTTTTTATCTCTTTCTTTTCGTTCAAGCAGTGTTACCACCCGCAACATTCTAAACTACACTTGAGATGACGCAAAATTACCCGATCAAAATTAAAAATTTACCTGATATTAAACTTACGTTTTGCTTTTAGTTTTTATTTGGGGGATGGTTCTTGACTAATTAACATACACTAGTTCTTTCTCATTTTTCCCAAAGAAAACTGCCAGAAGCTAATACTTGAAATAATGCATTAAGGCACCTGGGGTTCGTGCTTTGGCTCCATCTTGTTAAAACCACAAGGTTGGATGGTTTTCCACAGATGGCCTAACAAAACTTTTCGACATCGTCCGATATGCGTTACCGTGGCTAAAATTAAAAAACTCCAATGCCATTCCCTGCAAATAATATTGGACCACCTGATCCATATTGTTTAAATGGACTACTCCATGGACCATGTCATTGTTAAAAAGTGTTTGTAGTGAGACGAAATATATTCGTTTTTAAACGAAGTTAAAACTAATCCTCTTGTGTATACAATGATACTACATTTAAAACTACTCCTTTGCAATCCAATGCTGGGTTATATGGTCCTGCCATAAGACATCGTAATTAGGAATGGGCAAAAAATATCGATATATCAAAATATCGATATTTAAAAAAATATAATCGATATATATCGCCGATATTTTAAATACCGATATATCGATGTATCGATATTGAAATACGACTATCGAATTCGATATTTTTTAAAGTCAGTCTTCATTAAGAACTCAAAATTTTAGCCGTTTTTCAAACAATATGTTTTTAAGAATTGGAATCATTGCATGCATCATATGTTTTTTTAAAATAAATATGAAGATCTAAAATAATTGGCATTTATAAGAAGTAGTGCCGGATACAAAAAGCTGATTGTCTGGAGTGCACAAAAAACAGAGAGTGCTCCTGATGTCCATATCAGATGATTTCTGGTTTGACTAAAACCAGTTGGTACTTTTGGGGTGCAATTCAAATTTTAAGAAAAGTTGGGACTTCCATGACTTATTTACTTCCATTTAAATTTTTCGTAATTTATTTTTTTTTTCTTATGGTTTTTTTTGTATTCTTCCCTTTTGTTTTTTTATAATTGAATTTTTTGTTTTGATTAAATTTTTTTGTTTTATTAATTTTTTTTAAATAAAATGAAACAATAAAAAGTAACAATGTAATTACATATAATTAATTTGTTCATACATATGTTTGTACAAAGGTATACTGAATTTTTTAATTTGGTAATAGTTTCAGCAAAATACGTTCGATATATCGATATTTTTGAAATAATAAATATCGATACTCTAAAAAAAACATCGATTCGATATATATCGATATATATTTTCAACTTGCACATCCCTAATCGTAATGTTAAATAGACCCTGTTTTTCCCATACGTTTGGGTTACTTTTGAACTAGTCCTTGTCCCTTGTGTGCTACATTTTACACGCGTGTTTGGATTAGTCCTATTATTTGCAGGGTTTTAAAAAAAAAATGGGCTAATTATGCGATCAAACAATATTCAATTGTCGATAATGAATTGGTTTATTATTAAAAAAAAAATTATATAAAGAATTCAATCCTTAGCGCGACCTTTGGGAAGGTTCGAAATGTTCCTTGTCTTCTTAATTAAATAAAATTCCTCTAATGTTCTTAACCGACAGGCTGGGTTTTAAATGTAAAATGTGCCTAATAGTCTCTCAACTGAAACATTTGAAAATTGCACAATTAATTACTTTTGGAAACATATCTTATATAACCGGCGGTTTTTTTTTAGTTTGAATACTTTTCTCCAAAAAACTTCGGGTCATAAATCGCCATGAAGCTCATACCTACCGAAATCTAAGAGTAAATGGTGGCGTTAATCATTTGAAAATCTATATTAAACGATGGAAATAAATCAAATAATAATGAATTACACTTTATCTTCACAATAAAAAAAAATACCCACGACAACAAAAATTCACCCAATTTGGATTATTACCTATGAAGTGGCAACACTGCGTTCTAGTCAATCTTCTATCGTTTGATAACTGTCACAAATTACTTTTTGTTTTTTTTTTTTTTAAATAAATATTAAACAAATAATTATTTATTTTAGTTAAATAGATATGATCATGAAAACTTTTTATAGAAGTCACATGATCTAAAGAATTTTCGAGCTATAAGCAATAACAATGCGATGCAAAAAAATCCCATTGTTGTTTCTGTTGTTTTTGGATTGTAGTTGAATTCGCCTTGGTGTGTAAGAAAATAAAGAGTTTAACATGTTGCACAAAAAAGAAAGCTGTCACTTTGTGACAATTATTTATATAAGATATTGCTTTTTTTAAACAAATACTATTTTCCTTGTTTAATTTCTCCATTCGAAAGCAATTTATTATCTAATTATTTCAGTCAATACTGAACAAATCGGAATTATTTTTTCATTGTTATAAAGCATTAATTTGAGTTTCACAATACTAAAATAAAATTGTTTTTGAATCGAGAAAGTACTCGATCACGAATGCCAGAATTAGGCCCCAGGTACCGTAAAATGGAGTTATCCAGAAAAGTTAAACTCAAAAATTCTCCATATTAGCGTCATATACCAATAGATTCGTATTGAAGTGCTCTTTCAGAATCTATGGTGATCTTAATCTAAATTTTTGACAAAAATTTAAATTTATGGCGAAAATATATGGTGTTTTTCGAGAACGAAAATTACTGTCCGAAATTTACATTTTTAATAAAAATAAATATTTTTAAATTTTGCTATGGTGAGCTTTTTTTGGAGTTTGTAAATTTACTGTATTTTCAGATATTATAAAAATTCGCATACACCTGGCTGAATTATACGGGCGTTTTCTACAAATCGAAATAAAGTGCAATCGAACGAGATTCTTATCGCAATTATTTATAAATTTTTTTTTTCTTTGTTTTTAAGAACTTGTCTTTGTATGAACTTTCTTCACAGGCTCGTTTTAAATATTTGTTCGGTTTTGAATACACTTCATTTCGATTTACAGAACATACCCGATAAAAGATTTTAATTTTTAATCTTAAACCTTTTTTTGTCACTGGTCTTTTAACAAAAAGTAAAATCGACCAATAATTATTGCAGATTTTTTTTTGGTAAATAAAAATAAAAAGAAAAAATCTAAAATAAAATTAACCAAAAACCTTGATACTGTATGCTTCCGGTTATTTAAAGTTATTACGAAATGTGAGTACTATTAATTATTAACTTCCTAAAAAAATTTTATAATAAATTTGTTTAATATTTAATTGTTTGGGTCTCTTTCTCTCTCTCTCCTTTCTACAATTCCCATTTACAGAAATGATTGTGCAATTGAAATACAATATTTTTTGTCGGATCTACATATTTGTTTTTGCCAATTTCTACTCTTTGCACGCCTTGCCAAAAAGAAAGATAAATGTAGGAAGAGGGAAAAATGAGCCACAGTTAATGTTTCACTATATGAAAAAAATAAACTATTTTTTTAGATAAACAAACATTTTTGTTACTTTAGCACAAACCAATTTTTATTTAGTTGAATTGAAAAAATGTGGATATTTGCTGACATGGTCAAATGGTCGTTAAAAACTTAACCAGAGACAGTGCAGAATTAAAAGAAGAAGGGGAATGTTGTACTCAGCGTTGCCGTTTTGGTTACATTTAAACAAAATTGGTTACTTTTTTCTCAATGTGTACTTGTGTACTCTTTTTCCATTTTGGTTACTTATTTTCTTCACAAAAATAAACAATTTTTTGTTTTGGTACAAGAACTACCGCTCCGCTTTTTTGACCCTTAAAAATAGTGTGTGGTATTTGTGCATCTAAAACAATACTTTTTTTTAATCGACTTTAAAATTATTTTTTTAGAAGTTTAAACTTTAACAGACTATCATGTAAACCATATCAGGTATACACTTTAAAGTGTAGATGGCCATTATCTGCTTCGTAAGGCTAACTGAAACACTTTTTTAGATAAACAATAAGGGCAAAGGCCTTTCCGAGCCGATCCCATTTAATATGAATGTATTCCACCGGGCAAAAAGCATCTACATATATGTATTTAAAAGATCTACCGCAAAATTTAGCTCAATTTTGCACTTTGACTTTAAACGTTTTACTTGTAAGAGCTCTTCATATAAAAAAGTTGAAAGTTATACCTCATGAAGTTTTAAAAATTGACGAAAATAAGTGTAAACTTTGTATAGGAGGTGCCACTTCCACTAAAAATTTGAAAAATTGTATTGCCTATTGTTCTTTCCAGAAATCTTCTTAAACTGAAGTGCGAATAAAACAGTACTTTTGATACAAAATAATTTTGGTTACAAAATTTGTTTGGTCGTGGCAACGCTGGTTGTACTTTGAAAAATATGATCATAAAAATTAGGATTCACTTCTTTGTTTTGAACAATTTTTCCTCTCTAAGAGAGAGACGTCAAACTGTATATATAAACAAAGTTTAGTGGACTTCGAAACAAATGGGCGAATCCGCCTTAAAAGTTTTAGCAAACTTAGAATTTTCTCACATAAAAGGTACAACCTATGACGGCGATAATAAAAGCTTTAAAGTTTTGTGGTTGTCAAACTTAATAATAAAGGGCCGATGTTGAATGTAAACCACACCTTAACGTCAATTTTTGTTCTGCATTTCATTTGACATTTCTCAATATCAGACGAAATCAATTTTAACCATGGTAAGATACACAACCGAGCAACGCGTTAAAGGTTTTCAGGCGTATTATGAAAATGGGCGTTCAAATCATAATGCATATCGAAGAAAATCATCTTCAGTGATGAGGCACATTTTCACCTCAGTGGATTCGTCAATAAGCAGAATTACCGCATTTAGGCGAATGATAATCTAAGAGTGATTGTCGAAAAACCAATGCACCCACAAAAGTTGACTGTTGGCTGCGATTTATGGGCTGGCGGTATCATCGGGCCGTATTTTTTCCAAAATGAGGCCGGTAAGGCAGTTACTGCGAATGGTGTTCGCTATCGTGAGATGATAACGAACTTTTTATGGCACGAATTGGAAGATATGGATGTGGACGAACTGAAATTTCACATGGTGGCGATGTGAATAGGCCGCCAAGATCATGTCATTTGACACCGTTGAACTTCTTTATTTGGGGTTATTTGAAAGAAAAGGTGAACGTCGATAAGCCAGCAACAATTCAAGAGCTAAAGGATGAGATAATTTGGCACATTAACGGCATAAATAGAACCTCAATTATGCCTCAGTGTCATTGGTCAAAATTTGGACCATCGGATGGAGGTGTGCCGCTGAGGTCCTTATGCGATGCTGATAAAAAATCTTCGTATGGCTAAATTTCCTCAGCAAGTTTTTATAACAACCAATTCAATGTAAATTACAGGCAAATAAATGTTTTTTAATATTTTAAGGTTGTAGTTTTATAGTATTGGAGATTATGATATTAAATTTTGTGAAAATCTGTTCATAATTTATTAGACTACAGTACGCCTAATTCGTAACGTACCATTGGTATGACATCTTTTCATTTTATGTGAAACCACTCCGCCAAATTTCGTGAAGATCAGTCCATAATTTACCATAGACCACATGTTTAACCCACTCTGAAATTTTCACCAAATGCAGTTTTAAATTATAACTGAAGTTGCTGAAATTGGCCGTAAGTGCCATAAATCACTTAATATATTGGTTTTTATTTAAGTTTGAAAGCAATACAAATACATATCTGTGGCTTAATACTAAAAGAACCGTGTTAAGTCAAGATATTCACTTTTAAGAAAATTTTAATTAAAGTTTTTTCATAGAAGAGTTTTTAGTGAAATTGGCTTATCCTAATGAAGTGTAATAAGACATTGGCTGATTCAGAAAAATAAAAAGGATTAGAAGAGACACCTAATACAACGATGAATACAAATTCCCCGGGAGTTTTATCCCTTTTCGCATTTTTACAATTGAATTTACATAGGAAAAATGGGAGTAGGGAGAAAACTCCCGGGGAATTTTTATTCATGATTATCTATCTCGATTAGAGACAATATTACAAATAATTGTATATTTTTGTAGACTCTACAGTGTAGAGTTTTTGCGTAAAGTCTCCTCTTCACACACAAGATCTCAAATATCTTACGTTAATGTATGTTTTTGTGCTAACAATTCATTTTTTTCATTTTCTATATTAATCAGTAAGATTTTATCACTGGCGAATCCAAAAACATGTTTCAAATTGAACGAGTTGTAAAAAACTACACTGTTCTACATAATGAAGCTTTTTAAAAGTTTCTTTAACAAAAATAACTGATCCTTATGTATTTTAATCTGATGATGACGATGATGTCATTAATTTTTCCCTAAGAGCTTTAGTTTTATATAGTGACATACATATATTATTTGAACAATTTACACCATTTTAATCGGTCAGTTTTTCGCGAACTGTATAATACTTTCTGGATTATTAATCTAAACAAGGAGTAGAAAGTGGAGGTGGATTGGACATACGCTTAGAAAATACAATACAGACATTGTTAAAGTATGCGTTCGAGGCTTAAGAAATAAAGGACGCCCACGTGCAACATGGCGTAGATCGGTTGAAGTTGAATTTAGGAGGTGGAGACTATCGTGGCCACAAATAAGAAGCCCAGCTCAGGATAGAGCAATGATCAGAAATTTTGTTAAATCCCTATACTAATTATTTTTTATAAATATTCACTTTTTACATTAATTTAGGTTTATAAATTTTTGTTGTTGCTAGAAGCTCCATTAGGAGTGACGCTCTTACATTTGCAAGATTCGTTAACTAAAAAAAAAATCTACACAAAAATGTCTTTCTTTTGAGTCCGGTCACGATCGAATTTATCAGGATATCTCACAGTTATTGCATTTTCTGCAATAAAAAATAACAGATCCTTATGTATTTTTGACCGCTGACTACGAATATAACATTCGTTTTTGCCTACCACCTCTTGTTTAAGAGATATTGTGCATTAATTTAAAAAAAAATTTGAATTTTCCTTTTTAGCCCTATTCAAAATAATTTGCTTTTTATGTCAAATTTATCATCAAAAGCAAAATCGCTACCAAGGCCCATTGAAAAGGTCTGCGCAAGAAGCCTGATGATCATTGTTTATGTTCTTTTTAGTTGTCAAAAGTTATTTACATTTTGCTTACATGTGCATGTATACGTTTATGGTATGCCACACATACACTTTTTTCCTTTTGCTTTGTATATGTGGTAGTAAATTTTTGACAACTAAAAAGAATCGTTTTTTGTTTTTGTACAAGTAGGCAGACCTGATAGATGGGCCTTGATCGCTACGAAGAAAATACTTTCTGTAAATAATACTGAAAGATTTGTATCAATATATTCTTGCACAGTATCGTAAGCCTTTAGACTTCTGTACCTCAATTCTGTAACTTTTGAATTTAACTACCGATATCGATAAGTAACGAGACATCTCGGTTACTTTAACGAATTTTGTTATTCTCTATTTTAAATAATGAAATATTTTTGTTAAGAAATAATATTGACGACAAATATCGGTAAGTTACAATTTTTTTAAATTAATAAAAAATACAAAATAAACAAAACATGAATGAAAACGGGTAAATAATGATTATGTTTCTAAACGAATATGTTGGTTTTAAATCTTTTCATACATAGGAAAAAAGGTCGAGGTCCCTGAGTAACTCTAGCACAACATTCTGCTATTACATATTATAGCCACACTACTGTATGTGAAGAGGATATTTGTGTTTGTGCAACTGTGTGTAACACATTTAAATACAGGTTCTGGTCGCTCCTTTTAGTAGTCCGATTAACAAAAAATCAATTTCAGAATCCATCTAACAAGGTCGCTCCTTCTAATAGTTTTTTACAAAAACAAGTTTGTTGGAATGCCTAGTTTGTGCATACATTGAAAAATAGGGGGGAACAATCGGAATTTTCAAAAAATACATCGTTTTGAACATCCTAAAAGTTAGACCTCCAGATATACTCAAATGAAGGAGATGTTTGTGTTGATTAATTATCCAGAAAATATTTTAAAGTTTGTAGGGTCATTCGTGAAATATTTAGCGAATAATACAACAAATGGCGTTAATTATGCAAATATTAAATGTCACTTTATCTTTAGAACTAACGCTGCTAAAAAAAAAAAACTAATGATGCCATCGTAATCGTAACTAAAAACAATGCACAGAGAAGTCAGGAAACTTTTTCTGTGTTTAGCAGTGTTACTTATAACTTTTGTGATATAGTTTTTTCCAACAAATGTATGATTTTTTTAAGAAGTTTCGCAGTTTGGTTTATAAATCACTACTCATAGCACAATAACAAAAATGTTGTTATTGTAACTAAAATAGTTACTAAACTGATAACAAAATTTTTATTTAATTCATTAAGAGCTTTTTAAAAATATAATTTACTTGCAAAGTCCGAAAGTATTTTATTTGAATGACTAAAATCATAAAAAAAATTGTTTAAGATTCTAATTGCCCTAAGCCCTAAATCCAATTTATTTACGAACCGAAGGCACTTTCCAACTGAAAACACTCAGGGCATTTTTCACCAATTCTAATTATGTATCAGTATATGTTTAAAATTCGATTTGCATGACAGAGAGATCTTCACGATATGTTGCGGTTGACAAGAGATCCTACCTAGTAACACGGGAGTTAGTAGCCCCCGGTGGCACGGCACCGGAATAATGATTGGTTGAAGCATTTTTGAAAATATACTTTCGGGAATCACGTGGTTGTTGTGGCTTACTAAGTAAAGTCGCAAGAAAGGATATCCTAAAAATTCCACTAAAGGGAGATTTTTCGTCACATGTGTAAGAGTTTGGCCGCAGTGAAGTTTATCCCAAGGTTCAGTTTCTACTCAACTGCTGGTGTTTTTTTAAAGAAGCAGGGGTTATATACATAGCTCCAACTACTTAACAAAAGGCGAGCGGTAAAATTGCACTCAATTTGCTACCTGGATGTGCTGGTTGTCCTCACAGTCAGGGTCGGTCGTAAACTGAATTGTTTGTCCCCTAGTGTTTAAGATCCACCATGGAGTAGGACAGGTATCCATGTAAATCTGTTCCACATCTGTCGAAAAAGGGACTCAATGTTTACTCTTATTAACTTGTACTAATTTCGGGTTTTTTTGCCCTTAAAAGGACCCCGAATTCCAAGATCTAGGATTATTATTTCAGTTTACAATTATTGAGTTCATATCATCGACTTTACATTTTAAACTGGAACAAGATTTAACTGATGCTGCTAAAACAAAATGGCGGCCTGTTTAACAAATCCATTAAAAGAAGCAACTTTTAGATTGTAAAAGAAACAAACTCTTATTTTTTTATTATATTTAAAATTTTTATTTACTTCTTAAAGTTTCTTTATTTTTAAAATTTGTTTAACTGTATTTAAAAAAAAGTATTAATAGGTTTTGTGTTTTAAATCACATGACTCTTTATTTAAATTCCACTGCTTTTAAGAGACTTGATGAGAACTTATGTAAAACTTAAAAAGAGTTATCTCTAGATTAAAGTATGTATTGCGAAATATCAGAATTAAATCACATGACTGCAATAAAGTAAAAAAAATATGTTTATAAATACATTTTTTTTTTTTTTTTTTATAAATACAAAATGAACTTTATATTTCAAGTACAACTACAATTCAAGACAACAAGTTTGTAAGAAGTTTATTTTATTTACTTTAAAACTGACTTCTACTTATGTTATGATAATATTTAATACATACATACATAAGTATTAACTTTCACTTTTTTTGACATGAATAAAATCATGTGAATTACGAATTAAAACGATATAAGAATTTTTGGTTAATTTGCTAAAATTTGTTACTACGGTATAAGGCGAATTCATGTATCCGGTGTTGGCGATATTACAGCAATTGAAAGAAAAAAACATTTTATTTTTGCTTTAGTTGGTCGATACTTCAAAAACACAAAAAACTTGAGATATCCCTCACCAAGTACCAACAAAAAAGTAGCATAACTGTGTTTTCAACGCCAGCTAAACAGTGAATTCGCCATGCATCTGTGGCTTAAAAAAAAATTTAGAAATCTTCATCGATTTGAATTTTACTTGATTCTAGTTTCCAGAATATGCTACATTTGCTGTAAATTGTTAAAACAAAAATTCTTCTTTATAAGTTTGCCTTTAAAACTTTTTCCAATTTTAAAGTAATAAAAATTAAATTTTTTATCATTTAAAAAAAACTTTTACTGCTGTATTCACAAAAAATAAAAACAGATTTTAAACTAACTTTGAAAACAAATTTTCGACAACGAATTTTCCTTAAAATATATTTCAAATCCTATTTAGTTTGTTTTATGTATACGGCAACTTTATTTAAAAGCCTTTTTAAAATAATTCCAAAATAAACATTAATTTGCTTTGGAGATTTTTTTTTTATTTTAATTTTGTGTTTCTTTGAATATTTTAAAATATTGAAACCGGTTTTTTTTTATTTTTTACACATACTTAATTTAAATCAAGATTTATAATTAAAATTGTATTTTTTACACATCACATGATCTTCTCTTCTAAAACCTGAAAAAATAACGTCACTGGCTTTTGCTTTTAAAACCGCTCTCCCAAACATTTATACAGTAGGTTGTGTGCGTGTTCAAAAGATCCCAAATTGACAAGACAATACTCAATCGATAATTAAACCAAATTCACTCATACACACACTCATTTACAAATTAAAACCCCAAATACAATGTTAACCTCCAGTAGAGAAGCATTTCATTGTATGTTGTTTTGGGTTTTTGTTGCTAATTGTGTTATTGTTATTGTTATTAAAACAGATGAGCTGAGAATAGTGTAGTGGGGCTAATAGAACACATTTTAGGAGTGGAGCTAATTGGGTATGCACAAGGCACGGGGATGGTGGTTGGGTGAGGAGTTGGTTGTTTTGAGTTTAAAATAACAACAACAACACACACACACGTACTTTTGAAATTTTTTTCAAATAAAACAATTTTGTAAACAAACTTTACACAGTGCATTTAAATTTTAAAATAAATTCGCTTACTTTGTCAGACAATAATGATCATTGTACTAATAATAATGAAGTATGCAAAACATGTTATAGGTATTTGCTTAAAACAAAATTTGAGTAATAATAAAAGCAAATCACGTGCTAATTTAAAATTTATGTAATTAAAGAAAAAAGTAATAAAAAATTTAATTGAAATACAAATTTAATTTCATTTTAAACTATAGAGATTAAAATAATCTGTTATTTAATTTAAATTCGGTATTTCAAGTTTGAAAGAATTTTGTTGATTAACTTTTCTGTAAAATGTTCTAGTTTTTTTGGCACTCTTTCTTCTTATTATTTATTTAGTTAAATTTTTTTTAAAATTCTCGTGTTTTTCATTTTATCTAATTATAAAAACACTAAAATTTTTGTTTTTTCATATTTATTTTGAAAATGTTATTTAAAATGTGCTGAATTTGTTTTCTTTCTTCTTCTTTTTAAATTCATATGTATGTTGTACATTTTTTTTCAAGCATTTGGCAATCACCTTGATACTTGTTGTTTTTGTTGTTTTCGTATAATTGTTCATTTTCAATATTAATTAATTTCTATTAATTCAAACAAACACACCAGCAGAAAAACCCAATAAAAAAAATGTTAAAACTAACAAAAAAAAAAAATTTGAAAATTTATTAACAAAAAACACTTGTTTTATTATTGTTTTGTTTATACAATTTTTTTTAATTTCTGTTTTACACTCTTTTTTCTCTCTACATTTTTAACACTTTTTTAAAGCTTTGAGAGGTTTTTGTTACTTACTTTGCCACAAACTTAGTAATAAATTTCGTTAAGTATTAAATTATTTAACTGACGTTGTTATGTACATATGTAAGTATGTATGTATATATTATTTTTTAATTTAAATTCTTTTTCTACCTTTAACTTTTATAACCTGCCTCGTCGGTAGAAAGCACTCGTCTGTTTTTAGTTCAATTCATTTAGCTTTCAGCAAGTCTTATCTATCGCCACAAAAACTTGACACGCACACTGGCAAACAATATCACAAAAATTACAATGATGCCAACTATTTGTTTTAAAATATTTTTAATATTCATCAAAGACCCAATAATATTCTGGCTGTCTGTCTTGAATTTCATTTGACATTTATCAATTTGAACCATGGTGGCCAAAATTTTGTTCCATACATAATTGAACCATACAAATATTATCATAATAAAAAAAATGACAAAAATTTCCTAAATAATTTGTGTTTTATTCAAAATCAACATCGGCCCTTAGAATTAAACCATCCTTTAGTTGTCCTAAGCATTTTGGGATTGAAATCCAGCACAATCGATTTATTAGGGAAAGAGTAATAAATCCAAATGTGAAACGACCACCCAAATCTCCTTAAATTTTGCACAAATCATACTACAAAATGTTGTGAATCGGCCCATAATTTACCATATGATCCATATAAAGCCCACTCTCGTATAAATACTTTAGTACGCCTTAAACCGTAACGAATGACGATATTGGAGTTTAATTAAGTCTGTCATAGTTTCATAAAATAAGAATTTCTCATATGCCAACAATCGGAAAACACTTTGGTGCACCTACCAAATTTCGTGGAGATTGGTCTATAATATACCTTAGGCCTCATATAAAGCCCACTCCCGAAAATCACTTTAACGCCTTAAACCGTAACGAACAATGATATTGGAGTAAAATTTAGTGTTTCATAGTTTCATAAGATTAAAAATCAAAGAATCGATCCATAATTTACGATACGCTCCATATAAAGCGGTCTTCCGAAAACCAATTTAAAAAACAATAAATTCTTTGAGTCCAATATAAAATACCCTCCTGGAAATCACTTTAAACAAAATCATGATATATTATTTCAATAAGGTCGAATTAAATTTTATATGCCTTTTTGGAATAGACTTTAATACGCCTAAAACCCAACGAATTATTGTACTGAGAGATAAGTTTTGATAAATATTGGTTTATAATTTATAAACGGAAAGAAGCTTATTTTCTAAACTAATGATTTTAACTTATTTCGTTTGTATGTGGTAAATTTTTCTTAAACAAAGAAATAGAATCTGGGAATTTATTTCTCATGGTGAGTAGCATTTATAATTTAAATTTTCATTTAATTCGAATGTGTATTCTATGTCAAATTACAATTTGCATTGAAAATATTCCTGGAAAATATTGAAGGAATAAGACTATTAAAGTATAAAAGAAACTGTTAAACAATTTTAATTTCACTTAGAATACACATTCGAATAAATATGAACATTTTAATAAAGAAACATTTTGCTTAAACGAAGCCACACATATACTTAGAATAAGTAATTTCCGGCTTGGACAAAATCATGCAAAATTTTCTTGGTTCAAGCTATATTTTCTGGTGATGTAGTCAATAATTATTTTCATGTATATTCCATATAAAGCCCTCTCCTAAAATATTCGAACTCTCGATGAAGGGTATAAAAGATTATGGACATTTCAAAAACATTGTTCACTGATATACAGTGGTTTTGATTGTTTAGAGACTTTGATTTGAGGACAAAGTACTCTCGGGATTGCCACAAGTTTGAGTTTGCAGAATTTAAGGCAGTATTCGCAAGAAACAAAATTATTATATGAGTAAGACAAGCGTAAAGTTATTAACGGTCAAAAGTAAGAAAAGTCGGTGCCATATGAACTAGAGAAGGGAGACGTCGAACGCCAGTTTTTAAAAACCTGATTTAGCGCTAGAGAAAGAAGGGATGAAAATAAGATATTTTACTAGAATCCTATCGTAATAACAAGTAAGAGTGCTTTATTTGGCAATTCCGAATCTTATATACCCTACATCATGGTGCTTCTCCAATCCCGCCCACATTTTCTCAAATGTTTGTATTGGTAACCAAGATGCTTGCACCTAATTTGGAAACTTTGGCTTTTGCCTTTCGCCATCTTTGTATGGGAAACGCCATACTTGACGACATTTTATCGGATATTGTACATTTGTTACCAAGATGCTTGCACCTAACTTGAAAACTTTGGCTCTTGCCGTTCTCGAAATATAAAGAAAAAACAACAACAAGGGATTTATGGGCAAAATTAGGGACAGTAGTAGTTTTTTGCTCCTATTTCAACGATTTTAATAAATTACGGACCTTATGACACTTTTGAAAGTGTCATAATGTCCATTTGCAAAGTGTAATAATGCCCACGGACAGTGTCATAATGTCCATGGAAACTATGTTATGACATGCCACCGTATATGAGACGAAACAAATAATTAAAAACAATAAAAATATGTTATAATCAGGAACACCAGAAATAAGCTCTAAAAAACGTGTTTTATTCTCATGAAATATGCAGTAAAAACTTGAAAATATGCCCTGAAAATTGTTAAAAATATGCCCCAAAAAATTCAAAAATTGCTTATTTGAAAATAAAATATTCAACAATTTAATTGTTGATGACAAAGTTTATGTTTCTAAAAAGTTAATTACCCTTGGGACATTCTGGTTAACATTTTTGTGATTTTACTGTATTTATAAAAATAATTAAGCCGCGATAGTTTAGGAAAATTTACATGTTTGTTTCAGACTATTTACTTAAATATTCAATCCCTTAAGGAGATTATTTATTTTGCGTATTTATACAGAAATGTTCATAGAAAATTAGTTTTATTAACTCAAACAAATTCAAAACCAATAAAAACCAGTATTCAGTGGTTGTAAGGGAGAAAAGCAAATATGCTTGTATTTTGGGCCCACATAATGTTATCCCTTTTGTTACTACACGAAGATCTAGTTGGGCTTTACACCAAAATATAAAAAAAGTAAATAATACATATAAAATTTTTTTTAACAACAATTTTAATTGCTTGCTGGCGTTACGTTACGAAAAGTAGACTTTTCTTTGGAAATGCCCATATCTGAAGTAAAACTTGCTTCTTTGTCAATACGGAAGATCTGTTAAAAAAAAAATTACAAATTTTATTTCGATGCGGGTAGCCAAGCGCACCGGGTTAAGCTAGTATGATATTAAATCCAAATATTTTGGGAAATATTTATTTATTTATTGATTCAATTTCCTGTACAATAAGACTTAGTCTTATATTTATAGCACAGGAACGTATTACGTTACAAAACAAACTTGATACAAGTAAATATAACAATATTAATATCAAAAAAAAACAAAGTTCAAAAATTATAAATTAAAATTAAAAAAGTAAAAATGATTTAAAAAAATTGAATAAAAATTTTTTGAAACTATTAGCATTGCTGTTTAGTTGTGGAATTTGTGGAAGATTGTTCCAAAGACGATCGGCATGTACATAAAACTGCCATTCAGATACAAGTAAATGATGTCGAGGTATTACAATATTTCGATTTCGTGGCGATTGAAAAAAACGTATTTTATCGAATATATATTTAGGTGTTTGAATGTTGATTATTTTATGTAAAAAAGTAAGAGTGCGAATTTAAAGCAGACTTTCAAAGGATACTCCATAAGGATTATTGGCAACGGAGGAACCATGTTCAAACCGTCTTAATCCATACACATATCTTATTATGTTATTAAAAAAGACACAGCTTCCAAATAATTCACACATATGTTCATATATGACAATTAATTTTTAACAAAGCTAAGTTAGGAAAATCTGCTTAGCGGATGCACTACTATGTGGTAAAGTAAAAACATAAGAAGCAACTTTATACAAGTTTGGATAAAAATTGTCACCCAAGAAGTTTTTTAAATTGCGAATTTTGTACCAAAATGTTTCAGACTTACATATATGTATATTCAGCCTTATTGTGGTTATGGTTTTCGTATTCGACTGTATCGTGTCGTTTACGACAACGACAACCACAATAAGGCTGATTGTTTTAAAATGCTTCATAGCTTTTACAAATTGATCTGCTTTCCAACGGCCCAACTATAATATGCATAGGGAGGCTTCAGCAACTTTGCGAATACATGTTAATCATATGTGTCCCGGTAGGCTAGCTTGTAGTGAGCTAGTCTATCAGCGAAGGTGTTGCGGGTTCGATTCCCGCCAGAGACTATGGTTTCTCTCCTGCAGACAAGCGAAGAGCTTCGCGGGATTAGCTTAGGAAATTTAAAAAAAAAAAACATTGAACTTTTTGTTAAGTTTTAGAAAATTGTTGTTTGCTTAAGCAAAGTGCGAAACAGATCGCACATTCCCTACGTTATCCTATATTTATGGCTTTTGTTTTTTTTTTTAATTCATTGGCGAAACTTTTCGTTAATTTTTGTAGCCTATTAGGCGGTCATTCTTGGTATGTTTAGGGAGAGTACTGCTTTTTAAATCTTTTGATTTTCAAAATATCAAACACACAGAAAAAAATACCAATGTAAAATTAACATGGAAAAATGTTGATTGAGAATCATGTTAAATTTCTGCAAAAGTATGCCCATTATTTAAATTTATCATTATTTCATATTAATTTTAAATTAAAAATATTAAAATAATCCTAAATCACGCTTATTTAATAGTATTCACTGTTCAAATAAATAAAAAAAAAATATTAAAATATAAATAAATATGGATTCGATATTGAATCCATAAAAACCTGTTTTATATTAAAATTAAAAGTTTATCTTGTTAAATTAACATGCATACATAGTTAAGTATGTTAATTTTTTTTATTTTGACTCTTAAATAAGAAGACAATTCCCGTATTCTTTTAATTAAAATTATTTAGTTAAATAGTACATCAAGTTTTCAAAGTAGAATGATGACGAAAACCATATCGGGCCATTCTGCTGATTGATCTGTTAACAAAGGAGACTACAAAATAAGTGAAACATGTGTTGCAGGGGTAAGTGTTTTGAATTATTCTTAAATAAATTTATATGTTGTCTCTGAAGCTTCTTCACACCAATTAGTTTCTACATGAAATTCACGTTGTTTAAACATGAAATAACTTTCATTCAACGTGATTCGGATTTTTATTTCAATATAAATGACATTTTGCTCTAACTTTACTGCAATGTGAAATTAACACGAATCATAGTTATTTTAAAAGAAATAAATGTTGTTCGCAAGCAATTATAAAATCAGGTTGAATTAACATGAAACACGTATGAAGCAAAATCACCACCGAAAAATTTTAAATCAACCTTGTTTTCGACGTTTTTAACTTGATTTTTTTCTGTGTGAACTGACATACAGGAATTTTTCGCTATTAAATACCAAAAACTACTTTTTTACAAAATCAAAAGTTGGCATCTTTATTCATTGATTGCCAATATTAAAAGAAAATGTATTTAAAGGTAGTCAAAAGATGGTCAAAATCCTACTTTCGTAGCGCTGTGTGTGAGCATTCAAATGTGTGATTGTGATATAATAATTAAGATTAATACTCTCATGAGAGATTTTCATAGCAATTTATTTTTATTTCGTTGACCCAATTGGAAATATATACATACAAACAAAATTTATTTTAATTAATTCATCGATCATCTATATTTTTTATAACATCTACAAGTTTTAACTGTATTACGTCCCCATTAGTTATTGCCACGTTCTTATATGTGCGTACAGAATGTTGATAATTTTATTATTACATTTAACTGTCATGATTGGTTTGATTACTTCATATGATTGATAAGCAGCTGAAACCCATTAAGACTTTTTTTAATTTTTATTAAAAGAAAATTGACAGACTGAATGGTACCAATGTAGATTGCGTAGTGATCCAGAAATTAAAGAGAGCAATACACAATATACAAATTACATATGTATGTAATTTTTCCACTGAACTTTTAAGGCAGGATTCATTGAAATGTAAAGATGGGACTAAAGAGAGCCGTTTGCGTTGCAAGCTTACCTGGAAGCTCATAGAGAAAACAAGTTAGAGCGCTATATTCGGCTGTGCCGAATCTTTGATATCCTCCACCGACAGTTCGAATTTTTCAGGAGTGATATCTATATCATGTTTAGACCCCTGTATTAAATGATTGACCGTTAACCTTGAGTAAAATATTATGATTCGCAACAGCTAAAGTCGAACTTAAATAATTTTCAGGAGGGGTATTTATATTGGAGCCATGGTAAGTTATGAATCAATCATCTCAAAATTTTGCAGAGTGTTGAAATTAGTTTTAGCGCTTACATTGAATTTCAGAAGTCTGCTAAATATGGGATCTAAGGTAAATTATGGACCGTATATCACAAAAATACATGACATTTTTTCTGGCCATATGAAGCTTAGTTGAAAGAAATTTTACCGTAATATCTATATCTGCTACGGTTTACCAGACAGGGCTTTATATGGAGCCAAGGGTAAATTATGGACCGATCTTCACGAAATTTTACCTGGCTATTTCTAGTCCTATAAAACTGTGAAGAATTCAATTTTATTCTGATAGTTTTAGGCGTACAAAAATGTTTTCCGGGAATAGGATTTATATGGGGCCTAGGGTAAATTATGGACCGATCTTCTCAAATTAAAACTGTGACTTACCAAATTTTGTAATGATTGCATCATTTATTATGGTTTTAGGCGTACTAAACTGTTTTCCGGTAGTAGGGTTTATATGGGGCCTAAGGTAAATTATGGACCGATCTTCACGAAATTTCACAGTGTTATTTCTAGTCCTAAAAAACTATGACGTACCAAATTTTGTTATGATAGCATTATTTTTTACGGTTTTAGGCGTACTACACTGTTTTCCGGGAGTAGTGTTTATATGGGGCATAGGGTAAATTATGGACGGATCTTCACGAAATTTTACAGCGTGATTTGTATTTGTATTTTGTATTTGTATTTATTAATTTGATTTTCTAATACAACAAGACACAATATCTTATAAATTGCAGCATTAGAATCAGACAAGTTAAAGTATACATTGATAAAAATATTTTTTTAAAAACTACATAGATTATATTTAAATTTAAATAGAGTAAAATAAATAAAGTAAATGTTTATAAAAATAAAAAAAGTTTACATTTCAAAGATTAAAAAAATTTACGAAAAATTGACGAAAAATATTCCCATAGTAATTTTCTAAATCTTATAGCGTTGCTAGTGATTTGCAAATCATTTGGAAGTTGATTCCAGAGACGTATGCTTAATATAAAGTATTGGCATTCAGATGCATGGTCACGAAATAGTATTAAATTTTTCCCTCTACACGTTCTAAAAAACTGCAGACGTTCGTAAAGATATTTTGGCTCCCTTGTCGTTATTATTTTGTGAAGTAATATTAAGTTTTTGAATTGAAGATAGTTTGAAAATGACATATTAAATAAACGACAAGAGTGATGCGATATATGATCAAATCTTTTTAAAGAGAAAATGTAACGACTGATATTGTTATATGTTACAGTCAGCTTTCTCATATCATTTGTGTGACAACCAGTAATAATTTCAGATGAGTATAAAAGTGTCGGAAGAAGATATGTTCTTGCAAGTAATATTCTTACTTGCAGAGGTGTTAAGTGCTGAGTAGCCCATAAACTTCGCAACATGCCATATACTTTACCACAAACTTGTGTAATGTGATTCGACCAGGTTAAAGTTTTGTTAAATAGTACTCCTAAGTTTCTTGCTGAATCTACAACATCGATTCTCGAATCTCCAAGAAATAAATTTACCTCAAAATTTATATGAGAGGCTCTTTTACATATTAATATGCATTTGGATTTATTAGGATTAAGTCGCAAACCGTTAGCCGCTGCCCATGTAAGTATTTTCTAAAGATCATGATTAACCTCCCGTATTTTCATATTAGCTGACTCTTTAGGACTACTGAGATACAACTGAACGTCATCAGCATACATTTGTATACTAGAATACGATAGTTGGTTTGGGAGATCGTTCGCATATAAGGAGTATAGCAGGGGTCCAAGGATGGATCCCTGTGGGACACCTCTAGTTACTTGTAAAGAACGCGATATAGTTTCGGCATTTGCAACAACAGTTTCACCGCAAACGTGGGCAATTTGAATAATTTGGACAATTTCATGCACAAGATTGAATGGTGCACTGTATCAAAAGCCTTTGAGTTAGGAATGGGCAAAAAATATCGATATTTAAAAAAATATAATCGATATATATCGCCGATATTTTAAATACCGATACATCGATGTATCGATATTGAAATACGACTATCGAATTCGATATTTTTTAAAGACAGTCTTTATTAAGAACTCAAAATTTTAGCCGTTTTTTCAAACAATATGTTTTTTAAGAATTGGAATCATTGCATGGCATCATATGTTTTTTTAAACTAATATGAAGATCTAATATGATTGGCATTTATAAGAAGCAGAGCCGGATACAAGAAGCAGATTGACTGGAGAGTACATAAAACAGAGATGTCGATATTTGATGAATACTGGTTTGACTAAAACCAGTTGGTACTTTTGGGGTGCAATTTAAATTTTAAGGAAAGTTGGTACTTCCATGACTTATTTACTTCCATTGAAATTTTTCGTAATATATTTTTATATTTTATTTCATATGTTTTTTTTGTATTCTTTCCTTTTGTTTCTGATATAATTGAATTTTTTGTTTTGATTAAATTTGTTTTTTTTTAAATAAAATGAAACAAAAAAAAAGTAACAATGTAATTACATATAATTAATTTGTTCATAAATATGTTTGTACAAAGGTATACTGAATTTTTTAATTTGGTAATAGTTTCAGCAAAATACGTTCGATATATCGATATTTTTGAAATAATAAATATCGATACTCTAAAAAAATATCGATTCGATATATATCGATATATTTTTTCAACTTGCCCATCCCTACTTTGAGTGGCCCAATAATACCAAAAACTTTATTTTTTCTCATCTATGTTACTACGAATTTCCTCTATCACATCGGTAAGAGCTAAAGTACAGCCACGTTGAGGTCTGAATCCAGATTGACGATCGGTTAACAGGTTGTTGTTATTAACATGGTTATAAATTTGTTTATGTAACAACTTTTCAAAAGAAAAATAGGCGAGAATCGCAATCGGACGATATTCATTTCCTGCTTTTTAGCGTGTTTCCACTGCATTGGAAATGTACAGGTTATAATTATAGTATTAAAAAGATGTGAAACATATCGAATTATCCAGGGTAGAATAATTTTAACAAATTTTGGGTTAATATTATCTAATCCAATTGAATTAGATTTCATTGCATTAAAAGCATTAACTACATCACATGCGGCTAGTCACTGAAAATTGAATTCACTACATGAAATCAAAGGCAAACATTCCTCATAAAAACTAGACTGAACAGTTGAATAATCAATTTTCGTAAAATTAAGCAAGTTAACATCAACATGAACGGTCAACTGAGTCATTAACGCCAATCTTTCGTATATTTTTCCATTTACTTCTACAATCAATTTGTTGTAATAATACAAAGATTTATCATGTCTTATCCTCGAAACAACCCTTTTCCTCGCCAAACGATACTCAGTTTGTAGATCAGGTGTCTTGTACCTTCTCCACATGTAGTACAGACGGTCACGTTGTTCTATTAACAGTTTAGTTTAATTTCCAAACCATGGCCTAATTCTATTTTTTATTATCTTGTTTTTTATTGCCACGTGCATGATTGTTATAAACCTTATCTAATTTCGTGCCTTGTTCCACCATTTATGTTATTTTTTGTAACAAAATTATCAATTTTTTAAGGTGGTGGTTCCACATTTTGATTCATAGCTGGAGTTCAATCCCAAACTGCTTAGGATAACTACAAGCAATTTAACACCAAGTTTGTTCATTTCTTTTGAGTTGTTCGAAAGTGAGCATGTTTTCAACAGACGGACATGCCTAAATCTACTTATTCTAAGCAGTTTGGGATTGAAATTCAGCAAAACCGGTTGAGTATGATCAGATCTATGAATCAAAATGTGGGACACCACCTTAAAAACTTATTATTTGGTCACAAAAACTAACATAAAACGCGAAGAAATTGTAACACGAGTGATATTCTTCTATAACACAGCGAATGACGCTTACCTTAATCGTTGTGGGAATCGTTTAAAATGTGGGTACTGATTATCTGACAAGTCTTTAAAAAAGCGTGAATTGAATGAGACTCATGTGGATACTATCTTACAACTCGTTAAATGCTCCTCGTATAATTGTTAAAAATATGATTCCTACAGAGTCGTAAAAGGTTCTTTCGATGTTGGTTTGAAGAAAGATAAACGAAGAGTAAAGGCTCAGTTAGGCGGGAGTAACAGTAACGTTGCAAATCAGCTGATTCATTTTGTTGTGTGTAAAGCAATTAGAACGATTATAGTCAACAGTAAGATGTTACGTCTCAATCTGTAAGAAATAGATTGGTCTTACTTTTTTACGGTTAGGTAACTGTTACTGCTTCTCCAGGCTAACTGAGCCTTAACACTGTGTTTTTGTACTGTGAAAATTATCATTTAAAGATTTGTTTAATGATTACAGGTCACAGCCGTAGTTAAACAAAAGCGGCAAGCGTTTTCTAGTTGTCAAATTTATCGTGCCCATACAATTTGTATGAAGCATCTCTAAATAGCGCGGGGTCAATTTGTCCGAATTTTTCGGTAAATATTTTCTACTAAAGATTTCCGATCTTTTGATACATAAGGGAT
This sequence comes from Pollenia labialis, assembly GCA_949318255.1. Lineage (NCBI taxonomy): Eukaryota > Metazoa > Arthropoda > Insecta > Diptera > Polleniidae > Pollenia > Pollenia labialis. The sequence continues at coordinate 160,368,120 of OX439139.1, read as the reverse complement.
AACCGTAGGTCATATGACAGTCCAAAAATTCAGGTTAGGTACCACGCCCACTTCTCCAATCCCGCCTACATTTTGTGGGATGCTATGTATAGATAACCTAAATATGTGTACCTAATTTGGAAACTTTGGCTCTTGCCGTTCTCCAGATACACAGAAAAAGTAATAAAAATACAACAACAACAAGGGATTTTTCGAAAAAATTAGAAGTAGTCGTTGTTTTTTGCTCATATCTCAGCCATTTTTGGACCGATCTGGCTGAATTTCAATAGCAAAATTATAATAAGAATACCTGACATAAAGATACCCCAACCAAGCCCCCATCATATCTGGGAAAACCCATTTCAACAACCGGATTTGAACTTTGCTTTTCACAAGGACCCAACATATATATACTTTATAGGGTGTTGGATCAATAATGTAGAAATTACAAACGGAATGACAAAGTTATATGTGTGTATATGTATACCCTTTTACCTTCGGTGAAGGGTATAAAAACGAACGTGTCAGAAGATGTAATGTTTTATTAAAATTGACTAAACTTAAAACCCCATCTACATTGGCAGAAAAGAAAAAATGAATATATTAAATACTCACGACTATCGTGAATAAAAGTAAACAGTTTTTCCATTGAAATTTTGCTTTTCCCCATACATTTTTAAGTGAAAAAACCTATCTAAATATATAAAAACATTTAAAGATTTATTTTTTGGAGACGGAATAAAAACGTCACTTTTTAGAAAAAAAATCAGCAAATCAGCACTTTCCTAATTTCGGAGAAAAAATCGTCAAAATGACGATAAATCGTCAAATCTGGCAACACTGATATAAGATTTTGCAAAAATTTGTTTTATTCCACTGAAAATTACGCTGTAAAATTTTGTAAAGATCCGTCCATAATTCACCCTAGGCCCCATATTAACCCTACTCCCGTTTAGTACACCTAAAACCGTAATTAATAATGCCATCAGAATAAAATTTAATACTTCACAGTTTTATAGGACTAGCAATCACACTAATAAATTACGTGATGATCGGTGCATAATTTACTATAGGTCGCATATAAAGCCCACTCTGGTAAATTAATTCAATACGCCTAAAATTGTAGCAGATCATCGATAACACTGTGCAACACAAAAACCAGCCTCAACACTTGCAACGCGTTAGCTCGGGTTCCCGAATTATGAGCCTCTAAAGCTTTGGAATTTTTTGAAAAGGCGTTTGGTATAAGTTAAAAAAAAATATACTTAATGTACATATTAACATATATTAACCATCCAACACTCATTTTAAGAGGTCATAATTTCTTGAAAACACGTTTTACATACATTGCACGAACTTTTGGTCTAAGAAGACCCCTAGTGAAATTTGATGCAGAAAATATTCGAAGAACATTTTAACCCTCTAAAGTGCCGTTTGAGTGTAGAAGTTAAAAAAAGGTCAAAAATTACCCCTTTAAATGAGTGTTAGAGGGTTAATATATTCTATGAAAAGAATCGTCATACAATTCTACTGAAGACATCTGCAAAAGTCTTTTAGGTCAGAAACACATTTAATATATTGACTCTACCAAACGCCTTTTAAAAAACTTTAGGGGCCCATATTTCGGGAACCCGAGCTAACTATTTAAAACTCTTTGGTAGATTTGCTCTACTAGTAATCTACTTTTATTTCTCGTTGCAAGTGTTGAGGCAGGCGGCGATGACGCGAATTTTGTTGCACTGTGTAACTTACCGTGGCTCCAATATAAATTCCCCTTCTGAAAATCATTTAAGCTCGGTTGACTTAGACCGTGTTTAAAATTTAATATTTTGCAGATACATATTACATTTAAAAAAAAAATCATATTCGTATGTAAAGTAGTTTTCGAAATATGTTTTTAAGAAATTCGGCGTTATTTGGTGAGAGGGGAAGAGAACATGCTTTTCTTCTCTCCTCTCTCACCCATAAACTCAACTTTCTGAAAGAAAACTTTCATAGAGTGAACCCAGACTTATGCCGCAATACAATGAACACAAATTTATTAAGTTGAGATTTATTTGCAAAACTGTTGTAAAAATTAACTTTTAAGTTTACCAGAACACGAGTAAATAACATTTTAGTAAGTAAATAGCTTAAAACAAAACAATATTACAAAATAACTTTTTCTACACAAAACAAACGTTTGTAGTATTGCATTACGAATAATAGCCCCAAATAGAGTACCTTGCAAAATGAACACAATATCCCTACAAGAAATGAATCATCATAATAAAAGTGATTTTCTATAATGTCTCCCATCATTTTCTTTCCTTTCTTGAAGGGATGTGAAGTTATTCGCATTAAATAAGTTATTAGTGAAGGTAATTACTTACCTTTCACATGGCAAAGTAATTTAACAACAGCCACACACATTTCCACTTACCTTAAATTACTAGATTAGATATACAGATGTGTGGTATATTATTATTAACTTAATTTCAAAGAGCATTCAGACTGCAAAAAAGATATTAGAGAAAATTGCACACTTAAATGTGAAATTCTTAATGCTTGCGGTAACAACTAAAAACAAAAACAATTTTCTGTACATTTCTATGAGTGTATCGAACCAACGATAACAAATTAAGTAATTTACTAACTTATTTGGAATCTATTGTAAAAGGTGAGTTTTTAAGTCCGATAGAAATTACGAAAGAATAAGCTGTCAAACGATCTGTCATACTACGCTAACTTTTTTAACATGACATCGTTTAAAATCATGAATCAAAGAAACAAGATTGCGCATTGCGCAGGTCCGTTATTTTTATGTGTGACGAATAAATAGACTTTGTGTATGTGCATTTGTGTGTGTCCAAGGCATATTTATAGGAGGTAGCCGCGAGATTACAACAATGGTACAATAAAACAAACAACAGGGCTTTTAATTGTTTTTATGTGATACGAACTGTCAAACAGCAAAGTTGTTGATAAGAGACAAAAAAGACAAAAGACTTGTTTCCCTAACAACATTTGACAGTTCATACTTGTGATAACAAGCAAATAAAAAATAATCAGCAGGCTTTCCGAGACTACCTGCTATTAATATACCTTGTGTGTGTCTTACATTTTTTACAACAAACACTCATGTTTAGCCTATGATAACGTGGATGCGCAGTAGAAAATTTGTTTTGTACGGCTGAGTGAGCAGTCTTGTTTTTTTTATTCATGATTTAAAATATTTTCATTCACTCATACTCACGAGAGCAATAAATATGAATGCGACGTCGACATCATTCATACGCATACTCATAAAAGACCTCCGTTTGATTCAGGGATGATAAAGTTATTACAATTGCACTTTTTCAGTACTATAAGCATTGCAAAAGTACTGTAGTACTCCAAACCAATGCTTAGCACAATTTAAAAATTTCAAACACTTATGGTGTTTTTTTTTTCTACAAAAAAATGTGCCTTTTTTTAAAAAAAAATCAATTTGGTGTCTTTTGATTAAAAATTTTGCTCCCGAAAAGGGTGGCTTGTTTTATTCTAAAAAATTCATGCACATTTTTTTGTAGAAAAGAAAACACCATTAAGCTTCGTACAGACCATGACAGTTTTTTGCTGCAATTTAGAACATTACATTATTATCAATGTTAATGAAAGGTTGCCTTAAGCATAAAGTATGTAAAATATTGAGGGAATAAAACTATTGTAAAAAATAAGGCTATAAGGACCTTAAGAACTAAATTCTTTTATAGTCCAGAGGATGACATAATGAACACCAAGAAAAATTATGAAAAAGAAATTATATTTTCGTTTAAACGTTAAGTTTAGTTCTGTTTATTGTTTTTTTTTTTTTTTTTTAATAAAATATTATGTTTATGGTTTTCTTTTCAAATAAATATTTACATATTTTTTTACCTACATGCCACATATGCATGTTGCAAATAGAATCAAGTTGTCAATCGAGCTTTTTTTTTTGTTGTTCAATTCAGCTATTGAAATTAATTTCAGTTATTATAAAAATGTAATACTTTAAAAGAAAGAATAAAAAAATTACATAATAACCCATTTTATTCTAACAAAATATAATAAAATGGTTTCATTTTAAAATTGTTTGAAGGATGTCATGGACGACTTATCAATGCATGTTTTCTTACATGTTTATAGTTTTCATTTTATAAAGTTGTTTGCTTCTCCTGCCAAATTATATTTTTGTTAGTTACGCCTTTTTGCATTTTAGCTAACGATATGTACCTTCAATAAAAAATTAGTTAAAGCTTTCCTACTCAGGCACAAACATTTAGTCGATAGTAATATCGATAGTATCCCAGCACTAATCGCTACTTTAATTTAGAAAAGGCGTATCTAACCTAAAAAATTTTTTAAGTGTAAGAAGTTAAACTTGATCAAGAAGAATATATAAAAAAGCTTATGTACAGTTTTGAGGTTCATTTTTGGCTAAAAGATATTGCTGTAAAAAATTGCCACGTATGTAGTGGCAATACACTTTATCAACACAGCTGGAGCGCCCATAAACGCGAAATCATTTTAAAGTGTTAATGTCATTTATAAATCTTTCAAATGAAAAAAAATCATTAAAATTTAATTTTTTGAATTATTTTTGGCAAATTTAAGATCTGTCGGCCTTGAAGAAACACCCTTTGGTACCTACATAGAATAATAACTTTAAACAAGAAAGTCCCCATAATGCATTTAAAAATACCTTGAAGATAAGAAAATATGTATGTATATACATACATATACATATAAAGTAAATATGAATTAAAAATAAAAAAACACAAACTAAAATGATAAAAAAGCAGAAGAATACCGGTAAAAAAATTTAATTTAATTAGGTTAAATAAGCAAACATAGCCGAGAAGTGCACTGTTGAAAATTTATAAAAGAATTGGTAAAATGAATACCCCTTATGCAAAAAAAAAGTTAAAGTTCACACTAGTTAACCAACCCATTAATATATAAACATTTCCCGGGAGTTTTCTCCCTTTCCCTTTTTTCCTATTTAAATTCAATTGCAAAACTAGGAGAAGGGAGAAAACTACCGTGGAATTTTTATTAATAATTGGGCTGATTACTGTTTTTTGGCTATCCTATTGGTTTTCTAATTTTTATACTCATTTAAAATGTTACTTATTTTGTATTTTAATTTTAAGAGTTAGGCTTACCAGGTGTTATTAAAAAAAGCTACAGAATCTGTCTATTGACTCTGGTGAGGAGCAAAAATCACATAGATTTCCCCTCAAAATCAGAATGAAGAGCTTCTGTGGTATCTTCTGATCACGGATGGTACTTTAGGTGGTCCTTCGGGTTTGACAACCAATTCTCTGCATCAGCCATGTTTGTGATGCGTGTTGTAGATTTTTTTGCGCATCATCTGCTTTTGTTATGCATTCTCGAACAGCCGTCATTTGCAGTGATGCTTTAACGAACGCGCTGCGCATCAGATGAATTTTCTTAGGAATGTTTTCGTGAGTATAACAGAAATCGTGCGTAATTCTAAGATTTCAATCTCGCGTATAAATGTTTTGTTATAATAACGCTCAGTCTTTAAGACAGTATTAATATTTAAAGTAATCGCAATCATAAGTTTTTCACACCTGACACGAATAATTCACGACACGTATACAATTTTAATTTTGTCTACAGCCGAGTTCAAAATTTTTCACATACGAGAGCTCATATTTACTTATTGATGAGCTTGCAATGAAATATAAAAATCTTGTTACTTTTATTCCCAGTCATGAACGAAACGTGCATTTTTGGCTAATTTATTCATGAGTATGAAGAATAAAAAAATGTTTGCCTTTCCTCATTCATGAGCAATGCGCCAACAACAAGTGTGTTATGGGAATTTAGCACATTTAAGCGAAACCTTCTTGATTAATTTTTTGTATCCTTAGAAAAACTTTGATAACTTTGCGCTTGTGGCAGTGGAAACAACAATTGTAGTCGAGACTGTAAGAAAATTAAATCACCGTTTATTGTTTTTGTTTAAGCTTTGATATTGTTACAAGTAAAACTGGGGTTTGTAATTCTTATTCACTTAACAGTTTTATTTGTATAATATCATATTATTAATATCTATAGTCTTTCTAAAATCTTTGGATGAATTTTCCTGACGATCTGACCAAAGCAACGAGTTAAATGCATTTCTGTATCCTGACGCCTCTGTATGCTCTGTGTAAGTAGTATGAAATGGGAATTAAGCACATTTAAGCGACACCTTGTTAATTATTTTTTTTACGCTGAAAACGTATTTAGGTAAAAACAACTAAGAGTTCTATATTCGCCTATGCCGAATCTTACATACCCTTTACCATGGTACGATAATAACAGAAAGTTGTATACATACCGTTCTCTATATATAAATAAATCTATTTTGTGCCACGCCCACTTCTCCAATCCCCTACATTTGTTCGGCTGTATTAATAACCAAGATGCTTTTACACCTAATTTTGAAAATTTGGCTCTTGTCGTTCTCTCAACTTCGCTACTCATAAAGACGGAGAATATATATGTAAACTTTTTAGGGTCTTAGATCAATATTGTAGAAATTACAAACGGAATGGCAAACTTATATATGTACCCTATATACCCTTTCCACCTGTGGTGAAGAACAAAGGACATCAACAAATTCTCTCCACTTTACTCGATCATTAGCTTGGTTGTAAGTCACATCACGAGATTTGCAAAATGTTACACCATTCTTATCCATGTGCTTCGGGGCTTTCCAGGATTTCTATGGTAATGTGGATTCAGTCCAGTGCATGCCTTACGATTTCGTCAGGTGGCCTTCTTAGAATGTGACCTATCCAAGTCCATTTTCGCCAGCAGATTTTGTACTCAATTAGTTTGAAGTTAGTCATCATGAGTGGTATTTAATTGGTAACCCAGTTCGGCATTTATTGTAGAAATATTGCAATTTCCTGTGTGTAGCAGTACCGATTTGACACTACAGTTAAAGATTCCCAGCTTTGTGGTGGTGGTTATATTGTCAGTTATATCGGCACTGGAGCCTCCACCTTTGCAAATTGTGCTGCCAAGATATGAAAAGGAATCTACATCTTTGATCAGCTGTCCCTGGAGTATCAGGGAGGTTGTGTTGCTAGTATCAATCCGCCTTAGAAAAGGGTACCGCCATCCAAAATAAAAACTTTTCCACTACTCACATTTTCGAGACTTTTGAATAAAAAAATTATGTTGTAGAAATTAATTTAAAAAAAGAGCTCGAATTTCTCGGTTAAGTAATATTTGACACATTATTGGTTTGGGGCATTATTTATTACTGGGGTAGTTCCTAGCCGATTTTGGAGTTGTTTACCTTTCTGAAAACATAATTATGTCTACATTTCGATTAAATTATCATCTAGAATACAAAACTTTACGACATTTATAAATTTTAAAAAAAAAAACTAAAAAAATGTTTTTTCGCCTTGTATTCAAATTTTCAATTGATTTCCGCCTCTACTTTTCTTTATTTAATCGGCACCAAATTTCATATTAAATGTTTTTATATAACGGGTCCGCCATCTAACGTTTTTTTTCAACTAGTGCATATTTCATGTCTGATTTGACAGATAATTAGTTTTATCCTTCCGCTGAATGAATATGTTTGTGTATACGCTTGAACAACGCTGGGAAAATGCGTCGTTGCACCCAAAACAAGTCACTGTTTGGTGCGGATTTTGGTCCAGAGGCATAATTGGGCCATTTTTCTTCGAAAATGGACAAGGAGTGGCCGTTACAGTCAATGGCGATCGTTATCGGGCCATGTTGAAGGAATTTTTGTTCACAAAAATTGAAGAGAAGGATATTGTCAACATTTGGTTTCAACAGGACGACGCTACGTGCCACACAGCCGAAGTTTTGCGCCCTGTTTTTGAAGATCGCATTATCAGCCGCAGAGCTGATGTCGTTTGGCCACCTCGGAGCTGCGATTTGTCACCGTTGGACTGTTATTTGTGGAGTGCCGTCAAAGATAAGTGTTACGCCGACAAGCCAGAGACATTTGACGCTTTAAAGGACAATATTCTTGAAGCAATTGGTGAAATGCAGCTGCACACAATCGATAATGTGCTTAAAAATTGGACCGATCGTGTAGGCTACTGCATGCCCAGCCGAGGCAGCCACTTGAATGAACCAAAGAATCCAAATTAGTCCATTCATTAACTTAAGAATTTATTTTAATTTTTTGGATGTAAAATGTACATACATTTTAGGTTTAGGCTCCGGACCGGAGCGGGAAATGGAAGAACAGTTTGAAATTCGATTTGAAGTTCGGGCTTACTAATTGCTCAAAATTGGATTTGAAAACTGCATCGGATGTATTTTATTGCGGTCTTGACTTTTCGCCACTCATTATGGCGTAGAATTTGAGGGAGTTTTTAATGCGGGTCAGGATCATTTTGATCGGCTCGTCATCAGTCACAATAGCTTTATGATCTATGAAAACAACTTTCAGAATATCTAAGATGGAAAAGAACTATAAGGAAAAGAACAAAGGAGATTCTAAACTTTGAAATTAAAAACCATAAAGTGTGTCCGAATATGAGTTATCTTCGGTCAGTGGAAATCGCTATAGGGATATGATCCGAAGCTTTTTGTAGCGGACAATTGATGATTTAGACGTAGAGAATATGTGGTTTCAACATGATGTGGTAACATGCCACACAGCAGAAATAATCGCATTATTTCTCGTAGAGGACTAAATTGACTACCAAGTTCGTGCGATTTGACAACTTTTGATTATTTATTTGTGCAGTTCAAGAGCTTAAACACGACATTATCAAGCAAATATCAACCATTGACAACAGTTTGTTGATTAATGTGTTTGAGAATGCCAGTAGGGGCTAAATCGACCGACATAATTGTTCATTTTTAACCGGAACCTATTTATAATAAACTGAAATAAAAATATTTTTTATTATAGACAAATTAAATTGGAAAAACAGTTCAAAACTTTTGACCGTGTTGCTGCGTTTTTTAATCTTATAAAAACCCAATTACCTTTCTTTCCTCATCCTAATGAAACAATTCTATCTTTTTTTTTATTTACGTTTTTTATTAATATTTATTTTAATATCCATTTAATATATTGATATTGATAGGTTTTTATTTAAATATTTCTTAAAAGTTGTTGAATGTATGTATGTATGTAATTTGTATGTTGTTTCAATTTTTATGTTTTAAATATTGTTTTAATGTATTTTTTGTGAGTATACGAGTTTATTCGTTTTTTTGGGTCTTTTATTTTTTTCCTTTTTGAAAAATTATTGTAAATAAAAAAAATTAAACTAATATCACAAATTAAAATCAAAATAAATTTTGAAAAAATGCAATTAAATAAAACAGGGATTATGTTTGTTGTTTGTTTTTCGAAAATTTACAATGATTTACAACAAAACTTAAATTTAAATAATTTTAAATTGTGTATAAAAAATATTTTTAAATTATATTTATAGCTACTGAGACACAAATAAATATTTATAAAAATTTTTAAAATATGTAATGTTAAAACATTTTTGTATCAACCATCAAACTAATTTGATGATGTTTATGTATATATTTTAAAAATAAGGATTTAATAAAAAAAAACTATAATATTAAACAAAACTAAAAATGGCTGCCTCAAAATATGCATGTATGTAAAAAAATAGTGTTGAATACCAAGGGGTTATATTGGCTATTTCTAATTGAAACGAAAATCGTCCCTTATATTTCGAAATTGATTAACAACACTTCAAATTTGTAATTAGCTTTAAAATTCCCTTTTTTGTAAGAAAAGTACTTTTTCGATTTTAAAATAAATTATGTATTGATTTCCAACCGATCAAGAATAATACGAAATTGATTTGAACTTGTAAATGGTTTCGTTTTGTAGGTGTGCAAATCAAAATGTCTGACTTCCAAAATGAAATAAAGTAAACTTTCGTAACATTTTTTACTTAAAAGTAATTTTATCACGCAGGAAAATTTTATTCACAATACCGTCAGCTCATTATTGGTTTTTGCGCATATGCCAAAAAGTCGGAGTGGAGAAAAACGAAAAAGAAGTTTTACATGAAGATTTCTCAAAATGAATACCATAGAATTTTTTTTATTTTCTCCGCAGTTTCCGGCATATGTTTTGAAGAAAATTTTAAATTTCTGTCAACTCTCATGATTGAAGTTAGAAGTTAATAGTATTTTATTGAAAGTGAAAAAATATTATTTTGTGCCGCATACGCCACTTTTCTAAAAATATTTTTAGTTAAAAGTAGCTTTTTATATTTTAGAAATTTTTACTATTTATTAACACGTGTTTATTATTTTATTAAACTATTTTTTTCCTGTTGTCATTTTATTTTGCTTTGCTCATGGTCCAATTATTAGGTCTATGCAGAAATACAACAATTACAAAAAAAACAACACGCACTTTATTTGTGTATAACATGATGAAGATTTCAAAAACAATTCCTACAAAAACAAATGCATAAAAACAAACACAACTCTACAAAAAATCAGCAGTCAAATTTGCGTAGACCTACGGATTCGACGATGCTTTTGATTAAACTACTTTTTTTCTTACGGCAATTAAGCAAAGCAAAAGTGAAAGATAGTGGCGTGTAGAGCAAAACAACTCTTAAAAAACTTTAAAATAGCTGATATTTAGCAAAATGAATGCTTAATATCTCAGAAACTACAAAAAATTTCGCGAAAAAGATTTTGGATATAGAAAGGGGGTATTAAAAAAATATATTACTCGTACCAAACTAATTTTTTTTAAATGTTTGGTAGGACAAGCCATTAATAAGCTGACGATATTTGTTTGCAAGATCGATGCTGAGTAATTGTGAGTGAAAAAAACTATAACAAGATCATATAGAATATGATACGATCAGTTGTCGTTTTGGCCTTGTGATGGAAGCTTTCTGCTTTGATTAGCGTAGAACTCATGATGTATTTAATTCGATATGAGTACTTAAGTGTATATAAATCTAATCCCAAAGGGACATTTTGAGAGGATAATAGCTAAGGCATTGCCAACGAATGTACAAAGATCTGATCGAAACCAGACACAAGAGTTTCGGAAAGGAAAATTCACATTTCCTTGATTCAATCGTTGAATTTCTGCAATTGATTCTTTCAGAATGCTTCGAACCTCGCTTGACAGAAAAAGAACTAAAAAGCTTCTAACTTCTGCTACGCATTGACACCATATGCATCCTCTTTTAATGATTCACGTTTTATTTAAGTTTAATTACAAAAATCACAAGGTTTTTCTCTTCCTCTATATTTCCCCTGACAACACTAATTTCTTAAAAAAAAAAATAATATAAGAAAAGCTTTAAATTCTTGTGTGATCTTTGTTGAAATGTGCCATTAAAATAATGAACATATATTTAAACAATTAAAAAAAATAAAATAATAATAAATATGTTATAATAAATGTGTATACATATAAGAGTAAAGTGGGAATTTATAGTGTGTTAGATAAGTGTTAGTTTTTAGATATTTATTTTTAAGAGTAAAGTGGGTGATGTTGTAATGGCAAGTTTAATGCACTTTCTTTTTTTTAAGTTTTGTCTTTTTAAATTCTTGTTTAGTTATTTTTTTTTTTTTTAATAGGAATTTTCATTTTCAATGAAGCTTTTTTTCTATTAAATGTTCAATTGTGTTTGCTTGGTTGGGAATTTTTTTAAATAAGAATGAATAATATTGTTGTTTAAGCTAGAAGCACCATTATTAGTTTTATTTATGTTTTTCTTTCCTTTTCTTTCATTTCAATTTGCTTAAATTTAAAACCTTTACCATCACCAAAGTTTTCTTTTCTAAAATTATAATAATATATTTATTTCCTTTGTTAAATCGGTCAATTTTATTTGCATTTTGGTCTATTTAGAAAAATTTGTCTTTTAAGACTAGGACTAGAGTTTGTGTACATATGTATGTATATATGTTTGTATGCATATTGTTTTATAATTTTTGCTAGTAAGACTTTACTAAATCAGTCCCTATCACTGAAATCAATTCCGATCGAAAGTGTAAGTTAGTCAACTTTTACATTATACGATTTTTGATTCTTACCAAGGCGAATTTACTACAGGTGGTGTCGAAACGGCATCTGATTTTGACAGTTCGAGCTAATTTGTTTTGATTTGTTAGTGTTTTGCTAAAAATGGCTGACATTTCGAGCTAATAGCAATAACAATGCAATGCTAAGAACCCTATGTTGTTTCTGTTGTTTTTGGATTGTTGTAGTTCCGACACCACCTGTAGTTGAATTCGCCTTGATTCTTATCTTATGGATGAGAGGGGAGAGAGAGATTGGAAGGTGTACACGAGCGAGTGTACTCTTCGATTCGTTTTGTTCATTCAATCTTTCTCTCATTTGACGAAAAATGTATTTAAGTTGTAACGACAAAAATCGTACAATGTAAAAATGAGACCGACTTCAAAGAGGAAACGAAAATAATCGCAACGACAAAAATCGTTTAATGTAAAAGCAGACTAAGTTTAAAATGTTGCTTCTCCAAAAAAAAAAAAAAAAAACAAAAATTTAATTTAACGAAGCTAAAACAAATTCGATTGAAATTGAACCGTTTTAATCGGAATGTGTGACAGGACTGTATACATAATTCGTTTTTTTTTGTATTTTGGCAAAGTTTTGCTTAAAATTTGTGTTCAATTATAGTATAACTGATTTTTGATGGCATTTGTTTCTTTTCTATGATTATTAAATTTTTTTTTATAAATTTGGTTGACTTTAAAAACAATTTTCAATCGTTTGTTTACTTAAAAAAATTAACTTAATTATGTAGTTTAAATTTTTTATAAGTAAAATTTATTTATTTTACTTTTTTCCTTTATTAAAAAATATACAGTTATAAATATGTTTTAGAAAAATAACCTAAAAAAATAAAAACTTAAGAAAATAGTTTAATTTATTTAATAATATTTTCTTTTGATACATATCATTATTACAGATTCATAAGTCTATTTGAGCTCCTGTTTTTGTCTTTTTCTAAAAGCCAGTGTGTGTGTCTGTTCTCTTATTTTATTTCATCACAATTATTTAAAGGAAATTTATGTCCAAAAACTTTTAAATAGAAATTTTCGAAATTTTTATTTCATATTTTTCCAGATTTAAAGCTTTTGGGTAAAATTTAAGTTTTTCTGATTTCAAAGGTTGATTTTAAGCGCCGTGGCCACACATCAAACTGCTTCATCAAATTTACGTACATACATATGTACCCATACATACATACCCTGCAGAAGATTAAGGATTCATTGTCTAAATGCCACTAGTACAATTAGTAGAACAAGAAGTACTAGTGCTAACAGGGTTAGAGTTTTAATGTAGAAATACTAGTGCATATGAGTACCAGTACTTGATGTAGTTCAAGGGCACTACTTGTAGACTGATAGAATTTTTTGTAACAAAACTAAAATTCCAGTACATACATACTTCTATTTTGATACAGCTTCTTTAATTTATTTATGGCATTTTTATTATAAAAAAATGATAAAATGCAAAAAGCACCCAATTTGGTCCATGTGTACTAGTTCACGTCTAGAACCAATAGTACTAGTGATGTTCCATGCACACTCAATGCGAATTTGAGCATTTTTAAGTTAACAAGTTAATTTCGTTTCTAATCAAAGGTGTATTTTAAAGCTTACTTATGATAAAAGTAATGCAGTTAGAAAACTGCGGTTTGCTGCATTAGAAAGAGCGTATTGTCTATTTTAAGAATCGATTTTTTCATCCATGGGTACCTTTTAACTGAAACTGACAATTTGTCAAATTATTCAGGGGTGTGCTGGAAATCGCAAATGCAAAACTTTAAACTTTAAACCTAATTCTTATAATTTTTGGTTTAAAATCCTGTTTAATAGGGAAACATTTGTTTAATATTTGTCATAAAAATCTTTTATTACAGAGATCTTATTAAAAAACGTTTAAAATTCTTGCGTTTTACGTTGCGTTTTGTAGCACACCCCTGATTTTTTTTTTTTTTTTTTTTGAAAATGATAATAAAAATCAATAATTTGTTTTTGTCAAGCTCACATCAAAGCATACATGTTAGTTCTTTATTACTATTTCAGTCACAAAAATATGAGTTTTATAAGCCAGTATAATGTGTGGCCGTACCGCTTAATTAAAAAAGAAACTTAGGAACAGAGCCAATTTTAATATGACAATGCAATTAACGCCGAGTTTTTTTCTATTTTCTCTTAAAACAGTTGCTACGAAACTCTTTTCACATTTATATTTAAATTTTTTTAAAGCATTTTTTCAACGTTTTTAATCCCTTTTTCTTCCCTACACCTCTTGCTACCAACCAAAAAGTTGCATGCGAAAGTTGCGGCGTTAATTGCATAGTGTAAATATGGTCTAAGTGTTTTTTTTATTTCAACTAAAAAATTTTTGACGAAATCGACAAAAAATTTTCGAAAACTTGTATAAATTTACAGCCGAAAGAGAAAAAAATTAATTTCATTCAGCGTTAAAAAAAAACTGCAGTCAGCGTAGAAAAACTGACATTTTTCCACTTGTTCATTTGTCATTGGCAAAAAAAAACTGTTGCTTTTACTCCTCGTTTTTTAAATGTGAACAGTCTCGCTCGCTGTTAAACCAACTCAAATAGCGAAAAGTTGTACAGTACTTTTCGCTTATAGTCCATTCCGCTTAAAGGCCAAAAACGGATATAAGCCAAAACTGTCATATTCACATGCAGATTTTTTCGAATTTCATACAAATTATTTGTTCTAAGGTCCATTTCGCTTGTAGTCCATTTTCGTTTAAACGCCACATTTTCTTAACATGCGTATATAATTCTTCATGCAAAAATGTTCGCTTATAGTCCACTCTGTTTTTTATATATTTTTAATCAACTGGCAACATGTTTTAATTTACCTTTCTGGCAATTACAGCACACACTCGGAAATTCGATCCACTTTGTTTTTAGGGCGATTCGAGTTTCCGAATTATTCGAATTTCTGGACGGTTTTTTTTACAAAAATTTAGATAAATTTGACCATAAACATATGCAAAACTATACTTTTTTTTAATTTTAGTTTATTTAACATCAAAACTATAAAAAACTTAACGAAATATAAAAAATAACAATTCAGTTCATTTCACTTTATTTAGTATGTGTAATACAAACACCAAAAAAACTGAGTTTTAAACTCTAACAACATCAAGTTGATTCTGAGAGTTCGAATTTCTGAGCGTCTACTGTATTATAAATGCCAAATTTCGCAGTTTATATTTCATGACATGGTGTCTTCGTCTGACAATTTTTTGTTAAATAAACGTCCAACTTCATAAAAAAAAGCTAATAAAAATAAAAGAGTTTTTTTTATATAGACTTTGACGTTTGGTATAACAAAAAACTGTCAGGTGGAGACCCCATGTAAAGATCCTATGAAATTGATATTTATGTTGTGTTTGATTTCGTCATCCAAAGAATTAAAATGAATCTCATACGCATTTGTTTTTATTGAAATCTTTTAAAGCATTTGAATTAATTAATTAAAAAGATTTTTGTTTTAACTATTTATTTAAATTAAATCAATATTTGGTTATGTTTAAAATAAACTTTTATTTTGTTTAAAAATATAGTGGTTTTATTGAAGAAAATAATTTTTATATAGTCCAAAATGTGGATTATACTAGGTTTCACTTATTATCCATAAAATGGCTTATAAAAAAAATCGGTTATAGTCCAAATTCGCTTATAGTCCACAAAAGTTGTGCAACTATAGTAGTGGACTATAAGCGAAAAGTACTGTACACACATTTTTGTTTTTTGTTAGACAGTTTTTGGTTTAACTGCAATTTTTTAAACCCTGATTTTTCATGGTGTTTTCATAACAAAATATGGTCATCATTTTTTAAAAAAATTAATCAAATAAAAATTATCGAAATTCCGAATGAAAATATGTATGAATATAATGATGGTATTGTTCGAAAAATCATAATCTTGAAAAAAATTCGAAATTGTTTAAATGTTTCTACCAGGGTTTATATTTTCCCGGACTTTTTCAATTCTCGGGAAAGTATACAAAATATTTTACCAGGGTTTATATTTACCCGGACTTTTTCAATTCTTGGGAAAGTATACAAAACAACATTTTCTTTCTTAGGAATTTTATTTCAAGAAAAATTGTCAGAGAAAACCATTTCATTATAATTTGTCGAAAAAATGAGTTAGTGCGTAGTAACGTCCTTTTGTTTTTTGTTTATAAAAGCGCAATTTTTGATCGCAGAAGTGCAAAATTCTGTGAAGACATGTAGTTCAATGGCATTAATAGTAATCAATCAAAAACACGATTTTGAATTTCTTGTTAGTTACGGCTTTTTGCATTTTAGCTGTCGATATACATATGTATGACAAGTGAAATCTCTTTAAATATACAAAATTGTACACGTTTTTCAATTTTCAGAAGAAAATCATGTTTCCAAGATTTTTTTAGTAAATTACTATTGAATTATTGTGGTACCTCGAAATTCTGTTTAGTAATTTTAATTCATAAGGCAATTTGCAAAAAAAAAATCTTATAAAGAAATTCCAGAAATTTCCCCAAAATAAATTTCAGCGAGAATCACACAAACATTCCCGGAAATTTTTGGATAATTGAAACCCAAGCTTTAATTTTTTAAAAGGGCTTGTTGCATTTTATCTGTTTTTTCGGAAAAAAGTTATTTCGATTTAAATTATATCATATTCGATTTGAAAATGACCATTATTTTTAAAGCCTTAGAACTAGGGATGAAAATCGGAACTGTATTACCAAGTCCCGGAAATCGAGATTTCAAAAAAACAAATCCTGGAATTTTTTGGGATTCGGGGTTTTTGTAATTTAAAGATAAATTTTTTTTAAAGATATTTAAGTAATAAAGCTATTCACGTCAAAAGTTGCACTATTTCGAAAAAGCAAAATTGCTAAAACATAAAAAACAACAACAAAGACAATTATTTATTTCTTAGAAGTTTTTTCAGCAAATGTTAAACCATTCTTTAATCACGCATACGGTCTGTGAGACCAAATAATCGAATTTTAATTTTTTTTATTATGAACGAAGCAAGAAATGTGTGTGCATCTTTTGTCTGCGAGACTGACGTTTTTAAAAGAAATACATATATTTATTTGATGTTTTTTTATCTCTTAAGAATTTAACCATATTTAACAAAGACTAAAATTAGTCATAAATAAAAAAGTTGTTTTGTTTATGTTACTAAAACATACATTTCTAAAAGATAATGGGTTTTTATTAATTTTTTTTTTTAGCTGATATAAGATTTGAAGGCTCTACAAACATCGGTCTGACAGGCCGCGAGCGAGTATAGGTGTTTCATATTTTGACAGGAGTATAGGAAGGTTAATTGTCAACGTGGGCTTTAAATGCCTCGGTATGATACCCAACAAAAAGTATCGGTCCAATTTTTCTAAACATTGAATTGCCATATATAGTGTATATAATAACTCTTAGCGTGAAATATCCGAAAAAAATTTCATGGTTTTTGAAACTTTTCGAAATTTAAAAAAAATCAAATTTTTCACTATGATCTTAATAATTCTTTGAAGTTAAGCAAATAGGCCTATAGTCGGAAACTGGATGTTAAATTGCAAATTATTTAATTACCTTTTTCAATTGACTTATTGCCTAAAGAGAAAAATATAACGATGAAGAAATAAAAAAATCAATCTGCTAGTTAGCAGATCGTTATCTTTGATGTTTAAGCAGTGGCTAAATTTTCGTTATAAATACGGCCGTGGATGTCTGCAAAATTATTGAGTAAAATCAAATAACTTTGCAAATTCTGTTAATAGTTCTTAACCTGCAAATGATTAAGTCTCAGGACACATTTGGCATATGCTCATGTCCTTTAAAAAGTTAAACCGTCTAATAAATTAAAAAATATCACAAAAAATTTGTTCTTAGTCCTGTTAAAATCTTTCAAAACCTTTAAGTGTTATCAACCTAGAGTTAAATATCGTTCTGGTACTTTTTTAGGACGAAGCAAGGCGAATTCATGTAAACGGTGTTGGAGATACTACGACAAGTACAACACCAAAACACAGTATTGTATTTTTTTTGTTGCTTTCAACGTCACCTGAGAAATGAATTCGCCTTCGGACGAAATAAATCTACTTGTTTTAATTTCAGTTTGTCCCTTTGACATTTCAATTTCATCCCTTATACACGAAATACATATGTCATGCTCTAAAAGTTTCCTTTTTTCAACTTATCTCTAACAACAGTCTTAAAAAATTAAACGCTTTACTTTTGATCACAACAATGATAAAAAATCTTTTTAAAATGTCAAGTTCTTTAATCTTAAACTTATTAAAAATTGTCCAAATTTTTAAACACACACTGAAAATATGTCATAATTTTCTGTTAAACAAAACAAAGGGATAGTTGTAAAATCAACTGATTATAATTAATGAGAATTCAACTCATAAAAAGTTCGAAATGGCAAAATTAAAACATTTCCAACGATAATTGAATGTGAAAAATGCATTCGAAGTGAAGTTTTGAAATAAAATTTCAATGAAATGTTTAAAGGAATCATTACGTTTGAATTGTTGGGGTGATGATAGTGAACGTGTTTTAAAAGTCTTTGTTGAGGGGGTGGCGTTAATAAATAAATCTAAAATAAATAGTAAATGAATAATAAAATTAATTAACAAATCAATTATACTAAAAATAAAGATCACAAACTTTAAAAAGATGCCAACACAGTTGATTATTAAGAGCGCTATTTGCCGCTTCGACGTCATAATAACGGTGTTGGAATCTTGTTTAATCTTGAATGACATTTGTAAAAACTTTGGTAAAGGTTCATTGGTTACTAATAATGGTGTCAACAACAATTTTAATAAAAGAGATGTTGTATAAATATTGTTGTTGGTAGTATTAGTGGTGGTGGTTATCGGAGTGGTAGTATTAATGGTGGCAAATGGAAGCCTAAAATCTTTAAGAATTCTTAATTGGTTTTTGTTGTTTTTCTTGCAAAACTTATCCTTTGCAGGGTGGCCACTTGTTGTCAATGTTTTCATCAAAAGTGCATTTGTATTGTGTATCTTGTATAACATTTTTACAATGTTAAAACGTAGTTTTGGTGTTTTTGTTTGAGTAGTGTTTGGTGTAGGCAATAATGCTTCTAATATTGAATGTGCTTTATAAATATTTGGGAGATTATTTAAATTGGTAGTAGTGGTAGTAGTAGTGGCATTAGTATTAGAATTAGTAGTTGCATTAAAAGTGGGTGTGACAATAATTGTTAAGAACGATGATACACATAATTGTTGTAGTTGCTTTTTTATAATACTTTTAATGTTACTTAAATTTAAATGATACTTAATCATTTCATCTTTTATATTTTCTGATTCTGCTAAAATTTCAGTTTTATTAGCTTCTTCATTTTCCTCCTCTTCTGCCTCGTCAATAGTATCCTCTTCATCATCTGCTGCCTTTGAAATCTCGTCCAAATATGTGTTTCGTTTATAATTATTATTATTATTATTAATATTACTGCTGTTTTTAATCTTATTTAAGTTGAGCTTTAACTTTTTAATAAAATATTTATAGTAAATTTTCTTCAACTTTAGTTACGGTTGAATTGGCTTTTTGGGTTTTTTTAACTCAGCTTCTTCGTCGCGTTTTACTTCTGTGTAACGTTCGCCCTTTAAGGAGACAATTTTATTGTCTCTATAGCGCACAAGCTTTTTGGGTTCGACTTTTGGCACCATCGGCTTATATTCTTTTTTATTGGCGTCTTTATCAACATATGAATACCTAAATAGAAATTTTATTTGTATATGCCAGCAAAAATTAAGAATAAATTTACCCCCAAAAAAGTTATTATTTAAACTCTATTGTACTCTCAAAAGTTAATTTGTTTGATAGCTTGGTAAGCTCTTATATAATTTTGCCTAATAATTTTTTCTTACCTGGCTATAATACGATTTTTAAGTTCAGTATCATTTACAACGATATTCTTACGACCAGCTATGCCGTTAGTTGGTTTTTCAGACAAGCTTTGTCCAGTTTCTTGACGATGCAACAGAGCCTGAGTAGCACTATCGATATCTCCTTTTGCTATAGCAACACAATATTTAATCTGGAAAAAATGGTTAATTACACATTAAGGGTATTCATTTCAGTTTTTTTTTTTGGAAAAATGGAAAAGTGGAAAAATGTAATTTTTGTTACAACAACCACAAGAAAAAAATTCCACCAAAAGTTACATTTTTGTCAAACTATAACCAAGTGTAAAAAATTCAGGATAAAAAGATGTAATTTTCCACTATAAACGTCAAACGAAATGATGTTGCCATTCATAAAAAATTGCTAATTTTTAATACAAAGTACAAAAAATTACATCTCTTTTTATAAACTCTTGAATTGTACAACTCTGATTTTAAAAATTATTTTTTATAGTTACAACATTTTAAACATAACTTCTTTCTCATTTAACTTTCAAAAAGAAAAAACACATATTAAGAATGAGTTCAATAAAAAAAGTTATTAAAAAAGAATTTAAAAAAAGAAATGAAATTAATGAAGTAAACATTTCTGCAATTTAATATTTCAAAGTTTATATTAGCGGTTTTCACCCTTGATAGTAATGTCCCTTGTAGTCCTTGTAAATTTTATTAATTCAGTAAAAGTACTAAGATTGACAACACTGCAACAACAAAATGTATAAGACTGACATTTACTACTCTGTTGTTGAAAAATCCAACAAAAAGCTTTAGTAAACACGTTTGTAAAATTACCCAGAATAAAACCGTTGAAGAAACTATATCTGTCTCTTTTCCTCACTCAGCAACTTCATTAATTTACAATAAAAACGAAAAAGACACTCATGCTTTGTAGTATAAAATTGTATTAAGAAAAGCAGAGTTGTACACTTAATACAAAGGGTGAAAACCGCTATTGTATTGTTTTCATGAAAAATGTATCTTTACATACCTTTATTTTCGCAAATATTATCAATTTTTGTTAATGATGTGACAATTAAATAAATTAATTAATTCAATTTTTGCACTTATTTGGCATATTGAAAATATCAATTACCTCCACGAATTATTTGGCAGATTTTTTTGACAGTTTGTACTTTTTACAAAAAAAATTAAAAAAAACCCGTTCACGTCAACAAGAGTGTAATTTTTCTTTTTTCCATTTTTCCAACCAAAAAAACTTTGAAATGAATACCCTTATTATTTAAAATATTGAATACCAATTTTGAAAATTTTAAAGAAAAGAAAATTATTAAGATAATGGTTAGTAAAGGTTGGAAAAAATCCAAAAAAAAAACTCTCACAAATTAAATTTGGAGTGGTTCAACCAACTTACATGTTTTATTGTACATAACAAAAATTTAAATTTTTAAAAGAGTTTAGCCATTTTTTTTTTTTTGACATTTTGACGAAAATATGAGTTCAAAAAAACGTTACTAGCATAATTCTTTGAAATATTTTTAAATTATTAAGGGTCCTCATGATGTCGTTTAAAATTGCCATTTGTGCAAATGCGCAAACTTACGAGTCTTGTTTCATGAAGCCCCCTTTTTTTACTTTTGTGTAATTTTAAACAATTAATGTCAGTTTGTAAGAAACGTCAATACAAAAATAAATTAAAAATTAAAATTCAAAAATATAAAAATTTGTGTTAAAATTTGTGATTAATATGTATGAGAAATTTGCTTTTAAAAATGCTCAAAGAAAGCCAAAAGACCAATTTACTGAAATTATTGCTAGAATTTATTGTTTGTGATTTATAGACACTTGGATTTTTCATTGAAAACGACGTTAAAATCATTAAAAGATCTGTTTGTATAAATGCACAATTGAACAGCGCAAGTTTAGGAGACAAAATTGTTGGGCAAATTTACCAAGTTTGTGTAAATGAATTCTCATACAATTTTTGACAGTTCATTTACGAGGGCGTAAAAATGCACAGTTTGCACAGATTACGAGACTTATAAACGATATCATGAGGACCCTTATTATTTTTATTCCAGAAATGAATTAATCGTTCTATATTTAGTGAATACCCTCCGTATTTATAAATGATTATTAAATTTAACAAACGTTTATTAAGACAAATTTTCACACAAAATTTGTTTTGTAAACGTTATTAAATTTAAAAAACTTTTATAAATACGGGCAGCTGTCTTTTTTTTTTTTATTCAGTTTATTTTCAAAAATTAAATATTTTACAAAAGATATAAAGTGCCTCAGCGCCACTTGGACGTTATAGAGGCGAGTTTGTGTGGTTTAAGTAAATTTAAGTGGTTACATAAGTTTTATATAATAACTAGCTGACCCGACAGACGTTGTCCTGTCCAAATTAGAAAAAAAAATTGCGTTCGATTTTTAAAATCCGTGAAAAATAGGAAAAAGTATTTTTAAATTAAAATGTTGTTCATATACATATGTTTGATTAACATTTGATTTGAAAATACATATGTATGTATATATGTATACGCTGTGAATCTTATAGTATTCTATTTACATTTGGGTTGATAAGATCAATATTCAGGTAAACAGTAAAAAAAGTAAAACGTATTCGATTGCTTTGCTAGGATATCATAATTTTGTTCATTGCAATGCTTTGTGATATACGACATATTTTGTTTGGTTGTCCGGCGCATAAACAAATAATGCTGTTGGAATTCCGACGCGGGAACTGGCGACATATAATTGACCATGCGAGAAGCATGGATTCTCAAGGTAAATGCCGCAAACACGCAATGACTGCCCTTGAGATTTGTTGATTGTCATTGCATATGCGAGCCTTACTTGAAACTGCAAGCGTTAAAATCGAATGCCATGTCGGTTGGAATCATTGGGATCCGTGGTATCAAAACATTTTCTCCTTTGTTCTTTCCTTTAAGCATTGTTGCTTCGATGACGTTATTCAGCAGTTTTTTTTTACCGTAAGTCGGGTGTCATTACAAAGACGTGGTTGGTTTATATTCCTTAACATTATGATTACCGATCCAACTTTTAGTTTGAGATTATGAGGCGGTAATCCAGGTAATTTCAGGGAGTTTAAAAATTCGATTGGATAGTTGACGACATCGTGCTGAGAAGTAACGGAATCTACCGATTTGTACGTCTTCAATTCGCCAGCGATTTCACTTTGAATCTTAAAATTCAGTTCGTCGACATCAACGTTTTTCGCTGCTAATATAGCACGTTCGCTCAACCAATCATGATTTCTGTAATTTTGTGTAATGTTCGGAAACACCTTTCGGATGAGTTCGGACTTTGATTCGGTGAACTGGCAGAAATTAAAATATCCACCGGGATTTTGCCGTTTCCTATGTCCAGCAATTGTTTAGAAAATACGTCTCGAGAATTTTTGTTCTGCAGCTCGACCCGCATGCTCAGAGTCAATTTGAGCTTCCTAACGTGCTTCCACAAAGCAGACGACTTTAAACATGCATTAACTTCATCGGCGGGCGTTGATCGTGGTATCACTGGCTAATGCCTCCAAAGATTTTTTATACGCCATTGTACTGTTCTTAGATATGTTGCATGATGGATTTTCATTGGTTTGCATATTTAATGGCAACTTAAGTGCTGAATGAGCAGTTCGACCGCCTTCCAACAATGTAGATGCAATTCCTGACGATGCGAGTGCAAGTACAATATTATTCTGCGAGCGTATCGTTGCCAAAATTAACGCGAGTAAAGAAATTTTCCCAGTGCCATTGGGAGCGTCAAATCGATGGAGCCGTTTTCTGATTTTAGGTAAAGAAGGCGTAAAAGTGGGCGGGGCATAATTTTCTTTCCGTAAAAACCTAATTCCCTTAAGGCATCGGAAAATCGGTGCAACTGTTTTCCGATTTTAGATAAATAGAAAAAGTAGGCGTGGTAAATTTTTCTTTCGATGAAAACTTAACTTTTAATTTTGTTTTTTCTTTTTACCCACTTACAACTACAATTCGAATCGGAAAGAACCCAACCAATTGTAGGGGAATGTAAGAAAAGATAAACTCACTGTTTATTGTTGGTGTTTTGTTTTGGCTTTGATATTGTTACAAGTAAGACTTTGAGTGTTTATAATTCTTATTCGCTTTAGGGTTTTATTTGTATAATATTTTTGGCTTTTCTAAAATCTCTGGAAAAGGTTTCCTGATGAGCTGGCCTAAGCAACCAGTGAAATGCGCATAGAAGCTAGCTTTCCCTCAACAATAAATTTTAGTGTATTATCAAATATGAAAAACTGGGAATTTAGCACGTCATACGAAAATCGTATTAATAATAAATTTTGTATTCCCGAAAATAACTTTGATAATTAAAATGGATTAATACGAGCATTTGAAAAAAAAATTAGTCAAATTGATGGAGCCGTTTTCTGATTTTAGGTAAATCGAAAAAAGTGGGGATAAAAGAGGGCGGGGCTACATTTTCTTTCCATAAAACCTTATTCCCTTAAGGCATCGCGATAAATAGAAAAAGTGGGCGTAAAAGTAGGCGTGGTAAATTCATGGAGCCGTTTCCTGATTTTAGGTAAATCGAAAAAAGTGGGCGGGGCAACATTTTCTTTCCGTATCATTTTAAAGAAAAAATCCTCCAAATCGGTCAAGCCGTTCTCAAGTTATGCAATTAGCAACACACAACATTTCGTTTTTATTTTATAGATAGCAATAAAAAAAAGGAAAAAGAAAAAGAAACAGAAACAGAATAAAAAACATCTTATTACATATCAAATAAATTTTTACAATTAAGCATTTCTAAATTTTGGAGAAGAATCTCTTTCTTTTTTTAAAAATGTAAATCCTTTCAATGTTTTTCAACATTAAAGCTCTTTGCTCCGTTGTTTCCAAACGACATTTTGCAACTCGGAGATTCATGTTATTTCTTGTGTTAAATACGGTTTGATTCCTAACAAAAGAAATTGTATGATGACCTTATGTTATGTATCGATTTGAAAACATACAAAAGCAACTGCAATTTATACAATCCGTAAATTGGTAGAATTTTTTAGATATATCCCTATTCTTTCAATGAATTCTTTGTAATGATTTTAACTCTTTGCTTTTTTTATATATGTATGTATGTAATAAGCTTAGTTTTCCCATTAAACTTGTTCTTAAATTTACAAATCATACCAATAACCGATATAATCTTCGTTTTCTAGGTATCAACATGTTTATCCTAGGAAAGATTGTTTCGGTGATAAATTTCAAGATATTTTGTTGAGCAAACTTCAAAAAGTTCCATCCCATCAATATGTGCACTAAAATTTTGGTTATCTCTTACATATGGGCGAAATTTTAACAATTTGTTTTTATCCGGATTTAAAATAAGTTTATTTATCCTCACATACTCTGTAATAATAGCAGCATCATATTCCATATACGTCTTCAAAACTAATTCGTGCTTATATGGGTACAATATACATACATACATATATCATCAGTATACATGTACAGTTTTCCAAACAATTCTAAATTTTTTATATCGTTAAGATATATATTAAATAACAGAGGACCCAACACACTCCCCGTGGTACCCCACACACTACTACACCAGTACAACGTTTACAGTTTTCAATATACATATTTCCGTTTTGATAAGTAGTTCTTTAAAAAAGAAGTGCTATTTCATTAACCCGATATTTTTCATTAGAATCTGTAAATTTATTTCTCATGGTGAGTACATTTATTATATAAATGTTCATATTATTATTGTAATTTGACTTAGAATACACATTCGAATAATATGAAAATTTAGTTTTTCAATTAATATTTTATGGTCTACCAAATCAAACGCTTTAGCAAAATCGTAAAAAAAAAGAACTTATTAATAAAGTCTATAAACTGAAATAATAAGGTATTCACGTCACAAGTTGCACCCTTGCAAAAAAGCAAAAGTGCAAACACATAACAACAACCACAAAGAAAATTATTTACGCACAACTAATTGTCTGTGTGGTTGTTGTTTTATTTTTGAACTTTTGCTTTTTCGCAAAGTTGCAACTTGTGACGTGAATACCCTTAATGTATAGTGAATATTTACAATATTAATAAAAATGAGAAAACTTAGACCCGAACAAGGCGAATTAACTACAGGTGGTGTCGAAACGCCTTCTGATTTTGACAGTTCGAGCCTATTTGTTTTGATTTGTTAGTGTTTTGCTAAGAATGGTTGACATTTCGAGCCGTAGACACTAACAATGCAATGCAAAACCCCCCATGTTGTTTCTGTTGTTTTTGGATTGTTGTAGTTGCGACACCACCTGTAGTTGAATTCGCCTTTGGGCCCGAATTGTTTAAAACGCAACGCCTAAAATTACATTGAAAGCAAAAACAAAGTCAAAAATATTTTGTAATTTTGATGTTGCTTTCTTAATTCATATTTAAATATACATAGTTTTTCATATAATTGTATTTTTATTTGACATGAAAAACGAATTTTAAACATCAATTGATATTTAAATAAATTGGTGAACTCGGACATAAGGATTGTTTGATGTAAATTGTTTTTATACACCTTCAGCTCTTATTAATAACGCTTACCTCAACAGATGGCGAGTCGGGAAACATTTCTTGTAAAATGTTTGCCTCCTGACTGTAAATCAAATCGAAATTATAGCCATTATTTGTCACATTTCCATCATTTTCATTTACAGAGATTTCATCCTTTTCCGAAGAGGATGAGGAATTACGAGCACGTAATTTCGATTCGGGTATAATATCCGACAAACAAAGTGAACTATAAGGAACAAAATTCGAAAGGAAATAAAAATAAAAAAATATACATAGGTAGGTATGTACAAATTAATAGATTTTATTTGCAAATATAGCACATTATTATAGAAAATGATACAAAAAAAAAATAAAAGAAAATTAGAAACACAACGAACGAATACATACTTTAATGACAGATTTGCTGCCTGATGATGATTATCTTGATACTTTTGCAGCTCAATCAATTCATTGGCCAATTTATAAATCCAATCGCATATAACACCCTGATCAATCGAAGAAAAATCCTCAAAATATGCACTCATCATCTCAACAAAACCCTCAACATCAAAGCAGGGATCTTGTGAGGCTTCCTCCAAAATCGATATTATGTAGGAGAGTACAATTTCGTCAACCACACTGAAATCCGCACCCGGTGTATGAGCACTTACAAATTGCACCAAACTTTGTTTCACCAACTCATGTTGTCTCTCCAAATTGGTCATTTTAATTTGATGATGATACTTTGACTATATTTACTTTTTAAATACTACTGTCTTAAACTGGTGTCCACTTGACTGATGTTATGATAGCAAAAAAACTTTTTAAATAAAAAATTTAAATTAATTTTTTATAAATGAAGAAAATTATTTGCAACAATCATAACGCAATTATTATAATTTTTTATTTTTGCTAATTATAAACTACTCCCGTTCATTTACTCGTCAACTTTACAATTGAATTGTGTATTTTCTATGTCCCTTAAAAATATTTTTCTCTCTATACCAGTGAAAACTGTTAAAGAAACAAAAAAGGATTTCCTTTTACTCCCACCTTCCCTTCCACCTCCTGTTTAGTCTTTTCTGTCTCGTACAACAAGGTTCGTTCTTTGGTTTGTATGTTAGTTGTTGGGTTTCGTATGTTCGTCGTTATTCGTCCACACATTCATTCATTCTTTTGTAATTTAGTTCTAGGCTGGTTGACTGGATAACTGCCCTAACTGACTGAATATCTATAAATTCGGATTTCGTTTGTTTAAGCACCTCTGCAACACTACCCCAGTGTTGGTACTTAACGAGGAATGAAACAAAACAAAAACAATTTGTAGTATAAATTGCAGCTACTGCACCGACTGGGTATAATAAGAATTTGATAAACTTACTTTTATTATAAACAATCCCCCCTTTATTTCAAAGTATTACTTTTTTATTGTTGTTGTCTCCTCTTCTGCACACTGTAAATGTTTTTCGTTTTCTTGTATTTTTTAAGGGGTAAATATTCGATTGCTTTTTTTTTGTCTTCTGGTTTTTTTCTACAAAATTTATGAAAATCTTAGCTTAAACTTTTATTTTATAGTTATTTAGTATTAACTTATTATGTTCTTATATATTTCAAAGAACTCCGTTATAAAATATATTTTGAATTATGCACTTTTATTAATTTGATGTCTTGTTTTTGCAACCAACAATAAATTCTGTTGTAGAAAATTTACTGAGAAAAATGGCATACACATAATTTAAAGAGATGCCAGACTTTAATGAGAATATACTCCTAAAATACTCTTTAGGAATTGATAAATTAATATTTTTCCAGAAATTAAAATAATGTTCCAAATGTAATTTTTAAATATTACCCTAAAGAGCAGGTTTTGACAATCCTTGTTCGGTGTTCGTTGAATTTATAGTCTGTCCGGTGCGTAGAACCGATTGTCGTACAGTGCACTCGCGATAGTAAAAACCCCCTAATATATGAACACTTATTTTTCTTCTATTAAATACTCTAAAATACTTTAAAATATGAACAACTTATAATTGTATTTTTAACGGTTTTTATCTACCAAAATCAATTTTGACTCAACTACATAATAACCTGGGATTCCCCTAGCTATCTGCTTTAAAATTGTCTTCAGTTGTTAATCAAAATGTTTTACATGCACTAACTAAGCTCACATTAACATGGAATTCTATAAACATCTTTAAATATAATTTTAACGTGAAAAGTTCTTAAATATGAATTTAAAAAAACATAAATTTTGAACTTTTAAAAGAAAAATCAGAAATTTTAGAAAATTTAGAACATTGGATGCCATTCGCAAATATGAACAATATTGCAAAAGTGAAACTGGTTTTGTTTTAATTATTATATATTATCGCGAGTGCACTGTATTTGTATTTTCTTTTGTTGTCCCTTGTACACGTTCAGACGTTACGTTTTTTTGTTGCTAGTCGCAAGTAAAAATTTAACTTTAAACTATTAAGTTAAATAAACCAAATAATTTAAGCTTTGTTTACAATGGGAGCAACAATTTCGTTTTTTCTTAAATTTTCTTTTCATTTTTCGAACAAAAATGTAACTAATATTTTTTTAAAGTTGAGTCTACTTTTACTTAAGCATAATAATGTTTAATTTTATTGTGAACACTAAGTGAGAATGTTGCTGCTATTGCGAACGGAGCTTTATATGAAACATATTCTAGAGGAGCATCAAATCGTTGTATTATTTTACATTTCGTGCAACATTGCTTACCCAACAAGCGTCCCTACACAATTTGTCCGTAATCTGTTTTATGCAGTGTTTCTGTGCGACATGTTAGTATGAAACTGGTTTATATTTAGAGAACTAAATCTGCCGTAAAGAAAATTGTAATAAAATATTTTATTCCAAAACTTTTTCGAAATAAACAGTTATTTAAGAAAATCAAAGATACTAATGGAGAATTTTGTGTCGGCTTTTAAAACCGATTAAGAAATTATTTTTTTTTTGTAAGTAAATTGAAAACTATTGTTTATCATTAAAAACAGTTTTAACAAAATTTCTAAAAATATAACAAATTATTAGGGAAATGGAAGAAAAGATAAACTCACTGTTTATTGTTGGGGTTTTGCTTAAGCTTTAATATTCTTACAAGTAAGACTTTGAGTGTTTATAATTCTTATTCGCTTTAAAGTTTTATTTGTATAATATTTTTAGCTTTTCTAAAATCTTTGGAAAAGGTTTCCTGGTGATCTGGCCTAAGCAACTAGTGAAAAGCGCATATAAGCAAGCTTTCCCTCAACAATAAATTTCAGAGTATTTGTCAAATGTGGAAAATTGGGAATTAATCACATTATACGGGAATCTTATTAATAATAAATTTTGTATTCCAAATATAACTTTGATAACATAAAAGGTATTCAAAACAACTAAAATATTAATTCAGTCTGCTTATGTTTGATATTGGTACATATCTGTTGCATTTTGACAAAAAAAAAACTCGGAGACAAAAACCAGTTCGTTTATAATACAAAATTTTAAAATCGTAAACAAAAACGTTTTTTGAAGGAAAATTCGAATAATTAACAGCACTTTTTTCAACTTTTTAAATTTGACTTAAGATGTTATGTCAAAAGGCCACAGATATGTACATTAGGTCTATAGCCAAATTTTTTGCATAGTACCACGATGTGGGCAATGATATTTTATTTACATTATCAAGGATTATTTTGCAAAAAAACAACTTCACGCACCAAATTAGTTTTCTAAATATAACCGGAATTACAATGGTTATATAACTAAGAAAATATAAGAATATTAAAGCATTCTTTCATTATTGTTGAATAAAATTTATCATGTTACTGTTACAATTCGGCGCGTATTCGAGAATAGCCACCAATATAAATATATACTAATATTATTAATGCAGACGACGATAGTGTTGCGGCAATTTTGATCGCAATTTGTTAAAAAAGGAAGAGAAATATAAACACATTTTAATTTACGGATGAAAATATTTTGAATGCTTCGTCTTGAACGTCTTTACTCTGCAAAGTTTTTGCTGAAATGATTACATTTAGCACTAGACACCACAAAAAGTTTCTACAAACATGATTCAACACCCTAATACACAGCAAAATATATTTGTACAAACTTATAATTTTAACATTTTTAGCAAGCAATTTGTGTGGTTTAATTAGCCCTTAACAAAATATCAAGGTTCTGACAGATATACGTTCACATTTTTGCAATGGTTACACGTGGAAATTCTAATATGGGCAAATCCCAGCAACAGCCTACCAACCAAAAATTTTTCAAAATAATTTTTTTAATGAAATATAAGACTAGTTGTATGCTTTCATTTTTATTTTAAAAAACATGTATTTCGATGATCAATACCCAACCCTTGATCTATTAATATTTTACATCAATTTAACATTATTTTAGGTACTTTATGGGCTTTAAATAACACTTACAGTAGACTCATAAAAATATTAATTTCGTTAATAAAAAATTGATATTCATGTAAACAAAATGCAATTCATAAAAATATAATTTGTTTTGTTAAAATAAATAAAATTTGGTTTATATACTACTGGAAAAATTGAAGCGTGCGTTGTGTTGCGTGCGCCAGAAAGGATTCACGGCTTTTGTCAAAAATTCACAAAATTTTTTGGCTACGCACAAGTGATTAAGGAATTCTCTAATATTCATATTTCTTTAAGGAATTAGATTTTGTATACCTTATGATGCAAAATTTTCTAAAAATTAGAAAACACACTACAACTTTTAATGTTTCTTCCACTGTTTGTGGCGTGCTTCACAAAACTTTGTGATTTATTATTTCGCAACAAATACCTGCTAAGATGTTATGATACATGCCATTCGTAATACATATTAATCTCAGTAAATACTATATACATATAAGTTGGAGTTACCCTTTTGAAAGACCAAAAAATGTGTATATGTCAATCATATAATTTTTATATGGTTTTATAATTTTTTCTAACCATACGTTTCCCCACTAAGCACTTAAACATGATTCAGTTATTAGTCTGGCATCATTTATAAAAATCAATAATTATCGGCTTTTTTATTTACTTTTATGTTCTCTGTTTTTGGTCTAGTGCCTTTTGTTTTTATTATTCGTTTAGCCATCAATAGTACAATGCCGCAATATATACAACGGCGTTACGACCGCCACCTGGTGTTTAGTAGGAAAACTAAGCATTCATACTAACAAAAGTGTAGTATTTTTTTAAACAAATTTGTTAGTTGATAACACTGCCGGTATCCAAACTATTTACAACCCCAAAAACACTAAAACAGCTGTTCAGTTGTTTACTTTCCCAGTGGTTTATTTCCTTGTGAAATTCATTTTAATTCAATTTCAAAACAAGTTTTGCATTTAATTAAATTATGTTAACCAAGTTTGTCGGTAAGTAGATATTACACTCATAGATATTTAAAAGAAATAACATAGTTACTTGTCATAAATAATTCTTAATTTTTGACTAATGAGAAACAAACATCGTATGTATATGTACACAAAACTGTACACTTACAGCAAAAAGTTTACATTCACCATATGTATATCTGTGGAATTTTGACAAAACATCTTAAGTCGAGATAAGAAGCAAAAAAGTTTTTTAAAAAAACTCGGTGAAAAAGTCATTTTTGTCAAATAATAAAATAAACCAAAATTAAAGAAAAATTTCGTTAATAATACAAAATTTTAAAAACGTAGGCAAAAATGCTTTTTTAACGAAAATTCGTATGGTCAACATAATTTTTTTCAACTTTTTTAATTTGCCTTAAGATGTTTTGTCATAATGCCACAGATATGTATTTACATGATAGAAGAAATTATAAGTAAAATTAAATTCATATTAGGAGGAAAATAAATTATTAATTGTTAAAAGTATTTCAACCAACAATTTTTAAAAGAGCTGTTATGCAAATTGTATCTTTAATTTAATTTATCTAAAATTTATACCTTGTAAAGCTTTTAATAACTAACCAAAGTGCCAAAGACTAGCTCAGAATTTGGTTTATTGTCTAGAAAATGGGTAGGTACATAGTGCTTGTTTCTAATTTATATATGTATAACATAAAATTATATTTCAATATACCTTTTGCAGTAAGGAAAGATTGCTTAATCGCACTTCCCTAACATGTAGTCTACAACAGACATGAAATGCTTAACATTAACACTAACATGATGTTAGTGTTAAGTATAGACTAATCATGTTAGAGTTTTTCTATGTTTTAACACGGCTGTTAAGCCATGTGTTTTAAAAACTCTTTTATAACATAAAATGACGTTTAAGCTTGACAGAAGTCATTTTGTTGCTTTTTTTCATTTCACACACACTATTGTTTGGAATATGCTTCGACGGCAATCAAAAAATAATGAAATTTCTTAACATTAACATGAGTACTATACTCCACCATTAACATATTAAAAATTCAACATGGAGTCTTAACATCATGTTTTAACAGCATTTCATGTCAGTTGTAGACTCGGTGCAGGGCTGCCAGAAAATTTCAGCAAAAAATCTTAATTTGACAAAAAAAAATCTTATTTTTGAAGAAAAAATCTTATTTTTGGAAAAAAGTAGTTTTTTTTTATTATAAATAATAAAAACAATTCATATTTTATTTAATACATAAAATAAGCAAAAAAAAACATAACAAAAAATTTATTTTATTATACTAAATTGTATAATTTAGCTTAAAAATTTTTAGATGGGAACAAAGAAGGTTTATTTTAATTGAACCTAACCTTCCTCTAGACAAAACAAAAAATCTTGTTTTTGGGGAAAAAATCTTAAAATCTTTTTTCGGTTAAAAAATCTTAAAAAATAAGGTAAAATCTTACTTCTGGCAGCGCTGACTCGGTGTAACAATAACTCAAGGCCCATTGAAAAGGTCTGCGCAAGAAGCCTGATGATCATTGTTTATGTTCTTTTTAGTTGTCAAAAGTTGTTTACATGTGCATGTATACGTTTATGGTATGCGACACATACACGTTTTTTCCTTTTGCTTTGTATATGGCGTAGTAAATTTTTGACAACTAAAAAGAATCGTTTTTTGTTTTTGTACAAGTAAGCAGACCTGATAGATGGACCTTGCAATAACTCTACTCATTTTCTGTTTACTCTATTGCAAGGCGAATTATCTAGTTGAATTCGCCTTGCTCTATATAAATGTTGCCATACAAAGTTAGCTTTTTAACAGGGCTGCCGACAACTCAAACAGTGTAAAGGGTCCTAATTAAGATTAAAATTTTTATTCTTTAATAAATTATTTAAAATATATTATAAGCAGGTATTTGAAAAGTGTTGAGATGGAGAATTTTTTGAAATATGATGACAGGTTAGCAGATAAATTAATGAAGAAACAAAAAAAGGTACATAAGAAAAAGTTTGATTGTCTTATTAATATGCAGAGAAAAGAATTAGGAATAAGATTTAATGAGAAATGGTTTGTAAATAAAACAGATAGGGATATACCAGAGGACGTAAAATGGATTTTATCTTTAGGACAAAAACACGAACTTTCAGTAAATAAAAGGGATTTGCCATTGATGAAAGTAATATCTGATGGTGAAGATTTGATTGAAACTGTAGAAAATAAGGAACAACAGGAAATTGAAAGGTCGAATTTTGTAACGGTAATAGATAATCATTTAAATAAAATGTCATTAGATTGTTGGTATAGATTTACAATAAATAAGGTAAAATTTAGTGAAAAATTTCTTAGAAATAATGATTTTAAAAGCAGATAAAGGTAACACAACGGTAGCTATTAATATAAGAGATAATATGTCTAGAATTGAAAACATTTTAAGTGACGATACTACTTTTCACACATTAGAAAATTATCCAACAGGCAGATTTGAGAAAATTAACAATAAATTAATGAAGAACTTTTTAAATTGAATGTGATAACATTGGTGGAAAGACACAAACTAAAAACTTTCATATCTGTAGCACCAAGATTATATGGATTACCAAAAATTAATAAGGACAATTTTCCTTTAAGGCCTATTTGTTCGTCCATAAATTCACAATCACATAATCTTTGTAAATATATTACGAATTTATTTAAGAAGATAACGGATAATTCTACGTATAATGTTAGTAATTCTTTAGAATTTAAATATAAGTTGAAAAATTTAACAATTCAGGATAATTAAATATTAATATCAATTGATGTTGCTTCATTATTTCCTAGTATTCCAGTTGACTTGGCAATTAAAATTATTGAGGAAAATTGGGACAAAATTTCAGGGTTAACGAATATTAATAAGGATTTATTTTTGAGAATTATTAAGTTCTGTATAGTAGATAATAGATATTTTCAATTTGATAAAAAAAAAATATACGCACAAAAAAGGTGCTACCTATGGGTTCTCCAGCATCTTCAATAGTTGCTGATATTGTTATGGAGAAATTATTAGATGTGTACATGTTTAGGGAAATTGACAATTAAACCGAAGATAATAACGAAATATGTAGATGACTTGTTTGTTATAATTAATGAAAATGAGATAGATGCTCTGTTATCAACGTTTAATTCATTTGATCAGAATAATAAATTTACTATTGAAAGGGAATTGAATTTTTCAATTCCTTATACTTTGGTGATTAGGAAAGGAAGTAAATTATTGATAGATTGGTATCAAAAACTAAAAAAAAGGAATCTAATAGATAGGATATTAACAATTAGTGACAACAGATTTCATAGGAAAAATAAGGAAATTATTGGAAATATTTTGAAGAATAATAGTTTTCTTAAAATTATTTAAAAATTGGTAAGACAATACAATATAAACAGATCTCGTAATTTTGATGAGATTTCGGAACCACGTATTTATAAGTCATTAAATTATCTACCAGGGTTTTCGGAAAGATTAGAAAACTCGAATATATATATAATAAAGATAGAATGGCACATAAGGTGAATAATAATGTTGGGAGATTATTCACAAAAACTAAGGATAGATTAAAAAAGGTAGATACGTCGAATTTAGTTTATAAGATTCATATATCGTCATCTAAAAGACCTAATAACCTATCTGCAAAAATTTCAAAATTGATTTTTTTATGGATTTTTATTCCTTAGTCTGGGTTCACACTATGAAAGTTTTATTTCAGAAAGTCTGAGTTTATGGGTGAGAGAAGAGAAAAGAAAAGCATGTTCTCTTCCCCTCTCACCAATAAACTTAGACTTTCTGAAAGAAAACTTTCATAGTGTGATCCCAGACTTATATCATAACGCATATGTGTGCAAAATTTTGAACATATAATATTACAAATGACAAGGTTTTTCTACCTAGAGGACCGTTACGCACAAAAAAATATCGTTAATAGTTCCAATTTTATAACGTTTTTTCCCTCTCCTGTAAACTTTTGAAAACTGCAGATATGTTATTTCGTCTTTTAGGTGACGATATGTAGGAACAACAACATAAACATGACAAAAATATAGGAATTATAATTCGGCCCATGGAACGGCGTTATCAATTCATTGTAGGGATTTTAATCATTATCCTGATTTTGAAAACACATCAGTTTTGAATACGGAAAGTTTTAAGAAACGTAGATAAGTATATGTTGGAAGTGTTACAGATAAATAATGTTCCGTTTGAGAAAAAAAATAATTATAAAAAAGATACGGAGCGCTTAGCTCAGATTTATAGACATTTATTGAATAAAAATAAATAGGTTGGTGAAAGGGATAATAATAAATAGGTATTTGCCCTTGATTGTTTGTAAAATGATTTTCAGATGGCAGAGCTCAGTTGGTAAATATATATATTATATAAAAATAACTATTGACGGAAAGGGACATTAAAATAGGTTTTAGGCTTAAAATTTTTTTTTCCTTTTTTTTTTTTTGTTTATTTGTCTTTTTGAATTTTGAAATTTTATTTTATTGTAAAAATTTCCTAAAGAAGATTTCCAACGGAAATCGAAATATTGAGAATTAAAATATTTTAATTAATTTTATAAAAAAGTGGCCTTAAGCTTAAATAATTTATTAAAGAATAATATTTAATAAAAAAAGGTGAAGAAACAGGATTATAATTGATAATTATTCTTAAGTGAATGTTTTAAAAAGAAAAATTTTAAAAAAAATCTAAAATCGTTAAAAACACATACAATTTTTGATTTTTTAAAGACAATTTTCAAGCAAATGTCTTCCTCAAAAATAAGTAAATATGAAAGACAATATAATAAAGTTTGGCAAATATTTATTTTTATTGTGGATTTTAAGGATGGCTTACACCAATTGAACAAGCTCCAAATTCTTATAAATTGACTCATTCTTCAAAAACAGCATATTGTTCTGCTTGTAATTTCTACCCGGAATCGCTTAAAAATTAAGGAACAAATCTAGTTTACCGACGCAGCTCCAAATAAAAAAAAAGTACGTAGGGTGATAGAAAATTGAAAAATAAGAAGAAAAAATTAAATAAAAAAATTGGCGCAAACGCTTAGTTTTCGAGTTATGGACGTTTTTAGTTTTTATAGAAATGTGTAATTTTTCCACTACATTTCTAAAGGTATGTATATGGCCAATATTGTTATCATTTTGAAGGTTTTGAATAGATCTTTCCGGATATATAGAATTTATTTAAAAATTTTTAACTCTAAAGCTCACATTACAGTTTTTGTGTACCTAGTGTACAATACATATATTTAAATAAAAGTGTAATACAAATTTTATAAAATAACAAACACCAATGTCGCAAACATACACTTCATGATAAACACCGGCTTCGCTAACTAAAGCTTCTTTGCATAGCCGGCCTTCGGCCGGGCGCAAGGATTTTCTCCTCTATGGTATAACAAACACCGGCTTCGCTAACAAAAGCTTCTCTGCATAGACGGCCTTCGGCCGGGCCCAATGATTTTCTCCTCTATGGTATAACAAACACCGGTTTCGCTAACTAAACCTTTTCTGCACCTAAAAAATGCTTAAATTAGCCTAAAGAGGAAAATAATATGCAAATACAAAAACAAAATACATATTTGCAATCGTGACCTTTAATTTGAGTACCCTAAGTAGGCGCGTCAGTATTTTGATTCCTGGGGGCCCCACGGGCCTCAGCGCCCTTAAATTTTAATTTTGTATTTTTTCTTTTTTTATTCTGAATTGGGTGGCAAATTTTTTTATTTTTTTTTCGTAGCCCTTTAAGCTGCACTTCAGCTAAATCACATATTTCTATGAAAACTAAAAACGTCCATAGCTCGAAAACTAAGCAATTGCGCCAATATTTTTATTTAATTTTTTCTTCTTATTTATCAATTTTCTATCCCCCTAGGTACTTTTTTTTTTATTTGGAGCTGCGTCGGTAAACTAGATTTAAGCCAAAATTAATTAAAAAAACATGCCGAAACGAGTCGCTACAAAATAAAATAAATTTTTTTACTAAATATATTTATGTGGGGATTTCTGACAAGGAAAAAAGTACCTGGCAGCCCTGCTTTTTAAATGCAACAACAATATCAAACATAAACAAACATTTGTCAGAAAAGAAATCGTTTTCAGCGCCTAATCGTATCATTTCCCGCTTTTTCATTATAAATTTTAATTTGATGTAGATCACTAAAAAAACTAATAAAGTAGTCTAAAGAAATTAATAGTTTACCTTTTTTTTGTTTAATGTTAAAAAATAAAATCAAATTGAAAGTGGACGAAGTAAAATTAGTGATCCAAATAAAAACTACTGACTCGCCTGATTTGAATAATAATTGGTTAAATTATTTTTATCTTAATAAAAGGTAAACATTTTGCCAAATGAAAGTTAAACAATCGTTAAACAAAATAAATAAATTTGTTTTAAACAATAGATGATTTTATTTTTTTCAGGACGCCTTATAAAAGCAGTTGTAATGTCTGGTTGTAATACATCTAAAAAACTAGAAAAATTTGCTGTCAATACTCAACCGTTTACCGTATTTATTGAAGGCAATATTGGTAGCGGTAAAACCACATTTCTTAATCATTTCCAACAATTTCAAGACAAAATTTGTCTCATCACCGAACCCGTACAAAAATGGCGAAATGTAAGAGGAGTCAATTTGTTGGTAAGCATTTAATTTTCCCAGTTTTAGAATTAAAAGATTTGTTAATTATTTCTGTTTTCAAAGGAATTAATGTATAAGGAACCTGAACGTTGGGCCATGCCATTCCAGTCATACGTTACATTGACCATGCTACAAAGTCATGTCTTACAGACGCAGAAACCCGTAAAACTGATGGAACGTTCAATATTTAGTTCAAGGTAAAATACTATTATTTCGGGTAACTTTCTAGTATTTTGGCCGTGCACACATTTTTAATCAACATCAAATGTCGCAATTTGCTCCCTAGAAATCGAAATCGAGTGAAATTTGAACTTTCAGTTCAATTTTTTAAAAATTACCGCAATTTATTGGATTTTAAGCAGGGCTGTGGAGTCGTCCGAAAAAAGTACTAACTCCGACTCCTGATGCTAAATGTATATGAGACTCAGTGATGTTAACTTTTATTTTTTCATTACCGTACGGCCTTCTAAAAATTACAGTTTTTGAGTAGCAATTACCGTACGCAAACATTAATGTGCTGTTTCCAAATGGCAGGCGATTGATTATGTAGCAAAATTTATCAGGGGTGTGCTGGAAATCGCAAACGCAAAAATTTGGAAGTTGTTTTTAATAAACTTTAAACCTAATTCTTATAATTTTTGGTTTAAAATCCTGTTTAATAGGAAAATATTTGTTAAATATTTGTCATAAAATTCTTTTATTACAAAAATCTTATTTAAAAACGACTTTTAAAATTCTTGCGTTTTACGTTTGCGATTTCCAGCACACCCCTGTATATGAAAAGCACTCAGTCCATCGCCTGTCATTTGGAAACAGCACATAAGAGCAGTATTCATAAACCATTTATTTAAATTTTAAATGTATTTTAAGAAGATAATTTTTATTTTGGAAATTTTTTTTAATTTTTTATGCCGAAAAACTTTGGAGTCGGAGTCGCGAGTGTTTGTGGGTACTACGACTCCGACTCCGGTACAAAAACATCAATTCCGACTCTTCAACTCCGACTCCACAGGGGTTTTTATGAACTTTTTAAAAAATTGCATCTTCAATATGACTCGAATTTGATATTTCTAGAACATGGCTGTGTTTTAAAAGAGTTGATTAAATTAGTTTTAATGTAGGTGTCAGGTTATGTACCTACCCAGCCAGCAAAATAATCCGACGTCGTTCAGATATCTGAGAAAAACGTCGGCAAAAAAGTCGGAATCTTCTACGAATTCTGTCAGATTTCTGACCCAAAAACGTATGAAGTGGTTGACACGAATTCTGACAGCCATGTCGTAGGAAATTTTGGTTTTTTGTCGGTATTTCTGATAGATATCTAACAGAAATCTAATGAAAAAGGCATGGGAAGTTCTGATGTGTTAACCGAGATTTGTTTTGCTTTCGAACTGATAGCTGAAAGAAATAACTTTATTGCAAAATATGTATGTACATAATTATAAATTTTACACGTACATACGTACCTTTTTTATGCTTTTTATCTTGAACAAATAAAATAAAATTAAAATTATTTCAAACAGAATGACAATTGTCATTTTTTAAAAAAATAATAAGTCTCGTTAGACAAATCTGAATGAATTCCGTCGAAATTCTGTAGGACATATCTGTACATAAATTCCCCCCAATAAATCCATGCGAAATCGATCAGAAATCGGCCAGACTGTAAGTATATTCAATGTCTGACAGAAATCTGAACGAAGTCTCTAAAAATGAAGTTAGACATTTGCACGAATTGTCTGATTTAAATAATGTCGTAGTATTTTGCTGGCTGGATATTTAAAATACAAAATACTTACACATCTGTATGTATTTAAAATACAAAATACTTCCATTTATTGTACGTATTTCCCCAGCCAGCAAAATAGTCCGACGTCTTCTAGGTATCTGAAAGAAGCGTCGATAAAAAAGTTGGAATCGTAAAAGAATTCTGTCAGATTTCTGACCCAAAATCGTATGAAGTGGTTGACAACGAAGTCTGACTGACATGTCGTGGGAAATTCTGTTTTTTTTTTGCCGACATTTCTGATAGATATCTGACAGAAATCTAATGAAAAAGGAATGGAAAATTTTTATGAGCTAGCCGAGATTCTTATTGTTTTTTAACTGATAGCTGAAAGAATTCCTTTTATTAAAAAATATTTAAAAGTGCATATATAATTATAAATTTTACACGTGCGTACCTTTTTTTAATCTTTTTTATATTGAAACAATAAAATTACAATTGTCATTATTTTCACAAAAAATAAAAAAAAGCCTCGTTAGACACATCTGTAAGAATTCCGTCGGAATTCTATTAGACATATCTGTACATAAATTTCCCCCGATATATCCATTCGAATACGATCAGAAATCGCCCAGACAGTAAGTATATTCAATGTCTGACAGAAATCTGAACAAAGTCTCTAAGAATGAAGTCAGACATTTGCAAGAAATGTCTAATTCAGACAACGAAATACACCATTTTTATTCAAACCAAAAAATACATTAGATAAAACTAATAATCAAAATAATGGTTTCCTTTCATAAATATCAGATTTTTTAATGTAGCATCATACAAACAGTTTCTTGTTGGAGAATAAATGAAACCTGCTGAAGAAAATAATCTTTCTACAGGTCCTGATGAGCACAAACTTGTATTAAATTCTATGAATACTCTTTTTATAACCAAAAAAAAAAAAAGCAAATACTGTGTTCGCTTTAAAAATTATGTACAGGTTTTTTAGTAGACTAGAAAATAGAGAACATCTTAAGTCTTTAAAATAGGTGGTAAATGCTAAAATGTAATCAAGTAATATTTTAAAAATATTAATGTACACGTTCATTTTTGAACGCTTTTGTTATCGTTCAAGGTAATTTATATAATTGTTACAAATTGGGCCTTAAAGTTAAATTTGTTATGCATTAAAAAAAAATTAAAAATTTTGTAGTTAAAAGTGAATCGCTAAGTGCAGAAAGGGAACTACTTAAAAACTCAGCATCAGTGACTTCACATGTTTACTCCACAAAAATAATAGTCACACAATAAAAGAATTATAATGATTTTTTTTCGTCATTAAAAAAAGTTTGCTTTTCTGATGCAGCGCAATGATGCATTTAAGAACATGCCCATTAATTTTGAGTTAATCAATTTAAAAGAATCCATAATGAATTATGGATAATAATAAATATGTTGTTACCACGTAAGGGGGACAACAGACTTTGATATGATGTTTGTCAAGATGAAACTTTTTACACTGGTTTCTCAGCAATACTTATATTAAGCCCCTCTCTGCACCTAATATCAATTAAATCCAAAGAACACGGTATTTCAGTACAAATTTCGTTTATTACATTTACAAAATGGTATTTTTGTTATACATTAACATTTTAATAATCATGAAATATTCAGCCCAATTATGAATAAAAATTTCCCGGGAGTTTTTCCCTTTTTCCTTTTTTACAATTGAATTTAAATAGAAAAAATAGGAGAAGGGAAAATACTCCCGGGGAATTTTAATTCACAATACTGATTCTGTCATAGGCCATTCAAGCAGTTCCTTATAAAAGTAATCATATCTGTGGCATTTTGACAAAATATCTTAAGTCGGATAAGATAGCAAAAAATTTTAAAAAAAAACTCGGTGAAAGAATCATTTCTATTAAATAATAAAATAAACCAAAATTAAAGATAAATTTCGTTTATAATACAAAATTTTAAAAACAAAAATTTGGTTTTTAAGTAAAAATTCGTATGATTAACATTTTTTTAAATTT
Organism: Pollenia labialis; assembly: GCA_949318255.1. Classification (NCBI taxonomy): domain Eukaryota; kingdom Metazoa; phylum Arthropoda; class Insecta; order Diptera; family Polleniidae; genus Pollenia; species Pollenia labialis. Next base: position 160,325,825 of record OX439139.1, on the reverse strand, counting down.
AATTTTGACTTAAGATGTTTTTCGAAATGCCCCAGATATACATTGGGAATGTATTGTTTATCTTTATTTACATCTTTGATTTTGTTTTCATTAAAACATGTAGCTATAACGCAACTGAATATTAAATGAATTTAAAAAATTCCATTAAGTGCAGAATGGGGTCTTCTGCTTAAAATGTTCCCTTTTTGCACTTAACGGAAATTTGAAACTTTTAAAATTATAAATACTTCAGCAAATGATTTTCGCATAATTTTCTAAGTGCACCCATTTTATAGAGCGTATTCGAATCTATATGAATACATTAGCGGTTTTCACCCTTGATAGTAAAGTCCCTTGTGAATTTTATTAATTAAGTAAAAGTACTAAGATTTACAACACTGCAACAACAAAATGTATTAGACTAAAATTTACTACGCTGTGGTTGAAAAATCCAACAAGAAGCTCACTCAGCAACTTCATTAATTTACAATACTAATGAAAAAGACACTCATGCTTTGTAGTATAAAATCGTATTAAGAAAAGCAGAGTTGTACACTTAATACAAACGGTGAAAACCGCTATTATAAATTAATTTTGCCTAAAAATGTCAGAAGTTTTATTATCGTTACTTAACGGCATTTGTTATATGTCTTCAATAATGTCACTTAAAATATCCATATAACTTATAGATCTTTGTTTTAAACTTTATTTAACAATAATCAGCTATTTTGATTTAAGTTGAATTGTTAATTTTTAATTTCTTGATATTCTTTAATTAAGCTACGTTCACAATCAAAAAAACAATTTTGTTTTTTCTTCTATCTTTTTTCTTCCCAAAGTATTTCATATCGTCATCTAAAAGACCTAATAACCTATCTGCAAAAATTTCAAAATTGATTTTTTTATGGATTTTTATTCCTTATATCATAACGCATATGTGTGCAAAATTTTGAACATATAGTATTACAAATGACAAAGTTTTTCTACCTAGAGGACCGTTACGCACAAAAAAATATCGTTAATAGTTCCAATTTTATAACGTTTTTCCCTCTCCTGTAAACTTTTGAAAACTGCAGATAGGTTATTTCGTCTTTTAGGTGACGATATGTTTTCCTTTCATTTTTAGAACAAAAATGTAACTAACATTTTTTTAAAAACGTAACTAAAGTTGAGTCAACTCGAACTTCAGCAACAATTTGTATGAAATTCTTTCTGACGTTTAAAATAATTTTATTTAGTTTTGAATGAAAATTTTAACAAAATGTTTACAAAAATAAAAATTAATGCTTAATATTGTTGTGGCTAAAATTTGCAAACGGTTTCATGATGCAAAATGTGTGTAGTTACAAAAGAAATTGTTGCTCTATTATGAACACCAATTGAAACGGTTTTTGATGCAAAATGTGTGTAGTTACAAAAGAAATTGTTGCTCTATTATGAACACCAAAGGAAGGAAATCAAGCTTTAGGCTTTATTTCCTTCCTCAGTGATAATAATTTAATGAAAAATTAAATTTGATGAACTCAAGCCTAATTAAAGAATATCAAGAAATGAATCAGCTATGTGAAGAAAATCGATCGTTTTTAAAAAGTGTGATGAATTTTGAGCGATTCTAAAATCCATTTCTAATTCATAGGGGTGTCATTGAAACCAATTTGATTGGAATTTGATTTGAAACCGACAAAAACAACACGTTGGTGTCATGAAATCCAATGTTATGTTTTTTTTTTTTTTTTTGTTAAAAATTAAACTAATTTCGCTTTTAGATGTCACAGAAACCAATATTATCGTTTTTTCATTAAAGCAGCTTACAGCTCTTGTTTTTTATTGGAAATAAATATATGTACGAGGTATGTAGTTGTTTAAAGATTATTTTATTTTTTTATTTTTTCAACAGTTAATTTTTTGTTTAGAGAACACTTCAATCACCACGTACATAACAAAAATTTAAAAGAATATATGTGGCCTTCTCCGAAAAAAGGGACATAGTGTGTGAAAATGAAGTTTTGAGAAAAACGCATTTAAAGAAGTAATTCTACACCCTCCTTCTAGGTACTAGAATCCACTCTTAAGTCCAAACCCGTTTTTTGACACTCTAGGTCCCTTTTCTCGGAGAAGGTCACATATATAGGAAAACAGGAAAATTATATTATACATTACATATGGAGGGTGCCGCCTAGCTTCACAAAAAATAGTTTTTTAAAATTTTAAATTTCGGGCCATATTACAGTTCATAACTCAACTCAGTTTTGAGTTGTAATTAAGAAAACTGGTTGTGATCAGTTGTAATTGTTGTAATGTTTTTGTTCACCGCAATATGGCAAAGTTGTAAAACCTAATACAAAAATTAAGAACTCAGTTGAGTTGTGAACCGTAATAGGGCCTTCATTTTTTGACAGCTTTTCTTGCTTATAAGGAGGCATTCGAATTACTTTTTCCCACTAAACGCATTTGGTGAAAGAAGCGATGAGAAAAAGTTAATGTATGTGTTTTATTATTTAAAAAACAAATTTCCTTTATTTTAGGTATTGCTTTGTAGAAAATATGTACAAAAACAAAATAATAGATCCCGGAATGTATCACATATTGCAGGAATGGTATAATTTCATTGATAATTCAATACATGTTCAAGCCGATTTAATAGGTAAATTAACTAATTAAAAGATATCTTTTAACAAAACTAATAACAATAACTTTTTTTTATTAGTTTATCTGCGTACCTCCCCGGAAGTGGTTTATGAGCGTATGCGAAAACGTGCACGTTCAGAGGAAAGTTGTGTACCTTTAAAGTATTTAGAAGAATTGCACAAACTACACGAAGAATGGTTAATAACAAATCGTGCTCATAACATCAACGTAAGTAAAGAAATATTTGTTAATAAAAAATCAAATAATACTTACTGATAAACCTTATTATTTTTTATTAAAGGTTATTGTTCTAAATGCCGATTTAGATTTGGAACACATAGGCTCAGAATATAAACGTTACGAGGATCATATAATAAATCCCACGTATACACAACAACCTCAAGCAGTTTTAATATCACCGAGTAAGCGTCCACATATGGAATAGTTCGCATTTTTAATTTAATATTTTACAAAATATGTTTGTGCAGCATCGCCTTAAGACAACAGGGAAACATATTTAAACACTTTAAATTCCTTAGCACACACTTTTAATAATCGAAATATTGGCATTATTTATACTATTTTATACTACTGTATGTATTTATAAAAATCATTCTCAATTTTCTAAATGACAAAACGAATTCAAAGAAGTGAAAAGTGGCCAAAGATTATTATTAGGGCCACTACAAATAATAGATTTTAATTAAATTAATTGTATCTAGTTAAAAAGTAATATAATTTATAAAAAATTTTAAATTCTACTACCACTAGGATTCAATCTTCCAGACATTGGGGGCTATATGTTTAGAGTATATTTTCAGTTTAATGTTTTGATTTTTGTGCAATGACGCCCTTTTTATAGAAACGAAATTAGAGTTAAATGAATGTAAATCCGTTCGCCTTTTTAAGCGCATGTTGTAGTACTGCATTCCTAAAATCATCTGTTGTAAGCTGATATGCAAATAAACGCAACTAACGCATTAAATATTTTAATGGACAATGCTTTTACAAAGTTTTAAATGACAATGCATTTGATTTGCAGTGTTGTAAAGTATAACTGCTTGATTTAACACTATGCCGTTATTTTATATGTCCAGAACTTGGTCAAAGTTAAGCATTTTTACCAATTTTAATAACTATTGAAATAAATATTAAGCTAGTATAGGTATATAAGAAATAAATGTTATGAAATACACAATTTAAGGCGTTTTATTAATAATTTAGCCAAGGAAGACAAGTTTTCAAATTTAAAAAAAGTTTTAAAAAAAACAGTAAATTGTAATGTACACTCAACTCAAAATTTAAAAATATGAAGAAAAAATTTTAAACCAAAAGTTTCATTACCAAAAAACACACTTAGCGCCATTATTACAACTTGCCAATAGTTAAAAGTCGGATTTTGTCGGACCGATAAATAGCTTTGCATTATAAAACCTTCATTTATTATCAGTGGTGTTCTGGAAATCGAAAACGCAAAACGCATGAATTTTAAACGTTGCTTTTTAAAAAATTTCTTTAACAAAAAGAATTTTATGACGAGTATTTTACAAATATTTTTCTATTAAATCGAATTTTATAACAAAAATTGTAAAAATTTGATTAAAAGTGTATTAAAAACCACTTCCAAATTCTTGCGTTTTAGGTTTTCGATTTCCAGAACACGCCTGTATGTTTTCATCTATTAAATATTATTATTATTGAAAATAACAGCAATAAAAAATGGAAGTTGTAATAATGCAAAGTTGTAATCGGTCCAACAAAATCCGACTTTTAACTATTGGCAAGTTGTAATAATGGCCCTTAATAGCACGATAACGTGTCGATTTTTTCCAAAAAGTGAAAAAATAAACATTTTGAGAAAACAACCTCTTGTGGACCAAGTGCGATATGTAGGTATGTATTTTGTCTAAATTGATTCAAATATAGATATTTTTGAAAACTTTGTTAAAAATTTATTTAAAAATGAACGTGACGTGAACAACATAATTAGTGGTGTTCAATATTAGGCTTGCAAAAGAGCAAATGCTAAATATGGCAGCACTTTAATGATTTAACAAAAGAGCTACATACGTTATTTTGCATTTGCTATTTTGTTCATGTGGTTGTTATGTTTTTGCACTTTTGCTTGTGCAACTTGTGACGTGAACTGCTTAATATTTTTTCAGTTCACATAAATTGCAAATTTTTATACAATTTCGAATAAATAATTTTGTCAAAATTTCAAATAAAAAAAATTCTAGCCATGAAAAATCCAATTCCTTGTCATCAAAATGTAGTAATGTAGAATGTAAGAAAAGATAAACTCACTGTTTATTGTTGGTGTTTTGATTTGGCTTTGATATTGTTACAAGTAAGACTGAGTGTTTATAATTCTTATTCGCTTTAGGGTTTTATTTGTATAATATTTTTGGCTTTTCTAAAATCTTTGGAAAAGGTTTCCTGATGAGCTGGCCTAAGCAACCAGTGAAATGCGCATAGAAGCTAGCTTTCCCTCAACAATAAATTTCAGTGTACAGTCAAAGCCCGGTATAACGAATACGCAGTTTAACGAATATCCGATATAACGAATGGCCAAATTTGTACATTAACTACCTTATATAGCAAATGGCAAAAAAAAATAATCCCGATTTAACGAATGACAAAGAAAAATAAAAAAATCGTTACAGAACCGTTAGTTTTTTGTCTTTGCAATTATTGTCGTTTCCTCTTTGAAGTCGGTCTGATATTTACATTGTCCGATTTTTGTCGTTACAACTTTTTCTTTGCCACCGAACTGGAATACATTTTTCGGCAGATGAGAGAACGAATAAGCGAACAAAACGAATCGAAGAGTGCTCTTGCTTGTGCCCCCCTTTAAATTTCTCTCTCCCCTCTCGCCTATAAAGTAAGAACCGCAACGACAAAAATCGTAGAATGTTTGCTTTGTATTAAAAGAACACGTGTGATGCGTTGCTTTTTTCGTTAAATTTTCAGTAGTTTTGTTTGGTTCATTGTGAAAACGAGATGTCAAATCGATAAAAAAATTAAAAATTAAAGATTTTAGAAGAGTGCAAGAAGGATGTAAATCTTTCAGTATTATCCCAAAAGTATGGAATACCAAAATCTTCACTATGTTCCCTAAAAATTAAAAAAATTAAATTATATTTCGAACAATGGGGCAAAAAATTGGCGATCTCTTTAAAAAGGTGAATGAGTATTGAGCCAAAGAAACAAGCATGTACTCGTCAATAGAATGGTTTTAAAAGCAAAGATTTCCACGCAAGTTATGGCTGGCTATCACGTTTTAAGAAAAAATTTGGAATCAGGTTGCTAGGCAAACTGGCGAAAAACTTTCAGCTCGACATGATTTAGTGGCGCCTTTTAAGTCCAAAAAAATTAAAACCGCACTTAATTGGTAAAGCAAAAAAATTCAAGGTAAAAAATTACTGATCGATATAACGAATATCGCGGTATAACGAAAGGTCTGAACATTATATCATTCGTTAAACCGGGCTTTGACTGTATTTATCAAATATGAAAAACTGGGAATTTAGCACGTCATACGGAAATCGTATTAATAATAAATTTTGTATTCCCGAAAATAACTTTGATAAGATGATAAATATATTTAGTAGGTTCTACCACAGAACTAGGTTAGGTTAGGTTCCACGGGCAGCCATCAAAGACAGCTCACTTGGGTCCTTTATTGGTCCCTTTGTGATACCCTGCGCCAATGCCCATCCCTTAGAGCAGTCACTCAGATGGCGTCACTGCAAAGTCCAACCACCTCGTCTTCCTAGTGAAGAGAAGGAGCGATTTCAGTTCCATCCCAGATAGATCCCCCAAACAGGCAAACACCGGTTCCCCCAGGCATTCCACCCTTATACCCCGCAGTCCAGGGCAATGACAGAGAAAGTGGAGCACAGTCTCCTCCTCCTCCTCGTTCTGACAACTTCTACAGTAGTCGTAAAATTCCAGACCCATTCTCCTAGCATGAGTCCCCACCGGCCAGTGTCCAGTTACAACCGATATCACAGTCCTAATCTGGTTTCTGCTAAGCCCAAGTAGAGAGCTAGTTCTCCGTCCATCATATCCAGGCCAGAGGATCCTGGATATCGAGCAGGTGGATTCACAGGTCCACCGCGTCTGCGCAACTCTATAGGACTCGCGCCCTATAAGTGATTTACATTGAGCCATTGGAAGGCCAATGAATTGGTCAATGAATGCATCATCCATGCGACCACCCTGTTTGGCCAGCTCGTCTGCTACCTGATTGCCCGGGCATCCAGTGTGCCCCGGTATCCATATTAGCGTTACCCTTGAATGTTTCGCAATCTCATCCAAAGACATCCGACATTCTACAGTTAACCTCGATGTCGTGTAGACACCCGCTAGGGAAGCAAGGGCAGCCTTGCTGTCAGTAAATATACGTATATCTCCCGATATGCGATGATACCTCAGCCAGTTTGCCGCCCGCCTTATAGCCGAGATTTCCGCCTGCAGGACACTACATCCATCCGGCAGGCGAAAGGAAACCTTCACATCCAGTTCCTCTATGAAGAAACCTCCGCCGACCCTCTCACCTTTCCTCGAACCATCAGTGTAGACCCCTAGGGTCGGTTCACGGAAAGTATCCAACAGCGCACCGCTGTGCGCCATTTGCACCACGAACCCCGCACCAAAGAATGGCACCGGGGTGCAGTAATCCACTACATCAGGGACAATCGTACGTTTGATTATCCCGGCGTGTCCAAAGTCACGTGTTGACCAGCTATTCACCGCGTGCAGCCGCGTCGCCGAACAAAGAGCCAACTGTCTGGCCATTATATCCACCGGGAGCCAGTTCAGTATCGTGAACAGCGCCCTTGTCGGAGTAGATCGCATTGATCCCGTAATCATCAACGCGACCAGTCTGTATACTTTCTCAAGCATCGCACGGTGTACGCCCCTATCCAGTGCAGTCCACCACACAACGACCCCATAGTACAGGGTCGGCTTTACCACAGCCTCAAAGATCCAATTGACACACCTCGGGCTCATACCCCAGTTCCTGCCGATTGCACCCCTGCACGCATATATGGCAACTATTGCCTTTTCCACTCTCATCCGGACATTTAGTCCCCATGACAGCCTGCTATCCAGAACCACGCCCAGATATTTCGCACTTTGAGATATCCGAAGCTCAATTCCATTCAACCTCGGAAGCCTAAAGTCCTCGGTCTTATACCTCCTCGTGAAGAGTACCAGTTCCGTCTTAGACGGATTTACACCCAGACCGCATGATGCACTCCAGGTACTGAGTATCTTCAAAGCAGCCTCCATACACTGGGACATTACGCCCAAATGCCTTCCTGAGATGGCCACTGCAACATCATCAGCATACGCCACCGTTTTGATCCTCATGTCATCCATCCTTGTTAACATGGTGTTCATAGTCAGGTTCCACAATAGTGGGGATAGAACTCCCCCTTGGGGAGTACCCCTGTTCACCAGCCTTTGAACACTGGTTTCACCTATCGTAGAACAAATGACCCTATTCCGTAGTAGATTGTCCACAAATCTACATATGCCAGCGTCGATCCCCAGACTCCTCATGGACATCACGATAGAGTCCGGGTTGACATTGTTGAAGGCCCCCTCTATGTCGAGAAAGGCCACAAGCGTGTACTCCCTAAATTCGAGCGATCTCTCAATGGTTCCGACCAGAGAGTGAAGAGCCGTCTCAACAGACCTGCCCCTTGTGTAGGCATGTTGAGAGGCAGAGAGTGAGTCCCTTGGGATGGTCATCCTCAAGTGTATATCGATAACCCTCTCAAGAGTCTTAAGAAGAAAGGATGAAAGACTAATCGGTCTGTAATCCTTCGGCTCGGTGTGAGAAGCCTTACCCCCTTTGGGTATAAAGACCACCCTGCACAGGGTCCATTTCACGGGAAGATACGAAAATCTAGCGCATCCCCTGTATATGGCCAACAACCAGGGTATTATCAGGGTCGAATTCCTCTGCAGGTCCGCAGGAATTATACCGTCCATACCCGGAGATTTGTATGGGCTAAAGCTATCGATAGCCCACTTAATCCTATCGTAGTCCAATGGTATGGACATAGGAATAGGAGTCGCCTCCCGCGACTGATCCCGCAATCCCCATTGGGAGTTTCCAGGAAAGTGAGTATCAATCAACACTTCCAGTGTTTCTTGACTATTCGTGGTCCAACTACCATCCGATTTCCGGACGTACGTCGGGACAACCGGGCTCGAGGCCATTACCTTACGTAAACGGTTCGTCTCAGAGGATCCTTCCACGCCGCTACAGAAGTTCCTCCAAGCAACCCTTTTCGCCGATCTAACCAGATTTCTGAACCTATTCAATGATGACTTATAGTCCGCCCAGTTTCCATGGCGCTTTGCCACATTGAACAACCTACGACAGTCAATTCTTGCCTGCGCAATGTCAGGATCCCACCATGGTGGTCGGTTCCTACCCCTGCGCACCCTTGGTCTACATGCCAAGGAAGTCGCCAACTGCAGTGAGTTCGAAAGCAGATCCACTGCTGCATCGATCCCCCCGATATCATCAACCCCAGGAGGGTCAGATAGAGACCTGACCAGAGAGGAGTACTGAACTCCCCAGTCCGTACGTCTCCTGTTTAATATAGCCATCGATCCTGAAGACCTAAGCCCTAGCCTAAATTCCACATATCTGTGATCAGAGAGCGAACAGTCATTAGACACCATCCACCCCTCGATCATATCGGTGTGGTCTATACTAACTAGCGTGACATCAAGAACCTCACACCTATTTGCAACAACAAACGTAGGCTCACAGCCCCTATTTACTATTCCTAAATTATGATTAATAATAAAGGAGAATAGTGACTCACCTCTTACATTTGTATCCGTACTGCCCCATATAGTGTGGTGCGCATTAGCATCGGCACAGATTATCACCGGTGTTCCAGTGCTCGCGGCCTTCAAAACTGCATCACGGATGAGCCCGTTGGGTGGGTCCTGCCCGTGGTCATGCGCCATGTACGCCGAGACCATCCAGACTATACCGTCCGGTGTCTCAAGGGCAATAGTTGTGGTATCTTCGTCACTGTAATCAGAAAGAATGAAGATATTCAACGAGTTTTTAGCTAAGACACAAGATCTTATGTTACCTGTACCTTTCGCAAACAATAGCTTGTAGCCTTTGAGGTTAAGTCCGCAAACCCGATTCTTGTGGATCCAGGGTTCTTGGACCATCACGAGCTCCTCCCTTCTTTCTACCACACGGAGAAGCAGTGCAGCAGATGCTGCTTTAGAGTGGTGGAGGTTTATCTGCAGCACCTTCACCATGATCCATTTTGGCGACCACTGTGATGTTGACGTCCTCCTGGTCAGACTCCAGCAGCACGTCCTCATCAACCATATCACCCAAGCGATCAAAGAAGTCACCCACCAATCCTGAGAGAGACTGGGTATCCTCTTTGTCGCTTGAGCCCACGGCATCGTCGCAAGCCATGCTTTCTGCAGGTTGCTTGGCCTCACTTACCGATGGAGCCGGATTGCCCTTGTTGTCACTTCGGTAGACACGGAGCAAGATCGTACTAAAACCATAGTAGAGCTTGCCCTGCCTCTCCCTCAGTGGCTCCAAGGATTGCTGGTTAATAACCACAATCGCCGTCCTCGAGGACCCTTCAGCAGCTGAAACCTTCACTACTTTCCAGTCTTGTGTGGGTAGTTTAGGGTTGCAGCACTGAATGATCTTCAAGATCTCCTCAGGCTCAGATGGTTCGGCGGGGATGGTGGCGATTGATCTTGGCCTCCGTGGTATCTCTCCTACTAACACCACGTCAAGCCTGGCACCTTCCCAAACCTCTCCTAATAGTTGGATGGCCTGCTTAAGAAGCAGCGCTGAGCGCTCATCTGCGCAAGCCATCAGCTTTACGTGACCCTGGAACCAGCCGGCGTCATCGCATTGAGGGGGTGGTCCTGGATTCTCCCTGAGGATCGTCCAGAACACACCCATGAGTTTTTGTTTTACCAGATCCCACTTGGTATGAGAAATGGCACCATTGTCGACACTCCTGTCGATAATGGCTCGAACAAGGTGACCTTTGGCCACCTCGCTGAATGATTTGTTCATCGGTTTCGATGAAGTTTTGGGACGTTTCGTCCCTGGTTGCTGTTTCGTGGCTGCAGCTTCCTCCTCCGAACGTTGCCGTTTAGGCATTGTCACCTTTTCAGGGACTGGAGGGGTAGCACTTGGCAGCCCAGCTATGTAGGCTCTTGCCCATGCCAATGAAGCTTTCTGCTCATTGGTGAGATCTTCGGCTTTCTTGGGGCCGTAAAGATTAATAAAACGCAAGGCAGCACGCCTTGTGTTAGATGCCCTCTTTGTAGGGTTTTTGTGCCAAGGGGACTTTCTGCGGTCGCCGAGTTTGGCGGGGGGTGGTGCAACCTTGGGATTGGATGTTATCATCGTCATCCCTCCTTGCACAGTGGACACATGGGAAACTGCATTGTTGGACGACTTTGTCGCATTCAACTTCGCAGCACCCGAAGCAGGGGATTTATCCGTTCCAATGACGGAAAGGGCTTGTGCGGCTTTGGAGGTACTTGGAGCGAAGTTCAGGGGTACCTCGCCGCTGTTTTTAGAGCAGCCGCCTTCTGGTCGAGCTGCCTTACCAATTCCGATCGACCTGGGCCGATCTTCCTTGATTGCCTGGGCTGTTACAGCCGTTGGCTTATTCGTCTTACTGTCCATCGTTGTCCTTGTTCTCGCCTGTTCGTCATCTGTTTTCGTTGTTTGTTTTTGTTGTGTTTGTTTTTGTTGTGTAGAAGGTTTCATGTTTTGGTCCCACGAGTGTAGGGGAATGGAGAGGTCCACCACGTCATAGCCCCCGTTAACGTGGTAAGGGCGTGGTCTATTTGCTGAGGTGCCCAGGTATCAGCAAAGCTCCGTGATAATACAGTCGGTAACCCCTGACTGCAAACCAACCGATAGGCACGGGTCGCATGACACCTCGGTTTAGGGGATGGATAACCTTTCGTCGCCAAGGCCTTTAAAGTGCATTGCCTTCACCTCGGGAGTCGTCAGTTGCTGGCAAACACCCGGGCCAAGACACGTACCACAGCCAAGACTTAAGCCACCACATCGCTTCAAGATTGTTATCCATACAGAACTAATTTATGCAGTTTTTATGCCCTTCACCAAAGCTGGAAAAAAGTTTGTAATTTCTACAATATTGATGTTAGCACCTATTAAGTATGTACGTATGTTTGTATATTCTGGATGCTTATCAGTAGCGAAATTGATTCAGAGATGTGCGTCTGTCCGTGTGTGTGTTGAAATCGGTTTGTCGATGACCCCTGAAATGATGGGGTGGTTGTTATATATTTATGTCACATAACTCCCGAATGTTTGCTACTGAAATTCAGCCAGATCGATACATAAAAAATGCAAAAAAGAAAAACAACTTCAAAAAGGAAGGATTACATTATGGTAATAACTTTTTGCAATTTTTGTAAATATCAAAAATATCACTGTATAGCCGTGTGTGGCATAAAAAAATTTAAAAAATCATGATGTCACTTTTTCTCCATCGTGAAAAAAGTTCAAGTTATGTTTTTAATTAAAACAGTTACTTTTGTCTTGGATAAGTTATTTTTTGTTTAAATTCTTATATGTATGTATGTATGTATTATCTTCAATAGCAAACCATTTTTCATAGGTTTAATGCAAAAGTTTGATCAAATAGTTAATTTAAGCTGAAAAAATACCTTTCTTTAATTTGTTTAAATTTCTTATTTTTCTTATATGACTTAATTCGAAATTATCACCAACTATTTTAAAAATCACGTGATTTCAATTCACGTGCTTTTGAAATCACACGTTTGATTTTTTGGTGTTCTGAAAGTCATATCGTTTTTGTGTTTCTCGGTGTGCTTTTGGCAATTGAAGATCCCACCAAAACCCACAAAAACGGGACACTAAAATATCATACGTGTGATTTTAGTAGGCACATGTGATTTAAGTTAAAGTGATTTTCAAAACAGGCCTGTAAGTAAATCTTGTTAAACTTCACGAAACCTAATGAATGTTTCTTAATGCCCTGGCAAAGAGAACCGTATAAAATGGGGGGTGCTGAGCATAGTTCGGAGGACGAAAAATTTTGCATTAAAATGGTGGAAAATAAAGGTAAAAACCAACGGCAAATATCGATATCTATTGAAAGGTCCTAGAATTTTGATTATCATGCCTTGTTAGTTCCAAAACACACTAACGCACACTTGGTACTGGTTATACCAAGAAAGACTACTGAAAAAGTAAATAAACATATAAAACTTGTACATAGTCGAGCCTCTTTCACGTCCAGTGCAGAAGTTAAAACAGGGGTCTAATCATCGCATTCGATATCGAGAAAAATTTATCGAAAACTTTTATTTTGGTGTCATGACACTCGATATCGATTAAAATGTATCGTAATTTGAGATGATAGCATTCGATATCGAGCAACCAAAGACATTACATCTCTCGAGTTTTCATTCGATACATCAGTACGTATCGCATGCAGAAAAATACGATAGTTTACTCGATATCGAATGCGGTGATTATACCCCAGAATTGTGACTCAATGAAAGTGCCAATGCTGGCTCCAGGAGAGTTCCGCTGCTTACAAAAAGGCATAGTCGAAATCGACTAATATTCGCAAAAGCTCATGGAAAAAAGTTGCGCAATGTGCTTTGGTCGAACGAATCTAAAATCAATTTAATTGGAAAAAAAGGTAAAACTACACACGCGTCCAAAAAAGCGCAGTTCCACGATGTCAGCCTTACATGCTTTCGGATAAAGGAAATGTGACCAAATATAAGGATTAAAGTATATTTTTTTAAACATTATTGTAATTTTTTCTATATTACCCTATTTTATTGTCCATTAAAAACATAGATATATCGTCGTGCCGAAGTTATCATGCCGTATATCACAATATTTTTTTTTTTTGGGAAATCGAATCTAAAGGTTTAAGATTTGATACACAAAAATGTACGTGGAAAAAGTGGTCCAATATTTTTGTCAGATATTGTGCTCGAAGTTCTTTATCGATTTATGTAACCATATCCAAAGTCATGGAAAAAAAATTTTAAGTTAAAGCCATTGTCACGTCCGAAAAAAATTTACGATGTTGTCGTATACGGCACTTTTTGCGAAATATTTTTTAGTTTGTTTCATGTGTTTAACCAAAATTATCTTCACATATCATTCACTTTACTGCATATCATTTTCTGGAGTGACACGTGCGTGTCGCAAAATAAAAATAAAATATTATCGTCTGCTTTTCTGAAATGCTTGTATAAAAATGGTAAACTCAAAACAATAGTCCAAAAGTTTTTAGAGCCAGGACATTCTCAACTTCAGGAGGTTGACGCTGTCCATAGTGCAATAGATCGATTCCTAAAATTAAAAGAAATTCATAGTCCCTTGGATTTGATTTCAAAGTTAAAAAACTATCAATCGAAAAAGTTACATAATTTTAAAAATTATAGAAATGTTTCCGGAGGATTTCAAAGTTTACTCCACTTTAGCAAGTCAGTTTAACTTTAAAAATATTCCTTTTACTAAAATTTTTTAGTAAACCGTATTTGAAAAAGAACTAAACACATGCTCAAAAATAAATATATCTCAAGACAAAAAGGTAGATATTCAAAGCCTTTACATTTATCTTCCAGAAAATTACGTTAAATGCTTTTTGAACTTGTTAATGTAAATTTTTTAAAGCGTTCAGCCAATTTTTCGAAACCAAAATTTATGCTAGAGTGACAAATATATTTACGTATAGTTATAGTTTTTGTATTATATTATCTATTTTTTTTTTTTTTGCTATTATTATAACACGGTCCGACAAAAAATGAAAAAAATTGTGAGACACGAACCGGATGATAAAATTGTGAAACTATACATTAAATGGAGAAAAACAAGGTTTTCAGTTTTTCATTTCGTGATCCTGTGTCCTTTTTAAAGGACTTCAAACTTTCAAAGAAGAACACTTTTCAAAAAATATTTTAAAATAAAAAGAACAAGAAGAGCTGTAAAATATTTTGTATTATTTTTATTTTATCCTGTCAGGATCAAAAGTTGTCAAAAATGTCCTTTAAAATATTTATCCTTTAATATCCTTTAAGATTGCCAATAAATTCAATATTTGGTCCTTCAACGCACTATTTGTTTTAAAAAAATTATTGGAAATCTAAAAGGACATTAAAGGATAAAAATTTGAAAGGACATTTTTGACATCTTCTAATCCTAAAAGAATAATAACAAAATAATGCAAAATATTTTACAACTCTTCTTGATCATTTGACACCAAATTTGGCATAGTAGGATGAGCAGAAGTATTTTAAAACATTTTTTTAAAAATGTAGTCCTTTGAAATTTTGAAGACCTTTTAAAAGGAAACAGGATCAGAAAATAAAAAACTGTGAACGCAGTTTTGCTCCATTTAATCTCTAGTTTCAGACTTATGTCATCCGGTTCGTGTCTAATATTGAGTGTCGGACAGTGTAATCAAGCTTTAATTTCTTAAGAATAAAATAAAATTAAGCAAAACAACCCTGCATTTGTTTATACTGTACTACTGTACTAAATCCAAAAAACTCTTAAGATATAAAACGAAAAATGTTATAAAACAGTAATATTCATAAAAAAGTCTATTTTTGTAACATGCCTAATATACTTTGCTCATACACAACAAGCTAACGCAGTTTGATAATTTACCATCTGTGATATAGTTTTACAAAAATTTTATAATTTAACATTAATTTTTTAATAGTAATACATAGTTTGTTTTCATTTGTGTTGTTAATTAAAAAATAAAAAAAAATGTATGTTTTATGTTGTGTGTATAAAACTAAATTTTTAAAATAACGTAAAATTAAAACAATTGACTAAAAGATTATAGATCAATAAAAATAATAATTAAAATTATATGCAAGATTTTTTTAATTGTAAATTTTCATACGCTTTTTGTCGTATATCCACAATTATGCTACATACGATATTATAATGAATTAAATTTTTCGAAAAAGTGGATATACAACAAAATGGCTTCGTAATATCTCATTAACCATAAGAGATAGAGACATGAGGATTGCGCAGATTGATAGATCTGTTAAATTTACCACAGGAAACGGTCTTATCTCATTTTTTGATTTTGTGATATACGACAAGATAACTCCGGCACGACGATATGTAAATGGACTTATAATTATTTTTTTAAACTTTAAAACCACCTTATATGAATTCGCCTTGATACTAATTTTCATTCCAAAAACATTTTTATGTTTTTTAAATTTTGCATTATAAGCTAAATTTTTCTTTAGTTTTGATTGATTTTATTATTTGATAAAAATTATTTTTTCACCGTGTTTTTTCAAAACTTTTTTGCTATTTAGGCCCCTATTACGCTTTACAACTCAACTCAGTTGAGTATTGTCAAAATGCCATACATACTACCTGGTCTAATTTGTTTTTTTCTTTAGAAAAAGCAAAAGTGCAAAAATATAACAGCAACCACACAGACAATTAGTTGTGCGTAATAAAATTTCTTTGTGGTTGTTGTGTTTGCACTTTTTCTTTTTTGCAAGGGTGCAACTTGTGACGTGAATACCCTTATAGATTCTATTATGTTTTTGCCTTCTACTGTAAAGTTGCAATTATGTGAGTTAGGGCCTTTCTACATGAGACCAACGAAATACATGTACAGCAAAGTTGATTTAACGATGTCCGTCTGCTTTTCTTTATATCTGGAGAACGCAAAAGTTTCCAAATAAGGTATCAATACACAACATTCGACAAAATGTGGGCGGGTTTTGAGAATTGGGCGAGGCACAAAATGATTTATTTATATTAAAAGAACGATAAGAGAAAAATTTCCCAAATTGAAGAAGTAGCCGTTGCACCTCCCGTACAATGACATAGATTTCTGTATATCTAGAGAACGGAAAGAGCCAAATTTTTAAATAAGGTAATAGCATCTTGGTTATCAATACACAATATCCGGCAAAATGTGGGCGTTTTATCATCTTCTTTTTTTATCGCACCATGGCGAAAGGTATATAAGATTCGGCATAACCAAATATATCACTTGTTTTTTTTTCAATTTATTGTTACCGACGAAAACGATTTTCTTTTAAATTAATTTTGAAATATCGCGCGGTGCTAAATTTCAGATTGTATATTGGCGCAGATATTCATATTTCCAAATACAAAAAATTTAAATTTATAACATGACTATTTCCTACTAATCAGGCGTGTTCTGAAAATTACGTGATTTCAAATCACGTGCTTTTAAAACCACACGTGTGGTTTTATGGTGTTCTGAAAATCACACCGCTTAGTGGGCTTTCGGCATTTGAAAATCACAAAAACGGAACACCACAATATAAAGTTTCATTTTAAAATTCACGTTATTTGAATTGCAGTGATTTTCAGAGCAGGCCTGCAAGTCTCATATTCTATACAATTAGCATTATTTTAAATAATGGGTCGATAACGGATGGAAAGTGAATGTTATGTTAAAAACCTATTAAAATATAAAAAAAAATTTTGTGGTGGTGCCTGATTTGGCTGTTGGCAACTCAACTTCAGTTGTGTCCGTAATCGACGAGTTATTTAAAATAAGATCTCAATCCCACAAACTTAAAACATAAATCTGCATATTAAAATAGACCCCAAAGTTATGGTACAATTAGTTTATTCATTTACTTTTATTTATTAATAAAAAAAAAATTTAAGATTACATTCTATAAATTAAGATCCACAAGACATACAGGCTTCCTTATTTTCTAGGGAACACACCATTTCGGCCATCCTCTTTTCTCGTTCTGTTTCATTGGTAAACGATAAAGTAGATGCGTTCTGGATACTTTCATCATGTTCACCATTTGCGTGCAATTGACTTTCGTTTTGACCGGCAATTTCTTTTTTATCTACAGTGAATTGTATAGCATTAGCAGCTGGTTTTGTTCTCAAATAATACATGCCGGTCTTTAAACCTGCCTTCCAAGCGTAGAAATGAATTGAGGTCAATTTTCCGTAATTGGGTTCGGCTACATGTATATTAAACGATTGACTTTGATCTATAAAAGCACCACGATCGGCAGCCATTTTAATGGTGGTCTTAACAGAAATTTCCCACACTGTCTTGTAGAGTTCGCGTATATTTTTAGGAATTTCTTCTACAGATTGTATGGAGCCACGATTGGCAATTATTTTATTTTTCATTTCATCATCCCATAAATCTAGTTCGGTTAAATCTTTAAGTAAATGATGATTGACGACATTGAACTCTCCTGAGAGTACACGCCTGGTATAGATATTTGATGTATAGGGTTCAAAAGATTCATTATTGCCCAAAATTTGTGCCGTAGAGGCTGTCGGCATGGGTGCCAATAGCAAAGAGTTGCGTACACCATGTTGCTTTATTTTTTCCTTTAACGTAGTCCAGTTCCACAGATCAGTGGGTATTTTATTCCACATATCGTATTGGAGTATACCTTTACTTACAGGGCAGCCGGGATAAGTTTCATATGTGCCGTCTTTCTCGGCTAATTCGCAACTCGCTTCCAAAGCGCCATAATAAATAGTTTCAAAAATCTGTTGGTTTAGCAAAAAGGATTCTTCGCTCTCGTAAGGAAAACGCATTAAAATTAACGTATCAGCAAAACCTTGTACACCAATTCCAATGGGACGATGTCGCAAATTAGACTTTTTGGCCTCCGGCAATGGGTAATAGTTAATATCAATGATTCTGTTAAGATTCTTGGTAATAACTTTAGTAACATTTTTAAGTTTTTCAAAATCGAAAGTCTTTTCTGGAGTGACGAACATATTAAGCGCAATAGAGGCCAAATTACACACCGCTATCTCATCGGGAGCAGAATATTCGACAATTTCTGTGCACAAGTTGCTACACTTGATGGTGCCTATATTTTGTTGGTTACTCTTCCGATTACATGCATCTTTGTACAACATATAAGGGGTACCGGTCTCTACTTGAGATTCAATTATAGCAAACCATAAGTCCTGAGCCTTAACAGTACGATTTGCCTTTCCTTCTTTTTCATATTTAGCGTACAATTCTTCAAATTCTTCGCCCCAGACTTCCTGAAGACCGGGACATTTATGGGGACACATAAGGGACCAGTCACCGTTTTCTTCTACTCTTTTCATGAACAAATCTGGTATCCACAAGGCATAGAACAGATCTCTAGCTCTGTGCTCTTCTTTACCAGTATTTTTCTTTAAATCTAAAAATTCAAAAATATCCGAATGCCAAGGTTCCAAATAAATGGCAAAGGCACCAGGTCGTTTGCCGCCGCCCTGATCAACATAACGGGCTACATTGTTAAATACCCTAAGCATTGGAACCAGACCATTGGATGTGCCATTAGTGCCATCGATGGAGGTGCCTTTCGCTCTAATGCAATGGACATTAATGCCAATACCACCCGCGGATTTGGAAATCATGGCGCATTGTTCAACTGATTTAAATATACCCTCAATGGAATCGGCCACCATGGTCAACAGAAAACATGAGGACAATTGTGGCCTATTGGTAGCAGCAGCAAACAAGGTGGGTGACGCATGGGTGAAATAACGTTCAGACAATAAATTATATGATTCTATGGCCGAATCTATATCATCTCCATGTAAACCTATAGCTACTCTCATTAACATATGCTGTGGTCTTTCAACGATCTTACCATTCATTTTCAGCAAATATGATCTCTCCAGTGTCTTGAAACCAAAATAATTATAACCGAAATCACGATCGTATATAATAGATGAATTCAAACGTTCAGCATTATTCTGCACAACATTGTAGTGATAATCAGATATCATGGGCGCTGGTTTTCCAGTCTCTTTATTGACATAATGATGCAAATCGCTTATAACCTCAGAAAATACCTTTTTTGTTTCCTTATGCAAATTGGACACAGCAATCCGCGCAGCCAATATCGCATAGTCTCCATGATTGGTGGTCAATGTTGCTGCTGTTTCAGCAGCCAAATTATCCAATTCCTGAGTAGTCACTCCGCAGTATAAGCCATTGATAACCTTAAGTGTTATGGCCACCGGGTCAACAAAATCCATATTTAATCCATAGCAGAGCTTTTGAATACGTGAGGTAATTTTATCAAAATGTACCTCTTCTCTCCGACCATCTCTTTTAAAAACAAATAATTTATTAGATTTCATATCGATTCAATAAAAATTAATACTGCCCAGTTTAATAAATCACTAAAAATATTTCTTATGTTTTTCGCTTATTTCACAATTTTTGCGCCAAAACACGCATTTTGCTAGCAATGGGCAAAACATATCGATATTTAAAAAAATATAATCGATATATATCGCCGATATTTTAAGCGTACTGGAGACTATCAAATAAACACACCAATCAAATAGTTGTTTGCGTGCAGTCGTTATTTTTTTGGCTACACATATGTACGTGTTGTCGGCAATGCTTGATGAAAATCCCGTAGTTTTTTGTATATTGTCGACATTTCATGACTTCTTTCAAAAATTGATTTAAAATATTTGTCCAAAGGTTTTTTCGGCTGTAGAATAAAAGCAGATTAATGTGTGCAATTAAAATTTTATTGTAAGTTGCTACTTCCGTGACTTTATCCCATTTCAATTTTTCGTAATATACTTCTTTTTATTTCATATGGCGCATAATTAAAATGTGATCTTGGAAATTAAAAACTTTTTTGTATCCTGCCCTATATTTTTTATTTTAGAATTAAATATTAAATAAAATGAAACAATGAAAAGTTACAATGGAATTACATGTGATATATCGACATATCGATATTTTTAATTAATAAATATCGAACCTCTTAAAAATTACCGCTTCGATATATATCGATATATATTTTTTTTTAATTTCTCATCCCTACTTTTTGCAGCAAAATTTTAGACCTAGTGCCGGTTCACACACGTCAAGTTTGACTCTTCAAGTCCAAGGTGGTGTCGGAACTACAACAATCCAATAGCAACAGAAACAACATAGTGTTTTTTGCATTGCATTGTTAGTGTTTACGGCTCGAAATGTCAACCATTTTTAGCAAAACACTAACAAATCAAAACAAATAAGCTCGAACTGTCAAAATCAGATGCTGTTTCGACACCACCTGTAATTAATTCGCCTTGTTCAAGTCTTGAGTTTTTTAGAAGAGAGAGGAAAATACATGGCATTCTCTTTTCCCTTCTCTCATAAAAGCTCAAGACCAAGGCCCATTGAAAAGGTCTGCGCAAGAAGCCTGATGATCATTGCTTATGTTCTTTTTAGCTGTCAAAAGTTGTTTACATTTTGCTTACATGTGCATGGATACGTTAATGGTATGCCACACATACACGTTTTTTCCTTTTGCTTTATATATGTGGTAGTAAATTTTTGACAACTAAAAGGAATCCTTTTTTGTTTTTGTACAAGTAAGCATACCTGATAGATGGGCCTTGCTCAAGACTTGACAATCGCACAATCATTCTCATTGCTTAGGTTTTGTTTTACTCACTGCTCAGAACAAAACAAAAATAAAGAAAACGTTTCGTGTTTTGTACAAATTTTTGCGTATGCATATCTACATATACAGGTATGTTCTATGTTTAGACTCGAATTGAAAACGAAACATTTTTTGAATCCGCATAAGTCATAAATTGGTGTTCTCAAATCCGCATGTTTTTGTGTATTCGAAGTTTTTGTTCGAAAAAACTTTTGTTGAACTAAAGATCGCTAATTTGCTAACCGAAGCATGATAGTAATGTCTAATATTTTCTAAAAATCGTGAAAGCTGTAAAGAATCACAAAAAAAATCGCTAACATGGCTAAAATTCTCGAAAAATTGCAATCTTTTAAACAAACACTAAAATTTATTGGAAATCTTTAAATGGGTTAAAAAAAATAAAATGTCGGAAAATAACAAAAAAAAAATGGCAAAAATAGCGAAAATTTTTAATATTTCAAACCAGCCATAAAATTGATTTAAAGCCCCTAAAACTATAAGGAATGGCAAAAAATCGGTAAAAATAGCTAAATTCAAGGAAATTCGCAAAAATTTGCTAACAGCGGCATGATAGCAAAGTCAACTATTTATTATAAATCGTTAAAGCTGTAAAGAATCAGAAAACTTCGCGAAAAATTGCAAAATTTTAAACAAACCCAAAAACTAAGAGATCGCTAAATCGATTAAAGAAATAAATTGTCTGAAAATAACATAAAAATCGTTAAAAAAAAATTTGGTATAATTACATCAAAATCAATGAAAAAGTCGACTTTAAATTTAGGGTTAGTACGGGCCTTTTGCGTTATAGATAACGATATATTTTTGATTAAATTGGATTAAGAAGATTTTAAGCTAAAAGCAATATTAATTTTTTTGCTAAAAATGTTATCACATATTACAATAAAAGTCGATTCGGTTTACTTTCACCAACCCATATCTACTCCAATTGAAAACGAATAAAAACATGTGGATGTGAAATGCAGAACACCCATAATGCTAAAGTAATCCACTTTCGAGTGGATTCGGATTCTAGAACACATCCGATATTTAGATTTTATTTTAAACTACAAATGAATGAAAAATCGAATCGAAAAGTGAATTCGCTTGTCTACCCCTTTTATTTCCTCCCACACCACACGCCGTAGTGAAAAATCTCAACGACTAAAATTGGATCACGTAAATGGGCACTAACAAAAGCATCAAGCATTGTTGCCAGAACTTTTAGAGGCTAATCAGCAAAATTTGATAAATTTTTTTTAACGCCACAAGCAAGGCGAATTAACTACAGGTGGTGTCGAAACGCCTTCTGATTTTGACAGTTCGAGCCCAGTTGTTTTGATTTGTTAGTGTTTTGCTTAGAATGGTTGACATTTCGAGCCGTAAACACTAACAATGCAATGCAAAACCCCCTATGTTGTTTCTGTTGTTTTTGGATTGTTGTAGTTCCAACACCACCTGTAGTTGAATTCGCTTTGGCCACAAGATTGCAGCCAAGGCGAACTCAAACAGGTAAACTCATCTCTACAACTACAAAAAGCCCCATGTATTTTGTTTATACAATTTTCTGGTTGGTTGTCAAAATTTTTTTATTGCAAATTAAAATTATCACTTTTTTATAAAAGAAATTAATAAATTCACTTCAATCATTCGCAGTTTTGAAATTTTTTTATTATAAAAATAATATTTTTAACACTTTTCATTCACCTTCTTCTCAAAACAAAATCATATTTTGACGTTTGACCATATTTTTTAATTCGCCGTGGAAACAGCTGATGAACGGGTGACGAGATGAGTTTACCTGTTTGAATTCGCATTGATTGCGTTTGAAATTTAAAAATTTCTGTAGAAAGAAGTGATGCCAATAGTAGGGAATTTTCCCTTTATGTAGGGATTTTTTCGGAAAGATTTTTTCTTTTAAAGCAAATGTAGGGAATTTTCAAAAATAAAATACGTAATATTCAGGTTATTGCCATTTTTAAATTAAATTGTTTTATATAAAATTAAAAATTTTGCCATCCAACAATTTATATATGTATATAGTAGCTCTGTTTCTTTACTTTTTGGGTAAAGTTCGTGCAAATGAGAGTAAGCATAAATTTCTCTCATAAAAAGATAACATTACACAAAAGTACGGGAACAGAAAAAACCAAATTTTAAGCACAAAATAAAAATTCAGTGTTTTGACAGTCTTTACCACACCAAAAAAATTTGCGGAACTTTTGCAAAATTTTATATTGGCTCTAGAATTAAACTACTTTTACTAAAAATAAAACAAAACAAACACTTTTACAATAACTAACATTATGTTTCCCTTATATTTCAGTACAAAACTTTTTATTTAAGTACATTGTTTTATTCAACAACACTTTTTTCAGAATTTGGGTCATGAACTTTTTTCCTTTTCCTTTTTTGTTTTGTTTATGTTTTACAGCTGTTTCACAATTTACACAACTTGCACGAAGAAAAAGTCTGGGCTGTTTCGTGCAAGAAGAAGAAGAATTTTATTCTCTCAAATCCGCTCTCATTTACACAAATTAATAGTACGGGAACGCTTTTCGTGCAAATTGGGATCCCGAGGGATCCCAAAGTAGAGTAAAGAAACAGAGCTAGTATATGTTCCCGAAGATCCTATAAGGAGCATAGGGCCCCACAATGATAAAGCTAAAAGACCACCTGTAATATATTCGCCTTGGTTTCTGCAAACTCAACTACAGTTCAGTCGTCATCCGTAATCGACCCATAAGTTTATCTTAAAATTATTCAGTTATCCAGCTATTTTAATTTCCGGCAACCCTATTCGCAATAGAGTTGCTGTTTAAAAAACGATTTTTTGTTTTCGATGAAGTATAAAAATCTTCAGTTCGTTCGAAACGAATAGTACAAAAATCGAAACACACAGTATAAATTGTTTGAACGTTTAAATCGAAATACGCGGTAGTCCCGTGAATATTTAATATCTCCCTTCTTTTTAAAGAAGTTTACTAATACATACCCCCCTAGGGCTATTTTCCCCTTTAAAAACTGCATAGGCAGTCAAACCTATAAATATTAACTAACCTTGATTAAGGGAGTTAGTTTTTTTCCTTAATTGTATAGGTATTTTTTGTATTTTAACTTGTTTTATATTTGTACCTGTTAGGGTCATTATTACAACTTGCCAATAGTTAAAAGTCGGATTTTGTCGGACCGATAAAGAGCTTTGCATTATAAAACCTTCATTTATTATGTTTTCATCTATTTAATATTATAATTATTGAAAATAACAGCAATAAAAAATGGAAGTTGTAATAATGGAAAGCTATTTATCGGTCCAACAAAATCCGACTTTTAACTATTGGCAAGTTATAATAATGGCCCTTAGAAATATTCAATATTAAGCTTAAGTTACAAACAATCATTTAAAACAAAAGAAATTTTGGTTATTATGATTTTATTATAATTCTTTTAAATTCTCTTTTAAGTCTTTCTCGCTGAGTGTGTTCCTCCGGTTTCCGTATTGGCCTCATGTTATTTCGGCGGCGGTCCATTCATTATAGGTGTGCGCACTCCGGCTAAAGTTCCCAATGGCGGTGGAGGCCCCATCATACCCATGGGACCCATCATAGGTGGTGGACGCATACCCATCATAGGTGGTGGTATACCACCATGAGGGCCCATCATCATTGGCGGCATGCCAGGACCTCCAGGCATACCGGGCGGCATCATGCCAGGTCTAGGTGGTACTGACATATTTGGTGGCGGTGGTATTGCCACCCCACCTGGTTTAGGTGGTCCACCAGCAAATGGATTCTGTGTAATTTTACCTGCTTTAAATGCAGCAGTAGTGGCGTCAATTAAAAATTGCGCCTGCTCCTCCATCCATTTCTGATAGTAGAACTTAACATTGTCACGATGCTTGCGTCCGGTGCAATGTGTTTTACGCACAGACGGTGAATCATGTGTCAAATAGGTGTCACAGTAATCGCAATAATATTTAGGCATGTTTAATTATTGTTTTTAGATCTTTTTAGTTAATGTATTCATATATTATTTTAATTCTTTTATTATTTACGAAAAAAGCTATTTTGATATGAAATGAAAATTGTCAATAAAAAATGGTTGTTAATTTTGTTCAGCAATTCAGCACTGTTGTTTTGACAACTGCTGTCAGCGTTGCCAGAAGCTTTGGAAGAAAGTCATCATTTGGCGAAAAAAATCAAATTTTGAAAGAAAAATCAGTGCATTTTTTAATTCAAATTTTTATAACATGAGCAAAGAATTTTAATTTATTTATTTCTAACAAATAACTTTGTGGTTATTTTACTATTTATTTCTAATAAAAACATGTTTCATATTATGTAAGATATTTAATTTGTTAAATATGTATAAGTTGTGTTCATAATGAGAAACGTGTCAGCAACATTGTACAATGTTATTTTGCTTATAAGTAGGTAGTTTTTTTTAATGTAGGTTGCGTCATATTTTAATTGACACCATTGTGCAATATTTTACAAAATATAGGGCAAAAATAGAAATAAAATGACAAATATTTAATTAAGATTTTAGCACAGAGCATACAGAGGTGTCACGAGACAGAAAATATTGTGTTTTTTTCTGTCTTTTTCTGCGAAAGCTGCCCTTTTTGCATTTTTTGTTTTGATTACGCAATTCGTGTTGATAGTAGCGGCCTGTTTTTACACATTGCCACTTTACTACCAAAAAACATTTTCTTTCTCTTTCTTCGAAAGCTGCCCTCGCAACTGATTTGGGCCTTTTTCACACGTCACTTTTCACAGTTCTGTATATTCTGTGATTTTAGTTTGGGAGCTATGAAGCTCATACATCATATAAATCTTAAAAATTCTCAATTTAATATTATACTATTTATGACACCGGTGTTATAACCAGGGCCGTGGAGTCGGAGTTGAGGTTTTTGTGCCGGAGTCGAAGTACCCACAAAAACTCGCGGCTCCGACTCCAAAGTTTTTCGGCATAAAAAATTAAAAAAAATAAAAATTTTCTTCTTAAAAAACATATACATACAATTTAAATAAATGGTTTATGTTTACTGGTCTTATGTGCTGTTTCCAAATGACTGGCGATGGACTGAGTGCTTTTCATATAAATTTTACTACATAATCAATCGCCTGTCATTTGGAAACAGCACATTAATGTTTGCGTACGGTAATTTCTTCTCAAAAACTCTCATTTTTAGAAGGCCATACGGTAATGAAAAAAATAAAGGTTAACATCACTGAGTATCATATACATTTAGCATCAAGATTATAGTAGGAGTCGGAGTCGCACTTAAAAAATTTCAGCTTTTGGAGTCGGAGTCGGAGTTAGTACTTTTTTCGGACTACTCCACAGCCCTGGTTATAACTGTTGAGGAAATTGCATACAAAACTGACTGAACCAAATGGATTTTCCTAAATAAGTTCCTACTTTGATAGTTATTAAAATAATGTTGGTAACCTTTTAAGAGATATTCTTTTAAGCGGCTCATACACTTGCAATAAAATTGTTTAATTTTACGTTTTGTACAATTACATCGCTAATGTGATATTCGAAGGTAGCACAATATATTGGCAACAATCAAGACTTTTTATTTTTATTGCACAACAAAGAGAAAGTAAAATGTGTTGGAAACATTGTACAATGATGTTTATGCTAGTGCCGGTTCACACACGAGGAGAGCATGAAAAAGAGAATGCCATTTCTTTTCCCCTCTCTACCAGAAACTCAAGACTTGACAAGTCAAACTTGACGTGTGTGAACCGGCACTAAAGGTAGAAGTACATAACACGCGTTAGTGCGCGCTCGCTCTGTAGACTTCTGTCAAAAAAATTTAACAAATTTGCGAATCGTGAAAGAAAAACTTATTGAAGAGATTAAAAAACACAATATTTTTATAAAAAGAATAAATTCAATTAAATAAAAAAGATTTGATATACCCTCGAGTCCGTTTTCAATGCACAAATAAGTAAACAAACAAAAAACAGCTGACAGGAATGGCTTTTGTAACGCGCGTTGTGTAACTTGCAATCATAAATTGCCGGCAATAATCTATTTTTAAATTGAAAATTACCTTTCAAAAGTTAAAATTATAAAACCTACAAACATATGTATGTATGTATGTATATGTATTACAAAAATCCAAATTTCTTTCAATAACCACTACCAGCCAGAAGAAATAATTCCGTGTGTGACGGAAAGAACAAAAAGTCTCGTGTGTGATTGCTGAATGATTACAATAATTATGTGAATTGGGACTAATCTACACTTTCAAAAAATTTACTTTCAATAATCTATTTTGTCAATTAGCAATTTAACCATGATATGGGCCAAACCAATAATGAGCTGACAAAATTTTAAACTTTTTTTTTGTAATTATGTATTCCAAAAGAATATTTTATAAATACAATTTTTACCAAGGCGAATTCATACAAGGTGGTCTTATTTGAAAACGTTTACAGCACTGTAAAATATTTCAACGTTGTGCGAAATATTCAAACAATTATTTCATTTTGTTTTTAATTTTAAATATAAAAACTAAAAAAAATAAAAAATTTCATAATTTTAAGAGAAAATTATAAAAGTTAGTAAAGATTCCCAAAACCACCAGAAAGGTGTTCCATTTTGACAAAAGGTAAGTTATCAGCTGTTGCTTAAAGCCGTTTTACACTATCCCACAAAATCTTTAGTAATTTACGAAAATGCAACCCTGTCATGATAAGTTGTTATTGTTTTTTGAAAATGTTTAAAGAATAATTAGATGTATAGCTCCCGTGCTATTTCGTAATGAAAACACGGTAACTATTTATTTAAAGTTTATTGTCAATTATTTTATAACTATATTTTGTTATGTTTTACAATGCTCAATATATAAAACTAAAAAACTGCGGAAGTAGCAAAGACGACTCGCGGTGTTAAAACCTGTATTCTCCTGTCATTTTTCCTACCAGAGTTGCCAGAAATTCTATTGTTGAAAGTGTACGTACTCGGTGCAGCCACTGATGCTTCCCTGATTTTTGAAAAATACGTAATACCACATTTACACCTACGCAAAATCTAGTACTTACGAGATTTCGGGCCAAATCTAGTTGTTTTTGACTAGATTTCCCATACAAAACAAAATCTACTTCGTGACTAGATTTCGACGAAATCTACTCAAAATCTAGTAGTACTTAATGATGCAACTATGGTTTTTTCAATATCGCACTAAAAAATACTTCCCTGCACAAGAAAAAATGACATTTAAAAAAAACAAAACGAAAATTGTTAAAAAAATTAAAAAGTTTTATTAAATAAATAAATAAAAAAGTGTAAAAAAATAAAAAAGACGAATAATATTGATAAAATAAATATCGTTGATTATTAATAAAAGGCAATGCAAATTTTTTAATGTATATTCCTTTTTGTGTATGTATGTGTACGAAAAAACTTTCAGTCAGTTGTTTTGTTATAAAAACAAAATCTCGCTAATGTCAAAAAAGTATAATGTAAACGCACTAGATTTCGAAGAAGATTTTAAATCAAATCTACAAGATTTCGGCCTAATGTAAATGTAGTATAAGACTTTGTGGGTTAGTGTGTAACGGCCTATAAGGCCAGTTTACACGGTAATACAATGTATTACGACATGTCGAAATTTGTTGAGGAATGAGATCGTATCATGTAAAAGCAAAATGTATTGAGTAAGAGAGAATACGGATACAAAATCTGACAAGCGATCGGTAAATGTTTTTTTCTAAACAATTTTAGAAACTTATGTATTTTCATCACACCAGGGGTGTATTTTAATGGAGTATATTGAAGGTGGTAGCATTTTTATACAATTACAAAAACAACTTAAGAAATTTTCATGCTGTTTTTGTAAAAATTTTGAAACTGTACCCATATGCTTATACTTATTACTTATACTATCCGTGTAAACATGAAATAAACTTACAACAGACTTTTATTTTTTTTTCTTTTAAACACGGCGAGAATTTCATATTATTTTGATTCTACAAATAATACATTGTGTAACCGTGTAAGCTGGCCTTTACGTAGAAAGATAAGGCCACCTAGTGTAAATCCGCCTTGATTTTACATTTTTTCTCCAGTGTACAAAACGTAAAAAAAAATTTATCATACATAACAGCTTTCATATATATGTAAATGTCATAACATGTTGCCACCCTTATTGCTTTAATATTACACAAATTTCTACGCCAAAAATAATGTTGTTATATATATCCAAAAAGTTAAAAACTTTTCTATTTAACAAAGATTATTATATTTTTTATAAATAAAAAAATTATATAAATTTTTAATAAAAAGCTTCATATGTATCTCAACATTATATAAAAAAAACATCTGGTATCTCTGTTGTATTCAGTCAACAATTTCTCTAGAAAAACTCCTCAGTCGACAGCCGGTAAGAAGCCAGAATGCGCGCGTAGCGGATAGGATGTTACAGTTTAAATAAGCCGTTTTTGTTTAAACGCGAGTTGTTGTTTTTCCTTAATAAACAGCAACTAAAATTCAGCGAATTTTATAAAGAGGGGAAATGTTTATAACTATTTATTAATTGTTATGAATGAAATTTTATATACTAGTGTAATTAAAACAAATTTAGTTTAAATAAATTATTAAAAGTGTAAATATATAAAAAAGTGTTCATTTTTACCTATTTTAAAAAATAACCCAAAAAAAGTTTCCAGTGCAAGATCATTTTAGTAAAGGAATTTTGTACTTTTAACAACTAAATACAACAACAAAAGTGAAGGTAACAACAATAAAAAGGCTAAAATCACGTTTGTTTAGGTGTATGTATGTGCACATGATAATAATAAAAACAACATAATGAACAAGGTATATTTATAGCAGGTAGTCTCGGAAAGCCAGCTGTTTATTTTTTATTTGCTTGTTTTGCGATACGAACTGTCAAATGTTGTATAGCAAACAAGTAAACAAGTTTTTTGTCTTTATCTTTTGTCTTTTTTGTCTCTTATCAGCCCCTTTGCTTTTTGACAGTTTGTATCGCATACTAACAATAAAAAGCCCTGTTGTTTGTTTTATTGTACAATTTTTGTAATCTCGCGGCTACCTGCTATAAATATACCTTGATAATGAAGCAGCATAAATAAAGGTGTAGAAAAAAAGAAGAGCCTTTAAGAAATAAAAACAAAACAAGTAAAAAAATAATACAAAAGAATGAAAGATGAAACAGGAGGATTTATGCGTTCGATAGATGAAATGGATAAAGTGGTTTTACCGGTTTTATGATAAAAAATTAAATTTTTAGAAAAAATAAAACTAAAATTCCTAGTTAAGAAAATAATTTAAATTGTAAATTATTAAAAAAAAATAATAAAAAGCTAAGTATAAAAGTGCCAGTGTGTAAAATAACAAGTTTTTCAAAAAATATTTTTTATTTAAAATAAATATTTAATGGAAAATTTTACCATGTTTATGTAAAATTTTATTAAAACAAAAAAAAAACGAAGTGAGCAATTAATAAAATGCCGTTTGTTCAACGTGTTGTGCAACCGGTTAATCTTGCACAAGTTTGTGGCTCGTCAAGGGTGGGTAATAGAAGCTCCAAATTTATATGCATACCCGGCAAATGTAAAAACAATAATTGCATCAACAATAAACAACAGCAGCCTTCTAACTCTTCCTCCAACCAACAGTTAAGAGAAGCATCTCTAAATGGCAGAGAGCAACAAAATAAAACAGCTCAAACACCACAAACACAGGAAACTTCAATAAAGGCCGATTTATTGCTCTCCTCAAGGACATTAAACAATAATAACAACAACAGCAGTAGCAATGTCAAGGACAGCTCTAGTTTAAAATCACCATCATCCACCTCTAATTCATCCTCTTCGACCACTACCATCACCACAGCCATTATACACAATACAAAAAGTTTAGATATAAGTTCCAAGGATACCACGGATAATGTAACCCATTCCAATGGTTTTGCTTCGAGTTTTTCCTATAATACCGATCATGAAGATGATGGCGTAATTACACCTGTGTCACCGGCACCTACAATGCCCATGAAAAAACTCAAACAACATGTAGAGTTTTTATCAACAGTTCCCTCACCCACCCGTTCACATCCTTCGCGACCCTCTACAATCAGCGGTTCAGCTGGTGTACGTTCCTCGTCATCGTCGCATCAACGTTTGCGTTCGCCACAAACCCCACACACGCCCACTTCAGCGAAGATTGTGGCCGGCTATGAATTTGATTCAATTAGTAATATTACTTTAAGTAATGCCTTAAGGCAATTGGCCTCATTGGTGTTGATAGCCAGTGATATATTTGATGATTTGCAAAGGGAATTACAAACAGTGGGCGATAGGGCGCGTGTGGTTCAAAAGAAAATCATTGCGGTTGAGAGGCGTGTTAGTGCGTACGATCCAAAAACG
Source organism: Pollenia labialis (assembly GCA_949318255.1). Lineage (NCBI taxonomy): Eukaryota > Metazoa > Arthropoda > Insecta > Diptera > Polleniidae > Pollenia > Pollenia labialis. The sequence goes on along the minus strand of OX439139.1, from coordinate 160,294,284 downwards.
GTCACAGTTCGTAAGTACTTTTTTAATTTTTTAGGTTTTTATTTAAAAATTTTCTAAATACATACATACCTACCTACTAGCTCATAAACGATTATTAATTATATTATTATTTCCCACTAATTTCATGTTGTAAAATTCCTTTCTTCATAAAAATAATTTAATGAAAATTAAATTTGGATTAAAAACCATAGAACAGATTAACAAAATAACCACAATAGGTACTAATTATTATTTCTCATCTTTCACCAGCTCATGTATGTACATATGTATGTGTATAAATTTCGGGTGTTTTCTTTTAGAGGCAGACAACTTTTAATTGCAATGAAATAATAAAAAACAGTTAGTATAAAATCTATTAAATTGGTGTTCTTAGCTAGATACATGGGTCATTCTTAAAAAACATGACCAATTGGTGTCCCCAGACTTTACTATTTTATATTTTGTTTCTCCAAAATGAAAATAGAAAAATATCTGCATTTTTATAAATTATTGTCGATTCTACGTAACTATATTATAAAACAAAAATAATTAGTTATCTGAAAATAACTTAAAAAATATTTTTAATGTCAAAGGTTAAGCAAAAACCTGTGTCCCGAGCCAATTTATTAAAATTTAATAGTTATTTTCAGTTAAAATAAAATTGAAAAAAAATAATATTTACAATTTTTGTTATTCAGTTTGTATATATTAATACCATATATAGAAAAGAATGATGAAAAATAATTTTTTTGTATAATTTTTTTGAAGAAAAATCTTGTCCCCAGGTTTTGGTCCCTCTGTTACGTCCACACATTTTATTGAAAAATTTTTGTTAAACGTTATAACGCGTATATTTCTCTTATGCTTCTCCATCAAAACTTAGCTTAAATCAACAAAATGTGTTTTTAACTGTTCAGTCTTGTTTAGTGCGTGGTTGAGTAAGTAACTTAATTGTAGGCCGGGTGCGTACCCTTATTCAGTGTCTACTCTGTTAATGTTGAAAAACGGTGAGTAAAGTGATTTTTTATTTATTTTATAATTTTAAGAACAATTTTGATTTTTAGTTGAACTGTTAATTTTTAATTTTTGATATTCTTTAATTAGGCTTGAGTTCATCAAATTTAATCTTTATTAAATTATTTTTTGGCTGAGCTCAGCCAAGAAAAATTATCAATAAATTTTAATGAAAATTCCAAGTTGTAAAATTCCTTCCCTCAGTGAAAATAATTTTATAATTTTTTTATAAATATTTTGTGTACACTAATTAAGTGGACAAATAAATTCTACAAAATTCTAATAAAAAGCTAAAATATGGTATTTTTGAGTTAATTTGTCCCCTCTGTTACCGGTCCACTCTGTGACTTATTATCAGTAAAAACTCCAAAAATTTAAAAAAATTCTGCTGGTTATGGATTCCTATTGTTGAGGCCAATAATAAACATATTTGGCCAACTTAATTTTTTAAAATTACAAAATTCAGAATGGTTATGTTTTTTAAGAACGACCCACATCCATTAATGCCAATAATGCTATAATTCTGGCTTTATTTTTGCAATATTTGCTTCTAGGTTTTCGATCAGTTCTGATTATTAAGTATAGACCTGCGACTTATGGTATTCCACATAAGCTATCCTAGTTTTATTTGGTTTTGATTTAATAATTAAGAGGATTCACTAAGGCTTTGGCATACTTTGCAAAATTTTGAAAAGTATTAACTGGCAGCATAACATGTTGGCACAATCTCAAAAATTTTATTTGGTAGGGGCTAGAGTTGATTTCAATGACACTGACTATTAACACTTAAGTAAGTTCTCTCGTAGGGTGGTTTTATTAAGGGCTCCTTATTTCCGCGAAAGCATAAAATGTTTCTGTAATGATTAAAAATTTCCGAAAAAATTGTTTTTAATAAAAAATTGTGGTTTTGTTAAACAAGAGGTTTTATAGAGTAAGAAGTGAATGACATTTATTTTGGGAGATATTTTTTTTAATTTAAATTACACTGGTTCACAAATTTTCAACTTTTTGTCATAACCTTAATAATAAGCTGTTTTCTACGCTAAATTGGGGTTACTGAACACGAATATGGCATTAGATATTCGTGAAAAACCTGTTTTTTGCAGTTTATAAGGCTATTTCCAAAAATTTTGAGAACTGATTCTTTGAATAAAATTAAAATTAAAATTTAACACTGAAAGGCAAAGAATTCATAGACTAGAAAACTTTTCTGTTAACTATGTCTTGAGTTCTTTATTACATGGTAACCGTATTCACTGCACAACGATTGCGAAATTTGTGCATGGTTTTTATTTGTGATGCTTTGTCAACGCTTATGGTTTCAGTGTTGCTTTGCAACAATGAATTTGTGAACTCATTCTGTATTTTGGAATAGACCGATAAGTGAAAGATATTAACTTTTAACCGCAATAATGCACATACATATGTAAATACAATAAAAGCTTCGATTAAAACAAGTTTTTATGCAAATTCCAATTCGGATGTTTTCACTGAATATGCCATTATTTTTTAATTTTTTGTTCGACGATGAAAATTTTACGCCTAAGTACGTTTAGAACAAAGTGTTTAAAAAATTAGACTTAAAATCACAGCTTAGAATCGTGTAGCCCAGTAAATTTTTATACGATGGACACAGTATAGATATGAGCTGAAAGAGAAGATATGTCTATTCAAAAGTTTAAATCTTGTGCAATTAAGATGAATAGTTCACGAGATTTTATGAAATAGCTAAAACAACTGAAAAATCACGATTTTCGCAAATATGCATCTCGAAAACGCTTCTTAAAAACATAAATTAATGCCATATTCGTGTTCAGCAACCCCAATTTAGATTTAAAAAATCTAATTTTTGAGGTTGCAAATTGTTATACCGATTTAGTAATTGACATTTAAATAATTTCTGTGTATTGTTCCCATGACAATCGGTTCTACGCACCAAAACGACTAGGAGTTCAACGAACACCGACCAAGGATTTCAAACTCAGCAACACCTGTACAGGCCGCGCTGTTAAAACAACAACTACTACTGTATATCGTTCCCACGACAATCGGTTCTACGCACCAAAACGACTAGGAGTTCAAGAAACACCGACCAAGGATTTTAAACTCAGCAACACCTGTTCTTCAGGTCTTGCTGCTCAAACAACAACAACTACTTTATATAAGTATTTACATACTTTACATTTGAACACGATTTTCTCAAAACATTTATTAATATCCGAGGCATATTTTAAATTGCGCTAACATTTATTTTTCCTTGTTGGGATATGAAATTCATTTTTAATGATTTTTTTCGTCATCGATTAACTGCCAAAAACAAACAATTAATTTCTCCTTTAAAAATTTAAGACTTCGGCAGGACTTTTTTACGGAATTTAATCCGAGTATAAATTTGGTTGAATAACCTAAATATTAAAGTGCTTTGCAAAATGCGTAGGTATCATAAATTTCCCCGCTCTTTCGTTACCTCGTTTGTGTTCAATTTACTAAAACTTCTTTACTTGAAAACAGAAAATTGTATTCCTCGATATGCATTCCACTTAAGTTAAATTCACAATCTCCCTCTAGATGTAACTCCTGGAATATGTTTTGATGATATTTGGAAAAAGTCGATTGAAGATTTATTTGACATTAAAAGAAATTTCAAGTAAAGATTTTTTAAATATGCCAGTAAATTTAAAAGGAAACTAATTACAGATAAAAATTAAACATCTATTTGCTTTATAGAAATAATTACAAAACTAGTTTTAAATTTTTATAATTAAAAAATAATGTACTCCATTACCACAATTTAATGATCACCTCAAAAGGTTTACAAAATATCTTGAGTTCAAACGTAATTTCAAAAATAAGCGGCACACGTTTGTTTTTCAACCACTTGCAATTGGAGGAACCTAACAAACAAATATATAATATAAATACACCTAATAAATGAGAAAAAAGCAAATGTTAGTATTACGTTATCAGCACGTAATCATTTCGGTAAATTCTTATCTCAAGAAGAAAACGTAGCTACATTTTATTTTTGCACTTGCTATAGCAGGCTGTTTGTCTAATAAACCTGTGTTATTGCTTCATATCTCCCTACAAAAATAAAATTTTTTCTAGAGAAAAACGCAAATACTAAGCATAAGTTCTTTTTTTGCAACACGTCCCATTCCTTTTTCTCTCCATTATATTTTTATGTGTTTGCCAGGAGTAAATAAAACTAGTAAAATAAATAGTGTTTAGAGGCATACACAAAATGTACATACCGCAAACGTGTTTAAAATTCAATTACACTTTCAAAAAGTTTAAAAAATATCTCAGTTGAAAATTGAAGTAAAATCAACAACTTAATTGCAAAGTAACTAAACTAACAAAGTTGTTAGGTATTTTACTGTTTTCTTTGAAAATGAAATAAAATGTAAGGCACAATCAAAGCGTCAGGCAACCTGTGAGTATTCAATTGCATGTTTTTCCTTGTGCGTACACAAAAAGGTAGAACAAATTTATTTAACCGTTTTAGAGATTTTTTAATTTTGGCATCGATTTGTTAGTGCATATTTTTTCATATTTTGCCTATTGCAGCATATTTTGGTCAAACAGTATTTTTGCAAAATGTTTTTATGTTTTAAGCGCCTATTTACACCTTTTTAAAGCATATTTTAATACCTGTTGAATTACTTTTAATTGATTTGTAAGCGGAACAAGAAAACAGAGGCCTTATTCTGGCAGTCGTGATCGAGTACTTTCTCGATTCGAAAGCAATTTTATTTCAGTCGATACTGAACGAATCGAAATTATTTTTTCAGTATTGTGAAACTCAAATTAATGCTTTAAAACACTGAAAAAATAGTTCCGATTCGGTTAGATATTAAATTGCTTTCGAATCGAGAAAGTACTCGATCACGACTGCCAGAATCAGGCCCCAGTATTTGAAATTCTGGTTTTTTAATATTTGTATACCAGTGCTATTTTTAGTAAAATAGTAAATAGAAGCTTAAAACAGGTGAACAAGATTTTATTACTGAAAACCCATCCATATGAACAACAAATTTAAGCGGCACATGCACTTGCAATATACACTACGATAGGTGGAGAGGGTTATATGCGTTTGTGCTAAATAACGATCTATTTAGTATCTCTCTCTGCTATAAGATGGGACATTTTCCCAGTTCACCTTTATTTTTTCTACTGTTTCCATTGTCGTTTATTTTGCATGCAGTTTAATTTCTGCCTCGACACTACTATATGAGGGAGTTATACAAATTAAGCAATAAATAGCGAAACACTTAGTTATTGTGTTAAGTGACTACGATGGTTTGCTAAGTAAAAAACCTCATTGCAAAATGCTCTGTTACTTGAATTACTTTTTAAAATCTGTTGCATTTGGGTGATTGTGTAACTTGCATAAATTTAAGAAATGTTCATGTCTATATAATTAACAAAAATACAAATAGTAGAAGAAATAAAGACAACATGGGTTTTTCATTAATTTTTTCTTCTCTGTTTTGCTATTTAAACATTTTACGTAAATTGTTGAGATAATTCTTTATCTTGCATTTGCTAGTTTCTTTATTTTTTTATATTTATACACACAGGGTGTCCGCCGGGCAGGTATACTACTTTGTTTATTTATAATTTTTGATTAAATGAAAGAGAATGGATCTTATATTGATAAATGTTTTATTTAATGTCGGCAATTATGTATGGAATTTAATATCAGATAAATGTTTGCCTCTGCTAGCCTCACAAATGCGAGCCCTTTTGAGCACATTTTTTATTACCAAGTTCCTGAGCACGGCGTTGAATTGAGGTTGATGGATTGTTTTGAACATTTTCTTGAGCAGCAGTAATGCTTTCAGCCGATCTTGCAGTACGTTGTGGTCCATGCTTGGGCCTATCACCTACATACCCTCTTTCTTCGAAATCATTCACTGCACGAAAAATAGTTCGTTTTGTTGGCACGTTGTTTCTCCCAAAAAATTCACGTAACTTTCTCATCGTAACAGTTATCGATGATTGATTTCGTTAACATGTTTTTACGATTAAAATACGTTGGTTTATCGAATATTTTTCAATAATACATTTGCGACGTGTCTACTTTACGACTGCCATATATGAACTGTCAAGACTAATGTTTACCAAAATGCCGGCAAAACAAAGTGGTGGACACCCTGTATATGTATATAAAATAATAAAAAAAGCAATGTTAATTAATAGATAACACCGTTGTTTAAATAATTATTTTTCATATGTATGTAACCTATAATTTTGACCGACCTTGTGATAAATACATAAGATTTCTACATAAATACTAAAGTGTTTAAGTCTCTTTAACCGTTTGACAAGGCATTTTATTACATAAAACAATTATGTATTTCACTAATTCACTTGAATAGTGTCACTATTAAAAAAAAGATTCTTGACAAACGCTTAACATTTTCGGTTTTCACTTGAAATCGCATAATAGGTGTTCTGTAAACCACCCGCATTCGTAATAAGTTTACTACTTAAAATCCCAAAAGTATGATCAGGTGAACTAGATAAAATAAATTTGGCGTTTTGCTGTTTCAATTCGTGCGTTGTCAGAACATGGACTTATATCGTTTATTCTTAAAAAACCTAAGGCCTTGATCTTCTGAATACCGTTGTGACATTTGTTATTGCTATAATAAAACAAGTAAGAGTCCTATATTCGTCTATGCCGAATCTTATATACTCTTCACCATGGTGCGTTAAGAAACAAATTCCATTTTGTGACCCGCTCATTTCTCCAATCCCGCACACATTTTGTCGGATGTTGTGTCTTGATAACCAAGATGTTTTCACCTAATTTGGAAAGTTTGCTCCTGGATGCTTTGGACAGTGAACAAAACAGTCCAAAACGTGTCGTACCGAACCACTGTAAACGCTAAAACTAATTTCACCACTCTGCGGAATAAATGGTAAAAAGAATATACACCAAATTTGTTAACTTTTTTTTCATATGTAGTTTGTTCGAGCAAAAAATAATCGTCTGACTTCGTAACGCCAACCCGATTTTGGACTTTTTTTCTATTTTTCTTAGGCTATGTTTTTAAGATCTCAGTTAAACTAAGTTAAGTAAATCCCAAAACAGATTTGTGCCACCATTGCCAAGTTTGTATACAAAATTTTGACGGAAGAGCTTAGTTTTGCTTTAAATGTTGGTCTTAAATGATATAATAAAAAAATCACCATTCACTGGGAAAATATGAGCTTCAGACTACGTTAAACTTAGTTTAAATTTCATCCACATGTCAAAAACCCAGCCTTTATGTCTAGGTATAATCATTTATTATCATTAAGTTATTTTATCAAAAATTGTTTTAATTGTTGTTTATTTAAAAATTTTGTAAATCTTTAAAAGCTTTACAAAGATAAATATTTGGGGTTAAATGTTTCTTTTTATTTTATATATGTACATAAGAATGTAGTTTTATTTTTCTTTTGTTTAGAAAAAGAAAATCGTAAAACACCCCACAAAACGCTCATAAATCTGTTTAAACCAACTGTCACCACTAAATATTTACACAAAGCAAACAATTTTGAAAATTGCTAAATCTAGCCACAATTTTCACCATAAATTCCTCTATGCAAAGTAAAAGAATGCACTGTCAAATAGTCTAGTCAAACACGCAACAAATGTCAAAATAATAACTTAAACACTTAATATTACACTTAGACAAATCCCTTTTCGTGACATATGGAAAGAAATACATACATACATACATACATACATATTTTTCTTTATATACTTGCTGATATTATTGGGAAATAATACAAAATCCGCCGCCAAACACCACAGAGTAATTGGAATTTAAAATTTTATTTTGCTTTTGAGATTTATTTTTTGTTCTTCGTATTTATGCAACCACCAGTTTTTTTTAGAAGGGGATATTTAGCTGCCGTTGCTGCTGCAGCCTGCCTGTATTGCAGTGTCAGGCCTGTCAATGAACGCCAAAATAAATTGAGCATTTTAAACATACCATACACAAACGTATTTATGTATTTTCGGCACTTTTTTTTGGAGCAAACAACGAAAAATTCTTTTTAAAAAAATAAATGCTTATAAAGCACGTTTCGTCAATAAGCGGCAAAGCAAAAAATATGTATGTAAAATAATAAATAGCAGAAAAAATTGCTAAGACAACATTTGCACTTTGCAAGTAAGACATCAAAAAAAATCTTATTTTCCTTAGTTTAACAGAGCGCAGTACCCAGTACTTGTTGTAATGTGTTAAATTATAAACAAATTTCTTAAATTATTTCATATATCCTACTTTGCAATAAATTAAAAAAGTCATTTGATTAGCCAACAATACGCTGGGAGAAGCAACCAGTCAGTCATTTTTTTTTTGATTCAATGGAATTTTAATTGCAATAAATTTAAATTGATATAAGAAACAAATTAAGTATAAAAAAGAGGAAAAAAAATCCACAAAATAAATTGCAAAATTGGTTGACCTGTATTTAGCAATAAAGTTAGGGCGGCCAATTAAGCGTTTTTTTTTCACAAAAAAAAAATTCGCAAAAAATGGAGGGCGTCTAAAACTTAAGTAACGTTTTTAAGTTAAAGTATATTGGCACAATTACATACCGAATCCTAAACGCAAAAATAGCTTAAGCGACACCATTTTCAATGTTCGTTTTTTTTAATAAATTACTTTATTGGCAACACTCATCATCTCCTAAAATATCACATAAGGTACCGTTACTATTTTATAGCAAAAATAATTTTATCTTAAGGTTGTCTTCATACAAAATTTTTTATGAAATAAAATAAAAAAAACCGTCTCCTGTAAAATTGTGTTTTTGTCGCTTAAGCTTTTTTGCATTAATGACTGGATATGTGTAAAAAAACTTCTTCGTTCTTTTTACACAGTTTTAACCGTACATATTTACCCGTATGGTAAAAACTGCTCGTTTGCACCCGTAAAAATATCTGCTTCAACTAGATTTCAAACATCGGTTTTAAAACGTATTCGTTTAAAATTTAATTTTAATTAAAAAAAAATTATTTTTTTTGAAAGAGAAAAATGAACTTGGTATTTGTGCTTGATAAAACACGTCCTGGAGTCCAATTTTGGGCCACTTTTTTCGAGCATGGTTGACCGTATGTCACGAATAACACGAAAAATATTGGCCTCCAGGCGTCATTTGTTGCTGGCTTATCAGCATAAATTAGTGACTTTAAATATCCCTACAGGAAATAACGAAAGGTGTCAAATCGTATAATCTTGGAGGTTTAATTCACAAAATCAACTTATCGCAAAATTTTAAGTTCATGGTGGTTGCGTCTACCGTATGGCAAGAAGCGTCATTCTTTAAATCAATATCTCGCCCGAATCGCCATTGGCCGTAACGCAAAGAAATAAGGTCCCCTTATGACACCAGCGTGAAAATCGCACCATACGGTGCTATTTTTGGATGTAACGTAGTCTGGATTGGATTGGTCTTGGTTGCATCAATTTTTTTTTAACGATGCGCCGTGAATATCATGAAGTCATCTATAAATTGCGTGAATCAATCACTTTTTTTAAGTAAATTTGGATAATTTGGTCGCGTTGTTCAAACAGTTCGTTTGACAGCTAAACCTTTTGTAAGTTCGCCCCAAGAAATAAGAAATTCGTTTGGCACGAAGTTCATCTATTTCTGAGATGATGCAAAATAGTCATACCTGTTTTTCGATTACTATTTTTTAATGATATACACATACACAAATATCTATGTGTGTACATATTTGAACAAAAGCGAACAACCAAAATAACCTATCAACATCCAAAATTCAAATATTTCTTAAGTTTATTGAACTTGCTTGAAAATCTTTACCGTTCACAATAATTATTTTGACATTTAGACAAAAATCTTTCCCTTTTTAAAAAATTTGTTACAAATTCATTAAGTCTTGGTCATTAACACTGTTTTTATACCTTTCAATTAATTTCTGATATAAACTTACATTCATATTATGCTAATTTTACCTTTTTTCTATACACTTTTTTTAAACTATTTTCCTTTTCCACTCTTTATTATCTTTTAAATAATTTATACAGTAGGTATAGTTTTAATTTTTCATTAGCGTGTGTGTTAAATTTTTATTGTAAACTGGCATTTTTTTTTACTTATGTACAATTTACGATAATGTTTATGTGTGGTGGTTTAATTTTTATTTTAACTGCCATTTTTTTGGTTAAAAACCAGCCAACCGTTTAGTTTTTGTTGTTGTTGCTGTTGTAAAAAAAAATTGAACAAATGTTGCTTTTTTAGAACAATTGAGAACTAAAAGATAAATACAAATAAAATTTCTGAAGAATTTTTAATAAAACACATAATTAAACGGGGAAAAGTAGCAAAACTTTTAAAATGTTAAAAAATTCAAAAAATAACAGTCTGGCCATAATAATAAATTCAAATTCATAGATCGTCAGCTCATTATTTCACCATGATATGCGCCAAACCAGTAATTGGCTGACGATATGTAAACATGGCTATCCATGTGGCCATATCAAAAGCTTAAAGAAGTTTTTTTTTGTCAGTATTGAATTGCCAGATTTATAATTTTTTTTTATTTTAGTGCTTAGTAAAAGAGTAAATTTAAGAGAGCAATTAAAGAGATAGAATAGCCTTCAATTTCTTAGGTGTAATAAAACCAAGGCACATTCATAAGGTATGTGTATAAAGGCTCAGTTAGGCGAACGTTGCTGTACCGTATCTGTACTGTATCAATCAGCTGTTCGCTTTTTGTTATATGAAACGCAATACAAAAGCTTACCGAAATGTAATGTACCGTAGTTGCAACGTACCATTCTGTATAAAATAGAATTTCGTACCGTTGTTACGTGACATTTTTAAAACAGTGATGGGCGGCTTGTATGTTTCTTGGAATGCGGGTATTTTTGCTCTTTTTTTGGTACTTTTTTCAGTAAAGCTATGGAATTGTGACAAAACAACTTACAGTACAACATTTTTTTATATGTATGTATATACAAATATACATATGTTAAGATATGTATGTACACATACAATGGAAATGTGAAACGTATAAAAGGCTTTAAATGGTATCAAAACCTTGTTTGGTGTATGCACATTTACAATAAATGTATGCTTAAAATATATGTATATGCTAAAATACAAATTTGTTTATGGTAAATCAATAATATAAATATTATTAAAATGCTGTTTCACTTGGTACTTTTTCTGCACAGCGGTCACCATTTAAACATTTTTGATTCCCATCACTGTGTGTATTGTTTTATGTATACTATTTCTTTTTGTTTATATATGGGAAAAACATATGACACGTTTTTAAATGTTCTATAAGTGCAATAACGTGCTTACAGTACGGTGCGGTACATTACGGGTACAGCAACGTTCGCCTAACTGGGCCTTAAGGGAGAACTATGCGGCCTGTCAGCAGCGTTGCCGTTGTGACACTAAAGTATCACTTTTGACCCTTTTTCATGCCAATTTCACTTTTTGTGATACTTTTTTAATTTATCACTTTGTATCATTTTAACAAAATTTATGACACTTACATAAATATATATATATATATAGTACAAGTTTCCATATATCTTACGAAAGTTCTCATTAGTTTTGTGAACATAGATAGAAAAATTTGTAGCATATCTAACGTCCAGTGTCATATGTGTCCACGGACACTATTTACAAACACACTTAAAATATAAACTTATGCTTAAAGGTTTCCAAGTTATTTTCGACGAAATAAAAAAAGAAACAATTTTTTTAATGGAAAATTTAAAATTTTGTACAGTTTTGAATTTTTAAAAATTTATAAAAAATAATAAATGGCAAATAATATATGGGTAATTCCATGTCAAAACGACCAAGAGTGGGACACGACCTCTTCCGATTGTAATGAAATTTGGTGAGAATGTTCCTTTTATCTTATAAGGAACATATATGAACGAAAAAAAATTTTAAAATTTTTTTTTCAAAAGTTACGTCATATTTAAAATGTTATAATTTCGCAGATTTAGCCGAATGTGTAGAAAAAAATCAGCCAAATAAAAAAATAACTTTTTCAGGATTTTTTAAGAACAGTTTGGGGTATTATATAAAAAAAAATCAGCCAAATAAAAAAATAAGTTTTTGACTTAGTCCGTTTTTAAAATTTAATATTTTGCAGATATTACATATTTTATAAAAATTATATCTTTTCAGTATATGGTTTGTAGTCCCAAGTATTCTCTTTAAAATGACATTTAAATCATCTTCGTATGTCAAGTAGTTTTCGAGATATTGAAGAAATAAGCTCTACACATTCGGCTAAATCTGCGAATTTATGACATTTTAAATATGACGTAACTTTTGAAAAAAAAATTTTTAATTTTTTTTCGTTCATGTATGTTCCTTATAAGATAAAAGGAACCTTCTCTCCAAATTTCATTACAATCGGAAATGGTCGTGTCCCACTCTTGGTCGTTTTGACATGGAATTACCCATATGTATATTTTTTATTACTGGATCATGAAACTACGTATAGCTTTAATTAACTTATTTATATTTCACGAAAATCGATTAACTTATTTGAGTTAAAAATCGAGTAGAACTAATTCATTATTCGTGTTCTTTTTTTAAAGAAAAGTACTTCAATGAAAAATTTCGCGAATGTGCGTAATTGTCAGTGATGGGCATGCTAATAAAACCTTTGTTAGGGAAAGTGCGTCCTTATGAAAATTTCAAGTACCTGTGTGTGCGTAATCGTAAGTCAAAAATAAATTGTGCGAACAGCTCTATTTAAAACATTTTCTGTAAATACCCTGCAAATAATAGGACTAGTCCAAACACGCGTGTAAAGAGTAGTCCACAAAGGACCAGGACTAGTCCAAAAGTAACCCAAACGTATGGAAAAAACCTGGTCTATTTAACATTACGATGTCCTAGGAGAGGATCATATAACCCACCTTTGGACCACTGAGGAGTAGTTTTAAAACTACTCCATGGTATATAACCCACCTTTGGACCACTTAGGAGTAGTTTTAAAACTACTCCATCAAGAGGATTAGTTTTAAAGTCGTTTAAAAACGAAAGCACGTCGTTAAAAAACGAAGACATGTCGTCTCACTACAAACACTTTTTAACAATGACATGGTCCATGCTTGCATTACATCGGACCAGTCCATGGAGTAGTCCATTTTATCAAAATGGGTCGGGTGGTCCAATTTTATTTGCTGGGTAAAACCAATATTTTTAAATTGTGTAGGTATTTAGGTAGGTTTTTAACTTTTAGTTATCCAGATCAGAAAATTTTTAGAAAAAATTTCATGTTGTTAAGTAAAGGAAACTAAAAACGTGTTTTTCGTATAATTAATAACGGGTTATCCATTTTTCGGTTTCTAAAGTCAAGTTAAATAAAACACACATAAAGCTATGATATAAATGAAACTTTTATTTGATTAAAATGCTTGGACGAAAAACAATGTCATTTAAATAACCGCCTCTAGATAGCTTGCAGCAGTCGATCCTTTTGAGGTAGTTTTCGACCACTTTTTCGCACATTTCGGGCGGTATCTCGACGATAACTTTACAAGTTTTGCTTTTAAAATGCTTTGACTTAGGAGGATTATCCGCTTAGGCACGGTCTTAGACGTAGCTCCACAAAAAAAGTCTAACGGCGTCAAATCTCATGATATTAGTGGTCAATTGACGTCACAAAATAGGTCGGGTTGTATGGTCTTCTTATTTTTTTTATTCCTTAAATAAATATTTAATATATACCTTCTTGTTGAAACCACATATCGTCCACTTCTTAATCAATTGCAGGACGTTGATAGGCCCAATTGCTGAAAACGCCGTGAAATCGACAAATTCAGATTATCCGCCACACTTTCACTAACAGATGCGATTTTTTCGTCAGAGCGAAGATTGCGATGATGCACAGGTCTGACCACATCTTAACGGTTCTAGTCTGTTAAAGAAGGTCCAATTTTGATGACCAGGGAAACCATACATATGCAATTACATATTTTTCCTTGTGCAACCAATGACGGCAGGAACAATATATTTATCCGTTTTAGAACTTTTTATGAATTTTGGCATCGATTTGTTATTGCATATTTTTGCATATTTTACCGTTTACAGCATTTTTTGCATAATTTAGTTAACAGAGTTTTTTTGCAGCATTTATTTTTAAGTTTGTAGCGCATATTTTGACTTTTTAAGGCATATTTATATACATTTTAAATTTTTTTGGTGCCTCTTGTAGGCGAAATTGTGTTTTAAATATCTAACGATGTCAATCTGGCTGGTTATCTGTCTATGTTTACCTTGTGCGCAAAGGTCAGATTGCAATCTTTTAGATAATTTGTAAATACATTTTAATTGATCTACTGACGAAGTCTATGTTAATGGTGAGAATCGGCCTATAATTTCACATATTCCCCATAAAAACTTCTGGCCGTTAACCATCTTATAATGTTGGTATTTAAAATGAATTTGCCCCAAAAATCTCAAAAATTCGTCTGTAAATACTATGGTGTTTGGGCTTTACCGATTATAATTTTAGGATTGTTTTAATTTAATGGAACTCTTAATAAATTGTTGAATATTTCGTTTAAGAATTAGCAATTTTTAACAGTTTCCGGCCATATTTTCAAGTTTTTACTGCGTACTTAATCCGCGTTTTTTAGAGCATATTTCTGGTTTCCCTGATGATGACCATAATCACCCCCCGTAATACTCGAAAAGTGGCCAAGTTTGAACCTCCACTTTTTTTTTGGAAGTCTAAACTATTTTTACGCATTTTTCGTTATTTCACCAAAAAAATGAGACAGATTTGAGATGACAGATAATTAATAGATGACTTTTGAAACTACTAAACGGATTACCCTGTATTTTGTTAGGTAAGTTGTTGTTTCTTGTTTCGTCTTCAATTTCAATATTATGAAATAAATTTCATGGCACACGCATTTCTGGAAAGAATCAAGTAATATTTATCTTGAAGATAAGAGAAAAGACAAAATTGTCAAAAGATACTGACACAAAAGAAAATTCAAAAAGTGACAGCAACCCTGCATTTGGTATCTTTTGGAGGTAATAAAATATATTTCTTTTTTATGTGGTAAATTTTAAAGTAATTTGTAAACAAAACAAAAAAAAATTCAATTTTTTTGTGTGTAAAAAAATATGTGTAACAGAAAACAAGTGTGTTGAAATTTTTTAAAAATGTATGCTGAGGGAAAAATGAGTTGAAAAAAACTCATGATTAATTATTAAAAAAAAATTTAAAATTGCCTTGGATTTTATTTAAGGTTCTCTTTTTTATAAGAAAATTAAAATTGTTTCTTATGTTTATGAATTCAAGATTAATAATTTTAAACTGCTTAAAAGTCATTGACTTAACATTTTTTAACATCTCAGAAATGGCAAAAAAACGCTAAATTAGCAGCTGTTGACATTTTTTTTGGTGTTTAAAAATGAAAATATGTGTGTACAGTATACCACTCATCACAGCTGGAAAGGGAATATATAAGTTTGTCATTTCGTTTGTTATTTCTACAATATTGATCTAATACGCTATAAAGTATATAAGTATATGCTGGGTTCTTTTGAGTAGCTAAGTTGACTTAACGATATCCACATATACAATTGTATGTTGAAATGGGTTTTGCGAAGGCACCAGAAATTGTGGGGACTAGGTTGTTATATATTTATGTCACATATACTCCGATATGAGATATGAACAAAAAACCATGACTTGTGGTTTTTAATTTAGTGTTTTTTTACCCATAACAAACACATACATGATTTGCCGCCTAATTGATTTATAAAATAAAAAACGCATATTAATTAAACATATTTAGCATTAACAACTCGAATGGATTGCTTTTACTTAACCAGAGTCCATTTTTATTTGGAATTAAGTTTATTTATAGATTTAAGGCGGTTTAAACTGGAAAAAATCAAAAACAATATTTTAATATCGGAAAGATTAAATACTTTTGTTTTGCAGGGTTAAGGTTTTTTATGAATTAAAGGCTGTTTAAACTGAGAAACAAACAACTATAAGACAATAGATTTGGCACAAAGAACTTTTGTGTGAATCTTAAATTCATAAAATAATTTTGTTCTGGTCGGACTTGACCGACTAAACTTTTTTACTTGTTTGCTGTTCTTTTTGTATTGCTGTGATGTTAAGGCCACCTTTCCAACAAAAAACAAGTAAGAAAGTATAGTCGGTCAAGCCCGACCATATGATACCCAACACCCAGTATTTAAAAACTTATTTTCGAGAGTGTATGGCTGTATGAATAGGGATCTATCTTTTAAATTTCATTAAAATCGGTTTGATAGTTTCTGAGAGGCAGAAATTGCCCATTCTCTCCCTTCGTGGTCCTACGATTCGGCCTATTTTCAATAGGGTTGCTCCTTGTGCCAATAAGAACATATGTACCAAATTTTATTAAATTATCTCCAAAATTGCGACCTGTACTTTGCGCACAAGGCTACATGGCCAGCCTTCCAGCCAGCCGGACGGACATTGTAAGATCAACTCAGAAAGTAATTCTAAGTCGATCGGAATACTTTAAGGTGGGTCTAGGACCAATATTTTAAGGTGTTACATACAGCAGCACTAATGCATAATACCCTCTTCACTATTGTGGTGTGGGTATACAAATTAAATAGACTTTTAAGTATCATTTAAAAAAAATTTTTACATGAAAAACCAATTTGTATTATTTTCGAATACATTGTTTTAAACAGTTATGTTTTTTAATCATTAATTTCGACTTGTAAAATTTTTAATTATTAATTTCAGTTTGTAAAACTTATTTATAAATTATTTTTATTTTTGTAATTTCCGTTTTTATTATACGTGGTGGATTAGATTTTCCGTTTTCCTTTTACGTAAACGTGACTTTGCGTTGCGGATGAACCTATTTAAATTAAAATTTTTCTCCGTTTTTACAAATCAGCTGTTAAAAACGTCATATTTGCTTTATATATACAAAACGCCCATATAACAAAAGCTCATATTTATGAGAAGTCTTTTTTTTTTAATAACCGTTGCAAATTTTGAGAAGTTTTGCATTTTCTTTTAAACTCATTTGAACACCTCATGACAAATTTGCGGCATTTTAGTAACTTTTAACGATTAAAGTCGACCGCTACGTTAACGTGTCCGTAACATTTACATATGGGTAACGAGGGCTTAAGTCTTCGGTCATCATTATCTTACAATCGCAAACATTGAGAAATTTTCCTCTCAATATAGCAAGTTATTGATAACAATTATTCCATTTAAAGCTTGTTAAAATGCTTGTCTATAATTTCTACAACTACCAATAACAAATAATACCATTTTTAAAGAAAACCATTTTTTGTTTATTTTATTAAAACTACAATTTTTTCTACAACAATTCAAATCATCTCTACTTGTTTTAGATCGGCATGTTTGGCAAAAACGAACTGAAAAGCTTTCCAACAAATAATTCTTTACAATTTTATAATTACATAACCATTTGTTGCAGCAGCCGCAACAAAAACTAACAACATTCTTCTCACTCCTTACAACACGATGATCTTTCAATAAGTTTATTTGTTCTTTTCCTCATATAAATATATCTTTTTTTAATAGCACGGACAATGTTTGTCTAACTAAAAACTTCATCGTCATCATCATTATTGATCTCCTCCTTAACACTACTTATAGGCCAGAACAAGATGTACTTGTTCTTCTGTTATAAGCAGACATGTAAGAATATAAAAACGAAAAAAAAAACAAAAACTACAGAAATTCTTCAAGAGAATTGTTAGGATACAGAATTCCTAAATATGAAGGCAGTATAATTACATAAAATTAGGGATTATTCAAATTCAAAGGATTTAATATTGCATTTTCAAATTTGATTTTTGCTATTCAGCAAGGAAAATTCGATAAGCATCACCGCAAGTAAAACTAAATTTTATTTGTCGTAATAGCTAAATTGTTCAAACGCAGTTTGTTACGTTTAGAAGAGTAGAAAGTAGACGCATTTTACGCCTCAGGCCTACGTATCAGAGATCAGCAATGTATCATTTTTTCGCTACACATGCTGACCCATGAAATTGTAAGTATAAGTGAGTAGACATCATTTAAACTCAACTACTCTGGTTCACTCATAGTCACGAGAGCAATAAACATGAGTGCGACGTCGACATTATACTCATACTCTTAAATGACCTCAGTTTAATTTCTAATTTCAGGAAAATACTTATAATACTCACATTGATTTATTCACCTCATTCAGCTCATCCATTGACCGTTTGAACACAAGTGCTGGTTCACACTCTTCAAGTTTTAGCCGTCAAGTCTTGAGTTTTTAGGAGAGAGGAAAAGAAATGACATTCTCTTTTCCTTTCTTTCCTAAAACGTCCGGCTCACACACCCAAGAAAGATATCTATTTTTTTTAGTAATAATGTAGACGAACACAACCCTTAATACCGTTCGTAACTATTTTCAAGAAAGAACCAAACATTATATACAGGGGTGTCATGGAAATCGAAAACGTAAAACGGAAGAATTTTAATGTGCTGTTTTCACAACACAAGTGACTGAACGTGTAGTAAAATTTATATGGAAAAAACTCAAAAAACTGAGTGCTTTTCATATAAATTTTACTGCACGTTCAGTCACTTGTGTTGTGAAAACAGCACATAAGAGTCGTTTTTCAATAAGGTTTCTGTTATAAAAAAATTGTATGACAATTATTATACAAATAATGATCTATTAAACAGAATACTTTAACAAAAATTGTAAAAATTAGATTAAAAGTTTAATAAAAAGTACTGCCAAATTCTTTCGTTTTACGTTTTCGATATCCATGACACCCCTGATAATGTTCTGTTCTTTGTTAAAAACTTACTTTACTGCATCTTAAAAAAGGGCTAAATCTTGTCCGAAAAGGGCTAAGTTGGCATCACTACTTCTCTATGTACTTATGATTATACCATTGTTGTAAAAGTATTTCTTTAGAGAAGAGAACAAATAAATAAATTGAGTGTTTTTTATTGCATTGTATTGATTATTGGTATTGATTGGCCGTTGTTAAGGAAGACAAGGCCCTTTTGATAAAAAAGAAGTTAACCATACTTTCACACATACACACTTATTTATATGTACATACGCATTCCTTAACTCTTAGATTTCAAACAATGTAGTAGATCGAGAAAGGGAGAGTCATTGAACTTTTTTCTTATTTTTGTTTTTGTTGCTGTTTTTTTTGTACACAAGGCTAGAACAAAAAAGCAACATACCACAAACTTAAAGAAAAAAACCCACCAAAGCCAACACAAACATAGAATGCACAAATTTTTCTATGGATTTTTGTTTAAGAAAAAAAAAAAAAGTTTTGCTGTTTTTTGACTGTGGGAATAAGATTGTAGAAATATACATATCTGAGATGTTTGAATTGTTGTTGGCATGGAATCAGTAGTGTTTAGGGAAAGGTAAAAAAAATACGTTTTAACACATCCACACACATTTTACCGGCTAAAATAACAAATTAATGAAGATGCATTTCTCCTTTAGCTGGTTTGGTTTATGGCCATCTTCAATGATTAATAAATCTTTTATACTTAATGAAATGTTTATAATTTAAACAACTAATGATTTGGAATCTAAATATTTGAAATTAAATCTTTTAAACTAAATAAGTTTTAAATGTCTTGTTTATAGCTTTTGATTTTTTTTTTTTTAGAAATTTTCTTTCTACAGCTGTTTTACATAAATCTTAAAAAGCAGTTCTCTATTTACATTTATGTTTAGCTTAAATGTTAATGCATCTGTTATCATAATATTTAATTTGCATATACAGTTTTGCCATAATTATAATCAGCTGCCTGATCATGATTAGTTTACCATACCCAAAGAGAATAAATGTAAATAGGAAGAGAGAAAACATTTCCTAATACCCAGCATTTACACGTGAAAGTAATTTCATGAAAGTCGCAATACACTCACAATTTTTCACTAACACATTTACATTTTTTTACTTTCAGCCCAACTTTCAGCTTGCTTTCAATGAAAATTTCAAGCAAGCGATTTTTTGACAATTTCATGAAAACAAATGACAATAAACTAAGCAGTGTTGCCTATTTACAACTATTCTTATTAAAGTGGATAAATATTAGGAAAATAAATAAAAATAAATATTAATTGGAACGAATGCCTAAAGTTCGGCGTGAGTATTTGTCTTGGCAACTCTGAAATTACAAATAAGAAAAACAATAAAAATGGAGGCAAAATTAAGCAATAAACAAATTATTAAATTAATAAATTTGTACCGATCCCACCCCATTTTGTGGGATATGAACCACAAATCCTACAGAAGGAACGACATTAAAAAAAAATCGTATGAAGCTATTGCAAAAATTATTAAAATCCTTGTCGTCGTCTTCCCACAGTAGTAGGTCTCTCAGTAAATTCGCTTCCACATCGAATTCACATCTTTTTATTAATAATGGCTTAACCCACTGCCTCCTATTTACTGATTTTTTTATTTTCATATCTTTTTTTTTGTTTTGGTTTTCAATTTCTAGTTTTTTTAGTTCTAAAACTAAAACAATTTTTGCCACTTTGCGCTTTGCGCTTTGACGACATTTTTCAAATGAACTTTCACTTTCCTGTGTAATCGAACAAGAAATTTTCAAGAAAGTCGTCTATTTCATTGAAATTTTTACTTATAATACATATACAGAAATTTCATGAAAGAACTTTCATGTGTAAAGGCAGTGTTAAACACCCCTGTCATTAAACGTGTTTTCTTTGAAAAAATGTCCTGTGTTTTGTTTCTAATACCCCCTTTTACCCACCCTTTTTTATTCTATGTAAAAGTATTTGTAGTAGTTGTGAAAAAAAATTTAACGGAATTTTATTGTTATTAAAAAAATTTCATTTTATGGCGAATATTGCTTTTGTATTGGTGTTAGTAAAGGGTTGTTTACATTGTTTAAAAACACTTTTACAAATGTTTGTTTCTCTTTTTTCTTCACAATTTGCGGCTTTCTTGTTGCTTTTGATGTTTGTTATCATAATTCCTGTTGCAAAGGTATTTGGAAATTGTTGCTCACATTGCATTATATTTACGATGGCCATATTATTCAAACGAAAAAAGGACAATTTGAAATGCAGTCAAAATTATAAATAGTATCAAGGTTATTGGGTAGTTAATAAGATAATTCAAAGAATATGGTATAATCAAGTAGTACTACTATTAATTTATATACTTATTTTATTTTCTATGGAAACATCAATAAAATTTATCTAGAAATTCATATAAAACAAAATTATGTAAAAGTCTTTGAGACAAAAAAAAAATGTAATAAGATAAACTAATTGATATATTTCTGTAGAAGTAATTTTTTTAAATAATACTGTTTTTACATAAAACTAATTTAAACTCCGCACAGCCCATTTGAAATTCGCACTTTACTATTAAAAGTGATTCATAAATAACTATTTTTAATTGGGACTTTTTGAGTATCCAAAAATTATAAGCAATTAAAAGTAATATTTTTGCTGGCGCATTAACGGACACTTGTAGGTTGTATTTTTACCTCCAATATTTTTCATTGAAGTAGCCAAAATGTCCTATTTATATTTGTTCCACTGATGTATTATCTTTTTTCCCCTTCTCACCCAATCAAAATCTTAAATTTTTGTAAACACTGCAGCCCATTTATTTAGATCGTCAATACAGAATATGTACTACCTTCCAACTTAGTATGCCAAAATGGTTCAAACAACCAATGGTAAAAACATATTTTCTTTGCGTGAAATTAATTTAAATTGAAAGTCCTTCAAAGTAAAAGCAGCCTTCGGCATTAAAATATGTTGTGACTATAGACGACAAATATATTTATGGAATATAAAGGCTTGGCTATGTACCAAAAGTAACCACAATCCAGCACAAGGATCATCAAAATAATTTTTGCAATATCATCGGCCTACTTTGTTGAGAGAGAAACTATTCCAGCGTGTTGTGCTGTATTAATGTTGCAATTTTGGGTTTTGGGAAAATAACGATGTATACTTTTTTAAATTCAATTCGTAAGGGTTTATTTAGGACTATGTTAAATTTTGGCAAATTTTCGCTAAAAGCAAAAAATTTAAATATATTTTGCGTTCAACCGAAATTTTCCTCCAATGATGCTTTACATTTTTCCTAACAGATTTAATAGGTATTAATAAAGGGTCCGCCAAATAACTTTGAAAATGCTGTAAAAAAACTACTGAATATTTTCTCAAATTTCTTTTTTTATTTGAAAGTACAATCCTTCCGGTTAAAAATGGAAAATAATTTCATTCAAATGCCTGCCTCGGCTGGCCATGCAGTGCCTACACGATCGGTCCCAGCTCTGCGGCTGGTAATGCGATCTTCAAAAACAGTTCGCAAAACATCGAGTGTAGCTTCGGCTGTGTGGCACGTAGCGCCGTCCTGTTGAAACCAAATGTTGCCAATATCCTCCTCTTCAATTTTTGTCAACATGTCCCGATAACGATCGCCATTAACTTGCTCATTTTCGAAGAAAAATGACCCAATTATGCTTCTGGACCAAAATCCGCACCAAACAGTGACTCGTTTTGGTTGCATCGGCTTTTTAATGTATGCGTGCGGGTTTTCTGTGCCCCAAATACGATAATTTTGCTTGTTTACATACCCGCCAGTTTACTATACAATCCCATCAACTTGATGATGTGGAATCTTTCTGCTACCTTAATAGCATATTCGACAGGAGTGGTGGCTCTGGCGCAGATATCTCCAGCCGAATAAATAAAGCTCGTCAATCATTTGGGCAACTAAATCCTGTGTGGAACTCGTCATACATGTCACGTCGTACAAAGCTAAGCCTGTTTAATTCAAATGTAAAATCCACATTGTTATATGGTTGCGAGACGTGGAATGCAGCAACTCGAGACATACAAGCCATACAAGTTTTCATAAATAAATGTCTACGCAAGATTCTGCGGGTATACTGGCCCTCAACAATTTGGGTCCGTTTCGGTAAGGAGCTAAAGACGTTTGCAATTTGTTGGCTTAGACCAGCGAGTTCCAAAAAGCTTTAGTATAGTCGAACCTTATGATACCAATTTACCTTTAAACTTATAACAAAGCTTTTACGACAGCGGGAATCTGAAATTTCCAATTTTACATTGACTGTGCAACACAGTTTCGGTTGGCGTCAGGCGATTGCAGTTTATTTGCTTACACCTGTAAATTCAGAAAATCCCCGATGGCAAGGTCAAGTTGGACTTAATAGCATGGTTCTTGTACGCAATTCTCGACACTATAGCATATTCGAATTTCAGCAGGTGAATGTTAATGTTATATAGGTATAATACCGTATATATTTTTGACCAATTTAATGTTCTCTTGATTCACAGGTATTGGCTTAAATCTGTAAACAATTTTCATTTAAAACCACTTAATCAAAATTAACAAAACTTTTCGAAAAGTTTAAATTATATTAAAAATTAAGTTGTTTTCAAAAGTTCATCGCGTATGGTTGAATCATTTCAGTTGACCTTCTTGTCGTATATTTGTCGGTTAATAGAAAACAAAATTTTTTATATTTTTCAATTGATATTTTTTAATATATGTAGATACTTTTTCAACAAACTTTTTAAGCATATATACATACAAATATGTGTGTGTATATGCATACTCAGATATAAACTTTAACAACTACTAACATTTTCAAGGTAAAACTTTTAAGAACATTAATGGCTGAACAAAAATAAATTGAAGTTTAGTTTTTCGATTTTTTTTATTATTCTCTGGTATGTAACTATACATATATTTACTTTAAATCTGTATACATATAAATTGTATGAGGTATATGTATGTTGACCAAAAAAGCAGAGTAACATAATACTCACAGGGAAAAAATATCTAGATACCTAAACATATACATATGTATGTAGATACATATACATACATCCACATTAAAATAAACCATGAAAAAAAATCCAGCCAATACTTAAAGACGCCTTTGTTTTAACTTGATTTTTTTGTTTATTTTGTTATTATTATTGTTATGTTGTGTTGTACAATGGATGTACGTTATGTAGCCCATACATGAATGATCATACATACTCGTACTGCCAACCGAGATCAGACTTAATTGCAGCTCATATTGACAGACGAATGAACAGAAAACCGGCAGACAAGCCGTAAAAATCGTTGTTGTAGGTTTTTTAAATTGAACAACAACAACAACAACATAACTAAATATAATATAAATAACATTCAAACTACAAAAATCTCAGATCTGTTGTAGTTGTATGTTGAGTTGTTTGGTGGTTTTTTAGTACTTGTTTTTTTTTTGGTCAACAAATTATGTTATTTTTAGGTTTTTTGTTAATTTTTTTTTGGTTAAATATAAAATACACTTTAAGAAATTAAAAAACTTGGAAATTTGACAAAGAGAAGTTAGGATAATTGATTTGGATTCATTTTTATTAGTTTGGATATTTTTTAATCAAGGTCAGTGGCGCATTTCTGTGACAGTCCACGTTCTGAAAGAAACATTTTAATTGATATATGTATGTCTATGCTTCTGTAGTATAAATCAGTCGCTTCTCTGTTGTTCCTCTTTGTCCGTACAGCTGTTACTATCAACCCAATTATAAATAAAAATTGCACTGAAGTTTTTTCCTTTATGCTATTTTTCATATCTAAATTAAATGGTAAAAATGGGATGGAAAAAACTCCCGAGGAATTTTTATTCATGATTGGGTTGCATGCTGTTTACAGAAGATACAGTACGATATGTGTAGCGCAGTTACCCCTAATTACGGTAACCCTATTTTTAAAACCAAAATACAGAACACAGAACGAGTTTTATTTTTCCAAAATAGGCCGTTTTTAAGGGTGGTCTGACCACAATGCGCGATGTTAATTGTTAACAAAACAAAAATTGTTCAGAGAACTATTTTACTATAACAATCTATGATAATTATGTGTGAAACAAATTATCGGCCAATTGCTCGCCACGCCTTCAGTGGCATACCTCTATCCGATGGCCCATATTTTTAATGACTGAGACATAATTGAGGTTTAATGTCGTTAATGTACCGAGCTATCTTATCCCTATGCTCTTGAATTGTTCTTGGCATATTGACGTACACTTTTTCCAACTGTCTAACGGTGTCAAAACACATGATCGTTACGGGCAATTTCCATCGTCACGAAGTAAGATAACACGGCCATTGAAAAAGAGTCATTTCGTTGGCTGTGTGGTAAGTGACACCATCCTATTGGAACCACATATCGTCCAGGTCCACATTCTCAATTTCTGTCCACAAGAATTCCGTTAGCGCACACCATTCACGGTAACTGCTTGGCCGACCTCATTTTCGAAAAAGTACGGCCCGACGACGCCGCCAGGCCATAAACCAAACAGGTGTTTTCACTTTTCCATTTTCATTTGAACGCCCATTTTCGTAAAGGCTTCAACAATCTTTACGAGCTGCGCAATTGTGAATCTCTCCAATATTGAGTAAAGAAAGTCAAATTAAGTTTGGCAAAAAACTTGACTTAAGGTCGTTACTAGGGAGATCGGTTATACGACTTTTTCAATAACCGGTTTTTGAAACAATATATAATAATAGTTGCTATTTTAAAAAACCGGGTTTCGGTTAAGTATTTTAAAAATAGCCGGTTAACCGGTTTTAATTCGAATACATAAAAATACAAAAAATCAAATTAGTTTTTGGAATAAAAACTTAATTAGAATAAAAACAAAACAATTCACGAAGGTAGGGAACCAACAAAATACATAGATATGACTTAAGGCATGTTCAGACCTAACAAATATTTGACAATAAAATCTTAAAAAATGAGAGTGACCAGTAAATTAATTAAATTTAAACTTTATTTTTTACAACTTCTATTTAATTGCTAAACTTTTTGTCTAAAGCAGCTCATACTCTTGCAATAAAATTGTTCAGTTTAACGTATTGTAAAATTGTATGGGCCGCTTAAGATGATAATTGTATTTATGCATAATGTTGTTAAGAATAATTAATTGGTGTGAAGTATTTTTGAAAAACTTTGGTTTTAAAAAATTGTAGGAAAAATAAGATTAAAAGTTTCCATGACACCCCTGTATATATTTAAATTTGTTTTTGTTTCAGCATTATAGAAACAATAGTAATATGAACATGCTTTTTGTATGAAATTTCTGGCAATTCTTCAATTTCAATTCAATTTTATTTAAGTTCTTGGTAATTTAATAAATAAATCTGAAGAATTTTTCCATATCCATCCATATAACTTAAGAGTTTTTCATTCATTATTGGCAGCATATTTCTGTGGTTTTCATGGGCAACCACGTATGTCCATTTTTTCGATTTTGAAATGTTGATGCCATTTTAGTTAATATTAAACGCTCTTTGCATGGTTCTAAAAACATAAAGACCCATTCCCATTTTTTAACTCAATTAAAAAGTTCAAAAGGTGCAATACTAGGCCCATAGCTTGATCTAGAATGGGTTTTTAGGCTCTCCTAAAAAATTTTATTTTTAGACATACGCGGTTGCCCATGAAAACCACAGATTTTAGTAAAGTATTATTTGCAGTCTCTTAAAAACTACTTGGAACAGGGTCTAGTTTTACTTGGCGTATATTTATGTCAAGCTTGCATACTAATTAGAAGTGATTAATAAGTCGTGACGTTGAAAAACCTTTGCAACTTATCATTTTAGGGCCGTTTAAGCACCATTGTCTTTTAAGTCAGTTCGATATTATCACCAGAGATGACATCTTTATAATGTATTTAGAATACTGTCAAATTGTTAATTACTTTTTAAGCTGAACTTTGTTTTTGGTTTTTGTTACAAGAACACTCGCTTATGTAAGCGATTTGTATTTACATTGCTCATAATATTTTTTTGACTTTTGTTACATTTTGGTTTGAAATTTTTTATAAAAAGTTCAAGTTTTTCAAATATTCAATTAGAAAAATGCTTAAACTACGGGTACATTTAAATTGTATACTTATAAATTACACATAACTAAAATAACCGGTTTATTCGATATTCGAAAAATTGACATTTTAAAATATTCGACTTGGGCAAAACTAAAATAACTTGTTAAAATCGGTCGAATACTATTCGATCAATCTCTCTAGGTGTTACTCACAGTTAACATCGTGCATTATGATTGGACTACCCCTTATTACAGAGATTATTGTTTAAAACATTCGAAAATTGTAATCCAATTTCTTTCTTTTTTTTAATTTTGGATTTTAGCAAAAAAAAAAAGTTAAAAATTTATCAATCCCTCGATAATCGAAAAAGAATAAAACAGATCTTAAAAAATGTATAAAATGTTTATTGGTATAATTTTTAAATTCTGTTCTTGGAAACTTAAAATCTTATTTTTTTTGGAATTTTTTATTTCGTTAGAATAAATTAGGTACAAAGTAGGACTTTTTACTCTCTTAAAAGTTATCATTCCTTTAAATTTTTCCAAAAAGAAAGTTTCCAATACTTAGGAATGTATCACTTTCAGTTATTTTATTGAATACAGAACATTAAGGCCCTAATTTTGTAAAACACAACGCAAGCCAAAGTATTAAGTATATTGAAAGCAAAAACAAATTCATGAATATTTTGTAATTTTGTTATTGCTTTGTACAGAAATTTATTAACCGTTTTAAAATTTTCTACGCCACAAGCAATGAGGCATGAGGCGTATGACATCTTAAAAACCAATGTGAATTTCTGTTAGAAGCAACAACAAAATTACAAAATATTTATGAATTTGTTTTTGCCTTCAATGTAATTCTTTGTCGTTGCGTTGTGTTTTACAAAATAAGGGGCCTTAATTAAATTCAGAACAATTAAAGGTTTTTGTATAATTCAGAACGAAACGGCCACCGTACCCATAATGCTGGTATTTATCATAACGGGGAACTGCAAATTTTTCCCAAAGTTAAGAAGCTCTTTTTCGTTTTCCTTTTATGGAGTGTTGGCAAAAGAATCCAAGAAATTCTGCTGGAGTTGCTATTGAACAACAGTGTGTTAAATTATTTAATAGCCCAATCAAAGAAACATAAATAAACTTTTGAGGATGACCTTATGAATGACTTTATGCGCCTAAATCCAAACTATTCTCAACCGGTGCATGCCTCAAGGTTCAAATGCGAAAATTCAACCCATTGGCGTTTATAATCTTAAGCACTGTTGACACTACTCTTTAAAGGTAGAAGTACGAAGCAGGTTTGTAAGGGAGCATATTAAGGACTAATGGTGAGAGGATGAAAAGGGGACTCAATGCCTACTACACATGCAGGAACTCCATCGGTAAGAACTGGGATCTGAGGCCGGATATGGTAAACTGGATTTACACATCGGTGGTTAGGCCTATACTTACCTATGGATGCACTGTTTGGGATGCGTTGAGAGTAGATAGATATAGGAAGATGCTCAGCAAGGTTAAAAGAAGTGCATCTCTTAGCATCACAGGTGCATGGAGAAGCACTCCGCAGGCAGCGTTGGACATCCTACTATATCTGCCCCCTATTGAGCATTTTGTGAGGTGTGTGGCTGCTAGGAACCTAGGAACCGGATAGGAAAGCTTGGCGTGGATCCAATGAACTGTTTGACGGGTGAGCAGTATTCACGGATGTATCCAAGATGGAAAACGGCACTGGTGCCGTTGTATTTATCGCGGACACCGAGGTAAAAAGGTCTTCGAGGCTGAGCTCCTAGCGTTCTGGAGTGACAATTTACGGCGATAGTCAGGCGGCGCTGAGGGCATTGACAAATTATACGGTGCGATCGTGGCTGGTCGCTCAGTGTAGGCATGCTCTTAGGGAACTCATGGAGTTATTAAATTTAAGGCTGTGTTGGGTACCTGGATACTGCATGGTTGATGGAAATGAGGTGGCGGACGAACTCGCGAGAGTGGTAAGGGACAGGGGGTAAAGCCCCCCTATGTTATTACTATGGGTGATACGGGAAAGATTCCGTGATGATGTTAACCGGTCCTGGAGGGATAGAACGGATTGCAGGGTGTCTACGGCACTATGGCCCAGATTGGACGCAGGGACAACCATAGTTCTACTTGGATTGGACAGGGGATACCGGACTTCTGCAGATTGTGCGATGATTCTGAGGATCTAGAGACGATCGAGCATGTACTGTGCC
This sequence comes from Pollenia labialis, assembly GCA_949318255.1. Taxonomy (NCBI): domain Eukaryota; kingdom Metazoa; phylum Arthropoda; class Insecta; order Diptera; family Polleniidae; genus Pollenia; species Pollenia labialis. The sequence goes on along the minus strand of OX439139.1, from coordinate 160,265,125 downwards.
ACTGTCCTAGAAGCAGGGTCTCAGACAGAAATAGCCAGGAGATAGTTTTCACGAAGAACTGGGGAACATCGCTAGATGTAATCATGTTAATCTACTGGGGTTTGTCACGGAAATAGTGCGATTGCTTCTGTTCAGGGGATTGTAGAGAAGGTAATAGTTCTACGTGATACCTACCAACTTTCTTAATTCTATCCACCTCTTATTTCTTTTCTTCACTTTTCTCTTTCTCTACCTTTTTGATTGAAGGGATTCACAATAGACCGCATTAGTCTCCGAGTGGAAGTGTGTCCTTGGGCACATTACCCTTCTTAACCTCACCTAATCTAAGGAATAACGGGAAAAAAAGAATTTAGTGTGTTAAGCTGATCGTTACATGCACCAATTTTTATATGCGCTGAATGAAGCGCTTTCTATGTCAGAAATTTATTGCTTCAAAGTGGGAACTATTGGGTTACTAATAACTAAATCCATTAAAGAAAGAGAAAGAGATACTTAAGACATAATTAACTTGTGGGCTATGGCTGACATAATTCCTCTTAAATTTTTTTAATACAACTTCAAATATTTGCCTAGTGTGACATCATTCTACAGTACGTACAAGTAAATTTGATTACTTTACTATTTACCTTGGTATTTAATAGTTCTTGGAAATTTCTTAGAAAAAATTGTATAATCATGGAAATTATTATTGTGTGTATTTTTTTTTTTAAATTTGCCTAGAAAAATAATTTGTTTTTAATTTTATTAAAGAATTTTGTCTGTATAATTTAATTTTTTTTTTAAATTATTTAGTAATGGACCACAATTTGTATAGAGATTTTTTGTTGTTGTGAACAGGCAGGCATTTACAATTCTTTCGTTATAAATTTTTATGTATTTTTAAATCTTTATTTTAATCATTAAAAAAAACTCCAGCATGACTGACTAGTAAAACTGGTTTTCAATTTAAGTTTAATATTAATGGCTGTTATGAGATTTTTTATGTGGATTGGAAAAATAAGTGTTGTTTTTAGTTTAATTTGGTAGGCACCACGTGGGACTTTTTATGCGTTTACTTTTAAACATTTTCAGTTGTTAAGTTTGGGCGCCTTTAGGGATTTTTTAGGGTTTATTAAGTGTTTCTTTTTTGGGTTTTTTTTATTAATAAGATTGCAGACAATTAGGCGTTTACAAGCTGATATGGCGAGAAAAAGGGCAGAATTTTTTAAGTAGAAGGTAAAAATTAGTCATACCTTAAATAATTTAACATTGTGTGTTTAATAATTTTTATATCCAAGAAAATTTAAAAAATTTTTTTAAAAATATTCGAATTTTGGTAATTAGTGGATTCAACTTTACGTATATAGAGTTATTGCGATCTTCTTAATTCCTTCTGGTTTAATAATATATGCCGAATAGTGCGCCATATTCCAAGCACATTTAAACACTTGTGCCGAATGGTATTCGAAAAGCAACGTTTATAAATATTTATTTCGAAGTTTCCGAATCATTTTTTTTGTCCGGACAATTTTCTTTTTATATGTAGTTTGACGTCTCTCTTCATGATAGAGAGAAATAATTTTGTTGGGAATATTTTCAACTTGATTTGGTTACTAAATACAATTAAATCGTGCTGCCACATATTTTTTATTTTTGCCGCTAAAGTTAAACTGACCAGCCACATAATATTTTATGTATAATAAAATCGCAGAGTATACATGTGGTAAAAGGGTATTCATATGTTTTGTTTTGGAACAATTTTTATTAAAAAAATTAAAATTTAAAAATATTTTAAATGGAGGTAAATGAATCAATTGCACTAAAGCTTACGCCTCGTTTACACACGTATTTCATATGGTAGTTTTTGTTTTGCCAGACAAATTGTTTTTTTTTTTTATATTTTTATTTTTTTAATTCCCTAAGCTAATCCCGCGAAGCTCTACGCTTGTCTGCAGGAAATAAACCAGAGTCTCTGGCGGGAATCGAACCCCCGCGCTGATAGACTACCTCACTACCTCACTACCAGCTACCCTACCGGGGCACTCGAAATCGTGTTGGGAAAAACTCTCAGTAAAACCAATTTTCTCCGGACAAAAAAAGTGTTCGGAAACGGGTAAATCGAGCTTTTATTTCGTTAATAATCTAAGCTACCGCGTATTTCGATTCAAAAAAATATTTTACGAGTTCCAAAAATTTGTACTGTTTGTAACGATTTTAGTACTATTTTTTTTGAATGGAAGTTTTTTTTTATACTTTATCGAAAACAAAAATAGCTTTTAAAACAGCAACTCTCTATTACGAACAATAACTTTGTGTTAAATTTCCCATTTGTTATTAAATACAACACTGCAATCGTTTCGAATGGGTTCGAAAATCGTAAGACTTACAAAAATTGTTTCAACACGTTAACTATTTTTTCGAAGATTTTTAGGTAATGAATGCATCAAAGGAACTGAAAAGCTAATGATCGTACAGGGATCGGAACGTCAACATTAAAGCTGTGAGGATTATAATAGAGATTATTTTAAAAACATCTACTGTAGACATTTATGTCGCTGTTAAGGCTCCAGTAGGAGTTTAAGGAACATATATATTTAGGCTCTGCAATGCTTCCAAACTCGGGCTTAGCATTGTAACAGAATACTTGGAGTTCCATAATGGGAACTGGAAAGCTGATAGCGTGCAGGCAGTAAATCTTGACTTACTGAATAACTTAAATTAGTGGGAACTTCCCGGCGCTTTCAGGATTTGTAGAAAGCTCTAGTCCTTAACTTAAGATTCTAACATTAGACATAAACTAAGAAAACCTCTTCCCGTTTGTTTTAACAAGAGTGCTTTGCATATAATCATTAGGGTTTAGTAAGGAAACTCTGCCCCACTTAATTATCACAAGCAAATTTACTTGTTATCTAGAGTTAGTCAATTAGTCAATTCTTCTCGTAAAATTCTAATGCATTGCTCATAAATGTTAATACCGTGTTCAGATATGCACCTTAATTGACTTTTACGCAATAAATGCAATTATTGGGCTCAATTATCCATACAAAATTGCAATTTAGTTATTGCTCAATTAATACGAAATTGTTATAAATTTTTAGTAAAATAAAAATGCAACACTGTCACAAGTGTGTTAAGTGAGTAAAACCCAACTCACTAAACAAAGTGTTTTGACATTTTTGACAACAACAAAATAACAAAAACAAAGGTCCATCCATTAGGTCTGCACAAAAGCCAGATGTTTATATTGTTTTTTTTTAAGATGTCAAAAGTTGTTTACATTTTGCTTAAGTTAAATTGTGTATGTGTGAACAGAAAGATAATTATGTCAATAAACCGAATATTGACTCAATAAAAAAGGTATATCTGAACACGGTATAAGACAAAAGTTTGAAAAATTTAATGAAAATTTTTTAAAAACGTCGGTTTATTTAACCCTACATAAATATGACAACTTCTTGAAGAGTCAAAGCTGATAAAGCTTTTCAGCATAAACCCTAACTAAACATATTCTAAATTTTTCTAAAATAATGTTAAGATTTCCTTTTTTAAATCTACAAAATTCTACAAACCTTTAACAAATTAAAATTTTCTACCTGGTTTTCTGCTACTAAACCAACCAACATCTTCCAATCACATCCAAAACACAACTTCTCTTAAACCTCGAGATTTTGTATATAAAACAACCACTTTATAACGCTTAAATCAATGGCCTTTTAGCCAAAGTAAAATTGAAAAGTTCTATCGTTGAGATAAAAAATAAAGAACCCAAGAACATTTTTTATAAAAAAAATGTCACATAATACGAAAATTCTTAACTTAATGGTTTAGAAAAAATAACAAGAAAATAAGAACAACAAATAAAAGATAATAAAGTATTTCTCCTCGTAAGTATGAAATAAAAATACTAACTTTCTTTTTAATCTTGATATTTACATAATAATATAAAACTTTATTAATAAAATGGTTAACACTCGCACTCACTATAAACTCTAACAATGTAACAAATGATTTTAATTCAAATATACAAAGAATGCATAAAGTGAAGAGGAAGAACGGCGGAATTTAATAAAATATTATAACCTTTTTCTTTTGTTAAAACCTTTTTATTTAACAGCAGCATCACGTTAAAATTCTTTGAACGCATGGAAAATCAACAACAAAAGAAGCAAAAAATATAAAAGATGAAATGAGGACGATACACTACATAAGTATCGTCATAATTGAAGAGGATGTGTAAAGGAAAGATTTTTGGTCTTTCCTTTTATCATGTATTTTTTTTTACTTAGACAATAATAATAAATAATAAATATTATGTAATACTTAACTACAGGGTGGCCCAGAAAGACCGAAGTGGTGTGAATTCCTTATAACTTTTTATATAAGACATATTTTTTTAATTTTTTGTTTTTTAAATACAGTAAATTTATAGGGAATATTTTTAGATTAGTTATTAAAAATGATATCCCGCAAGTGGTGGCTATTTTCTGCATCGCACAAATGTGCTCGTTCCAACACATTTTCCATGACCTTTTGCAAAACTTCCGGTGTTATGTTGTTAATTTCGTCTCGAATATTGGTTTTTAATTCCTTTATAGTCCTAGGCTTATTAACATAAACTTTCCCTTTTAAATAACCCCAAAGGAAACAGTCTGGAGCGGTTAAATCCGGGGAACGCGGACGCCAATTAAAATTGCTTCTGCGCGAAATTATTTTTTCACCAAAGATGTCGCGTAAAAGAGCCATTGTGGCCCTCGCAGTGTGCGCTGTGTCTCCATCCTGTTGGAACCATATTTGCGGATGGTTTTCCACGGCTGGCCTTACAAAATTTTCCAACATGGCCCGATATCGATCACCATTGATGGAAATGGCGACACCTCGTTAATTTTCAGAAAAATATGGGCCAATGATCCTTTCTGAAGAAACACCGCACCAAACAGTACACTTAACTGGGTGTAACTGTCGTTGATGAAGTACTCTCGGGTTTTCCGTAGCCCATATCCTACAGTTTTGCTTGTTAACGAACCCATTTAATTGGAAATGGGCTTCGTCATAGAGCTGCAAAACTATCGATAGTCGCACCATCGATAGTTTCGATAGTTTTAAAATGAACTATCGATTATATCGATACTATCGAATTTTTTTTAACATACATACATAATATGTATTATGTATGTATTTTGTAGTACATTAAAAAAATCAGGGTAGCATTACCAATTTCTTTTATATGTATTTACACTGGATTCTCTTATTGTAATTTACTTGCTCTTATTTTACATTAAGTAAATGCAAACATAATGTTTTTAAAGACAAATTAGAAAATACATACAAAAATTTACCAGCGGCGAAAAGCCTGTGTTGAGTAAGTATGCTTTTAAAATTTTCCGATAGTATCGCTGTCGATAGTCGCACCATCGATAGTCAGCCAAAAATAAAACTATCGATACTATCGATAGTACTATCGATTGTTTTGCAGCTCTACTTCGTCACTCATCAACAAGTTATGAATAAAATTAGGATTCTCTTGTGCTTTTTGCTGGAAATAAATTGCACAGTCAAATCGTTTCTGGTAATCTGTCGGTTTCAATTCCTGGACAAGTTGAATTTTGTATGGAAACATTCTTATGGTATGCAAAATTCGCTGCAGTGTCCCTCTTGAGAGCCCAAGTTGTGTCGAACGTCTCCTGGTTGATGTTTCTGGATCCTCCCGATTACTCTCCTGTACCACTTGAATATTGTGAAATGTGTGGACAGTTCGTAGTCTGCCGGAACCAGGAAGGTTCCTTACTGCTCCTTGTTGTCGAAAATTTGCAACCAGACGGTTTATTGTTGACTGAGAGGGTGCAACCCGCACATTAAATTGACGATGGTATGCACGCTGAGTCAACACAATGGACCGTTGATTTGAAAAGTAAATTTCAACGATTTTGGCACGATAGAAAAGAAAAAAAAAATTATAATAAAAAAGTTATAAGGAATTCACAACACTTCGGTCTTTCTGAGCCAACCTGTAGTTAAATTTTTTTGTTTAACAATTTTAATTTCCTACTGATTTATAGAAATATAAATTAATTCTTAAACAAAGAATTAATTCCTTTAGAGATTTCGCAAAATTTTTTTTAATTTGGTGTACCCGGCAGGCAAGTTAATGGCGAGTTAGTCTAATAATTCCAGGTTCCGCCTGAGATTCTGATAAGTGAATTCGCCTTGACTGTTCGGTTAAGTTAATTAAGTAAGAATATAATTACACCTGTGTGCTGTGTGCCAATGTGTGCAATATATAGAAATATTGGTTCAAGACTTACTTTAATATACCGATTGACTCAGAATCTCTTTCAGAGATTATTTATTGTTGTCTGTCCGTCCGGCTGGCTGATTGTCTGTCCATGGAAGCATTGAGCGCAAAGTGCAGGTTCCAATTTTGATGATAATGTAATGAAATTTGATACATACTTTTTTAATATTATAAGGACTTAGCCTATTGAAAATGGTGAATCGGGCTATAAATTCACATTGCACCTAACACATACTTCTTCCCGGAATAGAGTCGTTGCGCCTATTAACCATCTTATTGTGTGTTGGCATTAAGATTAAATTTTGTTTAAAAATCAATTTTTTTTTTAATTCAGTCCATCAAATACAACTCCCGAAAATAGCTTAAAATGCCATAACTTCCTTATAAATATTGGTATTGATATAAAATTTGGCGACGATAACTTGTATAGCAGCAACTATGTCTATAACTATATAAACCCCCTCTAAAATCGCTTTAAGACAAACAAAATTCATTTAGATGTTGATATTTAAATAATATTCGGCACAAAGAACTCATATATGAATCTTAACCTCATAACATCATTTTGTTTTCCCGGGCTCATGATTGGCGAAAGAGAGCACCCTCTCGAAAATTTGTGTTTCTATATTGTGGTCGGGCTTGACCGGCTATACTATCTTACGTTTTTTTACTTTAGATGATTGGCCAATTCACGTGTCCTAAAGTGCTAAAGTACTAATTAAGGCTAAACAGCCTGTTGTATCATAATATGATAAATTATTGTATACGTCAAAATTATAAGGCAAGAAAATATTAAAATTAAACATATTTTTATTTCGTGAATAAATAAATAGAAAGTTAAAGAAACATAATCAATGGAAATTGTGAACACAAAAAACTGCTAAAAAAAAACATCAGACTAAAAAATCATAGGTAACAAATTTGTATTGCTATATTACTATTTGAATATAAAAACAATAAAACTAAATTTTTACGACAGTAATATAATTATAACAAATACAACCTACGGCACAATAGAACACTTTGTTAAATGCCTAAATATTCTTGAGATCTTAAAATAACTAAAAAATGTTTTTCTTGTTTACTTTAAAGAATTCATCGTTTTATTTCACTGAATTTGCTAAAATATTTATACCTATCAAATATAATTGTGTACAATATGATCATATTTAATGGAATTTAAATTAAATTTTCAATAAAACATCTAAAGCAACAACAGAAACAGGGAATAAAAAATGCATTCAACTCGGGGATTTTTTTCATAAATAAAGTTTCTTCTTATTCTTTTATGATTTCTAAATGCAACCAACTCTCAATGCAGCATCTAACCATTCTCCTTACAAAAGCAGTAGACATAAAAAATTAAAAACGATTTTTTCTGCCTAGAAAAAAAACGATTTAAAGATAAAAAAAAAAATTATAAAAATACTCTACAGGAATGTTATGAATTGGTGTTGGTAAGAAGGTTTGGCTGCTTGTCGATTTGATACCTGTAGAGAGAATCCAGCCAGCCAGCCTGCCAGTTTTTGGTGAATTATCCTCTCCTTTCTCTCATTTATACTCCAAAATAGACAGGAGTTAGATAGAAAATAAAGTTGATGAAGTTGCACAGTGGGAGATTTTTTGAAAAATGGGAAATAGAAAATAAATTTTAACTTTCTTAACGAATTGGACGATTTTAGTTTTGATTTCGGATCGAATGCATACTTATCAAAATTTTTTCGTAAACTCAAACATAATTAATTTTTTAAATAAATAACCTAATTTCAAGATTTATGGGGCGGCCTTTAATGTCTCTTATTATATCGTGCGTTTAGCTTGCGATCTGACACAGTTTTTTTTACAAATAGTCTAGATCCCTTGAGCATACTTTTGGAATTCGAAGTCGCCAAACTTCTTGCTATTGCGATTTGCAGAACTCCTTTTAAGCGATTAAAGTCAGAATCGCCAATGTTAAGCGTTTTGCGATGGTCAGAAAAACGCCCGATAATATCGGATTCTATATATAGAAATTTAAATAAATGTATTTCCACGTATTTTTTTTAATAATCTCCCACTGTGCAATGGTGTTGATGATGATGATGGCAGTCTAAAGTAGAGAATTTAAAAGGTATTTGCACACTACAGTGCCAGTGTACACTATCCGTATATAAATATGTATACTTTGCATAATGAAATCCATTTGTTTGTTTGGTTTTAACACCTATGGCTGCCATGACTAGGTGATGTTTCATTTGAAAGGTAAATATTATTGTACTTAAAGTCTATGTTGTTTTATTTTGTGTTTTTGTATTTGGTTGGCTTTAACATTCGCCAAGAGTTGTAGCTGTTGCCTGCCGTTATCTGTGTATTTGTGTTTTGCAATGTAATTTTAATGACTGCGTGTGTGTAGTTTGAAAAATGTATGCAATGATTGTTACTAGAGGCAGGATATTTGTAGGCGTTGGACAAAATACAAAAATAAAAAGAAAAATCTTTAATATAAAATACTCGTACAAATTGTTATTTGCGTTAAAAGAAAATTGAAAACAGCAAAGTAATAAAATTTGATTTGAAATGGATTTAAAATGTTAGAAACACATAAACATACTTAAATAAGAATGTTAGAAGTTTTGAAAGGAAAGAGAAAATTAAAAAATTCACTAAAGGTATAAAGGAAAATAAAAAAAAATACATAAATTAAACTTAAAACGAAAATACAGGCCTGCCACAGAAATCATTTTCGACTGAAAGTCAAAGTAATTCCGTATTGTGCTTCTCCAAAAATCGAAAATTAAATTTAAAGGACTAAAATAAATTGGATTAAAATTGCAACTGCTGAATTAAAACCAATTTGATCGGAATGTGTAACATGTTGAATCTTAAAATCATTTATTAACATGTAAACTCTCATGGACAGTGAATTAAAGTTGAAAATTGCGTTAAAAGTGAACATTTGTAAAAAAATATGTATGAAGAATTCGAACTTATTTGAAAATAAGTATATTGAATAATGAAGAATTATTTAAAAAAGTGTTGTAAGAAAAATTTTTCGAGAATGTTCGAAAATTCGAATTAAATTTCGAAAATTTATTTTTTTTACAAATTAGAGCTAATTTTTTTTTTAATTGTTAAAATATAATATTTTGCTTTAAATTATTTCCTATAATTGTAGTAAGGAACGTGGAAATATATTTTTAAAGCTTATTAAAAACATTTTCGAAAAGTTAGATTTATGGTGTTTTCTTTTCTGGTATTAATGTTCAATGCTACCATTCGCGAGAGTTTTTGTTATATTCTTAAAATATATATGTACATATAAAAGTGTGAGCAGTTGTCGTTTTCCTTTCTAAATATGTTGCAAAAAAAAAATGCCAAATTTGTTCCAATTCTTACACCCAGTTACATATAATTGAATGTGAGATAATACCCTTTTTTGCATCAGCGTTAAGTACTTTTTTATGCAAGCAATTATTTTTTTATTAACTTTTTTCTTGTGTTTGCATACAATTTGTGTTGCATTGTGATTTTTGGTTATATTGTGATGGATATAAAAATTTTTGTTCTTCGTTCGTTTTACTTTTATGTAGCATTTTTTTTTTTGGGCTCAAAATTTTAAATAACACATGTAGCACTTTTTAATGTTACCTAAAATCACTCGAAGTGTAATATGTTGTATAACTTCAATCGAACAAAATTAGCTGTTTTGCATAACAGCTACATATTTTTATTTTTTTTTTAGCGATTTTCAAAAATATTTATTCGGCTTCTGAACACTATTATGGTTTGTAAACAACATTGACATCACAAATCACGTGCAAAAATTTAAAGCGCTAATAATATTTACTCGTATTTACATTTTAATGTGTTGATATTTTTTATGTTTTTAAGCAAAATTTTCTTGAAATTATAATGACAAAAATGGTTGTACAAACAAAGTAGTCATTACTTCAGTTGTAAAAAGGGCAATATGATTACTTTAAATAAAAGTGAGGGTAAAATAGGCAACATGTTAACATTGTACTTAGTGTTCATGCAACATACATATTTACAAAAAAATTGAAAATTGTTCCCACAGTTGTATATTTTGTTGTATATTATAGCAGCAAAATTTTATTTTATATTTTAATATGAGCGGCGTTGCCTGATTTCGCTGCTGGCAACTCAAATTCAGTTCAGTCGTCATCCGTCGTCGTCCCATTAATTTTAAGTTACAACTGGATTTTGAAGTTATTATTAAACATTTTTAAATTCTGCTTTTAAAGAATTTAATTTTTTTTTAAATTTTAAATTTTGTTAAAAGAACTTTAATTAAATTTATTTTACAATTTCTTTTAGCACGAAATTTAAAATAGTCGCTTTGCTTTTTCTTTAATTTAGTTCAATTATCGGTGTATTAACACCGACATTCACATTTTCCATAACAGATTTTTGAAATTTCCCATTTAAATGCAATTTGCACTCTTTCACTTTAAAAATTGTTCACCTTTTTTTGTATTCTTTTTATGAGTTTAACAAATTTTTCACACATTCTTGTGAAGTAAATAAAAAGAAAAATACATTTCTTTCTTTAATGTACCTTAAAAGAGCACACTCTCCTTGTATTCCCATCCAGCTGCCACCATTCTCCTGCTCTTGTTCTTCAACAGTCATCCATCCAATTAACATCATGTTCATGTAACTTTAACCATAAACAATATCAAGAGCATTTATGTGCAAAAAAAGTGGAATAAATAAACATTTCTTTCTTCTTAACAAATTATCTTACAGAATACTTTTTAAAGTGTATGAATGAAGTTTTTTTAGTATGTATGTATGTATGTATGTATGTTCTTTTATTTATTATATTTTTATTATTATGAGAACGAAAACTGTGTTACAATTCTTTTAAATCTTTTTCTTCTTAATATTTTACTGTTGCTGCTGCCTCCACTGTGCTCCCTTTGCAATGATCCTTCAAGTTACTTGTAACGTGATTTTGAAAAGTGTAAAAGCGAAACAAAACAAAAATAAATTTTAACTTGAAGTCAAAATCGTTTCATTTCCGATATTTTTTATCAATAAAAATTTCTACCGTTGTTGCCTTTGCTGTTCTCAGACAGAGATTGTCAAAAAAATAAAAACAATGTTGCCAACGAAAGTAAAAGTATAACAGTAAAAACATTTCCCTTTCCTAAAATTAATCTTGACTTGGAACCACTGTTAACAATTCATGTTCATTGGTATTATTTTACCTTGAGTTTTGTTTTTTTTTTGGTAAATGTATGTTTGAATCTCCTTCACTGCTCGCTCTGGCAACCAACCATTATTGTTCCATCCTTTTAATCTTTTCCGTTTAGTTAAGCCTGCAGTCATATGGAAACTGAAAATGTTAATGTTTGCATTTAAGTTAAAAAAAGGAAAAAAAAATTATATCATTTTTTTTTTTAGTTTAAAAATACTGAAACACGTTGTTTTTCGAGGGATTAAAAAGTGAAATTGAGTAGAAGTTTGTTGTTTCTTTTTTGTTCACCGTTTCTCTAGATAAAATTGAAAATCATTTTATTTTTATTTTAATGCTGGAGGCTTCAATTTGTGGTTTATGGCTTTCAAATTGTTTTATTAACAGTTTTTAATTTTTTTTTGAGAGAATTCACACTTTATAGAAAAGTGTTTGGAGGAAAAACATTTTAATGCACTTAAAATTTTTTTCTCTTTTAAACTTTTATTTTCGTTAATAAAAACACACTATTTCGATGTTTAAAATTTAATAAATCCGGCTTAAATTAAAAAAAAATTATTTAAGTCCGAACAATAAAAGATGTTTCAAAAATCGTTATTCCAAATTTAATAATAAATTATACTTAAATCTATTTTTAATAAGTAAGAAAGAATAGTCGGTAAAGCCAAAAACAAATTTTGCGAGCTTACTCTATTTGGGACCCAAGGGCAATCTCTGACTTGCCAGAACATAATTATCAGGGGTGTGCTGGAAATCGGAAACGTAAAACACTAGAATTTCAAAAAGATTTCTGTAATAAAAGAATTTTATGACCAATATTATACAAATATTTCCCTGTTAAACAGAATTTTATAACAAAAATTAAATTCAAAATGTATTAAAAACCACTTCCAAATTCTGGCGTTTTACGTTTACGATTTCCTGCATACCCCTGTATGTTATGAGGTCAAGATTAATGTAAACGTTATATAAATTTCACCAAGTTCAGTTTTAATTAACTATCAATTATAACTAGGGATGAGATTTTCATGAACCAAAAAATGAAAAATATGCGCTTAAAATATGCACTAAAATAATAAAAAATATGCACAAAAAAAAATAAAAAATATGCACTAAAAACTTAAAAAATTCCCATAAAAAATCGTTTTTTAATTTTACTTAAAACAAAAATATATAAAATTCAGTCTTTTGTTATCCAAATATCTGTAAAAAACTAAAATAACTAATTTAAAATTTTGTTTGTTTAAATAAATAAGTACTGTTTTATTAAAAGTCTTGTACTTGACGAACGCCAATGCATTTTGAAAAAATTTATTTTCAGATCCAACTTTGATGCCAGATCGGATCAAAAATATTAGAAATTTATTTTATTTTTTTAAATCTTTAATATTTTTCCAAACGTTTTGGATTTTTTATTTTTTTTTAATTTGTCGGCATATTCTTCCTTCCACAGTTTTAATTTTAATTTCTGCAATAGCAATATCAATAAATTTGACTTGAGTATAAAGTGAACTAAAAACCTCCTAATTAGTTATTGTTTCACCAATAATTATGTAACTGATGTTATTTAAATTCCATATTTCTTTTAGTTTTTCAATTGCATACTCATCGGTATCAACAAGCTCTTCAAGCATTCTTAATATACTTAAAGTTTTTTGAAAAGATTTCTGAAGCATCTCGCCAGGTCCCCAATTAGTGGTGATGGGGAACCAAGGGGTACATTTCATTAAAAATTGCAGTATTATCGAAATGGCTTCTAATTTCCTCTGCAACGCGGTATAACCTGTATTCCAAGCAAATAACTTGTAACAGTTTTGGATATAATATTTAAAACCCATTGGAAGCCTTTACCATGAAATTCTGGTATTAAAATCAAAGCTCCAAAAGAATTTATTTGTTGATTTTAAGATTTTTTTTTTGGAAGATTTTTTGTGTATTTAAAAACTTTTTTAAGAACTTTATTTTATAATATGAAAAATAAACCAAAAATCACTGAAAAATGTCAAAATGTGCAGTTTCACTAAAATATGCAACAATATGCAAAAACAGATCGATGCCATTTTAACCCAAATTTAATGATTCGGGAAGATAATTGGAGGACATCGTTCTTATGGCCGTTTTCTCATTACACGATTAACTTTTTTCCCAACGAAAAACTGCACTTTAAAGAAATTTGGTTTTCTCAATGTCTCATTTGATTCTATTCTGTCGCAAAGCTAACCAGCACTTATCTGCCGATTATTTATTTTCCTTTAATTCAATCAGCTGACTCCCAACTTTAACATGTTTTTTGAGAGGTGTTGCCAACTTGAAACCATGTTTTTGGTCGGTATATTGAGAAACCAAAAATTGTTAACATACAGTTTATCGGTCTTATAAATTTATGTTGACATTAAGTAACAGGCAGTTTGACGGTACATTGAGAAAATGACCATTAGACTATCTACATTAAACATGCATTTTCGGGGAAATCGTATCTCTAGTTATAACTGTCAAATCATATTGTTAACTGGAATTAAAAGCAAAAGTTTTTTTAACTGAACTTGGTTAATTTTAATTCGATTGAGCTAAAATGAGAAAACTTTTATAGCTAAAACAAAATTCTAAAATTGGTTTTTGTTTAAATTTTCTATGCGAACGTTAACGTTCGAAATCGTTAAACAGGCAGTTAATTTATTTCTGTAATATTTTTTCTTATTTAATTTTACACAATATTTAAATATTTGTTTTTTTTCTTTTCAGGTAAGTTTCAAAACTTGTTTGCCACAATTGTTAAAAACGTGTTTATAAACCCAAAGAAAGGTAACTTTAGTTGTAAGTAAATCTCTGGATCTTTGACACATAATAGAGAAAATACCGTTAATTAAAAACTAACTGGTAAACAATCTTTAAAAACTTTTACGCATTGTTGTTTTAAAGTTATCTCTGTCCAAGTCTCATATTCTTTTTATTTAGCAATGGCAACTTACCGTAGTATAATTTAAAACTCAATAAAAAATAATGAAATCACAAAGTTGCAGAAATCTGACAGTTCGTAACAAATCAGTTTCTATTTAAAAAAAAATCAAATTTCTGATACCTGTCAGAAAATTTTTTCGCTTCCCTAGTTATTCGTTTTAAAACACGCGTTGCCTACTTAAGATATAAATGTTTTAATTTTTGTCAATTCAAAAAATTTGTGACGAGTAGATTTTTTGAACAAATTCGCGCACTTTTTCTATTGTTGCCAACTACAAAAAAGTGTTTAAATAACTACCCTGCCATTTAATGACAACGTCAGCAACAATAAAATCACGAAACGAAATCGTAGGTGTTTGTTTTTAAAGAACTCTTTAAACAAATTGGTAAAAATTATAAAAAAACAACTCGTAAAACTCCTTTAAAAAAAAAAAAAATTAAAAATCGTAGGTAATTAAAAAAAAGTCATGAAACTTTGAAGTTTCTCTCACTCTCTTTAACACTTCTATTTAAACGTATTTTTTTTTTGGTTTTGGTTTCAAAATAAAAGGAAATCTTATGGTAAAATAACACCAACCGCTTTTTTTAAACAAATATTCAGTTCAATTGCTATTTTTCTCCTCGCAAGAAAGAAATAAATGCTACTCTTGTGTATTTGAAATGAAAACTCAGCAAGTGCGTGGGTTCCTAAACTTGTTTAAAAAATGCTTGTTGGCTCCATTTCAAAGCCCACTAGAATGGAAAAGTAAAACAAGCAAAAAATAAAGAAAACTAATGAAAAATAGTTTTTAAATTTACCAACTCCATCCATATTTACTTTGTTTAAAAGGAAGTTTAGAAAAGATGTGTTAAATTACAAAACAAAATCCAGCAAACAATTACCAAATTTTAGGAATATTTCGAACGAATTTGAAGTAAATATCTTTGCTTGAAAAAAAAAATTCAACAACGTGCTTAAATTACCAGAAGAGGTGCCCTTATGCCATTACAAAACAATTCTAAAAGAGTTTTCAAAACTAGAACGTAAATTTGAAAATTCAAAATTATTGGTTTAAATATTTGTACATACATACATAAATTTTAAACTGGAAATTAGCAAGGCCCATTGAAAAGGTCTGCGCAAGAAGCCTGATGATCATTGTTTATGTTCTTTTTAGTTGTCAAAAGTTGTTGTTTACATGTGTTTACATGTGCATGTATACGTTTATAGTATGCCACACATACACGTTTTTTCCTTTTGCTTTGTATATGCGGTAGTAAATTTTTGACAACTAAAAAGAATCGTATTTTGTTTTTGTACAAGTAAGCAGACCTGATAGATGGGCCTTGGAAATTAGAAATATTTTTTTAATTGAAAAATATCACTTTATTAAAAAAACATAATAAATTGTTATTATTCGAAAATAATAATAAGAAAAACTTCGAAGATTAAAAATTGTTTTCGAAAAATTATTTTCCCTGTAAAAGGTAAAGTTTATAAAAATTTAGAACGGATAATTTTTCAAATTCCAAATAAATTTTAAACGAACCTATTTCTTACAAGGTAAAACAATTAACATTTATTTATTTATTTATTTCGAAAATTTAGGTCTAATTTTAAAATCAAATGTAATTTAATTAGATTTTCGAAAATTCGAATAGAATTTCGAAAACTCAAATTAAAATTTTTTTTTTCAAAACTCTCTGAAAACCTCAAAAATATTATTCATTATTTTATAAAAGAGCACATTTAATTGGAAATTCTATCGAAAATATAACACAACTGTTCATTTTTCCCTGTTAGATAAATTTTTTTTTAAAGGAAAACAAATATATCACTAACTTCAAATAACTAAAGGGGAAAATATTTAGTATATTTTTTTTTCTTAAAATACATATTTCCATTAACTCAATGACTTACTCCTCATGTCTAGTATTAAGCAAATACAAGTTGGAAACAGGTCAATGGGCTGCTGCTATTTCAACAATGAAATCTAAGCTTTATAACAAACAAACATAAAAATATAAATGTACATAAATACAATTTTCTACAGGTGTACGTACCCAGTTTTTTCTTTAAAACTCCATAAATATTACAACCATTAACTCTTTTTTTCCATTCCCATTAAAACACTAATAAACACACACACACAAACCCGTATGCTCATATTGCAACCTTTATTACTTTCCGGTTTAAAATTTTGGTTAAATTTTAGGTTTGTCTAATATTAACCTTATCATAGTCAACGTCATCATCATAATCATCTTAGTTATCATTTACAACGTCATCATTATTAACATGTTTAAAAATTAAATTAATTTTTTTTTTGTCACTCATCCATAACAGTTTTTTTTCATTTATACCCACTTGATACATTTACACACGGCTGCTGTTTTTGTCTGTTTCGGCTTTTGTGTAAGTTTTTATCATTCACCTAGAAAAAAGCTCCGAAAAATTTTATACCTACCATTGATAACGAACAACACACCGAGCCACATTAACAACAACAATAAGTCATTCAACCAAACCAACTAAGTAAATAAGTATAATAAATAAGAATAAAAAAAAATGGATAAATTCCAGACTACGCTGGATTTTCTCTCGAATACGTGAATAGTTAAATTCATTTAATATCCATGTGCACTTTTACACTAAACTAAACCTAACACGACAGGGTGCAGCCCTTTTAGGGGAAACTAAATTCAAATGAATTAATTCTATTTTGCATATCTTGTTAAGAAAAAGTTCTCTCTTTCCTAGTAACTCCATTTTTTCAAATATTTATACGTTGCCAACTTAACGTATTATTTGTTCATATGTGACCTTCTCCGAGAAAAGGGACCAAGTATGTTAAAAAACGGGTTTGGACTTAAGAGTGGACTCTGGTACCTAAAAGGGTGTAGAATAAGATGAAATGCGTTTTTATCAAAACTTCTTTTTCACACACCAGGTCCCTTTTCTCGGAGAAGGTCACTTATGCTTAAAACGCGTCGTATGGCTTGTGCCAATTTCTAGACAATTTAACAGTCTTCTTCTTAATTATTCCTCGATTTTTCGTTGATAATTATAATTACTTGCATGTGGAAACGCCGGGTTAATCATATCATATTCTAATTTTAGAAAAATCGGTGTTGCCAGATAAGCCAGCAGTTTCTTAATTTTTTAGGAGCGAAATTTCATTTATTTTTGAAATGATTTAGAATTTTGATTGAAAACGTCTAAACAATTTGCGTAGCTTTGAGTTTTAAGACATTTTGAGTATAAATAAATATGTAAAATAAAATTGTCTCCATAAAATTGATCTCACCCTTTTTTCACTGCTACAAGCGCTATTTAAATTTATTCTAACATTTACTGCTTTCACGCTTTAAATACTCAAAAATAAAAGTTTTCTTTTAAACTTAAATACAACAAAGTAGATAAACAAAATTTTTTCGTAAGAAAAAGAAAATAAAAAATTAACATTTTTTTCTTATTTATTTTAAACTTGTTAAATGGGTTACAACTTTATTCCCCATGGGAAGTCGAATTAAAACAGGTACATGCATGCATAAAAACATATTTCTAACTGTTTTTCTTCTGTTTAAATAAATTTTAATTTAGAAACAATTTATATAGGCCCCTATTACGGTTTACAACTAAACTCAGTTGTGTTGGTTGTGATCAGTTGTAATTTTTGTTATGTTTTTGTTCACCGCAATATGGCAAAGTTGTAAACCATAATACAAAAATTAAGAAATTACAACTCAACTGAGTTGATTTGTAAACCGTAATAGGGGCCATAGAGTAGACCTTAGATTTTAGGAGTTTAACTTAGAAAAAGATTTGAAGATTCATTTAGGCTGCATACCTGACTTAAAGCATTTTTTTTGTAAGAAATCTTTGTTTAGTTAATTTTTCTAGCTAAAAGTAACATTTTATAGCTACACAAACTAATTTAATTTTAATTCAATACCTTAAACTTAATAAAAATTAAAATTATTCAGTAACACCACAGGGTTTTACAAAACTGAGTTCTTAAAAAAAACGCTTTAAAATTAACCGTTTTTCTTGTAATACGATTAGGGAGTTAACCAAATACACTCCTCCAGTTCTCTTTACAGCACATGTCAAAAAAAGGGAAACTAAAAATATTTAAAAAAAAACCAACAACATGTTACACATTTCAAAAACAATAAATACAAAGTAAAAAACCAGTATTCATCACAATTGTTACATGTGTTTTTTTAATCCATTTATTTGAAAGATTAACCAAGAACTTCAAATTCAAGAGAGTATAAAAAAAGAGAAAACAAAGAATATCAGCAAAAATGCAACAAAAGGTGCATGTAAGCAACAACCCTTATTAATGAATTAGTGCGTAAAAATTTTGCAAAACAGCTGTTAATAAAATGTAGATAGATCATTTACAAAAGAATTTAGGTAAATGAATTTTCAGGATAGAGATCACTTAAAACATTTTTTACTATTATGAGCCTTTTGAAATCCTTAAAAATGTGAACAATAGTGGTGAATTAAATAGTAATTAAAATGCTTTTCATGGCAGATAATTTATTTTATTTGATTTTTGGATTAAGCGATAATAAGGATATTGAAAACAGTGACATTTTCAAAGAATGCGAATGGTATTCAACTTATTATTTGTTCATTTTACTTTTCCTGTTTTCAACAGAATTGCGATTATTTGGTGTTGGTTTCAGAATTATTTAACTGCATGTTTATCTATTCTTTCGCTTAACTTACATTAACAACAAAAACAAATTTTTAAATTGAATATTGTTTTTGTTTTAAGTTAAGTGAAATCGATAAACATGCCGTAAGTAAATGTGAAGTTCTTATGTTTTTTTAAGAAAAATTTTAATACTTCAATTTAAGTTTTATGTATTTGACGATACATACATATCGTTAGCTTAAATGCAAAAAGGCGTAACTAACCAAAAAATTTAAAATCGTGTTTTTAATTGATTATTATGAATGCCATTGAACTACATTTCTTCACAAAATTTAACACTTCTGCGATCAAAAATTACGCTTTTTTTAACAAAAAACAAAAGGGCGTAACTACAAGAGTGTTTATATTAATTAACCATTTTTTTTTAACAAAATATAATGAAATGGTTTGCTTTGAAATTGTTTAAAGAATTCCATGTAAAACTTATCAATGCATGTTTTCTGACATGTTTATAGTTTTCATTAAATAAAGTTTTTTGTTTCTCCAGTAAAATTATATTTTTGTTAGTTACGCATTTGCATTTTAGCTAACGATATATGTACTATTAAATATGACGTTACAACTTACGTCGATTAATATGTAACGCTGGAGTAAATGACGTATTAAATTATCACATAACATGTCCTAGCAAATTTTCCATTGAACTTTTATTGATGAAACTTACTGTAAAAGTCGTTCAAATAAAACCACCGGGAAATTCTAAAAAATAAAATTGGGGCGTATAAATCGACAAATAAGCAGGTAATGTGGCAAAAGGTTCAAGAGGTGTGGTACTTAATTTTCCCGGATACCTGCGCCAATCTCGTGAATTTAATGAAGCGGAGATGCGAAGAAGTAAGCAATAAGCAATAAGTAACAAAATTGAAATTTACCTATTATTTTTCCAGACAAATTTTTTTTAATTACATACATTTTTGGAATACTGCTGGACTGTAACTTTTTTTTAAATTTTTCTATAAAGTCAAATTGCTTTAGTTTGATACATGTATATATTTCTTCTTAATTATAAATACCTTAATAATACTAAAGAATCTATTAAACATTGTATGTGCCGATACTATTTTTTCCGACACTGTATAGAAAAACCGAGCCTGCATTTAAAATGTGGCCGTTTTTTTTTTTTAACATATACATACATATGTACCTTAAAAAAATAAAAATATTCCTAAAGCTAAGTGTACACGGTGGTCAGATCATACAATAATATTAGGTCTGGCAATGTGCTGATAATGTACTACCAAAAAAAAATCGCCACCAGAATTATATTTTCAGTTCAGATGATTGTAAGAAAACCATATAGTTTTATTGGCAGACAAAAATTGTCACATGGTTGCAAGACTTGCCGGATCTGTTTTTAGACATTGCATAAAATAAAATATTGTCAATAAATTTAATTTTAATTTTGCAAAATTTAAATTTTTTGTTTATTTTTTTCACTCATGCGTATCAGGGATGGAAAGTATGGTGCAGTTGTACTATTTTTTTTGATATCTTTAAAGAAATTTTCTTATGGAATAAAAAGTCTTTTTTTCTAAATATATTTTCCATCCCTGATACGCATGTATTTGCAGCGTTGCCAATAGAAAATGGTATCTGACAATGATACACTTCGCACATCTGACAATAAAAAATAAGCTTCCAAAGTCTGACAATGATTTGTCAATGGCAACGAAGAGTGTTCACACGATTTTCAGATATCTAATAATATTGCTGTCTAACTATGGACTGACACTGATTTTTCTGACAACGTTGTCAATCAAAAATTGCCAGATCACACGCTTATAAGACAGTTTTAGCACATTTTACTTACAATACCACCGTCTGTATGAAGCTTAATAATTTATAAAGAAAAAAAAAACCCAACCAAAAAAATTTACAAATCCTTCTTTGTAACTCATCCGGACCGTATGAAAAAAGAGGATTAGGAATATGCTACCCATATGTCTGAATTGCATTTGTCTTTACACACATTGACGTTTAAAATTATTGCTTAACTTTTGCCAATTTGTTGTTTAAATGATTTCTGATTATGATAGAGTTGGCCAGTTGGTAAATTTTCGTTGATATTGCTACTTTTAGGCCCGTTTTCACAGCTTACCGATAGCTTAAGGTAGGATTTTATCGGTCGTATAAAAAGTGTTCCATTATTACAACCTAACTTTAACCTACCAGGTAGGATGAATCTTAATTTACTCATTTTAGGTTAAAGTACAGTTTTAATAATGGAACACTTTTTAAAGGCCGGTTAAAGTTAACTTTTAGCTATCGGTAAGTTGTGACAACGGGCCTTAGTCTAGATGTTTTAAAGACATACCGTCTAAAAAATTAAATTATTAAAATATTTTTTATTTGTAAATTTATACGCTTATTATGTTAAGCTTTACAAAATTAATATATTTTTAATTAACCCAGTTTTTGAAATTTCCTCAAAAATCCCGCTTAACAAACCATGACTTTAATTAAAAATTTCCGATATCAGAAAAAAAACCATGAAAAATATTTAATCGTAAATTTAACATAAATTCATTTTACACCTTGGTCGTGCCAAGAAATTATAACAGAAGATTGTTAAACTAAAACTAAGAAAAAAAACACAGTTGTATAAAATCACGATTTGTTGAGAGCTGAACACCCATTTTTTCTTTATTTTATGTATATTTTTTTAATTTCTTGGCACAAAGATGCCGCAGTTAAGGATAGCTGAGGGTTATTGTATACAAAAAATTTAAAGTGGCATATAAAAAATCGATTGATTTTGCCAAATAAAAAATTATTTAATAGTTTTGATGGGTACATATAAAATTTTATTTTAAAAAATAAAAGATATGTAAAAGGAAAATATTTTTTTAGAAATTAGTTTGTTATACAATTTATATTTTATATTACGTATTATTGATCTGATTTCTTAATTACGATTTTATTATTTGCTTTAAAATAAAAAAAAAAAATAAAAAAAAACAATAAAAAAAAACAAATACGCTTGAATGCTTGACTGACAGCATATTTGTACACTTCGTGCTTTTTTGCTGTTGTCTTATGATGCCTACTTAAGCTGTCAAATGGTCTATGAATTTTTTAAAAGAATCTTTTCTCTATTTGCTTATGTTGCATTTACTTGATTTAAATAATTTTTTTTTTTTTTTGCTAAAGTGAGAAAGTATAGTTGGTAAAGTCCGACCATATGATACCCTATACCATAGTACAAGGAAATAGTATTTAACTTCAAGTTTTGCCAAGAATTCCTCTTGAAGTTCAAAGTACATTTTTTTGTTTTTTCATTTTGTTGTTTTTTTTTTCTTGTTGACCTTTCTCAGCACAACTTTAAGGATAAATATTGTAAAATTCCTTTCTTCATTAAAATAATTTAATGAAAATTAAATTTGATGAACTTAAGCCTAATTAAAATATAAAAATTTGGATTAAAAAACCATAAGTAGTTCAATAAAATAACCACAATACTAATTCATTTTACTAAATAAGAACGAAATAATTAAAAATCAAGAAATTATTTTTGAATTTTGGATTTTATTGTTTTGAGAAACGAAGTTGATTACAAATAGAATCTGGGAATTTTTTCTCATGGCGGGTAACATTTGCCATTATTTATTTAAATTGGTTACAAGTTTTTATATAGTTGGCAATATTGTTGCAAATTGTACATTTTTATTTTGTTTACTTTTCTTAAAACAATTTTATTTGGTATCCTTAAAATAAAATAATAAAAAAGGGGGTTATTGTCCTCTTCACCGAAGGTTAACGGGTATATATATAAGTTTGTCATTCTGTTTGTAATTTCCAGAATATTGATCTAAGACCCTGTAATGGGTCTTTACATCGGGTCTCCACATAGCAATATTTATTACGGCAAACGTCAAATTTTATTGCTCCATTGAATTTGCGCCGTGTGGACCGCATAATGCCATGAGTGGCAATCCATTGCGCAATTGTTTATTGCGCTCTTCTGATTGCTTGAGCAATTATTGCTTAACAATCTGCTGTAAAATCAGTTCTTATTTATCTTTCATTTCTATGTACATATGTACGTTTGTTTATGGCAAAGCAATTTCACTTGTTCTCCAGCAATTTAATCAGCAATTATTGCGCCATTGTTCTGCCGACGTTTTTGCTTGCAAAAAAAATTGCTACGCGGAGACCCACCGTTGTGAGTAGCGAAATTGATTTAACGATGCCCGTCTCTGCGTGTGTCCGTTGAAATGGATTTTCCGTAGACCCCAGGAATGATGGGGACTCGGTTGTTGTATAAATTTATATTGTTAGTTATTGATCGGTCACCTAATATTTACCATAAATTCTTTGTTGTTGTTTTTTTGTTTTGTTTTATGTATATCTAAAGAACGTCAAGAACCAAAGCTTATAAAATGTGGGCAGGATTGAGGAAGTAGGCGTGACACTTCTCATACAAATACATTACAACATCCGAGAAAATGTAGCCGGAATTGGAGAAGTGGGCGTGTCATAAACTAGATTTATTTATATCTAAAGAACGGTATTTATATTAGACTCTGTTTTCTATTACCTGCTGGATTTCTCTCAGTTTTCCACCAATTGTCTGGCATCTCTAGTTTTGTTAACATTTCTTTAAACATATGGCAACTTTGTTTTATGCGTTCATTTGTGTGTTCTCTTCTAGTTTTTATTATTTTTTTTTATCTCTTTTTTCAATTTTACTTAAATATTTAAACTTATCACGTTATTCCTAAATAATTAAATCTTTTTGTGTGTTAAGTACTAAGAAAAAATGTAACAAAAAAAATTCCCTACTTGAACCGAAGACTATAGACTTCTAATTCTATATTCTTTGAGTAAAATAAAAGTTTGAAAGAAAAACAACTTTGGGTGGCACTTTAAGTTTACACTCTCCACCTAACAATTAACAAAAAAGGAAAAAAGTACGCAAAACTTAAATGTACAAAAAAGCAAAAAACTAAAAGAATTTTTATCTGCCATGCCATCTTAGTTTGTTTTGAAAGTTGCATGCAGTTGGAAAACAGTACAACACTTGCTTACATTTAGACACGAGACATATTGCAAAGTTTTGTAAATAAATTATTAAGAAAATACAGTGGCATCTAGTTATTACGAATTCACGATTTAATAAACGCTTACATAATTGTTTTATATTGGAAACCTTGTATAACGAATGAACCAAAAAATAGGGATTCGATTTATGGAAATTTTTTGAATAGCTGCTCACAGTATAAGAGGCACAATTAATAAAAAATAGTAAGTGTACATACTTTAAAATAATTGTTTTCTACAGGTTTGAGTTAAATTAGGATAATTTATTTCATATAAAGTGATGTAAATTATGCGCTGTTATGTGATTGAACGTCTAGTAAAATTAATATGGAAAACATTAAAAAAACTGAGTGCTTTTCATATAAATATTGCCACACGTTCAGTCACTTGTGTTTTGAAAACAACACATAAATCTAATGCTTTTATTTTGAGTGAACAACTTACCAACTAATATGAGGTTTGCACAATGCAAGTGATTGAACGTTATTTTTTGAGTGCTTTTCACATACATATGTAAATTATTCTACACGTTCAGTCACTTGTATTGTGGAAACCATAGATAATCATAACTCTTCTATCTCACTTGTACTGTGAGTAGCTGTATATAAAAATATATAAACAAGAGAATATAAATATTTTGACAGTTCTTAACATTCATGCGTTGGAAAGAAAGAGTACCTTTTATGCACCAAAAGCAATAATAACAATTTTATTATTATATATTAACCAAGTAACTTTGGTAGATATCAATGTTTTGTATGGAATTTTGACATCTAGAATAACTAAGTTCACAACGCGTTATCCATTTTTCGATTTGATAGGAAATAAAAATACACACATAAAGTTATGATTTTGTTGAAACTTTTATTTCATTATACTACTTGGACCTTGCCATTACGTGAAAATACAATTGGGGGTTCACAAGATGTGCTATCAAGTCATATCGTCATAATGTCCTAAATAATTTGCAATTGTTTATAATAAATGTTGTTGTGTTTCAAAAAAAAAAAAAAAAAAAAAAAAATTAATGCTGTGCTCATTGATACGTCATAACTGTACGGTAGAAATCTAAATTATAAGCGGTAGCCCACAGAAGTCATATATATTTCTTGTAATTATTTTAAGACATATAACGTTACAACGTTATGACTACCTTGTGAATACCCCAAATGCCATTTAAAAGACCGCCTCTAGATTGGTTGCAGCAGTCGATCCTTTTGAGATAGTTTTCGACCACTTTTTCGTACATTTGGGGCTGTATCTCGGCGATAACATGATAAATGTTGGTTTTCGAATGCTTCAACGTTAGGGAATTATCCGCGTAGACACGGTCTTTAACGTAGGCTTACAAAAAATGTCTAACAGCTTTAAATCGCATAAACTTGGTGGCTTAATTGATGTCGCCAAAACGTATAATTACGCATTTTTCATTCATCCCATGCAATAAAGCCAAAATCGGACGTGTTGTGTGGCTCGTGTCGTGTTGTCCAGTTCATAATCTTCATTGGCAGGCCAAAAAAGTCGGTTATCATACGGCCATAGTGCCCTGAATTAACGGTAAAGGTTCTTCCAAAATTTTCCATATCTTCGGCCAATTTTTGGTAGTGCGCACAAAATGAAGATGCAAGGGACTGATCTCATCTGTAACGCTTCCAGTCTGTTAAAATTTCTTTATAATCTTATCAGTTCCTTGCTTAGTAGGTCGACTATGGCGTCCATAATCACCCTGTAATGCACGAAAAGTGGCCACGATTGCACCACCACTTTTGCAGTAAGTTTATTCCAGTTGAAATTCAGAATTCATATTTGAAATTGATTAAATTCCAAATAACATTGAAAAGTTTTAAATTGAAATTGAGAAAATTCCAAATGAAATTGAGAAATTTTAATTTAAAATTGATAAAATTAAATTACATCATGGTCGAATAAAACTACAAGGTATAGTCATTACTTATGACTCATTAGATTTTTTAGATTTTGTTCTCAATTTTAAAACCCATATAACGTCAAATAAAAGAAAATAAGGGACAAAACAAGACAAGCGTCAAAAATCAAATAAATTAATTTGACATTTCATTAGTAAATAATGACAACTCTCCCTAAAGAACCTAAATGGTACTTGTTATACTATGAATTAGATAATTTTTATTATATTCATATTCATTTAGAATTTTCTCAATTTCATCTGGAATTTTCTTATTTTATTTTTAGTTTCATAAAATGTATACAAAACTTTTTAAAAAGAGATTTACTATCAATAGTATATGTAAATTCAAAATACATAATTCAGCAGATTTCATATAATGAAATGATTCTTTTTCTGTACATAACACAAATTATCTCTAACAACAAGACCGTTTTACTTAGTGCATATGATTTGGTACGTCTTAAACATCATTACTTTGTTGCTCTTATTCTGGTCTGTATATTTTTTATGTAAAATGTTTGGACTGTTGAATGAAATGGTATTGAAACAGATGTATTTTATTGTACAAAGATTTAGAAAAATTGAAAAAAGACACTGAAATTTAAAAAAAGCGCACCACGCACAAACAAAGGAATTTTCGCACACACAATTTAAAAACGCATCAAAAATGGTGCGAAACGCACCAGGTTGACACCAGTTTGCAGACCTCTGTTTAAAACACTGTTTAAATACCAAACAAATATATTTACTTCAGCATCAAACAAATTCAATTTTTTTAATTGATAAAAGTAAAAAAAGAGTACCGTATTTAACGAGGTTTAAACGAATCGTTCGTTAAACTGAGATACCACTGTAATGCGAAAAAAAAAAAATAAAACAAAAATATCTTAAGTCATTATCAGGGTTATTATCTCGCTTATTTTCTTCGTTGTATAACAACTTAAACTAAAAACCTTTTAGTGTATTCTATCTTTATTTTACACAAAAAAAAAAGAAAAAAAAAAAGTTGATTATAACAAAAAACTCTACGGATGTGATAATATTTTCATAAGTACTAACAGATGATGAGTATGTATTTCTTTTAAGTTTCCTTAAGATAATTTCTTCATCATTTTTTTTCCGGTAAAACTGACGCAAACGTCAGCTGTTCTCTTCTGTGTAAATTAAAAAAAAAAAGAGAAACTAAAAATAGGTCAGAATAATTTTTGTGGGGTTTTAATTAAAATCCTACGGCGTTTAATGGCTTTTGTTTCTATTTCACTGATTTTCTTCTCAAAATTCTCATTTAACTTGTATTTTCAAATCGTATGTAAATGGTTTTTTGTAATTTTAATGAGCCATATAAAATATCGGAACTGACAAGCAGAAACCCACAAAAACCTCAATTTAATTTCATGATACTGATATTAATGAGACAATTGCGGAAATAAAGTTTAATGAAGCAAAAAAAAAAGATTGTATTAACAAAAGCTTTGTTTCATAATCAGGTTTTACATTTGTGTCTCTGTTAAATGAATTGCAATATGAACTCTATTTATGGGAAAAACAAATATAATTTAAAATAGAATTTTAACAAGCCCTTTATCATTATTTTAGCAGCAAACCAACTTTGTTTGTGCATTAATAAAAATAGTCTGAACGTATGTACATATGTAGGTATGTTTTTAACATAACCTCACTATTTTAATGGGGTGCTTGTGTTCTAAAAATTTCATAATAGTTGTGATTATTTTCGTTGGTCTGTGTTTTTCACGCATAACTGCAAAACTAATCTGTAATTTTGATTTTGTTTATAAAAACATTTAATATTTAACAAATTAAACAAATAAATAAAATGAAAAATTTATTAAAAATAGGGTTAAATGCTTTTAAAATTTATTTCATAATTGGGGTATTTACAAGGCGTGCTATCATGTTATATTGTCATAATGTTCTAACATTTTTCAATGGGTTAAAAAAATTTTTTTGCTTTGTTAACAAAAAGTGTCTTAAATTAATATAACTTGGCTTGCTATGTTTATTGTGCTGTCGTAATTAATCCGAAGAGACCAGCTGTTTGGTAAATAAACAAAATAAAATTTATTTGTGAATTGCGTCTGAAAAATGGAAAATAGTTT
The DNA here is from genome assembly GCA_949318255.1 of Pollenia labialis. Classification (NCBI taxonomy): domain Eukaryota; kingdom Metazoa; phylum Arthropoda; class Insecta; order Diptera; family Polleniidae; genus Pollenia; species Pollenia labialis. The sequence continues at coordinate 160,236,900 of OX439139.1, read as the reverse complement.
AAATTAATAATCTAATTTAATTTATTAATTCATGGATAAAAAAATATTTTTATTTTAGGTAAATATTTATTTTTTATATTTGTTTTAAATAAGCTGCTTTAAATTGAAAATAGCACACTGAATTATGAAGGGTTGTTCACAACAGTTGTATTTCTTCAAGTTATTATTTTAAGACATATGACTTTATGACACCTTGTGAATCCCCCAAATATTCTAAAATATACAAATTTGGAAATAAAAATTGGTTATTCTTTCGCCCCTTTCAAAGAAAAAGAAGGCGTATTTCGTTGGCAGAGGTAAAACTTTTCTTACATAGTATGTAGTAATTTTTTTCTTTTTTGGCTTTTTTTTATTAAGAACAATCAATACAATTTTTAAATTTGGTAAATTTTCAACTAACTAATTCATTAAGTGTTTTCAAAACCGCTGGCATGGCAAGGCTGTCAGCTTTTAACTATCTGTCATCTGAATTTTAATTTTTTTAGTTAAAGGTTTGCCTTTACGAATAAAGCTCGTTTAACAACCGAAGATAGCGTAACAATAGTTAAAACTTTCTAAAAAAAGTGGTTGTTCAAACGTGGCCACTTATCAAGCTTTACGGGATTATTACGACTCTCAAAATAGACCTTCATGCAAGGAACTGGTTAGATTATAAAAAAATTTAAAGAGACTAGAATAGAAGCGTTACAGATGAGGTCGGGCTTGTGCATCCTCGCGATGTGCGCACTGTCGAAAATTTCGCCTAAAATTTGGAAAATATCGGAAGAACCTTTACCGTCAATTCAGAGAACTATTTCCAAATGATAACAGCCTTTTTTGGTCTGCAATTAAAGATTATGAACTGGACGATATGTGGTTTCTACAAGACGGTGCCATGAGCCATACAACACGACCGGTTTTGGCTTTATGGCATGGCAATTTTCCTAAACGCGTAATTTCACATTTTGGCGACGTCAATTTACCACCAATATCATGCTATTAGACTACGTTATTATGCGATTAGACGACGTTAAGGACCGTGGCTACGCGGATAATCCCCTAAAAATGGATAACCCCTTGCTACGTATGATATAGAGCTGTCAGATATTTATTCATTTATTTATTAAATAAATTTAAGTGGGAGATTTTTGAAAAAAAAGTGCATTTTGTAAGCGGCTAGTCCTTTTGGAAAATATTATCAGGTGGGTGGCAATTTTTGAGCGAGCGTTCGTGGTCGCAAGAATTTAAAAATGACTCGTTGGGTTAGCGTGCGTAATAACATTTTCTTTGTTATGACCATATGAGTCTAAAACTATAAAATGACCAATTGAATCGACTTTTTCAAGAATATTTTCGTTGGTTTCTTTATGACCCATGATTCCACCCGCCAATAAGGTGCTTTTAAATCCCAAATCTGAATTGAAAATAATCTCTTGAAGAAAACACTTTCATCACTTTGGCATCTCTACAATTGTTCTCATGTTCTATAATACGAGGGCGGATCAATAAATCTTGGACTTTTTTTTAAAAGAAAACACACTGGAGTAACTTTAAGCACAGCGTATAAAGCTAAAAGGAGACTAAGTTAAAAGGTTAAATGATTTTTTTTTTCAAACAAATGCGTTTTATTTAAATGTCACGAATTTATTGACCAGCCATCGTAGAAGACCAAATGTGATTTTCTGTATGGCCCACAATGTCGAAAAGACAATTCTTTCATATATTTATTTTTAAAACAAAAACAAATTTTAGTTTTTCATTACTGTTTTCAATTAAAATATACGAAAGAAATATTCTCATTATCAGTGTGCTTTTTTTTTTACAAATAAATAAAAAAAACAAATTTTGATAATAAATTTCATCATTGACCACTAAATTTTTAAAGTTTTTAATTAAAAACATATTACAGTAATTAAGTTTATTTTCATAATCTAAACATACTGGCATAATCTTGTTTTTTTTATAACTTCAGAGGCCAACAAATCACCTCATACGATATCAAAAAAAATTATCGAAATTTTTTATTTTGGCATCTTGACACTCGATATCGAATGTAATATATCGTAATTTGAGACGATAGCATTCGATATCGAGTAACCAAAGACATTACTCGAGAGAGTTTTCATTCGATACGTCAGTATCTGTCGTATACAGAAACAAACGATAGTTTACTCGATACGATATCGAATGCGCTGATTAGAGCCCAGATTTTTTTTAAATAATTTTATAATATTATTTTAAAACTATATAGATAAAAACGTTTGTGTCGTGTATGTGCTTCTAAAACTCAAGAACCGCTGGACCGATTGACACCAAACTTGGACAATTAATGATTTTTCTCTTAAGTTTAGCCCCGATATGTGACGCTATTGTCGTGATATTAAAATGTTTTTTTCTTTATGGTACGATTTGGCTGAAATTCAAAAAATATATTTATTAAGCAAAAACAAGTTTCCTGATACAATTTTGACCCGGTAGATAACGCTGGGGTCGAGTTATTAACAAAATTGTTTAGTATTTAATTTTTTATTTTTTTTTTTTAGAAAATCCCGAATAGCTCCGAAAACAAACAGCTAGTTAAAAAAAAAACATAATTTTATTGTAAAATAATCGGTAAAATCTTTAACAAAAATATAAAAATTAAGTCAAATTTATAAAAAAAAAAAATCACAAAAAATATAAAAAAAAACGGCTAGCACTACTGGATTCAGCGTAACCGAATAAGGTTAAAACGCCAGGTGCCCAGCTTAGCTTATCTTAGAAAAAAGTGTAAATATCTTACACAGTGTTATTATTTATTAATTCTATTTTAATTTTTCGAAATTCAATAATTTTCAAAAAGGGTTAACAATTTTTGTTATTTTTTTTTAATTTGTTTAAATCTCATTTACAAAATACCATCACGTTTAACCTTAAACTGTCATTACTTCAAAGCAACACCAATAATAGTTTAAGTATTGTTACAAATGCTTTTTGAAATACGAGTTACAAAAATACATTTTTCAATTTACCTTAAAAAGTTTGAATTATGATTGATATTTAAATTACGCTTTTAGCATAAACATTAAAAAAAATATGGCCATAATAATAACACTATTAGCCATAATAAATATTAGGACAACATAAATAAAATTCAAACATATTGAGAAGCAGATACATTATTTACATGCAAAATTTTCCAATAAAACAAATATAGACAAACCAAAATTCGTTTTTGTAAAATGATAAAAACATTTGTATCTATGTATGTAAAATATTTATATTTATGTTATTTAAAACTGAAACGTTTATATGTATATGCTAAGCATATACCACCATATGTGATGGTGAATCATCATCACTAACTTGTCATGTTCTATGTTTGACTACCTAACTCTTCCTCTGTGTATTGTATGCTCTACACGCAGTAATTTATTGAAGTATGATTACTAGTAAGTATACTTGGGTAATTGAGTGCTTGATTAATTCCATACATACATACTTATGTATATGTACTTCTAGTATGACTATTAATGATTAAATGAATAAAAGGAAAAAGCTGTGTTTGTAATTGACTGGCAATCATTTGATGAATTTTAAAAATATGTAGGTCTGTTAAATCAACCATTAAAAAAAACTTTAAAATAAGTAAATTTTTAGTTTAATTGTGAAAAAATACGAGTAAAAAACTAAACCATTAAAAACAATGTGAAAAGGCATGTTAAAGTTCATAAAGTTCAAATTAATTACCATTTAAATATGTATTATGGTAAAATACGTGTTGCTTTTTTCTACACTCTTAGCTAGATAGACAGACAGACAGAAAGACGGATGGCGAAGGAAAAGATATTATTTACCATAGCTTAAAGACGTATTAACACACTGTTGTTATGGTTGTTGTTGTTTTTTTAGACGTGTCTTTTTAGATATTCATTGTCATCATTATAATGACGTTAAGAAATGTAAACAAACCAAAAAAAAAATACACTGAGACACAAATATCCCAAACAATTCAAACTGCGTGTTGTTAATTTTACGTACATTACACTCTTAATGTAAACAAGAATGAATGTATGTATGTGTGCTATATTAGTTGACACATGTATGTTAACAGTAAATATTAAATTTTCTTGGTCTTTTCTCTCTGCCTTCGTAATGTTTACCTTTAACTGTTACCACAAGTTTGTTGTTTTTTTTTCTTTGTTTCTTTTGGTTATGATGGTCTGTTATTTATTTATTTGGCTTATTGGTCTAGTCTCTCAGTTTTATACTACATACATATTTATATACACGTACATAAAAAAACCGATTTATTTGACCATTAAAGGTTAATGTTATAACATGTACTAAATGTTTAGACATTAATATACAATTTATTTAGATATGTATTTTATGTTGACACAGTTTAGCCGCTTAATTGAAAATTTAAATTAAACTTAATTTGTTAAACATACTACAAAAAAAAAAACTTAAAAACGTTGAAGAAAAACCGCTGGGAAATAAAAAAGTAAGACATTCGGTCATATGTAGTATCAAACTTTCTTTTGTTCCAAATAATCATGTAGAAAAGCTTTACATTTTTATATACGATGATGGTGATGTTCTACTATTTTCAAGCTTGTGAGCAAACGGCTTCAATTAGATATTTCTCACGGGCTCGGTCGGGGGCTATTTATACAGCACCGTTCCTTATGAATTGTGGTGGTGCTCGTCGACGCGAAGAAAGCCTTAGTGATCGTGTGCGCCTATCTGAGCGTGTGACTAATCCATCCGAAAATTTGCTCTTAGATGTCGTGTTGGATTGGCATTTGCCTTGTCGTGTAAAGAAGGCAAATGTTGCTGATAGTGTTTGACCAAAAGCATCGAATGTCATGCTGTAGGTAGCGGCTGAAAAAATTTTTTGAGCCTCTGTGTGGCATCTTTATTCAGACCCCAGATTTCACATCCACAGAGGATGCTTAAGGTCACATGTTTGACCATTTGATATCCATAGCGTTCTCAGCGAGTACATAGCCTTACGAGTTTTGTCTAAACTATTTGTGGCGTATTCATCTTTAACACGTATTGTTAAGATTGTGCAGCCAAGAAAGCTAAAGGATTTAAAATCTTCTTTAATAATAAGAAGGAGCGCGCTGGTATTGTTTGTATTTATCCCCATGACAATTGTCTTCTTTGTGTTGATGCAAAATCCAACCCTTAGTGCACTTTGATGAAGCGCCTGAAGTTAATATAGCCAAAACCTTATGCGAGTAGGTACAGATAACCTACATAGTCCAAGTCATTTAATTTCGTGAATGGAGCCCACTGCTGGCCGTTAGGAGCCGCTGCGCTTGTCGCTACAACAACTTCATCCAGTATAAATAGAAACAGGAGTGGGTAAAATTCCGGCAGTCGTGATCGAGTACTTTCTCGATTTGAAAGCAATTTTATTTCAATCAATACTTAACGAATCGAAATTATTTTTTCAGTATTGTGAAATTCAAATTAATGCTTTATAACACTGAAAAAATAATTTCGATTCGTTCAGTTTTGACTGAAATAATTAGATAATAAATTGCTTTCGAATCGAGAAGTTACTCAATTACGACTGCCAGAATTAGGCCGCTGATGATTGTCTGACTAGTAACAAAAACATCTACATACATTTTTTTATTTGTTATATTTTTTATTCATTTTTTAACACGCTCGTCTTGTAATCTTGGAATGAACCTTTTCCGACTCTCTCTAAGAGTCGTATAACAATTACTGAGCTACCAATTTCAATAAAACAAACCGGCCTAAGGCTCTGTAAAACAGAACTTTCCAATAGGATGATGTTCATTCACGACCTTAAGGTTTGTTTTGTATAAATTGTATGAAAATTAGAAGTTTTGACATGAAAAATGCGCTTAGTTATACGGCTAATCATTTCACGAGTTGTAAAATAATCCCTACCTACCCTTATTTCTGGGAAATCCGCCAACGCACGAAATTGGGAATTGATTTTTTAAATGTATGACAAAAATAAAACATACAACTTTGTATCAAAGTTTAAAATTTTAGTTCCAATAAATTTAAGGCGTTCATTTTTATGTCCGCTTTCAAAGTTATTTTAATTAAAAAAATACGTTAGCGGTTCCTTCCCATTGCTCCAAAAATCTTTCAACCACAGTCTGTCTAGAAAGCCATCTAGTTTGGGCGTATCTTAGAATTACTGTTCCAAAATAGTCTTGAACATATTGAAGTTCTTCTTTTCGGATTGAGCTATTACAAAAGTAAAAACTTATTTCCTTCATAAATTTACCAATTACTTTAAGTAGACATACATAAATAAGCTGCAAACGAAGCTAAGTTTAAATTTTGGCATACACAGCCATTTCCGAACAAATTTGGTAACAATTGTTTTAATCTGGCCTGAACACCACTAAATTGCCCCATCATTACATTGCAATTATCAGCCGTAAGCACAATAATTTTTTCCAGAGGAATATTGATTTTCCTCAAAACGTCTACAGTTTTGTCTGTAATTCCATAACACAACAAGAACAGAGTACTAAAACTGACGTGGGGGTACCGTGGTATTTTTGAAATGAAAAAGTACTGAAAAAAGTATCATAGTACTGAATTTTCCATCACTGCAATGAATTAATGGAAAACGCTAGATTATAAGTACGAGACGGAGGTGGAGTTGAGAGTTAATGGCGCGCTTATGAGTGGTTTTTGGGATGCATTCATAAATTTTAAAATTTGTTTGCCTAAAAAGGTTACTTTTTAAATTATTGTTAGTTCATATTTTATATATGTATGAAGATTCAATAAATAAATAATGGAAAAAAAAAAATAACGAAATGCTTTTTTTTTAATTGAATTTAATTTCTGATCTAAAAAAAATCTGGAATCATTGTAAAGTTGGAAAAGCACAAATAAATGCGTAAACAAAAATAAAATTTTTAGTATATTGGTTATAAAATTGGGGAATTTACAAGGTGTCATAAAGTCATAAGTCTTAAATTAATAACATGAAAATATACGACTGTTGTGAACAACCCCTTATAATTTAGTGTGCTATTTTGAATTTAAATCAAATCAAATATTAAAAATAAATATTTACCTAACATCAAAATATTCTCTAATTCTAATCCATGAATTAATAAATGAAATAAGATCTGATCTGACTATTTTCCATTTTTTAGTCGCAAATCACAAATAAATTTTATTTGTTTGTTTACTAAACAGCAGAGTACTAAGCCGATATAATTTGACGCCGCAAGTGTTTTGTTACAAAAATTGCTAGCCGCATGTTAGAACATTAAGATAATGTAACATAATAGCACACCTTGTGAATACCCCAAATGTATATTTTTCTTAAATTTTTTTTAAAAGTTAACCTTTTTCCTTCGATTTTTTATGGTAAAATATTTGGAAATAAACATTTTTTTCGTTTAATTCAAATGTCAAGAGAGTATAAAACTAACAAACAAAACAGAGTTGCAGTTGTTTGTTTACTACATACTCTTTCATTTAAAGTTCAAATCTAGCGTTACACATCGTTACACAAACTTTTTAAATAAACATTTTTAGATTAATTTTGAGGAAATCTTTAACGAAAGGTGTGCAATTTTAATTTTAACTAAACAAAACAAAAATCATTGTTAAAAATGTCACATGATCCGTGATTGAGTGCACACTGAGTGAAGTGCTGCATTCAAATATTTTCGGAACAAATTATAGATGAATATAATACAAATGTTAATGTTAATTTAAGGGAACTCTTTTATAAAAAGAAGTAAAAAGGTAAATGAATTGACTGTGCTCTCATATTGTAGTAAGGATACTTTTTGTTTATTAATAATTCAATTTTTTCTTATTCAATATTTGTCAATTATGTCTGTATTGTATTTTAGAATAATAGATGGATGTGTGTTTGCGAGCAAACTCAAGTGGATTTTTTGGTTTCTTCTTTAATTTTTCTTTTCGTGTTGAAAAACCATAAAAACATGACCTGAATAGAGAATAATTTTTGTTTCCTTTTCATTGGATTTGAGCAGAAAAATATAAAATAGGGCGGAATAAAGGGGATTTTTAAAGGTTGGGTGTTATTTTTTTTAATGGTTTAGGGATTTAAAGGGAATATAATTGTTGTTTTTTTTCAAAACGGAAGTAAGATTATGGTTCATATTTAATATTATACCAAATGTTTACATTAAGTACTTGCAGTTTTAAAAGAGGAAGTGGTATTCATGTAGGAAAACATACAACAATTTGACTATTTTAAAGTTATCAAAAGGGTGAAATTTTTTAATTGGAAGCTTTAGTAAATTAAGGCCCGTAATTATAACAGGCCTTAAAAGTTCATGTTAGTAAAAATAAGGTTGAGCTAGAGTTAGGAATAAATTGGCCTTTAAATAATTTTTGTTATTATAACTTTCTTGTAAGATAAAAAAAAAATGTTAAAAATATGGCAATACTAAAGCAAATAAAGAATAGTCTTGACATTTGCTTACATTCAACACGTTTTGGTGTTAATATGGCAACTCTAAATGCCTAAACATAACGTTGAAAGGTAAGATAATCTTCCCTTTAGTGCCGGTTCCCACACATCAAGTCTTGAGCTTTTTGGAGAGAAGGGAAAAGATAATGCCTAAAAGCTCAAGACTTGACGAATAAAACTTGACATGTCTGAACCGGCACTTAGCTACTTGATCACTTTTTGCTTAAAGTATGTAAGTCTTACTAATGAAAAACGAATTGTGCGCCCGATAACATTCTGATTTTAACTATCGACAAGTTGTTATAATGGACTTAAGCGGCCAATGCACTTACAATATACATACATGTTTGCTAAATTGTTCGTATTGTACAAGTATATCGCCAATGTGTATGTGATATGCGAAGATTGAAGAATATATTGGCAACAGTGAAAACACTTTTTATTTTTATTGCACAACGACAAGAAGTGCAATGTAATGTGAAATGTGTTGGCAAAATTGTACAATGCTGTTTTTCTTATAGGCTTTGTTTTTTTTTAATTAAAAATTGCGTCATATTTTAATTTAAACCATTCTGATACTTATTGCATAATATGGGGTTCATATATAATATAATAATTTATAACTTAAGCCTGGTACTGTGTTCAACATTTCACGTGAAATGCTGTCAAAACGCATATGAAAAAAACTTGTACGGAATATCCATGAAATAATGTTGATAGAGTTGTACTCTGTTCATTTTGTGAAAAAGTTAGGAAATGTTTCTGGCAACATTTTTTTACAACTGCGAAATAATGTAAGCTGCACTTATTTCACGTGGAATTTTAAGCAAAAGCAAAAAAGTATCAACTGATTATTAAATAAGAAATAAAAAATTAAAATAACACAACCGGTAACAGTTTTTTATCCATATTTATATTCTTTTTTATTAAATTTTTTAATAAAAAAATAATTTTTAGTTAAATACATGTGCGGTTTGTTTACATACGCAAAACAATGTCGCATTCTTTGCAGGACTAAAAACGTCAAACTGTACAAACTCGCATGAAAGGTAACATTGATACATGTCAAAATTTTCGTGTGAAATAATTAATGTTGCTCAACATTTTTCACAAATTTGAACAGAGTACCAGGCTTTAGAGGCCACACAATCGAGTTTTGCCTTTCAACTTGCAATACACTCTCACTTTTTTTACTTATACACTCATAGTTTTTAAATTGACCACTAGATTGCTTTCAATTTAATCTTTGCATTTGTTTGGCAATTTTATATTCTAGTGAGATTAAGTTGAAAAATCAATCTATACACTTGCCAATCGATTACGTTAGAATTACTAGAGAAGCCAGAAAGACTGTTACAATTAACAATGAGATCGTGAAAAAGCCGTTGGATACAGAATATTTAAATAATGATTTCTTTAATAATTACAGTGATGACAAACTTTTGCGTTTTTTTTAATAATTAGATCAGGACGAGTGAAGAACGATCCTACAGTGTCTAATGTAAGATCTCTTATATCTTCCCGATGGTAGCGTAAAATATAAATTAAATTTTGATACAGATCACATTGATCTATCTGTTCGTATTAAACCTCATACAGAACATATTAACCCAAAACCTCTATATTCTGCTCCACTTTCAATTTAACCAAATAAGTGAAAGAATTTGCAAGATTTGAAGAGCGTTATACCACCGGAATACCATTATTTGTACGATCATTTACACCAATCCAACTCCAAAAAAAAAATTGTTGCTTAAACTTTTTGTTTAATATTGTTAATTTGTTTTATCTTATGTTGTATTATTAGCCTTTATCTTAAATAAACCACGTTAAAGACTGACAAATGGCATAACAAATTTATTTTAATTAAAATGCAAAGCCCTCTATCTTTTCATTTTCATACTTAAAGATTGAATATTTTTGAGAAGCAAAACCCTCTTTCTCGCATAAAGTCCCCAATAATGCAACATTTTATGAACCACTTAACTGTGAGATTCAGTAGTTAATTTAAAACATATTGTAAAATATTGAGTTTTAAGATAGAGGATTTTGAATGTAGGCCCTCGATATATTTTTTAAAATTTTTAATTTCTATATTTTTCTATAAGATTTTAAAATTTATTAATTTTTTTGTGTGTTTTATTATATTTTTATTTAATGTGATTAAGACACTTCCCACACATCATAAACGATTTTTAATGTATTTTTCTTACATAAATCAATTATTATTTTTTTTTTTAATTTTTCTTTTTTTGTTTTATGACTAAAACATGATAACATATTTAAATTACATATTGTTTGACATTTGTTATTTTTTTTCCTCAAAAAGTCATAAAAATCAATGCATTTTCTAAATACTCATATGGTGACCTTATAATTTTTATTTTGGTTTCCAGTGTTAAAAATATAATATCCGTTTTATAATTCTTTGCCATGGCTATTACGTTAAAAAATATAATTGGTTTATAATTAAAAAAAAAAAAATGTATGTGGGGCCATAAATTTCCATAAAAAATATTTATGTTTAGCGGATTTTTTTTTTGTTGTAAAAGAAAACAGTCTTATGGCAATTTTCTCAATGTTTCAACAAACTGTCTGTTACTTAATGTAAACATAAATTTATTTTACCGATAAACCGTCCGTTAACGATTTTGGGTTTCCCAATATAACGACAAAAACATTGTTTTCAGTTGGCAACACCTATCAAAATACATGTACAAGTTGGGAGTCAGCTGATTTAATTAATCTGTACGGCAAATAAAAGGAAAATAAATAATTGGCAGATGAGTGCTGGTTAGCTTTGCGACAGAATAGAAGAAAATAAGACATTGAGAAACCAAATTTCTTTAATGTGCAGTTTTTCGTTGGGATAAAAGGTAATCGTGTAATGAGAAAACGGGCATATTAGGGGGTTTCCCCCTAGATTAATGCGGTAATTTATGGGATTAAACATTTTTTGCTGAGTATAGTACACAATTTCACAACTGAGCATGTCTAAGATGTTGACGTTTTTTCGGCGAACTTTAACGATTTTCTAATAATTTCATCTGGCAGCTAAGTAATAATAATAGACATGTAAATGTATTATACACCAAAATTTCTTGTTTAACATTGAAGAATTTGGTGGGTTTTCGCTTCCGCTAGCTAAAGGTATTAGTACCCAAACTAAGATTTAAAAAAGCTAATATCCTTAAAAAAGAATTATTTATTTCCAAAAATTTTCTATTTGGGAAAGTTTTTAAAAGGTCGAATTTATGGGGTTTTAAAATTTCTTGTTCTGTGACAAGGCTTTTATTTCTTATATAATGGGAAAAATTGTTCGATTTAGATTGAGGAAAATCAACCAGAATTTCTAAAGACTCCGCTACTACAACAAATGGATGACCTTTTTATAGTTCAGTGTAAAACTTGGTTCTTACATCGTTACCAATAGGAACTGCAGCTGTAAAACGTCAACTATAAGCGGTATAAATCCATTAGCACCAAATTAAAATAGACGTTTACAAAAAACATATTCTTTTAAATTGCTACACAGCGCGTAAAACAATCGACTTTAATGTAGAGAGTATTGTCAATTGGTCACCAAGAAAAAGATCAACGGGAATTTTTCCAGATATCGCTTGTTTTTTAAGAACATCAGGTTTATTTCAATTTTTATGGGCCATTGGTATCAGTGTTTCTTACTTTTTTAAGATGATTCCGTCAATTTTTTTCATTAAGTACTTTTTGCATAAAAAATGCTTTTTGAACAAATAATATCTACTTTTCTTACCAAAATATTTTATTTTACAAAAACGTTAACTTAACATCAGGTAACAACTTTAATTTACTAACTTCAAGTAGAATTCCTGCATTAACAAAAAAACTTGGTAACAAAATGCAGTTTTTTTGTCCAAGAACTTATAAACCCTAAAAAAATAACAATACAACGACACATTTTAGCCAACAACAAAAAATAAGGTTAATAAATAAAAACTTTACTTTACGACCAGACCAGACCAGAGCAGAGAGAGATATGTTATGACATTATAAAACCCTTAAATTTAAAAAAAAAACTTTCCAAGAGTTGTTGGCGCTGTTTGTAAGACTTCTAAATAAAAACAATGTGTTGCATGTTTTTTAACGTTAAACAATAACAACCTGCCACCACATCTGAATGCGGAAGTTTTGAAATTAACTATTGCCGCAAAAATTTGAAAAAAAACAACAAAATTCCTTATAAAAAAAAAGAAAAAAAATGAGGTAAATATTAATATACAATGGGCAGCAGGCACCTGCCATGACTGCCGGACTATTTATGCAATTCTCTGCATACAAAATTAAAAAAAAAGGAAAGAAATACTTTGATGATGTTGATGCTTGAACGTCATGTTGCATGACCAAACATAATGTAAATTACAACACATGGCCGGTCTGTAACTGACAAACTAACCGACCAACCGTTTAAATGTTCAGGCTTACAAAAGAATTGATGCAAGAACTAATGAAACGAATGGCTTATATGCTGGTTAGAGCAGCACAACAACACCAACAAACAGTAGCCATTATCAATCATAGTTTTACATTTTTTTTATTTACTATTTTAGTGATGGCAATAACCAACTCTGGGGCAAGTTGTTATTTGCTGCTGATGACAGCTGATGAGTAAATTGCTGTTATCTCTCTTTGGCTGACAGGTTGAGTAGGTTTTGATTGAACATTATTATACATTTTTTTTTGTATTAGAAGATAATTTGTGTTAAGTTTTTGGCAAGGGAATTTTTATTTCTTCAAGTAGTTTAAATAAGGCTCAAATTTAAATCATAAAATAATACACTTTTCAATTAGATGGTACTTTTTTGTGGTATAAAATAAATAGCGGTGAGAAAGAAAGAGATGTACATTTTATATACACATGCACATATCACTGTGCTGAATATTTTATATTAAAGGTGCTTTTAAGCCCGATAAAAGTTTAAATTGTAAAAACTAACACAAAAAATTAACTGCCTGGCGAAAAGAAAATTTCTTTCGTATATTTATATTTAAAACAAATACAAATTTATTATTGTTCACGAAAGAAATGTTCTTATCGACATTGTGGGCCAGACAGTAAATTTTAATCAAAAGATCAAGCAAGACATGTCATTAACATTTAAAAATTATTTCGGGTATATGAGCATCGAAGTTGTTTTTGATGAATCGCATTCTGGACGTCCAATTGCGGCCAACTTTTTCGAGCGTTGCACTCCGTATTTCAAGCATGACACGTACAATGTTGATGATAGAGGCATCATTTGTTTCTGGCTTATCATCATTTTCCAGTGATTTCACGTAGCCTTACGTGAAATAATCGAAAGGTGTCAAATCGCAGCACCTCTTGAAATCAACTTATCGCAACATTTTGTTGATAATAAAATATAGTCGATGGCCAATCTGTTGAAAACAATGTCATCTATATATTTAAACAAAAAAATATTGATAATGGTTCGGTGAGAGTGCCCAAAGACCGTAGCCGCGAGGACTGGCTTTATTTTTAAGGAAATAAGGTCCGACAATGCCACCAGCGTATGCAAGCGATGCATTTTTCTAGTATTATGAAGTCTGTGGGGAATGCTGGTTGTGGCTTCGTCTCTCTCCATATGCAGAAATTTTGCTTGCTAAAAAACAAGTTAAGCCAAAAATTAGCATCGTCTATAATTTGCAAAATGATTCCTTGCTTTCAATTTGAATAATTTGGTAGCGTTGTTCAATCGTGAATCTATTCATGATGATTTGCCAGAGGATATATCTATAGTGATTAAAAATTTAAAAAAGTAAGCGTAAGTTCTATCGGGCTTAAAAAACATCCTTAACTTTGTAAAAAAAAATATAACATTTTTTAAATATTTAAAAATTATAAAATACTTATTTACCGGTACTTTTTTATATTAAAAAAATATACGTGATGAAGTTAAAATGTATTCAAAAGTAAGTCAATTTAAAGGCTTCTCGTCCGTAAAGTTTCCAAATTTCTTAAATTATTTTTGAGTTTAAATAATCTTTATGGAGTTATTTTTAATACACCTTGTACACATGCACACATTTCGGAGGAACGCATGGAAGATGTTGAAAATGTCAAACTTCACACTTGAAACATCTACTATCAATAAAAAATGTCACCATTTCTAAAATTTTTTTTTTTGTTATTTACGAAAGTACCAACATTTTAAAGGAAAACACCAAAATGTATTTGAAATTCATCTCGTTTAATATGTAATTAAAAAAAATAGTTAAACAAAAAAAGGCTTGCAAAACAGAAAAAACCAGTTGATGCCACTTAAATAATCGGAAGATCTAAAATAAAATACAATGAGATAGGAGCATATTCAAAACACGCTTTCAACATCTTTGCAAATTGATGGTAGATGTTGACAAGTATGAAAATGCAATAAAGGGTCAAATACACTTGTCAAAAGATTTTCAAGCGGGCGAATTCACTTGTGTATGGCCTCAACAAAGGCTTTCCACTCCTCTCTATTTGTCGTCAGTCGTTTCATTTGGCTCCACGAAACGTTATGATCACGTTAGTTGCTTTCGGCTTGGCGCCTCCAGGTATACGCTGGTCTGTCGGGTCTTCTGGATCCTTGGGGATTATATTCGATGGATTGTCTTGTAATATGGTCAGGTGACTTTCTCTTCTGTGGCCTTACCATTTGAATTTCCGGAAACGTATGACAGCGTCTAGTGGTGTTTGACGTGATCGATTCCAAAGATCTATGTTGGAAATGTTATTTGGCCAGAACATTCCGAGAATACGCCTGAGACAGTGGTTGACACAAGCTTGTAGGTTTTGGATTTCGCGTTTGGATAGATTCCATGTCTCGCATCCGTAGAGGAGAACGGATTTGACGTTGGAGTTGAAGACATTGATCTTTTTCCGAGCTGTGATGGTGGCCCTCCAGAATTTACTTAGCATGCCGAATGCCTGCTTAGCTTTGCATAATCTATTTTGGATATCCTCTTTGCTGCCTTTATCTTTAAGAGGTTAGGCTTTCCAGATAGCAGAAGTATTCGACATCGAATTTGTCTAATTTTAATTTCAAGTTGAAATCAAATCAAAAATATAAAAAAATCTCAACTTTTTTAATTTTATTTTATGATAAAAAATTTTAAAAAGTGCTCAAATTCCATAAAAACTTTTGTTTTCAAAGTCATTGAAATCTTAAAAATCAATTTGTTGTTATTTACAAAATTGTGAACTTCGAAATTAATTCAAGTTTATTAAGCACCAAATTGTATTTATTTTGTAACCAAACTTATTTAAAAAAATTTTTTTTACGAAAATTTAACTAAAAAACAAAATTAAGTAATAAATTTTAATCAGTTCCCATGGTAAAAAAAACTGTAGGGTTTCTTTTTGTAGATACTCTTTTATGAATGATTTGATAAATGATGAAAAGAAAAATCAGAAAAAAGGGAAATAATTTTCATTAACCAACAAAAAATTACAAAAAAAAAAAAAAAAAAGAACAACAGATATTTTTTTTGTTTGTAAATGATTTTGGAAATACATAAACTAAATGAAAGAGGGAAATTCTCTATCATCTTAATGAATATCAATCGATATGCATCAGTATTTTTTTTTATTAAAGTTCTTGTTCTCTTTATGACCCAACATAAAAAACAAACATCTGTTGTTTCTAAGCATCTTTCTAACGCAATCAGAAATGTCATGGTTTTTAGTTTTATTTTTCAATATTAAAAACTCTAGCCAGCATAATTTTGCAGTCACTTTTCATTCATTCATTTAAAAATTCCTTCATTCACTTACTCATAAATACATTCGGTTCTTCTCTCCCCTTCAAACATTGTGTCACATTTAATAATGTTTATCATTTGTCGTCATTTCATTAAATGTGATGAAAAAAAACCTCCAAGAAGAAGCATCATGAGAAACAAAAACAAAAACAACAACATTAAGGCCAATGTGCATCTTTGTGAGGCTTAAAATAAATCCAGCAAAAACAACAATAAAAAATATGTATTGTAAAATTCTTTTTATTATTTTTTTACTGTTTATAAATAACAAAAAACTGACAGCAACTACTGTTATTTTTATCGAATTTGATATTTTTTGTTTACGTTTATTAAAAAAACTTTTAAGCTTCTGCTTCTAATAACAATTTACATATCGCACACTAAATCATAAACAGTCACAGCTCAAGATTTACAAATGTTTAGGAGAGGTTTGTTTACATACGCAAACCAATGTCGCATACTTTTCAGGAATAAAACATCAAATTGTACAAACTCGCATGATAGTTAACATTGATACTTGTCAAAATTTTCGTGTGAAATAATTAATGTTGCTGAACATATTTCACAAATTTGAACAGAGTACTAGGCTTTAGAAGAAAGTCAATCTTAATGTGCTGCAATTTTGGAAACATGGGGTAATTTTGCGTTGTGTCTCTTAATGCTATGTTCATACGACGGCATAAACAACTGGTTTCGCTCTCTTAAACTAGATTGCCAAACATGCTGCTCAATCATTCTTGTTTAATTTTGACCTTTTTTTGTGCTGTTAGTGTGATTTTTTTTGAAATAGATAAAAAAGTAAGTTAAAATTAAAAAAAATATTATTTAATAATTTTATTAATATTTTTAAAGATTTTGTTTGTTTTTATTCTTGATAAAAACACTAAAATTTATTGTTGAAGGGATAAGCTATTCTTATGCGCATTTCACTGGTTGCTTAGGCCAGATCGTCAGCAAACTTCATTCATAAAGATTTTAGAAAAACTAAAGATATTAAACAAATAAAACTGTTAAGCGAATAAGAATTTTAAGCGACAGCCTTACTTGTAACAATATCAAAGCTTAAACAAAAACAACAACAATAAACAGTGAGTATATCTTTTCTTACATTCCCCACTACAATTAGTTGAAATTCTTCCAACAATAATTGATTCCTGCACACCGGTTTTAATGAAACTGGTGTTTAATGGGTTTTAAACCGGTTTCAAAATAGCCGCGTCCTCTCAAAGGAGTCTATGAAATAAACTTAAATCAAACTTAAAAATAACTAGAATTTCCTGTTTCGTTGCAGTTTCGTTGCTCTAACACTACAAAACTTTTGTTAATAGCGTCACAACTCGAAATAATACTATTTAGGAGACAGAAAACTTCCAAATTACTCATAAGCGCACTGTCACAATTAAAAATAGTACACTTTAGTTGATGATGTACAAGCATAATACAAAGAACTCAATATAGCGCATTTAAATGTTGAAAACGTTCTATTTCGGCGCATCAACGTCACAGTAGTAAATGAGCACAAACACCATTACACATACACGAGCATGTGATATAAACAGTGACGTAAAAATTAGTGTACAAAGTTAACGGACCTACACAATGCATTTTCTTGTAATCTTTTCATGATGTACAAGCGGCACAAGAAACACAGAAACAGACAAACACGTATTTTTCCAGTTAAAGAAGCCAGTAACGCAAAAAATTGATCGTATTCGTTAGAGATTATATTTGTAAACTGGTGGTTTGAAAAAACGATTTGGATAAATTTTGAGTTGTGGCTGTTTATGATTTAGTGTGCGATATGTACACTAAAGTATTTTTAGATTAATTTTTTTGTGTGCTTCGTTTTGTCTTGCATTTGAACATTAAAATTTATTCAAGTATCTACGATTAAATCTATTTTAATCAAAACTTATGACATTTTTATGACATGATGCCACCAGATAAAGTTGCCAGTTTTAAAAACAACAAGATATTAAAAAACGCCAGGATATGACAATAACATTATTTTAATTTATTTATTTTTTTTGTTTGATTTTGATTTATAACTTTTAAACTCGCATGTTGACCGATCTGGCAACTTTGTTATAATTTAAGCTCGCTGTATTTAATCATTAAAAACATACTCATAAATCAGTCAATGTTTAAATGAAGGTTTAGTTGAACTAAACTTAGATTTTGGTACGACGCTTAAACTTAACATCTGTAAATTAGTGCTTGATATATTATTTGTAGCTTAAAAAATATTAATGTTGTGGCAACACTACGATAAATGTCGTCCAATTCATGTGGTCTGTTTTTGGCAGTTACCGGACTTAAACACATTTTAAAACAAAAGAAGAATTGAACTTGCACTGATTTATAAACCCAAAGATTCGAAATATTAATCCTTAGGATTTTCATGGCTTTTTTTAGACAGAGAGAGAGAGGGCCATGCAAAATTACTGGTTAAGGCGAACAAAAAATTATAACTTTAGAAGGCTAAGAAGATAACATTGTCCAGAAATTGTCGGAATTGTCGAGAAGTTACTTAAATGCTGTGGTTTGTCCACACAGCATAGCATGTCAGTTAATTTTACAAAATTTTAGTTTGCTATAGGAATAAAAATTAAATAGAAATTGAATTTTTCTTAGCTCTTAAGGTACTTAAATGGCCAGTTTTTGACTATCAACACAGTTTCAGTTTTTAATCGCTACTTGATTAATCTTATAAAGGGTGGTTAAATTTCAAGGGCCGATGTTTATTTTGAATAACACACAAATTATTTAGGAAATTATTGCCATATACTTTTATTATGATAACATTGGTATGGTTCAATTATGTGTGGCCAAATGGCCACCGCGACCTCCAAATGGTCCAAATTTTCGGTGACGCTAAGGCATAATTGAGGTTCTTTGTCGTTAATGTGCCGAATTATCTCATCCTTTAGCTCTTGAATTGTTGCTGGCTTATCGACGTACACCTTTTCTTTCAAATAACCACAAAGAAAGAAGTCCAACGGCGTCAAATCACATGATCTTGACGGCCAATTGACATCGCCACCACGTGAGATAACACGGCCATTGAATTTGACGCGCAAAAGTGCCATTGTTTCGTTAGCTGTGTGGCAACTGAATAACAAAAAAGTTACGTACAGGATTTTGTTGTTAGAGAAACCCATTTTCTAGACCTTTTAATTTTTGTCCTTCAACTTTATTTATATTAACAAAATTTTCTGCAGTAATGTTTTTGATACAAGTAAACGTTTTATTCACTTGATTCTATTTTAAATAAAAACTCATTTTATTTTTGATTAACGGTTTAATTGAAGAAAAAAAAATGGCGAAAACTTTTTCTCTGTGCTCGATAATATCCAGTAAAAAATCTTGTTTTTTAAAAGAAAAAGCGCTTATTCGTGCGCTCCAATAGAAGAGCACTGAGTGCTTATGAATAAAATTATACAAAAAGCTGCTCATTTTTTACTGCGTATGTGTCTCGACAAATAATGAAAAATTTTACAAAAAATAATGCGCTAAAATAAAAAACAAGTTACATGCACAAGTAGGATGTATTGAGGCGTTGAATGCGAAAAGTGGGTTTACTTTCCACCCTGTAAATTATGCGACTAGTCCATACACGCATGTAAAGTGTTGCCCATAAGGGACTAGGATTAGTCCAAAGGTAACCCCAATGTTTGGAAAAACATGGTCTATTTAACATTGCGATGTCCTAGGGCAGGAACATATAACCCAGCTTTGCATTACAAAGGAGTTATCTTTAAACTACTCCATAATATACTCCTTAAGATTAGCTTTGAAATCGTTTAAAAACGAAAACATGTCGTTAAAAAACGAAGACATGTCGTTTCATTACAAGCCCTTTTTAACAATGACATGGTTCATGCTTGCATTGCATTGGACTAGTCCGATATTATTTGCATGGTACTTTTTTTGTAAGCGCCACAAGCAGCGTTCGAACAAATTTTGGTTTTGACAAGTGAAATTTAATTTTTACTTGTAATGATAACGCAAAAAAAGCGTTGCAAATAACTTGAAACATAGAACGCATGGAAGATATAAAAATCATGCAATGCGTAGAGGCGAAAACGCTTGATGCGGACCTCCAGCTTTAAGGCCGGCAGAAGTAAACAAATAAACAATCTGGCCACCCTGCAAATTGACAATTTTTATTTAAACCTTATTTATGTTGCAATTAAATCTATGTCATCATTTTTATTATTTATTATACAAAAATCTTCAATAGGGAACTTTTATTACAAAAAATAATAAAAACATCAATTTGTCACGCGATTTATTTTTAAGAGTTTGTATGTAATAAATAAAAACATGTTTTTTTTTTTGATTTATCAATAAAATAATCGTTAGAAAGTCGATATCATTTTGATGGATACAAAAAAATTAATTAAGATTCAATTAACAAAACATTTTACAATTTTATAGCATTAGCAATAAATGAAGTGGAAAATGGTTTATAATTAACATTTTTACTATAACGGTTTATAGTTTCAAGTTAATAAATGACAGCATTAAATAACGGGCAAATGCAAATCTATACCTAACAGTGATGCCAAGTTAGCTAATAATTGTTTAAACCAGTCTTCGAAAATAAACAGTACATTATTTAGCGGTCGAAATTACTCTCAAAAAATAACTAATCGGGCGATTATATTCAAATAAAATTATTTGCCACTTTACTGGGATAGTTCTCTTTAAAATAAGGTATGGTCTATCATTCCCGGTCCCCTGGTTGGTCCACATTCGTAAAAAAAGACAAAAAACACCATTCATCACACATTGTCGTCTAGACTATTCTTGTATTCTAGACTATTCTCACACACCCAAGAACGATATCAATTTTTTAGTGATTGTGTAGACGAACACAACCCTTAATACCGTTCGTAACTATTTTCAAGAAAGAATCGAACATAATATCATGTTCTGTTCTCCGTTAAAAAAGAGGACAATTGTAGTGATACTGTAGGCAAACATTATGTTTTAATGTTCTATAATGTTTTTTTTTTACATTGATAAAGAAATTAACAAACAACAAATTTTAGCAACGACTGCACGACGAACAGCTTGTGTGTGTATTGTTTATATGTTTTGTTTGTGTAAAATTATTTTGCTGGGTTTTTGTTTTTTTCGTATGTGTATTTTGTTTTTGTAAAAAATGTTTGGTTTTTTTTACCAGGCAAAAGGGACGAACATTAATGAGCCGAACCGAACACAATGAAGTTTGTGGATTTAAAAAAAAACCGAACGGAATTAAATGTTCTCATCTTCTATTGAGTTTGATAAAAACAGTATTATTTTTGTGTTCGAAAGATGACTAACAGGGAAACGTAATTTTTTTTAGTGATTTTCTACACAAACACTAAATGCGTTTGTGTTTTCCACAAATCTACCGAACCAAACACTAGAAAGATTTTTAGTGTTTATTTTCGAAAACTGGTTTAAACTAAGAAAATTGAAGGAATTTAACATCACAAAAATTTAATTTTTTTTAATTACAAAAGTTTCATTAAATTTTTACATAATTCTATCTGAATATGTATTGTTAAAAAATGTCCTGCATTGTCTGTTAAATTTCTTTTACTTTTTAAAAAAGAAAACAGAATTTAATGATTGTGTTTTTGTTAAAAAATTTCTCTTTTTAACAATTGCTATGTACATACATAAAATTTTTATCTTTTTTTATGACAATTCAACTACATTTTTTTAAAAATATGTACATATATAAAAACACATATGTATTTCAATTTATTTTGTTTTGTCTTTAAACTCAAAACTGTGTCATAAAAATTATCGACACGTTAGACCAAAATAACACAAACAATACATACATAGTTTCATTTTAATGTCAACTAAATTATAGATTAAATAAAAATGAGATGACAGACATCCCTTAAGAAAAAGTATAGACAACAACAAAATCACAAAAGTCAAGGAATACAGAGACATACAGCTGATAATAATATTTGAATTTCAATTTAATTAAAATTCCATTGAAAATATGTGTTAATGTAAAAAAAAAAAAAAATAAGTAAAAAGTGAAAACGCCGCCGTAAAATAAAGAAGAAAAAAAAGAGATAAATATTACATGAGAATGAATGTCAAAGTGTAGAGTAAATAAAACTGACATAAAAGCGAAATGAACAAGAAAAAATTCTTTAAATATATCAACATTAAAAGAGATATTTTGGAAATGAAATACATATTTTCCATAAGTATTTATTAAATTAAAGTTTATTTAATAAATATTTAAACTATTAAATTTAAGATGTATAAACATTAAAATTTGTTCGTTAAGTATTTAAACCAAAAAAAGATAAGAATTATGAAATATTAAACAAATAAAAACAATTGTTAAGGGGTTTAAAATTATGAATTTAATGGCATGATTTTTGACATTGGAACTTATTAAAAATTATTATGTTAACAATTGACTGGTAATAAACATTTCGGGTAGGTTTTTATCTTAAAAAGTATGTAATTAAAAAAAGTAACTATTTTCTTTAAGAAAAATAATTTTTAAAATTATTGCTATCTCAACATTTTTGAGACATTTTAGTTTAGAATTTAATTTTAAACTCTCATTCTCTGCTTAATATTCCACCTGATATGCTCTCATCAAAACTCATATGAAAAACTTTGCAGAATATCTTAAAAACAATGTTGATAGAGTTGTACTCTGTTCATTTTGTAAAAAGTTGCGAAATGTTTCTTGCAAAATTTTTTTACAACTACGAAATAATATAAGCTGCTCTTATTCTGCGTAGAAATAGAAAAACGTGAAACACTGTCAAAACGCATATGGAAACAATTGTGCAAAATATCTATGAAATATTGTTGATAGAGTTGTACTCTGTTAATTTTGGAAAAAAATTGCGAAATATTTCTGGCAACATTTTTTTACAACTGCGAAATAATACAAACTGCACTTATTTCGCGTGGAATTTTAAGCAAAAGAAAAATGTATAAACTTAATATTGAATGAGAAATTAAAAATTTTAATAACACAACCGGTTTCATCCATATTTACTATCTGTTTTATTATGTATATGCTTTATTAAAAAATAATTTTTAGTACTCCCTTTAAATTTGTGAAAATACTATTTTTCACAAAATTTGAACACAGGCCTTACGCTTAAAGCGGCTCATACACTTGGAATATAATTGTTAAATTTTTCGTAATGTACAATTATATAGTCAATGTGTATATGATATTCAAAAGTGGCGCAGTATATTGACAAGAATCAAAATCCTTTTGATTTTTATTGCACAACGAAAATAAGTGCAATATACTGTGAAGTGTGTTGACAAAAATGTTCGATGCTTTTTTGCTCTAAAGATTATTTTTTGTTTTTATTTAAGTGTTTTGTCATATTTTAATTAAATTCATTGTGCCACTTATTGAATAATATAGGGCAATATAAAAATAATATGGCGAATAACATATACAATAATATTGGTAATGGATGGCGCGCTTCAGCCTGGTACCCTGTGCAGTATTTCATTCGAAATGTTGTCAAACTCAAAATGTTGATAGAGTTGTAGTCAGTTTATATTGCGAAAGCAAAAAAAATGTTCTTAGCAACATTTTTTTTTTCCATTTATTTTTTTTTTTTTTTGTATACATATTTCGTTTTTTTTGTGGTGTTTTTAAAACAAGCGTTACAAGAAGAAATAATTAAAATGGAGAAAACAATGTTGTGTACATGTAACTAATAAAAAAAAGCGTTAGGTTTTACCAAACCGCGAGATAGATAATCAGTGTTGCTCAAAATGTTCTCAAATTTAAGCAGATTACTAGGCTTAAAATGCAAAACTATTTAGAAACTAAAATGCTTTTAAAACATGTCGCTACAAACTCTCTAAAAAATGTCCAACCTAATTTGGCAAACAAAGAAATAACACAACACTAGGCAATGAAAAATCACCTTTTGAGAACATATTTAACTATCAACATGTTGCTAGCAACATTTTGTAAAGTTTATTTGTTTATAATTTAATTAATTGTCCATTTCACAAGCTCTGTCGTATAGCTTATCGTTTAAAAAATAAGATTTTTGTTTATTTCTTCTTTAATAAAAGTTGGCATTCACATTATTCGATACCATGAAATTAAACCAGGTATGGGAGTTTTAATTTGATGAGAAATGGTCATAAATATTAACTGATAAGTAATTTTAATTAAATTCGTTTAAAAAATAATTTGAAATGAATTAAACAAATATTCATCATTAAGAAGAATTAAATTTGTGGTGCTATTATCACATTCTATAAAAAGATTTTTAAAAATTCATCAAACAAATCAAACATTTCCAGGCCTGATATGAATACAACATTTTTCCAAACACATACAAATCAAACGTATGATGAGACAACACCTTTTTTTATGAAAATTACCCACAACAAAAGTACAATATTGTATAATTATATGATCATACAATGCATACGACGTTACAATGAGCTTGTGAATCCGACAAATATAAATGAAAAACTATTTAGGAACAATATTTCTTTAATTCAAACTTTTTCATTAATTTATAAAACAAGATTGGTTTTTTTGAAAGAAAAACTAAGCCATTAAACTATTTAATTAACAAAGATCTATAAAAAAAATATTAAATGCTGCTACTAAAATTCAAAACAAACTTGTTGCCATTAAAACTAAAATACATATCTTTGTAAACTGGCCATTAGATAATGTTTATTGCAACAATGTTTCCGATGTACACGCATTATAAAGTGAAAGGTACATGTTTTTTTTGGGCAAAAAAAACTAAATTTCCCAAAAAAAAAAATTGTTGTTGTTTGCTTACCAAAGATCATTTGTTAGTTTGTGTCACTTAAATTAAATAGTTGCAAACGACATTGTTTGTCTATTGAAAGTCTGTCCTTTTTAAAACTAAGTCCTCTTACTAACAGTCTTTCTGTCCGTCCGTCCATCTTATTGTTGTTAACATGAAATTTTGTTTTGAAAACTACGACATATTTTTTTCTTGTCTCTTTTTTTTTTTGTTATTAAGTTTCGGTCACCGTTTTGTTAAAGTTGTAACAATTCCTTTTAACTATCTTATTTAAAAAAAAAATGTTGTAGTCATTTTTAACTAAATTTTTTTCAATGTTTTGTGTACATTTTGTTATTTTATTTAATATGTATGTATGTTAAAATCGAGCGAAAGGAAGAAAAAACCAGAAACAAGTCAAAGATCAATGTGACAACATTTAAGAGGAAACCAAAAAGCGACATTGTGGGTTCATGGTTTTACTGGATGGAATCAATTTGAAGTTTACAATTTACCCGGCGAATATGCTGTGTGTGTAAAAAATACCTTAACTACAAACAGTCCATACTTTCTAAAATAACTTATGGTTGATTAAATAAACTAAATTCAAAGACTAAAAAAAAACGAGACAAAAGCTTGTAGAAACTTAGAAATTATTTTAATTTGATAAGAAACAACTAATATTTTTTCGAAAATAAATTCTTTTTAAATGCTAAACAAATCTTACAAATATTTTGTAGTTAATGGTTTTATACATTTACAAATATATCTTGTAATAAGCCCAGTCACAAGAAGCCAAATAGCTTTTCGGCATTAAATTATAGAAAGTTGTTGCTAGCAACAATGTTGCAAAGATAATTTTCTTTTGCATTTGCTTTTAAGTAGATTAAGGTTGATTGATTATGTTAGCGCTTATTTTCCAAATTCCAACCTATTTTTACGGGAAATATAAGAGAACATTCATTTTACTAAATCGAAATCGTTTTTTTTTATTTCTCCTTCTCAAATAAAATTTGAAAAAAAGAAAGTTTTCTTTTTTTTTTTGTAATTTTAAACCCATCACCCACAACTATCATAAAAACCACAATGACTAATTATAAAAAAAAACACTTTAAAAAAAATAGAAGATACTCACTCCATTTAAATCACCACTAAATTACATTAAATACAATTTCTTGTATTATTTTAAATAAAAGCTGAAATTCAACACTTCATGAAAAATGAAATCACAGCTGCTGATTTTACTCCACTCTGGTGTTTCGCTTTTTTTCTATTTTTTTATTTCTAATTTTCCTTTAACATCTAAACTAAATACTTTCAAGACTTCTGTATTTACAATATTTTACCCAACAAATGTTTAATGTTAATTAGACAAGACAAGACCATTTGAATATAACAAAGTTTATAGGAATTTGTGGTGGTTAAAAAGGGCGCAAAGAGTTTGGAAGTAAACTAAAAAAAAACCGCAAAAGATGAAGTTTTTGTGGTAGAAAACAGGCCAAGAAAAATAAAACGAAATAAAACAGCACCAGCAGGGGAAAAGAAAAAAGTGTTAATTTACTTACAAAAAAAAACCTAGAAGGAAAAATGTTGTGTGTACAAAATTGCGTTTAAAGGAAACATATCCAGCAGCAGTTAAAGTCACTACTTTAACTACGAGCACAATGCAGTAGAAAAATTATTTTTTGCAAATTTTTATAGCAACAAAAAAAAAAAGAGGAAACCACTGCGCTAATGTTGTGGTCAATGAAATAAAAACTACTATACACTCTACATTTTTGCTTTTTTTGTTTTTAAATTCTACACAGGAAGAAATTTTTTAAAGATCTTTAAAAGTTATACATTGTCCCAGTGATGGAAAGTAGAAAAATTTAAATGGTTCTGACCACCAAGCAAACAAGTACTTTATTCAACATTTTGGTACTTTTCATGTTTTATGAATTTTTTTTATTGAAAAATAAACGCAAAAAAAGGAACTAAAAATTAATAAGGGTATTCATTTCAAAGTTTTTTTGGTTGGAAAAATGGAAAAAAGAAAAATTACACTCTTATTGACGTGAACGGGTTTTTTTATTTTTTTTTGTAAAAAGTACAAACTGTCAAAAAAAATCTGCCAAATAATTCGTAGAAGTAATTGATATTTTCAATATGCCAAATAAGTGTAAAAAGTGAATTAATTAATTTATTTAATTGTCACATCATAAACTAAAATTGATAATATTTACTACCTATGTAAAGATACATTTTCATGAAAACAATACAATATAAACTTTGAAATATTAAATTGCAGAAATGTTTACTTCATTCATTTCATTTCTTTTTTTTAATTCTTTTTTAATAACTTTTTTTATTGAACTCATTCTTAATATGTGTTTTTTCTTTTTGAAAGTTAAATGAAAAAGAAGTTATGTTTAAAATGTTGTAATAATTTGTAAAATCAGAGTTGTACAATTCAAGAATTTATAAAAAGAGATGTAATTTTTCGTACTTTGTACTAAAAATTAGCAATTTTTTATGAATGGCAACATCATTTCGTTTGACGTTTATAGTGGAAAATTACATCTTTTTATCCTGACTTTTTTACACTTGGTTATAGTGTGATAAAAATGTAACTTTTGGTGGAATTTTTTTTCTTGTGGTTGTTGTAACAAAAATTACATTTTTCCACTTTTCCATTTTTCCAACATATAAAAAAACTGAAATGAATACCCTTAATAAAACTTAAAAATTAATTTATTTTACAAATTTTCATATTATTCGAATGTGTATTTCAAGTCAAATTACAATCCTAAAAAGCTTTAATATGTACTTTAATAGTCTTATTCCTTGAATATTTTCCAGGAATGTTTTGTATGCACTATCAGACTTTTTGTTTGTATATTTCGAATAATATGAAAATTTGTTTAATAAATGTTACTCAACATGAGAAATAAATTCCCAGATTCTATTAATTTATTTTAATATACAAAATAAAGGGTGGTCCAATCAAAACGCACGATGTAAATGTAAGATTTTATTTTTATAATAGAAGGATATATGACAATTATGTGTGAAACAAAATATCGGCCAAATGCTCCCCACAGCTTCGGTGACATACTTCTCTCCAATAGTACTGAATTTTCCATCACTGCCTTGTATAGACTATTGTCCGACTTGAAATCTAGTTTATACTGGTTGTAAGCTAAATTTTATTAAAAATTTAAACTTTTCTCTTAAAGTTTCTTTATATATATCCTTTTAAACCTTAACATATACAATCGCCCTTCAAAATTTATTAGTTAAATGCAAAAAAAAAAAAAAAAAAAAAAAAAAAAATTCTTAAGAATTTTTCTCGTTTTTTTTAGACACCTTAAAAAGTCTTGACAGTTTATTCTTATCCTGTTCTTTTTTTTCAAACGAACATTTTTTAGTAGCTTTTAAGCTCTAAAGAAAAAAAAAACATAAAGTGCTATTTTTCTTCATTGCTGTAAAATATCATAAGAAAAGCATTGTCTGCATTAAGTATTTGTAAGAGTCCTTTTTTGTCGCACAAGAATTTTCAAGTACACAATCCCAACGACAACAATAAAGACAAAATGAAGCAAGTGTCAGCTTTTGTCATTAGAAATGCAACACTGCATAATGTCACTTAAGGTTACAAAATGGACGTACAATAGTAGATAAATACACGCACACACACCTACAAAAAATAAAAATAAAATTAAATTAAAAAAGGAATTTTTGTAATTTATACAGTTTAAAAGCAGTTTATGTTTTCACTCTCTTATTACTCCTATCTCTTGTAAATTCTCTCATCCTTTTTCATTTCGAACAGTTTATTTTCGATTGTGTTCAAGACAGAGTTACCACCACTGAACAAAAAAGTAACACGAGAGTTCGGTCAAAGTTGTTCAAAATCATATGATATTATGCAAACAAATTTTTTGTGCAATTTTGGTGCTGATACTGAATCTACGATTTCCAGAATAATATTTTAAAATTTTCGAGAATTTATGACAGGGTTTTTTTTTTTTGGAATTTGTTCAAGACAAGTTAATAAACATCTGTTTGACTTTAATATTTGAAAAGATCTCAAACAACACAGAGAAAGATGTATTTATTACTTAATAAAAAAAAATCAATTCTTAATAGTTCCAAAAATTAGAAACCTTAATGATATAATAGATTTGCGTCAATATTCTGCAGAATAAGCAACAAAGATTGAAAAATTTTTCACAGAAAAGTCTACTTTAGATTAGAACTTTTTTTCAAAAATTTCTATATGTATTATTTGCTTTTTTGTGTTTTGGTGTAAAGCGCAACTAGCACCTTATTAAAAGTACAAGCTTATTTTCTTGCTGGCGCTACGTTACAAAAAGAAGACTTACGTGTAAATGCCCATATGGACGACATTTGTTAATACATATGATCATCATTTTTTTAATTTCCGAAACTTACATGGGCCATTTTACGTTTTCACATCTCCACCGAGACGCTTCAAGAACGAGGGAAACATTCACGTATCGAGCTATGAAACGGTTACAATAACTTACAAAAAACCTTACGACAACGTTCTGATAATCGCACGATTTGAAATCACAAAACTCCAGATTTATTTTGTGGTGTTCTGAAACTCGTTGTTAGTTTTGCTTGCGATCTGCCATAGTTTCTTAAAATTTCCTTCAGCATACTTTTGCGGTTTAAAATCGTCAAAATTCTTGCGATTGCGATTTACAGTACACCTTTTATGCAATTTTAAGTCAAAATCGCAAATGTTTAGCGTTTTACGACTGTCTGAACATGCCAGTTAAGCTCTCTAATTTTCTCGTAATTGCAAATTGTGGGAAATTTTTAACAAAAGTTTGCTTTATACAGGATAAATTTCTGTAATAAGTAAAATAACACGTGTTACCCTAAAATGGAGTCGTTAAAAAATTATCCAAGGAATTCGGAAACAGTATAGTTTTTGAATAATTATTACGAAGTGGCAACGCTGGTTCAATAACCATAATGAGAAATGTAAATAATTGCTCAAAGCGATTTTTTTTAGATAATCTGTTTTAATATTAAATACAAAATAACATTTTATTTGGTTTCTTCAAAATTCAATTTAATTAAAATGGTGTTAAGAAGTAATTTGAGACATTTTGCATTCAAGTTAAAGTAAAACATTTGTTTTGCGTTTGAAAAGTCTTAAGTGCTTGAAAATAAATGGTTTGGTTGTCAGTAAAAGACTTCAAGAGTCTTTAAGTTTTTTTTTTATTTAAATCAAATTATTTTAAAGTTAAAAAAATGTGTAAAATGGGACATTGATTGATGATGGAGTTTGAAAAAGCCTTTAGGCTTATTAACCATAGTACTATTGTTTAATTAAGTATTATTTAAATTAATAGTGTTTTCAAACATTATTTCAGATTAAGGTCACAATCTGCTTTAAATAGTAATAATACATTCTTCAAATAACTCTAAGCGAACATAAATGGGCCGGCTATATATTCCTTAAAGGAATTTCTGAAATAAATTTTAATTTATTTTGAAAAAGGCATTTTATGAAAAACGATACTTTTTGTAAAAAGGTATTTTTTATAAATAGTTACTTTTTGTAAAAAGGTATTTTTAGGAACAAGTACTTTGTGTAACAACTTACTTCTTGTTAAAATGTACTTTTTTAAAAAAGTTATTTTTTGTAAACAGCTACTTTTTCTAAAAAGCTACTTTTGATACAAAGGTACTATTTGTGAAGTGGTAAAAAAGTTATTTTTTTGTACAACTAATCTTTTGTAAAAATATACTTTTTGTAAAAAGGTACTTTTTGTAAAAAGGTACTTTATGTAAAAAGGTACTTTTTGTAAAAAGTTACACACTTTTTGTAGAAAGGTACATACTTTTGTAAAAAGGTACTTTTTAGTAAAAGAGCCGCAATATATGTATGTATGTATATATTATTAAGCATCTTTTTAACAGATGTGTAGTAGATTTCTGCAAAAATAACCATAAACACAAAAAACTACGTTACCTTTTCAAAAAGTAATTTTAAGGTGCCTACTTAAAATTTTCTTTGTTGGCAAAAAAAAATTTTTTTTATTAGAAATAATTTTATTTATAAAAATAAACAAATAATTTGCAAGGGTTCTTTTATGTGTTTATATTACAAAACAAAAATTCCCATTCGTTAATCTCTGGTATCTCTTAATAGTTACAATAATTATTTTTTTTCTTATTAAACAAAAAAGTCTTAAATTACAAAAAAAAAAAAAAAATTATTATTTAAATTTCTTTAACAAACTCTCTCACAACCTTAAAAACTCCAATTCAGACCTTAGAAATTGTAACCTTTTTGAACAGAAAAAAGGTCACAAACATAAACAAATATTAGTTATTTAAATAAATATTTAGTTTTATAAAATGTTCAAAGAATGACGTTTTTTTTTCAATTTTTAACGTTCAGTGGTAATTTGGTGACAAACAAAAATTTGAGACTCTTGTAATTTAATCTGGAGTTAATGAAATTTATGATAAAGGCTACAACAAAAACTAAGCAAGGACTCCACCGTTACATTAAAATAATTCAAACAGGGAAGTTGTACGAGTGTATAACACTACAAACATTTTGTCGAAAGAAGGCAGACAGACAAGACAGACTATTATATGACAACTTGAAGGTATTTGTTAGTTAGAGTTTCTTTAAGACATTCAGTCCTTAAGACACATGTAATTGTGCATACATGCGTACATATGTACATACATGTATGTATGTATAATATGTACATTTTTTAGTTGTTTTAGCTGTATAAGGCTTCATATAAATGTGTTTGAAGTTAATTTGTACATGGACAGAGTGAAAAGAACTAGTTCAAACAAAAAGTGGAAAAAGGAGTTATGCAAAATTTTGTTTACTTTATTTTTAGCTTTTTTGTAACAAACAAAAATGTTATTATATTTGGAATAAGAATTTTCTTAGTTTATCATAGACGAACATTTTAACATTATGATCTAAGACCCAAAATGACAGGCGGAAAGTTACAAACACACACACACGCTTATCCCTGTAAATATTACACTCACATTTTTTAGTAAAATTTCCAAGACAGGAAACCATAAAAATTTAAATGAAACTTAAAAACAGACACAAACAAATTATAACTCATACTTATCCTCTCACAAGCTGTAATATTTTCGCTCCTACACATCCATACACACTCGCAAAACCCTGGTGACATGTAAAATGTTACTACAATGCCAGGATAATACTTTTAAATGCTGATATATTTGCTTTAGAACTTCCTCCCTCTCTTGTGTTTAGCGAGTTTTTGTCCTTTTTTTTTTTAAATGCATTTAAAGAATTTTGTTACAACTTCCTTGTTTTTAGTTGATTTTTTATGCCATCTTTCTTTTTTATACCTGCTTCACATAATAAATTCTCAACAGCAGCAACAAAAAACCCACAAAACTGTGAGAACTAGTGAGAAGTTTGTTTTGGAAAAGGACTAATCATGTTTCGTTGTTGTTGTTGTTGTCGTGTTTTTTCTTTGCTTAATCGTGTGTGTGTGTGCTTGCATTTGTTTTGCTGTTGCTGTTGTTGTTGTAACAAAAAATTTACACAATGTTCTTTGTCACTCCATAAATTTCCCTTTTGTAGTGGGAGTATGACAGTGGCATGTGTGAGAGAGGGAGCAATTTTTGGTTAGAGTGCAAGGTAAACAAAAAACATATGTTTATGTTTTGAAATGCTACTGCTGTTGTTATTTTTGTTATTGCAGTAGAAAACATCAGGGAAATATTTTGTTAAAAAAAAGACTGCACCAACTTTGTTGTTTTATGGGAATTTGGGATTTTGATTTCAATTTAAGTTTAAATAAAAAAAAAAACATGAAATTTATATGTTTTGAATAATTAAAAACAAAGAGAATTGTGCTGAGAAAAGATTAACCATGAGTTCATAAGCTGAAAAGGAAGAAAATAATGTTAATTTTCTTGCATGTTTGAAGATGAAACTTAGAAAAAAGTTTAATAAAAATCTAAATTTTTGAGATTTTTCAAGTATACTTTTGAGGTAATTAAGAATATGTAATATAAAAGAGAATTGAAATAAGAAATATTGACCAAAAGTTTGAAATCTGAAAAAGAAGAAAATGAAGATGATTTCTTTTGAAAGTTTACAGATACATACATAAAAAATGCAGTCAAAACACTTTTGCGTGTAAAGTTAAAAATATATTTATAATAATATTTTTAGATAGTTTTAAATAAAAAAAAAAAATACAGAATAATTATAAGTAGTAGTTATGACAGGTAAGGAAAAGACTTTCATAAGCATGGCGTGTTGACCTAATCCCAAGGTGACTCTTGTTACTTGGGTGGCAAACAATCGTTTTACCAACCGGCCCCGTATAAGAAAGTATAATCCGACAAGATTAATCATTCGCAACAGGGAGTGAAAAACCAGCATTCGAATTTTTAAAAGAATTATGAAATTTATTAAAATGAATATAAACAAGCTAGAGCGCTATATTCGGCTGTGCCGAATCTTCGATACCCTCCACCGACAGTTCGAATTTTTCAGGAGTGATATCTATATGTGACGCGCAAAGTAGAAAGGGACCTAAGGGTTTTGTTCACGAGAGCCATTTTAAAGATTTAAATACGTGTATCTCTCGTGTACCATCACTGAGCGTGTTGGTATTGGTCTCATTTGAAAGCGACACATCTCATGACGTCAGGAACGTGTTGGTCAACCTTGAAAACCCGCGTAGGTCGTCCCTACCTCTTGTTTTGTGTAGTTGGCTTTTACTATTCCCTTTACCTTACTGGTCCCTTTCTCTATGCGCTGTCACATATGATGTTTAGACCCCTGTATTAAATGATTGACCGACAACCTTGAGTAAAATATTATGATTCGCAACAGCTAAAGCCGAACTTAAATAATTTTCAGGAGGGGTATTTATATTGGAGCCATGGTAAGTTATGAACCAATCATCTCAAAATTCTGCAGAGTGTTGAAATTAGTTTTAGCGCTTACAGTGAATTTCAGAAGGCTGCTAAATATAGGATCTAAGTAAATTATGGACCGTATATCACAAAATTACATGACATTTTTTCTGGCCATATGAAACTAAGTTGGAAGAAATTTTACCGTAATATCTATATCTGCTACGGTTTACCAGAGTGGACTTTATATGGGGCCAAGGGTAAATTATGGACCAATCTTCACGAAATTTTACCTGGCTATTTCTAGTCCTATAAAACTATGCAGAATTAAATTTTATTCTGTTTTCCGGGAAAAGGATTTATATGGGGCCTAGGGTAAATTATGGACCGATCTTCACAAAAAATTTCACACTGTCATTTCTAGTCTTAAAAAACTGTGACACCAAATTTTGTAATGATATCATCATTTATTATGGTTTTAGGCGTACTAAAGTGTTTTCCGGTAGTAGGGTTTATATGGGGCCTAAGGTAAATTATGGACCGATCTTCACGAAATTTAACATCCTGATTTCCAGTCGAATAGAACGAATTTTTGCAAAATCTTTTCTCATTACGTGCCTTGTTCCACCATTAATGTTATTTTTTGTAACAATATTATCAATTTTTTAAGGTGGTAGTTCCACATTTTGATTTATAGCTCTGGTCCTACTGAACCGATTTTGCTGGATTTCAATCGCAAACTTCTTAGGATAACTACAAGCAATTTGACACCAAGTTTGTTTATTTCTTTTGAGTTTTTTGAAAGTGAGTTTGTTTTCAACAGTCGGACAGACAGATGGACATTGCTAAATCGACTTAGAATTACTCCAGGAGCCAGAATATATATACTTTTTGGGGTCTGAGATGAATAATAAAAAAGTTTCACACGGTATGACAAACTTAGTATACCTTCTTCACAACTAATTTTGGTGAAGGGTATAAAAAATAGGGGATTTTTTTTCTTTTTATACGATAATTCAAACATGAAAATAAACAAAAATAAGGTTTTTCTTCTTTTAGTGTTGTTGTTGTTGTTGTTGTTGTTTCTACACTAAACAAGTAAAACCGGATTTTATGGATTTAACAATGAACAATGTTATTTTAACATTTTTCGTTTTAAATTAATATGTAGAAATAATGATAATTTTAAATAAAGCCCATACTTTTGCAGAAATTTAATATGATTTCCATTCCACATAGCGCCATGTTAATTTAACATTGGTATTTTTTTTCTGTGTGTGAATACGAAAATATTGTTTAAGAAAATGTAATAATCTTCACAAATAGGTTGATTACGGACGGGAACTCAACTTCAGTTTTAGTCGCCAGCAACGAAATCAGGCAACAATTTTTTTTATATTTTAACATGAGCAGCGTTGCCTGATTTCACTGCTGCCAACTCAACTTCAGTTCAATTGCCATCCGCAATCGACATATGAGTTTATTCTTTGCTAACATATTAATAATTTTTCCATTTATGTTTTTTCTTTTTAGGTAAGTGTCAAATACTTTTTATGAATTAATACACAATCTAAAAACCAGGTAAAACGTAAAAATTACTAAAAATATTAGAAATAACTTGAAATGGCATCAGTCTTTTTTTCTAAAGAAGACAAGTTTTTATTAAATACTCCCCTTCCTCTTACTTGATCACTTTGCTTTCCTTAATCGTCGTAACTGTCATCATAAACCTCTAAATTTATTTTGTATCATTCTTTAAATACAAACAAAAATTTTTTTAACAATTTTCTTGTTAACAAAATATAATGCTTATACTTATTTAATGAGGCAATTAAAAAAACTTTACACATTCTTTAGAAACTTAACATTAAATGTATAAAGAAAAATGCAACATTGCATGTTATAACACGATAATTTGTATGAAATGTTTTCTATATAAGCTTATAAATAAATATGAAATAATAAACATACAAAATTATTCAACAATAAAGGAAATCTCAAAAAAAAAACCCAATAGAAAAATAAACAAAGAAAACAAAAAGTTATCATTAAAAATCAAGATAAAATAAGAAAATTTGTAAAAAGGTCCTTTTTTTAAAGACAGTTTTCTTTTTTGTTTCTTTTCTGTTTTGAGAAATACGTATTTGCATGTGTGATACATGGGCCTGTTCGGAAATGCATCAGGGTGCTGGACTTGATGCGCATCTGTGATTTGTTTGCGATGCTTATACAAATTAGCTGTTGCCAATGCTTGTTTTATGGCGCAGTTTGGTTAAATGTTTGACATTTTATGCATCAGCCATTTTTGTGATGCCTTTTGCAGTGATGCCTTTACGAACGCGCTGCGTTTAAGATGCTGCGTAATGATGCATTTCCGAACGGGCTTCTATGTTCTACATTTATGTGTTCGTTAGTAAAGGGTGATTTTTCAATCGTTTGGATTTTGAAAATAGAAAAAAATACAGAAAATTTGCAATAATGAATGAAATATTTATTAATGGCGATAAATGAATGCCTGGCATTTGCTTTTTAAAGTTTATTTTATTAAAATGTTGCCCGCGGCTACGCCGTAGGTTATCTCCATTTTGAGCATTCGTTGGCTTTCGATAGGTTCATGGTATCGCGTGGCAATGTGGCTTCGCCTTGTTGAAACCACATGTCAACAAAGTCCAATTCTTCGATTTTAGGCCGTACGTTGCTTCATTGACTGTAACTTTGCGTTTTTTGTCGTTCTCAGAGAAGTACGGGTGAATGATGTCGCCGGCACACAAACCGCATCAAACGGTGCACCTTTATGGTTGCATTGGCAGCTGCTGGACTTTATCTGGCTGCTCTTCAAAAATACAAAGCGTATTGACCGAGTATAAGCATCTTCGAAACAATCCTCTTTCTTCTTTCTCCTCCTTCTAAAAACACAAGAGTTGATCATCAAGAAATGAAACGTGTGAAAGCAGACTTAGAAACACATTTCCCGCACAGCACGAATATTGATTATAAAATTCAATGATTTTCAGGCGTCGTGCGTTTGTTAGTCTGTTCATGTTGAAATGGCAAACCCTACTGAGCATTTTTAGCATTGCCACATGCTATGAATCTTATTTTTATTACTGAAAAAAATTACATTGAGAAGCAATAAATCACTCTTAAAAAAAAACAACTGCGGTTAACATTTTCAATTTTTAATATTTTAATCAGGCTTAAGTTCATCAAATTTAATTCTCATTAAATTTTCATTATTTTAATGAAGAAAATGAAAATTAATGAAAATTAAATTTGATGAACTTAAGCCTAATTGAAATATTAAAAAATTTGGATTAAAAAACCATAAAAAAGTTCAACAAAATAACCACAATTCTAATAATTTGCAATTTTTTTTTGTGAATATGTTGCATTAAAAACATGCAAACGAGTTGCATATTTTACCCTTACTTTACCCTTTTTTTACAGCAGAGGTACTCTGTACAACCAAGGCATTTTTTTTGTTTGTCATCGCACATACGGCTCATAATTTCGAGAAATTATTGCTTTAACACAAAGCATAAAAATTATTACATATTTAAATGTAAATACGAGTAAATATTATTACATTATTATTGTAAGGACAAATTGTCGATATTGTGCTATCGATATTTCGTAAGCTAGTAGGTATGTTGAAAAAAAATTCGCCGATTTTAAATTTTTAAAATATTTTATATCGCCATCATTTTAAGCGTACAATTTTACCTTTGATAGGATATATTTAAAAAATTTGAAATCGGCGAATTTTTTTTAACATACCCTGCAAATAATATTGGACCACCTGATCTAATTTGATTAAATGGACTACTCCATGGACTGGTCCGATGTAATGCAAGCATGGACCATGCCATTGTTAAAAAGTGTTTTTAGTGAGAAGACATGTCTTTGTTTTTTAACGACATGTTTTCGTTTTTTAACGAAGTTAAAACTAATCTGCTTGTGTATATAATGGAGTAGTTTTAAGACTTCTCGTTTGTAACCCATAGCTGGGTTGTATGGTCCTGCCCTAGGACATCGTATTGCTAAATAGACCATGTTTTTCCATACGTTTGGGTTAATTTTTGAGAAGTCCTAGTCCCTTGTGGGCTACATTTTACACTCGTGTTTGGACTAGTCCAAATATTTGCAGGGTACCTACTAAAAAATCTTTAAAATTAACGCGTAAAAAAATTTTTTTCAACAAAAATTTGTCCAAAACTTTAGTACCCATGTTTGTTTTCAAACCACTCAAATAGTTTTAAAAATCACTAATGGAGTACGTTAATGATAAAAGTGTAATAGTTGTAAATAAAAGCAGTTTACTTTGTTCTATTTATGTTTTAAAACATATAAACCTTCGAGTGATCATGGGTTAAATTAAGAAGAGTTACATTTCTTGAACAGCAATTCTTTTTTTTAAGTTACTCCGTACTTTTTAAAATAAAACGTTTTACCAAATGAATTTTTTTTTAAATGGTTTTTATACGAAGTTTATTTGTCGTACGTACGGTCAATTTCACCAAGTTCAGTTAAAAATAACTTTTACCTTAACTTCCAGTTAACAATATGTTTTTGACAGTTATAACTAATGGTTGATTATAACTGAAGTTGCTAAAATTGGCCCTTAGTAATCTTTTGACACTCCTTGTTGACATTTGAAGAATGTGATTTCCTGTTTTTTTTTTTTTTTTCTTTTTTTTTGTAAACAAATCAAAGAAAAACCCAATAGACCGACAGTCACTGGTCATTAATGTCGCCCCAGAAAATTTTACAATTAATGTGATCTGATGACAGAAATTAACATTTGAAATTTTTCCAATATTTACAATTTCATTATCTACATACATACATTGTATAAAAAAAAGATGCCGAAAATAAAAAAAAACAACAAAAGAAATATAAATAAACATTAAAATAATATCACATAATGCAAGGTGACAAAAACCGGCAATAAAAAACACATACAAAGATTAAAAAAAAAAAAAAAACAAGAAAAGGAAATGATTTTTTATAAAAAAATTAAAGAAAAATTTAAAATTTCCTAAAGGCAGACTTCATAGATTTAGAAACTACAGCAAACGGATGCAGCATGTAATGACTTTATCCGTTCTTTTCTCTCACTCTTCTTTTGCTCTTTTTGTTATTTGAGTTCTGCTATTTACTTCATATATTTTTTCTAGAATTCAATGTTGCCATTGAAAAAAATTGAAAAGTGCTAATTTGTAGAAAAAAGGGCAGGGTGTTCCAAACAAACAACATGAGATTTATTTCAGTTGTCTGACCTATTCCGCCAATTCTATTTAAATATCAATTTAAATATAGTTCATGTATTTGCCAGCAGGATCCTTCGAGTTTTTTAAAATCCTTCCACCACCTCAACATTACGTCTGACGCCTTAACAATGTCGTGCTGATGTCTTCGCGACGACTGCCAAGCCGTTGCCAGTACAAGTTTTGTCTAATCCTCGATTATCATCTGACCCATCTTCGCCTTCTCGATTCTGGAAAAAGCTCCTGTTACATCTAACTCTATTGTTTTAACATTTAAAATAAAAACAAATTATAAAAAATTGTTTTTGTTTTACATGTAAGTTATGCGAACGATGTATTCATTCGGTATCGACGAACAGGCCATAAACTTTTCGTTGTGTTTAACCTTCCGGCTTACGCATGCCTTGATTTTCTATACACATTGAAAAAAGGTCTGGCCAGACTCATGTATACCACGAAGGGTTAAAAAGTAAATTTGAACTCCTGCTTCTCATTTAGTTTATGTTTTTGGTTGAATATGTACATACGATTTCTAAAGTAAAAACCACATAGGGCATGATGTTGGTGTTTGATCATTCTGTAAGGAGTAATACGGATAAGTAAATTAATCAAAATAATTTTTTCATTTTTATTTCTTTTTTGGGTTTTTTTCAAGCACGAATTCGGAATAAAATCAACTTTATAAGACTTGAATCAAGCGCATTTTAAGATTGATTCAATCTTAGTTTTACTTGAATCAATCTCATTTGCGGATTATTTTAAGTACGAATTCGGATTAAAACAATTTTGAGATTGATTGAATCTTAGTTTTACTTAAATAATTCTCATTTTCTGATTCTTTCAAGTACGAAATCGGGATTGAATATGGATAATTTAAGTATTTTGCGATTGAAAGTCCGTACTTTAATCAATCTTTCTGTACTTGACTCCAGAAAATCCGTACTCACCGAACTATTAATACCGCTTCGGAATGATTGAGGTACGGATGGATTGATTTTTCTTTTGAGTGTAGTCACACACTTGTTTTCAAGATAACGGACGGTTGCTGCCACCCGCGATCCAGTAAACTATCACATGTGTTAATTAACACAAAAATAATTTTTTTTCACAAACTCGCTCTCCAGTTCAGTAGTGCGATTCTGTAATTAATTTTAACAATAGTTGTTAAAAAATTTAACAAGCACATTAACGATATTGCTATTCTGTAACATTTTAAAAAGCACTTGTTATCGTTAAGTCAG
The DNA here is from genome assembly GCA_949318255.1 of Pollenia labialis. Lineage (NCBI taxonomy): Eukaryota > Metazoa > Arthropoda > Insecta > Diptera > Polleniidae > Pollenia > Pollenia labialis. The sequence goes on along the minus strand of OX439139.1, from coordinate 160,196,486 downwards.
CTGTTTGTGTTAATTAAACGACAACTTTTTTAGTGTTGTTTATTTATTGTTAAATGTCGGAAAAATAAAAAAATTTAGTTTAAAGAAATAATATAACTTGTAAATAGCAATTAAATAATTTACATTTAATTTAATAGTAAAATGTTTGGCTTATCTTCTTAAAATAAAACAAAAAAAAATTCTGTTTAGTTTTAATAATTTTATTTGTTTTTTTATTCCTCTTTGTGTTTGTCGTTATTTTGCCATTTTTTTGACAGTTAACAACAATTTACAGAATCACATAATCGTTAGTGCAAACAACAAAACAGGTTGACAATTATAACAACTGTTGTTATTGTTTAAAGTTACAGAATCCCACTACAGTTATATTTCGCTTAATGAATGGTTTGTTGGGCAACTTAACTTTTTTTTTAATCACAAATAACTACAACAATAAAAATTTTCACATCCATTCTTGATTGTCACAACGGTAACGCTGCTCTTTAATACAAAGTGATCAACCCAACCAACAAAAAATACAGTTGTTTATGTCATTAGAGCAGAGTTACAAAGTTGTCAACTATTTTTGGTTGTTTTTTGTTTTTGTAGCTAAAATAGAATTGTTGTTAAAACTAAATTCGTCTGGCCTGCTGGTTGTTAAAAATACTATAATTATTAATTTATGTTTTCTATTTTTAAACTCCTTTTTCGTTAAAAATAATATTTTCGATTATTTTCTTGTTTTTATTTTTTTTTTGTAGGGGAAAAGGTGGTGAGGGTGTGTTGAGTGAATAAATTTAACATTGAATGTGACTTTAAGGAAGAAGAAGAACAAGAACTAATGTGCCTTTTATGTTTGTGTGTTTTTGAAAACATTTCAATTGCACTTTCCTGCCGCACACAACTCCTCCTGCATATTGTTTCTAATTTCTAATGCTATTATAGCATAAGCGTGTCTATGTTTTAATGAGTATAATTAAATATTACACAGTAGTTGTGGAACTTATAATTAAAAAAAAAATGCGAGGGTGGTAAAATATAATTTCTGTTCAAGAATTCAAGAAACGTAAATGCGATTTTACTGTTCCTGGGTGAAAAGGAAAAAGTCCGTGACTTTTTTGAGTTACCAATTCCTTATTCGAAGTTTTTCTAAATGGAAAAACTATTGAAAGAACATTCACATCAAAAAGCTTGTATAGTATTCCTTTCTGATAGCCAAATAAAATATTGTGAATATTATCAACATTTGCGACTTCTTAAGTCGAGATTTTTAACACTATTAGCGTTTGTGATTTCCACAAATCTACCGAACCGAACACTAAAGAAAAAATAAAAAGCTGCGACTTGAATCTTTCATTGGTTGCTCAAGACTTTCGGGGGTTTCTCTTTTTTTGTTCCCTTTTTAATTGCAAAACTTTTAGATAAATTCTTGAAAATTCCTAGCCTCCTTAATAATTTCTTAACTCAACTCATAAACATTTTATTGAAATATTTTCAACACATGTTCTCATGCCAATTTATTATTTTAACCATCAATAAAAGTTTTAGAAAAAAATTATTAAATGGATATTTTATTAAAATTCAACTCATTGAAAAACAAAAAGTACAACAAAAAAAAAAAGAGAACATAAAACTTTTTAATAGACATAAAAACAAATTTTTTTGCACTCAAATCTAAACAATTTCAGCCGAAATGTACAATTTACTTGTATTTGAAAGGCGAAAAGAAAAACAATTTTATTTTTGTTGGTTATTGAATAAACAATAAAATTAAATTTATACAATAATTTGCTTTAATACAAAATAATTTATTACGAAATAAAGAACAGAACAATAACTTGGCAAGAATTATTAGAAATATTTTTTTTTTCTAATAAACAAAATGCTGATTGCAGACTAAATATCAAATTAGATTTTTGTTTAGGGTTAAAATTATGAATATATTTTTATTTATTTGTAATAAAAAAATAAAAAGGATAACAGTTGATTGTCATGAAAGTATAAAATAAAATAAAGTAGCAAAACTTTGGTTAATAAAAAAATTAACATAAATAGACATAATAAAAAAACAATGAAATACATAGAATTTTTTTTGATGTTTGTAAAAAAAAATGGGTTAAATAGGGTACATTTCGATTCCGCAAAAGATTTATGTTTCTACATGGATTAAACTGTCGAACAGTTGTCAGATCTGCTACCGCTATGTTCATTTTTGCAGAGTATATTAAGCCGTTTTACTATGAAAAGACTTATTTATTTATTTATTTTATTTATTTATTTATTTATTAAGACAGAATAAAGCTTCCAAATTCCGCAAATTTATTGTCATCATATCATAATTCTTTTCCTTTGTTTATCGCTTATTTTTAGCTTAATAAACATAAAATGGAAAAAATTTTTTGAATTTATATTTCAATGTCCTTTCATATCTCTACAATTTCGTGCTAAATTCATTATCGTTCCTTTTCGTTATTTCATCATTAGTTACTTTTCGATCCAACAAGGATTATCAGGCCATAACAAATTGTGTCAATCGACATTTACAGTTGCTTAAGATAAAAGTTGACTCCAACTCATTTTGTGTAATGCAGCTTAATACTCTATTTTTATTCTTGGGGTATAAGATGGCCTTCACATCTTCGGCTTACCTGTGGATTCCAATCAGTAGGTGCTTTTGTTATATCGCCCACAGGTTGCCGTCTACCCATCTACATCTTCACTGAAAGAATTGTGCTTCACAAATCTAATGAATCAATTTCATTAAATTTTTTTCGTTAATCTAATGAAAACTTTCATTACGGGAATGAAATTTTACAAATATAATGAAGCAATTTCATTATCACTACGAAATTGATTTTCGTAATTTCGTTAACATTTTCCTTAAGTTAATGACAACTTAATATCTCTTTCAAAAGAAAAATTCATCTTATTGCTATACATAATTTTAATAGGTTTTTTAAGATTTAAATGAAGTTTTTAAAAAAAAGGAATCTTTTGCAACTTCATATTTTCCATGATAAATGTCACTAAATCAATGAAAACAAGATAAGATTTTTTAACTTCAAAATTCTTATAACTAAAAAATTGTCTTCCTATAACTGTTGTAAAAACGTTTTTTTTTTAAATAAAATTTTTAGCGATGGACATGAAAATGTTTGAAAAAAATTGTAAATTTTAACGTTTCATAACATTAATGAAAAAAATTCGTTACGATAACGAAATACTGATTTTAGCTCAATGGATGAAATATTTACGTTCAAAAACAAATAACCCGAGAGCAATAGCAAAAAATTCTCACATCCTTTTTTCTTTAATTGTTAATTTTAATACACAAAATTTACGCAGTAGAACAAGCCAGAAAAATGGAAAGAAGGCATTTGAAGGTCGTTGCGGGTAAGCTTAACATGATGTAAAATAAATATAAAAACGAAATAAAATGAATAAAACTTGATAATTTGAAACTGAAAAAAAAAAATTAAATTCCCAAAATGCACATTGAAAAAATGGATAAAATAAAGAAACATAAATTTATAACCATAACAATCATTAAACTAAAAAAAGACACAAAAAAACGCCGCTGAGAACATATTAAAAATTGCATTCAAATATAAAAACATTTATTTTTAAACATTAAAAAAATTTCTTTAAACGTTTGGCATTAAAATAATGCAAGATTATCCCCGATTTTATGAAACATTTCACTAACGGGAGGCTAATGAAACAATCTTCATTAATCCAATGAAAGGTAACATAGGTTGGCTTTTAATGTAATTTTTCATTGGATTAATGTAAATATCCATTGGATCTGTGAATTTTCCTTTTGACTGGGTTTTATTCTCTGCCATCCCTCTCTATTTGTCTTCTCCAGGAATGAGCTGGTCTTTCATTTCATTTCAATAGTTAGTTTTGTAATGTTACCCTCCGGTTTCCTTTCTCTATTTCTTTCAGAGAATTTCCGTTTTGACTAGGGCTTGTTTTGTTCTCTGCTATATAGGGATTGGTTGGAAATTGTGGCTGGCCAGAATATAAGGAATATCAGGTTGCGTCGTATTGAGCGATTGATGGGTTGACATCTTTAATTGCTGCATTCATTGACTCACATTCGTACAGATTTCACGCACGTCCTTAAGATTATGATTCCTGATTTGAAGACATGCGGTATTTGTGACGTTTTTCGCATAATATTCGTTTTGCCGATGTTTATTTTACGATCAGCTTTATCTGCCTCTGCCTGTACAAAATCTAGCTCTGCTACCATGTCATCATGTCTGTTGTGCAAAATAGTCCTGTGATTATATTTGACCTTGCATTTACAACAATGGGCCCCGTTGAATGTGATATTAACTGAAATCGTCTATTTCCAACAGAATGGTGTCACATGCCATACATCGCTTTTAGGCCTACCAAAGGAAATATTTTGTGAACACATTATTTTCGGAATTTCAATTGGTCAACAAGGTAGTGCTTCTTAATGCCTTTTGATTATTTTTTTCCCAAAGTTGTAAGAAGTGAAGGGGGTTTCCGAATAAACCAGCAACTTCGAACGATTCGGAAGACGTTAACAAAAAAGAATGTTAACATTTTGCAGTATTTATCGCTAATGTGCACACCGGTTAAAAGCGTTTAACGTCTTATAAATACCAACTTATGCAAATATACCATTAATAAGATTTTAATTGTTGTGCAAAATTCCCAATTTTCATTCTTGATAAATACACTGAAGTTTATTGTTGGAAGATAAGCTAGTTCCTATGTGCATTTCACTGATTGCTTAGGCCAGATTATCCGGAAAACTTTTCCCAAAGACTTTCGAAAAGGTAAAGATACTATGGAAATAAAACAGCAAAGTGAATGAGAATTACAAGCACTCATCAAGTTTTACTTACAACGGCATCAAAGCTTAAACAGTGAGTTTATCTTTTCCTACATTCCCTACTAAGATTGGTTGGATATTCCCAACATTAATTGTAGTTGTAAGTGGGTTAAAAAAAGTGGTTTATAGTTTTCGCAAGAAAATCAAAATAAAGCAATTTGCCAGTTCAGTTTTATATGCACGTGCACTTGCAAGTTTATATATTTATAAATATAGTTTTCTATTTTAATTAGCTGAATTTTTTTTTCGTATATGTGTTCGCTTATAAGCATATCCCTTAATTTATTACAATTTTAATAAATTCCCCTAAAGACTGTCCATATAAATAATTCCATCAAAACTTAATTACTTAATATTCATTGAACTCCGAATAAGTAAACGCTCTTTCAATAAAAATTAAACATATTTTGTGGATGATCTTAATGTAAAAAGCGAGTTTTTCTTTTAAGCACAACACATGCAAAAAAGCAAGTTTTAATATTTAAATGCATTTCTCGTTTAATAGCACTAAAACGCGTGGAAATAATTTAATGCAAGTAAGTGATAAATTCTGCATTTCAATGTTGTTAACAAAAAAAAGAGATCTTTTAAAATTAAAAAGGAAATTTGAAATATCTTTTTCTTTAGTTTGGATTGATTTTTAGTTTTCCCTTGAACAGCAAAGCCACTATGGCATCGATATTTCAATAAAGCCATCACAAATTACGATCTATGCCTCATTAGCCTTTCGAACAACTTACATCCTCCTGTACAAAGTCGAAACTTCCAAAGTCAGCTCTTATAAAAATTAAAAATCTTAACCTCATAAAATTATTTTGTTCTAGCGGCTCCATGATTTCGCATGGATCCCAAATAGGGAAAACTCTGTGGTGTAGTGGTATCATATGGTCGAAGTTGACCGACTATACTTTATTGCTTGTTTTTTATAAACAAAATTTTTTATTTTTAAACAAATTTTCTTTCTTAATCGGTTTAATAACCGTTATTTTTAAAATCAAATCACATTATTAGGCTAATTTAAGATTTACAAAGAGAGCGAGACCAAATACAAAACACAAACACATTTTGAAGAATTTGTTTTGAATCTTACAAAAATATGTACTCGTAAATTATACAGTTATTTCCATTTACATGTATGCACATGCATATGTTAATGTTTAAGTTTGTATGTGTGTATGAGTAACTAAAAGGTCTGGGTTGAAGAGCTTTTGAACTTTTAATGAGCCATAAAGTACTAAAGCTGCTACAATAACATAAAACACACATACACAAAGAAATTGTACATAAATTTTAAATAATTCTAATTTCTTACACTTCGTACTCCTACAACTAACTCTCCCTCTCCGCCCATTAAATATTCTAAGGCTTAGAGAATGTTAATATTAAGTGGTAAAATTTGTAAAATACATGCAAATGTATATAAATACATGCTTATAATATAAATAAATGCATATAAATAAGGAGAACTTAGGAAAATTAAATGAAAAACTTAAAATGTTTTTTTTTGACAGGCACGCGTTAAACATAAATATTTACTTACAAATACATGCATACTAAAATTCTTGGGAGAATTCTCATCAACAGTGAGTGAAATTAGAGAGTTTTCTTGAGATGGAGTTTTTGTTTTGTTTTGGATAATAAAAGAAATGAGCATAATTTTCATATCGCGCAATAAAAATTCCCTTCGAATGTTTTTTTGAACATTTCACGCCAAATCGGACTTAAAACCTGCTAGAAACCGCTAAATATTTAAAATAGCGGGATTTGTTTTAAAAATACCGCAAAAACCTAAACATTTTTAGAAGTTTTATATAAATCTAGATTAGGGTGGGGCGATTTGAACATCTTAATGTGCGCTTCGCGTTTCTAATTCTTGGGATTGTACTGAGCAAAAAAGTCCACTAGACCATACCTATACGATGAAAATCGAGCTTCCAGATTTTGACTTGCAGTTTTTTCTCACACTTTTGTCACGTTTTTTTTTTGGATATTTTGGCCTATCCATTGAGATTTTCGATCCAATATTCAGACAAAAATTGTAGCCAAGACAATAGTTAAGAACTCTCTAGAACATCGCAAAAGCATTGGAATGCTCCTTCAGGGAGTGCAAATTTCAAACATTCACCCCACACGTTTGCGACAAATTGATACAAATTTGGAACAAATTAAAATTAAACAAAATTATACATTTTTTTGGGGGTGGTTGTTTCACACTTTAATTCAAAACTCTTTTCCTACTGAACCTTACTGGATTTCAATCTTAGGGAACCTGGAAACAATTTTATACCAATATTTATCTTTGAAAGTGAGAGTGATTTCAAAAGTCGGATAGACAGACCGACAGGCTAAATCGACTTCAAATTACACAATGACCTAAGTAATACATATATATTTTTTGGGGTCTTAGATGAATATTGAAACAGTTTCGCAAGGAATGACAAACGTAGTATACCCTCATCACAACTTGAAGGTTATACAAATTCCTAAAAACTCAAAAAAGTTCATAACATTTACGCTATTTTTGGCAATTATTTGCCGTTTTAACAATTAGATAAAATTAGTTTGATGAAAGATATGCACATTAAATGAGTTTTACGCAATAAATGGCTTTATTGAGCTCAATTAACCATATAAAATTGTTATTTATTTATTGCTCAGTTAATAAGAAATTGTTATAAATATTGAGTAAAATTAAAATGCGACCCTGTCACAAGTGTGTTTAGTAAGCAAAACACAACTTACTAAACAAATTGTTCTGACATTTGGCCACTCAAACTACAACAACCCAAAGGCCCGTCCATTAGCTCTGCGCAAAAGCCAGATGTTTATTCCTTAAAGATGCCAAAAGCTGTTTACATTTTGCTTATGAATGTACATTTTTGTACATACAGTAATATAAATTGAGTTAGCTAAATTGTGTATATGTGAACAGAAAGATAATTATGTCAATAAACTGAATATGGTCGCAATAAAAAAGGTATACCTGAGCACGGTATTAACCTTTGTTTCACATTTTTTACCAAGCTTAAAGTTGTGAATTGTCGAAAGAAATCATTTACGGATACGAAAAATTTGTACTGTGTATTTTGATTTTCGAAATATTTGTTTCAAATAAACGGACGTTTTTTATACTTTATTGAAAACAAAAAATCCCTTTCTTAACAGTCACTCACTATTACGAACAAAAAGTTTTCATCAAATTTCACATTTTTTAAAAAAATAAAGGAGCTCTGTCACCGTTTCGAACGATTGCGAAAATCGTAATACACAGTACAAATTGTTCAAACTCGTAAATTATTTCTTCAACAATCCTTAGTTAACTAAACCTACAAAAATAAGTAAAACCGTGAAGTTAACAAATAGTTTTAAACCGGAAAAACAAAAACTCGTAATAAGAAAAATTATAAAATCTGTAAATTTAAATAGACCCCTTTCACACTCGGCAAGTAACTTGCGCAAGTAACAACAACAAAATAATTTTTTCCTTACCCCGACCTTACCGCTGACATCTACAAACCAAGAGTTGTGCAAGAGACTTGCACAAGTAACTTGCCGAGTGTGAAGTGTTGAGAGATGTTTTTGTAGCGAAAATGAGCCGCTGAGAGATGTTTGAAAATAGCTAAATTTCCCGCTTATCGCTAAAATGTATTTTTTCCCGCGATTGACATTGCAAAAACGCTAGATTTAACGGGAAAATCTCCGAATTGGCAACAGTGGTGTTTTCTTAAAATGGAATTTTTTGTTTTCTTTGGATAATAAAAGAAATGAGCATAATTTTCAAATCGTGTAATAAAAATTCCCATCTAGAGTGTGTGGAAAAGAAAGTAATAACAGAAACATTATTATTTAATAGGGTGGGAAGTGGGCAAAAAAGAGAGGGAGGAAGAAATTATAAAAGATGTTTAAAAAAGATTTTTATCTCAATACACATTTTGTTGTAACATTTGTAAACTAATAAATTTGAAAAAAATGACATTGACTTTTTCTTTCTTCTAAGTTTTTCTAAGAAAATGTTGCAAGAGCATGGAAAATATTGGTGATTATATTTAATGTAAAAATAGGATGTTTGTTTTTAAGGTGTTCGTAAAACTTTAAGTTGGAAGATTGATTAATGCCAAACATAAAATTAGTTTTTTTTAAATGATAAATTTATTGCGTAAGCGTTTGAATATGATTTCTGGCGTATGGGCAATGCGTATAATGAAAGTCAAATATAATACTACTGTTTTAGAGATATGCATGTATGTACGATATAAAAAATGCGCTTACAAAATGATTTCCTTGGTTGTTTTAATCCTAGTTAAACCTTCGCCGACCTGTTTTGTTAATAAAACTATCCAATCCAAGTATTTGGTAACCGTTTATAGTTTTAAAGTTGTAAAAGCCAATGATTTCATCGGTTCATGCATGAAACCTAACAAACAATAATTTCAATCTTGCCATAAAAAACAAAAACTGTAAACATATAAAATCAAAAAAACTTCATCTTCAGGATCAAAATCGCAAAAAACTTAAAAAAAATTCGATTTTTGTTTACCTTTTTTCCCCTGTTCAGGTCCATAGGTATCAAACCGTTCTAAATTCAAGAAAACATACAACTACAAAAATGTACCTAAGATCTCAATAAACAACTTTTAAGAGCATATGAACCTCCTAGGAATGATTCTTAACACCTTAACGAAAAACTTTATTATTTTTCTTCTTATAATTTTTTTCTATTTCTGTACTTCCTAAAATATACAAAATTGCAAAATATATTGAATATTGTACAAAACTTTTTTTGTTTTCTTTAATAAAAAAATTCAAGCCAATCACACAATAATAATTTTTATTTAATAACAAAGTTAAGGTTTCATTTTTCAAAAATCAGATTATATACAAAGAAAGCAAAAGAAAATAAAGAAAAAACTGCAAGCAAATCCCTTTTAACATAAAAAAAGAGTGTAAACCGTATGGACTGCTACTGAATTGTCATTGAATTTTTTTTATTATTTTTCTTTATTGTTGTATTTTCTAACAATTCAGCAATAAAACGTGATCGTACATGTATTAAATAAATAAACTTACTTGTGAACATAAAAACCAATAAAGTAAAGAAAAAAACTATTAACTGCAACCACTTTTTTAAATGAATAAAAGAAATTGATACACATGTACTTCAACAAGCAGATGGCAACTACACACATGCGGAAAGAGAAAGATGCCAGACGTAAAGTTTTGTAGGGAAAATATCAAACTTACCTAGGGTTTACACTTGCAAGTGCAAGTTCGAAAAACTCAATACACTCACACTTTTTCACTAACACTATCACATTTTTCGTACTTGCAGCCCAACTTGCAAGAGAATTTGCTTGCAAGTAAATATTTGACACTTGCAGCAAGTAAAATGACAAATGAAAAAACAGTGTTACCGTGGATGAATTTTGTATTAATTTACTAGTACTTAGTAATATAAAAGTAATGTTTATAGCGGATTTTAAGTGTTTTTATAAAAAATAACAAAAAGCACAACTATACAACATCGCATCTTAATGGCAATATTAATCATAAATTTTAAGCATTTTGAAAAAAAAATTGTTAATCAAAATATTTTCTCAGTAATATAATGGCATCGCCACTACGGCAATACTGGAGTCACATATTTTATAAAATAAACATAATTGTTTCATCAAGATGGACCGAAAATTAAATGAAGAAGAAATTATTTAATATATTTTGTTATAGCATGGTAATGTTTTTAACATGGTAATGTTTTTAAACCGAAAAACAAACCATTTTAATAAGATGTTTTCGCTTCGAGAACATTTGAAAAATGAACTTACACCTGACTGTGTAAACACTCAAGCTACTTGCAAGATTTTCGGCTTTTTCTTCGACATTTTCGTTGATAATACGTATGCACTACTTGCAAGTAATTACTTGCATGTGTAAAGGCAGGGTTAGTAAAAAAAAATAGTGAAATTTGTTACAGTCAAAAAATAGCTCTAACGCGACTCCAACCGCTGAAATTTTTTAAATCCGACTTAAAAAATGTAATTGAAATTTTTAAATTTCAAATCGATATTTTAAATATTGAAACGCCAACTATATATAAATATATATGTTCCCGAAGATCCTATAAGGAGCATAGGGCTGAGGTTTCATTAATAAGCGTTATTTAAGATGCGGTAGCTTATTACGCTTCCGCATCCGATCCTTGTGCTGGGGCTGCCAGCAACCTCCAGGCAGGCAATTTGTAAAGATTTTCAAAGGCAGAGAGATTATCCGCGTTCCTTCTACTTCCTGAGACGCCCTTAACGAACCATCAGGATACTTTACAGGAACTAAGTTTCAGAAGTTCTTCCTACTGACCTGAGACGTCTTTCAACCATTCAGGTTACTTAGCCGCCTTCTCACTCTAGCTAGCCTCTGAACGGGTGTTCTAAAGCCATTGCCCGGTGAATACCTGGTAAAAACCGGAGGTAGTGAGCTGCCTTGACTGTGACGCAAAGGAATCATCCTTGGCCACTCCCAAGTGAGTGGCAATCAAGAGCTTTCAACCTTTACTTGTCACAGTCCATTCCCCAAACGCCGACTATGAAGAATTTTTATTTTGGAATAATTTTAGAGTCGGAGTCTTGAGTTTTTGTGAGTACTCCAACTGTGACTCCGGTACAAAAACCTCAACTCTGCCTCCGGCTCCACAGTCCTGGTACAAAGACTATTCAGGAAAGATTTCTGTGGGGCCATGTAAAATTATGCCTCGGTTTGCACTTTTTTTAATAGGCTTCGTCTTTATGGCAATTGAAACGTGTGTACCATATTTCATCAAATTATTAGGTTATATGGACAGACAACCATCCAGCCGGACAGCCAGGACGGATGGGCATTAGTATACTAAAAGTTATACAGCACACCATAATAAATTTGAAAATCTGCGATACAAAAAATTAGACTGTGTGGCTCGGTAAATAGTAGGCATTCATTTATCGACCAAAAAATATATTTAATTAATTTTTGCAAAATTTCTGTGTTTCTTGTAATTTTCAAAATCCAAGCGGTTAAAAAGTAGACTCACTTTGCTTTAATTTGGCATGTAACGTGTCTAACGTATTTTTTCCTATGCTTTCTGGTGTTACCAGATCTCTAAACTCTAAAAAGCTAAACTCTTAAGGGGTCTTAATTATCTCTTTGGCATTTATCTATCAAACACTCATAATTATCTCTATTTTCTAGCTAAAAAGTCTTTTGTCTACCTTAAAAATTCTGCAATAATATAATGGCTTGGGCAATTCTCTGGCCACTCTCTTTCTCTCTCCTCACTAAAAAACACACTCACGTCTTTAAGACAGAGGTTTAAGTTTTATAGGAAGTCTTATAAAAAAAACAATCATAAATTTATTAGTTTGAAATCACAACCAAACCCTAAATGCTAAATGATGGCTTCTATCCACGCCTTATCAACGATTTTTTATAGTTGGAATCTCGAGTTATTAAAGAAAGAAAGAAAAAAATATTGCAAAAATAGGACAACAAAAAATAAAAAAACTGCTGTCAACAAGATTTCTGGCTTGAATAGATTTTTTTACGCTACAGTTTTCTTTTTATATTTTGAGGGCTCACATGTCGGTGTTGTATAATAGTTTACTGCATGTAAGTCTTAAAAGCAGGGAGTCTTAAATGGTGGCTACCACTTGGGAGAATGAAAGATGCAATTAAGTGAAATTAAAACACAGCCTTCTACATTTTATTAGGTAATTTGATCTTGGATTTTTGCTTTTAAAGAAAACCCCAAATCTCTAACTTGATGTTTAAATGGCGATAGTCTTTTGACTTCAAATAACAGGGTTGATCCGGGGTAAAAGTTGAACTTTTTTTTGTCTTTCGCATCCTTTTACTTTTGGAAAGTATCTCTTTATTTTGTTGTATACATATACATAAATTTCATGTGTCAATCTGCGCCATCTTTAAAGCTGGGATCACACGATTGCCGCAAATGCACCAATATGACACAATTATTATTGTGCTTTATTGACGCACAATAATGAAATTGCCCCAACCAAATTTTCTGAAATCACACGATTGCCCTGTTTTATACAAATTTAATTGCCGCTAGTTGGTACAAAGCGAAATGGTTACAACTATTGCCGCAGAACAGTCACACGATTGTTCTTACTTATGTATATTATCTGCGAAAACAGCTGTTGTGGTAGCTGTTTTATTTGTTTGAAAGTTCTTGTTGGATTGTTCATTGAAAAAAATTAAATGATAAATGATACAAATCATATACTTAAACAAATTATTGTTGAATAGTTTTATTTAATTTTTTAAGATATTCCAAAAATTAACAGTCTGTTCAACAATTTCGTATGTTTAGGTTCGAATAGAAATATCTTTAATGAAAATATTCGCACAGAACAGCTAAATATGCTTGTGAACATACATACTTAAAATAATTAATTAAAAAAATTTAAATGCAAAATAAATTTATATGTATGTACATACATATTTATTTTCATTACCTAATAAAAGAAACACAAAAAAGTAAATCTAATAAAAAAAGCAAATATTGGCGCGTATTGTGTTGTTTGATTGCCGCACAAGAACACAATAAATATTGGTGCATTTTTGTCATTTTTATTGACGCGCGGTCGCATAGCAAACAGTCACACGATTGCCGCACCAGGGTTGCATTTGATTGGTAAAAGTAAGCACAATATTGTCCTCGATTGGTACATGAGCCATTTGGTTGTGCGGTCACACGATTGGGATATTAAAAAGTGTGAAAATTGGTGCATTGCGGCAATCGTGTGATCCCAGCTTAATTTTTATTCCCAGTGTTGCTTCATTTTCAAAAAATTTGGTTTTGCGAAAGTGATAGAGAGTACCAGATTGGTCTATTTTCGCATTTACAGTATTGTTCAAAACCTAAGCAACTTTTCGTGACATTATAATAAAAGACTTACATTTTATTTTTAAGTCGATTTAATAAAAATAACACAACTAATTTTTATTATATTATGACACTACTTTCTAACAGTAACTACAATAATTTAATTATGTTCCCTTGCAAGAAATAAACAAGTAAAAATGAAATCAACTCTTTGAATAACTAACTGTTCGAAACTCAAGCAACTTTCAGTACTTCGTATAATAATAAAAATGTTTCTTATGATCTCCGCACATCGTTTTGACATAGAATCAATAAGATTTGATGAAATTGTTGATGACATTGATTCCCACACTAATTTTAAGCAATCCAACAGCTCCTGCTTATTTCTGAAACGACCAGCTCCCACCGGTGCTGCCGAAAATGTTGTATATGGGACTTAAGTTTGGTGATTGAGCTGGCCAATCCAAGACTCGAATCCTGTTGTTGAAACACCAATAGAAGTGGCATTTCGCAATTGGTCCATTGAAGAACGTAGTTGGCTAACAGGTCCCTAGAAAAGAAACGGTAAATTTTTGTATGTATTTCAACAAAAGTGCTAACTCCACTCTTAGAAAAACAGATCTTCGCCTTTGCATTTCTGCTTCCATGGTTGATTGTGCCTTTACAATAAGGCGGATTTTAAAAACAGATGTTCACCATTCCCTTTGGCTTCCGGGTGCTATGCTCCACCTTACTTTAACAAGTTAAATTTAGTCTTGTCGCTAAATAAAACAGTTTTCCATTTTGCCACAGTCCAATTCGCGAAAGCTTTTTTTAAATCCAATCTTAATTTTCTTCAAAATAAATAGAAATGAAATGGTTTTAAAACCGAACAAATTTTGAAAACGAGCCTGTAAAGAAAGTTTATATAAAATATTCCTCTTTATATATTTCACACTTTGAGTACCAATTATATTTATAAGAACAGCTCTTAAAAACAGGAAACACTACAGTAATTTTGACAATAATGGAAATCAAAATCTCGTTCGATTTCAATTCCACTTATTTTCGATTTGTTGAACATGCCCGAATATAAAGCATTGATTACTTTATCAAGACAAGTTGCTTAGGTTTCGAACAATACTGTAATTTTAGTATCGAAATTTCATTCGCATCAGCGTTGCCAGGTACTTTTTTCCTTGTCCCAAAAAAATAAAAAAAACCCCAAAAATCCCTAAATTAAAAAACAAATCCTTAAAATGTAAATATTATTGTTTTGTATTTTTTTCTGAAAAATTTTTATAAGAAATCCCCAAAAATCCCCAAATAAAAATTTTTAGTAAAAAAAATTATTTTATTTTGTTTGTAGCAACTGGTTTGGGCATGTTTTTTTTTAAATTCTTTTTATGCGATTCCAGTGAGGAATTACAGGCAGAACAATATGCTGTTTTGAAGACGAATGAGCCAATTTATAAGAATTTGGAGCTTGATCAATCGGTTTTTGTCATCCCTAAAATCAACAATAAAAATAAATAAATATATCCGTCAATTATTTAATACTTCGATGCATAATAAGCACTTATTATATTTTCTTTCATATATCGTTATTTTTGGGGAAGACATAAATATTTGCTTGAAAATTGTATTTAAAAAATTAAAAATTTTATATGTTTGTCAACGGTTTTAGATTCTTTTTTTAAATTCTTCTTTTTTCAAAACACTCACTCAAAAATAATAAGATACGTTTATTAACAAAAATGCTAATCTTAATTAGGACCCTTTGCACCGTATTAGTTGTTGTTAATTTCTTTCTTTTCATATTTTATATACACAACAAAGAAAAATAAGCGTAAATAATAAAAGAAGGGAAAATATATTAAAAAAGAAATGTAAAATCCCAAAAAAAATCCCCGAATTTTTTTTAAATCCCCCAATACCCAAATGACTTTCTTTGTCCTTTTTGCTCGCATGAAATTCCCAACCTTGGGGATAAATCCCTAAGTCTGACAGCCCTAATTCGAATCGCAATAGAAGGTAGCCCCCTGGTGTAATTTTTTTTTGTTCGTTTCTGTAAACAATAAAAATTATGTTGGTTTTTTGCATGAGAATTTAAAAAAAAAAATACAAATTTGGGAACCCCTGCTAAATGTAATAATCTATAATTTTTTAAAGTACTTTTTTGCCAAACGAAAGAAAAAAGTCTCTAAACTGCATATGCTACGCGCCCCATAAATACTCATACAATGGCATAGTATTTAAATGAAAAAATACCAAACTCACACCCCTACAAAAGTCAGCAGATGGCGCCTTGTGTTGCACATATCAAGCAACATTCACTCACGCATTACAGGCCCCTGTTCAAAAAAAAAAAAAAAAATGGCATAAAAGAAGAGAAAAAAGTCAAGAAACCAAAAATTAAAAGTGTGCAAATTGTGCATTAAAACCGTTACACCTTAAATTTCTAACATGTACAACATGAAAGGTAATATTTAAAAGAAAATTAGAAAATTTTTTATTCTTTGACTTTTTCTTCTTTGAATCTTTCTCTGCATCCTTGACTTGCAATAAATTCTTAATAATTTATACATTTATGCATTTACAAGATACAAATAATGTACGATATGTTTCTTGTATCTGCATATGTTGTATGTTATTGCTGTTGGATTTTGTAGTTGTTGTTACAGACATACATAAATCATTAATTATGTTTGAGTTTCTAGATTTTCGTTGTTCAATTTATTTTGCCATCATCATTTTCATCAGCAACTAACAGGCATTTCTTTTTTCATTAAGGTGAGCGCCTCCATTAAGTAAATGATGACCATGTCTAGAAATATTCTTTGGTTGCACATGTTTTTTGTTTGTTTGCTTTTTTATTGTTTTTTTTTAGGTTTAAACTTCATTTTAAATTGGTTGGTTACCTGTAGGAATAATTTGATTTATGATTGTTAAAAAATATAGTTTTATGTAAATTTAAATTTAAAGCAAAATCCTGTTAAGAACATTCGACTGTGGTTTTTAATGAATGTTGATTGATGTCAAGGAAGTTTTTACGGTTGAAGTAGTTTTTGGAATTTAAAGATCAAGTGCACGAAAAAATATTTGTTTATTATCAAAAATTTTATAAATCTTTAATACAAAAAGTGAACATATTTTTCCTATTTTTCTTCCTAATGCCGGCCATACACTACGCAAGTTCAGTGCTCAAGTCTGGCGCTTGTGTAAGGTATGGCGAAGTTTTTCCTATTAATGGAAGTGAACTGAGTAAAAATCAAAACAAGTTTGATAGAAGCTCGAGATTGTAAAACTACACAGTGAACTTGTTTGTGTAGTGTATATTGTTAAAAACGTTCAAATCTGTCGCGGTTCTTAAGAGCTGAAAACAAAAAATAAGCACGGAAAAAATATTCTGGACAGGGTTCCTAGAATTGTGCAAAGAATCGGGCTCATTTAAAGCAGCAAAAGAACCATGAAAGTTAAAACATACGAAAAACTAATGAAAAAATAAAAAAGAAAAAACAGTTTTATTTTTTTGCACATGCTGTTCTCTTGACTTATAAATTTAAAAAATATTGCACATTGTATTTGTATAGTGTTTGTCACAAGCATTTTTCGAAAAAAAAAAACACTAAATATCGCTCCTTAGTGTTCGGTTCGGTAGATTTGTGAAAAACCCAAACGCTAATTGTGTTTGTGTAGAAAATCTTTAAAAAAATAACGTTTCCCTGTTTGTCATCTTTCGATCACAAAAATAATACTGTTCTTATCCAACTCAATAAAAAGATGAGATCATTTAATTCCGTTCGGTTTTTTTAACCACAAACTTCATTGTTTTCGGTTCAGCTCATTAGTGTTCCTTCGTTTTTGTTGAGCTTAGCGCCCTTTTGGTTGGTAAAACAAAACCAAACATTTTTTACAAAAACAAAATACACATACGAAAAAAAGCCAGCAAAATAATTTTACAAAAAAAAAAAAAACATATGCATAATACACACACAAGCTGTTCGTGCTGCGGTCGTTGCAAAAATTTTTTGTTTGTTCAATATTCGGCTCTTTTTTGAAAAAAATTAAGAGGGATTGTATTCGTCTACACAAACACTAGAAAAATAGATATCGTTCCTGGGTGCGTGAGCCGAACGCTTAATAATGTTCTGTTTATTTTCAAAAGGTCACAAGCTTCGTTTACGAAGTGCCAGAAGCACTGAACTTGTGTAGTCTATGGCTGACATAAGATTGAAATTTAAACATTGCTTTTATGCTGCAGGGAACAAGCATAACTTTGAATTTTGTAGGCTTTTCTACTTTGCATGCCTTTTTAAACTCATTGCAAAAAAAAAAAGAAACAAATTTAAGTCATGTGTCATAATGGAACACTTTTTATGCGGCCGATAAAATTTTACCTTAAGTTGTGAAAATGGGGGTTAATCGTTTGTTTAATCTCATATACTTGAAATCTACACTGCATATTTTTTGCCATTGACTTGCTTTAAAAAAATCGTAGCTGGTAGTCTGCAGGCCAACTGAATGATAACGATTTTTCTTTTATATTACAACTTTCAATAACTCTAATTAGATCAAGTTTTAGCCATCTAGTCTTGTGATTTTAGGAGAGATGGGAAAAGAAATGGCATTCTTTTTTCTCTTCTGTACTAAAAGCTCAAGACCATGGTTGCCGTTAAAAATTTCGAAAAAGTGTCATAAAAACGGTTTTTTAGAAAAAAAAGTGTCAAAAAGGGGTATTTTACAGTAAAATAGGGTTAAGTTTATTAGTGTGTATTAATAAAATACATTAGACTAAAATAAAAGTATTTAAACGTACTTGAATTAAAAATCAATGTTAAAACTAAGAAACACTTCACAGGTACATTCCAATATTAGTCATATTATACCAAAAAAAAAAACGCTACTTTTACAAAAACCTTTGATAATGTTTATCACTTTTTGGCAGGGCTGTGGATTCGTCCAGAAAAAGTTATAATTTTGAAACAACATTGTTTCACCTTATTTTTGTATATGGAACAAAGCACTGTGCGGCACAGATATCAGATGGTTTGTCAGAAGAAAATAAATTTTGTCAGATGACTTTGCATCTGACTCTAACAGAAGCAATGTAATTTAGGTAACACACGACATGTATGCATTTTGCAGTAGGAAATTTGACAAGTCAGATGTTAAAAACATTTCGTGTACATGCTGCTTAAGCTATTTTATGGCAACTTTAATCATCTTACCTTTTTTTTTTATTTTTTAATTTTTTTTTTTAATATTTGTCCATAGCTTCAATACAAATGTCACTGCCGAGAATAGAATTGGTATAACATTTGGCGGCAGTAACTTCTTTAATAACGACTAGGCCATGTCAAAATTTTTTTTTACTAATTTTCATGATTACTCGTGAAAGTTTGTTTCCAAATACATAAATACTGTGGTGTAGGGCATCATATTATCGGTCTTTACCGATTTTACTTTTTCTCTTGTTTTAGAATTATGTATTTTGTATTCAATTTTCAACCATGTCATCTTTCTTTTTGTTCATCAGATTCTTTAATTTCACATTGCATTCTTAATTTACAAAACTGTATTTACTTAAGCGTTTAATTAACAAAATCATAAAATGTAAAAATGTAAGTAAAATATATTTTTATTTATTTTAACTATTGTGCAAGTATTAAAGCTGAATGAGTAAAAAGCATGATGAAGTTTAGTGTGCTAATTAAATTAAATACTTCCGTTTGGCATAATTTATGTCGAAAATTTCTTCATTATGCTTTATTCTTACAAAAACAAAAACAAAAAAATCTTTTCATTTACACTTTCATTCAGATTCCCTCAAGATTTTTGTTGCTGAAAGGGAAGTGTTAATTTAATAAAATAATTAAAAGCAAAAAACTACAAAAAGAAAAGTAAAAAAAAAAATTTAATTCAAAACAATTATTACAACAAATTTCCACTTTCTCGCACCTTTAAGTAGCGGAAAGAAGAAGGTAGAATTTTTTTTCATCTTAAATAAATTTCCTCTTTTCTTTTAATATACTTTTTTTTCTGTTTTCATTTATGCCTAATAGCAGTAATTACAAGTGCGTCCTTATTCTTTTGTGTGTGCATTTTCTTAAGCATCTGTAGTAGTTTAAACTTAGTTTTGCTGACTTAAGTTTATTTAAAGGGTTTTGTTATTTATCTTATTGTTTGAACATTTTTCAATGAAAGGTCACAACAGCATGGCTGGCAACGTTAATACACTTGCATTTTTTTAATCTCTTCGATTTTTTAATCTCAATAGCGAATGTATCTACTGTATAGATTGGAGAAAAAAAAGACTTACCTGATTTCAGATCAAGCGCGGCGAATAATATTCAACTAAGCATATCAAATCTAAACACTACTCCTGTCAACAGGCCCCTGCCAATTGACTGCTGTCAAAATTTTAATAAGCAGAATAAGCAAATTTATGGCAAAAGTGCATGAAGTATGTTACGACTTGCTCCCTTGTCCTCATTATTCTCTGGATTTTGACTATTTCATATTAGCAAACCTGAACAAATGGTTCGTCGGAAAAAGTTTTGAGCTTTTGTATAAAAAAAGTAATTTCTGAAAAATTTAAGAAATAGGACTATTGCAATATTTTCAAGTGTTATACACATCAGCACAATCGCATAATACCCTCCCCTTTATCCTGGAAAATATTGGGAAGAAAGCGTTTAATTAACAACAGCAAAATACATTTATATTTGGGGGATTCACAAGGTAGTCATAAAGTTGTAAAGTCATATGCCTTAAAATAATTACAAGAAATATATATGACTGCTGTGGACAACCGCTGAGAATTTAGATTTCTTCTGTACAGTTATGATGAAGCAATGAACACAGCATTACAATTTTTATTTTGTTTAAAACACAGAAATATTTTTTTTAAATATTGTTAAATATTATTTAGGACATTATGACGATATGGCTTGATAGCACACCTTGTGAATCCCTTAATTGTTTTTTTTAAAGACTTAATTTTGCCCGTTTTCACAACTTACCGATGGAAAATGGTAGGAATTTATCGGCCGTATAAAAAGTGTTCCATTATTACAACTTTACTTGAATCTACCAGGTAGGATGAGCCTTAATTTACTTTATCGCTCACTTAAGGTTTAAGTAAAGTTTTAATTATGGAATAATTTTTACAAGGCCGGGTAAAGCCTACTTTAAGCTTTCGGTAAATTGTAAAAACGGGCCATGGTGTTGTATCCAGTATTTTTTTGAATTTAAGGATTATTATTGTAATAATCGATATTAAAAATGTAAATTGCAGTCTTCTAAGTCACTTCTGTGCGACAGAAAAACGGTTGAATTTTTTAAAAAAAACATATTTTAGGGCTTTTGATTAAATGACTTCGTTTGCGAATTTCCAAATCCCTTCTGCTCGATAGTAAGAATAGGGTGAACATTTTACAAAACTATTTACATATTGATTTTTTTAAAAGAGTCTTTTTCGTGTCCCCAAGGTGAAAATAATTTTTTTTGCACGTAACTTATCGAAAATGCTTGCAAGGATAATAAAGAATAACAAAATTACATCTAAAATACAATACTTTTTACTGTGTTGCGCAAAAATTGTTAAACAAATTTCAATTATTTTCTTAATAACACTATGCAACACATAAAATGCTAAATTCCTTCTGGTGCTGGGGTTTCTTCAAGTACTTATACTAACTAACAAAACCCTTTCGGATTTTATGGTCTCATGAGGATTTTGGCTAAAACTTGTTTTTTGGAAGAACATGCAATTTTTCTGCCATAGAATTGTAGTGGTTTTTCCTGTCATCGGCACAATTGCAGCTATAGATAGGAGAAAATGTGTGCAAAAACTGCGTCTAGTGCTCAAAATTTATTAATGCCGAAAATTTTTTATATTTTATATCTTTTTTCACAATTTTTGACCCACAGCTGAGAAACTGTGGGCAATTTCTTAAAGTAATATTCAGAAAAAATAAAAATTCTTATAATATAGATATTTCTCGGAATATTTTAATGCATTTTTTTACATTTTCCAGCTGTATCAAATACGATTAATTCATTAGTTTTTACGTTTTGCTACATAACAGCTGGAAAATAATAAAATATAATAAAAAAAGCCAACCAATTGTAGGGGAATGTAAGAAAAGATAAAGTCACTGTTTATTGTTGGTGTTTTGTTAAAGCTTTGATATTGTTCCAAGTAGAATTTTGAGTGTTTAAAATTCTTATTCGCTTTACAGTTTTATTTGTATAATATTTTTGGCTTTTCTAAAATCTTAGGAAAAGGTCTAAGCAACCAGTGATATGCACATAGAAGCTGGATTTCCCTCAACAATAAATTTCATAGTACTTATCATATAGTATGAAAAATTGGGAATTTAGCACGTCACACAGATTCTTATTAATACAGAAATCTTATTAATAAAGTTCTGCGAAGTTATGAGTAAAATTATATGAATGGGGGGAAAATAAAATAAAAATGAAAATTACAAATACAAATACTATTGTGTTTATTTTACTGAACTATTTATGGGGTTTAATTCAAATTTTTATATTTTAAACAGGCTTAAGATCATAAAATTTAATTTTCATTTCTGAGGAAACATGTCAAATCGACTTGTTCGTGAGTTCGAGCCCTGGCTCAGTCAATAATGAAAAATAGTCAATAAATTTTAATTTATTTTATGTTGTAATAGTGTTTTCACACTTAAGGTTTTACCACAAATTTTGGTTTTAACGATAAAACCAATCATTAAACCAGGTTTTACCATACAAAATAATTTTGTTAAAACCATCTTAAAACCTCTTTTGATTTGGTTTTAAGTAGATTTTATGAAATACAACCATGTTTTAGTTGTACTAAATTCAGTGCTACCAAGTTAAAAAGATTGAAAACAGCTGATAATGTTTAATCCCAGCTAGCATTTTATATCACAATCGAATCTTTTAGGAATGAGCTCATATTTCGATCATAAATGATACTCTTGTTGGGAGAAAAAGCTACACTACCGATCAATCACCTCAAAGAATTATTCGTGAAGCAATTATCTGATTCTTTTTTGATCAATTTAATGGTAGGTTTTATAATCATTAGTTAGTATTTTTCGTCGCAGTTTTTAATCGTAAATTATAAAGCTTTTAATTATATTTTACAAAATTTTTAAATTTTCATGTTTTGAATGTTTTTTTGGATTTCTTTGTTAAAAGTAACCCCTGATTATTTGAACAAATTTTATTATGAGCCAAACAAATTTTATTGGGTTCTCGAAAAGGAAATAAGAAACTATATTTTTCTCTTTTAATTTGACAAGACGAATGAACAAAAATACAAAATATAAAGAAATAATTATTATAACATATTGACGATTTTATCGGTACCAAAAACGCAAAAGACCCTATCTAACATCTTGAAAGTTTTACATGAGAAGCAAAAAAAACTATTTATAATAATAAATTGAGAAATCTACTTAAAATGTTTATATTTAATTGTTCATCTATTTTCCTAGTAAAATCCCTTTTCAGCCATTTAGCGTTAATCATTTACGGCCTAATTTATAAAAAATAAAACAGGTTAATAAAGAGTTTATAAATTGGATTTTCATACAAAATCTGTTTCATAAACCCTTTATTAACATGTTTTGTTTTTTATAAATAAGGCAGTTAATCTTTTGCATATTGGGTCGTTGGTTTTTTGTTAATAAGGGCTTTTGCGTTTTAGGTAACGGTATATGAACTAGCAATCGTTCAAGTGATTAATCAGGATTTAATCATCAAATAGGATCTAAGAAGACTCATTTAGGTAATATTTACAAAATATTATCACCCAAATGCTAGCTGGGATGGCGCTCAATAAAAATAAATAAATTTAAAAAAATAAAAAACGTCAAACCGATGAAATATTCTAAAATTAATTATTTATACAAAAATGTTTGATTTTCAAGCATTCAGTTCATTCACTTCTTTTAGAAATTTTCTTATTCCTACTAGAAATTAATTTTATTTTGGAGAAAATAATTAGCCAAACTGTGATTTAAAACCTGATTTAATAAAACTTGTAATGTGAACGCAAAATCAGCTGTTAATAGATTTAATGTTAAAATCAGGTTTTAACTTTAGGTGTGAAAACACTATAAAATTCCTTTCTTCATTAAAAATAGTTTAATGAAAATGAAATTTGATGATTAAAATATAAAAATTTGGATCAAAAATGAAAATTTTTCGACATTTTAGCAATTTTGAGGCACTTGATGAATTTTTTTCGGATAAGTTTGTTTTTACTTTTACTATACTAATAGCTATTGCTACAACTGTGGCGAAGACAGGAAAACAAAAAATTACAATTGGTTTCCGAGATACAGAAGAAGTGAGAAAAAAATTGCATGTTCTTCGGAAAAATCAAGTTTTATGCAAAATATTCGAAATACTTCGAGAAATTCCAAACGAGAAAGAGTCAAATAGTGCAATTGAATATTCCAAATATAGTGTAATTTTTCAAATTGGTAGAGGCATCGTTCTGAATTTTCATAAATTCGAATTTCGAAAAGTATATTTGTAGGAAAATTTAAATGGGCGCATCCCTTGTAAAAGTTTTGAATTATTGCACTTGATAAGTATTCATAAACGATTATTAAATTTAACAAACGTTTATTAAGGATAATTTTCATAGTAAATTTGTTCTTTAAACCTTTATTAAATTTTAAAATTATTTATGATTACCGGCATAAGTCTTTAACGAAATATCTCATTACAATTTACGTAACCTGGAGTTTACACATGAAAGTAGTACTTAATTGCAAGTAGAGTTACGTATTATCAACGAAAACAAAAACAAAAAACAACCGAATGGCTGAAAGTAGAAGAATTCTGTGGGTGCTAGAGAAAAAAATTTAGTGTATTGCGACTTTCGTGTATACATATATGCTAGGTAAGCAAAGTTAGCTGGTTGCTGTAAATAAATAAAAAAAAATTAAATCTAGCAGCACAACTAAAACAGTTTTATCTTAGTACTTATTATTTTACCTCACACTGTTCCTGATGTTACAAAAAAGAAAATTAGAAAAAATGCTTGAAAACATGGCAAGATATTTTCAAGTCGACATACATAGATTACATGTACTACATAAAACATTTTTTATTTGTCAAATATACTAACAAACAAACAAACAAACAAACAAACAGACATAGAGAAGTGAATAAGCCAATTCGAATCGAGACGTCGAGCCAGTATCACTTTGTATCTCATATTATAGAAAATTGTTGTTTGTTGCTGTTATTGTAATTTTTGGTGCGTTCTTATTATAACCACTTTATGAATTTCAGTTGTTATTGCAACTAAAACAATCTATACTTTGTGATTGTTGTTAGTATTTTTTCTTTCTTCTAAATTGTGTGTTAGCTGCAAAATGTTGCAATAATAGCAAAATGCCATAAGTGGCATTATACGACAAATAGATATTATTTCTTTTCGTAGTTGTAGAAGATGCATTTGTCTTTAAATGGCATTAAGAAGATGTACATAGATGATGACGATGATGAGGAGTAGTACTATGACAAAGACACAGCAGCATCGTCATCAGTTTATGATCAGAAGAGACCTCAAAGACGTAAAAACAAAAAAAAAAAAAAAAAAAGAGATGAAATATAATAACAACCAGAATCTGTTAAGAGATTTAATGAAATGTTGAAATGATGAAACGATATGGTTGAATAGAGGGAATAAGACAGAAAACCAATTTACAGTTTCATTAAAGCAGCGACATTAAAAGCAGCGTTTAAGGCAGAATTTTTGCAGGGCTAGGAAATCTCAAAACATAAATTTAATATTAAATTAAAGAAAAGTCCTTAGAGAATATTGTTAAGCAAATGTTAAATACAATCTTCTTTATGTTATTTTTCTTTTAAAGGCCTTAGTTTTTCCATCCCTGAATTTAATATTTTTTTTGGTTCTTTTTTCACATACAATTTAAAAAAAATAATTAAAATTAAAAGAAAAAATACTTCTTAGGAAAATTGCAATTGTCTATGGTTCAGTTACATATTTGTTTCTGGATTTTCTTTTTTGTCAACGACATCAAAATAAACAAATACCTACACTTCATTGATGTTAAGACAATTGAAGAAAAACTTTTTTTAATGACTTACCGCCTGGCCCACGATGCCGAACAATAAGTCACTCGGTAACGTCTAGTCGATCGAGAGATGTTACGTTTCTAACTTCCTATTAATGTTAAATGACTGACTGTATTGCCACATCAACAATTCTACAAATGAATCGCTCGTTTGAAAATAAAAATCGGCAAAACATATGTATAAATTTAGCCAAAAATATACAACTCAGTGTAAAAAACAAAGCAGTTAACAAAGGATGCAGTAGACTAATCATCTGCTTATCCGAGATAATCATGATATCGAAACCTCAAAAAACATGAATTGAGGCCCTATGCTCCTTAAAGGATCGATGGGAACATAACTACATACATATGTAAACAAGAAATAAAAAATTGTTTACTGATTTGTGGTATTTTGTGAAAAATATTTTATAAAGCTGTATAATTTAATTAGTAGTGTTGTTTTAAAAACATAGTAAAGTTCGATTCACCCATGCATTCCGAACAATATTTTTGTCCGGAGAATAATTTTTTTACAGAGAGTGTTCTGCAGAACGATTTACCCATTTCGGAAATTTTGTACGGACAAACAAAGCTACCATATGGTTTGCAGATGTAAACGATTATACAAAGCAAGCAAACTATTAATTTTTTTTTAAATAAAAGTGTGTTAAAGGAAATGGACGAAATGCGATGCAATTTTTAATTGCATTGCATAAAACCCATTTACTAGCAAAACAAATTTATCAAAAAAGGTTGAAAATAAAAAGTAAAGTAAAAGCATTTTTTAGATACTAAGTTTCGAATGTGATATAGCATTTACTTCTATATTAAAAAAAAGTCCCAACGTTTTTCTGCACCTGCTTAATTTTAGGTTTCTAAACCAAATACTAACGGAAATTTAAAATGTACCAGTCAAAGGAAAAAAGTAACAAAAACTCTCTTAAAGATTCTCATTCACTCAGGACCTTGAATGTAATATTTCATGTGTCTAGGTCGAATACACACGGAAATTCAGAAAGTACCAGTTAAATATCAAAAAGTACCAAAAGGTTCCCTCATAGAGCCTTATAAACTCAGGACATTGCATGTTGAATTTTTTGTTTCTTGGTCCAATATTAGCAAAAGATAAAATAAGAACAAGTTGTGGAACAAAAAAGCTAAGGAAAGGAATTTAATTTCCTTTATTTTCTCTATTTGGTACTTTTTTTGTCCCCACCGAAGTATCAAAAATTTCAATATTGTAGTGGGAGCCCATAATTTTATACGTATATATGAATAAATGGTGAAAAATGTTTTGTAAAAAAGTGCCAAAAATAGTTACGATTTTTACCCATTAAACGTTCGAATTTCGAAAAAGTACCAAACCAATATTTGTATTTTTTAGATAAGTTTCGAATGTAATATAGCCTTTATTTCTATATTAATTGGTTTAAAAGATAGATAAGGTGACAAAAAAGTGCCAAAATACAGGTTTTCCCTTAACTCCCTAAAAGGGCCCAATTCCAAAAAAAGTACCAAACACCTATCCGCTTATTTGTCTAAGCAAAATGGATAAGCATTAATTTTTTATTGTATCTCTTTTAGTTTTGGAGATATAAGGTTACCGAATTTACCCGTTTTTAACCTTCTTCACCCCCTAAATATTCGAATTTCCAAAAATTCCGTCTTAGTGGATCGATTTGGGAAGAGACCAACCTTCGGTCCAAATTTCAAGTTTATAGCTTCAGGCATTTCGGATGTACGATTATGAATCAGGCAGTCAGTAACGTAACAATTTTATATATGTATATGTATGTATATGTATATACCCTGCAAATAATATGACCGTGTAAAGAGTAGCCCACAAGGGACTAGGACTAGTCCAAAAGTAACCCAAACGCATGGAAAAAACATTGTCTATTTAACATTACAATGTCCATATAACCCAGCTTTGGACTACAAAGAAGTATTTTAAAAATTACTCCATGGTATACCCAAGAGTATTAGTTTTGAAGTCGTTTAAAAACGAAAGCACTTCGTTAAAAAACGAAGAAATGTCGTCTCACTACAAACACTTTTTAACAATGACATGGTCCACGCTTGCATTACATCGGACCAGTCAATGGAGAAGTCCATTTAATCAAAATGGATCAGGTGGTCCAATATTATTTGCAGGGTTGATTGTTAATAAAGAAAAAACATTTCATATGTATATTACAATTTGTACGATAGTATCACATAAAATACATTTTTATTATAGTTTTTATTTATATTGCAATATTTTCTTTTACATCCATTTTTGTTAAATTTTATTTATTTAGTTATTCAGCACAAACCGGAAAATGTAATAACTTATGTGGCAGCTCAATTCAACTTTTATGTACAAATTGAAAAAAAGTGGCATCTCAGCTCATTTTGTTCGGAACAAGAATTAAAATTAAACTAATTCAAGAAAAAACGTGCCGAACAAAATAATTTCTCTCTCTCTCTCTCTCAAAAGTAAAATGCCAAACTCAATATAAAAAAAATTTGTCCGGACAAAAATTTTATTCGGAACGCATGGGTGAATCGAGCTTTATTGTTGGTGTTTCAAGAAATTATTTCGTAAAATATTCCAACAAAATGCCTTTGCGAACACCACGACAAAAGTGACAGATTTTGACGTTTGTGGTAGCATAATATTTCTTAGTAGGGCGCAAATTCGCATGAAAACTTTTACGTTGTCGTACGCATTGTCAATCGACTTGTCGTCCTGAAAATTAAAAGTGGAGCGCAAATTAGCTGTTTGTCGTTTCATTAAAATTTATTTCATCAAATTTATTTCATTAAAAATGATCTCCAAAATTGCTAGCTGCACTATACGCACAAAGTTTACATGGACAGACAGCAAGTTGGTAGGACAGACGTTATTAGTATATCATTTTGACACAGCTTAGTTTTCAGCTGTTGCTTACGTAGCAAACCAAAACCAAATTGTATGAATTCGCCTTGGTGGAAGGGCTGTCTTATCGGTCTAATGCGCAGTCGTTTTAGAAACATGATTAAAAAAAAAAAAAAATATTTTCATCAAAATTTCTAAATTTTTGTTTCTTAAAAATTCATTAAAAATTGGAAAATGCAGCTAAGCTTCTAGGTATGTTAGAAAAGAATGATTTAGATAAAAAATAAAGTGGGGGCATCACAGGCACTGCAGGATCCAAATTGAAGAATTTTATTTGCATTCCTTAAGGCGGCTCCCATACAAAAAAGTCAATACAGATTAGAAATATATTGAAGAAAAAGCCCCATAACTCCCAAGGAATCGCCCTAGTGGGATAAAATTTATGACCGACCTCAATTAGTTCTTTGTCCTTAACATTTTCTGGAGACATACTTGCCCCTTATCTCTACTTCTTCTTAGTTAAAATTGTTCGACTTTTGTGAATAAAATCAAAAGGTGGTAACAGATTTTAATCATTTATGGCTTGTTTTGTTCGCGATTTCGTTTTTAAGCGGAATACCGATTTTTTTTTTAGTTTTTTCAATAAGTATTTTCAATAACCTAAAAAAACGGCTAGCACCAATGGATTCAGCGTACCCGAATTAGGTTAAAACGACAAGTGCCCAGCTTGTCTAAAAAAAGTGTCGTTCTAAAGCTACGGTCACACTTGTCAAATATTTGACGAAAAAACGGGACCAACAAGCAAACTGAAAAAATCATTTTCTTCAATTCCAATATTTATTTAGATTATAATACCACATCTTACAAAAAACAATTTGTTGCTATGTCTAGTAGTATAATTTGTTTATTTTATGATATAAAGACCATGTTAAATCTCAATAACTATTAATAAAAATAGGGGTTACGCTTATTTGGTCAAATATTTAATTAGTATGACCGAAGCTTAAGACTATCGACAAAAACTTAAACTTTTGCATGGGCATCGCATCCCTAGTTATAAATAACATCTATTGCAAAAGAGCTTAAAGGTTTTTAAGTTTTGACATCTTCTAAATGTCAACTATCACTTTTACACCTGCAAACTAAAAACAAATCACGAAGCTCTCGTTATTGTTCCCTGAATTTAATGACATTCAAAAATAATCCTCAGAAAGTAGAAATTAAATGACAAGCCTTAATTACAATTGAAATATTTGTTGGTGTATGTGTGGCTACAGATGTGTCATTAGAGGCTAGGGTAGCCAGATTTTAAATTCGGAAAAACAGTACATTGACCACAAAAAAACAGTACAATCAAGAAAAAAACAGTACATTTTTTTTGGCGAAAACACAACTATTTATTTAAATTATTATATATTTAAAACTTTTGATTGAATATGCAACAATTATATAACGAAAAACACTTGAAATGTGTAACGTCAAAGGAATGATTTCCGTTTTATGGCATTTTAAACGTATACGAAATTACTCCATTTGTGTAAGTAGGACTTTCTTTAAGCATACTGGTAGTTAAAGCAATTTTCACCACACACATAGTTGCACAAATCAAATAGAATTTGAAAAAATGTATGTGTCCAAGTTAATTTTCAAATTTCAAAAAAATTTTAAGCTATTTACGGACAATTTTACCAAGTTCAGCTATAATCTATAAATTCCAAAAAACATAGTTTGGTGTATTTTTATTTAACAAAATCTAAAAATATTAAAATAGTAAAAAACAAGTTTCAATAAAATTTTACGCTGAAGATATTCAAAAAAATTTTTGTAAACATTAACGTAGCTTTTCTTTATTTCAAAAGTAGTTTAGGTAGAGAAAAGTGGTCCGAAAGGAATTAGGTATTTTTATAAATTTTGAGCCCGGAGAATTTTTTAAATTTGTTCGTTTTTTCAATTTCACGTGATTTCGATTTCCAGAACTTGCCCGAATATTAAAAAAAAATTCTAGGAATTAACAATAGTTGTGTTGGAATAAGTATTTATTTACCCCCGTATTTATAAACGTTTATTAAATCTTACAAAAGTTTATTAAGGAGAATTTTTATTAAAAATTTGTTTTGTAAACCTTTATTAAATTTAAAAATTTTTTATAAATACAGACGTTAGTATTTAAAAAATATAATATTTTTAACAAAATTTCGATTTTGTTTTTATCTTTCTCAGGTGTTTAAAGGAAAATACTATTGGAAGAGGTAGCTATAAAATCATATGTCTTAAAAATAATAACATAAAAATATACAACTGCTGCGAGTCACCCATTATAATTAAGATGTCTACTGCGTTTTTATGAGAAAACAATGACCACAGCGTAAAAAGTCTTATTATTTTAGAGCTTTTTTGTTTGGAACACAACCTTTTTTTAATCTATGTACTGTTAAATATTAGGATATTTTCAAAATATGACTTAAACAGGGTTTTTCTTATGGCCAATTTTCAGGATTGATATTAAAACACATTTATTTTTAAAATCGTTTTAAATACAAAATTCTCTTCTTCACTAAAAACTTAAGTGAAACTTAAGTCACCGATGTGGTACACTTAGGCCCTAATTTTGTAAAACACAACGCAACCACAAATAATTACATTGAAAGCAAAATCAAATTCATAAATATTTTGTAATTTTGTTGTTGCCTCTAACAGAAATTCACATTGTTTTTTAAGATTACATACGCATCATTGCTTGTGGCGTTGAAAATTTTAAAACGGTAAATAAATTTCTATACAAAGCAACAACAAAATTACAAAATATTTATGAATTTGTTTTTGCTTTCAATATAATACTTTCGCGTGCGTTGTGTTTTACAAAATTAGGGCCTTAATTTCAACTTAAGTTTCCATTGTAATATTTTAGCAAGGTGGCCTTAATATCACAACAATTCAACAACAACAGGCAAAGCATTAACAGTCAGCTGTTTTTTCAGACCACCTTGTAGATAATTACACTTTTTTATATTTTTTTTTTGTATTTAGTAGTGCTACCATACTTTTATCTTAATTAAATAAGGCTTTTCAAATAAAACTCAAAAAACCAATCTGTTTTAAATACGATTTAAGTTTGTTATGAAAATTAACTTAATATAGATTTAAATACTATCCTGAAAATTGGGCATTAATATCTTGGTTTTTTGTAGACTGAACCAAAAAAAACAGTACAAAAAACAGTTCAAAGTGTAAAAAACAGCACATTTGCGTACTGTTTTGGACATTATGCATAAAACAGTACAATTGCAAAAAATCAGTACATGTACTGTTAAAAACAGTACGTGTGGCAACCCTATTAGAGGCAGACGGAAATCAAAGAGAGTGTGTTATTATTTTTGTGTTTGTCAGCACAACGGTA
Source organism: Pollenia labialis (assembly GCA_949318255.1). NCBI lineage: Eukaryota > Metazoa > Arthropoda > Insecta > Diptera > Polleniidae > Pollenia > Pollenia labialis. Next base: position 160,164,410 of record OX439139.1, on the reverse strand, counting down.
GTAAAAATAAAATTTAAATTTAATTGTTTTTAAAATATCTTTTTACGTATTTCTTTTAAAACTCTAATGCAGTTGTGGCAAACTGTGTGTGTGTGTGTGGCTCTTGTGAATTTTCTCTTAATCATAAATTTCATTGACATTGTATTTTTGTTGTTGTTGAAGTAGTTGTCTTGTAAAATTTATCTCTACGCATGCGCATGAATTTAAATTCTTATTTTTGTATAAGTTTTTGTAATTTGTTGCATTGTAAATCACTGTGACTGTAACCGGCTGCATAACTGACTGACTGGCTGTTTTCAAAAAATGTTGGGTTTTGGTAGGGACTTATAGGATTTAACAGTTGTGAGTAAAAATATAGCAAATGTTAAGCTACAAATTAAAGTAAAACTAAATAAAAAACTAGAAAATTTAAAAAAAAACTAGAGCTTTACACAAAAAAGAAAAAACTTGACCTGCTTCTGGCATTTGATTTTCTTTGCGATTTTTTTACTCTCTTCTGTATTTATTTACTCTTAACATTGTTTGTTTATTAATTGGCTAGTAGCCAATATGTCTGTTGGAATTGTCTCCTGTAACACATGTTTGTAGTGCGTTTTTCACCCTCCTGCTTTTTATTTCAGTTCATTTTGTCTTTCTTTTTGTTTTTTTTTCAATACAATTTATATTTTGTATCATTTCAATTCAAGTCTGGTTATTTTTTGACTTTATTTTCTTATTGTCTTTTTGTTGGCGATTTAATTGTTTTTTAAGTCATTGATGTCCTGCTGTGTAGTTTTCCTTAAGTGTCATAATGGTGTTTTAACTTAATTAGTTGGTCACTATGGGGTTTTGCTTTAAAGTGCTGTCCACTTGATGTGTTTTCCCTTAATATTTAAAATTTTGTTTTTTGCAGTGAACATTTTTAGGAAGCACAAGTGTATAAAAAGGAAATGATTTTTTAACGACTTGTTAAAAAAAAAATAATTAATTACAAAAGAAAGACAGAGAGAGAGAGAGAGAGAGAGAGAGAGAGATAACTTGAAAACAATTTCGAAATAGATTTAAATTTTTTAAGAAAATGACAGGGGTGTATCACAGGGGATTAGAGATGAACGATACCGTGATTTTTAAGGAACATCGTGATTAGTGAACGTGATTTAAAAATCACTGTTCTTTAAAACGGCTTATAGTTATTCTGCCAGTGTTTGTTCGTGTTTTTTATATGCAGTTTGACACAGAGCGAAGGCATCATAGATGTTCATCTGTTTAATTGCATATATGCACATTAGGGCGGGTCGATTTGTATGGATGAAAAAAAAAAGTTAAATCGTATAGCAAAAACGTAATCTACATAAAATTCTACGAAAATTCTCCGAAGAAACCATGGGTCTAAAACAAAATCCTAGTCCGCGCCTCTCGACTTGAAAATTTTTTTACTTGGTTGAAAATTTTTTCAATGTAAAAAAAATTTTGATTGTAAAAAAATATAAAGTGCAAAAGAATAACCTTATTAAACCACTTTATTAAAAAAATTCGATTTCTTTTTAGAAAAAGCTATTTTTTCAAAAAAAATTTTTTTTTTCCAAGGCGGGCAGCCAAATTTTCAAGTCGAGAGGCGCGGATTAGGATTTTGTTTTAGACCCATGGTTTCTTCGGAGAATTTTCTTAGAATTTTATGTAGATTACGATTTTGCTATACGATTTAAAAAAAAAAATCGACCGCCCTAATGCACATACATACTTGCACAAATATTCTTTGGATTTTAAAATAAAATAATAATACGAAAGAATAGAAGAGCAACATTATTCGCTATTGCATGCAAAAAACGATATTTCAAACAGTGAAATCGATTTATTCGATTATTTTACTGGCAGGGTAAAATTTTAGGTGGGATCAAAAGTTCCCAAAGCACGCCACTTCATTTTTTTGATACAATTTGAAAAGTCTTACTAAATGTGGCAGTTCCACATCGAGCAAATTGCTCTCTCCACGATTTGGGTATAAACTACAACCACCAAGTAACTTGCTGATGGGTATCATCATTAAACAGGTTGGAACCGTCCCAAGGGCATCCCGGTTGCCGTGTTATCGCATAAAGTCTTCGGTCAGCTTCGAAGACAAAACCACTACCAGTTGAATCGCAAATAGTTCCTGGAAACGAAACTGAAACACTGCATAAATAAATTAGTATTTACATGAGCACTTGCCATAGGCAGGTAGAAATTAAGTGTGTAATCCGGAAAAAAGTATACATTCGACCCCTTGCTTGGGAGCTAGAGCTATCTAACCTGCACTTCTTAAGAAATTGCCAGTTGCATTTGTGGAACAGTACACAGGTAAACCATCCTCATATCTCCAACCTCTCCACAAGTTCTCATTGTAATTCAGAAAATCTCTTCCGCGTATCTTTGTGTTTCAACCACAGCCACCACTTAATCCACACGGGCAAATTCGTTTGGGAAAAGCACTCTTTGTCAATAAGCATCATTCTGTGCAAAAAAAAAAAACAATCAATCAGAGTAGTCGCCCTTATTCATCCTCCAGGCTCTTGAATCTTCATCACTCTAAAACTCAAGTCTCACCCACCATAAAACCCCATTTGCACTTAATTCAACACACTGCCACTCCGCCAACGACCAGCCGGCACCTCAAACTTTTTATTTTCATCAACTTTTTTATTCCAAGTCGACACCGCTGTAAGGCAACCGACAGTCTCGACCCTACTCTCTGCTAAGATAGACTACCAAATCTTCATCACCACCACTTAATACTTCATAGAATATTCCTGGGGGAAATTTGTGTCAATTGTTCCAACAGACTGGTTCTGGGATTTGTGAAAATAGTACAAAAAGAAATAACTCATGACCAGTGAAAGGAGATTCAATCATTTAACTGGCTTATGAAGAACGAAAAGGCAGAAAAAGTAATGAGTTGCAGTACTGTATTCACCGGTTGTGTGCACATTTTGTTGGGACTTCCTTAAATTTGGTTCTTAAATTTTGTTCTAAAACTTGTTTTATTGAAATAATATTACATTGTATTGAAATAATACAACATTGTAGTAACGAACACTGAACATTGAGAATAGATGTGACACTGGCCAAATGGTGTCAATTGACCCCCTCCAATGACAACCCAATGTAAAAGTCTATACCACCAAACCCCTATCACGGGACTACTTTGGTGTCAGTTCGCTTCCCTCTAGGGGTATTTCTTACAGAATCTACTTATGTATTCGTTGCGAATTGCATTCCTTTAAAAAAGAGTGTACGCCGTTGGGATCCTCAAGCAACAGTCAGAGTGGTGCAGTGAAGCTTGGGGCTACTGGTTAGTACCCCAGACTCAAAAAATCAGCAAACTCAAGACTACTGTCATTTTGAAAGTTTACCCCAACCCAGGTATGAGTACACCTTTTTTCCCCCAGTGAATGTAACATCAAGGGGTCGACGTGCTCAAGGTGCTTTTACTACACCCCCACCCCCTGAGAGGTGCAGCCCATCCCCCGGGGGACTACACACTTCACAGTGGGGCAGAATAAACATATTTTGAAAATAAAACTAACATTCCTCACATATGGGTAACGGCGTATTGTTTTGGGTTTATGTTTTGATGATAGATGAAACAAACCCCTCGAGTCTGTATGTTTTGAAAAAAATAATACGTAACCATTTAATTTTTAAAAATTAGGTGAAACCCTCACTGAGAAAATATGTTTATTTAAGTCTAAAAAACATCTCTTTTAAAATAAGAATTGGGCAAAATTCAATTTTATATTGCTTAAAAAGTCTTGGTTATACCTTTTTTCTCTAAAAACGTTGTTTCTTTATTTAATTTATAATCTTTATATGGAGTTTTTAATATTTTGAAAGCCATCTCTAAAGAGATGATTTAAAAACATAGGTATAATTAGGGGATTCCCAAGGTGTGCTATCAAGCCATATCGTCATAATGTCCTAAATAATATTTAACAATTATTAAAAAAAATATTGCTGTGTTTTAAACAAAATAAAAATTGTTATGCTGTGTTCATTGATTCGTCATAACTGTACAGTAGAAATCTAAATTATAAGCGGTTGTCCACAGCAGTCATATATACATATTTCTTGTAAATATTTTAAGACATATGACTTTACAACTTTATGACTACCTTGTGAATACCCCAAATGTTTTTAATTAAAAAACCTAAAACTTATTTAAATTTTTTGTCAAAACTTCAGTTTATTAATGGGTTTGCAATTTTTAAATAATTAATACATTTCTTAAAACAGTGCACAATTCTCATTTACGTTCTTCCGCAAGAAATTTACACTCCTTACCAAATTACCTCACTTGTAACCTCTTATCGCTATCGCTGCCATCAGGGCTGTGGAGTCGGAGTCGGAGTAGAGGTTTTTGTACCGGAGTCGAAGTCGTTGTACCCACAAAAACTAGCGACTCCGACTCCAAAATTTTTCGGTATAAAAACGTTTCTAATGTTTTTCAAAATAAAACATTTTTAAGAGATTCTGCTTTGAAATTTTGAAGTTATGAGAAAGTGAGTTTCAAAAATTGAGATAACAATTGATTTTGACAAATCTTTTAACACTTTATTTATTATAATTAGGGAATGTAAAAATGCAAATTTGTAAACAAGTTCGCTTGTATATATTTGGTTTTTATAAATCTTATATTGAAAATGTTCTTGTAGCGGTGCTCATATACATACATACATACATAACTTTAGGACGAAAAAAACTATGGCGAGTACCCTAAAGAAAAAGATTTAAAATTATTTGTTTAGAAATTCATATTTTTTTAACACTACAAGTGGGCGATAAACTACACCAAGCCACACTTTGGAAACTTTAGAGCAGACCGCAAAAACATGTTGAAAATCAAAAATACTTCTATTTCTGTATTAAAAATTTGCATTTGTTCAAATATTTTGCATGACTCTATATGTTTTTTATGCCGATGATATCCATAATAAAATTACGTAACATAACTTTACTTATTAAATTGAACTTGGTGTTCTTTACCTCCCATGATGGATTTTGTACTGTTCAATCCCTTGAGACAAACACTACTAAGTCCAGCAATAAAAGTACTGCTATTCCACAAAAATAATACAAGGCTTACAACAATTTCTTTTACCTTAATTTTTTCTGCGAAGTGAATTATACAAATTATTCAAGTAAAAACTGAAGGCACATCTGCATGTTTAAATAAAAATTGTCTACAAATAAATTTGATGCAATTTACGTCTAAGCAAGTTGGAGTTGGTGTTGTTTTCAATTTTTCTATCTCGAAAACAAAATTAGATAAGACTTATGGGAATTTACACATCCATAGAGGAAAAATTATAATTGCAACAGCATTAAAAACGTTTTTTGAAAAAGATGTGAATTAGTGAAGTTTATCCCTTCACTACAGAACTATTATTACATTCTTTAGCACTGTTTGCATAATTTTATTAAATTAATATAATTTTCAAAATATACTTAAGCTCAATGAATAATTTTCCTGGTGGTCTATAGTGTATTGCAAAACTAGTTCGATCCCATATGGATTTCTTTCTTTCGAAACCTCGTAGCAACACTCTTTAGATCTAAATTTTTTTCTTTATTTCAGTTGGTTAAAATTTTTGCAACCACAGTGCGCTCGCGATAATATGAACTAATTAAAACAAAGCCAGTTTACTTTTGCAAAATTGTTCCTATTTGCAAATGGCATCTAATGTTCTTAATTTTCTAAAATTTCAGATTTTTCTTTTACAAATTCAAAACTTATGTTTATTTTAAATTCATATTTTTGAACTTTCCACGTTAAAATTATATAGTATAAAGATGTTTATATAGGTAGAATTCCATGTTAATGTGAGCACTACCTAAAGCGTGCATTTAAAACAGTTTGATTAACAACTGAAGATAATTTTAAAAGCAGATATGTAGGGAAATCCCCAAGTTATTATGCAGTTGAGTCCAAATTGATTTTGATTTTAACACTTTACAGGTAGAAAAAACCCGTTAAAAATACAATTAAAAGTTGTTCATATTTTAAAGCTTTTGCACAAGTTCATATTTTCCCTGCAAATAATAGGACTAGTCCAAACACGCGTGTAAAATGTAGCCAACAAGGGACTAGGACTAGTCCAAAAGTAACCCAAACGTATGGAAAGAACATGGTCTATTTAACAATAGGATGTCCTAGGGCAGGTCTTAAAACTACTCCATTATATACACAAGAGGATTATTTTTAACTTCGTTTAAAAACGAAAACATGTCGTCTCACTACAAACACTTTTTAACAATGACATGGTCCATGCTTGCATTACATCGGACCAGTCCATGGAGAAGTCCATTTAATCAAAATGGATCAGGTGCTCCAATATTATTTGCAGGGTTAGAGTAGTCAATGGCAGAAAATAAGCGTTCATATTTTGGGGTGTTCATATTTTAGGGTGTTTTTAATATCGCGAGTGCACTGTATTGAGTTATTATTCAAGAATGGCATAACACTTCAGAATCAAAATACATAGATAAACTAATTTGGTCCATTTAATCGGGCGTTATATGTTTTTTGCATTTTCCCAAAATTCGAATAAAGTGTAACGAACGAGTTTTGCATCTCTCTGAAATTTTTATCGAATCTTTTTTTGTTTTGCTATATTTAACCATTTAAAAGGTACTTCATTAAAAAAGAGTTTAAAGTCAAATAAGTACTAGTCTCATATACCTATACCGCGAATCAAAAAAGTCGGAGTCGGAGTTGTACTTAAAAAATTTCATCGGATGGAGTCGGAGTTATCAATTTTTTTTGACGACTCCACATCCCTGGCTGCCTGCCATTCTGTTTGATTGCTATTTATAGTTTCTCGTAATTATATTTCATAACAGAAACGAAGTTTTTAATAATCTTTTATTTGTATTTTTCTCTCATTCGCTTTTTGTAATTTTATTCTACACAAAACTCATTTTCATCAATCATGCATGGCACTTGCATGAGTTGCATGTGTTTTTAAGTCGCTGCGTTTATTCACGACCACGCATTATACGTCATGCTTAAACCGTATTGTTTTGTAATAAGTATGTGCAATTTTTTTTCGAAAAGTTTTAAATTGTTTTTATTAAATTTTGCATACAGATTTCACTCAAACCAATAAAGTTTTTTCATTTGTAATGGTATTTTATTTTTATAATTTTTTTTTTATAGTATTTTTCTTTAACTGAGATTGTTCTTGTTGCTTAATTTCCTGGTTCAGTTTATTTGGGTTAATGCAATTCGACTTTGTTGTTGTTGTTTAATGTTTTTATGCTGAGAATTGGGTTTCAAAAATTTTGGAGAATTTTGATTAATATGTACTGGGAATTAATAAAAGTTTTTCTTTTTACAGTAAAGTATTTTTGTAAGAATCATCTGGTAACTTTGCGTTAAAGACTACAGTGCCCAGCGGTAAAACTGAGTAGTAAAGATACTCTCAAAAAGACTTTTTTCGCCTTCCAACTTTACACAGCATGTGATTGGAGGTTAAGGCCTTGCCTTTTCGTATCTACTTTGAAGGCTTCTAAAAGACTTTAAAAAAAAGTAAGATCGCTATCGCAAGCATAATTTTTGCTGTTGATATTGCGAAGTGTGTAAAAGTTATTTAAGTCTGCGTTTATACGGCTCATGTTTTATTGACATGATTCATCCTTTTTCTTCTTTGAACATGAATTGGCATGTTGACGACATGTTTTTTATTTTGTAAAGTCGTGCGTATGCATGTGTGCTTTTTTGATATTGAAAACAAACAAAAAAAATTAAACAATGAATGAAAAAGCAAAGCGTACTGACAGTACATGCATCTGTGTACTCGTTTCTTTTCCTCTCGTACCTCTCGCCTATAAAGAAGCAATCATGTCATTAAAACATGAGCTGTATGAACGCAGACTAACTGTTGATGTTCAGTATTTTTCAAAAATGTTAGAGGTAATTCCTACACAGAAAAAATTACCAAAAGCTTTTTTTCATTTGTAGAAAATTAATAAGTTTGTGCCAACAAGTTAAAAATTTAATATAAAAAAATCTGTATTTTCGATTTAAAATCTTTAAAAGAATAAGCGATACGATGATTATTGCGAAATTTAATCAATCTATACGGTAAGTTATGTTAATATTTAATGATTCATGAAGGAGTTTTAACGGATCCTTTAAAAATTATAGATTTTTAAAAATTACTGATAATGGTGGCAAGCAAGATTCTGTTTTGTGCTGAGTTTAGATCCTTCTAGTGCATGCAGGTCAAAATTTGTGGCTTAAATAAATTGTAATGTTATTTGTTATATGATTTGTAATATTCATACATATAATGTATTTTACTAAAAAAATTAATAAAAACATTTTTGGAATGCAGCTCCTGATTCAACTTAGTGAACAACAATATATTTTGTTAATATGTTTGTATAACAAACTCATTGTTAACAATATTTGTTGAGTTTTAAGAATTTTAATTAACAAAATAATTATTTATGTTTACAAATTAAGTTGTTGGTGCCTTTTTAATTAAAAAGTTAATTGTATTGACGAATATGTTATTTAGTATGATAATTGATTTGTAGCAATTTCTTTCTGTGTACATATTCCCACACAATTATTAAGGCAACGAGGGCTTACCTTAGAATCGAAATTTAAATTTGTAAAATATTTAATAAGAGGCGTTCTTAAAGTTCTTTTCAAATCACAAGCCCTTCCCGCCGCATTCAATAATTATTTACTTTTTTACACAGGCTGTCATTGGTAACAAGCCCTTCCACGCTCCCTTTCATATCAATTTCGATCCCTTCCCAAAGAAGGGAGTAAGGAAGGTCACTAAAAATAAAAATAAACAAAACTGAATAACTTCCTTTATCCCTTCTTAAAGAAGGGAGTAGCGAATGTGTACTGAATATTTTGGAAGGTCTTTCAAAAAGAAATGTATACCTTCTAGAAGGCATACTTCTGAAGGCAGGATATCATACGAAGCGAATCTTTTAGAAAGGAGTATAAAGCCCTTCAAAAAGGCCTGCCACGTGCGGTTCTTCCAATATTTACCGCTGGGTAGGTACGTTAGTATAAGTACTTTAAATTACTTGCCTACTTAAAAGTAAATAATTTATTTTTAAAGTCATTTGTTAAAAAAAAAAGAAAATAATTTTTATATGAAGTTTTTTTTTTTTAAATATTAAAACTTTTTTTATTTGTTGTATCAGTCTTCTTTTCTGCAGCGCCATCACGTCTGGCTGACGTGTCGTTTAGGTTTTTTTTTTGTGTTTTGTATTATTTTACAATTTAGTGCTACATACATAAGTACATACACTTACATAAACATACTTAATAAACTTAATTTTTTTTATATTTCGTTGATACATTTCTCGTTAACAGCCAACAAATATTTTTGGGTGTTTTTGTGTAAAATATTGCGAAAATTTACACATAAATTATCATTTAAACTGCCTGTTTTCCAAAAAAAAATCTTTTTATTTGTCAACATTAAAATAAATTATATAATAATGAAGAGTTTAACCTCAAATCTCTGTACTGTACAGTCTTAAAATAAAATAATTGGAGTACACAGAAACTTGTTTTTGTTTGATATGATGGGAATTTTGTTAGAATTGAAAAGTTAAGTTCATATTGTCTAGCAATAAGATGGTCGAATAAAATCTAAGTAGGTACTCATTTGTTATTTATTCATTCTGGAATATGTACAAATAATGTTTTTCTATTAATTAAATGGTAGACTTAAAATAATTAGGTAGCGTGAGTAGAAAAAGTATTCTGAATTTAAAATTATAGTCTGAATTTAAGCAATATAAATAAGATATCAAAGTATTCTATTATGTCTATTTATCGGAGTATAAGAAAATAATCTCAGTATAAGATACTAATCTAATTATAAGTCTTAATTATAACTCTTATATTTTTTATTTTTCTATAAAATGGCTAAGATAGGAATACCTGCACAACTATACTCTAGATTTTACTTTTCAAAATTTACTACACTCAAAAGAAAAATCAATCGGTGAGTACGGATTTTCTTAAATCAAGTACAGAAAGATTGATTCAAGTACGGACTTTCAATCGCAAAATTCTTAAATTATCCATATTCAATCCCGATTTCGTACTTGAAAGAATCCGAAAATGAGATTGATTTAAGTAAAACTATGATTGAATCAATCTCAAAATGCGCTTGATTCAAGTATTATAAAGTCGATTTTATCCCGAATTCGTGCATAAAAAATACAAAAACGATATTCGAAAGAGGTAATAATTATGATTGATTTATTTACCCGTTTTATACCTTACAGAATGATAAAACACCAACAGCATGCCCGATATGGGTTTTACTTTAAAAATCGTATGTACATACATATTTAACCAAAAATATAAACTAAATGAGAAGCATGAGTTCAAATTTACTTTTTAACCCTTCGTGGTACAGGCATTTTTTAAATGTGTATAGAAAGCCGGAGGGTACAACACAACGAAAAGTTTTTTTTTTTTGATTTATGAATTTTATACTTATTTCAAGAAATTCCGGGATTGATTTTCGAAATTAATCCCATTAAGGATTGTTTTGATTACGTTTTAGTGTTAATCGTACTTGAATTTTTGATTACGTCTCGTACTTAAAAAACTTAATTTATCCCGATTGTTTTTCTTTCTGTGTAGGAATACTCAGATTGTGATTCCAATTAATAGCTCTTTATATGATAGATATTTTATAGTTGGATTTGGTATAAATTCAACTTTTTGCCCTTGGAATTAAGGCGTTTTTACACTCTAATAATGCTTTCTGACTTAAACTGTCTCAAGCCGTTTTTTATGTAATAATTGCTCTATGGTCTTTGTATTAGACTGTGGTCTAGAAGACTGTATTCCCAACATAAAAGGATAGCGTTTTGCTCTAAATATGAGAGTGTGTTTTGAGTATAAGATGTTGTTAGTCTTCGTATAAAATCGAATCCAATGTAAACAGCAATAACTTTGTTTGTTTATTCTATTTATAAAACATTAGCCTAATTATCCCTTTAAAAACAATACAAATTCTGTAGAAATTATCAAGATTATACTGCATCATTTATCATTAAAGTTTCAGGAAATATTTTCATACATTTTCTCAAATTAATTTCAAAATAAGGAAAGACAAATCTTAAATGTGTAATGTTTTCTTACACAAAAAATAAAGAAGAAAAAAAAACATGTTGCTGAAAATAGCAAAACCTAAAAACACACACTTTTATAATGCCAAAATATAAATCTCATTTATTATTTTACGTATTTTCCCCCCTTCAAGCCGAACGCGCACAAAATCCAAATACAATAATCCATGATATGTCACATTTAGACTTCCTTGTTCAGCAAAAAAAAAAAAAAAAAAAAAACTGATAAAAACAATTTTCGAAAGAATATTAAGAAAAAAAAAACTTTTTTCTCTTCATTTGCAATTTTTGTTTTAAAAACATTTTCAACAGTGGCATTAAAGATCATGAACAACATGTTTGGAGCATGATAAGTTCTGAGACAGTCTGCTGCAATTTTGCAGCATTATCAAGCCAAAAAGAACTCTTTTCTTCAAGACAAAACAAATAAGTTGAAAGAATATCAATCATGTTCACTTTTATTTTGTCGGTGTTTGCTGTTGCAGAGGGCTCAAAAGCCACCACCATTCTACAAATTTTGCACATTTTATGTGACACTTATTTTTGGATAGGAATAATAAAAAAAAACGAAAAACATTTACAGTTTGTCTATTGCAACATTTAACATTTTGCTGTGTGGCATTGCCGTTTTGGCCATTAAAATATGTGTGTTTGTATATAAAATTGCTGCTACAAAAAGGAGAAAAATTGTGACAGTGCCAGCCAGCAAACAGCGCCAGAGTTCGTTTTCATAGTTTGCTGTATATTCATATTAAATGAAGCACAATATGACCGTGTCTGTTAAATATTCATAATTTCATTTTTAATTTTCAAAATGTATGCAGTTGTTCATTTTGGTTTCATTCCTAAACGACACGACAAACTTGATATTGAAAAGAAGGAAATAAATTGTAAATGAAATTTTTATATGGCCTTTAAAGTTGAAGTAAAACCGTTAAACCAAATTAGCGTTTATTTAAGTTAACGTTAAGACGAAAAAAGGTTTAAATTGAAATAAGTTAATGTAAATGCTATTTTGCTACTTCTTAACAGTCGCTTTGATATTTTTTTTTAATGAAAAAGTGTTTTTTTATTACTATTTGTAAGCAACTGTGTTAATTTTTTTTTACAACTTATTAACGGTGATGACAGATTTCCTATAAGAAGTTGACGATTTAAGTAAAACTCTGTAGTCTATCTGACATATGCGAAAAAAGTTAAAGTTCACATAAGTTAACCGATACACTAAGCCCATACACTTTTTCTAGGCTTTTGGCCGTATTTTGAATGTACTGCCAAACTGCCTGTTACTAAATTTCAGCATAAATTTATTACAATGATAAACTGTGTATGACGAAAATATGTAGTTTCAGTTGGCAATACCTCTCATTGAATTTATCTGTACGGTAAATAAAAAATTGGCAGATGAGGAGAGAGGGTTAGCTTTGCAACACAATAGAAGCACATAACGCATTGAGAAAACCAAATTTCTTTAATCTGCAGTTTTTCGTTAGGAAAAAGATAATTGCCTAATGAGAAAACCGCCATTAGTGTATCGATGTTGATTTTGAATAACAAACAAATTATTTAGGAAAATACTGTCATTTATTTTTATTATAATAATATTGGTATGGTTCAATTAGGTATGCAACAAAATATCGGCCAAATAGCCGCCGCGACCTCGGCGACACACCTCCATCCGACGGTCCAAATTTTCGATGACATAATTGAGGTTCTATGCCGTTAATGTGCCGAATTATAACATTCTTTAGCTCTTGAATTGTTGCTGGCTAATCGACGTACACCTTTTCTTTCAAATAACCCCAAAGAAAGAAGTCCAACTGTGTCAAATCACATGATCTTGGCGGCCCATTGACATCGCGACCACGTGAGATAACACGGCCGTTGAATTTGTCGCGCAAAAGAGCCATTGTTTCGTTAGCTGTCTGGCAAGTGGCACCGTCCTGTTGAAACCACATATCGTCCACATCCATATCTTCCAATTCGGGCCATAAAAAGTTCGTTGTCATCTCACGATAGCGAACACCATTCACAGTAACTGCCTGACCGGCCTAATTTTGGAAAAAAATACGGCCCGATGATGCCGCCAGCCCATAAACCGCACCAAACAGCCACTCTTTGTGAGTGCATTGGTTTTTTGACAATCACTCTTGGATTATCATTCGCCCAAATGCGGCAATTCTGCTTATTGACGAATCCACTGAGGCGAAAATTATCATCCACTGTTGCCATTTCTTGCCAACATCAGTTCTTAAGTCAATTGCACCTTGTAAGCGTGTAAATGCAAGTCTTTATGCATAATGTTCATCAACGACGAGCGTGCAATTGATGGGCACGACGACGAGTTGAGGTGGTCGGCTCTTCAGCCACACTATCGCGAAGAGCAGCAATATTTTCTGAAGTACGAGTATGCACTGGTGTTTTCACATCTCCCACAGTTTGCCCGGTTTGCTCAAAATTTTGCACGATTTTTTCGATTATACGCACATTTGGACGATTAAATTGACCGAAAAAATCACGAGGTGCACGATATGAATTTTTATTTGAACGCCCAATTTCATAATAAGCCTGAATAACTTTAAGGCGTTGCTCGATTGTGTATCTTTCCATGGTTCAAATTGAGTTAGTCTGATATTGCCAAATGAAATGCAGAAATAAACTTGACGCTTAGGTGTGGTTGACATTCAACATCGTTCCTTAAATATAATTAATTCAGAATCTAAAATACTGTGGTAGTCGGATTATAAAACTGTGATATTCTGAGTAAATTATTTTGAACTGTTTAATAACTACTTTGAAAAAGCCACAAAATGTCATTAAACTGCATCAATTATTAAAATCTACTGTTGTAAATGGCAAAGATTGTTTAAGAAACTCTTAAAGCCAAAATATGCTAAATTAAAAGTCAATTTACTAGACATTTAACGTCTAGTTTACGATATTTCTTGTGCATCTTTTCAGTTTTAGCTAAAAAAAATCTTTTTTTTTTATTTTGTTTTTTGTTTTAAGCAACTTTTATTTTTTATCTACTTTAAAACAAAAAGCCGCAGGCTGTTTTTTCATGTTACCAAAACATCGGTCACATTACTACAACTGACAAGTAAACGAGCTTCTGCATTTTTATTCCTTTCGCCGCATGTATCGTCGTAACAGTTCAAGTAAATGCATGGATGGGAAACAACTTATAAAGAAATGAATGTAAATAAAATTATGCACTAAAAGAAATTTTTTTACTTCCACATGAGAAATAAGTAGATGCCACTCTATTGCCACTTTAAACTTTCATATTTTGACAGTTGGCAGATTGGGAACTGTCGGAAACTCTTAACAATCAGCCTTGAAAAAAATAAACAAATTTAGTGCCATGTCTTACAATCATATTTTGACAGATTTAATACTGTCAAAATATTTGACAGATTATTCAGATTTTTGGTTTGTTTTCATATGAAAACGAAATGTCTGTTATTATTTAATCATCTATTACATCTGTGGTCACAACCCATAACAGCCTAACTCGAGTTGGGACACAATTGAGTTATTAGAACCATCGTATTCAAATTTATTTGCTATAAATTTTTCATTTTTGTGTCTGTTATAGGAAGGCAATTAACCCAAAAAAAAAACTAAAAGCTTAAGTTATTTTTCTAAATGACTGTTTTGGCATAACCGCCTAAGCCAATTCAGGATTACAATATATATAAACATTATTTTTTCATTATTGCCTAAATCAACTTAAGCCGTTATTCTTTAAACTTAATGAATTTTTATATAGGAATAACAACCTAACTCAACATGAGCGATCAATCAATTCTGAAAAATTTTGGCATACAATAAGAATTTATGTCAATTTAGGCGCACTGAAAGTTTTTTATTTTATCTGGAATAATAGCCTAACTCAACTTTAACTTTTTGATATTCTTTCGTTCAACAATTCATAAGAGCCTAAGTGTCTTTTTCGGTAATATCTTTTGACAACGAGAGTAAAAAGCTATTTTTTTTAACAACTAATGTGATGCTTGTCACCTGGAAACAACACATAAGTAAAGAAATTCGTTCCTTTTGAATCTGTAGCAAAGTTTTCCAAAAAAAGCCGTCTCCTGATTTTCAGTGAATATTCCAAACTTTAAACTGTTGTACTGAAAATATTGAAAAACAGACTTACGGCCGTTTTCTCATTACACGATTAACTTTTTTCCCAACGAAAAACTGCACATTAAAGAAATTTGGGTTTCTCAATGTCTCATTTGCTTCTATTCTGTCGCAAAGCTAACCAGCACTCATCTGCCGATTATTTAGTTTCCTTTAATTTGCCGTACAGATAAATTCAGTCAGCTGACTCCCAAGTTTTACATGTATTTTGAGAGGTGTTGCCAACTTAAAACCACGTTTTTTGTCGGTATATTGAGAAACCCAAAATTGTTAACAGACAGTTTATCGGTCTTATAAGTTTATGTTGACATTAAGTAACAGGCAGTTTGACGGTACATTGAGAAAATGGCCATTAGGCTGTTATGACTTGTAACCCCAGATTTAGCGTTTACACTTGACAGTACTGTCATGACAGAAACAATACAATCAAACTTTTATACACCCAGTAAATAATTTTTAGCTTTCTGGAAGCACGAAAGCTTCATGAGCGCTGATATATGCGCTGACACACTACTAAGAAGCACCAGAGAAGCGAATACCATTTAAGTGAATTTTTAATTTAAGTAAATAAAAATGATTGAATAACTTCGCATTATCCCTTATAAGTAAGCAGGTTGTAAATGAATAATTAAAATCATTATTTTTAAGAAAAAAAATCACAAACAATATCGAGCCCTAATAGCAAAAAATTATGTAACCAACAACATTTTAAATTTTTTTTTGATGAAAATCGATAATTTTTGATAATTTGCATCATCTCTAAACATCTCATATCTCTGGGAAGTACCGTTACGAAATAAGAGCAAAAGCAATTTGGAACGACACCCTAGACTTGAAGCAAAAATATTAAAAAACAACCTTCTCCTGCAAAATTTTATTTTTGTTGGTTACATCTGTGTTTACGATCATTCCCGAAATATAACCGAACATAGAAATTACATTTTTTTATAACATAATCAGTCATGAAATTTTTTTTAACAGAGAGGAAAAAAGTAGTGCTTCCAAATGGGAATTCGCCATTTAAAAATCATGCCTCATTTAAGCAGGTTTGTAAGGGGTATTGTGCTCATCTCCTTAACAAAGCTGCTTTCCAGTAGGCTCCATTTATTACTGTTCGACTACATGTTTACTTTTTCAGCTGTCTTGAAAATGTTGAAGACAGAAAAATTGGACAGTGATTTGACATTTTATGACAATATGTAATTTGAAGTTTTGCTCGCAAAAATATATTCTGCTTTGAATTTTTATAATTCAGGGAGGTGTTTTCTATGTTTTGTTATTTATGATTTAATTAACTAATATGAAAAATTTTTGTAACTTATGTGTAAGAATGGAAAAGGATGTCAATAATAATAAATTAATAATCAGCCAAGTTCTGGAAATCGATTTCGAGTGAAATTTAAATCGAACAAACTGAAAATTTTCCGTTTCTATAAGTTCATAAAAAACTATTCCATTTTACATGGTTCATATTTTGTTTATCATTATCTTTACCTACAGGAATTTAATTCGAAATCTTTATCGATTTCAATTTCACTCGATTTCGATTTCAAGAACATGGGCGAATTTATTAATTTGTATACTTCATATAAAACACATCTAGCTGCAACTAAAGCCCCAGTTAGCTGACAGTAACAGTTATGTAACCGTACAGTAAAAATCAATTTTCTACAGATTTAGACGTTACGGTCAAGTTACATCTTAGTGGTAACTGTAATGCTTTACAAACAACAAAATGTAGCAGCTGATTTGCAACGGTACTGTTACTGTCAGCTAACCGGGGCTTTTCACTGCAACGTTAACGTTCGACAATAAATGTTTTAATTACAGACTACGTCACGAAAAAAGTTACCAGCGTTTTTTACAACTAATATATATTCTCTTACTGTCAAGTGTAAACGCCATGTTAGAACTAAGAGAAAATAGTGCCATATTTTAAAAAATAATATTCTTTGTTTGTATTTCGTTAAGTGTATGCTGTCAGCAAAATAAATATAGAAAGGAGTTGTTGTGATCTTTTTAAATGCGTTTTTTATTACGTTCGTAAAAAGAACGGAAAATATATTTTCTGTTTTGGCAGTATTAAAGTCTGTTTTTCTTTTTTTTTATTTTATTTATTTTGAATGGATTGCTCTGTGCTGGACTTTCTCATGTCACACATTTATCTTGTGGAGGATTGTTGGTTGGTTGTTTGGTCTCAGATTTGTTTGTTCATTTTCCTTATTACATTCTGCACCATCTCTTTTGTCATTTTCTGTTATTAATTCAATTATTTCTCTGGATTTTTTTTTAACGTTTGTTTTAATTACATCTCTTGTCTTTGGGAATATGTGGACAGTCTTATATGTATGTATGTAGTTTTTTTTCCAAAATGGTCAAGTATGGTTTCTATTTTAATATATTCACAGGGAATTTATTTACTTATTTTAATTTCAGCTATTTTTTTATGCCATAGTCGCTATATAATACGTGTTGCCTTTTTAATTAAAGTAATTAAATTGTAGTTATTACGTTTCAAGTGTTTGTTAATTGCATTTTTTAATTGTAATTTCTTCTGTAAAAGTTTTGTTGTGTGTTTAAAAGGAATATGTGTAATGTAACATTTTGTTTGAATTATCTTTTATTAATGATTTTAATTAAAAATTATGTGTTATTTTTGTAAAATTTTATTGTACGTAACAAATTTTTTGTTTGGTTTTTTTTTAATTTTTCCGGACTTAATTATTTTTTTTTAAACTATAGATTATTTAATAATTATTAAACCTATAATTTTATTTAATTCTGCTACATTTTTAATTTACAGTATAGCCGTTGTTGTCCTTTTTCGAGAATCTGTCTGCCTAAAATATTTTTGACCTCTTTTCATAATAAATTTTGAACTTTTAAAAAAAATTTTTAAGACTTACTGCCATATTCATAAAAAATTAAACTGGATTTAAAATGCATTTTAAGAAAAAATTGTATGAAAATTTTGCTTTCAAACACATTTCAAATTTATTTTAAAACAAAATTTATAATAGAAACTGGGAACTATTTCCTTTCATAGGTTACTTTATTATAAATTCGAAAAAATAAAAAAAATGTTCAAAATTTATAATTTTAAAAAATAATGAAAAAAAAAATAACATTCACGAAAAAACCTTTTTTTTAACTAAAATTTTTATTTTGATAAAATTTACGTTAGAAGTCCTTAAAAATATTTTCTTTATGCCTCTGAAAGAAACATTTGAAAAAAGGTTTTGTTCAAGGACAAAGGGAGACAATGAAATAAGGAAACTTAATTATTACTTATTATTAACATTTTTATTTTTAAATTAATAAAAATAATGTACTTTACTTTATTTATTAAATTGTTAACAGCAAAATTATATAATTTTTTAACTTTATAAACTTCACAACTTCAAAAAATTTTACTAAAATAGTTAAGTGCTAAAGAAACGTGTTGTACGAACAGCTGATCGCAAATGTAAAGCAACAAATAGTCGTAAGATGAAAAATTATTTTTTTAAACACGTCATCAGACGTTTGAAAAATGTCCTTTAGGCTAAACATGGGGAAGCAAGAGGTGAAAAATAGAAGGCCGGAATTTTTCCTTCCTTTTTATAAATTATTTTATTACTTAAGGCCCAACTATAATATGCTTAAGTTGGCTTTAGCAATTGTGCGAATAGATGTGATTCATATCGAGCCCTAACCGCGAAAATAACGTAAGCGACACCATTTATAATTTTTTTTTTTAAATAAATGACTATCGGCAACACTTGCATCATCTCCTAAATGGTCATGGTCACATAAGGTACCGTTACTTTTGTATAGCAAAAACAATTTAATCGTAAGCGACAAATTTCATACAAAATTTATATGAAAGAAAATATAAAAAAACACTCTTCTGCAAAATTTGATTTTTGGCGCTTACGTTATATTCGCGGTTAGGGCTTGATATGTGTCGGACCATATTGAACTTAATAAAACTTTTTGGTTAATTTTATGTATTTGGTATTTGCTTAACAAAAGTGCGAAACAGGTCGCACTTTCTGTACGGAATAAAATATGTTTGTTGTTTAAATGCTTTTAAGAGGCTTTTTGTTAATTTTTGACAGAAGCTTATGCATATTATAGTTGGGTCTTTAAACATTTTTTTGTTGTGTAGGGAAAAATCAAATTTTTTTTTAACTGATTAAATATTTTTCTGGCAACTCTATTTAACAGTGGGAATTTAAAGAGAAAACTATTTTTTATGATTTTCTCAATTCGCGAAAGGGTTTTGCACTCTTTTATTAAAAAAAAATCCATTTTAAGAAATATTATTTTTCAACTATTTCTAAATTCTTATTCATAAATTTTTTTTATTTTCAATTTAAGATTTCTTAAATTTTTATTTTTAATAATAACTTTATATCATGGATATTTAAAATACACAATGAACTTGTTTTCTTATTAGTTTGCATTGTATAAAAAATATTTCTTAATACATTAATAATGATGAAAATTATTTTTAAAAGAATTTGCATCTGTTTTTTGTTAAAATATTTTATAAAAGTAGCATTCCCTTCTATTTGTTTTTAACAGAAGATAAAAAAAAACCTTGATCTCTTTAAGGCAAAATTGAAAAATAATTTTATTATGGCATAATTTGTTTTTAATCGTTTGGCAATAATTTCATTTCGAAAGAGGAAAAAAAAAACTTGAATACACAATTTTTCATATATACAGTGGCGGAAAAAATAGTAAGGACACATGATATTTTTAATAGTTTCCCAAATTTGTATTTAGTTTTCCATAAAAAAGATGAAATATGTGTTTTTATTAAACTAAATTTGTCTATAGCAAAATAAAAATAAAATTACGTCCAGCTGTATTCGAACAATTATGTAACAAAGAAAATGCGTCTGAAAAATATAATAGGGATATTTCAATATTGATATGTTTTCTATTAAATCCTAACACTATTTAAATATTTTGTAGAAGGCTCCTTTCATTTTTATTACTTCTTCGCATCTCCGCTTTATTTAATTCACGAGATTGTGCCAGGTATCCGAGGAAATTAAGCACCTTTTAAAACATTCCCTGCTTATTTGTCGATTAATAAGACCCAAATTTATTTTTTTTTAATCCTCCGAGGTAGTATTTGGATGAAAAGTTTCACCAATAAAAGTTCAATGCTAAATTTACTGCGACATGTTATTTGGACGCAAGATATTGTCCCTGTTATTTTTTCCGACACTGTATGTGTAGTCTACTTAAAAGTCTAAAGCAAATAAATAGTATTTAAATGTAATTGGAAACAGAATATGAGAAGTTATGAATGTAAATTAATTTTAAAATACCCTGCTTAAAATAAATGCGAGTGTTAAACTAGAGATAATAAATGTGACATAAAAGATTGCTTAAAAGCTTTTCAATAATTCGTTACAAATTTTACGCTACGACACTAAGGGCTCACAAATCAGTGCATGTTAAACTCTCTTTTTGGTTTAAAATGTGTTTAAACCACCAAATCTATAAATCAGTAAACCTATAAACCATCTCTTAACGCATAAAATTGGGCGTTTAAGCTGCCAATACAGACCAAATGAATTCGACAACATTTATCGTAGTGTTGCCACAATATTATTTTTTAAACTACGTATAAAATTTGGGGCTCTAATTGAAAGCAGTTGAGTTTAAACTACATATTAATTTAAGTTTAGTTCAACTAAACCAGCGTTTGAAAATTTACTAATTTGGTAAGCATAATAAGAACAACATGCTGATCGGTCTGTCTCTTTTGAGAGAAGGTGGCATCTTATAATTATCTTTGAAACTTAGAAACTGATTGCCATGTTGCCAAATTTTGATAGCCCAGCCTGAACTTTTAAACTTGTTACTAAATTTTTTAATTGACACGTATTTTACGAATAATTCTTTATTTCTAAAACCATTTCTTAATCTAAATCTACAAATCACTTTTAAAATTCGTGACTGCTGCTATTAGACACCACCACCCTGTTGTCTACTTAAGTTATTATTATTATTATTATTATTATAATTATCACAATAAGCTGGAATAATAAAAATAAATTTTTAAATATTTAACAAATAATTTTTTTTTCCTTAAACAAACAAATGACTCATTTAAAATCCTAAAGATACAAATTACTAACAACGGAAAAAACTATAATACAAAAAATATATTGCAATTAATATTCGATGACTCTGTGTTACTACCATACAGTCACTCAAAACTTAACATAATTGACTTCAATTGTCTCCGATGTATTCGATTCCTACACAATTTATTGATTGATTAAAACAAAAAACAAAAAAAACAAAAATTAAAAATTTATTTTCTTTCTTTTTCTTATTTTTGCAGCGGAAAGCGACCTTTTAACATTCGCACAGCGTAAACAACATTATGACTGCGACAAGTTATATATGAAGGAACTCTTTACTGCCGCTACCCGACCACGTAGTGTACGTGTTCTTTATGAAGATGCCGGTAAAGTGACACCACCACCACCACCAACAATAACATCGTCTTCTACGGCACAATCATCGACGGCTGGTTCCCCCATACAATTTGCATCCGGTCATGTTTTAGGTGATGGCAGCAGTAGTAACGATGACATGCTCGATATGACCAATGCTGGTGGTATAAATCATCATCATCATCATCTGGCTGCTGGCAGCGATGATCTGTTTTTGTGCTCATTGGCATTTGGTATAAATACGAATCGTAAGATGCGTACACGTATAGATGCTGAAATTGAAATAAGATTGGTAAGTTGTGGTCAAGTTCGATAGGTAGTTTTATTTTAATGAAAAGGTACTTGTTAGTACATCTTAATAGGGTGTTTTAGTTAGGTGGTGTGGAATTATTTTTTCGGTGTTTTAAAGCATTAATTCGAGGTTCACAATACTGGAAAAATAATTTCGATTCGTTAAGTATCGACTGCCAGAATTAGGCCCCTGGTGTTTACTCAAAGGTTGGGTATAAACGTTTTCTAAAAAAATTTAATAAAAATGTATTGTTTAATTTAATCAATATTCACCCCTGTTATGAAAGTCGACGTCGACACAAGTCGACGGCACCTGAACAGTAATGGTATTTTCTGAGTCGTTATTGACAATAATTGATTACTATTGACAGTCAATTGATATTTTCTAAGGCGCTTTTAAGTCGACGTCGATTAGTATTGTCCCTGTTTTAGTCGACAGGAAATTTTGCGACGAATAAAAGTTAAAGAAATTTTAAATGAAATGTTAACATATATTCTGATTACGTTTTTAATAAAAAATGCATATTTAAAAAAAGTTATTGGCACAAATTTTATTAGTAAATTAGTCAAAACGCGAAAATTCGGAAAAACCTTGCTAAAATAGCGAAAATTCGCGAACACTTTTAATATATCAAAAGAGCCATAAACTATTAGGAATGGCAAAACTTTGGTAAAAAATTTAAAAATTAGCAGAAATTTGCAAAAAAAATCCTCATAGCGACATGACAAAGTCTATTATTTATTTAAAATCATTAAAGCTGTAAAGAGTCAGAAAACTTATAAGAAAAATCGAAAAAATTCGCGGAAATTGCAAACTTAGAAACAACCCCTTAAATTGATTTGATCAATCGGCTTAACAAAAAAAAAATGTCGCAAAATAACAAAAAATATTTTTATGCAAAAATATCGAAAATTCGGGAAAATTTTAATATTTCAAGCAAAATTTATTAAAAGTCCCTTAAACTATAAAGAATGGCAAAAATTCGGTGAAAATTGTTTAATTAACAGAAATTTTTAAAAATTTGCTTACAGCGGCATAATAGAAAAGTCTTGTATTTATTAACAAACGTTAAAGCTTTAAAGAATCAGAAAACTTACAGTAAAATAACAAACTCTTAACTTTATTTTAAAAAGCAAAATCGGTTGCAAAAATATGACGGAAAATAGCATAAATAACTTTAAAAAGGGAGTAATGCTATGTTCAGACTTGGCTTCTTAAACGCGTTTAAACAGCTCGAACGTGATTAAGCTCTAATCACTTCAAAATCGAGATGATTAACCATACATTAAAGTGATTTGTTAATCACTTCAAATTGACATGTTTACAACCAAATCACTTCATTAATCACATAGAATCCACTGAACATACCTCAAACTGAGTATAATGTAGAAACGGCCAACATGAACGCGTACAACGGCCACGATTTCTTCTTTATGTTTTTATTTTTTTTCCTTAAATAATTCATAAATTTTCACAATTTCACCAATAAAATTATTGAAATAATCTTCTGATAACTTTTTAAAAGTATTTTTATCCATTTTTAATACTTTAAATTAATTAGTTTGTTGTGTTTTTTTTAATCATCTGTCATCTTAATCATCTCAAATGTAATGTGAACGGCTTTGATTAGCTAAATCAATATTTTGCTTAAACGCGTTTAAAAAACCAAGTGTGAACTTAGCATAAAGAACAAAAATAATTGGAGATGGGATCGATAACTAGTCGACGTCGACACAACATTCTTATAAAATAACAAATTAACGTCGAAGTGATGAAGTCGTCGACTTGATAAAATTAATGACGACGTCGACGACGAAGACGACGACGACTTACATAATAGGGGTGATTAGCTTCACTAATAAACAGGAATGTGTTAAGAATTTGTAATCATATTCTCCGGCTTCTTGTAGTTTTAGTACAATTTAACAAGCTTTTTGATATTTAATGACGTTCTTAAAAACGAAAAGTAATTTAAAATTAAATAAATTTTATTGACATATGAATTTGTGTTTTATAAATACCCAAATAAAAGGAATATAAAGGGTAGTTAAATTTTAAGGGCCGATGTTGATTTTGAATAAAACACAAATTATTTAGGAAATAATTGTAATTTATTTTATTATGATAATATTGGTAGGGTTCAATTGTATATGGAACAAAACATCGGTCAAATGGCCGCCGCGATCGCGGCGTCACACATTCATCCGATGATCCAAATTTTCGATGACACTGAGGCATAATTGAGGTTCTATGCCGTTAATGTGCCGAATTATATCATCATTTAGCTCTTGAATTGTTGCTGGCTTATCGACGTACACATTTTCTTTCAAATGCGGCAATTCTACTTATTGACGAATCCACTGAGGTGAAAATGTGCCTCATCACTGATGATGATTTTAAATGAAAGTGCACGATATGCATTTTGATTTGAACGCCAATTTTCATAATAAGCCTGAATAGCTTTAACGCGTTGCTCGATTGTGTATTGAGAAATATTGATAATATATTAAGAAATGTCATATGAAATGCAGAAAAAAACTTGACTTTTGGGTTTGGTTTACATTCAACATCGGCACTTAAAAAAACCGCTGTTACGTGGTATTTACCCACACATCAGGTAAATACCCGGTCGAATCCCATCTATATTCATAATTAATGGTAAATTACGTTTAGATAGCGCTTTTACCAGTGTTACCAGAAAACCTCATTTGTTAAAATAAAATTTTGTAACTTCAGCTCCTAAATTAAGCCCCAACCATAATATGCATAAGATATAACAAAAAAACCCGTCAAATGCGTTTAGAACAACAAAATCAAAAACATCTGTTTCCGTACGAAAAGTGTGATTTGTTTCGCACTTTGCTTAAGAAAATGAGAGCTCTTTTCTGAGAAATATGTTACAAGTTTTACGTTTTTGTGTTTGTTTGCACAAAATAGAAATGCTGGATAGATTTAAATTTTTTTTAATATGCTGCATGAAAAATGTGTAAATATGTTGCATATTTTACCCTAACTTTTATTTAAGGTGTTCTTACTGCCCTTTAATACAACTGAGGTAATTAGAACTTTGCTTGTACAACCAAGGTTTTATTTTGATTGTCATGATATTTAATTTCGGGAAAAGATGGCTTTAAAACAAAACATAAAAATTATTGCATATAAAAATGGATATACGAGTAAATATCCTTTTAATTTTTTGTATATAATTAGTGGTGTCAATCTTTGTTTCCAACCCATAATATTTTGCAAAAACCGCTGAAATAGTTTTAAAAATCGCTAATAAAGTACATTATTAATAAAAGTGTTATAAGTATGTAGTTGTAAATAAAAGCAACTAATTTTGTACGATTAAAGTGGAACAATATGTAACACTTTTGAGTTATTCATATGCAACATTAAAAACAGCCCAATTATGAATAAAAATTCCTCGGAAGTTTTTTCACTTTTCCCATTTTACCTATGTTAAGTCAATTGTAAAAATGAGAAATGGGAAAAAACTCCCGGGGAATTTATATCCATAATTGGGCTGAGTGTTATATGAATATGTATAATGTAACATATTTATCTAAGAAAAAGAAAAAAAGCCGTTAATGAAAAGTTTCCTTAAGTTTTATTTGGTTTGACACACACGATTTACATGTGCATATTCTCACAGTTGCTTAAGCTAGTTCATGCTTTGGTGCTATTTATTTAAAATTTGTGTTATTTTTCAATCCGTTTATCACTCTCTCTCTCTTTCTCTCTCATTGTGGGCTTGTGAAAGAAATTTGTTTTGTCAATTTATCTGATTTGATTAGTTATATTTATGAATATTTATTCCAATTCCTGTTAGAAGAAAAACACCCTGTATTTCAGTTTCATGATCTAAATTTTTAAAATTTCAACATATCGATGTATGTATATGGGAATTAATATAAAAAGTATCCAGTTTAGTTCACATAACTTACAAATCGTAGACATCACATTCAATTAACAGTATGTAACAAAAGCTGCTTTACCCATTGAGATGTCTTTGCTAATCTGAAGTTAGTCACTAATGAAGTAAATCACTATTTAAAGTATTCTGGCGAAAGAACCCATTAAGTTTTCATTGGTTTTACGAAACGACCCATTTTTTGTATTTTTCATGAAACTGACCGGTACAGATGTTTAAGGATGTTTTAAGGCGAAAGAAAACATTAAGTTTTCATTGGTTTTACGAAACGACCCATTTTTTGTATTTTTCATGAAACTGACCGGTACAGATGTGTTAAGGATTTACAGCACCTCCCATTTAGCATTACCTCATGTTAGATTTTAACCACTTTGGAAATGCGTTTACCCACCGTCCCTGATTGTGAGAGCAGCCAACACAGACATGTAGCCATATGAGTGCGTAATCCGGCAAGATTATACACTCGCCTATTGCTTCGTAACTATCGCTGCTGGTGGAAATATGTCTGCAGCATCTGTTAAGTAGCAACAGCACCTATGGACGATTGTCTCTAAGGCAAACTCTCTCACAAGTGGTGAAAATCAGCAATTAAGTGGGATTTTTAGGATCTCCCTTCCCACCACCACAACGTGATCACCAAAAGTATCTTTTTAACGGATAAGTAAAACTCCCCGCAAAGACAATCTTCCTGGAATACTGAAAGCATTTTCCGCAAAAAGTATACTTTCGGACGCCTCAACCAAAAGTTAGACCGGTGCCAACTCACCGGGGCTACTGACTCCCTTGGTACCAGATAAAATTTCTGGTAAGCCGCAATCTCAAAAAATCGAACAGATTTCTTCGGATCTGTCAATTTTGGATTATTACTGAATCCCAGGTATTGACTGCACCTGATTTCCAAGGAGGATGTAACACCAGAAGGTTAATCGCAATGTGTGGTGAATTAGACAAATATTTTAGGATCTTTTGTTTGAATAATTTAAAGTAGGTTTCAACCGGATTTGCGGGTTTTGTTGAGTCTCAATCGTAATCATGCAAACTGTCTGATTTTTTAAGTCTGGCATAGCAGCAGTTTACGTGGGGAATTTTTTTAAAGATATTTAATAAATTCATGTAAAATAAAGGTCAAGTCAATCTATCGATCTTATGTCTTATGTACATATGTACATGGTCGAATTAAGAACAAAAATATGACGATATTTGATATGATTTTTGAAAAACGTCATCCTTTGGGCACTTTTAGCATCTTCAAAAGATGCTTAAAGTTTCTTAAAACGCGTTGCTATGGTACCATCCGGCTAAAACTCTACTTATGCAGTTTTCCTTAAAATTAAATAGTGCAAAAAAATAATATAAAAATATGTGTTGCCCTTAGGGGGAACTGGCAGAATTATATGAAGTGTTCTAAAGATGACGTTATAGAGGGATTTTGAATGTCATCCGGACCTGTGCTTGTTAAACTCCCACTTTTCTAAACTAGAAAGTAGAAAGTAGATAATCGACAGTGAGAGTTTTAATAGAATATATGTACATTTAGGCCCTAATTTTGTAAAACACAACGCAACGACAAAGAATTACATTGAAAGCAAAAACCAATTCATAAATATTTTGTAATTTTGTTGTTGCCTCTAACAGAAATTCTCATTGGTATTTAAGATTTCATACGCCTCATTGCTTGTGGCTTTGAAAATTTTAAAACTGTAAATAAATTTCTGTACAAAGCAACAAAAAAATCACAAAATATTTATGAATTTGTTTTTGCTTTTAATATAATACTTTGGCGTGCGTTGTGTTTTACAAAATTAGGGTCTTAATTACTGCAAAAATACTTTTTTCACACACTGTATAAAAAAAGCATGTCTGTTCATATGTTTTGATTTAACTCTTCATGTCTAGAACTGGTATTTAACGGTTTTTTTTGCTATTGCTATTTCTGCACTTCAAGTATCAATGTTTGCGGGTTTGGGAGTGTAATGCCGTTGCCTGCACAAAAAAGCCATAATTTTCCATTTAACAAGTTTTTCAATTTAACAGTGTTGCAGTATATTTAACAGCCTGTTGACCAAGCGACCGACAAACCCAACGAAATGACCAAATAACTAAATACTTATGTGTATAGATGTTGTAACTGCGCAACAACTACAACAAAAGTACTGAATAAAAATTATCACTTTAAAGTAACAGGTATTTAAACATTTTAGACATGATTTAATGGAATAAAGTTTTATGAAATTGTTTTTGGTCACTAATAATTTCAAATTTTTCACACAATTCACTGGTATTAAGAGGTAATTACTTATTTGCAAAACATTGTAAAACAACATGACATTAATGAGGCAGGCAGCAGCAGTGTCAGAAATTTAAATTAACGGTCTGGTTAGACAATCAAAATGTTTTCCAGAAGATTAACAAAATCTGTTAAAATGTTATTCAAATTTTTACAAAAATGCTTTAGAAATTTTACTCTTCAACTACCTGTTAACCTCAAAATTAGTTTAACTTTTCGTGTTTAGCTTTAGTAATTTTTTTTTTGTTCCTTAATGAATTGTTCTTAAAAGGCTGCAAGAAGATATAATTCAGTGCTTAATTAAGTAGCAAGATGAAGACTTTAAAGATGCATTTCAACTAATATAGTTAGAGCGAAGTCTCTTAATTTATGCAATCTAAAGGTAACAGCTTTAAAATTTCTAAAGAAGTACTTGCACAAGTACTTCCAGTTTTATTCTGATTTGAAGTTTTTTCTATGTTCCTTAAAATCTTGTTAATGGGTTGATGGTAGTAGTTTTGAAACCATTGTTGCATACTTGATTTCTTTTCATGCCAAAAGCTGTTGTGGTGATGCTGAAAGGTGACTCTTTCAGACTGTTTAACTAAAGAAGCTCAAGTTATTTTTTTTGTTTTCTGTTTTGTTTTACTAATCTTTGGAGTCATAAATATTAAGCTGAACTACAAGTTTCTTGCCGAGCACACACATACAAAATACGTACCATGAGCTTAGAAACGTGTGTTTAAATATGCATTTTTTTTTTTTTGCGCAACTAGAAGAGTTGGCAAAGTTCGTAGAATTAATGTGTGGTCTGCAATAATGACGACACACAACCACGACGACTTAAGTGAAGTAACAATTATTTTTGTTGAGCAAGCAGCACACAGCAAGAGTTCCAAACATGATTTTTCTTTTCCCGCCCGTTTTTTGATTCCCGGGAAAGCGGGGAATAAAAAAATTTTCTGGGGGTTCCGGGATTCCCGCCCAAAATGAAATTCAATAAAACGTATCTAATAACATATTTATTTGCAATTTTCTTCTCTAAAATTTATGTTTACATGGTAATTAAAAGTATTACGTCTTTATAGAATCAAAATCTATACATAAATCGGCAAAGGCAAACACTGTCACAAAAATTTGTCTGTAAATATAATACTTTCAAGCTTGACCGACTTAATTTCTAACATGTATTTATTTTATGTAAAAAGTACTTTTTAAAAAAATGTGTTATTTTTTTTGAGGGCACTTTTTAAAAAAAGCAAGTTTTTTTAGAGAGATACTATATTGAGGAGTACCTCTGTAGTAAAAAGGTATTATTTGATTGAGGAGTATGGCCCTGTTCGGAAATGCACCAGTGCAAATGTCATCCATTAGAAAATACAGCAGTTGATGCGCAAACAAATCGAATACACGCATCACAACAACGGCTGATGCATATTGTGTCAATAATATAACCAAACTCCGCAACAAGCTAATTTGCATAATCCTAATAAAAGAAAAATTAAAAAATTACCGCTATTTCAAACGTGATTTTAAAGTTTTTTTTTGAATTGCATTTAAAAGACCTTTTTTGTCAAAAGCAACCTTTTTTCTGTTAGTGTGTCTTAATATTATTTTAATGAATTTTTTCCTCTAGCACTCTGGCAATGTCCCTGACAACTAACTCTAAAATTTGTGTCTAGCAAAAAAAAAAAAAAAAAATCGTCTGTTTGAATGGATGACTAACTGAATGACGTTGTGTCTGTATGTTTTGCTTGGTCGGGCGACATTTTACTTTTAAAGACTACTACGATAGACAAATACATACTAAGTAATGGCTCAAGTAAATAAAGCTAACTTCTCACCGATATAAATGAATACAAAGTTAAAAGCTTTAGGCTTACATTTCTTGTTTGTTTCATTATTCTTTTCCAAAGTGACAAAAAACCAAAACCAGACCAGCCTTGAAAAAGTGCACACACTTCTAGGAAAACGGAAAATGTTTAATGTATTAAGTAAAATTATGTGTTAAATATACTTGTTTGTAAACTAAAATTTAAGAAATTGTTTTTTTTTTGTTTTGTTTTAGGGCAACTTTGATTTAAAATAGTTTTTTGTGTGGGTGGCAAGGCTGTAAAATTACAGTTTTCAAGTATTGCCAACTTCTTTCTGATTAATACGTAGATGTTATTAAAAGGGAAAAGGCTTTTATAAAACTAAAAGCCTAACCAGAATGTGCATGAGCAAGCTTAAGCTTCTATCAAAAATTAACAGAAAGCTTCTCAAAAGCATTTAAACTAAATAAAAAATGAACTGATACCGTACAGAATATGCGATCCGTTGCGCACTTTTCTAAAGCAAATGACAGCTTTGGAAAACTGGACAAAAAAGTTCCTTATGCTTATTATGGCTTGACACATGTGATTTACATTACATGTCTTCGCACAATTGTTTACGCACATTTTGGTTGGGTCTTTAATTTTCACACATCGTTGAGAGACTGTTGGAAATCAAAAATTAAAAATAATTTTATCAAAGTTTTTCTTGGGATTCAAAAAATAATTAACAAGCTTTAGTTTAAATGTGCTAAATTCCTATTTCATACTATTGATAAACTGAAATTTATTGTTGATGGGATAAGCTATTCCTATGCGCATTTCACTGGCTGCTTAGGCCAAATATCCAAAGATTTTAGAAAATCTAAAGATATTAAACAAATAAAACTGTTTATAAGCCCAAGTTTTACTTGTAACAATTGGTTGATTTTTTGTCAACTCTAAATGTAGTTGTAAGTGGGTAATTTTGTAAATTTTGTTAAAGAATTTGAGTTAATTTAATGTTAATCAAATTTAAAAATACATATAGCCGCAAAACAAAAATCGTCTATTTGATTTTTGTTTTGCGGCAACTATGGCTAAGAGCAGTGTTAATTAGTTTGGCAAGGCTTTTAAAGTGCAAAAAGAGAAGTGAAAATATTTACTCAAAGCATAAAAATTATATAAGTTAATTTACTTTTACCAGGTGATAGTGCATTGCACTTAAAGGGAAATACATGAATCTACATAAAGCTTGTCTGCGGCTTAATTTTGGCAGCTCTCTCTCTCTCTCTCTCTTACATTGCGTATGACCAGATTCTAATCTGATGGTTAAACCCAGGGTTGTTAGACTTTTTTCCTCAAAAATCGTCAAAAGTTTTAACAAAATTCGTCAAAATCGTCACGAAAATTTAACAAAATCGTCAACAAAACGTCAAATATATAAATTTTACAAATTAAGGACAATTTATTGCATGGATTGGTTCGAAAATATAAATTTTTAGCAAGAAATTCTATTTATGATGAAGAAAGTGATATGGTTAAGTTTTATTCTATTTATTTCAGCAAGTGAGCTGAATATATTTATCATTTAAAAAGAAAACATAAGAAAAAATATATTTGCATAATATAAAAATATTTTTTATTTGCTTTATCCATATTCAGAAAAATATTAAATAATAAATAGAATCTCATTTGCTTTTAACTCCAGCTATTTTTAAATGATTAACAAATTGAAAATTGCAAATTGTTTTTATTGTTAAAGGTGCTAAAAAGCAACGATTCTGTCTATATCAACCGACTTGAAACATTTTATTACGTCCAATATTAGTTCCAAAATAATACATTTTTTTCTCATTGCACTCATTTTTCTACGCAACTTCTTATTAAAAAGTTACTTCTTACTTCCTAATACGCAATTTTACTAAGAATAACTTACCCAACAGAATTAAATGGGATTTGCCTTTTTACACACAAATAGAAAAATTCTTCACATGTGATTATGACTTCATCGAAAAATGCATTCGCAAAGCGGATTTAACTAATTTTTTAAAAGCGGACCAGATAGGACTGACGCAAATCGGGGCTCTAGTGTATATTTTTTGCAGTACCAATGGCATTTCTATAATTGTAGAATTTGAATTACTAATGCTTCTAATGAAATCCACCTGGTTTGTGATGGGGGAGGAATTTTTTTGTTTAATTTCCAAAAATTTTTGTAATTCGAAAAATTGATTTTTAAGTTTTGGACTGCTTTCAATATAATTGTAAATATTTCTTGTAAATATTACTTTTAGTCAAAAGTCGTCAATCGTCATATTATTGTATTTTCTCAAAAAAATCCGTGAAATGACGAAAAATCGTCACATCTACCAAACCTGCTTGCCAGATTAAAGTGTTATAAAATTGATGCCAGATTAAAGTTTATAGTAAACTTATTGACGGGATTAAATCGTCAAAACATTAGTGACTCTACATCAAAAATCGTCAATCGTCATTTTGGTAAATTCATCGAAAAAAATCGTCAAAATGACGTAAAATCGTCACATCTAACATCCCTGGTTAAACCCCAAATCGCGGAAAGAAAGATTTAATCGGTTACTTTTCCTTGCATCTCTAAGGAATACTATACTCAAAAGAAAAATCAATCCATCAGTACTCAAATCAATCCAAACGGTATTAATAGTACGGTGAGTACGAAAGTTATCCGAAAATGAGATTGATTAAAGTAAAACTAAGATTGAACCAATCTCAAAATGCGCTTGATTACTTGGGGTATTCACAAGGTGTGCTTTCATGTTATTTTGTCATAATGTTCTAACATTTTTCAATGGTTTAAAAATATTGTTGTTGCTTTGTAAACAAAAAGTGTATTAAAATAATTTAATTTTGCTTGCTATGTTTATTGTGCGGTCGTAATTAATCAGAAGAGACCTGCGCTGAGCGGCTGAGCCGAGCCGCATTAGTTTTCGTAGCCGTCGCCTTTGATGGTATAGTTTTATCCGGATAATATCCGAATTTAACCTGCGTCAAATTATATCGGCTTTTGACTCTGATGTTTGGTAAACATACAAAATAAAATTTATTTGTGATTTGCGTCTAAAAAATGGAAAATTGTCAGGTCAGATCTTATTTCATTTATTAATTCATGGATTAGAATTAAAGAATATTTTGATG
This sequence comes from Pollenia labialis, assembly GCA_949318255.1. Lineage (NCBI taxonomy): Eukaryota > Metazoa > Arthropoda > Insecta > Diptera > Polleniidae > Pollenia > Pollenia labialis. Next base: position 160,131,193 of record OX439139.1, on the reverse strand, counting down.
TTAGGTAAATATTTATTTTTAATATTTGTTGTTCACAACTGTCGTAGTTTTTCATGTTTTTATTTTAAGACTTATGACACCTTGTGAATCCCCCAACTGTATATTATAAGTTTATGTTTATGACTTTTATTAATTTTAATATGTAAATATTTTTAAATTTTGTTTTAAAACAATCTTTTTACAAAATTATGAGCGGTATGAATTGTGACAAAGAAAATAAAACATTGGTTGTACAAACAAAGTAGTAAGTACCAAAGTTGTATAACAGGGCAGAATAAACACCTTAAATAAAAGTAATGGTAGAATATGCAACATGTTTTGCATGTTTTTCATCAACTTATTCACAAAAGGACTTGAAAATTTTTCCAAAATAAATATTTACAAAAAAAAAATCAAATGTAAATTTTTTATTATATTCATAAAAATCAGTGTTAAAAAACTAACTCTTTTGTTTTTCACTGTAGAACAAGTTAGCACTTTTTATTGGTCGATTTGGCACTTTTAATTTGAATTCTGCTGGCAAGCCTGACGAGGTGTAATCAATTGCAAACACAAACTAAATGACACAGTTGATTAAAATTTTAACAGGAGTTAACTAACAGATGCCTGTTGACAGAATGAGTGTAGTATTCTTTTAGTTAAAAGGCGGGAATTTCAAAAAAAAAAAAAAAAAACAAATATTTTTTGTTCTTTTATATTATTTTAATTAAACTGAAATAATTTTGTAACGTTCTTAGCAATAACCATAAGCAAATCTTATTATTTCTTAAAAAATATATTTTCTCTTTTAAATGATGTTGCACTAAGTAATAAAAAAAAAAAAAAACTTAATTAAAATTTGAATACTTTTGCTGCATTAGAGTAAAGATTTGTGGTTTTTCACAATCTTTTCTTTTAAAACAAATCTTCCAACAGACGACAATGAACCACAAGTTTGCGTGAAATAAAGATGACAAAAGTCTATAAAAATTAAACACCATAATTAAAATACAAAATTTACTCGTATAAAAAAGCAACTGTTTGTTTTCTAAAGCATACCATCGGGCGAACTGAAGTGTAAAGAGAAAAAATAGAGGAGACTGACTTGTATGGCATTTAGCCATACATACATGACAAAATGTGGTTTAACGCTAAAAGCAATATAATAAATTTGTTAAAAACTTACAGTTATTGACTTTAGCAAGAAGTTGTAGTTCTACTTTTTGTAGGAGACTGAAAATGGTTTGAAAAATTTCTGCTAAAGGCATAAGAATATACATATTTTTTTACATGGAAAAAATTGCTAAAAACTTGTGTTTAAAGTAAATATTGTTTTGTTTTATTAAATTTTATTAGCTTCTCTTTAATATAACCATTTATGGCAAAAGTCATATCAAATGAATAACTAATGCTAGTTAGAGTTGCAAGAATATTAGGGACGTAACCGAAATATAGGCGTTGCTTTAGGTTTGATATGTATCGGTATCGGCGATATTTTTTTGGTCGTTTTTCTGAGTTTTTGAACAATCAATTTAATTTTCAGTGATTATTTTTTCCATTAAGAACTAAGACCCAAATTTACAGAAAAGTTACCCAGTAAAAATTAGAGCTTACATGTAAGCAGATTTGTAAGGAAGAGAAGCTATTTTCCCCTTACAAACCTGCTTCCAGAAGGCATGATTTTTATATGGCGAATTCCCACTTAGAAGCATTACCTTTTGAAAAAACAAGCGCGTTTTCACTCGTTACATTCATGTGTGAGTGACAGCTATTTGTAAGCGCTTCGTTCATGTCTCCTTACAATTGCAGCTTTCATTGCATACCAAAAAAAAGCACACCAAAGAACAAAATCTTTAAAATTTCCTTATAAAAATTCCAAACACTTTAATTAATATTTTAAATTTAATAAGTAAAACTTTATTTACTTATTTACTAATTAATTTTAAGATGGTTTTCTTAAATTTTTTTTTCTTATTAAATATGTTTAATTTACAATTTCTTTGCGCTTTTCTTTATACACGTTGGCTACTCAAATGCACTAAGATCACTGAGCTTGTTTTATTTTGTAATTTAAAATAATTTGTTTTCGAAAAAGACTCGGTTAATATGCCGATTTCAAAGTCTGCAATACAACCTGCTTCCTAGTAGTAAGTATTTTTTTATCTTTTGTTCAGCTTACATTAATACAAAAACCTTTCTATGGTATTCGGTTATTTCCTGCTTCTCAATAAGGCTTAATAGTAAGCGAATACAGCAGCAGTAATATACCTATTTAGCTTCCAAAAGTCCAGTATAAAATATTATTTTCAGCTTTTTGTTAACCATTAGATTCAGGGACCGAAAATAACAGTCATATTGGAATTTCAAAACAAAAAAGCATATGGATGTAAATGTCGAACTGATTAAAGTGTACCATACTGACCCTTATGAACACGTCTATGATAAAATATACTGATTTTTAATTTTTCGATTAAAATTAACCGTTTTTTTTAATTTTATTTTTTGAACAAAAATAACAGTTATTTTTGATTTTTATTTTTTTTTTTGAAACAAAAGTAACAGTTATTTTTAATTTTTATTTTTTCGAGCCCTGAAAACTGTTAAAATTATGCCCCAAAAAATCCAAAAAGTGCTAATTTGAAAAGAAAATATTCAGCAATTTAATAACAGTTGAAATTAATAAAAACAATACTACATACATGCGATCGGCTCACAAAAACTAAGTTATATAACACCTAAGTACATAATTTTTTTTAAATTTTCATTACAACAAAAAAAAAATTAAGCATTCTTCATTTGAAGTATGTACATCAATAATGAATTTTGTAAATCATTTGTTACTCCAATAATACTAAGAGAACTTTGTATATAAAAAATTAACTAGTGTTTATTATAGTTTAAGTTTTCAAAATTGTGAATAAATAAACGAAAAAAACAGGCTTAAATTCACATAAAAGTTATTTGTGCAGAATATCATCCAGATATTAACATTCATATGAGATTTTTTGCCTGAAAGGTTTTTTAGGGACGATCGCTAAATTGTTTATTAAGGTTAACATTTAAAAGGAAGTTAAAGCTATTTATATATGGGAGCTTTGGGCAAATGTGAACCGATTCTTAAAGAATTTAAATTGCAGTAAAATATTTTATAGGCGAATTTAATCTAAATGCCAACATAATTAAATGGTTTATGAACACAAAGAGTACAATTGGAATGTAAAGGGTCCGCCAAATAACTTTTTTTTTTTTTTTGAAAATGCTAAAAAAAAATTTCAAATTTCTTTTTTTATTTGAAAGTACAATCCTTCCGGATAATAATGGAAACAAATTTCATTCAAATGGCTGCCTCGGCTGGCCATGCAGTAGCCTACACGATCGGTCAAATTTGTAAGCACATTACCAATTGTGTGCAGCTGTATTTCACCAATGGCTTCATGAATATTGTCCTTTAAAGCGTCAATTGTCTGTGGCTTGTCGGCGTAACACTTATCTTTGACGGCACCCCACACATAATAGTCCAACGGTGTCAAATCGCAACTCCGAGGTGGCCAAACGACATCAGCTCTGCGGCTGATAATGCGATCTTTAAAAACAGGGCGCAAAACATTGAGTGTAGCGTCGGCTGTGTGGCACGTAGCGCCATTGAAACCAAATGTTGCCAATATCCTCCTCTTCAATTTTCGTGAACAAAAATTCGTTCAACATGGCCCGATAACGATCGCCATTGACTGGTTCGGCCACTCCTTGGTCATTTTCGAAGAAAAATGGCCCAATTATGCCTCTGGACCGAAATCCGCACCAAACAGTGACTCGTTTTGAGTGCATCGGCTTTTCAATGTATGCGTGCGGGTTTCCTGTGCCCCAAATGCGACAATTTTGCTTGTTTACATACCCGCCAAGATCAAAATGAGCGTCATCCAAAATCCGTACGCAATTTTCGCACACATTCTGCAACATTTTCAAAGTAATGTCACAATAAATAAATATTTGTATAAAATTTTCAAGTAGTAATTTTAAATTTTTAAATTTTTTTTTAATATAAATGAGTTTGAAGTACAAAAATGAATAATAATTGGATTTAAAACAGAACAATCTTTAATTTTTCAATTTAGCACTTTTGAGCTCTTTTTGACTGCTATGCCGGCACGTTTTGTCATTGAATAGTTGGCATCTCTTCCTATCAAAAAAAAAAAATACAGTTTTTCAATAATAAATTTGTGTATTTTTTTTATCTTTTTTATTATTTATTTACTGTTTTTAAAATCTTAATAATTTTTGCAGCCACAAACAATTTTGTTAATAAAAAACAGCTGATGTCAGATGCTTTGTGACTTGAAAATAGAACTTGTTCGAAATCAAAAATGTCATATCTAATGTACACAGAGAAATAATACATGATATTGTTTGGAGGCGTTCAGACGGTATGTTAAAATTTAACGTGTGAAAACGTTACAATCCACATGACAGATACACCTTATGTGAACATAGCTTAAATATGAAATGCTAGTTAGCCAATGGTGATCATATTAAATAACACTGGTTCACAAATTTTTAACTTTTTGCCATAACCTCAAAAATAAGATGTTTTCTAAGATAAATCGGGGCTGCTGATCACGAATATGGCATTCATTTATTTTTCTCAAGAAGCGTTCTTTGAAAATTCTACGATATCTCTGAAACTACAGGGCAAATTTAAAAACAATGTAAGCACGGCTTAAAGATAATATTTTTTTTTTACTGAATATGAAGTGAAAGTGCCTTAATTTTGGACATAACAGTATATCTCAAAAACTAGCGGTGATAGAATAAAATGGAGATTAGATTTGAAATAAGCGACCTCAAATTAGTTAGTAAAAATTTGCAATCAAATTCCAGACTGCAAACTTACTGTTCCGCAGTGTAATTGTAGCATTCTTATATAATTTTTTTTTTGAAAATTCAAATTCGGATGTTTCGTTGTTTCTTAATTCTTTGTCCGACGATAACAATTTTACGCTTACTACGTTTGAAACAAAATATTATTTAAGAAGCATGTTAAAAAAATGTAAAAATTTTTCTTATTGCCGTAATGGAGCGAATTAAAATGGTGAATTAAAAAAAAAATCACTTTTTTCAAGTTTAAAGTCCTGTAACTCTGTAAATCTTTATCCGATCGACACAGTTTTTACACGTTCTGAAAGAGAAAAGAGATATCTATACAAAATGTTAAAAACTTTGATAACTTATATGCATGTGGCAGTGTAAATAAACTGAACTGGCAAAATAAAATAAAGTAATTTGTTTTTATTTTTGTTTTTTCTTTACCCTGCAAATAATATTGGACCACCTGATCCATTTTGATAAAATGGACTACTCCATGGACTGGTCCGATGTAATGCAAGCATGGACCATGTCATTGTTAAAAACTGTTTGTAGTGAGACGCCATGTCTTCGTTTTTTAACGACGTGCTTTTGTTTTTAAACGACTTCAAAACTAATCCTCTTGAGTATACCATTGCGTAGTTTTAAAACTACTCCTTTGTAGTCCAAAGCTGGGTTATATAGTCCTGTCCTAGGACATCGTAATGTTAAATAGACCATGTTTTTCCATACGTTTGGGTTACTTTTGGACTAGTTTTTGTTTAAGCTTTGATATTGTTACATTTCGAACTGGGGTTAATAATTCTTATTCGCTTAACAGTATTATTTGTGTAATATCTTTAGTTTTCCTGAAATTTTTGGATAAAGTTTGCTGATGATCTGTCCTAAGCAACCAGTGAAATGCGCATAGGAATAGCTTATCCCATCAACAATAAATTTCAGTTTATCATTAGAATGAAATGGGAATTTAGCACATTTAAACGAAACCTTGTACATTTCAGTTGAACAGTTCTCGAGTTTTTTCGAAATACCTAAAACAACTGCAGAAAACACGATTTTCTTGAGACAAATAAATGAATGTAATATTCGTGATCAGCAGCCCCAATTTATTTTAGAAAATATCTCATTTTTGAGGTTAATTTTTGTTTTGTGGCACAGTGTAATTAACTAATGACTGTAAATTTGGGCCTAAGAAAAATAACACATTTAAGAGCAGAGCATAAAATTAAAACAGAATAATAATTTGTTTTTTTTCTACGTTCTATGCGTTTGATACTTTCTTGACCATATTTTAAGACGCATGCAAAAGTAGAAAGTAATTCTTCTTAACGTGCTCGATACGTATGTATATGCATTCTACACGTTTACTGTGTAACTTGCCAATACAATTTTACTCTGATTGTACGTTTTTGACAGATGCATAAACTCATTTAATGCGTGGTGTGAACCTCCAGCTTTAGCCGTTTTGCTTTGGATTATATTAGTGAAATGTTCTCTCATTAAGTCTTGGAAGTTCATTTCGGACACTGTGGAACTTTGCCATGTATTCCGTAGTCTACCAGCTTCCTGACCTGCCTGGTGAAATTGGTTCTATCTTAATGTTTGCTTGGCCACGTTATCATCATTTCCAAGCTCTCATTAACAAATCTTATATGTTTTTGTACGATTTAGAATTTTTGCTTATTTTCCTAAATGTTTGTAAGAATAAAAATTATTTTGCTGAAAATTTAGGGTTACTTCGAAGAGGCTACAAAAGCAAAGCCACATTGTCTGACGCTATATCTCTAGTTAACAGTCTACGAACTTTAATAGAAGATATAAAAAATAAATATAAACTGGAATAGCGCATAGTTCAGGGTCTAACAAATTTGGAACTTATTAACTTAGCATTGAAAACTTACACGATTAAGAGTATAATAAAACCTAGTGTTTATCTAAATTCTTGACTCTTGCACGAAGCACATTTGCAACTTAAGGCAAAACGTGGAACTTTTCGTAAATATCAAAGAGAAAGGAGATAAATAAATACATCCAACTCCAGCGAGAAATCAGTTCCTCTTTATTTCGACGAAACATGGAAAGTAACTCAATCTATATTGTTCAAACTTCAAAAGTATTTGTAAATAAATTTATGCGCTAAATGAACGGAATACTTTGGCCTAACGTCATCTTAAACGCTGCCCTTTTAACTTATGCTGCAACCAAACTCCCATTACTCATGGCATTTGCCGTCGTAAATGGACATGGAGGTCACACGCTTTAAAAAGGCACCTCAGTAATACAGTGGAACCCTTAGGGTAAACGCATTGACGGTCGCCAGATTACAGCATGGAGATGATCGGTGGAAGTTAAACACTGAAAGCGAGGAATCACATGGTCACAAATACGTCATATGACGCAAGACAGGTTTATGTAGATGGAGAGCTTTTGTGAACACGTTTCCAAAAAATATACCTACTCACCATCAAAATTCTTCTAAGGGTATCTAACGAAAATGCATGCATACCATATTTTTCAATATAAGTTCTGAAATGTATTGCTAAAAGGTACTTCTCTAAAGCAGCAGAAGTACTAGCTAAAAAAAACAAAGCTTAATCGATTTATCCATTAACACCACTCAATGTAACCCCCACAAATATGCATCACGTTTTCATACTGATATAATCCTTAAATGTATGCAGTGCATTGAGGTTTCGTTTCACTTTTTTTTTTTTTATAAAATATCTTATTTAAAATCCATATTTTCATTTCCGTTACCATCTATTTGAATACAAAAAATACGTAACGACAAATTTTGTTACATTTGTAAAATTTGCCACAATAACAAAATTCCATTGGCAAAACGTATGTATGAGTGTATGTGTGTATTCCCTTGATAGTCTAACCAATATGATGATGTTTTTTGCTAAAATAAAAAAAAAGAAAAAACAAACTCAAAGGAGCAATATAGATATTATAATTTTATTTTAGTGAACAGATGATGGCGACGACAGTAACACAAACATCGAATAAACTCGTTAAAAAGCCAACTATAAAAATGATTCTGGTTTGAAAAATATATAATTTTTTTTTTTCATAACATGAACGCTAATGTTTCGTATGCTTCATGATGCTGATTTTGTTCGTTTGCTACGTGCGTCTGGGCCATTTTTATATAATTTTTTCTTCTTGACATTACCGAACGAACGGCGACGTTTATGGTGAAATTTTTTCTTCATTTTTCTTTCCATTTCTTCAAGTGAAATTGCATCCACAAAATGCAGACAAATGTATGTAAAAAAACAAAATTGGAAATATAAAAAAACTTATGCGAAACTAATCGTAATAATAATAATTAATGAATGAATTCTTAAGATACAATTTCATTTTATTACCTTCGTTAAGTGATATAAATGTCTGAATCAATTAGTGAGCGATTCTTTTCTTAAAAAAAAAAAATGTGTTAGTAGTTGTGTGAAATGTAATAAAGAGGCAATAATTTTGTAGAAGATAAAGAACTTTTTTAGAAAAATTTACATGGTGTTTTGTTAGAAAGTTGTTTTAATTCAAATAAGGTTCTTTTTAGAAAATTGTCTTAGATTCATACTAAATTTTAATAGAAAAATTTGCTCGGATTTTAACTGCACTCAAATTATTATGTAGTTAAATTCAAACGAAAATTCATTTTAAACAACTTAAATTCATTTAAAAAACGGATAATTTACATTTCATTTAAAACAAATGATTTTTACATTAATTTTTAAGAACAATTTTGATTTTTAGTTGAACTGTTTATTTTCAATTTTTGATATTCTTTAATTAGGCTTGAGTTCATCAAATTTAACTTTCATTAAATTATTTTCACTGAGGGAAGGAATTTAACAACTTGGAATTTTTTATTAAAATTTATTGATAATTTTTCCTGGCTGAGCTGGGATTCGAACCCGGGTTGATCTTTACATGTTTCAAGAAACACCACTTTCTATCGTCAGAAGATCTTTGTGTTCTACCCACTGCACCACTGCGGTGCCCATTAGCCAACAGTCAAACATTTCTTCTGACGATAGAAAGTGGTGTTTCTTGAAACATGTAAAGATCAACCCGGGTTCGAATCCCAGCTCAGCCAGGAAAAATTATCAATAAATTTTAATAAAAAATTCCAAGTTGTTAAATTCCTTCCCTCAGTGAAAATAATTTAATGAAAGTTAAATTTGATGAACTCAAGCCTAATTAAAGAATATCAAAAATTGAAAATAAACAGTTCAACTAAAAATCAAAATTGTTCTTAGAAATAGCTATGGCACAAGCTCTAATGTTTACATTCGTACTTTAATTTGTACAAATGAAAATGTCGACGAAAGTGGACAAAAAAAAACATAATAAACAAATGTATTCAGGTTTTCAAGACAAAGTCTTGACGGAAAGAATACGAAAAAACAGAGGAAAAAGGAGGCAACATGTAATTTGAAATTAAAGTGATAATAACAGCAAATTTCGAACCACCAGTACTACTGGTTAAAGATTGATGTTTGACTGTTGGCTAACGGGCACCGCAGTGGTGCAGTGGGTAGAACACAAAGATCTTCTGACGATAGAAAGTGGTGTTTCTTAAAACATGTAAAGATCAACCCGGGTTCGAATCCCAGCTCAGCCTGGAAAAATTATCAATAAATTTTAATAAAAAATTCCAAGTTGTTAAATTCCTTCCCTCAGTGAAAATAATTTAATGGAAGTTAAATTTGATGAACTCAAGCCTAATTAAAGAATATCAAAAATTAATTTTTAAATTTTTTATTTATTTAACAGCATATTTCCTAAAATTGAATAGTTTTTTTACGACTGTTTGGTAATAGATTAAAGAAAATGAGTTCACGTTCTCTTTAATCTATTACCATACAGTCGTAGGTGTTTTTATTTGGTAGTTTGTTTTATGAATAACCAACATAAATGTTAAGAAATAAAATTATTCGTAAAATAACTATATTTTTTTTAAATTTAACAGTACGAAAAAACGAATTTAATAACCCAAAATCAGTTACTGTAATAATTTTATGAGTGTACTTTTCTATAGAGAAACTTGCTAAGATTCGCTCAAATTGTTTGAGAATTAGAACAAATTTTCTATAGAAGAATTTGCCTAAGATGTGGTCACACTTAACAAATATTTGACCTCCTACACGAAACCACTATTTTAATTAAGTTCATATTTGATTTTGCATAAAGTTTTCTGTATCAAAAAACAGCATTTAAACGTTTATTAGTTGTGTTTTTTTTTAGAAATTCAGTTTAGTTGATCACATATGGGTGTTTTCAAAGTAACGGTCGTTACCGATTTTCGTTGATTTTTTTAATAAAATTCCAACCTACGAGGATTGCTCCATTTTTGGACTTACGAAAGTTCAAGCAACTGCAGCAATCGAAAGAATTCATAAAAAAATTTAATTTCAACACCTTTTTGACCATTAAAAAAGTAACGACCGTTACACTTTATAAATGTGATGTTTTCAAATGTCGGAAACAAACATCATGTATTGTAAAATTTTGCGTAGGTTATGTCAAGTCAAATATCTGATTAAATTCTTTGAAAGGTTTTGTTTAAGGAATAGATTTATTTTCAAACCAAAGAAATTAGTTACCAAAAAAAATTTTTTTTTAAAGTAACGGTCGTTACATTTTAAAAAGTTAACAGTTTTTTGTGTTTGAATTCATTTATTATGGGTAACTTAAAGTAGCATATTTTTGTTAGTATAAAGAAAATTAAAGTTAATCTTTCGGAAAATGACAGATACATTTATTTTGTAAAATATATGGAGAACAAAATAATAATTTAATTTTTGGCCTCAATGGGTCATTTTATGTGGAAAACCCCATATGCTAAAAACAAAGTTAAAGGTTAATTAATTAAGTGGTCACGTTTTTTGGATTTTTAAATTATTCAATTCAGTTTCAATTCAATTTTTTATTATGTCCTATTTCACCAATTCTATTTAAATATCAATTCATATTTAAATATAGTTTTTCACATAATTTAATTTGTATTTTACATGATAACCGAATTTTAAACATAAATTGATATTTAAATAGATTTGGTGAAATAGGCCCTTAGACTTAAGAAAAAAATTCTATATAAAAAATTACTTTGATTTAAATAAATGTTTTAAGCATTATTTTCTTTTTAAATCGAACAATTTTTCTTTAAATAATTTGCTCAACTTCGGTCAATTTAAGCCCGGTAGAACTTGAAATTGAAAAAAAAATATTACACAAAAATTAAATTTAACTAAAATAAAAATGTTATTTTCGAAAAATCGCTTAACATCAAAGCAGAAAATTTTGGCAGAGCAGAAACTGTTGCTTTTACTTCGAATTCATTAAGTGTAAACAGTCGCTGTCAATTCAACTCAAAATGCGAAATGTTGAACACATATTTTCGTTTTCTGTTCGATCGTTTTTGGTTTCGACTGCAGTGTTTTAAACCCTGGTTTTCGGGCATATGGGTATCGCGGGTGTTCTTGACGAAGGGCACTCTGGACGTCCAACTTGGACCATTTTTTCGATCATTGATTTCTCGGAGCCCCACAGGAAATAATCAATAATCGCACGACCTTCGTGGTCAATTGACAGGTCATTTTCTATAAATCGACTTATCGTTAGTGGATACAATCGCCGTATGGCCCGTAGACCCATTCTGTTGCAAATACATCTCGTCCGGATCAGTGTCATCTACGGAATTCAATAAATTGGTGTTTTGTATTAATCGCGCGAATAATTATTCGAGCTAAGCAATTTTAAATTATTCGAACCAGTGTTCGAAAATAAACACTAAATATGGTTCCTTAGTGTTCGGTTCGGTAGATTTGTGGAAAACACAAACTCTAATAGTGTTTGTGTAGAAAATCATAAAAAAAAATAACGTTTCCCTGTTAGTCATCTTTCGAACACAAAAATATGTAATACTGTTTTTATCAAACTTAACAGAAGATGAGAACATTTAATTCCGTTCGGCTTTTTTTTAAATCCACAAACTTCATTGTGTTCGGTTCGGCTCATTAATGTTCGTCCCTTTTGGCTGGTAAAAAAACCAAATATTTTTTATTAAAACAAAATACACATACGAAGAAAAAACAAAAAGCAAGCAAAATAATTTTACACAAACAAAACATATAAACAATACACACACAAGCTGTTCGTAGTGCGGCCGTTGCTAAAATTTTTTGTTTGTTCATTTCTTTATCAATGTAAAAAAGAACATTAAAATATAATGTTTGTCTACAGTATCATTACAATTTTTCTGTTTTTTAACGAAGAACAGAACTTTATATAATGTTTGGTTCTCTCTTGAAAATAGTTACGAACGGTATTAAGAGTTGTGTTTGTCCACACAAACACTAAAACAATAGATATCGTTCTTGTGTTTGTGAGCCGAACGATAAATAATGAACTGTTTATTTTCGAACACTGATTCGTTTAAATACCCTAGTGTTATCTATACTTAAATTGCGATGATGACACCGTAATAGAGTCAATAGAGTATGTTTGTTTTATTAACAAACCCGATAAGACAAAAATTAGCCTCATTAACTGAACACAATTTTGCGTCTAAATGTTGCATGAATTGATGACTAATTTTTAAAGAAATTTTGGATAATTTAATAGCGTTGTTTAAACTTGAATCTATTCATGATGATTGACCAGATATACTGATCGAAAATATGCGAAACGCGAGTGAAGTATGATAGTTCGTTTGCCAGCTAATCCTTTTGTTTTTCTATCGGAAAAAACTCCCTTTAGAAAAATCACCTTTAAATATGAATTTCTTACTTGCACAATTATAATCAAGTATATGGAACAGACACAACGTCCAACTACAAATCCCTGTATCGAATCCAATTAAAAGTTCAAACTGTTATTTCTACATTTAACACATGTACACTTTGAGATTTTCTTAAAGTTTTCTGGTATTTATTAGTTTGTGTTTTATTGCTGGTATATCATTGCAAACCCCAAAACTTAAACCACAATTTAACCCAAATTTTATTTTATAAATGTCCGTGTAGTCGTCCATAAAAACGACCATATGCTTCACTGCTGCTGCTGCTGCTGCTGCTGCTGCTGCTGCTGACCGTGTGTCGGGTATGTGGCATGTAATCACTTTGTATTTATTCCAAACAATTGCCTCTAATAAGCTTAAAACTATATTGTCTGTACTCGTTTGTAGTGGCCTGTCAGTTTGTAAAAAGTACAAGTTAACTTTTACAAAGTTAAAGTTTATTTTTTATTATTACAACATTGTTTCATATTGAAACGAACAAATATTTTTATAAATTTTTAAACACACTCACTCGCATACAACATACAATTTTAATTAAACTGAAAGGATTTTTCAATCAATTGTTATTGTTTCCTTTTGCCTTTTATATTTTTGTTATTTAGTTTTGCTTTCTGATATTTTTGATAGTAAAAAAAAATATTAAGAGGATTAAAAATTAAAAATCATTTATAAAAACAATAGTAACAGTCGTAAAAGGATACATATTTTTGATATGTATTAAATATTAAATAACAGTGAAATAAGCCTAAAAGTAGGCAGCTCATTTTTAAAATATACATAGCGAAAAGGAAAACTAAGCAAAGAGAACATTTCTCAACAATGGCTCAAATTTTGTTCTATTGTATAAAATGATTTTTAATAAAAAAAAAATACCCTACCTTTTTTCTACTGATCCTAGTCCGCCATGTTGTTTACTACACAAATTTGTATAACAAATTTGCTATAGATTTTAACAAAAACAAAATTTGTTGCCGTAGATAAGGATTGTCTTCTATTGCATCATATATTCCGCTAATATTCTCTCACATTAAACTGACCTCAACACTAAAAGACAAATCGATTTTTTCGAAACGTTAAGTCATTAATTTCTATAATTTCAAATGCATACTAAAGCTTGTGTGTATACGAAAAGTTTAGGCCCAAAGTGGCGTTTAACGTTTAATTATAATAATTCTATGTTTTTTCTTTTAATTTTTTTAATAACTTCTATTTCTGTTATGGTGCGACTTTTGCGTGTGGAATTGCCATTTTAAATGTTGGTGGCACAGCGTCTATTCAATAAATATTCGTGCTTAAAAGGTTGAAGGCATTTTTAATGTTTTTTCCGTTTCCTTTTTTAAGTTTTTTTTTTATTACAAAGTTTAACTTTATTTCAATGGTCAGAATGTTGTTAATAATGACGATGAAGTTTTGCAGTCAGATAAGTTTTAGAAATTTTTAGAGTGATGTTGAAATTATTATGAGTCAGTTCGTTGAAAAATTTTTTTTGGGTTAAACTCTTTTCTTAAGTATAATAAAGTTTAGCCTATATTCTGGCTAAAATATTATATTTAAAATATGGCATAGTTTAAGGAGGGTAAGGTTTCTAAGCACGTTTAGTAGAAGAGATAATGATATACAAATTATAATTAAGGCACCAATTTTATTTGTAGAATACTCACCCACCGGGTAGCAACTTAAGGATATTTCACATTCAGGTGTTACAGCTTCCGGGGAAATCAAAACTTTTTCTGAAAAATAAACCTTTTCAAAGAAAACAATGTTTCGATTCTACTTTCTCTAATTTAGAAAAAATAAATAAAGATAAGATTGGTTTTCCGATTCCAAAACAAAAAATCTTGCGATTCGGACAAATTTTTAAGGAAAAACTTGTTTGGAAGAGTTCTGAAAATGACAACTTGTTTCTAACACACCAATTTGCTTAATTTGTATACCCTCCACCACAATTAGTTGTGAAGAGGGTATACTAAGTTTGTCATTCCGTGTGAAACTTTTTTTATTCTTCACCTCAGACCCCATAGAGTATATATATATTCTGTCTTCTTAAGTATTTCTAAGTCGATTTAGCCATATCTATCTGTCTGTCCGTCTGTTGAAAACACGCTCAATTTCGAACAACTCAAAAGAAATTAACAAGCTTGGTGTAAAATTGCTTGTAGTTATCTTAAGCAGTTTGGGATTGAAATCCAGCAAACTCGGTTCTGTAGGATCAGAGCTATGAATTAAAATGTGGAACCACCACCTTAAAAAATTTATAATTTTGTTAAAAAAACTAACATAAATGGTGGAACAATGCACGGAATGGTATAAGATTTTGCAAAAATTCGTTTTATTCGACTGGAAATCACGCTGTAAAATTTCGTGAAGATCCGTCCATAATTTATCCTGGGCACCATATAAACCCTACTGCCGGAAAATTGTTTGGGAGGCCTAAAACCGTAATTAATAATGCTATCATAATAGAATTTGATAAGTCGCAGTTTTATAGGACTATAAATTACACTGTGAATTTTCGAAAAGATCGGTCCATGATTTACCCTAGGCCCAATATAAACCCTACTCCCGGAAAACAATTAAGTACGCCTAAAACCGTAATTTGTAATGCTATCAGAATCAAATTTTATACTTCACAGTTTTATAGGACTAGAAATCACACTTATAAATTTCGTGATGATCGGCCCATAATTTAGTATAGGCCCCATATAAAGCTCACTCTGGTAAATTAGTTAAATACGCCTAAAACCGTAGCAGCTATATTTATTGTGGTAACATTTCTTCCAACTTAGTTTCATATGACCAGAAGACATGTCATGCAATTTTATGATAACCGGTCCATAATTCACCTTTACTTCGTTTTGAAATTCACTGTAAACGCTAAAACTTATTTCACCGCTGTATTAAAATTTAGGGTTTTTAATACCAGAATTTAGGTTCACAACTTACCATGGCTCCAATATGAATTCCCCTCCTAAAAATCATTTAAATTTGGCTCAAGCTAGTTAAAATTGCTATAAATAGCATAAATCTTATTGATGATATCGGTCAATAATAATCGATCTAAACCGCAACCAATTTTAATGCTGACGTCTGTTTTTATAAAGAATAACTAATAATAAATAGATTTCATATAGATATCACTCCTGAAATATTCGAACTGTTGGTGAAAGGTATCAAAGATTCGGCAAAGCCGAATATAATAGCACTCTAACTTGTTTTAGACAAATGTTTGTTTTTGCAAAAATTCTAAGATTCCTATAATTGAAAATAACATTTAAATTTCTCATATTAATTTTGTTTTAGCCCGCCGCCATAGAAGATTTACGCAAATGGACCTCTACAGAGGCCCTTGGTGATGTTACCGTTACACCCGATTGCATGCATCATGTCGATACGTCAATAAGTACATCGATGTGTATTGGCGATAATGGCATTTTAACACCAGCCCTTTCTCCGTCCGTTCTATCAGCTGATGCTGTAGATGCATTATATTCCATTAATGTTAGTAACACTATAGATAACAGTCAAATTCCTAACGATATCAATAAAGATGTGCCTTTAAATCATCGACTGCCCTCGCCCGAGGAACAATGTAAAATTATAGCATTAAGGTAAGCTGACATACGTGAATATTTTTCATTACTTCTTGTTAAGTTAAAAAAAAAAAATTTCTTAAAATTTTAGTCAACCGTGAACATGAACATTTTATTTATAATAAACTTTAGCATAATTTATAAAAGTACTTGTACCGATGCACATACATATTTATAGGAGTTAAACATAACAACTATTAATTTTAAATGAATTTGTGTGTTTTGGGTGCCTCAGTGTGTACAGCGTTTGGATTCGTTGTTGCAAATCACTTAAAAGTAATTTGCATACCAGGCCCTTAAAAATTGTTTTCTGTGGTTTTTTATGCTTTTTTTTTTGTGGCGTATTTTAATATAAAATTCTGGCATAATTCAAACATGTTTTTATGTAAATTTTTTCTCCATTTTTTTAATTGTAATTTATTTACTCAAGCATGTTAATTTGTGGCTTTCGTCAAACGACTTGAAGAGTTTTTCGGTTGTACCAATTATTTAAAACAATTTTTAAGTACAGCCTATAAGAAAAAATCTTGGCAATATTGCCTCTATTCTAAATAGTAGTATAGAAACAATTGGTCTGGCAACTTTACAATTTGCCGTTAGGCGGCATTTTTTATTAATATTGATTCAAAATGTCGAAATCGCTTTTTGTTCATACCCCATTTTTCCTTAAACTAACTGAAGATCAAAAGGCGGTCTCAGTTTAATAGATGCCATAAATACATATATTTTTTTTACCTTTTTATGGTCACTTTTTAGTTTGTAGCTTGAAATTAGGAAATCTATAACATTAACAACAACTTGTGTAAAAGCAACTACTTGCAATAAAATAACAAACACCAACAATAAAATTGTAGAAACTTTTTAAGGTGTTACAAAAAAATTATCATAGTTACTCTAAGTGTAGAGTGTAGAGAGCCTAAAGAAACCTGATTTTTATAGTTATTTAACATCTATTTATTTTATTTCTATGTTTTGAGGTTATTTTTACTGGTTGTTGTTGTAACTGTTTGTTACTAAGGTAGTAAGTATTGTTGTTGTAAGTTAACCTTAAAGGTTAATTGCATTCTTAGGCGTTATTATTACCTCAACCCCATGGCTGCTTTATAAAGTACAAGTTTTGGTACTTAAATTGGTTAAGCTGTTGTTTAGCTTAGAGAAAGATTAAATTAATGTGGTTTGCTTTCATCCCACTTTTGTTGTTGGGTCTCTCTTCAAAGAGTGAAATGCATTTTATTTTTGTCTTGTTTATTTTTTTTTTTTTAATTTAATTTAATTTAATTTTTAAAGTCACGAAATTGATCATCATCGTGTCAAGTCGTTAGAAAAACCAATGTTGGATTAATTTAACTACCGTATTTTAATGGAAACCGTGAATTGTTTGTTTAATATAAATTGGATTTTTTGTTGAAGAATGCTTGTATTGGGGGTAAAATTAGGTGTTTGACGTTTGGAAGAATGTTGAACGTGTGTATGTATGTCGTCATCATAACATTAAGGCCCTAATTTTGTAAAACACAACGCACGCCAAAGTATTATATTGAAAGCAAAAACAAATTCATAAATATTTTGTAATTTTGTTGTCCAAAATATTTTGTTGTTGCTTTCCACAGAAATTCATATTGCGTTTTAAAATTTTCAACGCCACAAGATTTGAAATTTAAAAATCTAAAATATTTTTCATTTTGTTTTAGCATTTTTATTCTCATTTACTTTACATAATTACCTTTTTACTAATAAACCCAGCAATAACTTTACTTACCTGGTAAGTTAGCAAGTAATGTTGGAGAAAATAAACACTAATTATTTTTCGGCTCAATAACTACTTATTTTTGTTCGAGGTGTCCACTGGATTCAGTACTTAAGGAGCCCGTGCACGACATGTCAAATTTTCCACTGCGAAATACATACATGTCGTGTGTTACCTTATTAACTTTGCTTCTGTAAAAGTCAGACGCAAAGTCATCTGACAAAATTTCAATTAGAGCGCGCTCTATTTTCTTCAGACAAACCATCTGACATCACTGTTATTTTGAAAAAAAAAAAAAAAAAAAAAAAAAAAAAAATTTAGAAATCTATGCCGCAAGGAAGCCGGCACCGGCACGGCGGTGCACTATTGACGGAATCATTAGCCGACTGAGGTTGTTTGTTTACAATACCGATAAATGTGTGTTCTTTTAACCTTTTAATAAAAATAATGTACATACATATCGTTAGCTATAACGCAAAAATGCGTAACTAGCAAAAATATAATTTTACAGGGGAAGCAAAAAACTTTGTAAAATAAAAACTGGAAACATGTCAATAATAAACCTGCATCGATAAGTCGCCGATGCAATTCTTTTAGCAGTTTTCAAAGAAAACCATTTCATTATATTTTGTTAGCAAAAAAAAAACATGTGAAATTACGTCGTTTTGCACTTGTCGAATAAACACACTTGTAGTTACGCCCTTTTATTTATTGTTAATAAAAGCGTAATTTTTTATCATAGAAGTGTTAAATTTTGTCAATACATGTACATACTTTAATGACGTTCATAAAAATCAATCAAAAACTCGGTTTTGAATTTTTTGTTAGTTACGCCTTTTTGCATTTTAGCTTACGATATACAAAAAACGTTTCATTATTATATCCAAAATTGGCATCTTCGAATTTAAAGAAAAAAATTTTAAGATGGCTGAACTCTTTTACGGCTTAAATAAAATTTTTGAGGCGGCCGCACGCTATTTTGAAACTGAGAACTACTTTGGTTTCTTCAATAACTAATCGAAAAAAAAGAACAGAGACAATGTCAGAAGCAAATTTAAAAGGGAGTTAAAACTATTTATTAATGGATGCTTTCGGGCAAATGTGAACTGTTTTGAAAAGAATTTAATTTGCAGTTAAATATTTTTAAATACCAACATAATTAGATGGTTTACAGACACAAAGAGTCTAATTTGGCAAGTAGTTTTTATGGGGAATATGTAAAGTTAAAGACCATTACAATTAAATTACAATTAATTACAATTAAAATGTATTTACAAAATTTGCTTAAATTATCTATAAGATTGCAATTTGTACTTTGAATCTGCACCGGTCCTGGGGGAACAGAACGGATTGCAGGGTGTCTGGGGCACTATGGTCCAGATTAGACGCGGGGGCAACCAGGGTTCTACTGAGAATGGACAGGGGTGGTCTTAGAACGCTTATAGGGTTTTTGACGGGTCATTGTCCTGTTTGGGCTTTTACGGGCAAATGGGACAACACCATACCGGACTTCTGCAGGTTGTGCGATGATTCTGAGGAGCTGGAGGCAACCGAGCATGTACTGTGGCATTGTCCTAGGATGCAGGGTCTCAGACGGAAGTGGCTAGGAGATAGATTTCACGACGAACTGGGGTGCATCGCTGGATGTAGTCCGGCTGATCTACTGGGGTTTGTCAGGGAAATATTACGGTTGTTTCTGTTGAGGGGACGGTAGAGAGGGTATAGTTCTACGTGGTACCTACTAACTTTCTAACTTTCTTAATTCTATCCACCTCATACTTCTTTTCTTAACTTTTCACTAGCTATCATTGAAGGGATTCACAATGGACCGCATTGGTCTCCGAGTGGAAATGTGCCATTGGGCACATAACCCTTCTTAACCTAACCTAACCTAACCTAAAGGGTATACAGATAGATATTTAAAAAAGAAAATACAAAATTTTGCGGAAAATTTTTTTGCAGCGAAAGTTCTTATAAAATCTAAAACAATTCAATATGAATAAACATATGCCTCAAAAATTCGTAATATGCGCTAAAAACTTAAAAAATTCTCTTTTAACTTAATTATGCAAAAAAATGCTGCAAACGGTAAAATATGTAGATATGTGCACTAACAAATCGATGCCAAAATTCATAAAAAGCTCTAAAACGGATAAATATATTGTTTCTGCCTTCATTAATCGTACAAGGAAAAATATGCAACTGCATATTTATGGTTTCCCCGGTAATCAGCTTTCAATTATGTATATTAAAAACACTAAAGCTAAGATCCACTATCGGTGCAATGTACCAATTTTTGTCGTATTGCATGTGCCGATAGTGTGAACGGTCAAAATTTTTAAAATGCGACATTCTGTGCCTAAATTGTGCTGACTGTGGACAATCAATATTAACCTTTTGCACAATGTGGAGCCATCAAATTGTTTAATATGTACTGATTTGTATCGGCCACTTGTGCGCCGATCACAGACGCCAATCAGCGCCGATACTTTTTTAAGCTTTATTGTACCAAAATTACATTCGCTTTATCTATTATTTATGTATTAAAACGTTAAATATTTAGTACATTTGTACTGCTAAATGAAAGAAAACAATTCGCTTTAACCAAAACATTGCAGTTGTATCGATGCTGCATCCCTGGTTTGTAAACATCTGGTTACAAAACAACAATTACAAAAAAAAAAACAAGTGCAGTAAGTTTAAAAAGGGACCTAGTGTGTCAAAAAACGGGTTTGGACTTAAGAGTGGATGCTGGTACCTAAAAAGGTGTATAATAAGATGAAATGCGTCTTTCTCAAAACTTCATGTTCACACACCAGGTCCCTTTTCTCGGAGAAGGTCACATATATTAAATTATTATTTAAAATTATTAGGAAACATAATGGAATATTCAGACGGAGAATTTTGCGAATTTCTAAAGTAAAATTAGTCTGCCAACAAGCAAATAAACAAAAACATATACATATGAATATGATTTAATTTGCCAAATAGCACAATAGTGTGACCGCATTGTACCGATTAATGTCGCAATTAAGTTTTTGCCGATATAAACAGAAAAAAATGTCACAATGTTCGACGATAATGGGACCACCCAAAAATAGATTGTGCAATGATTTTAAATGTGCGCCGATATAGCACGATAAAAATTGTCACAGATTGTGCTATTTGAGCCGATAGTGGGATTTTAGCTTAAGACCTATTTAAATTAGTACATACCAGCTGATTAACAATTAGTATAACTGGTATTAACAAAGTATTATTCATACGTCGGGTAAATACCGTGTAAAATTCCATCTATATTATAATTTTTTTATAGAAATCTATCTATCTAGAACATATGTTAAACTGCCTCCAATTCCCTATTTTGTGCAATATTTATTAAAAACCTAATATTTTCTTTCCGTATTTTTTCCCCAGATATCCTGCCGAAGTCATATCTGTTGATACATCCGGTAAACGTTTTCAACGCATGTGCATGGCTCGCAAATCTACCACTGGTGTCTTTACCCATATGCCTGATACGAATAATCTGAATGATGATGTACAAACGGTTTCACGCCGTTCAAGATCGCGTAAGGCTCGTGGCAAACGAAGAAATACGATAGCAGGCATAGATCAAAAAGAAATACAAGATGCAGCAAATGGGTAAGTTTTTGTTTTGAATGGTTATCAATGAAGTTAAATATAAGTTTTAAACCTAGACATAAAAATGAGATTAAAAAAGCTTTTTATATTCAAAATATTATTCAAATTAAAAGTTCTTTTGTTTAAATTAGATTTTGCTGTACTGCATTTATTTAAATGTTTTTTAAATAGTTTTTTTCTTTCTTTCAAAATGTTTTAATTTGATTTATTTTTTATTTAAAAAATAATTTTGAGTATGTTGAGCAGTTTTATTGAAAGATATTTTTGGAAATCTTTACTCAACGGCCTTAAGCTGGGTTCACTCACACTATCGAACTTGAGTAAAGGTATAAATGATCGTCAGTCAACAGCCAACCACAAAAAAAAGCTTAATTAAGGTCATGTCAGATAAAACTTCATCGCTTTGCGTGACGTTTCTAACTTTGACAGAAAAGCGTATCGCAAAAGGTGTATATCACAATAAACACTTAAGCTGTGTTCACATTATGTGTATTTGTCATGTGGATTGTCACTTTTTCACATGTTAAATATGTACATATCGTCTGAACCCCTTCAAACACTATCATGTGTTAATTCTCTGTGTACAGTACACATGACAATTTTGATTTAGAACGTGTTCTATTTTCAAGTGACAAAGCATCTGACATCAGCTGTTTTTATTAACAAAATTGTTTGTGGCGGCAAAAATTAATTGAAATTGTAATACATATATATTAAAATAGTAAATAAATAATAAAACAGATAAAAAATACACAAATTAATTATTAAAAATGTTTTTTTTATTTTTGATAGGTTATGTCAAATGTACGTTACATACCATTATGTGAACATGTAAATTACAAACCTTATGTAAAACTCAAATTTTGACATACACATGAAAACACATGTGGGTAGAAAAGTAACATTCCATATGACAAATACACATAATGTGAACATAGCTTTAGACAACACACACGAATTGTTTGTTGAAAATAAATAAATAAAAATAATTAAAATACTAGACTGTTAAAGCGCGCAAAAAGATGAGAGTTGCCTAAATTTTCGCTCTGCGTTAAAAGAACTTTATGTGACATGTTTCGTATAAGTATGAGTATTTTATCTTGGATGTCAAAGCGAATCTCTAACGCAACGCGAAGCAAAAGTTTTAACTGACATGGCCTTAACGGTTGAATGCTGACTGGCAAAAATTAGCGGCCACTCTATCGAACAAGCAAAAATTTGAGCAAAACAACTTTAAGGTGGCGGACCTCAACGGCTGGCAATTTTAAGTTAGCCGTTCAATGTTTTTTTAATGCAATCAAATTAGTTTACGTCTTTAAAAAATTTATTGTACCTTCTTTTTGTGTGGCAACACTATCAGCCCAATTATGAATAAAAAATTCCCCGGGAGTTTTTTTCCTTCTCCCATTTTTCCTAAGTAAATTGAATATTAAAAATGGGAAAACGGTAAAAACACCCGGCGAATTTTTATTCATGTTTTGTGTTATGTATGTTTTGCTTCTTTTCCTTTAAAATGTCACTCACTTTGAATTGATGTACAACAATTGTTGTTATCAATTACTGCTCAACATACCGAAAAATTTCAAGTTAATTGTGTTTAAAAGTTAATATAATATAGTTGAAAATCTTTTTAAACGTTTCATTTATTACCATTTAATTTGTACTTGGAAATTATTGTGATTTTTTTCTTATTACCTTCTTTTTTTAAGCATTTGTTATGCTGTTTTTGGAATACCTAAATTTCTTATTGGTATGCAAAATGAAAAATTAAATGTTTTTAGATTTTTATATTCTGCTCGCATTTTATACCATATTTTTTTTTTTTTTTGCATTTTGCATTTTAGTTAAATGTCAATGTTGTAATCCTTTGCAAAACTAAAATGTTATGAAAAATAAAAGATTTTTACTTTTCATTCACAGCATGAAAATTTTTGTTCTTATTTATTTAAATATGTATGTATGTACGTACATATTGAATATGTACACAATGGATGTTTAGCTATTTATGAATGAATGTATATATTGTATATTAAAATTTTAAGTTTAACCTCTTGTTTAACAAATAATTTGCCAACGCCAAAGACATATAAAAAATATTAAAACTGTTTTGAATAAATTCTGCTAGCAAGTTTTCTATATGTAAAAATAAAAAATGTTTTAAAAACTAAGTTTGTAATTCATTATACATATAATATAACATATCACCATCAATTTGCTTTACATAATTTCTCATTGAAAATTCTGAAATTCTTATTACATTTTGTTTACCGCAATTTGCTTTTTATTACAAATTTATAGCCCATTATTATTTAAAGTTTAATTTTATTTAAAAAATTCTTAAATTTATTCATGTTTTTTATTTAAAAACTTATCTCTGTTAATATGCATAAATCATGTCAAGTTTTTTAGGCTTTTAGACAACCAAATAATTTAGACTGTAAAAAAATAAGATTTCAGTATTACTTGTCATCATATTCTTATCAAAATTGTGTGTCTGGGGGAAGGTGGCTTGTAAAAATATACTAAAAACATTTACCTTTTCAAGTATATGAAATGAAGCTATAAAAATATTTCCTTATTATTTGGATTTTTGTATTAGATTCTTCAAAATGCTATTACCCTAAAATTTACAATCGTGAATAAAATTGCTAATTAAGTCCCTTTTACACTATTCTACAAGTCTAAAAGATTTTTGCTCTCACAAAATGCAATGATTTCTGTCTAGTAAAAAAATCAAATAGAACCTCTTTCATTACATTTTGCAAACAAAATATCTTAAGTCAAATTTAAAAAGTTAAAAAAGTTGTTAATAATACGAGTTTTCATTCAAACAACATTTTTGTTCACGTTTTTAAAATTTTGTGGTATAAACGAAATGTTTCTTTAATATTGGATTATTTAATCAAAATGATTTTTTCACCGAGGTGTTTTGTCAAAATGCCACAAATTTATATTATTGTTTTAGGAGCTTTTTAATTTTTATCGCAATTTTATGAAATATGTAATAAAAAATAAATAAAAGTGAGAAGCGAAATATTTAATAATTTTTATTCTGGGAGCTAATTCTGGCAGTCGGGATCGAATACTTTTTCTATTCAACGGCAATTTCATTTCTAACTCTTTCAGTCGACACTGAACGAATCGACATTTTCATAATACTGAAAAATGAATATGACACAATAGAATACTTTGTGAATTGCCAATATACCCTAGAGGGAAGTGAACTGTCACCACAGTAGTCCCGTGATATGTCTTTGATGGTAGATACCGGTTCTAGTTCTAAAGCTACGGTCACACCTTTTAAATATTTGACCAAATAAGCGTAACCACTACTTTTGTTAATAGTTAATAGACGCTGAAAAAGGTCAACAAGAAAAAGAAAGACAAACGAAATTGAAATACAAAAAAAAAATAATAAAAATTGTACTTTGTACTTCAAGAAGAATTCTTAACAAAAAGTGCGAAAAACACAAGCAAGAAAGAATATGAAAATCAATTAAAATAGACAATCATTCAAAAAAAGCGAATTTCGATCTACCAAGTGTGAAATACAATTTGGTTTAAATATTGATGTTTGACTATTGGCTGTCAGCAGTCTTCGATGGCTGCGAGTGTTAAACGGCAAATCCCTCTGAAGATGTCGAGTGGTTGCGATTGAAGGGTAACCTGTCCGTAAAAACGCCTGGTTTCGAGCCTCAGGTCAGTCAAGAATGAAAAATTATCAATAAATTTTAATTAATTTCATGTTGTGGCATTATGATGAATAAATTAAAGGGAATTTAGTTTGCGAGTTGGTCCTGTTTTCTTCGTCAAATATTTGACAAGTGTAACCGTAGATTAACAGTTTATATGAATAAGACCTATCACTTTTACATGGGGTTGACATTGGAGGGGATTAATTGACACTAGGGATTGCTGATCGGCTTTAACCGAAATTGAAACCACGATTTTATATGCCTTAAAACCGAAACCGAAAACCGACAAAAAATCTCGGTTTTAGCTTTTACTTTAACAATAGTGTTATTCACACCGAACTCGTTAATTTGTTACTCGGTAGTTTGTTAATTTGTTAAAGTTACCAACTTTGTTAGTCTGGTAACTTTCGTAGTAAAACAGCTGATTTATTGTTCTGACACAATTTATTACAATTTATATACACGAAAATTGCAAAAACACAAATATTTTTTTAGAAATGTATCACAAATGACTTTTTTATTATATTTATTTATAAACTGCAATAGCTGATTGTGAGTTACCAACTAACAACTATTTTATCAGGTGTCGTTAATTTGTTAAATGTTAATCCGGTAGCGCGTTAAATATACAAAAACAAAATGCGTGTAAAAAAGTAACGATTTACGACTAACAAACTAACAAGCTCGGTGTGAATACCACTAATATATTTATTCTTAAAGAAATTGCAAATTATACATAATACTCGAACTTCATATACAAAAACTTTATACATAACAGCCTGCAACAATGGCAAGGTAATTTTAAAATTTCTAAAATTCAAAGTAGAACAAATGTTACCTTTTTAACTCTTAGGTAGACACCTTTGTATGGCACAAACTATTATCTGGACCTGGCTGGGACCACTAGTATTTTGTATGGAGTTTTTTGGGCTATAGAAAAAACTCACACAAACGAACACATGGGCAAGGCAGGGTCTACTTTTATATGTATGGAGTTTTATGGCTATACATAGCAGGAACATTTTGTCGGGAAAGAGAATAATTCTTCGAAAAAAAACAATAAAGAAAGAGATCTTATGTGTTGCGTATGCTTTTTGAAATGTTTCATTTTGATTTTATTTACTACAGTACATATATAATAAGGCAGGGCCTGGCTAGGCCCAGGTGGACACAATATGCACAAAATTTTAATTTGGCCAATTGCGACGCCCACGGTTTTTACACTTTTCCTCATTTTCTTGTAAAAAAATACTTTGATTGAGGAATACATAAAGTTTCGTTCTAATATACTTAATAATTATATATAAAAAACTGGAAAAAAAATTAAAAAATTCCTGGCCAGGCCCAGGTATACACTTAAGGGTTAATAAAAGTATGTACCTGTATAAAAACAAAAAAAAAAATTATTACATACAAGAAAATATATTTGTTTATTTATGAAGTTTACATTTAATATTTTAAAAACCGAAAACAGAACCGAAACCGACCGGTTTTAATCATTTTAAAACCAATACCGCGGTTTCACATTTTTACGGTTTTTAGCAAACTCTAATTGACACCATTTAACCAGTCACACATCTATTCTCAATGAACATGTTTAGTGCTGTTACAGCAGAATCGGGAAAAAGTTAATCAAAATTTCCTAAGGGTTTTTAACTTTTTCGAACTACTAACTTTTCTAAGCGGGCTTAAATTGGAAAAATGTACAATAATAAACATGGATCTTTCAGAAATAACACTCTTAACTTATTCCAAAGGCTTAGTTTTCATAGTAACAAAAAATAAACTCAGATTTTGCACATTTATTCGATACAGCCTCGAGAATTTCAAACATTTTTTTCTAATTTTTGAGATCCATTATCCAACGCTATTAGTTTTCCCTGAATACCTATCTTAATTAATTTTGTTCAAATTCTCTACTTTCTGCTCATTTCCGATGTTTTTTATAGAAACTTTCAGCAAAGTTAACTAAAATTTAACTTTTTAGAGCGACGCAGGCACGCTAAAATTCAGTTAAATTATCCGTGAAATTAACTTTTTCGAGAGTTAAATTTTTTAGCGATTCTACTGTACTACAATGTAGTATAATTTTAATAAAAAAAAAGTCCTAGAACTAAATATGAGGCTATCAGTGCAAAAGTGATGTAAGACTCAATTTTTCATACCCTGATTTATCTACGCCAAATTGATTAAAACTGCGAAAATAAAATAAGAAACTAATTTATCTCTTGTTTTACCAATCACTTACAGAAAGCGTTGCAAAAGTTTGTGTTGCATTTATTTATTTTTGCTCTACTTATAATACAAATGTAGCCATAAGCCGAACAAATGTTAAATAAATGTAATGTGGCTTACACCACTTTTGAGCTGACGGCCTCATATAAGAACCGTAATTCATTACTTTTTCTACCTTTTTGTTCTTCATATACCTACCAGTTACATAAATAAATGATTCTCCTTTCACTGGTCATGAGTTATTTCTCGTTGAACTTGTTCTATTTTAACAAATCCCAGGAACAGTTGACAATAATTTCCCGCAGGGTATTTACACAAATTTTCATATTATGTACTAAATAAATTTAAAATATTTCCAAAGGAAAACTTCCCCTTAAAACTTGTTCCTTTATTGTTTGGCTGCTATTTTTATCTCTGTGCCATTGAAAAGTTTTTTTATTGCATAATTTTTTGGTAAACCATTGTGTTGAAAAACACAAAACACCCAGGACATAAACGTAAATCATTTTTACCGTTTTTTTTTTGCTATCTCTCTTCTACTCTCATATTTTTCAAAATAGGAATAAAAACAAAGTTTACTGTAGTAGCATCTACTACCTTTTCTTGGTTGGCAATTGTTGGCAGCAGCAATAAAATAATAAACCCAACAAAAATTTGCGTATAATATTTGTAAAAGAAATATTTTAATACATATTTTTTTAAATTTAGTTAAAAAAAAAACTATCATGAAAGTGTTTAAAAAGTTCAATTAACCCCGCAAATATTATTGGACCACCTGATTTTCATGAAATGGACTACTCCATGGACTGGTCCTATGTAATGCAAGCACCGTGCAAATATTATTCGACCACCTGATCCAATTTCATGAAATGGAGTACTCCATGGACTGGTCCGATGTAATGCAAGCATGGACCATGTCATTGCTAAAAAGTGTTTGTAGTGAGAAGACATGTCTTCGTTTTTTAACGACATGTCTTCGTTTTTAAACGAAGTTAAAACTAATCCTCTTGTGTACACAATGGAGTAGTTTTAAAACTACTCCTTTGTAGTCCAAAGATGGGTTATATGGTCCTGCCCTAGGACATCGTAATGTTGAATAGACCATGTTTTTTCCATATGTTTGGAATACTTTTGGACTAGTCCTAGTCCCTTGTGGGCTACTCTTTACAATCGTGTTTGGACTGGTCCTATTATTTGTAGGGAAAGTTTAAAAATAAAACTTTATACGCACATACATACTATGTATGCATGTTTATATTTTTTCAAACTTTGCTGGGTTATTATGAATTTAATTAAACTGAGAAATACTGACTGCAGTCATTTCATGAGCACTGAATTTATGTATTATTTTTATTTATTTATTTATTTATTTTTGTTTTTGCCATTTAAAACTATGCAACATGCATATTGCGTACATTTTTCTTATTTTAAAAGTTTTTTTTTTTTGTCTCTCTAGACGCCAGTAGAAGTTTTGTGTCAACATGTTGCAATAATTTTGCACTTCACTTAATTTTTTTTATTTGGCAACATCTATTGACTAGTTTGTAAATGGTAAAGTTTATTTTAAACAAGTTTTAAAAAAATAAAAAACAACCTGTTTTGTTTGATAAATTCTAAATATACTGAAAATTTATAATTTTCATAAAATATATACTGACAGCTGTCAAAAATGTTGCATAAGAAGAAATAATTTTTTATTTATAGATTTTTTGTTTATCGTTTATAAAAAATTTAATTATTATATAAATCGCACTTGATTAACAGAAGTGAATTAACTCGAAATTTCAGTAGAAGCAAAACAATTTTAAATTTATTATTAAAGACCATTTTTAAACCAACCGTTTAATTTCTGAAAAGTAAACAAAATACAACGATATTTTTACACAGGTTAGATATGAATATAACGCGTTGATTTTGTCAAAAAAGTAAAAAATAAAAAATTTCGAGTAAATACCCTTTTTACGATTAAGTATATGTAGTATGTAGTGATTAAAAAAATTTATACTTAAACATTTGTCTTAACTGTAGGGAGTTTTTTAAACCCAATTAAACTTACAAAACGGTTTGCTTTTCAACGAACTGTCATACTGCGCTTTATTTTCAACATCATGAATAGATTAACGCTTGAACAACGCTACGGGTATTATCCAAATTTACTCTGAAAATCAGTCATCGATGTGTTAGCGCCTAATTATGGTCAGCGATGAGCCACATATTGCCGCATAGGGAGTGAGACCTTTTATTATATTTATTCTTTTTTTTTTATTTTAATGTTAAATGTTAACTATTTAAATCTTTTATATGGTAATCCTTATAAACTAATATAATCCTGTACTTTAATTATAAGACTTGTTCTTGTTGTACAGGAAATCGATAAATAAATAAAAAAAAAAAAAAAAAAAAAATGCCCAACGGACCCTATAGACTCCATAACGTTTAGAAAAATATCCAGTTTGGTGAGGTTTGAAAATGTGGATGGCATTGATCAGGGCGAGATCTTGGGACTAATTTTGGCAGTCCTGTTTCGTAATTCTTTCAGTCGATACTGAACGAGTCAAAATTATTATTTCAGTGTTGTGAAAACTCAAATAAACGCTTTACAACACTGAAAAAATAATTCGATTCGTTCAATATCGACTGTATCAGTATCGTAGAATTAGAAATAAAATTACTTTCGAATCGAAAAAGAATTCGATCCCCACTGCCAGAATTTGCTACCTGGTTTTAACAGGATAGCGCTACGTGTTATATGCGACCGCAACCATTGACGAATTGAAATTGAAAATTGGCGATAAGTTGATTTCGATAAATTGAGCTGTCAATGGATCTTCAAGGTCGTGCGATTTGACATATCTCGATTATTTTCCGTGGGGCTTTGTAAAGAGACTAGTTTATGCTGATACACAAGCAACAATTAAAAATAAGTGGCCTAAATTGCGACGCCTTGAATGCGCTTCGTTAGCCGCGGTGCCCATGTGAAGTAATTTTCAAGTGTAAATCTGTTGATTTTTTGAATAGAGAAACTTATTTTAATTAAAATTCAATGTTTTGTGTTTTTTACAACTTCAATAAAAAATACTTCTTAATTTTGTTAAAAAAAAAAACAAAAAAACAAAGATTCCCAAGGAAATACAAATTTAAACAAAAAAAAAAAATATTTAAGTTTTAACAAGTAAAAATAAAGAAGATAATTACTACCCCTCTTCTCGCACTTAAAATTAATGAGAAAAATAAACAAATCTAATAAAAACAACAACAAAAACTATTGCAAGCATAACAACAACAAACAACATACTCCCGTTGTTGTTATTTTAAAGAGAATAAATATTTTTCCAATCCATTTAGATAGGAAAATTGTTTGGATTTTTAATAAAAAAGATGTAATCTAAAATAAAATAATCAAATACATAATTCTTTTTGGTACATATTTGTGGTTTCAATTAATTTCTTTACAAAATAAAAATAACATTAAAAAATACCAAAATTTTGAAAATATTTTTTTTAAATGTTTACAAATCAATTCGACCAAATTGTTTGAAATGAAAATCTGTGATTCTACTACAACAATAATCACACAAAACAAGGGGAATTTCAAGCATCCACATATGTATGTACTTGTTGTATGGGATTTGATTGTAATAAAAACATGGGATTAATTTGAAAATGCTCCACTTTTTAGTATACCAAACCAAAAAAAAAAAGATAATATAACATTTGCTCTTTTGAGTGTTAAGAAATGATCCATATGTCTGTTTAATATCATTAATATTGAAAACGAACTTTAATGATTTGAGAGGAGTTAACAACTTATTTTATCGATTAGAAATATTTTTAGAATTAAGGGGAAAAAATCACAATAATTTGTAGAGTATAACTAAGTAATTAAATATTCAACATAAATGTAATACTGAAATCTAATTATTACTCCAGAGATCATAAACTGATCTATTTTCATTTAACTAAATACATATTTTATTATCTGACTTTTCATTTTCCTAACACTTTTCTCTTGCTTACTTTATCTATTTATCTAACCAGATATTCTCCTCTATTTGCTACACTTCTTACAGTTACCCAATTTGTTTAAAATTTTGTTTATGTCCTTTAAAGATCATAAATTATTAAAATACTTTTTACATCAGGACACTCACTTAAACATACATACTTTTACACACTCTTTCTGATTATTTGTCTGTTTCTTATATTTAGCCTTTTCTCTTCTTTTCACTATTCATATATTTTTTTTATATAAATATGTATTTTATTATTTTTATCATTTCCATTTTATTTAACATAAAAACTAACCTTAAACATTTTGTTTTTCTTCTTTTTTCGTTTTTCCCCCATCCTTTCCCAAACAAAAATCCGAATCAAATCAAAATTTTTTTTAATTTTCCATAACAAATCAAAACGAATTATTTCTTTTAACGAAAAAAATTAATTATCAAAAAACACTCATTTAATCGAAAAAATTCCAAAAAAAAAAAAAAAAAAAAAAAACTTGAAAACTTTAGCGATTCGACGACGACTAGTGGCGAGCTTAAAAATGTTTTAGCTTCGACTGAAGATGGAAATGGGGATCAACGCAGTCGCTCGGAGACAAAATCGAAAAAGTTTGGCCGCAGCAAGTCGAGTGACATATTAAAAAAAGAATCTGTTGCCTTGCCATATGATAAGGGAAAAAATACCTTGACCCGCCTTAATTCGCTTAAACAATGGGGCCGCAATCGTTTCAGGTTTATGCAAAGAAATAATGGAGATCTGGTACAACAGCATACTTCTACACTTTCCACCATTGACAGTAGTGGATGCAGTAATGATTTGAATACTTCCGGTACAAGTTCACATAATACTTCAACAGAGAAAGCAGAGATATGCTCTGCTTCGGGTTCGGCTAGTGGGTCTTCGAATAAGACCTCGTCTACAGCCAAGATAGGTGAGAAGTCGGGTACAGAAGATGTTGACGAGGATTGTCGTGTACATGATTTAATAGCAAAGCGCACGAACGAAAGTCGGTTTTCGCATGAACGAAAACCTTCGTATTCGTCGTCGGAGAAATCGATGAGTGTCAGCAGTTCGGGCCACTTGAGGGGAAAACTTCACTTGAATTCGGTTTGTGCGAATGTAAAGCTGAGAGATACTTCTTCTTTGAATCGTCAGAGGCGCATTAATGGTTTGGGCAGCAAAGACGACCAACCCCATTCGAGCAGTGGTAATTGGAGTGCCAGCTCTGAGTCCGGTCGTGCTTCCATAGGCAGTGAAATAACTTTACAACCCAAATCGAGTGCTTCTAATACTTCTTTAAATGTTTCCAGTTTTCACAATGGTAGTGCACCACCCTCTTCAATGTTAAGTCGTCGAAGATTTTTCAATACGTCTGCTTCATCAAGTGTAACAAGTGAGGGAACTGCTACTCCGGATTTACAAATGAATGCCAATAACATAGAAGGAACCTATCCCAATCATTTAGATGATGAAACTAGTTCGGCTTATTCTTGCGATACAGAGGGCTACTACACCTCTTTTCATATGGACAGTGGTCTGAGGACGTTAAAAGAGGAAGAATTTAATATGAACAATTTTCAAATTGGAGGCCAACCCTTTAATGCTTCCTTTGGCCAAAACCAATTAACAACCTATAACACAAATTCCCAGCAAACCCTAATGGCAGAAAATGAATATGAATTATTTGGAAGAGGCTCTACATCCACTACAACTAGTTCTGCTGGCACAGTTTGCACTACTTTATTAGCTCACAATAGTGGAACTGAACAGTCCAGTCTTAACAATAGTTTGGCCAGTTGTGGTCCTGAAGTACCCGAGCGTATAAGTTCTTTAAGACATAGTACAGCCTCAACCTCCACTCTAGAGCGTAGTATATCTAGCAGTACTATAGGTAGTACCTTAGAAAGAACCGGTACCATCAAGAGAAATGTCAATGCTTCCCTTAAATTGGTAGCTTGCTCTGATGAAATTAGCGAAAACATTAAAAACATTGATACCCCTGAATCCCAAGAAGAAGAATTTGTCTTTAGCGAGCAAATAAAAAAACGCCAGGCTTTACCACTTCCCTCAACTGCCTCAACGGAATTTGAATATTCGGAAAGTTCTGATTTGGAGGGTGTAGAGCGTATAGAACGCATGAGACAGAAAACAGCTTTAAATGCTAAACGTATACCCTCAATGTGTATAATAACGCCCTCTACTAGCGATGACGAGAATCAAGCACATGAAGAACATGAAAACGTCCAAGACGGTGACGAAGAAGATGAGCTTAATAAGACGCTAACAGAAGAAAGTTTCAAAGATTTAACTGACAAAGAAGAAGACGAAAAACTTTCTTCACATGAAGTAGACAATAATTTGAATCATGTTAAAGCTTCTACAACAAACTTGTCGCTAATTGACAAACTTAAGGTTGTTTTACCCAACATTAAGAAAACACCATTAAAAGCTTTGCCCTCACAAGAGCTCACTGTTATCAACGATGATGAGCTTTATGACATGGCCGGCGAATACGTTTACATCTCAGCTGATGTTAGCAACAATAACAAGAAAGCTTTACAATCTGCTAACAATATTCCCAAAGCTTCCTCTAATACCGGCCTTGGTATTTATTATTCAAACAATGTGTTGAATAGAATGCCAAAACCCACTGAGTATGTTTCATTGAATGAGCTGCCCAGAAATATACAAAAAGCTTATGCTAAGGAATCTCAGTTGTTGAGTAGTAAAAGTGAGAAGGGTAGTTTTAATAGAGAGACACAATTGCAAGAACAAAGAAGTAAGCAGGGCGCAGAATCGCAATATGTTGAGAAAACAAAACAAAACAATTTGCCAACAACAACATCAACGGCAGCGACCATACCCATGTATGCTGAAATAAATGAATTGCGTTCAGAAATTGCAGCATCTGCTTCAACGAATGCTCTCAGCTATTTACAAAACACACCACCATCATCGGCAACTTCTTCGCCACACGTTTCACCCCATAAAGGAGCGAGAGTACGTTTAAATGCACAAGGCAAACCAATCTATGATTCCGATAGTTTAAAACGACGTAAAGGCGCGCACACAACATTCGCACCGGGTCCGTATGTTAAACGGCAACAAGACACCGTAGACGATAACAACGACAGTAACTGCGACTACAAGGAAGTTGAAAACGAAAGTATCGATACTACAGTACGCAACACGAAAAGTGAAAGTGTTAATCCAGCCGCAAAATTACTTTTATTCAACAAAAGCAATGCAAATCCACGAAAAATTGCAAATGTTCGGCCCATCATAAATAAATCACATCTCCAACGACCACTGCCTTCTACTCCGGTAGAACTGCAACATCAGCAGAAGCAACAAAACACTGCCAACGAAATGTCCGGGTTTTATATGACTTCCCAATATGCACTTTACAACAAAGACACTACAGGCAACAGCATCTCCAGTGGCAACAGTACCAAACACTTGATGGCCAATGGCACAAATCCCTATTTCCACCAACAGTCCATGCATTCTCCATCAACAAAATCAATTGCTTCAAGTACTGGCTCCACCATATCATCAACGGCATCCTCATCATTATCATCCACAACAACCACTACAAAAAGCGGCTCATCCAAAGATGACGAAGGTAAGCTTTATAAACCTTTAAGTATTATAACATCCACAACAATCCCACACCCAACCTCCTCCTCCAATGCACTACAACTAGATAATGTAAATAATAAACAAATTAACAATAAAAACTGCAATGATTTAAATAAACTAACATCATCATTTAGCATAAACGAAGTTGATAAAAATTCTTTAAGTTCTTGTGAAAATAACAAAAATATTTTAAGCCAAACCGAAACCGAAAGCCAAGAAAGAAAAATTGAAAATGAAAAATCATTAGAAACTCCTTTAACATTTTCCCCACCACCACCACCTTTGCCACCCAGAGATTTAAAATACCAAAATTTTAAATGCAAACAAACAGCTGCGAATAATGCACTTCCGCCCCAGCTAGAAGTAGATGTTAAAACAAGTGACAGCGAATCCCCCTTTGCAACAGCAATAACAAAAACAACAACTACGCAAAACACAAACAACAAAGAAAAATCGATTCAATATAACGATGACCCAAAAACGAATCTCAAAAAAGAAACGAACAACGACAAAATACTTAACTCCCCAAATAATGCAAAAACGCATTCACAAACAAAACCAACCACCCCCATGGCCCCACAACCACCACCACCTTTAGCTCACTCCCCTGCTCTTTCTAGCAAAGAGATGCCTTTAAAACGTAACAACAGTTATAGGCTAGCAAACGATGATTTGAAATTGGAATTGAACAAAGAAAATCATAATGTCTACAATGATACCCCTGCTCTTCTCTTAACTACACCAAGTCCACATCGTTTTCAATCATTGCCAAGAACAAAAGCTAAAAATATTTTACATAATATTGCAGACGCTACAAGTCAAAAATCCCATTTATCTCCCCAACCCACTCTAACCTCAACGCCCCAAAACAATAACACCTCTACCTCTGCTTCCGGCAATCAACAGCCAACCAGGAAAATTGCCAAATCTTTTGAACGCTTAATAGATGAATTTTCTCTATCCACAATTTCCATGGATTCCTCTTATTTGCGTAATAAGTCATTGGAAAATTTCGATGATTCTTCTTCGTTTTTGCCTTCCAATTTAACTGAAAATTGTTCAATTGTAAATGGCAAGGAAAATAATAAAAATGATTCGGACTCCGACTCAGATTTGGATAGTTTGGTTTCGCCGGCTATACCGCAAATAAAATATCATAAGTCTTTTATTGAGGCGGTTTTGATGAAACCAATGAAAATAATAAGACCAACCGATGACAATCGTAAAAGAATTTTACAAAAATTTGAGGTTACCGAGATATGGTGAATAGCGAGTTTAAAGATGTAGTCAGCTTTTTAGTTCGTTTAGTTAAGTGCTACATTTTTTTTTCAATTTTAAAAATTAAAAAATATTCCAAAAATCTAACAATCCAGGCAAAGTAGTCCACTTTTTAACCAATTTTTAATTCCTGGAAAAATATTGTTAAAGCAGTCCTGTTACGCTGTACAGAAACAACAAAAATACATAACCTGAAGTATACATATACACATCTTTTGGGATTCACAAGGTGTCATAAAGTCATAAGTCTTAAAATAAAAACATGAAAAAATACGACTGTTGTGAACAAGCCGTCATAATGTAGTGTGCTATTTTGAATTAAAATCAGCTGATTTTAAACAAATATTAAAAATAAATATTTACCTAACATCAAAATATTCTTTAATTCTAAACCATGAATTAATAAATGAAATAAGATCTTACCTGACTATTTTCCATTTTTTAGACGCAAATCACAAATAAATTTTATTTTGTATGTTTACCAAACATCTGAGTCCAAAGCCGATATAATTTGACGCCGCAAGTGGTTTGTTGCAAAAATTGCTAACCGCAGGTTAAATTCGGATATTATCTGGATAAAACTATACCATCAAAGGCGACGGCTACAAAAACTAATGCGGCTCGGCTCAGCCGCTCAGCGCAGGTCTCTTCTGATTAATTACGACAGCACTATAAAAATACCAAGCAAAGTTCTATTAATTTAAGACACTTTTTGTTTACAAAGCAACAACAAAATTTGTAAACCTTTGTAAAATGTTAGAACATTATGACAATAAAACAGGATAGCACGCATACCTTGTGAATACCCCAATTATGTAGATCGTTTGTAAAATAAAATTTCCGAAAAGTTTTGCAAAATTATTTTTATTATATTCAATTAATTTTTTGTTATAGCACAGTTTTATTACTAAAAGCTTACTGCATATTTACATGTAAAACAAAAACAAATTTTGAGAGTTTGTTTTTGTTTTACATGTAATTTGTGCGAACGAAAGCGTTCGAGTGACATCGTGAAATAGCTAATTAATAAAACATATTTTTTTAATTTTAAATAACATACATAACTAAAATACCGAGAAATTTTTTCTTAAAAAAAAGAAGGTGAGCACTTTATAGTAGAGGTCTGCATATGAACACATATTTAAATCTATGGGAAATGTTCAAACTCTATACTGTAGTGTCCCTGTCAGTATACTGAAGAGAAGTGTAGACGATTAATTAACGTAGTGTGTGAACGTGTAGAAGAAAAAACAAATACTTTACTATAGTGGAAGTTCGGGTATAAAAAATACCTAAAAAAATGTACAAAGGAATAAAAAATACACGCTGCAATGAGAGTGGGAAGATAAAATATCTTTATATCTTAAATGTGAGCTTGTGATATGTATGTACGAAATATTTTGTATGTTATAAGATAATATTGGCAACAACAATTCTTTGCAAAAATAATTCTTTGTATGCTTATGCCCAGGGAAACCATAAATATGCAATTGCATGTTTTTCGTTGTGCAACCAATGAAGGCAGAAACAATATATTTATCCATTTTAGAGCTTTTAATGAATTTTGGCATTGATTTGTTAGTGCATATTTTTGCATATTTTACCGTTTGCAGCATTTTTTTGCATAATAAAGTTAAAAGAGCTTTTATGCAGCATTTTTTTACGTATTTAGCGCATATTTTGCCTTTTTAAGGCATATTTTGATACATTTGAGTTTTTTGTTGGTGCCTAGAAGAACTTTTGCAATAAATAAATACATTTTTTTTTGTGGAATTCTGTTTTAAATATCTATCTGTAAACCAACGTGTTGCTTCAATTTCTCCAACACTTTTTAAAGTGATCTAACGATGTCCATCCGTCCGTCCGGCTGGTTATCTGTTGATGTGAACCTTGTGCGCAAAGTACAAATTGCAATCTTGTAGATAATTTAAGCAAATTTTGTGAATACATTTTAAATCTACAAAGGACGAAGTCTATACAAATGGTGAGAATCGTTCTAAAATGTCACATATTCCCCTTGAAAACTTCTTTCCAAATAAACTCTTTGTGTCCGTTCACCTTCTTATTATGTTGGTATTTAGATTGAATTCGCCCCAAAAATCTCAAAAAAATTCGTCTGTAAATACTATGGTGTTTGGGCATTACCGATTATAATTTTAGGATTGTTTTTATTAAATGGAACTGTTAATAAATTGTTAAATATTTTGTTTTAAAAAATAGCATTTTTAAATTTTTTACTTCATTTAATGCGCTTAAAACGCTTTTTTTTGAGTTTTCCTGCTTATGACACACAAGGAAAGATCACAAATTCTTTCTATGCGTCCGCTACATACGACAGACAAAAAACATCACAAATTCTAGCAAACTGCCCGATGCAATTTTCAAATACTAGGAGTATTGGTAAACATTTTTTACTGTATTGAAAGGTTTTGAATGAAACAAGTACTGTCTGAAGTGTTTTTTACTTTAACTGTTGTGCCCTCAGATTGCTATTTAAATTGTGTCATTGTTGCTGTACACAAACGTTTTGTACAAACATTTGATTTTTATTGTGTTTTTGATTTTCAAATAATCCCCCGTTTTCATAAATGATAACTAAATTAAACAAACGCTTATTAAGAAAAATTTTCATAGAAAATCTGTTTGGTAAAACTTTATTAAATTTAAAATATTTTTAGGAATACGGCAGTTTGTATTTAAACAGGCCTTTTTACTTTATATGAAATGGTGTAAAATAAACTTATTATTCCAAAAATTCAACTCGAGTTACTTTGACAAAAAAATATTTAAAACTCATACAAGAAGAGTGTTTTACCACATTGTTGAGTAGGTACATACAATTAAAATATGCATAAAACACAACCTTAAGGTGCACTTCGGTATATTTTTTATATGTATATAGAAAATTTTTGTGGGATGACTGCGCTACTTAAGTGTTTTTGTTTTATAAATCTCCTTCATTGTGGCTATAAAGTAATACAAATAGGTTTGTATCTATGATAAACAAAGATGGTGTTTTAAGAATAAAAAAAAATTTAAATAATTTATTTATATTAGGTATAATTCAGGGTTAAAAGAATGTTGTTGGACTGCTGCTACTTAAGTGTTTTGGTGGTAAGCCTAACAGTTTTTTTTTCAAGGAGTCTACTTATGAAAAGCTTGTGGAGAGAATAGTGTCTTAAAAGGTTAAAGAAGTGCATACAAAACAGGTGAAATGTGGCAAGTTTTTTAGATAAGAGTTTTATTCTTCTTAATTTGATTGTCAAGTAAAAAATGTTTTGAATATACATACGCACTAAAGCAGTTTAAAGTTTAAAATTGTCATTCACAGGCATTGATAGCTCAAAGTTAAATGACAATTGAAATAAATAAAAATTACAACCAATAAAAATGGAACATGGAATCCAATTTTTTTCCTTTAAAATATCTTAGGTATCCAGTGTTGGCAGATTTTTTTAGTATGGCCTTCTTACTGGAAAATTTTAGGCACAGACATAAAATAAAGAGCTTTCATTCTCGGAAAATATTTAAATCGTATATACTTTTTTCATAATGTTTTAGTATAAAAATCCTTATTTAAAAAAGGATCTACAATTTGAAGAACTTGAATGTATCCTATTATAATTTAAGCAAAGAATAACCCACATGCAAGGAATTTTACCAACTTCTTTCAAAACTGTTAGTAGCTTTTCAAGCGAAATCTCATTGTTTTTAAAATGATTTCCCATTCTAAAAAAAATTACTTCGAGATTTTGACAAAACAAAAAATTTCAAGAAAATATTAAAAAAACATAAATACATAATTTCAATAAAATAAATTATGTTTATTATATTTTTCATTATTTTTTAATACA
Source organism: Pollenia labialis (assembly GCA_949318255.1). Lineage (NCBI taxonomy): Eukaryota > Metazoa > Arthropoda > Insecta > Diptera > Polleniidae > Pollenia > Pollenia labialis. Next base: position 160,090,853 of record OX439139.1, on the reverse strand, counting down.
TATTTCTTTATACATATGTAGTATCTATGAATTCAGTCTGGGTTCACACTATGAAAGTTTTCTTTCAGAAAGTAGTAAGAGGGGAGAGATAAATATCATGTTTTCTTCCCCTCGCATCAATAAACTTTTTGAAGGAAAGCTTTCATAGTGTGAGCCCAGACTAATTGCACAAAAGTCATTTTGGTTATGAAAACAAAATCTGGATAATCGGGCCTGTTCTGAAAATCACATGATTTCAAATCACTTGCTTTTTAAATCACACATGTGATTTAGTGATGTATTGAAAGTCATACCGTTTTTGTGTTTTTCGGTGTGCGTTCGGCAATTGAAAATCACAGCGAAACACACAAAAACGGAATACCATATAATATAAAACGTGTGAATTTAAAAGGCACATGTGATTTGAAATCACGTGATTTAAGCTTAAGTAATTTTTGAAACATGCCAGAATTTTAATTTTAATGTTAACGCTTGATGGTTTAAAGAAAATTTCAAATCAAATCTACAAGATTTCCGTGCAATAGTAACAGCCTATAACTGAAAAAAATAAATTTTTTTATATAAATCAACTTGTATTTCATATTTAATGGTAAACTTAATAAATAGGAGCACATCAATGCATTTATTTTATTCTCGATTTTATTTTAACAAAGTCCATTGCAGTAACGTCTTGGTTTCATTTAAGCAATGTTGCATATCTTGATTTTTTACAACCCTTACAACTGATAATCCTGATGTTCAATGAACTTGCTAGCTGTTCAAATTTTCTTAATTATTGAAGAAGAAAAAACTAAAAGATAAACAAGCAAACCCTTTTATCACATTTGTCGGTTTAAAAATATTTTTAATGGCTTATACTAATCAATATAATGGGAAGGGTATCTCATTTATCTTATTATCCACTTATGTAAATTGTATGCATAAGTACATCAATTTTTAACTTGACCTTTTTTTCCTCTCAGTCGATAGATTTGAAAGATATCCAATTTTTGTTCTTTGTTAAAAATCAACAATAGGGTAGATCCTGTTTGTAAAACTTAGTTTTTGTTTTTTAACATATTAAAACTTCGTTCACAATAGGCATAGAGAAAAAAATTTTTTCGCGACAACACACATTTTAAATATAGAAACCGTTTGCAATTTTGCCCAACTAAATAAAAATTGTATAAACCTCATTAACAATTTCATACAAATTGTTGCTGCAGTAGAAGTTGCCACAACTTTTTTAAAAAAAACTAGTTAAATTTTTGTTTGAAAAATGAAAGGAAAATATATGAAATACTTTGGAAAGAAATAAAATGGAAGGAAAAACGAAATTGTTGCTTTTATTGTTAACAAAGCTTTATGATTTTAAAATTAGTTTAATATTGTTTTTGCATTTTAGAAAGCTTTTAAAATTTGTTAATTTTTCTCCAAAAAAACAGAAACCTGCCTGATGTTGTGAAAAACATTTTACATTTTGTTGAATTTTGCTATCAAACACAAATATTCACCCCTATCGTAAATAACAAGTGGAATTTTTGATCCCAAGAAATTTGTATTCCCCTCGAACAGAAATAGACAATCGTAAATCTCCTGTGAGGTTATATTTCAAAGAGTTTTACAGTAAGTAAATAAAAGCCCAATACAAAATTTTCTACGACATGATATCGTCCCTATTATTTCTTTACACTCTGTAAACATTTGTATTTACCATATCGCTGGCCCAATATTACAATGTTGTATGTGCAAAAACATTTTTCGACCTTCTATGTAGTCAATATTTAATGTCAAATTATAAACAATAAAATGTCTTTTAATTTAAAGGTAAAGAATTAAAATTGCAACTATCGGAGCTATTGGTATGAACCGATACCAATAAAATGTTGTAACCTGATTTACGTTGCAGCAAAATTCAATCTTAATACGAACATAAAATAAGGTTGGACCAGTTTAAGTACCAACATAATATGAAGATTTATCGTGGAAATAAGCTTGTATATGGGCTTTGTGAAATTCTCAAGCAATTCCATTCAGGTGTTTCCATAATCAGTTTTATATGGACCACAAACGCATAGCACACTGTGTACTTATTGTACAGTTATAAAAGATCAAAGCATACAACCCAAAAAGATTCACCCCTCTCGCAAACAACTACTCCCATGAAAATATTCCAATATTTTTTTTTATTTCGTATTGTGAATGATTCCCATAAAAAATTTGGCATCGCCAGTGTTTACTCCCGCAAATTTTTTTTCTAAATAAATTCCCACCAAGTGTTTATGCCGAGAAGGGAACATGTAAATTTTAAGTTGTATTCTAAGGTAGGACTCAATTAAATTTCTTTTTTCTTTTATCGAAGGTATGTTAATTAGGAGAAAGAAGTTAAATACTATTCACTATTTATTTTAATATATTTTTATTTGTATTTTATTTTGTATATTTTTCTTTCACAATACAAGCACTGACAAGTTATTCACAATAGAGACTTTTGTTTATAAAGCACTGCAAATAATGCACAATCGATATTTTTACTCCCAAAATATTTGTTGGGGATGGGAATATAGGTTTCCTCCCACATATCAAATTACCATAACATTCGCGATAGGGGTGATTAATAACTGAAAATCGAAAAAAATTTTACTTAGAACCTTGTAATATTGAGCGCGCGATATATAAATAAAAACCACTTTGTATTTTTTATACAAAATATTTCAATATAATTGAAACAATTGCCGATTAAGAGATATTCCTTTTTGTTTCGTCTACGAAAAAAAATACCATTGTTTAAATCCATTACACTTGATATTCATTGTCTTGTTGCAATGCTTTATTACAACATGCTACTACACTGAAAAGAAAAATCAATCCATCCGTACTTAAATCAAGTCGAAGCGGTGTCAATAGTACGGTTAGTGTGGATTGCCTTAAATTAAGTAAAAAATGCTTGATTCAAGTACGGATAATCCTCAGTAAGCCGGGAGTAACAGTAACGTTGCAAATCATCTGATTCATTTTGTTATACGTAAAGCAATAAGAACGATTATAGCTAGCAGTAAGATGTTGCGTCTCAATCTGTAAGAAATAAATTGGTCTTACTTTTTTTACGGTAAGGTTCCTGTTACTCCCGGCTAACAGAACCTTAAAACCTGATTATCTTAATTAACATGGGGTTTACACATGAAAGTACTTTCTTGCAAGTATAGTAGAGTATATCAAAGAAAAATCGAAAAAACAGCCGATTGGCTAAAAGTACAAAAATTTTTTGTGTGTGAGTGAACAATTTTGCGCGTATTCCTCCTTCAAAGAATTTACTTTCATATGTAAATCTTTGGTAAAAGTGAGATAAAAGTAAATCTCTCAAACTGTGGTTGATTCAAGAATCCTTAAGTTGGCTTAATGCCGAATTCGTACTTGAAATAATCTGACCCATGAATAAAAGAAACAAGATTGCGCAGGTCCGTTATCTTTGTGTGTGAATAACACACAATCGCGGTGAAAATTATGTTTTAGCGGTAAGCGGAAATACAAGCGATTTCCAGAGATCTCTCAGAGGCTCATTATCACTACAAAACCTTTTAAAATTTTAAATTTACAGATTTTGTTCTTTTTCTTACTGTCTGTTTGTAGAACGCGAGTGCAAAAGTGACTCGTTTAACTAATATTTAAAACAAAAACAATAATTCAAAATTTGTTGTTGTTTGCATACTATGCACGCATATTGATTTTCAAGAGTTAACCCATTTTGGATTGTTTTGAGTACTTTTAATGTTATTCGTTCTTAAATTTTTAAGTATGACTCGTACTAAAAGCGAGTAGAAAAAAATTTAAATTTAGTCCAATTTTTTCTTTCTGTATAACTACGTGAAAAAACAACTCTAAACAATAGAGAAGAATTTCATGTACACTCTTCAAAAGAATATCAATATATATCTAAGTACATACATACATAATGTATATACACAAGTAAATACATAAATTTCTTTGTGTTTTTGTATAGAAAAAAATTTTGATAAAAAATAGCAACAATAATAAACTATCATGATATTGAACAAGTCAGTAGTTAAACATCGATGACAATTTGAACGGGTTGAAAAATTGTGAAAAAGGAATACAACTTTTGGAAAATGTTAGTGTTGTTGGACAACAAGGTATTTTTTTTTATATTGATCGTTAAGTTCAGAGAGGACATTATTAAAAGAAAGGGCTGGTGAAACCAGAAAAAGCAAGGACTTAATAGTTTGCGAATAATTATAACGAATAAATTTATATTTATATATTTTTTTATTTCCAATTTTTATTTTAAAAATTGAAGATAACTATAATGGGTATCAAACATAACTAATATTATAACTAATTTTAATATGTATGCACATGCATAATCTGCAAAAATAAAGCAATTAATATCAAGAAAATATTCAAAATAATTAAAACAATTAAAAACTTTAGTAAAAGTTATCTGTAAGAGAAATATATAGTTATTGATCATAATAGTTATCGGCCAATGTAAAAAGATACCATTTTCTTTTAAAGTATGGCCAAATTCTATCAAATTTGCGGGAAAAATCATCAAATGAACTTGTCGGTCTTCATTTTAAAACAACTAAAATTTTATTGTAAAATATTAGGCAATGAATATATGTATTTGTAATACCTTCAAATGTATTTTATAAATTTTTTAAACAATTTTAGATAAATGAAAAAAAATATATGGCCATATTCAAAATTATAAGTTGTAGCTGTTTTATTTTTTTGATCTGTTGTAAAGGATGTTAATTGTAAATAAAACAAAAAGATTTCAGAGAATTATTTTAATATTTTTTATTATGATAGAAGGATCTATGACGATTATGTGTGAAATAATATATCGGCTACGGCTTCGGTTGCATACTATTCGATGATTCATATTTTTAATGACTCTGAGATATAATTGATGTTCAAGGTTAATGTGCCGATTTATCTAATTCTTTAGCTCTTGAATTGTTTTTGACTTGTTTTAAATATCCCCAAAGAAAGAAGTCCAACGGTGTGAAATCACATGATCGTAGCGGGCAGTTAACATCACCACGACGTGAGATAACACGGCAATTGAATTTATTGTGCAAAGGAGTCATTGCTTCGTTGGCTGTGTGACAAGTGGTACCATCCTGTTCTTGCCACAAGAAGTCACGGTAGCGAACACAATTTACGGTAACAGCTTGCCCGGCCTTATTTTCGAAGAAGAACGGCCCGATGACGCCGACAGCCCACAAATAGACCCGGTTTGCTCAAATTTGCGTACATTGATTCGATTATGCTGACAAAAAAAGCACGAACTGCACGAAATGCATTTTGACTTGAACGAAAATTTTCGTAAAAGGCTTCAACAATCTTAACGTGCTGCTCAATTGTTTACCTCTCCAAGGTTGAATTTGTCTAACACTGAAACAAAGAAATGTCAAATTAAGTTGGAATTAAGTAGAAGTTCTGCCTTACTTTTTTTATACAATACTCTTCAATAAGATTTTTCTTTCTCCATGATACACAAAATTGTTAAAAATATTTTTTTTTTGTTGTCAGCAGATTACTTGTCAAAAATACACAGCGCGATAAAAAGTTCAAAGTTGATCAACTTTTTGCCGCAAACGCGTCAAAATATTTTTTTTATGTGACTTGTTCTATAAAAGCACACTTGTTTTTTTAACAGAAGTCTACAGTGCGGTCGCTCACTAGCGCTCACTTCTACTTAAACTCGAGGCCAAGGCGAATTCATTTTTTAGGTGGCGTTGAAAGTACAGCTGTGCTACTTTTTTTTCTTAATTAGAGAGAGGAATGTCAAAAGTTACTTGTGTTTTTGACATATCCGTCAACAAAAGCAACAAAAAAATACCACCGTTTGCATGAATTCGCCTTGCTCTAAGCCTAAGAAATTTCCACCATAATAATAATTGTCAAAACGAGATAAAGCGGTAAATATAATATATTTCGTATAATAACGAACAAATTTGAATAGAATATACATACATGTATTGACACGTCAGATCTAGATCGGATTTTTCTATTTAGTTGTAATCTATAACAGTTGATGAACTCTTTTGTATAATAATGAAAATTATTGTAAAACTAATCGTTAGATGCAGATTGTATAATTTCCAAAAATCACTAAAATTAATTGAAATTAACCAAAGTTTTAAACATTTTTAACAGCGTTATATGAGGCCTTCCTATTTCGTGTATGCTTGAATTGAAAAATGTACAAAAACACTTAATCCATACGTCTCCTCTTTTTGTTAGTCTTGAAAACCCCATCATATTGTCAAGAATTAATTATAAACTATATCAGTAAATTGAAATTGAACAAAGAAAACAAAAACCTTAAACTAAAAAATAAATGACTACTTTAGCAAATTTATTTAAACATTTCCTCAAGTCGTGTCTTCTTTTTCCTACTTTCATACAAAAATATTGCTGAATATCTTAAATATGCCTATAATGTAGCATCATCAGGCGATTTATTTTAAAGTAAAAAAAAAAACTTTTAGATTATTTCTATTTGTTTAATTTGTTATTGGCAAAACTTTTTAATTTTAAAAGCCTGCCTTATGCACGTTGTTGTCATTGATCCTTTCGTAGTGGTCTTCAAATGTTGAAAAAAAAAAATATCAGAAACTTTCACAAAAAGGCCTTTTAAAATGCATTTCATGTTTTTCTTCCAACTTTGTTGGTTGATTACGTATCCCCCCTCCACCACATTCCCAACATAAAATTCATACATGAAATTGGAAAAGTAAATACGAGTAGAAAATTTATTTGTACCGCATTATGTCTGCAAAAAATTTATTGGCAGTAGCAGAAAGAAAAAATCTTCTGATAAAGTTAAAGTTTTTTAAAATTGACCATGTGTAAAAAAAAACAGCATCATGAAAATGATGACTGCCAGCTGTTTAATTTAATGCAAGATTTTCTCATACAAAAACTGTTGAATTAACAAAATTATAAGAAATTTATGCCAGTTAGATTCTAAGGGATTTCCTTTTAATTATGAAGGTTCTATAAAAAATGGGAATAGTTTTTTTTCAAGCCATTATAATCAATTTCGTAAATGAATAGAAAAGTAAAGATATTTCAATGATTTCAAAGAAACTGGGAACAGTTGCTTTTTCAACTAGCATGTTTCATATGGTAGTTTGTGTGTAGGTGGAAACAGTTCTTTGATAATTAAATATATTAATTGATTTAAGAGAAGTTTTTAAGATGAAAATAATTTTTAATCTTTCAAGTTCTGAACAGCAGACTCGAAAGAACACTATAGTTTTTTGTTCTTTTTAATAAAATGTTATATTTTCCTTAAGAAAATCATTGAATAAGTTTTTTTTCAAGTTTTCTTAAAAGTAGAAAGAGTGTAAAATAAGTTGTTTAGATAAACCTTAACTAGTAATTACTTCATTAAAAATTTTAAGATGGCAAGAGTTCATATAATAAATTCATTATTACAAAAACTTAGTTAGTTAATACATATAATTTTTCAAATTTAAAACTGTTTAGGATATTATTTAGATATTTTAAAAATTTAATGTAAAAAAAAGGATGTTTTTAAGGCAAAAAGGTTAGTTGTAAAATGAATTGTCATAATGCGCTCACTTTTTGACATTTATGATCACTCCGGGCAATCAACGTGAGTACATTCACTCTGGAACAACGCTAGGAATGAGCAAAAAATATCGATATTTATAAAAAAATAATCGACATATATCGCCGATATTTAAAGTACCGATATATCAATATTTCGATATTGAAATACGACTATCGAATTCGATATTTTTTAAAGTCAGTCTTCATTTAAAACTCAAAATTAAAGCCGATTTTCAAACAATATGTTTTTTAAGAATTGGCATCACTGCATGCATCATATGTTTTATTAAACTTATATGAAGATCTTAAGTAGTTGGCATTTATAAGAACCAGTGCCGGATATAAGAAGCAGATTGTCAAGAGAGCACATAAAACAGAGAGTGCTCCTGATGTCCATATCTGATGATTACTGGTATGTATGACTAAAACAATCAAAAACATTTCTAGTTACAGTTGGTACTTTTGGGGAGGAATTCAAATTTTAATGTTAGTTGGTACTTCCATGACTTATTTACATCCATTTAAATTTTTTGTAATTTACTTTTTTTTATACCCTCCACCACAATTAGTTGTGAAGAGGGTATATTAAGTTTGACATTCCGTGTGAAACTTTTTTATTATTCATCTCAGACCCTTATAAAGTACAGTCAAATCCCGATAATTCGTAACCCGATAAATCGTAATTCCCAATAAATCGTAATAAAATGTCGGTCCCTTGAAAAAATCTCGTTAATTCGTAAAATGTCCATACATTTTGGTCCCCTCGCTAATTTGTAATTTTTTTCAAAGAAAATCTTCTTTGCCTCTTATAAATCGTAATTGTTTGCTAACTTCCACTTACATTTCGTAATAAAAACCACATAAACATGGAAAGAATGATATTTTGTTTACCGCTATTTTTTTTGCGTGGGTTTTGCTTGTGTGCGTGTTTATTTTCTTAAGATCAGTTTGTTACATGACTAATAAAATAAAATGTTAAAGCACACGCATTGTTTTAGTAAATAAATTTAAGAACCCCGTTAATTCGTATTTATTTTATTTTAACCCCGTCAAATCGAAACCCCGCTAAATCGAAACCCCCTATAATCCGTAAGAAATGGCCGGTCCTTTGCGATAACGAATTATCGGGATTTGACTGTATATGTATTCTGGGTCCTTGAGTGATACTAAGTCGATTTAGCCATGTCCGTCTGTTGAAAACACGCTCACTTTCGAACAACTCAAAAGAAATGAACAAACTTGGTGCCACATTGCTTGTAGTTATCCTAAGCAGCTTGGGATTGAAATTCAGCAAAATCGGTGCAGTAGGACCAGAGCTATGAATCAAAATGTGGAACCACCACCTAAAAAAAATGATAATTTTGTTACAAAAAATAACATAAATGGTGGAACAAGGCACGGAATGAGATAAGATTTTGCAAAAATTTGTTTTATTCGACTGGAAATCACGCTGTAAAATTTCGTGAAGATCGGTCCATAATTTACCTTAGGCCCCATATAAACCCTACTACCGGAAAACAGTTTAGTATGCCTAAAACCGTAAAAATTGATGCTATCATAACAAAATTTGAATTGAAACTGTTACTTAAGCTAGTTTAATTGCTAAATAATTTAATATAGATCTAAACCTCAAACCAACCAATTTTAATGCTGATGTCTGTTATTATAAAGGTAAATTAACAATAAATAGACATCATATAGATATCCATTCTGAAATATTCAAACAGTCGGTGGAGGGTATTAAAGATTCGGCACAGCCGAATATTGCACTCTAACTTGTTTTTTTTTTTGAATTTCATATGGTTTTTTTGTATTCTTCACTTTTGTTTTTGTTATAATTGAATTTTTTGTTTTGATTGCATTTTTTGAAATAAAATGAAACAATAAAAAGTAACAATGTAATGTTTGTTCATAAATATGTATGTACAAAGGTTTATAAAATTTTTTAATTTGGTAATATTTTCAGCAAAATACGTTCGATATATCGATATTTTTAAAATAATAAATATCGATACTCTTCAAAAATATCGATTCAAAATATATCGATATATTTTTTTCAATTTGCCCATCCCTAAACAACGCTACCCCATTATCCAAATTTACTTTGAAAATCAGTCAGCGTTTCCTGCAACTTATAGACGCAAAATTGTGTTCAACGATAAGTCTAAATTTGCGGCATATGAAGTGGGTCCAATCCACAACAGTACCTACAGACTCCATTACTTCCAGGGAAATGCACCGTTTGGTTCAATTTACACAAATTAATGAAATTTTGGTTTTAGAGTATTGCCTGTCTGAACACCGTAATCTACATTGTAAACATTTTTTGCGGCTGTTTGACTGGTGGAAACCTTAAATATTATTTAAAAAAAAATTGTAGTTTTTTGTCTGTAGGAAAGATGAAATACATAATCTGTCAGTTTACATAAAATTCAAAATAATTAGTCCATATTCTGCTGTTTAGGATTTTAATTATTATTTGTTAGATTTTAAAATTTCTTCTTGTTTTTTAAACTTTAATATTTTTGGCTAAAATCTGGTCAATAGTGAAACGTGGCCATTGTTTCTAAAATTTTTTTTATATAATTTCTTAAAACCTTAATAACCAACTTCATAATTTATGCTAGATGTTAGTTTTATTTAATTATTATTTTTGTTTTTATATTTAACAAAAAATAATGTTTTATGTTTTATTTAATAATTATCGATTTAAAGAGACCGTTTTGTAACTAATACACACTTTTTTTGTTCAATTTACCTTGTGTTGTAATTAACTCCAAAAATCTATTTTTTAATAATTTAGATTTTAAGTTTTTTATTACGAATTAAATAACATAAGTTTTTTTTTGGAAAGTATACGTATAATTTTAAATTTAATTTTTTAAAAAATGGCATAAATTAACAGAATTTTACAAAAAAAAATACAAACACACACAGAAAAATGAAATAATAATAGTTTAAAAAAAATTGTAAAGTTTTTTGCACAAAAGAATAAAATATTAATTGATAAATTCTAAACATAATTATTTTATTAAAATAAGAAAAGACTTGAAAGGGAAACAGTTTAAAAAGAATTCGCTTAATTAAACCAACGGTGGGAAGGAAGCACGCATAATATGATATTGAAGATTGTGTGTGAAAAACTGTAGAAGACAATACTAGTTTCAAAAAATTTGCTTTACAATTAAATTTAAGCCAGATTCACAATGTAAGCTACAATTTTTTTCACAAACAGACCCATTTACAGTAGCGAAGTTCAGTGTTTGATGCAAATAATCTTGCAAAAGAGCAAACTCAAAATATAGTAGTTCTTCTGTTAAATCCAAAAAAAAAAATACGCAGAGTTGCCTTTAAAGATCATAAAAGAGCTACGATATTTTGCATTTGCTCTTTCACAAAACCGCTAGTCAAAAATAAAAACATTTGCAAATTTTACCCCGAACAATTCTATGAATAAATAGTTATTTTCAAAACAAATTGTTAAAATTTGTATCAAAATCTTAAAAAAATTGGTATTAACGTCATTTACAATTTCACACAAATTGTTCAAAAACTGTAAGTAAAATCTGAAAGTAGAAAAAACTAAATTGTGGCTTCCATTGTGAATGAAGCTTAACTTTTGCCCTTAAAGTCTTTTCTAATTACATATTAATTTTTTGTAATCATATTTTAATTATAAAAACAAAAACATAAATTTATTCTTAATGTACAGAAAAGAAGCAGTCACTAATTTAATTATTAAACATGCATTCCACTTTTTTTTTTAATAATATAACATAAACCCGCTACTAAGAGCATTTAATTGCCTAATTAAATCAATTTCCAAGTTTAATTGACTGATATGATTTGTTTACACTTTAATTAAGAATTTAATTGAATGAAAGTGCAAAAAGCTTCTATTATTTGTTCATTTTTTTTATTGGTGTGAACGTAGTAGTAGATGTTTTTTGCTTATTTTTTATTTTTCTTTTTAATTTTTTTTATTAATAATTTTGCTTGATTGTTTTAATTTTGAGCTTTGTTCAGTATTTTGTTGGTAGTAATTAAGAACAAAAAAAAAACTAAATAAATTAGTAACTGCTCCTTTTTTTAATTGTTTATAACTTGTTTTATTAACCCAACCCTTATTTTTAACTTAATTTTTAAACTGTTTGTATTTTTAAATTATTTGTTCTTTCATTAGTACATAATTAAGATATTTCTAAAGGCGGAATTGTAATTGATTTGAGCTTATTTTAATGATCCTTAATGCCAAGACCTAATGAAACCGACGGTGTTTAATAAAATCGTCATCAAATCAAAAGGGTAAAATAAATGCTTAATTAAAAATAAATGACATTTTAATTCTCAAAATACAAAAATACAGGTGTGTTCTAGGTTTCGATTCGTATTGAAAACAAACGCAAAAATTGTCGAACCCGCATAATTTATAAATTGGAGTTCTCAAATCCGCATGTTTTTGTATTCGAAGGTTTGTTAGAAAAATTTAAATGTCTAAAACATTAAAAACAGCTTTTAATCAGCTGTTGAATTATTTATGTTTTTGTTAAATCTTAATTTTAACTTGCAATGTATGTATATTTGCTCGGGTGCAACTTAATTTTGATGCAGATATCCTAAGCCGATTGAACTGAAATTTTGTATACACGTTCAGTTTGGATGACAATTCATCCAACATCCAACATGACGGCACACCCAAGTGAAATGCAAGTTTTAAATAAAGTAAATTTAGAAACCCATTTTTAAAAACAAGCTTTTATTCTAATGCGCTTAAGAAGAACAATATTAAATTTTACTATCAACTTATAACGTCATTACACAATTTATATAATATGAAAGCTTGTCGCGAAATTTACTTGATTTAAGCTATAAAAGTAAATAAAAATAAATAAAAGTAAATACGAAAACTTACATCTCGCGACAAGCTTTTTTATCATATAAATAATGTAATGACGTTATAAGTTGAAAGTAAAAGTTTTAAAGTAAAAGTTTTTTTTTTCCTTTTAATGCGCTTAGCATTAAAATAAAATATGGTTTTTTAAAAAATTATGTTCTTAAATTATGTTCTTAATGCAAACATTTTGGAGGAACGCATTGAAGATGTTGAAAATGTGAAATATGCCTTCGCACTTGAAACATCTAACATCTAATATCAATAAAAAATGTCATAATTTTTCTACAAAAGAGCCAACATTTTAAAAGATAACACCAAAATGTATTTAGAAAAAAAAATTAAGCAAAGTAATGGTGTTTTCTTTTCTACAAAAAAACCACATTTTAAAATGTGCATGTTTAAAATGTCTTGCCGAACATGTAATACTGCAAGAACAAAACACAAAATTGGATCGCCCTGTTTCCAACAGCTGAAAAAAGGTTTGTTCTTCAATATATAAAAACAATATGTATGTACATGCATAAATCAAAAAGTGTGTTCTTCAAAATATAAAAAAAATATGTACAAATGTAGATTAACCCAAATTTGTTAATAGAATGATATTAAATAAAAATAAATGAGCAAAATGAATGACGAAATTCCAATTTCTTTAGTTTGCTTCTCATAAAATATGTAAACAAGAAAATACCTTTGCCAGATTGCCAATTTATTAACACCAAGTTTTTACGATTTCTTGATTTGAAGTTTTTTTTTTTCAAAAATAATTTTATAACACCTAATTCATTTAAATTTTATACCACTGACAACCTACCATTAACAATGTAATGCTTTCTTTTGTTTTAACTATAAAATAATAGAAAAAATAGCTATTAAAACTTAAAATTTGTACTGTCCTGATTAGAGGCGATTTTTTCCAACTTCGTCTGGTAACCCTATATATAAACAGAAGCCATATTTTTACAGGGCATTATCAACACTCTCGATTTATACGGGCCGTAAAGTGCAATACCTTATGACATTTACGGCCGTTAAGGGTGAATTGTTTTAGAATAAAACTAGCTGCCCTTTTAAAGAGCAAAGCATTTTTAAGAAACGAACACCAAACTGCATTTTTTTAAATAAAATGGGACATTTTTTGTAGAAAAGAAAACACCATAAGGCTTGCAAAAAATGAATAACTTGAGAAATGGTAATGCAGCTTTCAAGCAAATGCCATTTTGTCAGTAATGCCACAATAATAATAGAATTTCTAGTGATGTCACTAAAATAATCGGAAGATGTCGGTTGGGAATACAATGAGATAGGAACATTTTGTAAAGATGTTGTAACATTTTTATTTTTAGCCCTTCACGTCTTCACAAATTAATGTTAGATATTAAATGTTGACAAGGCTATTTATTAAACGCTGGTAGCATCGTCGGATCTTTTTCTTCAAAATAAAGCCGGTCAAGGGAGATGTTTACCGCACCATGACCAATGACTTTTAATTTAAAAACATGTATGACATTGATCCGGGCGAAATGTGGTTTAAACAGGATGGCAGTACGTGCCATACGGCGACCGCAACACCATCGATTTTTTTAAAACAAAATGTGGCAATAAGTTGATTTTGAGAAATTGACCTATCAATTGGCCTTCATGGTCGTGCGATTGATATCTCACTACATGGCTACATGCACTTAGTGGTTTATGTTGATAAACCAGCTACAATTGACGCCTTAGAGGCCAACATTGTTTGCGTTATTCATAGCATACAGCCAGCAATAGGGATGCCAAATGGGACCAGGTTTTTTGAAACCCGGGATTCGGGATTTTTTATTAAAAAAAACGGGATCCCGGGACGGATCGGGATTTTTCGGGATTTCATATATAAAGGCCAATTTTTAAAATTCATATAAATATTTATAATAAAATGTTCATGTATAAGTATTAAAACAAATAAATTCATGAAGAATATTAAACTCATTACAAAATAAAACAGTTTAATGTATTCTTTTAAAGAAATATGAAAAAATTATGTATTAAAACTTATATTTTAAAAAACTTCTAAAACAAATTAATGACGTCTGATAGATAATCGATACATTATTTTACTGAAAACATATGCTGCCGACGAAAACAATGTTCGCATTAAACTCTTCTGGTTGGTATCGTAAATAAATAGATACATAAGTATATGCTACATATTTAAAAATAATTTATTTATTTTATCTCAAATATATATGCAAGTAAAAATTTAATTAAATAAACTTAAACAAATATGTGTCGAAAGACCTTTAGTAGAATCTCCTAAAGTTTTTAACACTTTTTAACACATTCACTTAGAAAAAAGACCACACCAAACTTTGTCTTCTGATTTTATTTTCTGTGGTACAAAATGCATTGCAAGTAACATTTATTCACTTGCGACTTGACTTGTTTTTGTAACCAGTTTAGATTCATTGCCAGTATGATTTAATATTAATTTTTTGAAGTTATTTTTAACAGGATGACTTACGTTTATTTAAATATAGTTGTATTTAATAAAAAAAAATACCATATATTTACTTAATCCAAAATCTCGGGATTTTTACATAAAAAATCCCGGGATTCGAGACTTAAATTTTTATAATAATCCCGGGATTTCGGTATTCGGGATTTCGGGATTGGCATCCCTAGCCAGCAATGCTCGAAAAAGTGCCCCTAACCCGGCGTTTCCACATGCAAGTAATTACTTGCAAGTAGTGTATACGTATTATCGACGAAAAATCGAGGAAGCAGCCGATTGGCTGAAAGTACGAAAAATGTGATGGTGTAAGTAAAAAATTGTGAGTGTATTGAGTTTTTCGAACTTGTACTTGCATGTGGAAACGCTAGGTAAAAAGTGAATGCCCAAAATGTGTTTCATCACCCGCGGGGCCCTTATACCCGTTAACATTTTCAAGTGTTTATGCCACATATTGATCTTTATACCCACCCTTTTAATGTCAATCGAATTACAATTTGATTTAAGTACTGGTGTTATTTTTTACAAAATGTATTTAAACCCCCAAGGTTTGTCTTATAATAATAGTTATAATTATAAAACGAGAATCGGTTTTAAAAATGGTTTAATAAATTTATTCTAATATAAATTTGGTTTATTTGTTTTTCATAGTCGTTCAATTTATTAACCAATTTTTCAAACCAGATTCTTTTTTATAATTCTAAGTTCATTTATGCTACATAAATCTAAAAAGTCCTTTTGACTGTAATTTCTTGAAACTATAAGCATTTCCCTAATCAATTACAATAACCGGGCTTTTTTACTCATCAATTCATTCCTTTTTTACACAAAAAAACACACTTTTGTAATTTATTTTTATTTTTTATTACAAATATTTAAATTAATGTTAATGTTATATTATTCATTTATCATTTAAAAAGCATAAAAATGCACAAAAGCACATTCATTAAGTGGAAAAAAGTTTGTTAAATAAAAACTTAAAAATACATACATTTTTTTAATCATCGGTCATTTTCACTGGATTTCAATTTGCCATTGTTTGTTGTAGTAACACACCTTTCATATTTTTAGCAGCACACACCCCAGTTTTTTGTTCCTTTTCACTACATTTTGAAACATATTTAGTATATACATAATACACATATTTATGTTTTTTTTTATTATTATTTTAAGACCGAATATAATAATTTAGTATATCAAATGCTAACTTTTAGTAGAGTTATTTTTTAAGGACTTAAATGGTGACACAGAAAGTTCAAAATATAGTCAAAAGATAATTTGGCTCATTATAAACTGAATTCGATTTTTGACTGCATTGATCGAACGAATTTTCATTTGGTGTTTTGGCGCACATTCGATTATAAAAAGCACTATTGTGAATCTTACTGATATGGTGTAACTACAGTAGTACACTTCTTCAGCTTAAAATAAAATAAATATTTTGGTATTTAGAAACTGGGAATTATTTCCTTCCGAAGGTTACTTTATATTATATTCAACATTTTTTATTTTTCGAATTTGTTCTAAGAGCTAAATAAAATATATATCTGAAATTTAGCTCATAGAATAAATTCGAAAAATAAAAAATGTTGAATATAATTTTGATATTTTTTAATTAGGCTAAAGTTTTTTGAGTGTAAATATAAATTTTACTATGTACACGTTCAGTCACATAATTTTCATTAAATTATTTTTATGAAGTTAACAACATGAAATTAATTAAAATTTATTGATAATTTTTCATTCTTGACTGCAGTGGGGCTCGAACCCAGCCTTTCACGGACAGGTTACCCATACATGTTTCAATTGTAACCACTCAATCTCTTCAGAGGGTTTTGCCGTTTAACACTCACAGCCATCAACGACTGCTGGCAGTCAGTAGTCAAACATCAATATTTAAACCAAATTTTATTTAACCTTTGGTAGATCGAAATTTGCTTTTTGAACGATTATCTATTTTAATTGATTTATGTACATGTTCTTCCTTACTTCTGTTCAAGGCGAATTAACTACAGGTGGTGTCTGATTTTGACAGTTCGAGCTTATTTGTTTTGATAAGAATGGTTGACATTTGAGCTATAAGCACTTACAATGCAATGCAAATGCCATGTTGTTTCTGTTGTTTTTGGATTGTTGTAGTTCCTACACCACCTGTAGTTGAATTCGCCTTACTTTTGTTTTTTGTACTTTTTGTCAAGAATTCTTCTCGAAGTCCAGAGTACATTTTTTTTGTTTTTCCAGTGTTTTGTCTTTCTTTTTTTGTTGACCTTTTGAGCACAACATGAAGGACAAATGTTAACGTTGTATTGTGGTTATTTCTTTGAACTGTTTATCATAAAAAATAATTTAATGAAAATTAAATTAGATGAACTAATTAAAAAATATCAAAATTTGGATTAAAACCCATAACAGTTCAACAAAATTATTAAAATGAAAATTAAGCAAGACTGCGACGGAATTATGGTGTTCGATGGTTCTTCTGATGAAGATGAACGCTTACTGAAACTGATCAGAAGCAGAAAAAGGTTGAGGGATGTTTGCAACATATTGGAAAAGGAAACCCCTGCGCAAGTAAACCCCAACCACATTTAAATTGATTTCGAGGGATGAGATCGTACCAACTTAAACTTGACTATGAAGCAATTTAACTCCTGCGGGATATCATCCCATTAGTGCATATTTAGGAATCATCTCGTAAGTGTTGACTTTTTTTAAGTACCAATAAGGTTATTCACAGTTGGTTACTTTCTGCATACCTTAGTACCTTAGTACCTTCAGCACGAAAAGTTTGCACTTAATCATGGGTGAAGCTGTAGCTATATAAATGCTAACTAAATATACATTCAAGGAACAACTGATTGATTTCAGCCTGAACTTTTATGCAAATTTCTTTTGCTAAAACCCAATTTTATTCTTTATGGAAAACGAGCATTTTCAATAGCTGCTTAATACTTACGACCTAAGAACTGCACAAAATTAACAAAAAAAAAAAAATACGAAAATATGGATCCTTCATACCCAGGGATCGAAAAAAAAGTTATTCACCCCTATCGTGAATAATTTTTCTCTCGTAATGTTTCCCCTTTAAACATATTTGCGATCATGAAAAACTCCCATGAAAAAAGGTAATTCAAAGGAGAATAATAACATGAACAAATAATGGTCTCGGGAAAAATTCCCCTTATCGTTTTCCCTTAGATTTTCTCACTTAATTTTTGCTAGGGAACATAACATGTATGTAAGTAGTTCCTCCTATAAATCGAATATTAAGGGCTGGATCAGTCAATAAGGTACAAACCGATGTATTGGTCAACAAAATGCAAAACAACAGGTCGATTGCCTGCGTATTTGTAAAGCTTTGGAAAGACGTGGTGGCAGAAGTTTGGAAAATATTTTACTACATAAAATTTTAAAAGTGCAAAAAACTAACGTTGTAATCAAACTATTCCTCCAATACTAAATATTTTGGTTTCTTTAACTTTTCTTTTAAATATATACGTGCATACATATATTTAAGCAAAATGTTCATTGATTTTTTTTTTACATTCACTGGAACTGATAGCGTGAAAAATTTTTGACATGAGATTCACGATTGCTTTTTCCCTTCGAGGGGAATGAAAATTTCATGGGAACAAAAATTCGACTTGTTATTCACGATAGGGGTAATTATTTAATAAAAAGGATAATAATAAAATTTCTCTTTTTAACTAAAAAATAAACAATTAAAATTTTAACTTTTATTTTTGACTGAATAAATATCCGTCAAAAAATAACAGTTATTTTTCGACTTTTTTGAAAAAAGTCATAACAGTTACGGTCTCTGTTCATAACAATATGAAGTAGAGTCATTTCTGATATTAAAAAACTAAACTACTTTTATTTATTTAAGCTTGAGGTCGTTTTTTATAAAAAATTATATTTATTTTACTCAATATTTCGCTATAAACGTTATTATTAAAATTTGTTAATTTCCTGACGATGCTAACCAAAGGTTAGCGAAATATTGAGTAAAATAAATATATTTTTTTATAAAAAACGACCTCAAGCTTAAATAAATAAAAGTATGTAGTTATAAAATAAAGGTCAAATAAGAATAAATATCAATTAAAAAACTAAAATTAGACCAAAAGTAGTGACTTTTTTTTTAAGAGTTTTATACGTTTTAAAGTGTTTCTTTTTTAGAGGGCTGCTTTATATGGGGCCTATGGTAAATTTTGGAACTTTCTTCATGAAATTGGCAGTGTAATATCAAGACTTATGAAACTATAACGCATCAAATTTTACTAAAATTGCAGTATTCCTTACGGTTTTAGGCGCACTACAATATTTTTGAGTGCGGGCTTTGTGAAGAACTTATGGTAAATAAAGAACCGATATTCACGAAATGTGACAGTCTTACAAAACTATGAAGTACAGAATTGTATTACAATAGCGTCATTCGTTATGATTTTAGGCGTACTAAATTCTTTTCCGAAAGCGGGCTTTATATGGGGTCTATGGTTAATTATGAACCTTTATTGACGAAATTTATTAGTATGATTAATGCGTGCATTTCGTCCCCATTTATGTTAGTTTTTATAAAAAAAAAAACTATAAATTTGTAGGTTAATTGTTCCACATTTAGATTCATAAATCTTATCCAACTAACCCGATTTTGCTGCATTTCAATACTAAACTGCTGAGGATAACTAGATACAATCTGGCACCAAGAATTTTTTAGCAAATTTTGTTTAAAACAGACATACCAAACAATTTCATTTTAAAATGTTTTGTGTTCATACGGCTCATGTTTTAATGACATGATTGCTTCTATATAAGCGTGAGGGACGAGGGAAAAAGAAACGAGTACACAGATGCATGTACTGTCAGTAAGATTTGTTTTTTTGTTTGTTGGTTAATTTTGTTTTTGTTTTCAATATCAAAAAAGCACACATGCATACGCACGACTATACAAAATAAAAAACATGTCGTCAACATGACATGAATCATTTGAACGCCAATTCATGTTCAAAGAAGAAAAGGGAAGTATCATGTCAATAAAACATGAACCGTATAAACGCATACTTAGCTTAAAAATCGTGCTTTTTAAAGAAGTAAATATTTTGTTTATTTGTTAAGAGAAGATATTTCGCAAAATAAAATAAAATATTTTTATTTTTTTGAAATACCTATAAATAAAAAGTTTTAAAACATCAGAAGTTTGTAATTCTGCAATACAGTAAAACATTTCAAAAGAAGAAAATCGTGATAGAAATGAAAAATAAAAACGACTACGAAAGCTAATTTTGCTGAAATAGTAAAATGATTTTTTTCAAATTGAGACCACTTCGCTAGCCATTATATCGAACATTACCTCAAATCAGTGTTCGAAAATAAACACTTAATATCGCTCCTTAGTGTTCGGTTCGGTAGATTTTTGGAAATCACAAACTCTAATAGTGTTTGTGTAGAAAATCATTAAAAAAATAACGTTTCCCTGTTAGTCATCTTTCGAACACAAAAATATGTAATACTGTTTTTATCAAACTCAACAGAAGATGAGAGCATTTAATTCCGTTCTGTTTTTTTTAAATCCACTAACTCCATAGTGGTCGGTTCGGCTCCTTAATGTTTGACCCTTTTGGCTGGTAAAAAACCCAAACATTTTTTACAAAAACAAAATACACATACGAAAAAAAACAAAAAGCCAGCAAAATCATTTTACACAAACAAAACATACACACACACAAGCTGTTGGTGGTGCGGTCGCTTCTAAAATTTTTTGTTTGTTCATTTCTTTATCAATGTAAAAAAAGAAACATTAGCGAACATTAAAATACCTATAATGTTTGTCTACAGTATCACTACAATTGTTCTGTTTTTTTTTTACGAAGAACAGAACAATATACATAATGTTCGGCTCTTTCTTGAAAATAGTTACTAACGGTATTGAGGGTAGTGTTCAAAATCACTAAAAAAAATAGACATCGTTCTTGGGTGTGTAAGCCGAACGCTTAATAATGAACTGTTTATTTACGGACTTTGTCTCAAATATGACTTCTTCAGCCAAAATAATTGGTTTAAATTTCAAATTTAAAATTGCTTATTAATCTGTTTTTCTGGCATTTTGCTTATATTTTATTATATTTTCTAAAACTACGCCATGATTGGTTTTTATTCTATCTGGCCAAAACATTTTTATTGATAAACGAATGTCAAAAAACCCTAAATTTAAAACAAAGACATGGAACCCTGATTCATATACACACACATGGCAATTCTACATTCTGTGTCACCTATCAAATTACATGATGTAAGATGTCAGTTTAATTTTGTTTACATATGTATATTTTGCGAATGAATGCAAAAATGTAACGGATGTAAATATTTATAACAAAAAAAAAATCCATTGTAAATATGAAAAAAGCAACTCCCACACATGTGTAAGGGAAACTAACAACAAACCCTATTCCGTTACAAAAACAGTATAAAAAAATAGTAAATTGTTGCCATCATATACTCTCCTCTATTCATTCATAAAATCCACCCACATCAACTGTCACATAAGAACCAACCAGGACTTCAACAGGTAAGTAAAAAGGTATAGAAAAATATAGTATGACCTCAATTTTCTAAACTTTTGCCTTAACTGAATGTAAAATGTATTAAAATACTTTATGAATGTATGTTTGTATAATGATGTTGTAAAAGTAATTATTTGATGTTGTTTTAAATAAATGAAATGGTTACGGAATGTGTGTACAAATGTATTTAATTATTTTATTTTCATTCGTATAATTTATAATGTAAAATTCTATTTTTCTTCTTTTTGTTATGTAAGACTTAATTGTAGTGAAATTAGTTTATTATTTAATAAAAATCTTTTTCTTCACTAAAATGTTTTTTTTTTTATAAAAAAAGACAATTTAATAAAAGGTTAAGGGGTTTTGTGTAAATTTGAAAACAAAAAATATGTAATATTTAATCAAATCTGGATTTGATCTAATTTTTTATTTTTCATTTATTTTGTGAACAGGTTATCAACCTTTATATAAAACTGCCGATGAAGGGGATTCTTATTATGAGACTCTAAGTCAAAAGCCTTTGGATAATACAGCCTTTCCGCGTAATGCACCAGTGTATTGGACTTTGCAAAATCGTAGGCCTGGAAAGACACAGAACCAGTCGGTTACAAGTCGTGATGATTTGTATGCTACGCCTATTAAACGCTCCGAAAGACTGGCTCGTGCAGCACAGCAGCAGCAACAACAGCACATGCAAAACTCACAACACCAACAATATGCTATAATTAATAAAGCTACTTCTTCTAGCTCTCTTAACACAACTGCCAGCCTGTCACCCGTAGTACAACGTAATCGTTCTGCATTTTTATGCTCTACTCCTCTGAGAGCTGGAGGTAATAGCGATTCTCAACTGCCAGCTGATAATATACCAGCAAAACAGCCTACATCACGCATTCGCAACTGGGATGATAACTCTCCCGAACGTTTGAATACCTGTGCCGATCGCATAGGCCAAAGTAAGACCAGTCTATTGGACTTCAAAAGGCTACTTTTGGCCAAATCGGTTAAGACCAGCACAGTGCCCAAGAAATTATCAGCCGTGGAATTGTTAAAGAAACCTACAAACGGCCAGCATTCGCCCTCTAAACCATCCAACATAAATGAGCCAAACAGCAGCAGTGCCAATATAAATGGCTCGTCATCTGTGACACAATTGAATTCAAGCATGAAATTATTAGATTTAAGTGGTTCGCCAAAAACATTTGCCAATCGTAGAATGCTAAGACAAGGTCAATTTGGTTCGCCTTCCAAGACATTTGTGCCCAAAATGAAATCTTCACCATCCACATGGCGTTCAAATTCCGTGCAACGAACTGACATCATGTCTACTACTATACCAGAGGCCAATAGTGAAGAAGATCATTCAGCTAATTCCTCCCAAAATACTTCCACAAATTCTTCCATACCTTCCAATCCAGAAAAAACCGCTTCCCATGAAAGTCTGGTCGATACGGAAAGTTTAAATTTGAAACGCAACATTTTTTTACAAACAGAAGAAAATAATTTTATGCGTGCCGAATTTAGATCAAGTTTTAACCGTTCCAAAGCCGACAGCAATAAATATGTAACAGGGCCCATGTCACCTTTGCGTAACGCAGCCCAAGTTTCGCCCATGTCGACGGCAACTACATCAACTACTGCCCCAGCAGCAGCAGCATCAGCAACCACAGCAGCTTCTTTAACTTCTATGCCAGCTTTAGAAACCGCATTATAAATCATAGAAAATTTCGTTATGACGGAATCCTTTTCTCAACTAAGCAAGTAAAAAGTTTTTGCATTTATTTGTTAAAAGTTGTACGAAAAATATGCTAATATGGTCAAAATTTAAGGAAATTAAGACACAAATTTAAGCATAACAATCAAATTATATACAATACCTATAATTTAAGAAACAAAAAACTAGATAGCTTTTTCGCTCTTAATTAAAAGAATTTTTCTCATTTCGAAAATTTAAAAATATACTTATAGAAATTATTAAAGAAAATCAGACATATAGAACATTTAGGGAAACACATTTAAAAAGAGAAAGGGTGTCAAATTAAGAAAATATGTGCAGATTTCAAATATAAACATGTTCTTTAAAGAGTTTTTTTTAACAAAATGGAGGGGTCTTAGTTCTGAAGATGTTTGCCAATTTAGATGATGAATTTAGCATTTCAAAATTAATGATGATATTTTTGAGGGTACAAAATATTACATACTTTAAACACAAAAAATGTTTCAGGATATCGTACTGTTTTCGATTATTTATTTAATTTTATTATTATTCATTATTCGTTTTATTTTTGCAATTAAAAAATTGGTATAAATAAATATTAAAAATTTCTGATTCTGTAAAGATCAAGTCGAATTCTGGGGGAATTTGCTACCGGTCGAAATTTTTATTTTATGCGTTCGAGAACACAAAAGTTTTTACTATTTTTTACTGAACTTTACTGCATTTTACTAAATTTCGTTCGCTTACACAAAATAAAGTAAATGAGAGCGTAAAGGAGACAGTTCTTGTCTGAGTATTTACAATTTTTACTGCAAAAATTTTGGCAGTAAAATTAAGTAAAACAAAAAAAAACATGTTTCAAAAGTTAAACAAACAAAAAGCCTACAAATTGTGAAAAATTGTTAAATAAAAGAAAAGTTTAAATCAAATTTAAGCTGAAACAAAAAGTGAATAAATATTAATTAAATAAACGGGTTTTTAAAGCATTTATTTTGCTAAATACCTACATTTTAAATATGTTAATTTTTTTAGAGTTGTAAAAGTGTGCAAAAATATTTATGTTCTTTTAAATAAATTACACCCCCCCCCCAATTAGTAAAATCAAATAAAATAAAAAAAAAACCAACAAATATGAAAGACTACATAAAATAATTTGTTTGTATTTTCCAAAAAGTTCGTGTTCTACAAAGTATAATCGAATACCGATAAGAAAACGAGTTAAGTAATCAAAAGTGTAAAAATTTGCGAAATATATCAGGGAGTCACAAAAAACAGTATCTTCATTTCATTTATGGCCACAGCTGATTGTAGCAGCAAACTTTTCAAAGAAATCTTCCCTGATTCCAAAGTTGCTTCCAATTTTAGTTGCGGAAGATGAAGATGTTCCCTTTTTGTACTTTATGGAAATTTGTAAACCATTAAATTTATTATTATAATAACAAATAATTTTCGCTCATTAATTAGAGCAAATTTAAATCTATATGAATACATTATTAACCCACTACGACCAAAAATGGCAATCGTCCCCATTTTGCACTTAGTGATTCAATTGTTTCGAGTTCATTTTTGTTTTAATTTTTTCAAAAAAAAAAAAAGCAAATATGTATCTCTAAGTGTTCGCCCCCTTTTACCTAATAAAGTTCAGTTCCCTATTTATCATAAAAAAAATAAATTAAAGCAAAATGTTAGATATTCCTTAATAGGAAAGCTTATTTTTTATAATTTTTAACATATTCATAGCTTATATTTAATATACAATATTGTTTACAAAAAAAATAAACTATTATTAGTTGTACATTGTTTAAGTATTTTCACACGTCTATTTAAAAAAAATAACAATTAATTATGAGGCCTATTTATTATATTATAATACATACTAAGTTGGATTTTCTCATGTAAAATATACAATATTTTTTCTTTAAAAAATTTCATAACTTATACGAAATCAGTTTATCCTGATTTAATAATTAACTTCTTACTATTGCATCAGTATGAACTTATATTCAAAGTCTATCAAATATTATAATTAAATTTATTCTTAGCTATTATTTATTTGTTTAATTTATTTAAACTTACATTTGTTTAATGTTTTTTTTTTAAATTTTAAAAGATTTTTTAGTTCTCTTTTTTATATAATTAATATTGTTTTAAGGTTTTAACTTTGATAAGCATTTAGAAAGCAAAACAAACAAGCAAAACGAGAAGCAAATAAACGAATTAAAATAAAAAAGCAAAAAATAAATGGGTTTTTATTGAAAAATAAAAAGGTAAAAGTAGAAAAAGATTTCTTCATTATGAAAATTAAAGCTACATAACTGTTTATTTTTAGTATTCATATGAAAAAGAATTAATTTAAATCCATGAGTTTTACAAAGAATCTAATAATAAATTTGCGTTTCTTTGCTAGTTTTTTGAAATTTGTACCCAAATTAAATCGAAAGTGTATCCGGAGTCGTAAATTTTTTTTAATTGTCACCTAAAAGTATGCTAAAAAATTTAAAAAAAAAACGAATAGAGCCCCATGTTATGCTTTGAAAGCAGCGAGAGTAAAAACAGTGTTGGTAGATGAAATTTTTTGATCAACAATAATGTTTTTTTTAATAATCCAAAATAAATATAAAGTTTTTTTAATAAATATGGCCGTCCACATGAAAAGGTATAAGCAAGGCCCATCTATCAGGTCTGCTTACTTGTACAAAAACAAAATACAATTCTTTTTAGTTGTCAAAAATTTACTACCGCATATACAAAGCAAAAGGAAAAAACGTGTATGTGTGGCATACCATAAACGTATACATGCACATGTAAGCAAAATGTAAACAACTTTTGACAACTAAAAAGAACATAAACAATGATCATCAGGCTTCTTGCACAGACCTTTTCAATGGGCCTTGGGTATAAGGTAGTTTTAAGATTGTTCTATCAATTTTCGGTTGGAAGTTATGACTTTTTAAAATCATGGTTATCAAAAACCTAATTTTGAGAAAAACTAAAAAAGATTTGGTCCCTTGTCTTGTTTTTTCAATGTTTCGGTAAAAAAAATGTATCAACTACTCCTTCTAGACAGAAGGAGAACCAGCAAATCGGAATCACTTAAAATATAAAACAAGATTTGTAAACTTTTTAATAAATCGGCTCTCCTAAAAATTAATCCAATTGAAGATTTGGCACCTCTTAATGTGGACGGTAACAAATAATGGCAATAATAATTTAAATTATTATTCGATAAAGGATACATAATAAATAAATAAAATAAAAAAGTGGGTAACATTCGAATTTTCGAGATTGTAACCTATTTGGAACCGATGCTCACCAAAAGAAAGTTATGTTATGAATTTAAAATTTATATAAGAGTGATTTGTGGCAAATAAAATTTGTTGTCTTAATGGGATTTAAGGGACGGTCGCTAAATTTTTTAATATTTAAAAATAAATCCCTTGATAAAGTGAACATAACATAAAATATTGATTAAATGCATTTTTAATTACATATAGAACCGTATTAGATAAAATAAAATCTAATTTAATTGCATTGGCCAAACAACAAAAATATAGATAAATTGAAGCTACTACTTACGGATGGGAGCTTTGGTCAAAGGTGAACCGATTCCAACAGAATTTCATTTGCAGTAAAATATTTTTGGTTTTGTGGCAAATTTAATCTAAAAACCAACATAATTAGATTAGATTTCGGAAAGAAGTTGATGTGGGGAACTACATATGTTAAATTATAGGCCGTTTCTCATTTTTAGTACAACTAAAACGTATATAATAATTTTATCAAATTTTCTACAAAATTGCAAGGTTTACATGGCCAAGCAAGCAGCCAGACGGACGGACGTCCAAAATTACCCATATAAAATCAATTAAAGACAAACCAACCTTAAATAATTAGATGAAGATATCTAAATAATAACAAATAAATTTAATATGATTCTTTACCTCATAACATAATTTTGTTCTGCCGGGTCCATGATTGGCCATCCCAAATAGGGTACACTCAGTTTACGTCACGTACGATATGCACCTATTTTGCTCCATATTTTGTATAACAAGGTTCCGAATGTGATTCTTTTTTCAAATATAGAACCCTCAAATGCCCGTAATTTTTACAAAAAGAGAGCTTTTCGTTTTCGTACCTAACAGTTATCTTTACCTATTTCAACGTTTTTGTGGCCTACGTGTTTTTAATTTCAGTTTTTTCTGAAAATATGTCAGCTTTTACACCACAGATTTCTATACACAGCTAGATTAATCATATCCTAAATGATGCTCGCGTTTTGGGAAAATAGTGCCCAAAAATAGGTAATTTAAAAAAAAAATTCTATTTTGGTCAAAATTTTTGTATTTTAGCCGATTTTTCCGAGGTTTTCAGAAAATATATTCTACTAAATATTTTAGATCTTTTGATATATACAGGGGTCTAATCACCGCATACGATATCGAGCCAAATTGATCGAAATTATTTATTTTGGTATCATGACTCTCGATATCAAATGAAATTTATTGAATTTGGAATAATAGATATCGATATCGAGTAACTCAACATTACATTTCTCAAGTTTTCATTCGATACGTCAGTGTCTATCGTATGCAAAAACATTCGATAGTTTATTCGATACGATAGTATCGAATGCGGTGATTAGAAACCAGGTCTGTTCTGAAAATCACGTGATTTTAAATCACATGTGCTTTTAAAATCACACGTGTGATTTTGTGGTGTTCTGTAAATCACACCGTTTTTGTGTTTTTCGGTCAACTTACAATAGTCGAAAAAATAACAAAGTGATTTCAAAAAGTTGCTTACGTAGCTGAACGTTTTGAAATCACAAAATAATATGCCCAGAACACCTTTCTTGTGATTTGAAATCACAAGCAAAAAAAAACATTTTTAATTTTATATTAAAGGCATATAAAAAAGATTTTTTAAGACCAACCGTTTCATTAATAAAAAGAAGACAAGAAATCACGATATTTTTACTGCGGGTAGATATAGATTTTAAGTGTCGATTTTTTCAAAAAGTGAAAAAATAAAAATTTGGAGTTAATACACTATTGTTAAGCAAGTGCGATTTTATAAATATTCAAATCGTTAGAAAAGTTAGCTCGAGTAAGCTTTTAATTATCTTTGGCATGTTCACATTTATTTAAAAAACATTCGAAGCATCGGCTTTCAACAAGAAGGTGTAGATCGTTAAATTCGAAAATTTCAAGTAAAATAAGTCCCGTTGTTATTGTTGTTTTAACATCATAAACTATGTACAAATTTTAATCATGGGTTCTACAAGATCAGGTCCAAGGAAATGGCTGCACAGTTAATTGCCAGTTTATTAAAATTTAAAATAAATAAATTGTTCTACTCCATCAGCCATGTCACAGAGTACAATTCCGTTCGGAAACGGAATTCATTCCGTAATTTGGTGCGCCAGAAAATGACGAAAAAAATTTCGGAATGAAACCATTTTTGTTTTCATAAACGGAATGGGAGTTTTCTGTATTTGAAAGGCGAAAAAACTATTAAAATATACTTTCTATCAATAAACAAAAATGGGCATTTCCATTTTGACGTGTCGTGATATTTGTACGACAAAATGAAAAAAAAAAAATAAATGAAGAAGTCTTATTTGTAAAAAGGGTTTTTATATATATAAAGTAATAAAGTAGCACTATATTCAGAAAAAAAATACAGCAATCAACGCTAAGGATTTGCAGATATAAGCAAAAATATGCGCTGGCGTGACGTTAAAAAAACGGATGTGGATTTTGACTTGCATTACAAAACTGAATAAGACTGCGAATTGAGCAAGACGTTTTGTATAAAACCTTTTTTAGTAAACTTTGGACTTATATAGATTTATTTTTCATGCTATCAAAATTTAAAAATTTTTGCTCGTTTAAAGGTACATATGGGTATTTTAAGCGAAAAGTCTACTTTTTTGTAATGTAACGCCAGAATGCAAATAAGGTTGTATTTTAGGACCATGTTGTTCAACCTTTATCCCTTTTGTTACTTAATGTAGAGCTAGTTGCGCTTTCATCCAAAATATAAAAAAGTAAACTATACATATAAAATGTCATGAGAAACAATTTAAATTACTTCTGGCGTTACGTTACAAAAAGTAGACTTTTCGCTGGTGTAAAATATATATTAAACTATCTGCTTGATGCCCGGGGTTTTCCAAATAATATTTAAATACTGCTTTTATTAATTTTTATAATTCTATTGCGGATAACCGACGTGTGCTACTATGCTCCCTACCCCTTCGAAGTATGTACTATTTTTGAAGAAATATATTGTTTGTGTCTGTCTGAATATGGATCTAAACTTCATTAAAATCAGTTGGGTTAGATTATTTCATAGAGACAGAAATTACCCCCTATCACCTCTCGTAGTTTTATTTTTTAAAAATTCATAGCTAATGTGACCATATAAACAGGATTTTATCTGTTTTAAATTTAATTACAATCTGTAAGATAGTTTCGGAGAGACAGAAATTGTCCCCTTCCACCCCTTGTGATCTAAGTTTATTGATCAGTGAAAGGACCCCTTTTCAGGGCATATATTTTTTTATAAGCCAGTTCTCGGGTTATAAGATATCGAACATAGGACAACTTGTTTTTATATATGTACATATGTATGTGTATAGATTAAAATATTTTAAAGAATATGTTCCTGTTAATAAAATGTATACTAATTAAACTCAGAATTTATTTATTTATTTTATTTATTTAAATTTAATTGCAAAAATATTAATTGTTGTAACTAAAAAAAAAACTTAGAATTTATAGTTAATAAATACTTAAAAAAAATTATGCCTTTCATATCCAATTTCTTCCAACGCTACCTGAACGCCGTTTCGACGACTTATCACTCGCATTATCTTTGCGGCCCATTACCGGAGATGCCGAACCACCAATATTACGTATAAGCATTTTCAAACCTCTTGCTTGAGCATCACTTGCCTGTGACACGCTATTCACTTCTGTTGCTATATTACAAAAATCGTCTACCACATGACCAGGTGGACTTATATCAAATGGTAAAATATCACTTAAACTCTGTTGAGGACGACAGGAAGAACGTAGTTTCGAAGCATGATCGCCACCAGTGGCTACATTTACATTTTGTGAACTTGCAGACGCCGAAAGTTGCTGTTGTTGTTGGAGTGTTTGTTGAAGACGAGATTTCAGTAAAGCGTTTTCCTCTTGTAAGCGTCGTATAAGAGCAGCTTCCTGTTCGGCACGAACAAATGTGGGTTGAGGCAAACATTGATAGACGGTGGACAAGAAATTTCGTAAGGAAAGCTGTAAAGTATCCTGCCACTGTTTGCTAAAGTACAGCGAAAATGTGGGCGATTCTTCGGCATTCCGGCAGAAAGGGAAATCTTTAAAAACACAAAACTATGTACTACAAATTTCTTTCAATATTCAATAAACTTACAAAACCAATCCTTCCATTCACTTTGTTGCTGTAATTCACAAGATAATTTTGTAAAAAATTCAGAAATTTTATCCGTTTTATTGTGATTGTAGGCTGTAATCAAGTAAAGTTTAAATAAACTATTCTCTAATTTTTTCACAGCTAAAAAGAAAAGAAGTTACAAAATTAAAAAATAAATTATGTATGTATATATTTTCTACTTACCCGAAGCATATGTGTGTTCCAGTTTACTAAACAAATGTATATCCAAATGTTTCCACAACGTTAACAATGCCTGCAGGTCGTGTGTTTGTATATGTTGATTAAATTGTTCCATTATTTTTTCAGCCCGAAATGATTGATCTTTTTCATTTCTTTGTTCATTATCCAAAGCTTTTAAGGTATTGGAAAATCCTCTAAATACCAAATATTCATAAAGTAGTTTATCTAAAAACTGCACTTGCGCCATGATAATTGCAATATTTTTTCAAAAAATTAATAAAATATAACCTTTATAAAATGTTTATACAAATTAATACAAATATGCACAAAAGACAATAAAACACAGCTGTGAGCAAAAAAAAATAGTGATGGCGAATTAAACGATAAATTTCAAGGTGAGTTTACTTAAAATATAATTACACAAAGAAAAATTATTTGCCTTTTTGAGCGGAATGGTCAACTTGGTTCCAAAACGTATAGCTTATTATATGAATTATCAACTGGATTTGATATAATTGAAATGAAATCAATATACGATATTTTTTAAGCTAAGTTCTGATACATCTACACACAAAAATATAATTTAGGTAATTTTACCAAGGCACGCAAAGGTAATCTATTTTTATATAAAAACAAAAACTAAGTTTAATTACCTAAAATAATTTGTAAAAAGTATTATAAAAAGTATTGCCTAAAATTTTTGTTAGTATACATACCTAATTGAGTTAGAAAGTCAAGTATTTTTTAATAGGCTTTTTACACTTGCTCACATCTTACATCTTTCATCTTATCGCAAAGATGATAACATCTTCCCATAAGAATTATACAGGGCTAAAAATCAACATCTTTCTTCATCTTTAAAAGATGTTACTATCTCATGTTACCATCACTAGAAAAAAATACAAAAGAGCAGGACAGTAATATTTTTAATTTAGTTTTTATTCGCTCTTACACGTGAAAAATGATGATGAAAGATGTTACAAATGTAAACAAGTTTTTTTCATTTTCAACACCTTCCACGCATTCCTCTAAGATGTGCTCAAGCTTAAAAGGTTATATCCACGGTTGTTTGTACCTAATAGGCGTATCTAAAAAAGTGTTAGACCACTGGAGCATCAAAAAAAGCAGAATGTGGTTAGTCTTGACTTTCATTATACGATTTTTGTCGTTTCTTCTTTGAAGTCAGTCTGATATTTACATTGTACGATTTTTGTCTTTACGACTTTTTCCGTGCAACCGAACTTCAATACATTTTTCGTCAAATGAGAGAACGAATGAGCGAACAAAATGAATCGAAGAGTACACTCGCTTGTGTTCCCCTTTTAATTCCTCTCTTCCCTCTCGACCATAACCCTACGTCTATACGCGCAATTTGTATTTATTAACATAAGCAATAACGTCGGCAGAATGACGACACAGAAATGTTCTATGTTTAATATTTTTTTTCGAGTGGGGTAAACGTGTGTCTCAACACAAAACATGAATTTGTATGTAAATAAAAACTAACATTTTCTTTGGCAACCAATTTATTTTTAATTATTTTTTTATTATTAATTTGTAAATTTTGTATTTAAATTTTAAATTTTTAAGTTTTTTTTTTTTTTTTTTTCTTAAAACTAAACAGTTTTTGGCGAACTATTTAAGTTATAATGCCAGGGTATCACACAATTTTTTTTGGAGCTTTAACCGCAAAACCTCGTTCGACCTAAACCTTCGTATAGGAAGGCGAGAGCTTCCAGAATCCGCTCCAGAGTATTTTGGTCTCCACCAGTAATCTTCTGAGTTATTTTCTTGGTACTCCACCAGCAAAACGTCTGAGTTATATATGGTTCTCCACCAGTCACATTGAGTTTTTTCTTTGGTTCTCCACCAGACAACACATTAAAATATTGAGGTTAAAAACGATTGCATATAGTTAATGTAGAAACCGCAAAAACTGTAACTCGGTACAGTTATACGACGCCAAACCACTAACCAATGCGGGGTGACAACGCAAAACGCAACAAAAGCAGACAAACAAAAACGACCTGTTTGTCCTTAAGAAATAATGACAAAAAGCGCGAGCTGCTTCTCCACTCAGAGCAGTTTTACGAGTGATTTTTAAGTTTAACATTTTTTTTTTGTTACTGATAATTGATTTTGACAGCTTGTGTTAAAAGATAATTGCTCAGCAATGTATTATGACATTTGTTGCTGAACATGTGTTCAAATACATATTTATGCAGTCCACACGTTAATATCTAGTGTTGGCAACAGAATTTGATAGTTACTATAGCAATAATTGCAATTATTGCTAAACAAATTGCTCGTATAGACTTAGTGTTAGGTAAGAATCGCAAAGACAAAAATCGTATAATGTGAATGGTGACTTATCTACACTTCAAAGTATATACATGGTTAAGTTGATAGTCTGTTACATTTAATGCTTATATAAAAATCATTTTAAAATATATGAAAAAAAGCATTAGTGTTAGATGTGTCATGCTTGTACTTAAACTAAAATTGGTTATTTTTTTGTGTGGAAAAATTCACCAAAATGGAAAAACTACTCAAGTACACATTGGAAAAAGTATCTAATTTTGGTTTAAAGTAACCAAAGTGGCAACGCTGGTTACAAGATGTCATTTTGTCAATTTTTTGGTGTAACCACTTCGTGGTGGTTTGTTAACTAATTTTTGTTTTTTTCGTGTGAAAGTGAGCAAAATAAACAAATAAAATTTCACTAAATTGCAGGACATTTTTTAATAAATTATTGTGTGCGTAATTAGCAAATTACTACAATCGTAAAAAACACAACAAAAGCAACATAAATGCAGTTGATGGCGTTTTGTTTAAAATATGAATCGAAAGGAAACTCAAGAACAAAATGATATTTCGATAATCATCGGGAATTTGCCAAAACGATTACAGGATAAAATCATCACACGCGATGGGAGAAACAGTAAAAGTGGTGGAAGCAGCAACGATTGCAAGAGCAATGGTAGCGATGGGAAGAAAGTTGAATGCAACGATACCCATGTGGCTAAGGTGGCAGAGGTCAATACGTCAAATACTTTGCTCAGCATGCCACTTGAAGGCGTAGCAAACGGCAATGAAGCTACTTCCATCGACTTCTTTTTACGATTGGCGGCCAAAAAGGAACATGTAGAGGAGAAATTGGATAAAGTTAAACCTGTATTGGAAGCCAGCGGGTCATTAACAAATCCTACAACTAGGGAAAACCAAAACGAAAATCAAGCTAACGTTGTAGTGCCAGGACTTATACGTCTTAATGCCGAGGATGCCAAAAAATTGAATGAAAGCCAGGATTCCAAAAATGGTTTGCGTAACCATGATAGACGTAATCGATATCAGACCAGACAAGAAATGTTATCAGCAAGATATGAATTACCGATGTCTCCCGTTAGGCATGTTCAAAAACTTAATCACCCGATGTGGTTTGAAGCATTGAATGATGAAAATGCAAATCGTCTGCCTTCACTGTTTGAGGGCTTACAGAACGCCATGGGTCATAATCTAGTAATAAAGGTATTGCTGTTTATGTTTTTTTTGAAGAGTTATTTTTTCTAGCTCCATTATGTAGGTATGTCAACAAAATTTATTTAAGGCTAGGCAACTTTTGTTAGTTCCATTTTGACAGATCGGCTCCCGAAGCAATTTAAATAATTACCGCATAGAAATGAAAATAAGTAAATTTAGGAAAAAAAGAAATATGATTAGTTCCTTGCATTTATTGTTTTTATTATTTCTCATTCAAATGCCTATTCTTATAAACCAAAGACGGTATATATGTACATACATAATAATATACCTATTGTCGTCACCTTTCATGAGAGATTTCTAAAAAAGTTTATTTTTATATATGTACTAGCTGGGCCCGGTCCGATTTGCTGGCCCCAGCCATAATTTCAAACGTTTGTCATAGCGTCTTGTGCATATTCATGCATGTGTCATGAACTGTCGCTATAAGTAGCCAGTAGAATTGTTATGCGGCCAACATTATTTGTATTGCTATGTTTATTAATTGCATCACGTAGATGAATGAATTCCTCCGACCGTTATTGTCGTTGGTTAACTCTGCTGTTAGGTTAAGTCCATTTGTTAAAATTTTTGAATTGTTAACTTTGTAATTTTTGAAGGGTGATATATACATATTTTTTTTTTACTCACGTGTAGGGTTGTTAATGTGACGATTTTTCGTCTTTTTGACGATTTTTTAGAGAAAATACAGTAAAATGACGATTGACGATTTTTTAACTAAAAGTAATAGTGTTATGACGATTTGCTGGCTTCAATAAAATACTTACAAGAAATATTTACAATTATATTGGAAACAGTCCAAAACGTAAAAATCAATTTTTCGAAACACAAAAATGTTTGGAAATTAAACAAAAAAAATTCTTCCCCCATCACAAACCAGGTGGCTTTCATTAGAAGCATTAGTAATTCAAATTCTACAATTACATATATGAATGCCATCGATACTGCAAAAAATATACCCTAATGCCCCGATTTGAGTGGGTTTATTTGGTCCGCTTTTTAAAAATTGGTTAAATCCGCTTTGCGTTTTTATGATTTCGATTTCTACATACGATTGCATTTTTCGATGAAGTCATAATCACATGTGAACAATTTTTCTATTTGCGTGTAAAAAGACGAATTCCTATTTTATTTTGTTAGGTAAGTTATTCTAAGTATAGTTGCGTGTTAGGAAGTAAGAAGTTAGTTCTTAATAAGAAGTTTTGTAGAAAAATTAATGCAAAGAGAAGACAAGACAGAAGACAGTTTGGAACTAAAAATGGACGTAACAAAACGTTTCAATAGCCTCTAACTTGTAAAATTTAAATACGACGATTTTTTTAAAATGTTCGTGACGATTTTGACGAGTTTTGTTAAAACTTTTGACGATTTTTGAAGAAAAAAGCCTAACAACCCTGCTCACGTGGTAAAAATTCATGGTTCTGACTTAAAACAGGACTGAGAAAAATATAAATATTCGAATCGTAGGTTAAGACACCAATTGGTCCATAGTTTATTTTGTTTTTCTTTGACATATGTAGGTACATATTATTTTTTTTAAGCTTAATAATATTGGTTTGAACGTATTTAATTGCTTTTTAAAACAAATATGTATCTATATGCCAAAATATATAATAAAAAAAAAATTAAAAAAAATCCCAAAATTTTTTGGACAAACGCGAAACTACACAGAAACACGGCTCAAGTTAAAACGAATATGAGTATACTTTTTTTTTCAAAATCGGTGCAGTAGTTTTGTAGTGTAGCGGTTACGTACAAACACGTCTCTTTTGTATATAGATCTAGTAAAGTTTCCCACATAAAGTAAATATATGAAAAACTACTATTTATAGGAACCTTTGCAAATAATTTTTCATTTAGAGAAAATCTTGCAAAAATTTTGTGAAAATTTTTTATTTACATATACGGCCCAATTATAAATAAAAATTCACAAGGAGTTTTCTCCCTCCCCCATTTTTCCTAAGTTAATTCAATTGTAAAAATGAGAAAAGGGGAAAAACTGCCAGAAAATTTGTATTCATAATTGGGCTGATCGGAAATTTAGCGAAAATTTACTACTTATATGAAGTATAACGAAAAGTTAATATTTTATATACATATATATACATATGTACATATATGTTCTTGAAGATCCTATAAGGAGCATAGGTCCCCAAAACTATAATTTAAGCTTATAAAAAATTATTTATAGAAATTTTCTAAAAATACTATTTAAAAAAAATTATTTTATGCAAAACTTTCTAAAAAAGGAAATTTTTGCAATATTGTCCATTTACTGTTTTTAATAACAGTATTTTTTAAATAAATATTTATTTTTTATTTACCTCTCTAGAACTGGTCCAAATTATGTCACATACGCCAACAACTTCAGGAAATTTTTAAAAATCTCTTATTAGACAATTTAAAATTTTGTTGTGAAAAAAAAGTAGATTCTTTCTTTTGGAAAATACTCTTCTACAATATGCGTGAACATTTAAAACAGCAACAAAATTCATGCAATACCATGAGCTATATACAAGAAATCATCTCAGAGGGTATAAAGTTCTATGAAAACGTTTATCAACAACTCCATGAAAAGTATCTGTTAAAGGAAACACAAATAACAAACCCCGAAAATCCAAGATTACAACATAAAATAGATTTGATGGCAAAAGTAACAGCACAAAAACTATTAATTTACTTGGGAGATTTGTGGCGTTATAAAATTAAAGATTTACAAGGTCAAGATTATGCTCAGGCTGAAAACTACTATCATCAAGCCCAAGTATTAGTGCCATCAAATGGAGTGCCATATAATCAATTGGCTATAGTTGCTATACATAACGTAAGTTATATTTTTGCACTTGTATCAAAGATATACAAGATTAAAACTTAAAGTTGTGAGTAATTGAGCTTCAAAGTTTGTTTTTATATTTAATTGATTACCTTTATACACTTTTGGTCAACAAAGGTCAGTTTAATGGCGTTATACTTGACTAAATTTTAATATTGATAGATAGTGTTGATCACTGCATCTATCTTAATTTTTTTATTCTATGCACTTGTGCCCCTTTAGTTCTTACCTTCTAATGTTTATAGTTAAAGAATACTAATTATGTTTATTTTATTAAATAGCGTAAAAAATTTGATGCCATTTATTATCATATGCGTAGTTTAATGTCTTCCAATGCCATTCATTCGGCTAAAGAAAGTCTTTTGGTTTTATTTGATGAAATACGTAAAAAGGTAAAAAAATTTTTTTTCTCAACTAAATTTTTGTTTATAAATATTTAAATAATTTTTTTGTAGTATGAAGAAACTGAATTAAAATCTTCTCCTGTACATTATAATTACAACAATAATAATCAGAAGTCTTCAAAATCTATGCGCAAAGAAATATGGATTTATCCAGACGGCGTGCGTCGTTTACATCGCACAGATCTTAATGGCAATAATAATTATAAAATTATTATTAACGAAGAGAAACGTTTTAGGGAAATGACAACAGAAGAGGTAATGTTCCGACAATTTTATTAGATTTGCATCGAAATTGATTTTTCTTTCTTATTAATTTTTTTAGCTTTTGCGGCGCATAATTTCTTTGTATTTATACATAATTGGAAAACTTTACACCGGTGTTGGGTGAGTTTTTTGATTTATCAGTCTGCTACTAAAAAATAAAGTTTTGCGAATCAATTAGGCCCTGATTATATAAAACGAACCGTAACGCCAATGAATTACATTGAAAGTACTGTTTTAAAATTTTTAACGCCACAAGTTTTGAAATCTTAAAAGGCAATGTGAATTTCTGTAGAAAGCAACAACAATATTATAAAATATTTATGACTTTGGTTTTGTTTTCAATGTAATTTTATAGTGTTGTGTTGCGTTTTACATAATAAGGGCCTTAGTGTATGCTATGGACTAGTTGAGTATTTCATTAAGCATTATTATTTATTTTGGATTGGATAATAACCTTGATACTCTATATGACTAAATACTTTTTATGTATGTATGTATGACATTCATTGTAATATTCGAATCATCGTCCAAATAAAAAACAAGTAATTCCCTTATTTTAATTCCTAGTTCGAAATCGTGCACAAAATTTCTAAGATTGATTACTGTGTTAAAATAAAATAAAACTAGTAAGAGTGGCGAATTTTTAATAAACTTCACCATACCAGTCACCTACTAACGCACAGAAGCAAACAGAATTAGCTCTTCTGTTAGGTTAGGTTAGGTTCAGAAGGGTTATGTGCCCAAGGGCACACTTCCACTCGGAGACCAGTACGGTCCATTGTGAATCCCTTCAATATGATAAGAATAGATAAAGAAGATAGAAAAAGAGAAAGGTTAAGAAAAGAAGTATGAGGTAGATAGAGTATAGAATATAGGAAAGTTAGTAGGTGATGTGAAGAACAAAATTCCCTCTCTACTGTCCCCTCAACAGAAACAACCGCACTATTTCCCTGACAAACCCCAGTAGATCAGCTGGACTACATCCAGCGATGCACCCCAGTTCGTCGTGAAACCTATTTCCTAGCCACTTCTGTCTGAGGCCCTGCACCCTGGGACAATGGCAAAGTACATGCTCGATCGTCTCCAGCTCCTCCGAATCCTCGCACAATCTGCAGAAGTCCGGTATGGTATTGTCCCATCTGCCCACAAAAGCCCTGACCGGACAATGACCCGTCAAGAACCCTATAAGCGTTCTAAGACTACTCCTATCCAATCCCAATAGAACCCTGGTTGCCCCCGCGTCCAATCCGGGCCATAATGCCCTAGACACCCTGCAATCCACTCTGTCCCCCCAGGATCGGTTAACGTCATCACGGAATTTCTCCCGTATCACACCATAGTAGTAACATAGGGGAGGCTTTACCCCCCTGTCCCTTACCACTAAGTCCATACTCGAACCCCCTCTCGCGAGTTCGTCCGCCACCTCATTTCCCTCAACCATGCAGTGTCCAGGTACCCAACACAGCCTCACATTGAATGCCTCCATGAGTCCACCAAGAGCATTCCTACACCGAGCGACCAGGCACGATCGCACCGTATAATTCGTCAATGCCCTAAGCGCCGCCTGACTATCGACGTAAATTGTCACCTCAGATCCACCCACGATGTGTTCCAGTATCACATCCGTCGCCCTCCAGATCGCTAGGATCTCAGCCTGGAAGACACTGCACTCATCGGGGAGTCTGAATGACCTCTTCACCTCGGTGTCCGCTATATATACACCGGCACCAGTGCCGGTTTCCATCTTGGATCCATCCGTAAATACTGCCCACCCCTCAAACAGTCCATTGGATCCACTCCAAACTTCCCTATCCGGGAACTCTACTGGTGGTGTTGCACCGAAGTCCAGGGTCATAGTCATATGATCCGAAATTCTCCCGAGAGAAGTACCCTGATCAAGCAGACCCATCTCGTACAAGATTCTCGTGTGACCATCCCGCCTAGGTCTAACTAACGAAGACTCGTAAAGTCTAATTAAGTTCCTAGCGGCCACACTCCTTACGTACTGTTCAATAGGTGACAGATATAGTAGGATGTCCAGCGCTGCCTGCGGAGTGCTTCTCCTTGCCCCTGTGATGCCAAGAGATGCACTTCTTTGAACCTTGCTGAGCATCTTCCTATAGCTATCCACTCCCAACGCCCCCCACCAAACAGTGCATCCATAGGTAAGTATAGGCCTAACAACCGATGTGTAAATCCAGTTTACCATATCCGGCCTTAGACCCCAGTTCTTACCAATGGAGTTCCTGCATGTGTAGTATGCATTGAGTCCCCTTTTCATCCTTTCCTGAGTATTTCTCTTCCAAGACAGTTTGCAGTCCAGAAAGTTACCCAAATACTTTGCTCCGTTCGATAGAGGTAACTCGACGCCATCTAGCACTGGCCTCCTAAATTCCTCTATCCTATACCTTCTGGTAAATAGCACCAGCTCAGTCTTCACAGGGTTAACACCCAGTCCCCTATCCTTTGCCCAAGCCGAGAGTTCACCTAGCATCACCTGCATAATTTCCCCGATCGTGGACAAAAATTTTCCCCTGACCAGCAGAACTATGTCGTCCGCATAGGCAACAACCTTCCTGCCCGTGGAATCAAATGACCTAAGAATCCCGTTGACCGCAAGCAACCACAGTAGAGGTGATAGAACCCCCCCTTGTGGTGTCCCCCTGGTAACCCTCCTCCTTATCACATGATCCCCCAGGCTCGAGTTTATAATCCTACTGCCAAGCATGCAGACTATCCACTCCACCAGAAAGTCCTCCACTCCCAACTCTAACAACGAATCTCTAATCGCCTCGATCTTAATGTTATTAAAGGCTCCTTCTATGTCCAGAAACGCGGCGAGAGTATATTCCTTATGCCTCAGACCGTGCTCAATACAACCAACCACCTCATGTAACGCGCTCTCAACCGATTTACCCTTCAGGTAAGCATGTTGAGCGTTGCTAACTCTTCTGTTAATTAGAAGGTTCCTGGGGAGCTTTTTGATTTAACAACCCTTCATCTTCTCAATGTTGTATATGTTGAATACCGAACCGTAGAAAAAGTGTGCAGAATCGATTAAAAAAATATGATGAGTACATTTTGCGCTTAAATCACATTCTATGTATGTATCTGTTATGTGTAAAAAAAGCAAAAAATAATAATCAGTTTGTGGCTAAAATAAGAAGCATTCGTGGTTTTTTCAATAGCAAACAATTGAAGAGTATATGTGAGTTAAATAATTAACAAGCTTGTTCCCATCATAAATGGGCTCTTCGGAAAACCCATTTCAACGGACAGACATACAACGTTAAATCAACTTCGCTTCTCAGAAGGACCCAGAATATATATATATATATACATACTTAATAGGGTATAATATCAATATTATAGATATAACAAACGTTCATACATTTTATTTGCAAAATGCATGTACATATTTCTTGATGAAAGTAATGAAATTGTGCTTAAAATGTTAATAATATAACAATTTAATCACATTAAGTACTTTGTGACAACTAATTTGCAATTCTACATATATGTACATGTACATTGTTAACTTTGAAGAACGTCATGACTACTCACTTTTCGTTTTCTGTGTGTAGTCAGATGTACCTAAAAAAATATCACTCAAACAAATTTCAGACGCGCTTAAATTAATTTATATGTAATACATTCCCATAATGCATATACAAATTAATATTAATCACCAATGAAAATAAGTATTAAAATCATTAAAGATTCATTGCTTTTCATTCACACTTATTTCAGTTAATATTCCGGATCAATGAAAACCCCGATCTAATCACTGAACTTTCATTGGTTCTAAGCAATATTTTAAATGCCGAGCCGTTTACCTAAATGTTTACCCATGCTCGCCAATGACACGCTAATGTTAAAATCATGCATGCTTCACAAAAAAAGAACCAGTGCATTATCCGCGGAACCTATGCATTTACTACTTCTTTTGCATGTCTTTTTTTGCTGGGTATGTTCACACCTAATAATTATTTGACGTACTACACGTAACCAGTAGTATTCTTAAAGAATTGTTTGCTTTTGCAAAACGTTTGACTAGAGCAAACATTATTTGACAGTTTCTAAATTACATTATACAATTATCATCTTAGGAAAAAAGCTTAGTAAATATTTTTTACAAACAAACTTAAAGTTAATTATAATTTCTAAAAATAATAAATCATCATTTGGGAAAAAATCTTTAAATGGTATTTTTGTCGAAAAGTAATCAAAAATATGATAAAAACATCATTCTGGCAACGCTGTTTATATAATATATTCAAACAAAAGAAAACAAACCTTTGTCAAATTAAACTTTGTCCCCCGGATTTATAAACGATTATTAAATTTAACAAACATTTATTAAGGCAAATTTTCATACAAAATTTGTTTTGTAAACCTTAAAATTTTTTTTATAAATACAGGCGTGTGTCTAAACACCAAACAAAGTTTAAAAGAGAATTCAACAAACTTTGTCAAAGTAAACTTTGTCTGTCTAAAAGGGGACTAATAAATAAGACCACAATCGGATTTTCTTTCGAATCGAAAATAATTTCATTCACGACTACCAGAATCAGCCCCCCAGTTATGGAAAAACGGTTAATTAAAAAAGCAATACATAGTTACAAACAAATTGTTGAATATTTCCAAAAAAAAAAATTCTAAATGGTTATACAAACCTTAGTCGTAAGTTCTTTTTCACATTAATTATAAAATTATAGTACTTATTGTATTTTTGAAAAAATAAAGAACAACTAACTACTTGTAAAACATTCTACAAAGTTAATTCTCAAAAAATAAAAAAATTAAAGCTTTGAAAATTACAAAAATTTAATTTAAAACATTTTGATTCTGAAATTATGCTATATTTGTTCCCTTCACCACAGATGGAAAGGGTATATATGTACATATTTGTCATTCTGTTTGTAATTTTCACAATATTGATCCTACCCCCAATAAATATATTCTAGATCGTTATGAGTAGCGAATTTGAGTTAACGATGACCGTCTGTTCGTCTGTCTGTTGAAATGGGGTTTCCGAAGACTTGGTTGGTATGTATTTTTGTTACACATAAATCCCTTGTTTTATTTAGTATATCCGGAGAACGGCAGGATCAAATTAGAACGGTATTTAGCGGGCATGTTCTGACAATTGCAAAATAGCTTATCCCATCAACAATAAATAATTGACGAAACGTTGGAAAAAATGTAAAGAAAATGTAACAATAAAATACAATATAATAGTCTGATAGTGTATAAAGTCATTTCTGAAAAATTGAAGGAATATGACTATTACAAAAAAGCTTTATAAAATACATAACTGAAATTTAGCTCATAGAACAAATTTGAAAAATAAAAAATGTTGAATTTAATATAAAGTAACCTTCAGAAGGAAATAATTCCCAGTTTCTATTTGTTAAAATAGTTGAGTTAAATACATTCAATTTATAAAGTATCACTATCCAGTGTGACACAAAGAATGCTGACGAAGGCCGTAGCGGGCCAGAAAATGCATTACATTCTGCTGGTGTCTAATAATTGTAAATTTTTCTGTGCATACAATATACCTCATTGCTTTCCAACGGAAAGCTAAGGTAAAATGTAACAAGAAAATACAATATAATAGTCTGATAGTGTATAAAGTCATTTCTGAAAAATTGAAGGAATATGACTATTACAAAAAAGCTTTATAAAATACATAACTGAAATTTAGCTCATAGAACAAATTCGAAAAATCAAAAATGAAAAGATTTTTTTATTTACATTAAATAATATAGGCCTAATTAGCTGAATTGATGCAATTCAAACATAAAATATGAATTTCAGTGTTTTTATCTAAAATAATAATTGGGAAATTAAGCACGAATAACAGAATTATTAAAATTAAATTTTGTATTTCAACGAAAATTGTTTTGATAATAAACTGTCAAGTGCACGGCC
This sequence comes from Pollenia labialis, assembly GCA_949318255.1. Classification (NCBI taxonomy): domain Eukaryota; kingdom Metazoa; phylum Arthropoda; class Insecta; order Diptera; family Polleniidae; genus Pollenia; species Pollenia labialis. Next base: position 160,046,985 of record OX439139.1, on the reverse strand, counting down.
TAAAAACTGACTGGCAGCCCGCTTTATATTTTGTTTGCGAAAACAGTAAAGCGAGTTGTTTTTGTTTTTATTTAGTTTTTTCTTAACCTTCTTACAACTACAATTAATGTTGGAAGAATTCCAATCAATTGTAGTGGGGAATGTAAGAAGAGATGAACTAACTGTTTATTGTTGATGATTTTGTTTAAACTTTGATATTGTTACAAATAGAACTGTTGCGTTAATTCTTATACGCTTAACAGTTTTATTTGGTTTAATATCTTTAGTTTTTCTAAAATCTTTATGGATGAAGATTCCTGATGATCTGGCCTAAGCAACCAGTGAAATGCGCATGGGAATAGCTTATCCCATAAACAATAAATTTCGGTGTTTTTATCAAAAATAAAAATTGGGAAATTAAACACGAATAAAAAAATCATTTAAACGCACAACATTTTTAAGAAACTATGACAGGTCGTATGAAAAACGCACGAGCTTCGGAACACCATAAAATAAATCTGGCTTTGTGCGATTTTAAATCGTGTGATTGTCAGAACATGGCCGTAAAAAACTTTCTGCTCTTATCGCACCATGGTAAAGGGATTAGGCAAATCCGAATATAGCACTCTTACTTGTGTATTATTTTTTTTGTGAGCGCATACATTTAAAAATAAAAAAATGTTTAATAGAATTACCAAAATTCTTAAAAAAATATAAAAAATAATGCTGTTGCAGTACTCAATCTTGCATAAACTGTAAACTATAACATAAATAATATTTAGGATGGAAACCATTTTGGAACATCAACGTAAACTATTGTTACAATTAAGTGTTTTATTACAACGTGAACCATTACCACTTAGCAGGACAAGATTAATGAAAATTTTGGCTTTAAATATTTTTATCATTGAACATAATTTAGATAAAGGTAAATAGAATTTAAAAAATTATAAATACATATTTTAAAGTATTTGAACAAAAACCACAATAATAAAACAAATATTACAGAAACCAGACGTTATCATGCATTTAATTTTTGCAATCAAATCTTTGGTTTATTACTACGTAAATCTCATAAGCTTTTACATATGTTAAACACAAGTCCAGAAGAATTTGAAGATGAACAGTAAGCCTTATATTTAAGAGTATGATTTAAACGTATTTAAATTTTAAATTTTTTAACAGCTTTTTAGACTTGAATACAACATTGCAATACAATCGAATTTATGTGTTATGGCTTAAACATCAAGTCAACCTCTGGGAACCCATAAAAAATGAAGAGTAAAAAATGTTTTTTTTTTTTTTAAATAAAATAAATTTTACTATTTTTATTTGCAGTCACATTTTCATCAATTCCTGGCTGGAGTTAGAAAAAATGTTTAATATTTTAGAACAAGAAAACTTTTTCGATGTAACCCAACAAAACTCTAATGTTTTTGAGGAAGATCTATTTTTAATGGGTTTTACTCCTCTGATAGCCATTATACCAAAAATCAAAAATGATTTAACTTCAGATGAAAGCTTACAATTAAAAGGTCGCCTTAAAGTTCTTTTGGATTTTAAAACTACTTATTGTGAAAATCAAAACCGTTTGGAAAATCCAGTCATTTCTCATTTTATCAATGAAGACTTAAATTCAGATATTAAACAGGCTCTGGACGATTTACAAAGTACCCAAACGACAAAAGCTGATGATGGTGATGATGAAAATGAGGACAGTGACGAGGGTAATGATGAAAATTATTCTGAGAACATAATTGCTAATGGAGATGTTGAAAAACTGTTTAAAACTAAGCCAGTAAAATTAAGATTGAATACAAAAATTGAGGATACTCAGTTGTCACATCTTTCTAAACTTAAAAGGGAATTAGAGGAAAAAACTCATGTCAAGAAAATGTATCATAACAAGTTGGAGGTAATTAATTAAAAAATTATTAAAAATCGGTTTAGAGTTTAATTAAGTCAGTGATATTTGTAAATTTCCAGGAAATTCTTAAATTTGTTGATTCCAAAGTTTATATTGAAGTGCGCCCGAAATATTTACTACCTGACACAAATTGTTTTATAGATTGCTTAGAAGACTTTGAACGTATTGTCCACAAATTTAAACGCTACACTCTTATTATACCCCTAACAGGTTAGTTAATTTTGATTTCTTGTTCAATTTTACACTTCTTAATTTTATTCTTAATTCAATTCTTAAATAGCATTTCAAAATTTTAAAAAATAGTCTTAAAGATTTTAAGTTCAAAAACGTTTAAATAAATAATTTTTAAATTTTAGTGGTAAAAGAGTTAGATGGCCTTTCAAAGGGCGTTAAAGTGGAATCATATGAGGAATCATTACAAAAACAACGTATACATCACTATGATGATGTGTCTACAAGAGCTAAAAAATCTTTAGATTTTATAAAAACCGCTAAAAGTTATGTCAAGTAAGTAACAAAATTATAAGAAACAGCAACAGTGCTTAATTTGATATTCGTTGCAGATGTGCCACTACAAAAGGTTCTATTATAAATTCATCATTGTTCGCTTTAGTCGAAGAGGAACATGTATCAAATGATGATAAAATTTTAGCCACAGCAATAGCATTATCCAAAGCAATGAGTTCGGAAACCAGTAAAGGTAATTTCATTTTTATAGAAAATTTCAATTTCATATTTCTTATTTTTTTTTTAAAGACGGCAAATGCTTTATACAAACTGAATTGGTGCTAATAACAACAGATCGTAATTTACGTGTTAAAGCCTTATCACGTAATTTAGCCGTTAGTGAATTGCCAGAATTTTTACAATGGGCCAAAGACTGTAATTAATATAGTGTTTTTTTTTTGTTTTATCTTACAATTAAAATTAAATTACACAAATTTAACAGAAAATAACAGAATTCTTAACATTTTGCGGAAAAAATTAATTGCAACCAAATCAACAAATCCCATCAGAGGTTTTTTAAAACTTCAGTTTTAATTTTTTTTTAAATAGTTATATGTACATATATTTTATATGCAGAATATGTATTTGGTGGTAATGAATGTGTGTTCTCTCTACATAACATGTAGGAAAATAATGTTTTTTGAAACAACTCTATATAGTTTTTTATTAATTAAAAATTTCTAGATGTTTTTTGTTTAAATGTTTATTTTATTTTAATTTTGTAACTCTTTGTTAAAATAAATATTTAGTGGTACATATTGGAAAATATTTCTAACATACATGTGTATATGCATATAAATGCAAATTATATTCAAAATAAATAATCGTATGCGTTTAAAATAAAATGGAATATTTGTTTTATTTTATTAGCTGATATGGAAACAAACGCAACTAGCGCAATATTTAAATCGATAATGCTTTTGCAAAGTTTAAAATGATCATGCCAAGGTATGTAAATATACCTTGGATCATGCTTTGATTTGCAGTGTTGTAAAGTATAATTATGGTGACCATCCGTTCTGTATATTAATGGCTTACTACATATCAAAAAGGCCTAACTCGATATTTTTGGTTGTTTACAGGGGAAGAAAAAAAACTTACTAAAATCCGTAAAATTTTAGATAAAAAAATTTATAAGCAATTTTGAATTAAAATATACAACAAAAGTTGTTCTACAGCCCCTTCAAAATTTTAAATCAAGATACATGATTCATTTTAAATCAATCGCTTATCGCTTGTAGCAAAGAAAGTCTTAGCTACCAGAATAAAAAAAAGCTATTTTTTAAATAATCGAGTAAGGCTTTTTATACCCTTCACCTCAGGTGGAAAAGGGTATTAATAAGTTTGTCATTCCGTTTGTAATTTCTACAATATTGATCTTAGACCCTATAAAGTATATATATTCTGGGTCCTTATGGGGAGAGAAGTTGATTTAACGATATCCGTCCGTCTGTCCGTCTGTCCGTCTTACGCTTGATATGTGTTTTCCGGAGACTCCAGACATGATAGCGGCTAGGTTGTTTTACATTTGTGTCACATATAGTCTACCATCGGTTGCTATTGAAATTCAGCAAGATCGATCCACAAATGGCTGAGTTATGAGCAAAAAACCACGACTACCTCTAATATTTTCCAAAAATCCCTTGTGGTTGTTGTAATTTTATTACTTTTTGCTGTATATCTGGGGAACGGCAAAAGCCAAAGCTTCCAAATTAGGTACACACATTTAGGTAGCCCATACACACGATCCTACAAAATGTGGGCGGGATTGGAGAAGTGGGCGTGGTACCTCCCGTACAAAAAAAATTAAAAATTGTATAAAAACCTAAAATTTAGGGCTGCCATATGTCCTATGGATATGACTTATATACCAAAATATCGAAAATTTTTAGTAGAACATATTTTATAAAAAATTCAGAAAAATCGGTTCAGATACAAAAAAGTTATGACCAAAACTAATTTTTTTTTTTTAAATACCCACTTTCGGGAACCACAGATCTCCCCGAGTCCAAGCTTTATAACACAAGTAAATGGTAAATTCCTTCTTAAACACGTCGGTATATAAATCTGTCAAATCGGTTAAAAAATGGCTGAGTTATGAGCAAAAAACCACGACTACCTCCAATATTTTCCAAAAATCCCTTGTGGTTGTTGTTTTTTATTTGTTTGTGCTTTTATTTGAATGTGTTGAATGTTAGGCATATCAAACACACACATGTTTGTACATGATTGGTCGCTTAAATTGAAAAATACGTACATACCTACATATTAAATATTAAACAAACAAAGTGACGGAATATATTCTACTTTAATTCTTTATTAGCATAAGTGTTAATGGATGAGTTGTCTGGGCGGTTGCTGAAAACAGCGTTGTTAGTAGCTGCCGGGGTTCAAATCCGGCATCCACCTTTTCAAAAAAAAATTTTTTTAACTTTTTTTATATTCTATAAACGATTTTAAAATAATTCAGCAGTTTTTGATTTTTTTGACAATGTAAATATTAATCGTTCGCTTAACTTACATGTAAAACAAAAATCATATTCTATACCTATTTGTTTTTTATTTTTTATTTAATTTGTTTATGTCCTAAAAACGATTTTAAAATTACTTAGGTATAAAGCTTTTCGATATTTTATTGGTAATGACACAGTGTTTTATTTTATTTCGGCAAGCATATACGTACCTACATATGTGCATAAAAAGTTGTATGTAATTTAAATAAATCCATACTAACTAGTAGGTTAACCTAGCTATTGCAAAGCCATACATATGTATGCACATGAGTATGTATGAATGAGCAAAAGTTATTTATGTATAAAGGCATTGCTTTCGTAATTGTTGTTGTTGCATTTTATTTTTATCTCTTATTGCTGTAGTAATTGTTGTTATTGTGTTTCGTCTAATAAGCTGTTGCTACGTTGATCTCTTCTTGCATTTCTCTTGGTTGCGGTTTTTTTTTATAATCTTTACCACAAGTGGTGGATTTTAATGTGTTTTTTACGCATACACATGTATGTATGTTCATAAAATTCTCTCAATATATTTTAATTTAACGCTTCTTCAATAAAACCGTTCGTAGTTGAGTTGTCTAAGTTCTCGCTTAAGGCTCGTAAGATTGCGAGTTCAAGTCTCCAAAATAAATTTTTTTTTTATTTTTATTAAATTTTTTTTTTTTATAACGATTTTAAGATTAAATATAATTAAAACTTATATAACGAATTTTAAACATCAACTTTGTCAAAAGAGGAAACGGACTTAGTTATATACATACATTTTTTGATTTTGTCATAGGTATTCTTTTTAAAAACTTCTTGTTCTTATCTCACCATGGTGAAGGGTATTTAAGATTCGGCATAGACGAATATAGCACTCTTACTTGTTTTATATTAAGCCATCAATATGTACATAACAGTACTGTATTTTAGATCTTTGTTCTGTGTGATTTATTATCCAATGAAAACTCTTTTGTATTTAATTAAATGTTCTGTATTTGCACTGTATGTATTTTCAAATTTATTTGAATGTAAAATGATCCAACAGTCAATACTAATTTTATACCCTTCACCACAGGTTAAAAGGATAAATAATCATTTTGTTTGCAATTTCTACAATATTATTCTTAGATAAATCATATATACGGGTGTAATCTAGAATCCAAATGAATTCGAAAGTGGATTTTTTTTCTCATTATATATTTATTGAATCTTTGAGTTCAAACCTGCTAAGTCCATTTTTTACGTCCAAGTCCATTTTTTACGTTATATGACATTTTGATACCGTTCTTAAGATAAAGCGGCTCCGCATCGATTAAGAAAAACATTTGCTTCAGTTTGGGACTCTATAAAATATTAGAAAATAAACCAGAAAAAGAAAAATTTGCTTCTTAAGCTAGAAATAGAAAACATTAGATGTTTTTTGCTTGTCCTCTAAAGTTTTGTAGAAGTTAGATAGCAGGTTTACACTCTAAGGCGACGATATATTAAACATGAACTAACAACAATTAATAAAATTTTATTCTAATACGTTATTTTCTAGCCTGCCAGTGCCAGAGGAAAATGTTGCCCTTCACGGTTTCAGTTCACCTATGTATGTAGGTGTTTAGGGCTCTTCTAATCGGATAAGTCCTGCAGTAATTTAAAATGTTTCGAGCTAGTGGATTCCGATGAAATTCCGGCCGTTTTAAATATTTTACTGCATATTTTGTAATCATAGTCTTAACTAATGTCATATTGAGATCCTTGTGAATATTTGAGTTTTCAAGTTTTTGGAGAAACAGGGCCTAGATTGGCTTTAAGTTTACTTAGCTTCTATATGCAATTTTAACTTAAAGCGCCGATCTAGATGTATACCGAGGTGTTTTACATGCGAGAGCTGAAGTATTATTTGATTATTGATTTTAATAGGGGGCATGTTTCCCTACGCAATGTAAATGTTATATGTAAATGATATTGACCTTTATCTATATTTAATCCTGTAAGTAACAAATTGTTTCATAACAGTTTTCGTGTACGCTTAGTAAAGCTGCATCATCCGGAAATGTCCGAAGTATAAATTAAGTATAATAGAGGGCCCAGGATGCTGCCTTGTTAAGGCGTCAAATTGCTCAGGAGAACTTAAAAATCTCCTTCTTTATTGATGAATTTACTGGCGCTAGGGCAGAACGCCCAAAACCAATATGAAATATCCGACAACAATTTTATTTTACTTCTTTATGTATGCTTTTTAAGAGTTGTAATTTGACTTTGAATACACATTCGAATATGAAAATTTATATATTTAGAATATATAAATAGGAAATTGTTGCGTAGTATCGGAATGAAGCACCACAGGCGAAAAATTTGGACAAAAAATCGTGCGATGGTTCTTTCCAATAAGAAACTTTTAACAAACTCACTTGATCATATAAATATTGAATATAAATCACCAGAAATTGAGTGAAACAGCCTGCTGGAACCACTTTAAATGTTCCATCAATCAAATACCGTCTCTGTCCTGCTGGTATATTTTCGGTGATACCCTGCATTATTGTCTACGACATAAAGATGCAATACGAAAATGCCGGCTCAGAAATGCACGCTTTATAAAATGGACGAGGATTAATTTGGTGCCTTGTTAAGCCATAGGTTCTCCAAATAAATTCGTGTTGGAATGATTCAACGACATCTAATGGAGTTCGGGGAGAGTCTTCCAAGGCTTCGTCTCATGCTAGTGAAAACTAGAGTTTGGGTAGCACTCTGATTACTGCAGTTACAAAAAATATATATACATTTAAGAAATAAGTTAAAATATAGCAAAAAATTATATTGTATATCGTTGGATAGGTAGCAGTGTGGAGGATAGCGCGCCCCCCTCCTCGCGCCGAGTAATATTCTAAATCGACTTACCTCTCGCAAACTCTTTTAAAAACTTTTCTTATACCGCGGCATTGGTGTCGCTCAAAAGAACAAAATGATTGCTACATTGTTTTTTAATGCCCTCAACTGCTTTCAATTCTTTGTATTTGCGATTTTTTGTGATTTGACACACGTTTCATCCTCTAAAATTTCAGCACGTGCCTTTCAATTGGATGCATAACATGTATAAAATGTTTTGCCTTTATAATACGATTTTTTTTTTGTATAATTGTTTTTCATTTGTTAAATATATTTTTTTTTATATTACCAGCACTCAGGGTATGCCCCCTACTAATGCATTGCATTGTGTTGGAACTAGGAAAATAGGTTATGGGAATTTGGAATTACACCGCTTTCCGCTCACGAACTCCACACTTTCCGATTGCACTCTGTGAAGGCTAAATAATTGTGATTGTTTTGTTAAAGAAGTTTCAAAATCTTCAAGTAAACTAACTGTTTTTATTATACAGTTTCACTAAAATTAATAGAATTACATATGTACATACATACTTAAATAATTCATATTTAAGAAAATGTCACAACACCCAAATAAATCTGCTTACTTTTCAAAAAAATGTCACAACGCCCAAACTTTATTATTTGGGCGATATGACATAGCATTTGGGCACTTTGTCATTATTTTTTTTTGGGGTTTGGGCAATATTACAAGATTTGGGCGTTATGGCATTTTTGGTTTTGGGCGTTCTGCCCTAGGGCCGAATTTACTATGTTCAATTTTTTGTCATATCGAGCCCCAACCGCGTAAATAAGGTAAGCGACATCATTTTCAATTTTCGTTTTTTTTTAACAAATGACTTTATTGGCAACACTTGCATTATCTCCTAAAATATTATTATCACATAAGGTACCGTTACGATTTTATAGCAACAGCAACTTACTTTATCGTAAGCGACAAATTTCATACAAAATTTATATGAAATAAAATAAAAAAAACACTCCTGTAAAATTTGATTTTAGGCGCTTACGTTAGGTTAGGCGCGATATATAAGGAGGAATATGTGAACCGATATGACTAATAGGGTGGTCTTAGAACACTTATAGGGTTCTTGACGGGTCATTGTCCTGTTAGGGCTTTTACGGGCAAATGGGACTTCTGCAGGTTGTACGATGATTCTGAAGAGCTGGATACGATCGAGCATGTATTGTACCATTGTCCTAGGATGCAGGGTCTCAGACAGAAGTGGCTAGGAGATAGATTTCACGATGAACTGGGGTGCATCGCTGGGTGTAATCCGGCTGATCTACTGGGGTTTGTCAGGGAAATAGTGCGGTTGTTTCCGTTGAGGGACTTTAAAGTAATGGTCCTACGTGGTACCTACTAACTTTCTTTAAACTTTCTTAATTCTATCCACCTCACAATTCTGTTCTTTACTTTTCTCTTTCTATCATGGAGGGGATTCACAATGGACCGCATTGGTCTCCGGGTGGAAGTGTGCCCTTGGGCACATAACCCTTCTTAACCTTACCTAACCTAACCTAATAGATTTATGAATTCATAAAGATGTAACAAAAGAGACTTTTTTGTGAAAATAATAACAATTGCTATTAAGTTGGAAATTTTAATATTATTTTATTGTTTAAAAAAAGTTTAAGAAATGGTTCCTAAGAACATGTAAAATTAATTTTGCAATAAAATTGGTTAAAAGTATTACTTTCAGCTATTCGTCAAAAAACAATATGAATGTCGGCTAACACATCATAATGTCCCATGCTTTGTTTCTTTAAATTTCTATCAGAATCGCCGATAAAACAAACAATTTCCCAGGACATGTCTGCCAGAATTCGTGTCCATGCACTTCATAATTTTTTTGGGTCGGAAATCTTACAGCATTGGTACACGATTCCGACTTTTTTATCGACTTTTATCTAAGCTATCTGGAAGACGTCGGAGTATTTTTTGGGTACGAGTACACACAAATAAAATAATAAATTTTATTTTATGTATAGGCTTATACACTACATAAATAAAACAAACAAAAAAAGTTGTAAATAAATACAGGAATATGAATATGTAATTATATAAAGTAAAAATTGCACAGTTAATAGATTTTTTTTAATAACATAGAATAAAAATTTTTAACAATATTTTTTTTTGATTGCAAGAAAATACAGTATGAAAGTTGTAATATTATTATTTTACAATTGACCAATTCCAATCAGTGTCATATACATAAGTAGCATTTTCGTATTTCATATTAAGATATGTGATGGAAAACGAAACGTTTTAAACTCGAAAATTTCGATTTCAGTAGCTTTAAGTACTGATTTCTCTTATTTCCAGTCTATACGCTTTAAAATTTTATATTTATATGTATCTTGATTAAACTGTACAAAAAATAAAGATCTTATTCAGAAACTAAATTTTAAACCGCTCGAAATTCAGCAAACAATCTCTTTAAAATCGATCGATTTTTATCACATACTTGGTTATTTTGTTTGTTAAAAAACTTAAACAACTATGCATATTAAAATAAATTACACGCCACAGTACGATATGAATTTGAATTGGCCTTTTATGTCTATTTTTAAATATTTAATTTTTGTACATTTATCACTTGTACAAATAACTATCAATATTACATGCTTTTTTTTATAAATTTTTTTCAAACAAATAGCATTGAATGCTTAATTACCAACTAAAGGATTTAATAATAAAAGTATTTAGCTTAAAATTAGTTAAAAAAAAAAGTAAAAATATATGAACTTTATATTGCATTAGATGAAATAACTAAGAAGCATGTAGAAAAATGTTTAGAGAGTTCAATGATTTTTTAAATCAAATATTTCTCTTAGTAAAGGTTCAACTTGTGATGGATTAACATTTAAATAGACACCAATAATAAATTCATTCAAACGTTCAACATCTGAAATTTTTTGTATTAATTTAATAAAGGCCGATTTAGCCTCGCAGCCAGGATAAACGGATTCCAAATATCTTCGCAGGAGATAATAATACGAATTCTAAATAAAAGAATGGAATGAAAAAGTTAATAGGAGAAATGGATTTGCAAATACTAACCTGTTCTAATCTGATGACATCGGAATGAATAATACGTGGCCTCGTTGGAGAAAATAATACAATGGCACACATTATCAGTATTATATGTTCATCCATGCGCCATTTTTCATCAAAAGTACTTATAAACTTAATATGTTCTTCATAAACATTACCTTTTGCTAATTTTAAAATTTCTGCTCTTATATTGGACATATTTTCTTTGGTATGGGGTATCTACAATATTAATAATATGGAAATTAATTTTATTATTTTTCTTAACTTACAATTTGTATTTACCTTCCATGTATTACGATCATCATCGTAGGTCATGACCGAACGCATAATCATCATTTCTGTACAACCACCTTTTAGTAAAGCCACTTGATCTTCTTGACACATATCGCAAAAGCCGGTTATCTTTTTGGCCATTTTAATTAAACGTTTTATAGCCACCGCAGTTAAATTAATAACTTGAAGTAACTTTGGATCCTGGTTTGTGTCTTCTGGCTAAAATATTAAGGATAGATACATATATTGAATAGCAACTGTTTTTTCCTCTCTCTCTCTCTATGTTTTCAATATTGAATGATTTTATATGGTCATAATAACTAGTTATGGTATATATGTAATTCTTGGAATTCCTTATAAGGAACATAGGGCCTCAACTAGTTATGGTAATAATAATTAAATGTAAAGAAAACATTGAATGATCAGTTCTTTATGATGAACATTAATCGATCAATTCTCTAAAGAAAATATTATTCGACCTGTATCTGTAGCAAGCATTTGTAGGTTTAGTTTTTGTATATACAATATTGTAGGGTTAAGTTTGTAAATTTGTTTGTATTTAGAGTGTTGTACCGGTGTAGAATTTTTGCAAAAAAAAACTAAGATTGTAATTTTGTATCTACAATGTTGTGATGGTACAACATTACTAGAATCGTCAAAATTTTATATTTACAGGGTCGTGACGGTACATAATATTTAGAAGAGTCGTAATTTCTGCCTGGGTTTATAAATAATAATAATTACAAAAATTTAGACAATTACATACATAAATTAAATATTTTTAGTACGAAACCATTTTAAAGAAAGTCTTCGTGAGTGCGTGAGAAATCATTCATTACATACGCAAATTTTATATTTCAGTCACGTTAACTCTTTTCACGTTACTCCGCAGTTAATTTTATTAAGGTCAGTGTTGCGATTCTCTATTCAATTTTAACATAATTTAAATTGTTAAAATTATTTAACAGCAAAATTGACGTAAATTTTATTCAGTAACTTTTTTAACAATAACATTTACTACTATGTTCTATCTTAACGTCAGGTATTTAACAGCAAAATATTTTTCATTGTTTATTTTTAAATTCGTAGTTATTAAAAAAAAAACAAACAAACAAACAAAAATTTTGGCAAATAAAAGCCACATTAACATTTTAAAATTCACTTTATTTACATACATTTTGCCAAAATAATATTAAAAAATTTGTTTTTTGGGAATTTATAAATATCATTAAAATTATTATGGTTTGTTCGAAATATTAAAAAATTTCGCTATTTTTGCAAAAAAAAAAATTTTTATATTCCGATAATTTGTTTTTTCCAATAAATTTTACGTTTTTTTGCAAGTTTACAATTTTTAGCCATTTTCTGATTTTTTCCTGTGGTTCTTTAGAGCTTTAACGATTTTTAATAAATAGGCACTGTTCGCAAAGTTTGCAAATTTCCGCTAATTTAAGAATTTTTGCCGAATTTTTGCAATTTCTTATTATTTTAGCGACTTTTAATAAATTTTATAGCTTGTTTGATATATTAAAAATTTTCGCTATTTTTGCAAATTTTCAGAATTTTTGCAATTTTCGCTAGACTATCAAAACCTAAATGGGGTTTTGTTAGTTTCGAAAGTACTTTAAGTCGTTTCACAAGATAAATAGTTTGCCCTCGATGACAGTGTTCGTTAAATATACTAATTAATTAACAAAGATGCAACTAGATTAAAATTTTTAACTATGTTGTTAAAATTGAGTTACTGAATTGCTGTATTGTTACCGTAAGCAATAAACTGTGCCGGTAAAATTAACGTTAATTTTAATCGTTAAAAGTTAGAGAATTCCACTACAGGTGGGAGTTTCAGAAACCAAAACGATCTAAGCCCACGCAGTGTTTCAACTGTCAAATGTTTGGCCTGGCTAGCAGATGCAACGTCAAAACCTACTGTGCTAATTGTGCTGGTAGTCACAAAACTACAGAATGCACATCAAATGTCGTTAAGTGTGCAAACTGTAAAGGTTCTCATAAGACCATGTCACCACAATGTCCAAACAGAGCAACATATCTGGAAGTTAAACAGCGTTCTCAGCCAAGAAGAGTTACTAGACCTGTGGTAAACCATTTACATATATGTACTACACATTTTCCAAATGCGTTAAATCAAAGTGTAACGACAAATGCAAATTCGTGGGGAAATGCCCTACCTTCAACTCAGAATAATAATGAAAATCTCTTTTCTCTTGAAGAGCTTAAAACCCTAACTGTTGAGCTAATAAATAATCTGAGCAAATGCAAATCCCGTGCTGATTAATTTCAGGTATTAACCAGTCTTGCATTTAAATTCCTCTCACAATGAACAACAACGTATTAATGGAATGCTCGAGTTGTTCGCTTAACTAATTGAGCACATAGGAGTTAAGATCACGATCGGAAATGAATTTATACATTTATATTCATGTTACTTTTCGGGTGGTTTAAGTGTAAACTCAAACAGTAAAGGAGGTGATTTTAATTGCAGAAACCGTTTATGGGACTGCCATAAAAATAATTGTTGGGGAAACATTCTGTATGAAAAAATTCAACCAAATCATCTTGAAATCGTCTTTTCCTTCAAATGTACGTATATACCAGCTGACCCAAGAAGGCGAACGTCAACGTTAGTCTTATTTATAATCAATAACCCACAAATAATCTGTTCAATAAAGGCGGTAAATGATTTAAGCTCGGACCATCTCCCAGTAGTTGGAAATATAAATGTGAGCTTAGACTTGATTGAAAATACGTCATATGTATAACTTTGGCGAAGCAAACTGGACTAAATATGTTCGATACATAAATAGAAGTCTCCCTTTAAAACCAAACTTTACGGAAGTAATAAGAACATCGAAAATTGATAATTCTATCTTGTCCTTCAACAATACCATTACTGAATCAATAGAATATAGTATACCAAAAAAGAAGCAAATTGTAGCTGACACGAAATTTTAATCCATTTTAGAAACATATCGACCCCTTTGCGCGAAATTATCGTATATGCCAATTTGAAATTTAGTTTTTGATGCAATCTTGTTCTACATTCAAAGAGACGTTAGCTGGGAAAATATTGTAGGCGAATTCCACTTCGTCTTATCGGATCTTATCTAAGCACATGTATATTTTCATTTTGATATTGCAGAGAAAAGTAGAAATTTCTACTCCGTTTTGGGACTCAGCAAAAGTATTAAAAAGAAAACACAAACACATACCACTACTCAAAGATAATTATAAAATATACAGTATACTAGAAGAAAAATGCAATATTTAAGCAGACACTTTTTATTTAAACAACATTCATCCTTATTCCAGTTGTCGTTGTCGTAATCGATCAAGTCGTTTTTTGTCAGAGATTAAAGTAACACACAACCAGTGTTCTTTAATCTCTTACAAAAAAACGACTTGATCGATTACGACAACGACAACCGGAATAAGGCTGAATGTTTCAAATCATCTAAGTGATGACGAAACTATATTAGATGTTAATAATGTCGAAAACAGCATAGAACGTACTGAAATAAACAACATATCCCAAAACGAAAGAAATACCAAAGCCAAAAAAACCTGCTGAATCTCCGGAATCTTATAGACCTATTAGTCTCTTACCATCAATTAGCAAAATATTGGAAAAGATTATTAAGGAAAAAATACTAAATTTTGTTTGTTTACATAAAGTTTTTTCTACAAACCAATTTGGTTCTAGAAGAGAACACAACACCACTCAACCGTTGCTCAAAATTAAAAAAATAGTTTAAAATGGAAACTATTAAAATTGCATTAAGTTTTTTAAGTAATAGAAGTTTTCATGTCTACATTGAAAAAACAAAATCACGTGAAGTACATGTAAATGCAGGAAGGAACCCTCTTCCTGTTTATCATCAATATTGTACAACATTTACACTGCTGATAATCTGACATTTTCGAATTGCACAACAACAATTTTTGCAGATGATATCTCTACCCTACGCTCTGATCTATCTATATTATGATTATATAATAAACAACTTGAAATCAACATTGGTTGAACTAAAGCAATATTTTAACAAATGGAAAATTCTAAAAAAATCCAGAAAAAACAAAAGCCATATATTTTACGAGAAAGCGTAAGTCTTGCTTCACACCTCAGGGCCCATTGCAGTTTGAGAACCACGTCATAAACTGGGAAAAAATTTGTTAAATATCTTGGTGTTATACTAGATACGAAACTAAATTTCAATCATCAGATTCCATACATTGTGGACAAAATAAACAGGGGCACTCAAATTACATACCCTTTAATAAACTGAAAACCAGATCTCTCAATTGAGAACAAAACAATTTTAATTAAATCTATTTTTCACCCAATAATATTTTACTGTACTCCAGTATGGTAAACGTCAGCAAATTGCCATAGAAAAAAGCTCCAAGTGGCCCAAAACAAGATTATAAAGATTATTTTTAAACTTCCGTGGCACTATTTAACGCGACGACTTCACACACTCTCTGGTTTTTCTACCGTCAACGTTAAATCAAACTATTTAACAGAACACTTTATCAGAATATGCGAAAACTCAGAATTGCAACACATAAACGAGCTTATCTCTTTATAAATTTTACAGTTTTAACCATGTTTAAGTATTTTAGTTTATAGGGATTATTTAAGAAGGTTTTTTATTTAATTTTCCTTCAAAACTAACACTCAATTTTCACGATGATTTTTCCCCCATTTTTGAAACATGTCTTTTTTAGTTTGATAGCGAGCTGGGGAGAGAAGTAAAGCAGGGTAGAAAAACTTTAAAAAAAGAGTATTGTAAATATTACAACACAAAATGTCAAAGTAGAAAAGGAATATATTTTGCTAATCTCTTTAAAATAAAATAAATTAAAGTGTAACCAAATGAATATTAAAGAAATACGTATAAAAGGAAAAAAATAATACCTTGAAACGAGAAAATAGCGATCGTACTAATTATCAACCACAAATCAAAGCACAGCGTATTAACAATATACATATGCGAAATTGTTTTTTTTATTACTAAAAAGTTAAAACTGTCAATGGTTATACAATAATAGAAAATTACTTCGAAGCTACTTTATTCGGATTTAAGCAGATATTTTACGCAATAGGAAATTTAAGTGCAGCTATCCTTATAGGATACAATTTCTTAAGAAAAGCTGGTTTAATTTTAGATTTTAAGAAAGGTTTAATAAATTGTTAATGAAATTAAGATATGTCATTCCAATATTAATATGACACTTCCATTTAGAACGGATGTTAAAGCGGAAATTCGTACAACTGCTGGAACTCAAATTTGTAGTAAGCAGTATCCATTTCCCTTATCCGTAAATAATTTTGTAAATGAAGAAATTAAAAGAATGTTAGACGACGGAATAATCAGACAAAGTAGAAGCGCGTACAACTCACCTTCTTATATAGGTCGTACCTAAAAAAGGCTTTAATAGAAATGGCACGCAAAAATGACGCCTGGTAATTGATTATAAAAAACGTAATGAAAATACAATAGAAGAAAAGTATCCTATACCCGACTGTAGTGTAATACTTTTAAACTTAGGAAAGGCGAGTTATTTCCCTACAGTTGACCTTGAATCGGGATTCCATCAGATATTGATAAAGGAAACCGATATAGAAAAAAAAACGTTCTCAGTAAACAATGGGAAGTACGAGTTTTTAGAATGCCATTTGGTCTAAGAAACGCTCCTGGAATTTTTCAGAAGGCCATGGACGATATACTCAGGGAGTTTGTCGGAAAATTTTGTCACGTCTATATGGACGATATCATAGTGTTTTCTAACTCAATCAAGGAGCATACAGTACACTTGAGAACAATTATAAAAAGATTATGGGACGCTCATATGAAAATTTTCCTTGAAAAGTTAAAATTTTATCAACATGAAGTTGAATTTCTAGGATATGTAGTCAGTAATGACATTATTAAAACGGACCCAAAAAAGTTAGAACCATACAAGAATACCCCATACCCATTACTTTGAGCAAACTTAGAAGCTCCTTAGGAATGACTGGGTACTACCGCAAATTTATAAAGGATTACGCTAAAATAACGAAACCCCAAACAAAATACAAACTATTTATCAGGAGAATAGAATGGTAGAATTTCTCAGAATATGTCAAAAAAAGTAAACACAACCCTTTACAAAGAAGCAGTTGATGCATTCAAAAAGGAAAAAGAATTAATGATTAATCAATTGGAATTAGTTCAGCCCAATTATGATAAAAAGTTTATTCTAACGACAGATGCTTCAAGCGTAGCTATCGGCGGAGTATTGAGTCAGGACGGGAAACCGATAACCTTCATATCGAAAACGCTTAACTCTACAGAAAGAAGCTATGCAATCAACGAAAGAGAATTATATGCCATTGTTTGGGCCTTAAAAACCCTCCGAAATTACCTGTACTGTGTAAGAAGAAATACAAACTGATCATCAGCCACTGTCATTTTCAGTCTCTGTCAGAAATCCGAATGCAAATATGAAAAGATGGCATGCCCTTTTTGAAGTATTTGCCCCAAAAATTATATACAAACCAGGTACAGAAAATGTCGCTGCCGATGCTCTGTCTAGGCAGAATTTGAACCAAATTTCAGATGATGATAGCATCCACAGCACACAGCATTGAACAGAAAGTAGCGAAATTTTTCTTACCTTTGAAACTAATAAACCTTTAAACGAATTTAAACAACAAATCCTTTTACTTAAAAACAGACTCACAATTCTCGAATTTATTACCACTTTCGGTAGGACTCGCCATATACATAATAGTATTTGATACAAGAGAAAATCTCTTGACAATTCTCAAAGAATTTTTACAGCCAAATTTAGTTACTGCTATACACTGTACTCAGGAAGACCTATACGAATTTAAAGAAACAGTTAGAAATGCATTTACAAATAAATTCGTTTTCACGGAAATTTTCCCAAATGACATCACAAATTTAGATCACCAACACATTATAGTAGAGCAAA
The DNA here is from genome assembly GCA_949318255.1 of Pollenia labialis. NCBI lineage: Eukaryota > Metazoa > Arthropoda > Insecta > Diptera > Polleniidae > Pollenia > Pollenia labialis. The sequence goes on along the minus strand of OX439139.1, from coordinate 160,028,873 downwards.
CACATGCACGTGCTCATAGAAGTTATAAGGAAAACATTTCCTGCAGCAAAAAAATTGCATTAGATAACGAACCAGGGTTCACCACCCCACAATTCAAATCTCTAATGCAGAGACTACAAATCCAGTTATATTTTGTTATCCACGACACAGCTCGGCCAATGGTCAGGTTGAAAGATCACATTCTACCATATCAGAAATAGCACATTGTATAAAGAATGAATATCACATAAAAGATACAATTGAAACGTTTTATAGGGCCATTCAGCAATACAAGCCTTTCGAAGTATTTTACAATAAAATAAATCACGACGATTTACGACAAGCCCAAGCAAAAATGCTTGAAAGAAATAAAACAACCCAAACAAAAACGTACGAACCTAATCAAGAAATTTATGAAAAACTAATAGGCAAAATAGATAAGTTAGATCATACATATAAAAAACAGAAAGTAAAAGAGGATTTAGGTAATAAAGTAAGAGTATACGGTAGGAATAGGATAATACATAATGAAAATATTAAGTGCTAAAATACTAAAACAAACTAAAACAGATTTAACAAACTAACATTGACCATAGTATAAATAACAACATTAATGCATTTTAACAATTAACCATCGCAACTCATACTAATAGTATTAATCTTAAACTATTTTATTTTTAATTACGATCATGATGATATTTTTCGCTCATATGGTAGTCACAGAGATACAAATCCTGGATTACTCAAACGCAAACTTTATTCAAATTCATTTGGGCCTTACAATGTTGAAAAACGGAAATTTTAAACCAATACATGTTATTGAAATAAATAAATACGTAGAATTGGCCAACACTCTAAATTCCGAATTAATGAAATTGTCTAGAGAAAATACTGCTTTTCCTTTTATGTTAGAAGAAATTTCACAACATAAACCCCAAATTAAAAGAATGACGCCCAGAAAGAGATGATCACCCGATATACTGGGAACCGTGTAGAAATGGTTGGCGGAACCACTTTACCATGAAGGCCACAGAATCATTGAAGATCATATTAAAGGGCTATTAATCAATAAAGAAAAGCAGAGAATTATAAATAAAGAAATAAACGATAGAATTAACGGAATCACTAAGGTGACTAATAGTATAATGAAATTCGCAAATGCTTCAAAAGAAGTTCAAAAAATGTTGTTAAGATGAAGTTTATTAAGTAAGTGAAAATAAAAAGATGACGAAATACATTCTATAGAAAAGGCGGTTGTTACAGAGTTGTATATAAAGTGTACAATAGTAATAAAAATAAAGTGATGTCACTAGAAAGTTACATGTTCATATTTATGGCGCTTTTAAAGTGCAATTATATAAATATATTATCAACACCCCTTCTCAATATTATAAATATTGTTTAAAAATAGATTTATATAAACTCAAAAGTATTATAAGAAAATAAATAAAGCTATTTACATAAACCAATTAACTCTCGCAATTTACATACTTATTTTAATTTTCTGTAAGGGCTTAGTTAAAATGTCAGCCAACATAGAATCCGTGGGGCAATAATCATATAAGACATCCTTCGATTTCCATAAGTCGCGAACAAAATAGTACTTTACATCAATATGCTTACTTCTGGGGCATATCTTTTCATCTTGAAGTATTTTTAGGCAGCTCTGGTTATCTTCAAAAATTATTGGATTTAGTATATCAATTTCAAATTCTTTCATTAGCTGAATAATCCATAAAAGTTCTTGAGATGCCTCCGCAAGAGCCACGAACTCAGCTTCGGTAGAAGATAAAGTAACATTCGCTTGCTTTCGGCTGGCATAACTAATAACAGCATCACCAAGCTTGAAAACGAAACCGCTTGTAGATTTGCGACCATTTACGTCACCTGCCTAGTCAGCATCAGCAAAGCCTTTTAATTCTAAGTTAGACTAATGCCCAATTTTCAGGATAGTATTTAAATCTATATTAAGTTAATTTTCATAACAAACTTAAATCGTATTTAAAACAGATTGTGTTTTTGAGTTTTATTTGAAAAGTCTTATTTAATTAAGATAAAAGTATGGTAGCACTACTAAATACAAAAAAAAAAAATATAAAAAAGTGTAATTATCTACAAGGTGGTCTGAAAAAACAGCTGACTGTTAATGCTTTGCCTGTTGTTGTTGTATTTTTGTGATATTCAGGCCACCTTGCTAAAATATTACAATGGAAACTTAAGTTGAAATTAAGTGTACCACATCGGTGACTTAAGTTTGATTTAAGTTTTTAGTGAAGAAAAGAATTTTGTATTTAAATCGATTTTAAAAATAAATGTGTTTTAATATCAATCCTGAAAACTGGGCATTAGACCCAACGCATAATTTTAAATTTCCAGTTCCCTTAAGGTATTTAAGAACTCGTTTGACCTCTGTCCAATCATTTTCATTTGGGTTACTTGTTTTTCGAGATAAGATTGAAACGGCGACAGCAATATCCGGTCGAGTATTGTTTGAGACGTACAATAGTGATTCGATCGCTTTTCGGTATAAATTGTTGTTTTCGAGTAGATTATTGGAATTTCCCTTTAAATATCCGGGATCCATTGGTATAGATGAAATCTTTGCATCTTGAAGATCGAATTCATTTACAATTTTGTTGATGTAACTCTCTTGAGATAAATCAAATAAACCATCAGTGAAGCTTACTTCAATGCCCAAGTAAAGCCTTAAATCACCCAATTCTGTTATGTCAAAATGCAATTTAAGTATACGTACAACATCTTCGATCTCCTCATCGGATTTAGAGGCTATAATAATGCCGTCCACATAAATTAAAATATATGTGATTGAATCTACACCACCTTTCACATACAAACAAGGCTAAGCCTTTCCCCTTCTGAATCCCGAATCAATTAAGATCTGATTGATACGGAGATTCCAGCAACGAGCCGACTGTTTAAGTCCATACAAGCTATGGTTCAATTTACAAACAAAACTTTCCTTTCCAGGCATAACAAACCCTTCAGGTTGTTTTAGATATATATCAGAATTTAACTCACCATAAAGGAACGCCGTCTTAACATCAACGTGACGCACTTTCATTTTCTTGTGACTTGCAATGGCTAATAAACTTCTAAATGTAGTCTGCTTTACAACCGGCGCAAAAATTTCGTCGTAGTTTTCACCGTATTTTTGGGAAAATCCCTTTGCGACCAATCTAGCTCTGTACTTTTTTTCATTATCAATTGTTTGTTTAGTTTTAAAACCCCATTTGCAGCCAATCAGTTTACCATCACGAGGTAGTTCCATTAAATTCCATGTTTTGTTATCTTGCAGTGCTTTCATCTCTTCCTTCATAGCATTCAGCCATTGTTCGCTGTCCGATCTAGATAAAGCATCATCATAACTTACCGGATCATTTTTAACATAAAATTTGTATCCATACTTTTTCGGAGGAACGCCCTTGGTAGGTCTTGAAGAAGCTCTAGGAGCAACATCAACATCATCCGGTAACGTTTCCGAATCAATCGACAAAAACTCCTCATCAGACTCAAACCCATGAAAATCGTCTGTGCTTATTTCATCAACATCTGGGTCCAATACCTCTGGTGGTTGAGACGAAACAATTTTGGAATCAATATTTGAGAGTGAAGCATAGACATTGTCATCATTAGGAACACTGTCATCCACCAAAACATTATCATTTGATTCCAAAAATTTTACATTACGGCTAATAATAATCTTATTGGTCTCACTATTTAGCAAACGAAACGCTTTTGAGTCCTCTGCATAACCCACTAGATTGCATTTGACAGCTACAGCATCCAACTTTTTGCGTTTCACCTTGTCCACATGGTCGTATGCAACAACACCAAAAACACGAACATGGCTCAAGTTTGGAGATTTTCCGAACCACAACTCAAATGGTGTTACACTTACAGCAGCTGATAAAAGACGATTTTGTATGTAGTTAGCGTTGTTAACTGCTTCAGCCCAGAATTTGATATGCATATCCGCATCATACAGCATACACCTGGCCATCTCCATCAAGCTTCGATTCTTCCTTTCTGCAACCCCATTTTGTTCAGGAGTATAGGGGGCAGTGAGTTGATGTTTAATACCCTTGCTCTTAAAATAGTTTTGCATTCTTTTGTTCACAAATTCTCCACCGCGATCAGTTCTGAGAACTCTCAGGCGTTTTCCAAATTGATTTCCGATTGTTCAATAAATTCCTTTATTTTATCGAATGCCGAATCCTTTGATGGAATAAAGAAAACGGTACAATAACGGCTATAATCATCAATCATCGTTAAAAGATAACGATTACCACTAGGGGTTTTGTTTTGCATAGGGCCACATAAATCACAATGTACCAAGTCTAAAATTTCATTAGATTTGGATTCCGACGCCTTTGGAAATGGATTTCGTGTGAGCTTTGCTTTTAAACACACTTCACAAACCAACGTACAGCTACATTTCTTTATTTTTACACCCTGCACCAACTCCTTAGAAACAGTTGAATTGATAGCATGAATACCTCTGTGACCAAATCGACGATGCCAAACATGAACGCAATCACTTTTACAATTGGATACCATATTCGCCTTATGATGATGATTTAATACAAACAAATTATTTTTTATTGAAGCCTTTGCATAAATATGACCATTTTTAGATATTGTACAAACATTTGCATTAAAAGACACTTCAAAACCGTCATCAGTCAACTTCCGAACAGATAACAAGCTTCCATCTAATTCAATGATAAATAGCACATTTTGGACAAGAATTTCCTTGCCTTTATAAAACAATTTGCAATCACCCTTTCCGCTTGCCTTCAACTCAGTACCATCAGCCAAATAAATGGTTTCAATTTGTTGTTTATTCACGTTTACGAAATATTTTACATCACAGCACATATGTCACGTTGCAGCTGAATCAATAAACCAGTCGCCGTTTGATTTTCCATTCATGACACCAAAGCAAACATTCCTATTTTCATTTTTCACAATATTGGCGCGGTTGTTTTTTGACTTCTGTTGGTTTTTGTTGTTGATTATGTACATTTTTGTTCGTGCATTCTCGTTTAAAATGACCTGGCTTGCCACACGAAAAACATTTAGGCACAAACTTTTTCTTGTATATTTTAAACGCAGCCTCACTTTCTTGCTCGCATCCAGATTTCCTTTTGAATTCTTGAAGTAATTTTTCCTTCACCAAATCAAGAGTGAGATCCGCTTCAGCACGCATTTCCAATGATGAAATTAAAGAGTTATACTCTACCGGCAATGTACCCAGCAAAAACGCAACAGCCTTATGTTCTTTCATATCCTCACCCAAATCACGTAGACGATCCACAATTGATAAAAACTCATTGATATGGCCTTCCATGGTTTGACCACTAACCAACCTCTTCGATGACATTTGTCTTAGAAGACTCACTTTATTCGTCATATTAGACTTCTCGTGATGTTTTTTCAATGTGTCCCAAAATTCCTTTGCAGTTTTTAGTTGCTTGATGAGTACCTTTTGGGATTCCTCCACCGCAAGACCAATAGCAGCTCTTGCCTTACCATCACGTGTCAACCATTTACCATCCTGCACCACAGGAACAGCATCAACTACAACATCCCACAATTCTCTTTCCAGCAGCAACAACTCCATGTTGAATTTCCAAACATGGTAATTGGAACTTGACAATTTAGGGAATTGTGCGTACGATGTATTCATTTTTTAAATAATAGGTATTATTAAAAAAAAACTTTAATTAAAAAAAACGATTTTAAATTAAACACGTGTGTAGGCCCATAACCTGTTGTTAAGATGAAGTTTATTAAGTAAGTGAAAATAAAAAGATGATGAAATACATTCTATAGAAAAGGCGGTTGTATATAAAGTGTACAATAGTAATAAAAATAAAGTGATGTCACTAAAAAGTTACATGTTCATATTTATGGCGCTTTTAAAGTGCAATTATATAAATATATTATCAACAAAAAACAGTAGAGGATAACCTCACTAACAAAATTAGAATATTAAAAGAAGAAATTACTAATATAGAATATGCCTTACAATGGGCCAAGGTAGGAATTATACACTCCTTCATCTTGTCAGAGAAAGAAATTGAAGAAGCTAAAATATTTCTAGATTCCGAATCATTTCCTTACAATAACTTGGAGGAAGCCTTAAGCTTTGTCTTAATAAAAATTGCATCTAATGATAATACCATAATATATATTGTAAACTTGCCGTCTATTGACAAGGTTATTTGTGAAAAGTCAATAATTAAGCCAATTAAGAAGAATAATAGAATTATAAAAATGAACTATGAAAATATAATTCAATGTAAAAATGTTAACAAGGTTTCTTTCAAATGTGCTAAATTCCCATTTCATACTATTGAGAAACTGAAATTTATTGTTGAAGGGATAAACTATTCCTATGCGAATTTCATTGGTTGCTTAGGCCAGATCGTCAGGAAACTTCATCCAAAGATTTTAGAAAAGCTTAAGAAATTATACAAATAAAACTGTTAAGCGAATAAGAATTATAAACCTCAGTTTTACCTGTAACAATTTCAAAGCTTAAACGAAAACAATAACAATAAACAGTGAGTTTATCTTTTCTTACAGTCCCGACTACAATTGGTCAACACTAAATGCAGTTGTAAGTGGGTTAAGAAAAAATAAAAACAAATTACTTTATTTTATTTTGCCAGTTCAGTTTATTTACTCTGCCACATGCATATTAGTTATTAAAGTTTTTCTTGGGATTCAAAAATTAATTAGCAAAGTTTCTTTCAAATGTGCTAAATTCCCATTTCATACTATTGAGAAACTGAAATTCATTGTTGCAGGGATAAGCTATTCCTATGGGCATTTCGTTGGTTGCTTAGGCCAGATCGTCTTTTTTGCAATTAAAGATAAATGTGTTGAAATAAATAAACTATGTATTTGCGATAAGAAAAACTTAATAGATTTAAGTGAAACAAAATTTATCCCAAATCTGTTAACCAGCCAGAAGCATGAGTGTACAATTGGTAATTATCAACATGTCCCTTCTATCGAAGAATTATACGAAGGTACAATATTACTAAAGAATTTTAACGGATCTGTTAATGATGAAGGATATGAAACTCATGCTTTATCCGGAAATATCTTATTCAATTTCATAATGAAACTTTAATTATAAAAAACAAAACTTATACTTCAAAAGAAAATGTTTTTGTAAAACCTATTCCTTCTATTTTGCAGTATTTCTCTGGGAATCCGCCAGGCGAAAAAATTTTGTCCTTGGAACTTATCAAGGAACTTAATGTAAATATTGAGGAATTAAAATCAATCAGTACAAAAGGCAATATCACAACCTCAATAAACTTTTCTCTATCAATTATAATGGTTGTGATAATTTTATGTTGTTGCAAAAGATACATGAGTAGTTTCTCAGTGAACCTACCTTCTAATGAAAAAACTACACAATCTCCTGAAACTTCACGAAGGAACAGTGATCAGAAAAACGAATCCCACTTTATTAAATAATTCAATTGGTGACAATTGATTTTAGGAAGGGGGACCTTAAGTCCACTTACGGTTCTGATCTCTTAGGATGATGTATGTGATGAATACGTCTTCGCGGGAGGTCGAGAATACTGAAATGGTGTGTGACTAAAGGTTACTCATCTTGTCAGGATAATGAGGCGGTGGTGGAATGTACACTTCCGGTCCATTATAAGTACATATAGCACGGCGTGGCAGCCCGCGGGTTCGCCCCCTGCAATGTGGGGGCTTTACCAGTGGTTGGAGCGCGAAATATGCACTTTTTAGGACAACATGGTTGGTAGCAGTGCCCAAAGAAACTAGTCGTTAACAGCTCCCCTCAGCGTCAGGACAAAGCGCTGTTGTATGTTAATTGCCTAGTCCACGCATGCCCGTGGAACAAAAATGAATCCCTTTTTAACAAAAATAACAAACAACAACAAACCAGGACACGACGTACGGGATTGACAAGGGACAGTCGGAAGTCACGGTCTGTGAGTCGGAGAGTACTCTCACGACTGTTCATGAGAACATAATTAAGCAGGAGAGACAGGTACTGACCGACCTATATGTGGACAGTCTTCTGGGACTATCGAGTGACTTCTGTGGTGAAACTTAGAATACTCAAGGATTGGAGGAGCTGACTCTGCTCTCTGACACGGAGCACGAGGAGAAGGCGCAGAGCGGAAAGAGGAGTTCTCTAGCATATCTGGATAAGATGGCGAAGAGAGATCCTTCAACGTTCTCCGCGAGGGATAGGCACCTTCTAGGAAGACCCCGACAAAGCGTCGCTAAATTCGAGAGAATTTACGGAGGATGGCAACGGACTGTACTTTTTTTTTTTTTTTTTTTAATATTTATTTATTTAATTAGAAAAATTACTGTACAACAAGACTTTCAATCTTATATAATAGTACTGCTGATACAGTGGCAGATTTATTTGAAGTTACTTAGATATTAGAGAAATTATTTATATTAATAATAAGTAAAAGTAGACAATAATTTTAATATAAGTTACAAAATTTTAAGCAAAATGAGAAAATATTGCAATGTTAAAGTGCTTAGCATTGCCTAGGACTTGTATATTAGATGGGAGTTCATTCCAGAGACGGATGGCATTAACGAAGAAGTGTCTTTCTAATATTAGTTTACGGTATCGAATGGAGTTTATTTTGTATCCTCTATTGGATCTTGAAAACGTTATTCTTTTGTAAAGATACTCAGGTTGTTTACTATAAATAATTTTGTGCAAAAATAGTAGAGTGCGGCATTTAAGTAGGTTTTCAAAAGGTACATTAAAGATTTGGTAAGAAAACTGTGATATTCTACTGTATCTAGTTTTACCATAAATATATTATTTATTTATTTATTTAATAGTAAGTTACATAATTTCTTACATTCTAAGGAAACAAATATTGCACAGAAATGGCTTTCCCTTATATCTTAAATATTAATAGGTTTATAACAAAAATTCAAGTATATTCATAAATAATTTATAATTTTGAAGGAAAACTATTAGCAAAAACCTTCAATATGAAGAAAACAAAGATACATAAATAACAAAGAGTATCAATGACAGTACATTATAACAATTATAAGCCTGATTGCAACAAATAATAAATTTTAATAAAGTGTACAAATAAGTGGATTTTCGGAAAATCCACATTTTGTTTCAAAACGAGACTTTAATATCTCAATACCTTCTGAAACGGTGTTGGTTTTACTGATAAGATGTAGTCTTATGGTAGAGAAATGCCATGGCAATTTTAGAGCCATTTTCAATATTTAGTTTTGCGCTATTTGAAGACGTTTAATGTGGGTTTTAGGACAGTTACCCCACACAGGACAACCGTAAAATATAATAGCCTGAAATATTGTTTTAATTATCAACATTTTATTGCAGTTACTAAGAATGGATTTTCTGCTAATAAGTGGGTATATTGACTTTATCAATAATATGACATATATGGGGGTTAAAAGTTAGTTTAGTATCTAAACAAATTCCAAGATATTTAATATTGTTAGACCAATTAATGCTGCAGCCAGAAAGAGTGAGATTACTACTAGGTAGATACAGAGGTTTTCTTTTCCTTGTGAAAAAGATGGCTTGTGTCTTATTTGGATTGATGTTTATCCTCCATTTTGTATAATACTCCTCCAATCGGTTTAATGTGCATTGAATTTCAATCAAAATATTCTGACTGAGTTCATGAGTATAGTAAATTGCCATGCCATCTGCATAAGCAGCGAATTTACATGGCCTAATTGAGGGCATGTCAGCACAATAGATATTATATAAAATTGGTCCAAGAACAGAGCCCTGCGGTACACCTGCTGGAATGCTGTTTAAATCAGAAAAGGAATTTCCTACAGAAACGCAGAAATATCTATCACACAAAAAGTTTTTTACAAGCTTTACAAGAAACAATGGAATGTTGAATTGAATCATTTTGTATATTAAGCCACAGTGCCAGACTGAGTCAAATGCTTTTTCAACGTCGAGTAGTACAAGTGCTGTAGATTGTTTTGATACTAAACCATTTTTGACATCATTACAAATTCTTTTGACCTGATGAATAGTTGAGTGAGATCTTCTGAAACCAAATTGTTCATCAGGTAATATCTTTTTAGTATTTAGAACGAGCAAAATTTTTTCGCTTATAATTTTTTCAAGAATTTTTCCCAGACTACTTAATAAACTTATAGGCCTGTAGTTCTCAGGGTTGTTTAGCATTTTGCCAGGTTTTGGAACTGGTATAACTTTGGCAGTTTTCCAAGTATTTGGAAAGTACTGCAAGTTCAAACAGGAATTGTATATGCTAGTTAAAAAACGAACACCAATTTTAGGTAGATTTTTTAGCATTCTATTATTTATTTCGTCTAAACCACAGGATTTCCTTTTATTAAGATTACATATAATAATCTCAACGTCATTTACCGTAACTTTTTCGGAGGAAGGAGTAACAATATCAATGCCATAGAAGTGATCAATTACTTGATGGACCATATTGGTATGATTAGTTAACATTTGCCTTGTCTTCGTCTGAAACTAGGATACCATCAGGTGTTAATAGAGAATGACATCTTCTTGTCTTATTCTTCAAAATTTTGGTAACATTCCAGAAAGGTTTTGATCCTTTGTCCATTGTACTTAGTTTTTTATTCCACTGCCGGTTTCTAAACAAATGAATTTCATTACGAATAAAGTTGGAATATTTGGTCATTAAGTTGAAATAATATAATTGCCTGTATCTCACCCAATCTCTACGAAATTGATTTCTTAATTTAATTAGATTTATAATATATTCAGGAAGCTTCATAAAATTATTTTTGGGTGAAGTCTTCGGAACTGACTGTCTAACGGCTTCTAACAAGGCGCTAGTAAAAACTCCAACATTGTTATCTATAGCGTCAGCAGTACTGAATATCGAATCAGTAACAGCATCGCTTAGAGTATCTTTCAAAACATTTTTGTATTTATTCCAATCGGCACATTCAAAATTATAAACTTGTCTATTTACTATTGGGGTAGATGTAGACAAATCAAATGATACCGGTAGGTGATCAGAGCTTAGATCATTAATGGTAAGAGGGTTAGAGATGAACTGTGGAATATTAGTTAAAATTAAACCAAGAGTGGATGGGTTGCTGTTTGACGCAGCAGGAATATAGGTGTGAGAATAAGGAAATAATATAGATACAGGAAAATATGATGTAAGGTCATTAAGAATATTTCCCCACTGATTAGCACGTAAACAGTTCCAATTTCTATGTCGAGAGTTAAAATCACCACATATAAGATACTCGTCGTTATTGTTCAAAAGTTTTCGTAAATCATTTTTATATTTGGCCCTTAGCGCACTGTCATTTTGTCCACCAGGAAATTATACACTGAAAACATAAAGTAAGAGGTCCGACCAGTATTTATTTTAATACCAACATTCTCAATTACATCAGTATTAACTTTGGGAATTACCATAAAGGTTATTGTTTTCTTAATAAGAATGGCAACACCACCACCGTTTTGATTGATTCGGTCTTCTCTAATACACGAATAATTAGGATGATACAGGGTATTTGATTGAGTGAGCCAAGTCTCACTCAATAGACAAATATCTATATCATAAGTATTTAAAAAATTTACAAATTCAGAGACTTTGTTACGGATACTTCTACAATTCCAAAATACTATTTTTTTATTTGACAAAGCCATTTTTTAAACATTTTTATAGACAAACTTAAAAGCTTATTGTGAAATAACACCAAATTGTTCTTGTTTGTTTTTGCATGCACTCAGCTTGGTAATCAACTCCATGGTGAGAGTAATAAATTCCTGCTCAGAAAATAAATTATTCTGATGATTGTCGTTAGAACTATTATCATTATTGTAGGTATGGGGGAGATTTATTTCAACATTATTGTTATTAATTTTGTTTGATCTCCAACTCTGTTGGGTAACTGGATGTGATGTTTTTAGATTAACATTGTTGTTGCTAATGAGATGTGGGAAGTCAACAAAATTATTGCTGAGATTAAATTGATTGGAATTTACTGCTCTCTGAGAACGATTAGAACGATTCGCTATTTTCTCTCTCATTTGGATATAAGCAGAACGACTTGGGCATGATGGATCAGTTGATTTATGATTATTACCGCAGTTGGCACATTGGATTTTATTTTCTGCTTGGCAGTCGACAGTTTTGTGTTTTTCTGCACAATTCGCACACCGCACCTTAACATTACAGCCCTTCTCCCCATGACCGAGCATTTGACACTTTCTGCATTGCACAGGTTTGTTTTTTATTTTATGTTGATATTCCCATTTAATTATTGTGCGAAAAAGAGATTTAACATTTTTTCTGAGATCAATCATCTTAATGGTACCGTTTTTAAAATAAACAATGTAAATTGTATCAACATAACCTTGAAAATTTCTTTTTATTAACTTTACTTCAGTACAATCTAAACCAAGAGAAATAAGTTCTGATTTTACTTGTGTCTCCGTTTTGCAGTCAAGACCATGAAGAATTACTTTGAAAGGTTTGTTGTTTTTGCTTTCATGCGTAAAAAATTTACAATTATTTTCACGTAATATCACCAATATCAAATTATAAGTTTCAATAGTTTCACAGATGATTTTTAAACCAATAGACATTTTTTAATTAGGTATTTTGTTACACTTTTTTTATTTAACAATTTAATAATATCTTCCGTATTTTGTGTTAAGACTTTTATAGGAGATAATTTTATAGTTTGGCTTTTTTCGCTTTTTCCACTGTCCATTTCAGTTTCATCATTATCATCAACCTTATCAAAGACTTGTAAAGGAGTCCAGAAGTTTCTTCTGGACTCCGTTTTTTGTAATTTTGAAGAAGACATAATGTCTTCATCAAAAGAAGCACACGAACGTTTAGTAATTTTGTTTTTTTTTTTTATTTTAAAGAGCAAAATGCATATAACACGTCTAGCACGTACGATTGCCAAGGCAAGACTGACCATAAATATATCTTGCAACATTATTAAATGTAACTTTGAGCTTAGTCTGGCATAGTGAATTGCAGCTAGAAAAAATTTCGCAACTATAAAGAAGTGTCGGCAGTAAAAATGTCCTGGCAAGAAGCATGCGTATATTAAATGGAGTGAAATATTGCGTGGTCCAAAGATTTCTTAGCATGGAGTAAGTTTTTCCACAAACGAAGTTTACGTGACTTGACCAGGTTAGTTTATTATTAATTACAATTCCAAGGTTTTTTGCAGTATCAACTATGTCAATTACGGATTGCCCAACGAGTATTGGTGGTAGATTTGAGTGTACATAGCTGCTTTTGCTTATCAGTATTGCCTTGGATTTTTTGCGTTTAAACAAAGACCATTTATTAAGGCCCATCTATGAACTTTATCAAGATCATGGTTTAACTTTTCGATGCATTCATTGATACTAGATGGCGAACAGCTAATGTAAAGTTGTACATCATCAGCGTACATGTGAATTCCACAATAGCTGACTCAAGACGGTAAATCCAAGCTTACGAGAGCACCAGAGGATTGGAACAATCACAGGGTGCAGCTCAACAGGTATAAAGGGAATCTAAAAAAGGGCAAAGCGACTATCATGGAGACAATTTTGTGTATCCACCGATAATGTCAACGAGTTGTCAAGATTCCGACGGATTTTATCCAATGACCCTAAGGCCCTGGGATGCATCCAAAGGAATGACGGCTCATGGACTGAGTCTAGCTCTGAGACCCTAACCTTACTCATGGAGACGCACTTTTCCGGGTGCATGGAAACCAGAGGTATGGAAGATGGTCAGTGGGACGTGATGTCCATGACATCGGATCATACCTCCCCTTGCGTTGAGGAAATGGTCACAAGGGAAAAGCTGGCGTGGGCGGTGAATACTTTCGACCCATATAAATCACCGGGTCCGGACGGCATTCTCCAGCTATGCTTTGCAACATCCCGGACGATGCATCATTTCTGCTGGTGAATATATTCATGAAGTGCCATAGTAGGAGGTATCTGCCTAGGGGGTGGAGAGAGTTTAGAGTGATTTTATACCCAAGACTGGTAAAGCGGGCCACTTGAAACCGGGGGATTTTAGACCTATTAGTCTGTCTTCATTCTTGTTGAAGACTAATAGATTTCGATCTTAGGGGTAATATTGAGACCCGCCTTATTAGCAACGTTCAACATGCCTACCTGAAGGGTAAATCTGCGGAGAGTGCGTTACATGAGGTGGTGGGTTGTACTGAGCACTGTCTGAGGCTCTCACCGCGTTTCTGGATATAGAAGGAGCCTTTAATAACATTAGGATTGAGGCGATTAGGGATTCGTTGATGGAGTTGGGAGTCGAGGAGTTTCTGGTTGAGTGGATAGTCCGCATGCTTAGCAGTAGGATTATAAACTCAAGCCTGGGGGATCATGTGATATGGATGAGGTAACCAGGTGGAAACCACAAGGGGGGTTCTGTCGTCTCTACTGTGGTTGCTTGCGGTCAACGGGATTCTCAGATCATTTGATTCCATGGATAGGAAAGTTGTTGCCGGACGACATAATTCTGCTGGTCAGGAGAAAATTTCTGTCCACGACCGGGAAAATTATGCAGATGATGCTGGGCGAACTCTCGGCATGGGCAAAGGATAGGGGGCTGTGCGTTAACCCTGTGAAGACTGAGCTGGTGCTATTAACAAGAAGGTACAGAAAAGAGGGATTTAGGGGGCCAGTGCTAGATGGCGTCGATTTACCTCTATCGGCCGATGCAAAGTAGTTAGGTAATATTCTGGGCTGCAAACTGTCTTGGAAGAGAAATACTGAGAGGATGAGAATGGGACTCAATGCATACTACACATGCAGGAACTCCATCGGTAAGAACTGGGGTCTGAGTCCGGATATGGTAAACTGGATTAACACATCGGTGGTTATACCTATACTTACCTATGGATGCACCGTTTGGTGGAGTGCGTTGAGAGAACATAGCTATAGGAAGATGCTCAGCAAGGTTCAAAGGAGTGCATCTCTTGACATCACAGGCGCAAGGAGAAGCACTCCACAGGAAGCGCTGGATATCCTACTATATCAGTCCCCAATTAAGAATTATGTAAGGAGTGTAGCTGCTAGGAACTTTCTTAGACTTTACGAGTCTTCCTTAGTTAAACCTAGGCGGGATGATCACACGAGAATTTTGTTCGAGGTGGGTCTGCTTGATCCGGGTATTATTCACCAGGGAATTTTGGATCATAGGACTATGACCCTGGAATTCGGTGTAACACCACCAATGGAGTTCCCTGATAGGGAAATTTGGAGTGGATACAATATACTGTTTGAGGGGTGGGCAGTATATACGGATGGATATCGCGGACACTGAAGTGAAAAGGTCATTCAGACTCCCTGATGAGTGCAGTGTCTTCCAGGCTGAGATCCTAGCGATCTGGAGGGCGACGGAAGTGATACTGGACCACATCGTGGGTGGATCTGTGGTGACAATTATACGGGAATGCTCTTAGGGAACTCATGGAGTTATTCAATGTGATGCTGTGTTGGGTACCTGGACACTGCATGTTTGAAGGAAATGAGGTGGCGGACGAACTCGCGAGAGGGGGCTCCAATCTGGACTAAGTGGTAAGGGACGGGGGGTAAGGCCACCCCTATGTTACTACTATATGGTGATACGGGAGAAATTCCGTGAGGACGTTAACCGATCCTGGACGAACAGAACGGATTGCAGGGTGTCTAGGGCACTATGGCCCAGATTGGACGCGGGGGCAACCAGGGTTCTACTGGGAATGGACAGAGGTGGTCTAAGAACGCTTTTAGGGTTCTTGACGGGTCATTGTCCTGTTAGGGCTTTTACGAGCAAATGGGAAAACACCATACCGGACTTCTGCAGGTTATGCGATGATTCTGAAGAGCTGGAGACGATCGAGCATGTACTGTGCCATTGTCCTAGGATGTAGGGTCTCAGACAGAAGTGGCTAGGAGATAGATTTTACGACGAACTGGGGTGCATCGCTGGATGTAATCCGGCTGATCTACTGGGGTTTGTCAGGGAAACATTGCGGTTGTTTCTGTTGAGGGGACTTTAGAGAGGGTATAGTTCTACGTGGTACCTACTAACATTCTAACTTTCCTAATTCTAACCACCTCATTTTTCTTTTCTTAACTTTTCTCTTTCTATCATTGAGGGGATTCGCAATGGACCGCATTGGTCTCCGAGTGGAAATGTGCCCGTGGGCACATAACCCTTCTTAACCTAACCTAACCTAGGAAGGAAGAGTGAAGAATTCAGTTTCAGCTGAAATTCTTAAAACAAATTCAAATAAATTCTTTCGGTATCAGATTGCAACACACGCTTAAAATATTCCTATATATTATGCTGACGCTATGTCTGCAGTTTAAACAACATTAAAATATAAAAAACGTTCCCACATTTTGTTCTGACAACAAAAAAACAAACAAATATTAAATATGCTTCTGGATGAGTAACAAGGCTATTCTAAGTTAGACTTAGGAAAGTAAGGTTGGATAAAATAAAAATAAATGTTTTTAACAAAAATTTTAGTTGGAACTTTAATTTGCACAGTTTGTGGCTAACTGACTTTGATTGAATAAAAAATGTCTGAGTTAACGTGGATGAAAGCTAAGATTTTACGAAAATATTAGAGTTTGTTTTACCAATTATTGTTATTTTGGAAGATATTTGTACCGCAATTAATAACAAAATCCATATTTGAATATCTTTATTGAATAGTCAAATTTATTACAAAAATTTTAAGCCGTAACGGACCGAAATCGGATCAAAACTAAAAATCTTCTAATAAAAAAACGAAGAGTTTAAATTTACTAGCATATATGCCGTACATACATACATTATTAAATTGCGAACCAGATTGAAGATGATAAATTTGAAAAAGTGATATTTTATTGTTTTTATTATAGGATTTTTAGTTTTTATCCGATTTCGGTCTATCATTTCACTGGATGGCAGATGAAAGAGAAGTATATAACAAAAAACACAAATGTACCGTAATTTGATAAATGTGACGTGATGAAAGAAAACTGAGCTCCTATTCGGCTTAAGCATGCCAAAAAACATAGTCAGTTTTTCAATGTCGACCTGTGTAATTAATAAATGGTAGAAAAGTAAAAAAATTGCGTTTTTATATACTTTTTTCATAATTTTTAAAACAAGAGTTGATCTTAAACCCACCTGGTGCCCCGCTTGTTACAAAACAAAGTTTTCGATTCGTGCACAGTGTTATCTTTGTTATAAATTGATAACACAGAAAAAGCATATTTAAAAACATATGGAACAAATTGTTTAAAATTAAGAATAGATTTAAATTCTGCTCTCCTGGTCCCTGTTTCTCAAAACGACAGGTAAAAATCTACAAGTAAAATACGTTAAAACATTTTGTTTTTGTTTCAAATCTATTTTGATTGTAGTTTTGTAACTTGTAGTTTTGAGAAACAGGGCCCTGGTAGCAATATTCACCCTTATCGTAGTTGGCAAATTTAAAATACGCTTGCGACTGTTTGGTAATAGATAAAAGGAAATAAGTTCACGTTCTATTTAACCTATTAGCAAATAGTCGCAGGCGTATTTAAAATTTGCCAAACACGATAAGGGTGAATATTACCAACCATTGATAATAGTTGAAATTATAAGAGCCAACAGGTGTAAAAAAGTATACATATTGTGAAAAAGTATACATACGTATGTATTTGTTTAGCTGGGACGTTTTTTTGATAATATATATGCATGCTCTATTCTGATATAAAGAGCTTATTTGTTTACTTTTAAATTTTTTGCGGTCTTTTTTAGTGTTTTAGTATTAACCAACAAATTAAATGATTTAATGATATGGTGAGACATTTTATAGACCGTTGTTTGCAGTTTGTTTTGATTAGTAGTTATTTACAGACATACCGACAGATAAATACATTTTGACTCTTTTAATTATGTGCCGGTTTTTTAGAATTTTAAATACATTTATTGTATTCACATCAAGCAGGTGTTTAATATAATTGAAAGTTGGTTAAAAATGTTGTTTTTGTGATAAGATAAAAAACAATTTTAAGTGGTAGAATAATTATTCCTCAGAAAATTTTTTTTTACATCATTGTTATTTAGGGTTATTGATAGTCTATTAAGGCCTTAACATATTTTTATGGAAATTTATGAACAAATATTTAATTAGAAAACTTGAAGAAACAAGATTTTCTTCAAAATACTTAACGAAGACGATAATGATAAAATTTGTATAAAACATAAGCAATTACCTTTATTCTATCATCACTCATTAGAACACTTAAGTCGTCATCAACTGGTAAATAGAGAGCCTCACTAGCCATTTTCAGCTCACGTAATTTCATTAACTCGGTTTCATTGAGTTCTCGTGATATGTTGATACTTGTTGAGGGTGAACACACCAAAGAGGGTTGACATTGCAATGGCTGTTGTTGTGAAATACAATTTATATGGCTATATGGTGTTTCTCTCCCCATATTATGCGGTGCTTGTGATAAATGATTCATGGAATTAAAATGTTCATGTTTTATTCGCGGCTCAGGTGGTAAATTGTTAAAGGCTTGAAATTCTATACGTATCACTTCCGTGAGTACTGATTCTAAAGAATTTAAACTATCACCATTTGTATAGGGACCTGAAGAATTAGCTGGAAATGAATTTTGTATAAAAGTTTTGATATCGAAATGTTCACTGGCAAATTCAGCAGCTGCTGCGGCATCAACTTCAGAGGGCGGTGATAAAAAACCTCCTGAAGAAGTGCTGGGTAGCTCATCATGGTGCTGTGGCATTAGTGGAGTAGAAGGTGCGGTAGAACTTATGTTAGGCGATGAATTGTAGTGTAAAGGTGATTGCATACTTAAAGGCTCCGATGGTGCACCTGAATTGGATAAAGGTGGTGAAACATAATGGTCGCTATCCACAGTCAAAGGAGTGCTTGGTGTGGGCGAATGTGAAGTCGAAGTTAATGTTGGCGTCATAATAACAGTATTTACATCATTCGGACTGGGGTAATTAAGCATAGAATGTATTAGAGTATTTTCATTTGCCGGTAAAGCAACATTTGGATTTTTTGTAATTGTAATTGCAGTTGTGGATTGTATGTTTTCCGATAAATTTCCAATAACGGGCAAACTCTGCACACTCTTAATTACATTTTTGAGTTCTAAATTATCTTCCGAGTTTCCATTTTCATTGTGACCTTTAAATATTTGATTTAACATGCGCAGAGCTTCAGCCGGTGTGTTAATAAATTTATTCATTATATCCACGGCATTTTCTGGAGAATCCATTAAATTCTTAATGAACTGCAAAACTTCTTGAGGTGAACTAACAATTTTTGATATTATTTCTAAAGCATCGGTAGGCGAGCTCATAAATTTGGTAAATACTGTTAAAGCATTAAAGGGTGAATTCATAATTTTACTAATGATTTTTAGGGCATCTCCTAGAAAACAGAAGCAATAATAAATTTAAATATTTTTTTAATTTCTGGAAACTCCATACCTGGATAATTAATTAAATGTGATATCAAACGTAAAGCATCTTTTTGAGAATGTATAATTTTTTCCAATGTCGCTACTGCTTCTGCGGGAGTTTTCATTAATTTACTTATAGCTTGTGACGCCCTATCCGGATCTCCCACAATAAATTCTACTATTTCCTCTCCGGTCATCAGTTCGGAATTAATATCATGCAAATAATCTCCAGTTGACAGCGTTGTGCTAGACGCCGCAGCAATTTCATCAGATCTGCCTGTATTACTGTCAAATGAACCACAACTTCGGGAATCATAATTTCCAGTAAAAGATTCATAACAGCTACTATCAGCGACGGCCGTTTCACCTTGATCATCAGCGCCATTAACAACTTCATGACGATTGCCACCACCAACGTTTTCTGGTGACTTGTTTTCATTTATTTTTCGTTTGGCTCTGTTACTTTCAATTTTTCTTCTTTTAGCCATTTTATCTTCTTCAGACATAATATTTTCGCTTTTCATGCCAATATCGAGGCACTTTTTCAAACGACATTTCTGACAAAATCTCCTCGTAACAACAGTAATTTCACAGTTTTGGTTGAAAGGGCAGGTGAATTGTTTTTTTGTCAGAGCATTTCGTCGAAAAAAGGCTTTGCAACTTTCACAGGTGACAGCATTGAAATTGTAGCCCAAAGCTTTATCACCACATACAGCACAAGTTTTAGGAGGTGACATTGTGCAATTAACTACTATTTTCTAATCCCAGTAATTCTTATTGTATATTTTTTCCCTTAGTTACAATAATTTTTCAAAGTTTTAGTATGTACTTCGACTTTTTAAAACCGTTTTACATATTTTATCTATTCGTATTAATTTGTTAATAATTTACACAATATTGTTTTAAAACTATTGAATTTTTTATATTTTTGTTTTTATCACAGCATGACGTTAATTAATTTGTCCAAATTCCACTTAGAAATAATTTTTTTTTATTTGATTGAAAACTGATGAAGGAGATATGTCAAAAACAACTGGCTAATATTAGAGATGACAAAAACTGTTTTGTTGAGAAAAACTATATACAAAGAAAATTTTAAATGTCAGCTCTATGCAGTGCGTGAAATAAGTATGTGTACAAATTAGTTTAATTCATGCATTTATTAAAATTTAGTAGATAAATGGTGAGGAAGAAAAACAAATAAATGTATGAAAATTATTCAAAAGAAAATTAAATGAAAGAAAATAACAATTTTGCATCTCAGAGCGCACTATATAAAGCGGAGCCAATGAAATACAATAAGTGCAAAATATTAATTGCGCTAAAACAATGATATATCTTGTATTAAGTGATAGTCATACTTATGCGCTCATCCATTATACAATATTATTGTACATATATGTTATTTACCAAATTATTTTCTCTGCCCTATATTATTAAATAAGTGGCCAAATGGATTCAATTAAAATATGGCACACCTCGTATTAAACAACAACTCCGAAAAAACAACATCGTATAATGCTGCCAATACATTTTACTGTATATTGCACTTATTTTCGTTGTACAAAAATATTAAAAGGCTTTTGATTAATTCTAATATATTGTGCAACCTTTGAATACTTACGGGTCCGACATCTAACGTAACACTTAGCTCATCTCTGATTTGACAGATAATTAGTTTTACCTTCCGCTGAACGACTTACAGAAGATGCCGATTTTGCCAAAAAATCATATTTTCAGATAAAGCTCATTTAGATCTTGGCGGGTATGTAAACAAGCAAAATTGTCGCATTTGGGGCACAGAAAACCAGCACGTATACATTGAAAAGCCGTTGCACCCAAAACGAGTCACTGTTTGGTGCAAAATTGGGCAATTTTTCTTCGAAAATGAGCAAGGAATGGCCGTTACAGTCAATAGCGATCGTTATCGGGCCACGTTGAACGAATTTTTGTTCAAAAAATTTAAGAGGAGGATATTGGCAACATTTGGTTTCAACAGGACGGCGCTACGTGCTACACAGCCGAAGCTACACTCGATGTTTTGCGCCCTGTTTTTGAAGATCGCATTATCACCACCTCAGAGCTGCGATTTGACACCGTTGGACTAATATTTGTGGGGTGCCGTCAAAGATATGTGTTACGCCGACAAGCCAGAGACAATTGATGCTTTAAAGGACAATATTCGTGAAGCCATTGGTGAAATACAGCTGCACACAATCGATAATGTGCTTTAAAATTGGACCGATCGTGTAGGTTACTGCATGGCCAGCCGAGGCAGCCATATGAATGAAATTATTTTCCATTATTAACCGGAAGGGTTGTACTTTCAAATAAAAAAAGAAATTTGAGAAAATATTCAGTAGTTTTTTTTTATAGCATTTTCAAAATAAAAAAAGTTCTTTGGCGGAACCTTTACATACACATTGGCGATACAATTGAACAACACGAAAAATTTAACAATTATATTGCAAGATTATGAGCCGCTTTGTGCCGGTTCACACACGTCAAGTTTGACTCGTCAAGTCTTGAGCTTTTAGGAGAGAAGGGAAGAGAGGATGCCATTTCTTTTAACCTCTCTCCTAAAAACTCAAGACTTGACGAGTCAAACTTGACGTGTGTGAACCGGCGCTTTAAATGGATTACAATTAACTTGGTGGCCACACGATCAAGTTTTGCCTTTCAATTTAATTCAATTTGCAATACACTCTCACTTTTTTACTAACACACTCACACTTTTTAAATTGACCACGAGATTGCTTTCAATTTCACCTCTCCATTTGTTTGGCAATTTAACTTTCAATTAAGAAGCTGATTACATGTTTGTACTCAAAGTTTAACCCTCCAGGTAGGATGAACCTTAATTTACTTTATCGCTCACTTTAGGTTAAAGTAAAGTTTAAATAATGGAACAATTTGTATAAGGCCGGTTAAAGTCTACTTTAAGCTATCGGTAAGTTAATGAATAATACTTGTCATTTGGTCAGGGTTGCATTTTAACAAAAGCATCTTCATGTGTGATAGTTTGACTACAAACTGTAATGTTACATTCAATTTTTTGACAATCGCAACAAAACTCTTTAGATTTCTATCTCACGAAGTATTATGGAATACGTAAGAATTGTGTCATAGTGTAAACTAGCCTTATAAGCAACAACCATTAAGGCCATGTCAGATAAAACTTTTGCTTCGCGTTGCGTTAGAGATTCGCTTTGACATTCAAGATGAAATATTCATACTTATACGAAACATGTAATAAAGAACTTTTAACGCAGAGCGAAGCGAAAAGTTAGGCAACTCCCATCTTTTTGTGCGCTTTGACAATCTGCTAGTATAATTTTTTTTATTTATTTATTTATTTTCAACAAACAATTCGTGTGTGTTGTCAAAGTGTTTATTGCCTTTAAAGTCGCACTTTACATTATTTGGCATAGCCGCTGGTTGTTTTTTTGTAATGAGTTAAGGTCGCCGTCATAGATATGTTTGACGTCTGTAATTTCATATCGGCTTCGAGTGGACTATTATGACATTTATAACGTAACGACGTAATCTCTTTTAATAGTTTTTGACATGAGTTCAAGACACAGTTTTTTCTCACTTTTCGAGAATCAATGGAATATTTTGTTTCACGTCTTTTCGATGCTAGAAGTTCCCACCAAAGTTACAGAGCATGGGTACAGGTTTATAATTTTAATTAAAGCCGTAATTCTGAAAACGCAACCGCAACGCCAAAAATTACATTGCCGTTCGATAAACTTGGTTTTTTTTTATAACAAAAATTGTATGACAAAAAATTATCATATAAACAGTTTACAAATGTTTATTCTTGAATCTATTATTTAAAAAAAAAATTGAAAATAAAAATTAAAATATTTGGGGGTAATTTTGTTCTTTACTTCACCTTGCGTTGAGAACATTTTCATATAAAATTTTTTAAATTTTTGAAAATTCAAAAAATTTTATATGAACATTTTCTCAACGCAAGGTGATGTGAACAACAAAATTACCCCCTTTTTAACATTATCTTTGCGTTGTTCTTTATTTTGAAAAAAACTGTAGGTAGGTAGAAAGGCTGGTGTGAAGTCTCCCTCACACCTTCGCCCAGAGACCAGTATGGTCCATTGTGAAGCCTTAATTAGAGATAGATATGTAGAGATAGAAAGTAGGTGAAATAAACAGCGAAAGCACAAGTCAGAAAAGAAAGATGGATAGAAAAGAAGGTTTTGGACCAGCCCCGAAAAAAATCCTGACCAACCAAATTCGCCCTACGTGTGTCCAGCACCCAGCCTCCTCTCGCGCAACCAGGCCATCCCCATTACGAATCCTATCAGATTCTCAAGTACAAATAGAAGCCTATTGTCCTTCTCTGAGCCCTGTCTTGCCAACTCGTCAGCAACTTCATTGCCACCTATGTCGCAGTGACCCGGCACCCAGCACAACCTCAGCGTATTGTTATGTAAACACCCATATCATATGTAATATTAATAAAGAGTAATGTTAATATTAATAAAGGGTAATGTTAATATATAAAGTACATACTGAGAATAACAGTTGTACAAATTATATTTACGTATTTACGTGCATACATACTTATTTACTCTAAACTGGTTATACTCTAACTGTATTAACATTCTTGAAATATTTTATAATAATTAGTTATATATAATTCTTTATAAGTAAAATTAATTTATTCAATAAAGAACTTGTGCAGAATACACAACACGTCTACTCCCCTAAAGCGGCCCATACACTTGCAATATTATTGTATATGATATTCGCCATATTATTTCCATTTTGTCCTATATTAAGCAATAAGTCGCACAATGGTGTTCAATCATTCAATAAAAAGGTGAACAAAACCTATAGGAATAACATAAACAGCATTGTACAATGGTGCCAACATATTTCACTTTCTTTTCGTTGTGCAATAAAAATCAAAATCCTTTTGATTGTTGCCAATATATTGTACCACCTTCGAATATCACAAACACATTAGCGATATAAATGTACAATACGTAAAATTGAACAATTTTATTGCAAGTGTATGAGCCGCTTAAGACTTCCTCCAAAGCCCTCCTATAATCATCAACTAGCTTTGAGTTCACATAACAGCCCCTTGCTGCCATAAGAGCCGCCTGGCTGTCCACATATATAGTGACCTCAGAGCCCCTATCAATGTTGTCCCTCATTAGTGCTACGGCCCCCAAGACCCCCAGAACCTCCGCCTGAAAGACACTACAGCCGTCAGGAAGCCTATATGACCTTCTGATGTCCAGATCCTCAATGTAGAACCCTGCAAATTTTGTATATGATTGTTATTTAATCGATTACACATCTTGTGTCAAATGAACACAGTTGTTTTTTAATATCGATATCGAAAAAATGAAAACATTTGACGGCTGTGCTTTGACTTTAATTAACAAATTTTTCCTCATAAAAATTCAGACGTGATTTTAATAGAATTTATTAAAAATAATTGTGTGATTAATTAAAATATCTACAAAATGCAACGTGTTAAACCCATAGCTTCAAAAAGTGGTGAAATTGTAGCATACAGCGAGGCTGCCATAAGACATAATATATCAGCCGTTGAGTACTGCCGTACCTCCATGGCAGCAATATCTGGTTGTGCTGCGGGTGAGTATTTTATATTTAATAATTTTCAAGCATTTGTGTAATACATAATTTTTTTTTAGGTATCCTTGGCTTAAATGGTCTTTTGGGATTTCTGTTTTATTTCATATCTGTTTTCGTCTTGTGGCTTTTAGTCCTTTCTAAGTCCGGTACAGGATGGCGTAAATTTTTCATCAATCGCCAAAGTTTATTAACTAATAGTTTTATGGGTGCTTTGTGTACTTATGTATTATTCTGGACATTTTTATATGGTATGGTTCATGTCTACTAAGGTCATAGTTTTAAGTAGATGTTGCAAGGTTTAGGCTTGGTTAAGTTTTATATATAGAAGCAAAATAAATAAAGTATACATATTTAAAGTATTTTTTTGTGTTTATGGCAAATTTATTGTTTTAAATCTTCAGCAGCAGCTGCTGCCGCTACTCCAGAACAATCACACCAGGGTGTTTCATTTAAGTCACATTCCAGGATTATGTTTAAGACCGTTATTTTTACACCCTGTACAGACATATCATAAATTTTTGGTATTTTATATTGCAATGTACTCAGTCCGGTTTGTCTGTCACGTTTACGTGTTACCTCCTTTTGATTAAAACACTTTTGTGTATCTCGTTTGTAATGAAATCGATTATGTATGTCTCTGGAAATAAAAAAAATCAAAAGGTTAAATATGGTTAAAAATACATAGGTACTTTATAACTAACTTAAATGTGTTATTTACACCAGTCTTAATATTTTGTGGCCTTGTTACTCTCAGGCCAGCGTCACGTATGCGTACATAAAATTCATCATCTTCCAGACCCCAACCCCAATATTTGTTCGACATGCCATTTAAAGTTTCAAAATGTTCTCTCCTTATCAGCAAAATGCCACCCACAAAATTTTCATAATGATATTTTGGATGTAAATCTGGGGCTGCAATATGCAAAGGACCCATTTCACTGGGATAGTCATAATGCAAATCATCATTGAGTGGCAATAAATCAACATCATGCATGGCTATATAGTCATAAACACCACTTGTAAAACGAAAACCCACATTTATTAGAGATGCTCGATTAAAACGATAAAGATCTACTTGATTTAAAATAAATATATGATGGGTTATACCCTGTTTCTTGAGAAAACTAGTTATGTGAGGCACAAATTGTAGCAGCTCGTCGAAACGATCACGAAATGGTACCAGTATGGCTAACTTGTGTACAACCTGAAAATCATCTATGGTGTGACTTTGCATTTCTGCATTTTCTACTTTAGGTTTCCCTCGACTAAGGGGGCATATACAATCTGAAAACTAAAGTTTGAATTTATTTTATTTAAAAATTAAATTCATTTTTATGCTTACCTGAGCTCAAAGGCATTAAACTAAGCACCACTACACCGCCTAAACAAAAGGCTAAACCACATATAAAAAACCAATTGATAGTGGCCAATGCTGTCATTTTGTTTTGTTGTTGAAATCTATTATCTTTTATTTACTATTTATACAAAATTTGATATTTGAGACTATTAGGACATATTCTTTTTGTTATAAAAAATTTCTGCTAATTTAGCAAAAAATATCAGGGATTTAAAAATTATAAACCATTTATTACATGGGGTCTTCACCTGAGATAATATCTGATATAATAATATGTGAGAGAACGTCGGCAGAATGAGAGAGCAAATTTCTTCATGTTTATCTTAATCTTAAACAAGGGGAACACGTATGTTATAAGCAAGGTCTATCCAATAGGTCTGCTTAAGAAGCCAGATGTTTATTTGGTTTTTTCCTCAACGATATCAAAAGTTGTTTACATTTTCCTTATACGTGTATATTTTTGTTTACTTTTTTGGTTTTTTGCCAGACATACATGCACACACAAAACACATTTTTCCTTTTGTTTTGCCTGTGTGGTAGTAACATTTTGACAACGGCGAGGAATTTTACACAAACAAAATGCCTGTTGTTTTTTGTGTTGTTGAATTGGTGTACGACAACTCCTAGTGCTGCCACCTTCTAGTAATTTCACCATGATTTTTATATCAGCAAACGTCAAATTCAATCGCAGAGAGTATTATCTTACGTGTAGACTCTCAAATAGTGCTGCTTACCAGCGATGCCAGAAGTGCAGATTTATCTGCATTTTGCAGATTTTACCCCCAAAATTATTAAAATGCAGATTTGAAGATTTTTGATTTAAAATTGCAGATTTTTTAGCTCGGTAAAAACTTTCTTTTCATTCACACTTTTGTTTGTACTTTTTCCATTTTTGCATTGATAAACGAAATATATCAACCATTGATGGAAGAACCGTGGGGAAATACATAGATTTATTAGAAGAAATTGTGTAAATATTTTTAATAGTTGCAATATTTGATCTCTTGTAAATTTTCAATAATAGTTTAAATAACATCTCAAGCAATTAACTTTTTATTTGTTGTTTAAAATAAGATAGACGTGATAAATCTCAACTCAGCCTGAGTAAAGAGTTTCGGATAGATATTTTTGATTTAAAAAAAAATCTAAACATTATTAGCCATGGTCTGAAAATCGCATTCGAGTTAAAATCGAACAAATTTTTTAAACTTTTCTGTGTTAAGAGCTCAACAAAATATTTCCTTTCCAGGACCACCTATGGATATTTATGAGAACTATTTTTAAATTCCAGAACATTTTGAAAAAAAATGTTATATCTTTTTCTTAATAAACTACATTTAAAATGTAATAATGAAGATTTATTAAAGATTTTTAAAATCTTGACGCAGATTTTTCAGATTTTTTGATGCAAAATTATGGGTTTTTGCTGATTTTACCTCCAAAAGTTCTGGCAACACTGAGTCCATTATGTCAAAAATATGAATTTTCACCACACCAAAATGTTAATGAAACGTCATTCCTAAAAAAATAAACGTGAAATAAGCAATTTCCAATAAATTTCATTTTATGAATGCAAATAAATATATGTATATATTTAAAGAAGGAACAGATAGGTTTTCTATAATATAAAAGTTACGCTAGGTCTCCACGTAGCAATATTTTTTGCGAAGCACAAGCAATAACGTCGGCAGAACCATGGCGCAATAATTGCTGACTATATTGCTGGAGAACAAGTGAAATTGCTTTGCCATATAAAAACGTATAGAGAAATTAAATGTCAGATAAATAACAGCTGATTTTACAGCAGATTGCTAACGCTAGGTCTCCACGTAGCAATTTTTTTTGCTAAGCACAAGCAATAACGTCGGCAGAACCATGGCACAATAATTGCTGACTATATTGCTGGAGAACACGTGAAATTGCTTTGCCATACAAAAACGTACAGAAAAATTAAATGTCAGATAAATAACAGCTGATTTTACAGCAGATTGCTAAGCAATAATTGCTCAAGCAATAAGAAGAGCAATCATTGCGCAATGGATTGCCACTCATGGCAATATGCGGTCTATACGTCGCAAATTTTATGGAGCAATCAAATTTGACGTTTGCCGCAATAAATATTGCTACGTGGAGACCCGGGGTAAGCAATAAGAGCAATCATTGCGCAATGGATTGCCATTCATGGCAATATGCGGTCTATACGTCGCAAATTTTATGGAGCAATCAAATTTGACGTTTGCCGCAATAAATATTGCTACGTGGAGACCCGGGGTTAATATCATTGTGTGCATACAAAATTTGCACAACAACCCAGCGGGAAAAAGAAGGGGTACGGATGCCTTCTAGAAGGCCTCTGTACTCCTTCTTTTGGATATACAAGGCCTTCTCGTTCCATTCCATACTCATATCTTTTTTACACACGTTGTCATTGCGGAGAAGGCCTTCCGCTCTCGCTTCTTTAGAAGGTACATAAGAATGGCAACGGGATAAAAAAAATAATTGTTTTGCTTTTGCTTGTGCAAAAAAAAAACAATACAAAAAATGTTACTCCTTCTCTACTCCCTTCTCATGGAAGCGAGTGTGGAAAGTGTATCTTATCTTTTACACCAAAGAGCCGAGGCCTTCTATGAGGCATTCTTTAGCAGTTAGATAAGAATAGGAATTTAATCAAAACAATTTTTAAGCAGGCCTTTTAAAAGGCCTGAAGTAAGAAGGTCTTCTGAGTTTTACCGCTGGGAAGCAGCAAATGGCAGATGGATATAAACATTTACTCTGGATGTGCTTTAAGAGCACTCCAACCGTGAAAGCATTTCGTAAAACGTTTTTATTCTTTATTTTTAAGTGAAATAATTTGCGCGGACGTTCGGGTTGTTTGATATGCATATGCTAAATATAAACCTAATTAAGAAAATGATAAATATGTATATTATTGAAAAAATAAAAGAAAATAACATATTAACAAATGAATCTTACTTGTGCAGATTTGTTTGCTAATGTAATTTCAACCTCACTACAGCGTGAAGCCAACCGAAGAAAAACTTGCTCCCCATTATCCAGTATCATTATGTCGTCATCTGCCAAATCGTCTTGGATAAACTAAACTATACCCTATTGTGACTCGTCCTCAGTTTCAAATGGCACATAGAAAATATAACTGTAAAAATATAAAATATAAAGCTTAAAAAATATTCACACAAATTATTTTGTTAAGAAAATTAACAATATTTTGACATTACCTCAAAAAAAAAACAAATAATTTTGACATTAAGAAAGTTCACCATGAATTGAGCAAAAAATAATAGATTTCGTAGTGCTGCCACCTTCTAATTATTTCACCATGATAAAAATCTTATATCTTATCTTACGTGGAGACCCTGTGTTAACTTACGTGGAGACCCTGTGTTAAGGTCAAACAAAAAGTATTTTTGGTTACATAGGTACAAACAGATAGCGCTGACAAATAGCGTCGATTTTGGGAATCTTAATACCGGGAAACCAAAATACCCAAATTATGGGGATTTGCAGAATAAGAACAAAATCAATATTTTCCTAAACGTGTGTTTACAATATTTAAATACAGTACTGACAAAGTGTTGCTGCATTGTGTAGTTAAGGTTTTATCTACGTAACATTGTATGTATACGTTTATGATTTGCACCTTAATTTTTTTTTAACTGCTTAAGGGCTTGGCAAACATGTCAAAATTTTACGTTTGTACAAATATTTTGTGTTGTTAATTGGGGTCTTTGCTGTTTGGACTAACATTTAAAGCAATGTTTGTGGAAATATAAAAAACTTTTTAATTTTTGGCAGACTCGTTGGATATTTTTCAAACTTGTTGTGGTGCCCAATGCTAAACGAATTCATTTCAGCAAAAACTTTGCAGAGTGAATACGTTGAAAAAAGAAGCATTAAAATTATTTTTAATAGTAAATTCAAAATTTTGTTAGCAGTCAAATTCCAACAAAGATCTTATTTCAAAAGTCTTACAATGTGGATTAAGACTATTTTCTGACTTAACAAAAAATAAGTCACTTTTATGAATTGCAACTTTATACCAATTGCATAGTTTAGGCATATAATCTCGAAAAATTAAAATTTCGAGTTGTGTCACTTTTGAAACAGGTGTGCGATACATTCTTTTAAATTGTTTATTATATATGTAATTAATTGAACTGTGTTTTGAACAA
The DNA here is from genome assembly GCA_949318255.1 of Pollenia labialis. NCBI lineage: Eukaryota > Metazoa > Arthropoda > Insecta > Diptera > Polleniidae > Pollenia > Pollenia labialis. The sequence continues at coordinate 159,998,191 of OX439139.1, read as the reverse complement.
AAAAATAAAACTTTAATTCATCACGCATTGCTAATTTCGTCCAAAAAACTGCTTACTTTTAGAACACACCAAACGATTTTTTGCACGCATCGCTCATTTTGTCCAAAAAAACTATTTACTTTCAGAATATATATATACAGTTTATGCCGTGAAAAAGCCTGTGGTTCATGGAATAAATCAGCAACAATTTTTAATGACCATTTTGGATGAACCCATTTATCTCGGGAACAGACTGAACGATTTTTTGCACGCATCGCTCATTTTGTCCGGCAATTTTTTTACTCTGAGAATATATACAGTTTATACCGTGTAAAAGCCTGAGGTCCATGGCACAGAATATACAGAACTGACACGAGACGGAAGATTTTGCCTTTTTTTTGTCTCTTTCTAAGAAAGCTGCCCTTTTGCATTTTTTGTTTTGATTACGCAATTCGTGTTGATAGTAGCGGCCTGTTTTTGCACATTGCCACTTTACTACCAAAAAACATTTTCTTTCTCTTTCTTCGAAAGCTGCCCTCGCAACTGATTTGGGCCTTTTTCACACGTCACTTTTTACAGTTCTGTGTATTCTGTGTCCATGGCATAAATCAGCAAAGATTTGTACTAACTGTTTTGGATGAACCCAGTAGCTCGTTTCTGTATTTCTCGCATCGTAAAATTTCTTACATGAAGTGTGAAACAAAAAATTCCATCGTTTCTCGATTTGTGAGATAAAAGTGTTTCTGTATTTGGATGCGAAAACAGACACAACAAATTCTGTTTATACTGGAATATTTCCAGTAATTAAGTGTCAAATAAAAGCGAAACGTCAACAAAAGAAATAAATATAATAAAAACAGGGCTGCCAGATTTGACGAGTTATCGTCATCTTGATGATTTTTTGGTCCGATATTAACAAAGTGACGTTTTGATGATTTTTCTAAAAAAGTGACGAAAGCAAAAACAAAATCAAAAATATTTTATAATTTTGTTGTTACTTTCTATAGAAATTCATCTTGAATTTTTAAATTTCAAACACTTCTATATTGTGGCGTTGAAAATTGAAAAAAAATATAATATGAATGTCTGTAGAAAGCAACAGCAAATTTATAAAATATATTTGATTTTATTTTTGCTTTTAATGAAATTGTTGGCGTTGCGTTTTACACTATAAGCCCCTTAGTCTTCGAAATAAGATAATTGTAAATATTTTTATATGTTTGTTTATTAGAAAAAAAGATATCAACATGTAATTTCAATTTTTGGGAATACAAAATTTAAATTTTCAAAAGATTTTGTTATTCGTGCTCAATTCCCAGTTTTTATTATTGATAAAAACACTTGAAATTTATTGTTGATGGGATAAGCTATTCCTATGCGAATTTCACTGGTTCACTGAAGTTTCCTGATTAACTGGCCTAAGCAACCAGTGAAATGCGCATAGGAATAGCTTATCCCATCAACAATAAATTTCAAGTGTTTTTATCAATAATAAAAACTGGGAATTGAGCACGAATAACAAAATCTTTTGAAAATTTAAATTTTGTATTCCCAAAAATTGAAATTACTTGTTTTTTGTTTATTTTCATCATATAAATTATGCATTTATCATTTATATTCCTTCTATTTTTTTTATTTATTTAAAAAAAATAGTATATAAACATATTTTAAATTCAAAATATCTACATTTTGTTTTTCTCGCCACCAATTTCAAATGTGACTTATTTTGACAGTTCTTGAAAGAAACTTTTCGCAAAATATTGTTATAGAAACACTTTTTCTCGCATCCTTTCAATAATTGCTGGAAAATTATTAAAATGACAGATAATTCTCGCAACGGAAAGATACAGAAACACTTGTGCGAGAAAAACCATTTTTTGTTTCAATTTGCACTGTTTCTGTCCCGATTCACTGGTTTCATGCGGAAAATTTTACGATGCGAAAAATACAGAAACGGGCTACAGATATCGCGGGATCAGACCGAACGGTTCTTTAAACGCATCGTTCATTTTGCCCGGAAAACTATTTACTTTCAAAATGTATACAGTTTATACCGTGCAAAAGCCTGTGGATTTTAGATGAACCCAGATTACTTGGAAACAGACCGGCTGATTCGAAGCTCGTTACGCTAATTTTGTTAAAAAAAAGTATATATTTTAATCTGTGTTATGCGCCCCATTCAAGTTTCAATTTAATTGTCAACTGAGTTTATCAACTGAATTGATTTTTGTTAAAAATTTTATTTCTCCTTTGTTAAATTCCTAAAGTCGACGCTAGCCTTTTGCTCTTATTTTGCAAATTTCCATAATTTGGTTATTTCGGTTTCTCGGTTTTTAAATTCCCAAAATCATAATTATTTCGTCGACGCTATCTTGGCTCACACATGAACGCAACATTTTGTATCGCCAATCACCTGTTTTTTCCACAAACATTTTGATAGCATCTCTGTTTTTGTAATACATTTACCCTAGGGCTACACAAAAGATAATTATCTCAGCAAGTTGGCTATAACTGCCCGTCTATACCAGAGATAATTATTGCGACATATATTGCAGTAAATGTCGAAATTATGTTATCTTTAATGTAGACAGCATTTTCTTGTACATATTTATTGCTGGCAATTTATGTTGCAATAATTGTAAGTCCATTTTTGTTGACAATTATTGCTAACACAAAACGTCAAATTTTGTTGTCAATTGAAAAAATTCTTCAACTGTTTTATTTGGGGTTATTTAACAAACGTGTTTACTACAGCTTTTTGTTGGATTTTTCAACAACAGCGTAGTAAATTTCAGTCTAATACATTTTGTTGTTGCAGTGTTGTAAATCTTAGTACTTTTACTAAATTAATAAAATTCACAAGGACTGCAAGGGACATTACTATCAAGGGTGAAAACCGCAATTGTTTTTATTTTCCGGAAATTTATACATATACATTTTTTGATATAATCGCCCTAGTATAAATGCCTTAACTCGTATATTATATATATAAATGAATTTGTTTTGATAACATCCAAAGATAGTTACACATAATCATTTTTAAATTTATACATATACATTTTTTGATATAATCGCCCTAGTATAAATGCCTTAACTCGTATATTATATATATAAATGAATTTGTTTTGATAACATCCAAAGATAGTTACACATAATCATTTTTAAAGTTTGCTTACTGTATTTTTAAAAATTACATGCCTAATATTTATGACTATTTATTTAATTTATTGATAAAAATGAATTTATTTAATATAATTTTCTTGACAATATTCATTAAATATGAAATAAAAATGTTATGTTAATAAATGTTAACGTTAAAAAAGGATTTTTTTCAAATTGTATCTTTTTGGGAAAAAATGTATCTCTCTCGAAATTTCGCTGGCAACACTGAGGGTAACGTCGGCAGAATAACAGAGCAATATTTCTTATTGCTCAGCTTATGTTACTGCCCGTCTATACCAGAGATAATTATTGCGACATATATTGCAGTAATTGTCAAAATTATGTTATCTTTAATGTAGACAGCAATTTTTTGTACATATTTATTGCTAACAATTTATGTTGCAATAATTGTTAGTCCATTTTCGTTGACAATTATTGCTTTCAAAAAACGTCAATTTGGTTGTCAGTTGAAAGAAAGAAGCAAAAAAGGAAAAAAAAAATAGAAGCAAATTGTGTGAGAAAGAAATTAAGTTTTTGAAATTGCAGCAAATTATAATTGTAGTAAAATAATTAAATCGAAAAATTAAATAAACACTAAAAAAAATTGCAAAAATTATAATTTTTTCCTTATTCGATCTTTATTGTTAAAATTAATATTAATTTGTTTAAGTTCGAGTTCTTTTTTATAAAAAAAAATAATAATTTTACATTAACAAAAATAAAAAAATTAATAAAATTAATATTTTTGTATTAAAAATGACCTCAAGCTTAAACAAATTAATATAAATTTAAATAATAAAGTCGAATAAGAAAGAATTTATATTAATAATAATAATTCTTGTAAGATACCGCCATTTTTAACACTGCACCTTCTTTCTTGATTTTTTTCAAACTATGAGTTAACATAAATACGTTTTCCCATGCCTTTAACATAAGCTGAGCAATAAGAAATATTGCTCTGTTATTCTGCCGACGTTATTGCCAACTTGCTGAGATAATTATCTTTAGTGTAGACCTAGGGTTAAAGCCATGGTAAAACGTATTTCTGTTAACTCATAGTTTAAAAAAAAAACAAGGAAGAAGGTGCAGTGTAAAAACTGGCGGAATCTTGCAAGAATTATTTTTATTAATATAAATTCTTTCTTATTCGGCTTTATAATTTAAATTTATATTAATTTGTTTAAGCTTGAGGTCATTTTAAATTTAAAAATATTAATTTTTTTATTTTTGTTAAAGTAAAATTATTATTTTTATATAAAAAAGAACTCGAACTTAAACAAATTAATATTAATTTTAATAATAAAGATCGAATAAGAAAAAAATTATATAAATAAAAAGAATTTTTGCTATTTTATTTTAGTGTTTTTTTAATTCTTGAATTTAATTATTTTACTACAATTATAATTTGCTACCATTATACAAATTAATTTCTTTCTCACACAATTTGCTTCTATTTTTCTCCTTTGGTTCTTTTTTCTCAATTGAAAACCAAATTTGACGTTCTATGTAAGCAATAATTGTCAACGAAAATGGACTAACAATTATTGCAACATAAATTGTTAGCAATAAATATGTATGTACAAAAAATTGCTGTCTACATTAAAGAACATAATTTTGACATTTACTGCAATATATGTCGCAATAATTATCTCTGGTATAGACGGGCAGTTAACAACACTGAATCTAACTGCTCGTCTATACCAGAGATAATTATTGCGACTTATATTGCAGTACCATTTATTATTAAATTTTATACCTATTTCCCTTTTTTATAAAGTAACAAGTTCTTGAAATTTTTTCCTTTGCATAAATTTGATCTTCTCATTTAAATTATTAGCCAACTTATCATCATATTAAGAATCTTGCATATTCCACCACATCAAAATAATTTTGTAGCTGTCCTATTATCGTACAATACTTTTTTACTTCCTTCAGTTGCTCATGTGTGTAAAAAATTATTTTTCGAATTCAAACAAAAAATTTGTAGTATCAAAACATTTTTTGTCTGAAATCGGTCCTACAAACAAATTCGCATATTCAAACAATTTATTTGCATTTTGTTTACTAAAAAAAAACACTGATTTTTTCAAACAAATAATTTACAGAATCAAACAAAAAGTTTACTGAAATTCATATAAATTTCAAACAAATAATTTTGCTGAATCAAACAAAAATTTTTTGCACAAGCAATGACGCGCACCCAAGCTATCACTGAAGGAGAAGATGAAGGCAGAAGCAGAGCGGCTGCTGGCTTTGAGACACATGTTTTGTTGGAATTATTTTTGAACGAAGTCTTGTTTATACACACAATGTTTTTCTTCATCACTCACTGTTGCTGTATCCTTTCCTTGGCTAAAGAAGAAGAAATGTAACAAACAACGGCAGCAGACCGTCTCGATATGTTTTTCGTCATCATTTTATTTTTGTCTTTGATGTATTTAAGTAAACAGTTTTCAAAAATTGAATACGGGATTTTGTTTTTCATTCTTTTTTTCCAACTTTGAAACCAACCAAAAATTTATTTTGTTTCTTATAATGTTGTTGTTGTTTCTGTTGTTTAAAAATGAATGAAACCTTTTTTTTACCTGGTATTTTTTTGTTTTTTACTAATAACCTCGTCGCGCTATTTTATCATCTCTCTTCTTGTTGTACTTTTTTAAAGTGTCCAAAAATAAACTGTATGTGTTTTGTGTTGTTGTTCTTATATTTCGTATAAAGAAGTGTTGCTTACGATCAAATAAAAAATGCAAAAAACGACAACATTAAAGAGCGTTAAATATATCATACAAAATTATGAAAAATTGAAACCAATAGCGCGTATATTATATTATTGAAAAGTTGTCAACATTTTTGTTGGTTAAATAAAAATCAAACAAAAATGTTAATTGAATCAGTAAAAAAATTTGTAGAAATTAAAAAAAATTTCAAACAATCGTTTGTTTGAAAATAATTCGGCAATAATTTTTTCTGTGTACCTTATTCTTATATTTAGAATTTTGTTTTGTAATTCTTGAACATAATTTGACGTTATTTGTCAGTACGACGGTAAATTATCATTTTCATTACAAAGATAAGAAACGTTTTAAGTAGTATTTTTAATAAATTTTGGAATTATACCTGTATTACGGCAAAGAATCAAAAAAGTTATAGTTGCTTTTATTTTTGTTAATTTGTCCCTTACACGGAGTTTACATTTGCCAGTACTGGCAAGACAGTTGTAATACATGCAAACTTTTTAACTAATACATGCAAACTTGTCCAACTGTCTTGTCTACTGTCTAGCAAATTTTGCAGACAATAAAATTAGACAGTGATTTGACATTTGCTAATAGTAATCTAAAGTTTTGTTAGCAAAAGAAAAACAAAAAATCAAAATGTAAAAAGTTTTATGTTTGTAAACAATATATAATTATTTTAAGCTATTTTTAATTTTGTTCAGTTAATGCAAAACACCTTTAGCTGGACTTGCACTGCAACATTCACGTTTGACATATTTTTAAAAGTAAATTGTCTTAACTACTGTCTGGACGCCTACGCCACGAAGACAGTTAGTAGCATTTTTGACAACTTATATGTATATTCTTACTGTCAAATGTAAACGCAGTGTTATCGTCTTTCTATTTTTATAAATTAAATGTCTGACACTGAGAATGTAGCACAAAATTATAGACATTTAATTTATAAAAATAGAAACAGAAGTTAAAAATTTATTTTTATTGTAATAGATCAAGTTTGATTTGAAAGATATTTTTGTATTCAATTGAAAAAATTTTTTAATTTGTCATTTTAATATATTGTTTAATATGTTTGTTAAATAAGAAAAGAAAAAAACTCTGAAGAAGGCACTCAAAAAAGTGCCGGTTCACACACGTCAAGTTTGACTCGTCAAGTCTTGAGTTTTTAGGAGAGACGGGAAAAGAAATGGCCTTCTCTTTTCCCTTCTCTCCTAAAACCTCAAGACTTGGCGAGTCAAACTTGACGTGTGTGAACCGGCACAAAGTGCCGAAATATTATTTAAAATAAACGTTTCAAGTTTTTTATATAAAATTAAAAAAAAGACCTCAAGCTTGAAAATTTAGTTATTTTATAATAATAAAGGTAAAAATAAAATACATATAATATAAATTTAACAAAAAAACAAACTTGTTTAATAAAATTAATATAAAAAAAATTAAAAGTAAAAAACCTTTTTAAAAAACAAGCTTTTATTTGAATGCGCTAAAAAGAAAAAAAACAATTATTGCTTTAAAACTTTTACTATCAACTTACAACGTCATTACACAATTTATATGATATAACAGATGATCGGGTGTGGTAGTATTTACTGTAGTTTTCGTTTATAGTCACTACCGATTATAGTCACATTAGCGATATAGTCCATTTTATCTGTTTATTTTGCCGCTATAAGTTAATTTATTATAAAGTATTAACGTTATAGTCCATTTAGAGATATGAGCACATTTGCCATGTATGCCATCTACCAACAGTCATCTAAGGGAAAAGTAAAGCTAATTAATGGCGTTATGGTAACATTTGCAATATTTACTAAGCAATTTTCAGTTTTCGAACCACAATCCATCAAATTAAATCATTTAATTTTTGTCATAAACTCTCTACTCGTAAAAAATTAGTTTTTGCCTTTGGCATCAGTTATGAAATATCTTGTTATTATTTTAACTATTTTTTATACATCTTACAATTCTGTTGCAAACCATAAGCCCGACATCAGGCTTATGGTTTGGTTTTTATATGATTTATTGATTTTTGTATTTTTTTATAATTTATATGATTTTTTTATTTTCTATATTCACATAACTTGCTTATATTCGAAATCATAGTGGCATATACATATGTGAATTAGCCTTATAGTCACATTAGCGATATAGTCCACGAATTGACTGCAGCTTAAGGATGTACTGTATACCCAAATCAAAACCGAGAAATGCGACACCAAAGGCTTATCTTCCGATTAGCCCAACGTGTTTTCTACTTAAACCGTGGAACAGATATTCGATACCATGGTTTAAAGTGGAAAACTGAATAGAGACTATATATACATATGTATATGGATGCGTGAAATTCGAATTGAATGACGTCGTAAACTATATACAGAAATTCTTTGATGGCTAACTTTACACACTGGCGGTGTGCATTGACATCGAGGGGACCTTTAACAACGTACTGACCGATACTCTTATCCTACCCTTATACCAGTTTCGGGTTGACCGGGCGCTTAGTGACTGGATCACCCACATGCTAGGGAATATATGGATAAGCTGCGAAATGTACGATGTGACAATCAAGGGAGGAGTATTTCGCGGTACGCCGCACGGTGGGATCTTATCACAACAGCTATGGGTGATCACGATCAATAGTCTCTTAAGGACCTTAGTCAGGGAAGGATTTGCACCCGGCTGTTATGCAGACGAAGTCGTAGTACTTCTAAGGGGCAAGGATCTAAACTACATGTGCAGAAGGGCTGGGAAGGCCCTAGATACGGCCTTCGGCTGGGCTCGACTTAGGGGGCAAAACTGTTCACAAGAAGGACAAAAATTCCATTCCTAAACGCAGGCAGGACGACACCAGTGACCGACAGGATTAAGAACTTGGGCGTGATCCTTGATCGGAAACTAAAATAAAAACACCACATAGAGGAGAGTACCCACAGGGCGAATCGATGTTGGGCGCTATGTAGAGGGGCAACACGCCCGAAATGGGGTCTTAGTCCAACAATGACACACTGGAATTAAAGAACTGTGATTACATCGATTCTAGCTTACGCTTCTGTAATCTGGTGGACCTAGTTGGACAGATCGTGCAATATAAAACCACTTCACGGGGTCTAGAAACACTGCTGGATATACCCCCGATTAAAATTCAGTTGAGGTACGAGGTGGCTCTCGTGGCCGAATGACTTTAATCTCTCGGCGAGTTATATATAGGTGACTGCAGGGCACGTCATCAGTGTATATTGGATACATTGAATGGATTGACGTTAATCGGGCATGCCCGACCGAAAACCAGAGACGGAAATTGTCGAAAACTGCGAGACTATGATCCCCGATAGGGAATCCTTGTCAAGTGGAACTTTAGGGCAAACACCTATGGGGATCTGTTGTTACACAGATGGCTCAAAACTGGGGAATTAAACGAGCATGGGAGTCTATTTTGTGAACCCGGAAACCTAAATATTCTAACGTTTTCCGGATCACAAGACAAGCTTCCAGACGAAAATCCGTGCTATTACGGAATGTGTGAGATGGATTGATTCCAATATGGGGCGGGTAGACGCTAACATATTTACCGACAGCAAAAGAGCAATCAGGGCAATTTCAGTTAATGGAATTACGTCCAGGAAATTATTGGACTGTAGGAAGGCCATTATCGAATTTTCCTCAGGCAAATGGACGCATCATATGGGTGCAGGGTCGTTCGGGGATAATCGGAAATGAAAGGACCATCATAATCGCTATCAGGGGAAGAGAATTCGAGAATGCGAAACCGTTTGGGGCAACGAAAGCGGAATTGAAGCCGTGGACTAGGGAAACCCACACGGCCACTAAGTTTTTATTGGTTAATCCAGACGAGAGGAGAACAAGAAGCATTCTCAATTAGAGTGAGTCCGAAGTAAGTATGATGGAACGTATCCTGACCGGTCATGCAGGACTACGGGCTGGTGAGATGATTTATTTGCCACTGTGAGGCCTTCGTCGAAATAAGATCCAACCACCTCGGGAGCAATGCCATGTTGGACTTAAGATCCCTAAGCAACGTTGACTGGAAAACCTTATGGAATTACGTGCGGGAAACTGAGTTTCTTTACTCCGGACGTTAACCCCCTCCCTATAGGTATCTTATAAAGCTAATAACTGTCTCTGAAGACACTGGGTAAGAGAACCGTCTAAAATTAAAGATCACCACTGCAGCATATTTATGTTTGTACGATAATTAATCAATCATAATTTTTAAAAAATAAAAATTTAAGGCACTTTAGAAATCGCTTTCGGTACGGAAACTTTTTCCACCGAATCAACATTAAAAACTTTTCTTTATTATCAGAATGACAGTCCCCACAGAGTGGTATTTTGCACTCAAAAAAGTTATAAACCTAATTTACATATGTATGTGTAGAGCGGTTGATTTAAGGATGTTCCTCTGTCCGTTTATTTTTCTACACATCTAGAGAACGGCAAGTTTTCATATTAGGTACAAGCAGGGTTGATAAAGTTGGTACAATTGTACTTTTTTTGGTACAATTCGAAACTAAAAGTACGCTGGTACCCCCGTGACTGATTTGGTACTATTTCCAAATTTTTCAATCCTACATTTTTATAACTGATATACAATGGCAACTCGTATTTACTGTCCAATGACTATAAGCGGAGTTTAGTGTTTGGTGCAAATAATCTTTCGAAAATGCAAAATGTCGTGGCTTTTTTATGAAATCTTAGGGAAGCTCTACTTTTTGTTATTGGATTTACCAAAACAGCTATGATATTTTGCATTTGTACTTTTGCAAGACCATTTGCACGAAACACTGAACTCCGCTATTGTAAATAGATTTTTTCACTTGTTCATTGAACGATTGCTTATGCCACATTCTAAATTTAGTATCAGCGGCAGCATATAAGCGTGCATTTTCTGATGGTATTGACAAATTTTTAAAAGATATAGGAAACCACTTCTGCAAAAGTTCTACATTGTAGAAGAGACGAATTCCTCTCAATTCAAGATTATTTTGGAAGGAACTCATAATATTTCCAAGTATTTGTCAACAAGATGGTTGTAACGTCAAGAAGTAATCAACAGAATTTTGGAACAGTGGGAGACCACTCCATTATTATTTTACTCCGAATAATTTTGAAGGAGATATTACAAGCGCTAAATTAAATTTTCTTTTTGTTGTATTAAATTTTTGTTTTTAAAAATATAATAAAAAATAATATATTAAATGCTGATTTAGTACAATTGGGGCCGAAAAAGTACGATTTTAAAAGTTCGTTGGTACGATTTTGGTTTTCTCAATTATCATCCCTGGGTACAAGCATCTTAGTTTTCAACACACAACATCCGACAAAGTATGGTAAGTGGGCGTGGCTGAAAATAGGTTTGTTTACATCTAAAGAAAGGTATTTAAATAACTTTCTGTTGTTATTGCACCATGGTGAAGGGTATATAAGATTCGGCATAGCCGTATATAGCACCCTTACTTTTTTCTTTGATCTTGAATTAGTGAGACATTTTTAAACTTTTTTCATATACATATTTTTATTATCGCTTTTTCGTTTTGAACAGAATGTTTTTGTTTTATTTATATATAAAAAAATTAAAATACAATTTATTTTTTTTATTATTAATTTTAATTAAGTGTTCAATAATTAGTAAAAACACTGAATTTTTTTATTTTAATTATTTATTTCTTTTTTTTTTACTCATTTTAATATTCGCACATATTTCATTAATTAATATCTACAATTGCAGGCAATAGAAAATTAAAATAAAAAATCTAATAATAAATTTAAAAATTTTTAGGCAAAGAAGTTTTAAAAAACCATAAAATATTTTAAGGTATTGAGGACAACTAAAAACATAAGCTCAAGTGATTGAAAATTTATAAAAAAGTTATAAGAAAAAAAAACAAAATCCCTAAAACCAAAAAAAAAATGTAAATATTCTTTTGGTTATTAAAATAAATATATATTTTAAATTGTTATTTCCCTTAATGAAATCAAAGTACATTCATTGCCTTTCAATCATTCGAGCGTAAGTTTCCTTTTTTGCTATTAAAAAAAATCCTTGTTTTTAGGGCAATTTTTCCTTGATTCCTGGGTATTATTGATAAATATGGATTTTGCATCAATTTTATTAATTTTTTTTGTTGTTTAATAGTAAATTGTTTTTATTTAATTGAAAACTTCTAAAAAGTTACTATTTTTTATTTATTTCTACTACACTTACAAATTTCACAATGTTACGTATCATCTATTTGAAAATTTTATTCTAAAAAAAAAAAACCATTTTCTTTATGATTTTCTTAATAACTCGTCACTTTTATTATTCATACATTCTGTTTATTATTAACTATTTCGTTTTGTTTTAAATTAAAATAAAATAAAATACATAGTTATAATGTAGTTTAAATACATAGTTGAAATGTTTGTTCGTTAGTTAGTTTTGTTATTTTAAGGAAATTATAAAAATTTTTTATTTAAATTTATTTTTTTTGTTGCTCTTTTATTTATTAAAAAAAAGAGAAGACTAGAAGCAACAATTTTTTTCATCATTTCATTTTGTTAAATTTATATGTATAAAAATATTAATTAAATAATTTATAAAATAGAAACTTATATTTAGGTATAAAAAAGATTTAGCTTATAAAAATCTTTAAGGGCAAATAGGGTAGCCGTTAAAGGGAATACAATAAAAAAAAATAATAATAATTTTAGAATCCTTTACCTCAAATGTCATAACACTATTTCTTGTTGCAAGTCAAGGAAATTGTTAGAAACTTCAGTAAAAGCGCGTTGTTTTTAGAGTCTCTTGAATGTTGCGTTTTATCGAAAGTTTCTGCATATTTCTCTTTGGCTCCCCAACAAAAAACCATGTTACAAGTCTAAGGATTCCACATACATACATATATCTCTAATCAATAAGAGTGCTAAATTTAAAAAAAGAAGACATTTTAAGGTTATTCTAGTTTTTCTATGTCAATAGTGTATAAGTTTTTTTTTGCATTTTTGTCATTTCGTGTATATAATTTCTTCGAGTGTATATAAAATTTTTTTTGTGCGTTTTAATTTTTTTATATCATGTTCACTTAATTAATTGCACCTATACTATGTATACAGTACAATATCACTGGTTGCTTCAAATAAGCTAATTCATTCGTAATTATTAAATTTGCATGTCAAAAGTTTGAATACAACAGAAAGTCTAAAATTCTTTAAGTCCGTTTTAAAAATTGGCACCCATTTCCTAACACTTAATTGCTGTTTATTAAAATTTCTTTAAAAAAATGTTATTGTTTGTCCGTTAAAAATTGTTAAGTCGTTGGTTGGTCAGTTTTTACTTTAGTGAGTTTTGAAAATAGTGTTAAAATTCTCAATTAAATAAATGTGTATGAAAACGGTTTGAGAGGAGGGGGATCGTGGATAAGTTTTTTGTTTTGTTTTGTAACTGTTTTAATCTTAATTTATATAAAAAGAATTTAATAATTAGTTTAAATTAGCATGGCGAGGGGTTCATCTTTTGCGACCAGCCGCTACAACAGCCATAACTTGTTGCATGGTGGGTTCGGGAACACAAGCCTGGGGATCACATTTCATTTTACCATCACCGCCGCATCTAAAATTTAACAAGTAAAATAGGAAAACCAAAAAAGTAGTAAAACAATTTTTACAAGACATTTTGTAATACTCACGTGCAGTTAATGCATGGACCACTTGTTGACTCAATTTTTTCACCCACTCTATATGATCTGCCATTGATCAGACAACCATTACGCTGCACATTATTTCCATAAGAGTGATGTAGGAAATGTGGTGGTAAAGTGGTACTGGTCGTTGTTGTGCTTGTAGTAATATTAAGTACGGTTGCCATGGAAACCGGACATTCGTACCGGGGACAGCAGAAACCAGAAATGGGTTCTTCGTGACAACCGGCAATTGGTGGTGGGCAAGATTGTTGTAAACAGATAATATCGCTGCGGAAGCAGAAACAGAAATCGCAAGGATCATCTCTAGGTATTTGTTGAGCGGATACATAAAGTTTACCACCATAACGACAAGTGCCAGGACCAAATACTTCACCTTCGTCTTCATCCGTGTATTCGTCTTCGTATTGTGTTGGACCATATTGCGGTGGTTGTCCATAAATTGGTGGCTGAGGTTGATAGTGTGGAGCAGACGTGGTAGCTTGTTCTGTTGTGGTGGAGCTAATTGTTGTTGTTGTGGGTGTAGTAAAGGCTTCTTCATGCTTGGCAGGAGCAGGGGTCCTATGAGAGCTGGAGTCATCAATTCGGCTATCGATGACTGCTGATGGCAATGTTGTGTGATGTGGGAATAAGGGATGCACTGTTGTGGCTGGATGCAATTTAACTGAACTGATATCCTCTGCAGCATCAGTTGATGTCTCCTCAAAAGATTCATCTTCTTTAAGTGCAGTTTCAGTGGATTGTTCAAGTGCTTGTCCAGAAGTGGATACTTCCTGAGCGACCACAGGTAATTCAGTAACATCCTCGTCACTTTCCTCATCTGATTCAGCGTCTTTAGCAGGTAATTCAGTTGTATGTTTTGCAGATTCAGGTAATTTTTCAGATGACATAGAAATGGAAGGCAATTCAGTAGCTTCTTCATGTGATTCCTTTTGTGGTTGAACATCCTTAGATGGGCTTTCAGTGATATGTTCTGGCAATTTGTCAGTTGATACATCATGTAATTCCGTTTCTGATTCAATATCTTTGGTTGGTAGTTCAGTGATATGCTCTGGTAGTTTTGATGTTGGTACTTGTGCATCGACAGGCAATTCAGTGACTCGTTCATGGGATTCAATTTCATCTTTAGTAGTTTTATCTTCTTCCGATTCAACGTTTAAAGTTGGTAATACCGTGATATGTTCATGCAATTTATTAGTAGATGATTCAACATCCACAGGCAATTCCGTTTGCTGTTCGTTGGATTCTGTTTCAGATTCAATATCTTTGGTTGGAAGTTCTGTGATATGTTCGGGCAATTGTATTGTCGAAACATTGTCATTAATTGGCAATTCAGTAGTTTGTTCATGTATTTTCTCAACTTCTGTCTCTGCTTCCTTAGTTGGATATTCTGGATGGTGTTCCGATAACTTGTCAGTAGATACTTCATCGACTATAGGTAATTCAGTAGTGTTGTTCTGGGACTCTTTTTCAGATTCAAAGTCTTTGGTTGGTAATTCCGTTTCATTTTCAGGCAGTTCACCCAGCGATTCTTGTGAGCCTAAAGGCAACTCAGTTGCCGTTTTTAAAGATTCTTCTTCTTCATCTGATTCGACTTCTTTTGTTGGTAGTTTAGTGAAATTTTCAGCAATTTCAGATAATTGTTCGGTTGATACATAAGATTCAATGGGCAATTCAGTAACTTCATCTTTAGTGTCCTTTGTTGGGAATTCAGAGACTACTTCTGGTAATTTGGCAGTTGATTCAACAGTTTCAGAAACTTTAGGTGATCCTACAGATTCTGCATCTTTAGATGGTAATTCGCTAACAGGTTCCATAAATTCATGCAATTTATCGGTTGATACTTCAGCAACAACGGGCAATTTAGTAGCATCTTCATTGGATTCCTCCTCCGGTATAGCGTCTACATAGGGTAGTTCTGTGACATGTTCCGCAACTTCAGGTAATTTGGCTGTTGTAATTTGATCGCCTTCGTCGGTCCCGTCACTTTCTTTTTCAAGTTCAGTAGTTGGTACTTCAGTAACGGGAATTTCATTAGCTTGAACGGGCAATTTGGCGTCATCAGTTTCTGTTTTCAAACTGCTTTCCTCTAATGGTTCAGTTGTTGAGATATCAATGCCTTCAGATGATGTAGGTATTTGAGTTACGGATAAGACATCAAGTACTTCAGGATGTTCAACTGTAGCAGTGTCCATGTCTTCATCATATACTTCATCGGTTTTTTGACCAGTTGTGTTTTCAACATTATGAGGAGTTGTAGCATCAAAAGTTTCTTTAACTGGCAATTTTGCAGTTGCAAATTCAATATCTTCTTGACTTTGTGGTTCAACTTCAACTGGCACCTGAGCTGTTGAAGTATCGATATCTTCAGGAGCAATAGGAGATTTAGTGACATCAGAGATTTCTTCTTCATTAACGTGCTGCTTGACGGTAGTCGCGTCGATATTTTCAGAATCAATGGGATATTTGGTAGCAGCCAAAGAAGTTTTGATAGTTGAAGGCCCAACATCCTGTTCTTCGGGTTGTTGTTCAGTAATATGCTCAGCTTCCTTAGACACCATTGGTGAATTAGTGACACCTAAAATGCTTTCATCTTCAGCATGTATAATAGCAGAATCTGGAGGAGTTTGGATAGTTGAAGATCCAACATCTTGTTCTTCCGGTTGCTGTTCAGTAATGTGTTCAACTTCCTCAGATACCGTTGGTGAATTAGTTACATCTAAAATACTTTCATCTTTAGGATGTAAAATAGTAACTTCTTCAATTTTGTCTGCGGATTCTGGAGTTTCAGTAACATCGGGTATGTTTTTGTCTTTAAGCTGTTGATCAGTGACATCTTCAGCAGCCATAGGAGTTTTAGTAGTAGATGTGTCTTCAATATCTGTTTGTTGTGCAGTAGAACTTTCAACATTTTCGGTAGAAATTGAAACTTTGGTGGCATATTCCATACCTTCAGATCCAGGGTCTTTAGATGAAATACCTTCTAAATCTATTGTAGGTTCGGTAACAGCTAAAACTTCCTCTTTGTTCGGTTGTGCAGTTGTTATTTGTTCTCCTTTAATGATATCCTCGCCTTCGGGCTGTTGAGTAGTAATGTGTTCAATATCTTCAACAGATATAGCACCTTCAGTAACTGTAGAAATAATGTCATTAAGCGTTTGTCGGGTTGTATCAAGTTCTGTGTCTTCGTAATCCAAAGAAGCTTTGGTAACTTCCTCTATTTTCTCGACGGAGACATCTTGCTCTGACGAAATTGGAGTTTTGGTGACAAATTCTTCTTTAGCAATAGGAGTTTCGGTGAAAGAAATATCTGACTCTGATAATTTATTAGTTGATACATCATTAACTTCATGTTTTTCTGAGGTATCACTGTGTTCTGTTGTACCAAAGAATTCTCCTTCTTGCTCAATAGTTGGTACATGTGGTTTTTTGGTGGTAGATTCCATTTCATCAACATCCTCTCCCTCCTCGCCAGAAGCTTCTCTATCTTCTTCACTGAAAGGCTTAATTGTTGGTTTATAGGTAGCTTCTTCCACATCTTTAGTAACAAATTCTTCCATATGTTGAATCTTGGTAGGCATGGTGCTTATTTCTTCTTCAGATTCTGCAGATTCGCCTGATTCTTCTTCGGAAAGATCCAAAGAAGGTTGTCTAGCTGGAATACCAGTGCTCTGAACTTCTACTTCTACGTCAGGTGCTGCTGTGGTTAAATCATGGAATTTATCGGTTTCAGAAACCATAACAATTTCATCTTCTTTAACGGGAATTACATCTTCTTCAGATGAAATAATATCAGAAGCAGATTCATCAGAAGTAATTGGGCTGGTAGTAACATGTTCGATTCCTCCATCTGGTGTATATTTGTCATCAGCAAATGGAGATTTTGTAGAGGATTCTTCATCTTTAACTAAAGGAGTACCTGTATGATCTAAGAATGGTTTAAGTTCATCTTTGACTTGTTCAATAGAAGGTATGATCATATTTTCTTCTTCAGTGGATACTGTAAGCTTTTCAATGGAAACTTCTGTGCTTTCTCCAGGTTTACCTTCATCGGCTGACTCAGTTTGATGCTCTACAGAATTATCTGTAAATGAACCAATGGTATGATCTTGCCCAGGTTCTTTACCTTCTTCAACTTTATCAACTGCGGGTGCGACTGTAGTTGACATATCTTCAAACATATCATGAGAAGAAACACCTGCATGTACTTCATCAATTGCAGAAATTGGTGAAGATGTATCAATTTTACTTTCCAAATTAATTGGTTTTTCTGTAGTAATATCAGTGCCTTCAGAAATGGAGGGTGTAGTAGGACCTTGGGACTTCTTGTCAGAAGTTGGGACTGCAGAAGTTTGAGTTTCTTTTTCTTTGTCATCTTTGTCATGCACTTCAGAAGATGGGACACCAGTATCGTCTTCAATTGATGGAGTTTCAGATTGTTTATCTTCAGGAATAACAGTAGTTGAAACAATGGATTTTTCAGATGTTTCCTTGTGTTCATCAAAAACAATTGGTGAAACAGTATGTTCCAAAATTTCATCTTGTGCAGAAGTCGCAGATTCGACAAATGATTCACTACTAATTTCAGAAACCAAAGTAGTGTATTCAATGTTTTGCTCGGAAATATCTTCTTTAGTTGGATCAACTACTTCTTTGTCATCTTCTTTCGATGGGTAAGAGGGAAGGTCTTCTTTATCGGTTAACAAATCATTATCTGTAGTGGAAGCAAAGGTAGTACTTTCTAGTTCTTTATCTAAGACCTCGGATTGAACAGTATGATCCTTAATTTCATTAGATGCTTTGGTCGTAGAAGATTCATGTGTAAAGCCATCAACTAATGGCGAAGCTGTGGTGTAGGTGATGTCTTGTTTGTCGGTATCTATAGCTTGATCTTTACTGGATTCTTCAGTAGAAGTTTCTTTTACATCGGATTCAGTTGATGTTGTTAGGAGCTCAGTAACCTTAGCTGTAGTTGTGGATTCAATTTCTTCAGAAGTTACTTCTTGTTTTTCTCCAGAAGATGACATAGTTTCAGCATTAATATCGTCCACAGATGGAGGTATGGTAGTTTGAGCTTCTGGTTCTTGAGCTGGTTCCTTATTTTCGTAAGATCCGGCAGAAGGAACAGTATGTGATTCTTCTGTAGTCTCTTTTTCGTCCTTTAATGGTACATTAGGACTAGCGGTTTGTGTTTCTGATTCCGTTACCTCTTCGGTAGAGGATGCAGAAGGAGCCGAAGTGTGAGATTCATGTTCTTCTGAGATTTTACCTGTAGTGGCAGTTTCTTCTTCTATTAATGTAATATATGTAGAAGTTTGAGTTTCTGTTTCTGCCTCTTTGACATCCAATTTTTCATTTTCAATTGGTTTGACAGTTTGATCATCTAATGGTGCAGCAGGTGTAGTATAAATTTCACTTTCATCCTTTTCGTCACTTGGTACTTGCACTGCAGAATCAGTGGTAGATTCAACAAGATCATGTGCAAATGTTGTCTCTTCTGTTTTCTCTAGAATAGCAGGAACATCAGGTGCAGTTTTCTTCTCAGTTGTCTCATCTAGTGACTTTTCAGTTGAAATTTCTTGCTGTTCTTGTTCAGATATTTTCAATGGAGAAATAGGCTCGATAGCAGCAGCTGGCGTTGTTGAAGTTTTAACTACATCAGTAGTGTCCTTATTGTCCTCATCTATTGTTTCAGTGGAAGATTTGGTGGCTTCTTGTTCAAATTCATCTTCGTCCTTGACGTGAGACATGGGCTCTTCAGTAATAGTAATAGGCATTTCAATTTCGGGAATATTTACATCTGCACTAACACCTTCAGATGCTAAAACGGATTTAATTGTTGTGATTTCAGATTTATCAGTATCAGGTTGTCCAGGTTTTTCAGTTGGTTGTTTATGAGTGGTGGATACAGTTGTTTGGTGAACTTCTTCATCCTCATCTTCTTCAATTGATTCAACAATTTCTTCACTGTTAGGATGTAAAGCGTCAGTTCCGCAAATGTATTGTGGACAACACTTGTTTGTGCCAGATTCGTCTAAAATGCAGTTTTCAATGTTTTCTGGAACATCACATTTAACACGTTCACAAATAACAATGCTGCTAACACATCTGCACATAATTTCACATTCGTCCGAGGAAGGAACAATTGTGTTGTTTTCGTAAGTTTTCTGTCCAACCAAACAATCTCCTTCACCTGGTATAACTGATGGCAATTGCAATGCATGCATATCCTCAAGAAGCACTGGTTCGACAAATGGCATATGGGTAGAAGTAGCTGATTCGCCTTCAAAATCGTCTTTACTATCAAGGGAAGGTTTTTGGCTTTCAGTTGCATCGTATTTATGTTCTTTTTCAGAATCAGTTTTAGGTCCTGTTCTAATATCCTCCGGAGTAATTGGTTTTGTTGTAGTAGCTTGTTCTTCTTCAATAATTGCTGAGGGACTATCAGTACTTCCAGGTTGCTCTTCAAGTTTGTGGTCATCAGTCTCTGGGATAACTTTGTGTTCATCTTTTTCTCCTTCTGTAATAATGTTTATTTCTGGTGATGTTGTCGTTTGTTGTACAGATTCTTCAATAGTCTTGCTGGTGGTAAAATCTTGTGGTTCACTTGATTCTTCGGAAATGTCTGGTTTTATTTTATCTTCTTCATCACTAGAATCATCCTTCTCAAATGCAACAACAGTACTGGGTGTTTCCGAGACTTCAGTTTCTCCTAGTAATTTGTCTTTATGTTCATCAGTAGGTTCTTTTTTCTTGGTTGGAATTTCTTCATTAGCCAATGTAGCCATCGTGGTAATATCAACTTTGTCTTCGGTTGAAGTTTCATCTTTAGTATATTCTTCATCAGCAGTCTTTACGGGAGTAATAGTAGTTACCGATAGAGCATCTTCTATTGTCACTTTGGTGACATTTTCTTTTTCAAAAATTTCGTCGGTTGCTTCAGCAGAAGAAGTGGAATCAGCAATAAGCGGTTTGTGTGTTGTAATATCCACTTGTTTTGCATCTTCTTTCGTTTTATCAGCACCTGGTGTTGTTGTATCGGATTCAGGTGTTTTAACTGTTGTTAGATCTATAAGCTTGTTGTCTTCTTCAGATTCGGCTGATTCTTCAGAAGTTTCTTGTCCTTTAGGTATTTGTTCAGTTGTAATGAAGGGTTTAGCAGTGGTATACTCTTCTTTTGGTTCTTGAGGAATTGATGTTACAGTTTCAGTAGCGGGGCGAACAGATGAAATTTCAGACGGTTCTTCAGATGGAATTTCGGTAGCAAAATCACCACTGCCATAGTCATCAACAAATACAGGTTTGATTTCTGCCGCGGGTATGGCAGTGTAGTTCTCGTCGGATTTAACTGGAGCATCAGTGTTAACATCGACTTGCTGTTCATCTTCTGGCGCTGGTTTACCCTCTGCAGATGCTTCTTCAGGTACATCTGCAGAGCCTTCGGTTTCATCTTCAGTAGACATGGAGTCAGTGATAATAGGAGCTTTAGTTGGCACTTTGTCTGTTGAGGCTTCTCCCATTTCCTCTTCAACTTTAGAAGATGTAGTAGACGATAGCTGCTCATTAGCAGGCACAGGAAATTCAGTTGAAGTTTTTGTTGATTGTTCTTGTTCCTCTGAGGTTGTAGGCAACACAGTAACAACTTTTTGTTCTTTTTCAGTATCTTCGGGTTCAGTTTCCACTTTATGTTTTTCAGTTGCATTTTCTTCTGCGGATATAATTTTGTTAGGTTCTGTGGTGGCTGATATAACTTTTTCCTCTTCTGATTCTTCAGGCTTATTAGCAATTGATTCTGTTTCCGTGCTGGGTGTCTTAGTAGATAATTCTTCCACTTCTTTAGCAGAAACTTCTGTGGATACTTCTTGTTCTTCAGATGATTTGTAAGGAGTTTCTGTAGTAAGTTCATCTTCTTGTCCAATAATATGGGGTTCTTTAGTTCCAGCTTCTTTATCTTGACCTTCTTCCACCGTCTGAGTAGCATTTTCGACATCCAACGGTTCTTTAGTTTCGGTTTCAATCTTTTTATGCGGTTCTTCGCCTGTAGAAGCAGCTTCTGTTGCAGTTTCGCCAAACTCAATAGGTTTGTTTTGTTTGTCATTAGAATCGGTAGTAGAAGCATCTTCACCAATAATTGGAGATTTGGTGACATCATTTACAATAGGCTTAACTTCATCGGCAGATTCAGTGGATTCTTCAGGTACTTCTTCTTTAGTTGGAGTAATTTCAGTGATAGATTGACCTTCTACAAAATTATCTTCTGGAACTTTAGTAACTAATTCTTCTTCAACTTCATGTTTGTCTTCCTCAGATCTTGGTGTAGTATATTCTTCATCACTAGACGAAGAGCCAGTTGAAATTTCTGGCAATTCATCAGAATCAATAGGAACTTTGGTAACAGCGTCTTCAACTTTTTGAGCCGGGAATACAG
Source organism: Pollenia labialis (assembly GCA_949318255.1). Lineage (NCBI taxonomy): Eukaryota > Metazoa > Arthropoda > Insecta > Diptera > Polleniidae > Pollenia > Pollenia labialis. Next base: position 159,976,190 of record OX439139.1, on the reverse strand, counting down.
TTTTTTCAGTTGTTTCTGCTTTAACTTCATCTTCAGCAGCACCAGGCAGTTCAGTAGAAGATTCAGAAACTTGATCAGCACTAACAGGAGATTTAGTAGTAGATTCTTTACTTTCAACAGGTTTACTATCAGATGATAATACAGTGGTTGTTTCGACATCTTCAACACCTTTAGTAACGGGTTCTTGCTCATCGCCTTGTTTTTCAGTAGCAATAATTGGCTTATCACTTGGTTTACTGATAATGACAGCTTCTGTGGGTTCTTCTTCTTCTGCTCCAACTTCACTTGGTGGAGTCTTTGTGGCTGTCTCTTCTTCATCGATGTGCGCTTGCAATTGCAAGTCTTCTTCAGGAATGGAACCATGAAGATCTTTAACTGGAGCGGAAGTAGAAATTTGAACTTCTTTATCGAGATAATCATAAGGCAAGGTAGTAGCTTCATAAATTTGTGTAGTAGCACTATCGTCTTCGCAAACATAATTGTTGGGGCAACATTCACCTTCAGCAGCAGGTAAAGGATGACAAGCTTTGCCATTACCGTTGAGCATGGGTATATGACACTCTTGACGGGCACAAATAATATCACCACGCATGCAATAACAATTATCACAAGCAGATTCACCAGTAATGCGGGAACCATCGGCATACAAGTCACCATTGTGAATACAATCAGTTGAAACAGTAGGAGTCATGGTACTGGTTAAAATGAAACCAGTAGTAGGACGTTCCGTGGTTGTTGTAGAAGCAGCTTCAGTTGTGGTAGAGTGATCCTCCAATTCAAGAACATCGTTTTCATGGTCTAAGGGGAAACAAGCAAATTTAGTATTTGTTTTATTGTAAAATCATTTTTTTTTATCTTACCGCAATTGTAACGTACTGGACAGCAAGAACCTTTATTGTATATGGGAGTGCAGCCATCAATATGCAGTGTACATTCCTGCATCAAACAGGAGGTGCGATTCTTAATACAATAACAGAGTTCACAAGGTTTGCTAGGATTTGAGGGAACTTGAGCACCTTCCAAATAGAATTTACCATCAATACTGCATCCAAATTTCTCGGGAAAACTTAATTCTGTGCCAGGTTCAGGAGCGGCATGTGAAACATCCACAGGAACTTTAATTTAAATTATATTCAAGGAAAACAAAACACACAAATAAATTTTAAATAAAGTAATTTTCTCTATCTAACAACCAACACTTACCTTCGGGACATGTAATGATTGGACAACATTGATCCTCACGTTTTTCCACTATGCAATCATGTCCAATAGGTTTGGTGAACGGACATACACGCAAATAGCACATAAGCATCTTATTGTGGCACGTACAATTCAAACAGGGCTCATTTGTCATGATTCTATCGCCTTCGTTGTAATGATTGTAGTTATAGTAGCAGCCTTCTGCAAAAATTCAAACAAAAAAGGAAAAGAAGAAACGAATAAGTTTAAATTCAAATTGAAAATAATATAAGACTATTAAAGAATTGCTTTGGAAGTACATAGTAAGCAGTTGTAGTTAATAGTATGTAAGAAAGCCAATTTAGAATAAATTTTTTGCTTGACTTGGTTATGTAAATTGCCTTGAAGGTTTGTTCTTCTTTACATGATCAAATCGTCTGTATTATGCGGGGGTACATCGGTGCCTCCAACGTGAACTTACTTAAAAACAAAAATAATTTTTTTTTTATGTCTTTTCAGCAACCATTCAGCAAATATTAGTATGATGTATTTGTTTTTGTTATTACACAAATAGTTTTCGGCAAAATTATAGTTATTGGAAGTATTTGGTTTTAATTTTTCATTCTTTTTTCAAGGAGTCTTGTGATACAAAACTAGGTTTCTTATAATGAGGCAATAATGTTAGATTTTCTTCTTCATTCAGTTGCTTGATGTAAATTTTATATTCTAACACTGCAAACTTTATTGTGTCTAAGCTGTTGAACTAAAACATGCAATCTTTGTTTTTGTTTTTTTCTCTGTTGCGAATACATTAAATTTCAGATTATTTGTTGTCTATTTTTATTACTACTGGCTTTGTGAAATGAAAACTTGTTATTATTAGGCACCATATGCCAAAATAATATTTAAGTTTTAAGGTAATTTAATTTTAAGCAGAGCTGGGAAATTCTTTGTATTCTTTTCGTTTGATCAAGCTTTCATACAAAGTTTTTATTCTAAACGTACATCAAAGCATATTTTATCCATTTTTTGGTGTGAATAATTTATTTGCATTCTGTTTGAATCGAACCTACTTGTTGGACAATAAGGAGAATGATTAACTTGTTTCAAACATCTAATCAAACTTTCGTGCATTTACTATACCTAACACCAACATTAACTATATTTAATTCTATTTAATTCTATTATCGCAACTATTAAAAAAAAAAAAACATTTTTCGAACTTAAAAACTAACTCAGCTGTTACCTTTCCAGCAAAATTTGTTAATACATAGCTATTAGTTGTGTGACTGGTTACAAAGTATTATGTAGTAGTTAACTACCTGTAACACTTGCCTGTAACACCTTCTATAAATTTGTTTACACGGTAGTTCGCATATGCACGTAGCTCAGTCGGCTAGAGCGCAAAACTAAAAAATCCGCCAAAAACAAATGAGATCCCAGTTCAAACATAAACTGGGTCAGTATCAGGGTTACCGTTATAAATTCTTGAAAAGTCGCACAAAAGGTCGTTTAATAAAAATAAAGTCGCAGAAACAAGTCATTTGAGAAAATAAAAGTCGCACATTTCTTTAACGTTTTTTTTTATTAATAAAAAGCATACCAAAACAAAAATAATTGAAACAAAATAGTCAGTTGCATTTTTTTTATTTTCAGAATCCTGTCTTAGGCCATAACAAATGGTAAAAATTAAAAAATTCGTAAAAGTTGGTCATGAAAAAAGTCTCACAAAAAGTTGCAGAACGCTAAAAAAGGTCAAATCCAAATCCAAATTTTTTAAAAATATTAAGATTTGTGCTTGCAAGTGAAAGTTATTTGCTAACTTTTATTTAAATAATACGCACATGGAAAATTGAGTAAAGCACCCTACACACGATCCAATCCAATTGGCAAATGAGTTACTTGTTGTCCAAATTAGGGCATGTATGGCTCTGTCAATTGATTAGTTTGGCAGTTGTCGAGTTGGTTATTTTTTCAAATTGGCTAGTAAGTCTTTAAATTCGATTGTGCTGTGTGTGTTCGAGTCTCTTGATCAGCTGTCAAAATTTACGTTTGTAGTTTTCTTTTGCAAAAATTAAGTATTTTTTAAATGGATTCAAGTTCTTTTAACACAAGTTATGAAAGTATATTGCTCATGTGGTAATGATAATCTTAATTGAAATCTTTTAATTTCTTCTTCTTAAGGCTTTTCGAATTATTTTTTTTTCTAATCTAATTAACTCCATGGCCCCTTATATTTCCCATTTCATTTTATAAATCTATAACAAATATTTCTTCAACATTTACATCTTTTTAATTTATTTTATATTTAAGTTCAGCTGTTTTTCTTAAGATAATTAAACTTTTCATCTAGTTGCTACTTCATGTTTTATTTATATGCATAAAAAAATTCGCATGTTTTTGTATGCATCTTTGGCACTTATACCAGTACCAACATCCATGTAAACATCATCATCATGAAAAGGTTAATAATTATTATATGTCTGCCTGTGTATTTATTATTGTATTTACATTTTACTTCCATTTGTATCTGGATCTCATCAATGTACTTCTTCTCTACCTACTTGCATAATATTTATTATGTTCTAGTTTAGTTTTTACATTTAAGTTTTTTTTTTTGTTTTTATAGGATGATTCTCATGCACTTAACCTTAATTTGTTATTAAAGGTACATTTTACCTTGATAAAAGTTTATATTTTTAATTGTAAGTAGAAGATACTTTAACATACTAATGATGAATAATGCAATAAATACATGAAAGTGGTTAAGTTTATGTCCAAAACAGAAATAAGTTCAAGGTAATAATGATAAAATGAATAAAATTGTATTTAAATATTTTATGAATATATAAATTTTCATATTAATTCGAATGTGTATTCCAATAGGCTTATTACACTGATCACCATCTAACATCTACCATCAAAGATGTAAAAAATGTGAAACACTCGTTTACATTGCTCACATCTAACATCTACCATCAAACATAAATGTCATAATTTTTGAAAAAAAAAAATAAAATGTTTTTAAAATAAAAAATGTTTTTTCTACAAAAGTGATAACAATTTATAAGCAAACACAAAAATATATTTAAAGTTCAATTTGTTTAAGAATATAAAAAATACTTAACTAAAAAACATTGCAATAAAAAAGTAAACTTGATAAATGGTAACGCTACTTTCAAAACAAACTTCTTTTTGTCAGTGATGCCACAATAATAATAGAACTTATTGCCACAGATGTAGAATGGAATAAAATGTGATATTTTAAAGATGTTGATATTTTAAAGATGTTGAGAGATGTTGGTTTTTAGCCCTATGTATTTCTTATGGAAAGATGTTAACATCTTCGAAAATTGTGGCAAATTGATGGTAGATGTTAGATGTCGATCAATGTAAAAAGGCTATAAGTCAAATTACAATTTTTTTAATTATTAGTTTAACATTAAATTTAAAGTAAGTTGGTAAGTTGGGTTCAACCTCACCTAGACCCAATATGGTATATACATACATATGTTCATATATTCTGGGTGCTTATAAGTAGCGGAGTTAATGTAATAATGTGCTTTTGTCAATGTGTTGGTTGAAATGGGTTTCCCGAACCCAGTAAGAACCCAGATATGTTATGTAATTATATCTCGCACACGTAAATAAAACACATTGTTTGATATGGTCACGTTAAAAAAAAATTATTTTTAATGAAAAATATTTAAGAATATTATAATTACTTTAACTTAATTACTTCATTATTGGTTACTAATTACCCTTTAACTGCTTTAGAGCTAAATTGTTACTAGTGATTGGTGAATGGCTCTTTCAGTAGAGTAAGTAGTATTTTTGCTTTTTTTCTGATGACTCAACACATTGGGCACTTTCAACCGTTGAGCTTTTTTCATATAAATACACTCAACGGCTGCGCTACAGTTACGTCTTATGAATATCCCCGTTATTTTGTAGGTGAAGTTCTTACTGGGAAGCTTAGTAAAATAGTGGTAGTGAAAATATGACAAATAATTCCCTTTTTCTCTCTTAATTAAGGGTTTTATCACAAGATACGGTATCAGCTTTATATTTTCAATTGAAGCTTAAATCAGTAAACAGTTAGAGTTGATAAAACTCCTGAATTGAGGCATTGTAGTCAAACGGCAAGAAGTTGCATCGTAGTGCTAAAATAGTCTGAAAAGTTAGGCTGTAGATGTGTTCAAACTACTTGATGCTTAAAAAAACTAACTCTATTTTTTTTTCAAATAGTCATAACACAATATGCCAATTGGGTTAGGATAATTTATAATTTCTTCCTTAGGAGCCAGGCTTTAAGTGTTGCATCTTATGTGCTCTTTCAAACTAGTATAAGCCATAGGCCCAATAAACTTTACGTTATTTAATCAAAACCCTTTTGGCTGCTTAAAAGTATCGTAAGGCATGAATTATGTTCAAACCACTAGAAGTCGAACTACAAGTGCTTTTGATTACATCGAACTAGTCTCAAACTTGTTTTAGGTACTTATTAGTTGCATTTGAATCGCTAGAAATTAAGTCATTACTGCTCCTGATTGATTGAAACCAGCGTTGTGAACTATTTCTAATCAGAAAATCAAAAAGCGCTAAATAAATAATTAAATGTTTAAGAACCAAGTTTTATTAATTATACTGGTCGTCAAAAAAATCGTTTTAAATAAAAGTATATAAAATACAAAGATTTTACAGCGCTAAATTCAAATCCGCTTTCAGTTTTTTCTATTAACTAACTAGTTTTTTCAAGGGCTAGACTAATATTTCGACCGAAATAAGGCGGTTATGGTACATAATTTTATCACAGCTTGAGAACGATTTGTGCGATTTTGAATTTTGATCTTTTACAAATGATTATTTTCAACATTTTTTCTTAATTAGTGGCGACCATATTTTCATGCAAATTAGTATGCACACATTTTTTTTATCATTTATCCGAAATCCAGGAATATTATGAATAAAATAAGACATGAAATCAAGAAGATCAGGAATCAAAATGGTAACTAGACGTTATTAAATAAACGTTTGGAATCAGCACGCTAAAATCAATTAAAATCACATAATCAAGTTCTCTACCCCGAATTTTCTTTTGTTTTTATGCCGAGCAGTGTTAATAAAACATTAACATTTTTAAAAAGCCTTTTCTGATATTTCAGGAAAAGTAAAGTACATAATATACACGGAAAGAATTATTTACTAAATCGGCAAAAATTTCTTATTGTAAACATATGCGTGGCTTGGCTTAAGCAAAAAGTTTTGACTAAAATTTACTTACCTACAGCTAAAAAAAATAGTTACTTAAATTAAGTTTTCGTTGCTTTTCACAGCCGTACCTTAACAATAGCGGCAAGCGGAACGTTTTCTTTCGCTTAGCTTTAACGCTGATATGCCATACCTAAACAAGAACGTCAACGTTGTGTCACAAACAGAACTGTTAACTTTCTTGTTAAATAAAACCCACATAATAGAAATAAAAAGAAGGGAAAAATAAACAGCTAGATTGACAAAAAAAAAATTGCCATTATTTTTTCACAATAGCGGCCAACTATAAAACGCGGTGTCAAAATCGGATTTTCCAATTGCAAAGCGTTGACGCCGTGCTATTTAGGGATACTTCATACAAATTGTATGGGCATGAGAATTTTTGACAGCTAGAAAACCCTTTCCGCTCTTGTTTAGGTACGGCTGTTATTTTACTGAATTTTTTCATAGAAACGTGTAGCTCTAGTTAGTTTAAGAAAACTAAATATAAAAATAAGAAACTTTTGAGTGATTTTCTGGAGCATTTTCTGCAAAATTTAAAGAAATTCCTGGCATTTGTTGCTTGATGCAAGAAATTCAATTCTTTTCAAAAATCAAGAATATCAGACTAATTTCAAATAAATGCTGCTTGATTTCAGAAATATCTTTTTTGTTTTTAATAAAAATAAGCTACTTTTGTATTTCTTGTCTTAAGAATTTTTTGATCATGAGAAAATAATGTTTTACTTAATACGAACAAAACATGTGAAAATCAGGAAATTATTTTTGGATTTTCTTGTTTTAAGAAACGAAATGAAACTTACTTTAGAAAATAAACTTCTTTCCATATTAAAAGTATTTAATAAGCGGAAAAAACATTTTGTTTTAGTGTGTCTTGATTGTAATGTATGCAAATAAAAGTACAAAAATGTTGGGTATCTATAAAAGCGCCAATTTAGCGCTCTTTAAAAAAAGCGCTAAGGAAATATATGCGCCTTTTCGACAGTTAAGAATCACTAAATCTAGCGCCAAAGACGCTAAATGGACAACACTGATTACAACTAGTCTTTAAAGGACTTCTAGATATTTTTTTTTTATGAAAAATTATTATTCCTTAAAAAATGCTGTTTGCTTTAAGCTTGTCTTTGAACTTTTGATTTGAGTTATACAGTTGCACTCAAAACATTATAAGTTGCATGGTTTCGATTTCAAGTTAGATTAGATATTTAGCCCAATTTTGAATAAAAATTCCCCGGGAGTTTTTTCCCTTTTCCCATTTTTATAATTGAATTAACATAGGGAAAATGGGAGAAGGGAGAAAACTCCCGGGGAATTTTTATTCACAATTGGGCTGATTGTTTTGAACATCAAAGAGATTTGAATTGTATAAACGAAGAAACTACATAATTTTTTTTTCTGCAATGAAGAGGCTACTTTCTAGGATGTTGTTTTGATATCTATAAATGGAATTCCAGCTATCACTAGTATTGGAAAATATAAACAGTTTTTTTTTGAACTTTAACACTTATGTCTAATCCATTTTCAGTTTTATTCTTCCTGTACACTATTTCATCATTCATCGTTTTTATTTAAAGGTTTTTAATTAAATAAAACAAGATTAAAAAAAAAAAAATTAATAAATTAAAAGTTCAAATGTTCTTTCTATTCAGTCATTAACTCAAATAACATGTCAGGGAACATGTAAATTTTTTAAAAAACATTTTTTAATACTTTAAATGACAACTTAATATTTTTAAATCCCATCAAAATAACCTTTTGTTTGTTTAAATTATTTTTAAATGTTCTATTTAACAATTTATGTATGTAGGTAAACATACATATGTCTGTATGTATATATGACCACAAAAAGAATAAGCATACGAGTACATAATACCACAATTGTTTTTCCGTGTAAAAGTGACAAATTGTACAAATAATTATAGATAATGGATAAATTAAGTTGGAACGTGTTTAACACTGACTATGTCGTGTCAAATCTTCCTCCTCTCTTACTTCATGTCTACATTAATTTATTAAGTGAATGGATAAATGAATGAATGTATGGACGGATGGTTAGTTTGGACAAAGAGATAGAAATATAGACAAGATAATGTCATTAAAAACGGCTACTTCGTATAAAATAGCAACATTATTTTTACTACTGTTGTTGTACATAGTTGTTTTTTTTTTAAATACATAATTATAAAATATTATTAGTAACTGGAGACTACTTTGTGACTTAATCTAAAATTCAGTATATCTCAATTGTTGTATCAAGCTGTTTGCCAATAGCAATTTCCTATGAGACTAAATGTTGGTGACAGGAGTTGAAGAGGTGTTGGAATGTATTATGCACAGTGATTGGGATTGAACAAGAATGATTTAGTACAGATTGACAATAATTGATTTAATACGTTCAGTTGTTAGTTTGTTTAAAACGACTATTGGTAGTTTATAAGGAATTGCTGCTCAAACAAGCCAACAATTTACGTAGTATATACATATAAACCTTTTTCTTTGGTTATTGAGGAGTTTGCTTGTTTTCACAAAAGCTCAAAGCTGGAGGTCCATATCACGCGTTTTCGCATCCACGCAGTGCATGCTTTTCTAACCTTACTTGCGTTCTACGTTTCAAGTTACATGCAACGCATTTTTTTGCAGCAGCAGCACAAGTAAAAATAAAATTCAATTTGTCAAAATCAGCTGAATTGTTTGAACGCTGCTTGTGACGCTTACAAAAGTAGAAAGTAAACCTACTTTTCGCCTCAAGGCATCTACGCTTTTGTGCATGTAACTTACTACGTATAACTACACAGATTCTACTTTTTTCTGGTGTGGTGTGGACCTCCAGCTTAAAGCATGCCTGTCAAGCTGTTTGTTCTTGGCTGGTGCAAAAATTTTGCGAAAGAGTATTTATTGAAAAGAGAATTAATTTATTGAAAAATTTATGTTGTACGAATTTGTTTCGCTTATTTGCAAACAGGAGGTGTGTGTTTGTCAAGCAGTTAGTGTAGTTTTTTTTTAATTTTTAACAATCGGACAGAAAATAAGAAAATTAAAGAAAAAAATTTAACATGAGCATAGAAAAATAAAGTTTTGTGTTGTTTAATGGCCAATTTCACCAATTCTATTTAAATATCAATTCATATTCAAATATAGTTTTTCATATAATTTTACTTTTATTTGACATGAAAAACAAATTTTAAACATAAATTGATATTTAAAGAAATTGGTGAATTCGGCCAAAAGAATTTTAGTTTTTTAAATGCAAAAATGTTGCAAGTTTGTCTAATACAACTTCTGGCAGTTTGACTGATACCTATATAAAAATATTCCGGAGATGGAATTTTTCTTCTAAGAGGCTGGGTTACCGCTCGTCGACTAAAGTCCCACTTGACCCCTTTTTGGCGGTCTGCGACTTTTTGTGATAAGTCGGAAAAAACCCTTTTTATTTTTGGTTTTATTTTATTCATTTTATGTTGTAATGTTTAATATATAAAATCATTTAAAATGGTTTGCGACGTTTATTCTATTAAATGACTTTTTTTTATAAAACGAACTTTTTGGCCACTTCGAGCGGTAACCCTGCTTAGAGAGCAACTACCTTTTGGCGTTGTAGTTATGAAAAAGATTAATGCAACAAGTCCTTCAATCTAATTTGCGGCCGAAATTGGTAGATATCTTATAAATCTCGGCTGTCTAGGGTATAATCCGGTGCCAGAGGAACTAAAAGCTTCCATTGATTAAGATAAGCCCTGGAATGGCTATTGGTGGGGCACCATGGGAATAACGGAGTTGCTGGAGCTTGAAAAATAGTTACAAAGATCATAAAGATAAGTGATTAGTGGCCAATCGAATGCTGTGTATTTTATGTAAAATATCGGCTGGAAATACAGGGGATAAGGTATAGCTGCTGTCGGCCTGCTTGACGATTTCTCTTATAAAAAGGGACCCCTTTAACAGGCTACTAGGAGCGTGTAAAGTAGCTAACTGACCAGAATATGTTTCATACTCTAGTTTCATGGAATCTTTTATATCAAAATATATTTAGCCTAGGAAATGAGAGTAACGGCTTTTAAATTTTAAAATAAACATGTCTTCTCGAAATTTTTTCCATTTTTAACCACTGTCCTACTGTTGACATTGCTAGGCCGCGATAACAACAAATACACTTACAAAAGATTTAATGCCACATTAATTTGGCTAATAAAAAAAAAATACAAAACGATAATACAAAATTTGTTATACCATGCGCTACACACAAGTAATAAAGTCTTTAACAATAAAGTCATCATAACCCAAAGTCAGCATTATTTACTGAATTTTTTTTATGTTTGGTCTCATACAAGTTGAAATGTAAACTTGTACAAGTAGTTGTAAGTAGTCACAGTAAATTAATACTTAATGTTATTTCGTTTAGGCTTTTTAATGACTAATGGGTCTCTTATGGCCGATTATTATACGCATGATTAAAAAAGCGCACAACAGCCAAACAGTCTATAACTCAGGCTTAAATAGCTGAGTACAACTTCAATGCATTGAGTAAGTGGCAATGGAATGCATGCCAGAAAAAAGCAGTAGCACGTGCATTTGTGTAGAAAAAAAAATTAAAATAAAAATTAAATAAGTGCTTCACTACCAATTTTCATATTAAATTATAGTTAATGTCCCAGACGTGTTGATTGCTTTGTCATTCTTTTGTGTTTTTAAGTTGATTTTTTTGATTATGGGAATTTAAACCAGTTAAAGATATTTTGAACTACTTCAGGTCTTTTTAATATGGAATTTGTGTCAAACTGATATAAATCAATCAATTAAATAATCTGAATACGCATGGCTTTTTTTCTTTTATTTTTAGCTTATACCTTTTTTAGTAATAAAGTAAAGAAATCGGAGTGATTTACGAGATTTCTTTACATTCTGTTTAATTCATTAAAATATAAAAAAAACTCAATAAAATTGTATCCGAACCCCATTTTTTTTCTTTTGTAGTCAAATAAATTTAGAAATATTAACCTTACGATCGAACTGGAACGATAAACAATTTTGATTAAGAATTTTTTGCGAAACAATTAAAAGAGATTTGAGAGGCAAACAAGAGGATCTTTTGGCGCATTTTTTTCAACATTTACATACAATTTGTTTTTAAATGAACTCCTTGCTTTAGTAACAACTGCCTAATTGAAGTATTTGAATGCAAAAAAATGCAGGTTCGATTTTCACCTATTTTGTTTTCCACCAAGTGAAATGTTATTTATACCACTCTGAACGCGTTTAACGTTAACGTCTAATTCAAATGTCATTGAAAAATTAACTTCTTACTTCTTTCATAACTGCTCAGCTAAAATCCTTAATTGTGCACAAAATCAAGTTTGATTAGAAAACACTCGCGATAGAATAAGAATTTAGATTTCTTACACAAATAGCACTGGTCTACAAATTTGGGGAAAAAATTGACAGCAGAAACGAAGCATGTTTTTTAAGTAATCTGGATGAGCTGAATCTGGCATACAAATTGTGCTATCACGTCTTGTTAATTTTTTATTGCATACTGGCAATAATATAAATCAGTCAATACCGACACTACAATTTCACAATTATTTATTTGACAGAAGCCCACATTCATTCTAAGGGCAAAATAATCAGAGCAAGTGAAACTCTCTTTTTGGTTTAAAATGTGTTTAAACCAGTGTTCGAAAATAAACACTAAATATCGTTCCTTAGTGTTCTTTTCGGTGGATTTGTGGAAAATGCAAGCGCTAATTGTGTTTGTGTAGAAAATCATTAAAAAAGTCATATTTCGAACACAAAAATCCACAAACTCCATTGTGTTCGGTTCGGCTCATTAATGTTCGTCCCTTTTGGCTGGTAAAAAAACCAAACATGTTTTACAAAAACAAAATACACATACTAAAAAAAAGACAGCAAAATAATTTTACACAAACAAAACACATACACACACAAGCTGTTCGTGGTGCGGTCATTGCTAAAATTTTTTGTATGTTCATTTCTTCGTCAAAGTAAAAAAAGAAACATTAGCGAACATTAAAACATAATGTTTGTCTAACAGACGAAGAACAGACACTGCACAAACAATAAACAAATAAATATCGTTGCTGGGTGTGTGAGCCGAACACTTAATAATGTACTGCTTATTTTCGAACACTGGCTTAAACCATAGCTGGGGAATTTCGATTACAATTAGAAATCATTACGATTAGAGAAATTAAATAATCTAATCATTAGAATTTAATTTTTATAAAAATTTCAGATTACTAATTGATTAGATTAGAAATAATCAAAAATATAATCACAATTAGTGACGATTAGCATTTCTAATCAAAACTAATCCAAAAAATAATTGATTAGATTTCTTGATTATTTTTGATTAGATTTGATTAGATCAACTATTTTTAACTGTTTTTGTGAAAAGAAAATATTTTTTTATCACATTTGTTGGTATTTTTACATAATGTAACAGTTTTTGAATATTGCATAAAATTGCATACGGTGCACCCTGTTATTGTGTTATTATTAATGTTAATTTTTTTATTCAAATTAAAGTGTTCAAAATTATTGGTAAGTAAAAATGCACGGATTTTTTTCTTTCGCCGTCGTGAAAATTTAAACAAAATGCAAACTTTATATGTAAAACAAAAATTTCCAATTAATTTTCGATATTGTAGTTGTCGTAATGGATCCAATTGTTTTCGGAAACCAAGACTTCTCCGCAGAACTTACTGAATATGAATTTTTTTGTTTTTTGTTTTACTTTCTGTAAATTCGTTATTTATCTTTATGTATGTAAATATATATGTATGTTGCAATATATAATGCAATTTTATGCATTTTATGTAAAAATACCAACAAATGTGATAAAAAAATATTTTCTTTTCACAAAAATAGTTAAAAATAGTTGATCCAATCAAATCTAATCAAAAATAATCAAGAAATCTAATCAATTATTTTTTGGATTAGTTTTGATTAGATTTGATTAGAAATGCTAATCGTCACTAATTGGGATTAGATTTCTGATTATTTCTAATCTAATCAATTAGTAATCGTCTAAAATGACTTACTAATCATTACTAATCAATTTTTCAGCACAATTAAAATTTCTAATCCAATTGGTAATCATTAGGATTTCTAATCATTATTCCCAAGCTATGGTTTAAACCAACAAATCTATAAATCCCTAAACATTTAAACCATCTTTAAACGCATAAAATACAGACCATATGCATTTGATATGATATGTTGAGTTTAAACTACATACATATAAATTCAAGTTAAGTTCAACTAGACCAAATCTTCATAATAGTAGCGTATAAGCATGTCAGGGAGATCGTGTGTTACTGATTCAAGCTAATTTTGCTTTGTGTGTGGTGAATATTTGTTTAGAAAAAAGGGAAATTCAATATAAATAACATTAAAATATGCATATGTATTTACATTATTTTTCAGTCAGAAACTTGGACAAACCGTGGACACCGATAATGTTTTGCATATTCTTCATTCGCATTTAGACTTTTTTCAAAAAAAAAAAAAATAATAAGCGCCAACAAGGGGTTGCGTGCTCACTAAGATTTAATGAAAATTTAAAGAATTATTTGCTGGACTCTTATACGTGGAACCGAACCAACAAAATTCACTTTTGAAAATTCGTTGAATTTTAAATAAACTAGTGATTTCTCATGTACAAAAAACGATAACCTGATGTGATAAAGAAAAACCAATTACATATTTGAATTGAGCCCACCAAATTACCCTAGGAAAGATATTGTCAAAAAAATCATCATTTCAGATGAAGCTCATTTTGATCTTGGCGGATATGTTAACAAGCAAAATTGTCACATTTGGGGCACAGAAAACCCGCACGCATACATTGAAAAGCCGTTGCACCCAAAACGAGTCACCGTTTGGTGCGGAGGCATAATTGGGCCATTTTTCTTCGAAAATTAGCAACGAGTGGCCGTTACAGTCAATGGCGAACGTTATCGGGCCATGTTGACACTGTTGCACTATTATTTGTGGGGTGCTGTCAAAGATAAGAGTTACGCTGACAAGCCAGAGACAATTGACGCTTTAAAGCACAATATTCGTGAAGCCATTGGTGAAATACAGCTGCACACAATCGATAATGTGCTTAAAAATTGGGCCGAGGCAGCCCAATTTCATTTGAATGAAATTATTTTCCATTATTAACCGGAAGGATTGTACTTTCAAATACAAAAAAGAAGTTTAAGAAAATATTCAGTAGTTTTTTTTTTTATAGTATTTTCAAAAAAAAAAAGTTATTTGGCGGACCCTGTATTTTAAAGCGTTTTGCTTAACGCTTTTCGCTTAACGCTCTAATTGAAATTTCATTTATTACCTGTTTCTAATTTACAGTTTTATGCATATTTAAACGTTTCGTGGCTCATATACATACATACGTATAGTATTGTTTCAAATATTATGACAACTTGTTATATCTGTTAAGCTACTGTTTCAATATGATTTTAAAATTAAGTATTGTTGTATTTTTTCTCCCGCGAAACGTGATGTTCAAAATTTAATTGCTCATTTAACACCTCATTATTCAGAAGAAGAAAGACAGCCAAAGCCTCATTTAGGCAGCCGAATTGACGTTTGGATGTGTTTCAAGTTCTGTTTTAAATTTATTTCGTTAAACATTAATTTTATTGTCAGATTCATCTGACAATTTGTGGTTTATTGTTGATTTGGATAGTCATTTGTATTAAATGTCTTATAATCAGTTTTTTTTTTGTTTGATTTTGGCTATAAACTTCTCTGGGAGAATTCTACAAAGTGATTGCTCATGCAGGTGCTTTTATATTGGGCTAGAAAGTATAAGGAGTTGTTTGAATTAAAAGTAATGACTCTAAAAATGATTCATATAAAATTTTTAATTTAAGATAATTTGCTATTTAGATAGGGAAATTAAATGTAATTTTAATTATAATAAATATCTAAATAAATAAATGTTTTATCTGAAAATTAGCTTTTTATACCCTTCAACACAGGTGAAAAGAGTTTCTATAATTTTGTTATTCGGTTTTTTATTTCCACAATATTGACGTTAGACTCTATAAAGTATTAGGGTGGGTTCAAAGGCACATCGCGATTCTTGTTCTATGGGTGATTCTAAGAAACTTTGCCAAAGAAACCATAGATCAAAAATCAATTTCGAGCCCCCGGATATTTAAAAGTAGACATTTTTTTAAAATATTCAAGAACAGAGGCGAAAATATTGTATTTGCTCTAGCCAAACTTGTATGTTGCGGGTTTTTGGGTCGAGAAATCCATTTATTTTTATTTTTGATTTCCCCGCCGGTTTGCGCTTTTGTAATCTTTTTTTTGTATTTTATCGCCTTTTTTGACTAATATTTCTCTTATATCCCAGTAAAAACTTCGCCTACAAAATAATGTGTTAAGTAATCAGAAAAACTTAAAAGCACTACTTACAATTCTCCTGAAAGAACCAATGAATTTTACAAGGGATGTCCCAAAATGAACGCGTTCAAAAATAACCCATTATTATTTTACCTACACACATCCAGAAATAAGTAGTTATAGAAGTTGTTGTAGAAGCAGTTACAGAAAAAAGCTACTAAAAATGAGTGAAAGAAGCTATTCATTTTGTAAAAGTAAGCGAAGTTTTGACTTCGCAATCTCAAATAGCCCAAAATGCTTAGCGTTAAAATTAGGGAAAATGAAGATCCTGAACATCAAATCAATCAAATTAAACGAATATTTTATCAATAAAGCCATATCTTTAGATTATTTGATTGGCATATGCTGTGATGGTGAGCGAACAATTACTGGCATTAGAAATTAAATTTTGCGACGGTAAGAAATGCAGTTAAATAGACCACTACATTGTTTGTGTGTCTGCTTCGGCATTTGTTTGACACTTTGGAAAAATCATCCACTACTTTACTACGAACCGGAACGTTGAGCAAAGAAATTAAAGCTTGTGAAAATCTTCTGGGGTCTAATCACCGCATTCGATACTATCGTATC
This sequence comes from Pollenia labialis, assembly GCA_949318255.1. NCBI lineage: Eukaryota > Metazoa > Arthropoda > Insecta > Diptera > Polleniidae > Pollenia > Pollenia labialis. The sequence goes on along the minus strand of OX439139.1, from coordinate 159,959,735 downwards.
GCATAAACTATCGAATTTTTTTGCATACGATAGTCACTGACGTATCGAATGAAACTCGAGAAATGTAATGTCGAGTTACTCGATATCGAATGCAATTATTTAAAATTCAATACATTCCATTCGATATCGAGAGTCATGATTCCAAAATAAATAATTTCGATAGATTTTTTCGATATCGTATGCGGTGATTAGACCACTGGTTTATAATTATAAATTAATTATGAATTAATTATTAATTACAACTTTGAATTCTATTTCTTTATTTTGTTTTAATACTAACTGATAAAATTGTATTTAGTACATCTTATCTCTTCTTTTTCAAGCGGTGAACGGGTTTGAGATGATTCCACCGAAAAATATACCAGATTTAAGTGAAAGCGACCAAGTGTGTGAAAATTAAGTTTTTAGAAAAAACTCACTTCATCTTGTAAACTTAATTTTTCCACTTTTATTTTAAACAAACTTAACAAAATCGGTCCGGTCCATAAAACCCCTTGTTATATACATACAAATATTTTTTTCTTTCTCCATTACCCCCTTTGAAGGCTTCCACAAAGCATCTTCGCATACGATATCGAGCAAAATTTATCGAAATTTTTTAATTTGGTATCATGACAGCAATTTGAGATGATAGTATTCGCTATCGAGGCGTTACATCCCTCGAGTTTTTCATCGATCGTATGCAGAAAAATACGATAGCTTACTTTATATGATGTATACTCGATATCTAATGCGGTGATTATTGGTATAGAACCTTGCCAATCTTTGATTCTTACCCTTTTTCTCAGGGGGTGGCGGCTGTCAGAGCTTTGCCGTGATATTATCCTCTTTATCAGGGGGTGGGTGGTAAAGGGGCTACTTTGATGAATTGTTTAGAGGGGGGTTGAAGCCATTTTATTTTTAAAACTCAAAAGCCATGAAGAACATTTTTTGTCCTCTGCCAGCGATCGCACTTGGGGTGCTTGGTATTGTAGGCAAGCACCTAAGCAAATATATTTTTTCCTCGCATAACAGATTCAGCACAGAAGCGCCCATATCATATGCACTAGAAGGACCAAATTAGGCTTAACAAATTTTTTTTAATTATAAGAGCTGTTGGATATTGAGAATCAGCCAAATCGGTCCACTATTTTACCTGGCCGTCATAAAAGTGTACAACCGAGTTATGTGTTTTCGTGCGAAAGGATACATACAAAACAAGTTTACTTGATAAAATAAGACTCAAATATAAAATTAACTTGATTGCTTGTAATTCTCATTTGCTTTACAGTTTTATTTGTATAATATCTTTAGCTCATCCAAAGTCTTTGGGGAAAGTTTCCCGATGATCTGGCTTTAGCAATCAGAGAAATGCGCATAGGATTTTGCTTTTGCCCCAACCATAAATTTCAGTGCATTTATCAATGAGTATTGGAAATTTAGCACCCATAATAAATCAATAAATAACTCAAATATTCTCAATGCATGAAATGTGCTTGGGTTTCAAAATAAGCGAAATCGATGCATTTTTTCACGTAGCGTCCGTACAAATATACTCCCGAAATACCGATTTTGGCTCAAAAGCGTCCATACCGTATGAGCTTAATGTACCAAATTTAGTTCATATGTTTTCTAAATATGAGAAGAATTTAAAATCGGCCATTCAGTCGAGTTTATTGTTATGAACGATAGGATCCATACAAAACAAGCTTAGTTGATGAAATTGAGATCATATATAACTTTTTGCTATTTTCCAAATATGGTGAAGGGTATATACGATTCGACGTAGACGAATTAAGCACTTTTCTTTTGTTTGTTTTTTTTTTTTTTTAATTACAAACAGACATATTTTAAGTTATAAGATAACCGATTTAAAATAGTTGAATTTTAACGGTAATGGGCACTCTTAAATTTATTTGACCGATAATTATCGGTGAATTTAGTTCATAAAAAGCTTACAGCGAAATTAAGTGATAATATATTTATTTGCAAAAATCGACAATTCGTGGGGGTAACACTGCTCTAAAGTCATCATTAAGATTTTTTTTTTTTAACTTAGCGATTTTATTTCACTATTGTTTTATTCTCACTCTTTCTTTTACTTTTGTTTAATATTGATTAAATTATTTATTTTAATTTAAAGTAATTGTTAATTTAAAATAAAATTTATTTGAATAAAATTTAAATAAATCTGAAAGTGATTTTAATAGACATGAGAAAATCTCAAGTTAATAATGAAAGTTAATTTGCAATAAGCAGTTTAGCAATAAATTTTAATTGCTGTTTAATTAAAAACACTGAAGAAAGTTAAACTTTTTTATTTAAGATTTTATAATTCGAATTTACTAGAAATTTTGAACAACATCTATCTTTCCATAATTACTGTATTTGAATCTTTAACTATCCTAAAAATCAACCAAACAGAAATCTAAACCTCTATGCATATTTCTAATGCAATTTTAATTTTTATGAACAATTTCCTTTTTGCGGTTAATCCAACTCTACTAACGGTCCTTAAGTAGTTAAAAGATGAAAAGCATAAAATATTCTCTCTCTCTAACGTTTTTTTTTAATACTTAATTCATATGCAGATAACGTGGATATCATATAATTTTTGCATTAATCTTGAAACATGAAAGTAATAAAAGGATTTGTTTTAAACCCCACACTTAAAATTCAAAAAGAACAAGTCTAAAAGAAATTAAAAAAAATCTTAAACTAAAACACTAACTATGCAACAGGTCTTTTGCATTTTTATGTACTATTTTAGTAATCATAAACTGACTGGCATAAACTGTTGGCAGCTAAGTAATCCGAAAAAAAAACAAAAAAAAAAAAAATTGTTAGAAAGAGGAAGAGAAAAAAAAACTCATGTCTGCAGTGTTACAACAGAAGGTAGTCATCATAAATTTCCGGCAATCATGTACAAATACTAGTAAAAACTAGCAAAGAATTATTATGCAACATAGGAATTGTTGTACAAGTACGGACAACAAGTTGCAGTCGTTTTTCTTTTAATTATGAACGAGAATAATTAGAAATTATGTTTGCTTTGGGAGTGCTAAATAAGGATATTTTATATAATCCCTTCATAAGGATATGGCCAAAAGTTGAACAAGTGTAATTTAATGTTTTCGTGGCTCCCAATGTTATAGAAAATTTCGGCTTATTGCGAGCATAATTCTAAGTCAAAAGCAGTGTTGCCAATTTCTGTTTGCTTATCTAAAAATGGACGAAAACTTTTTTTCTTGTACCATTTTTGGATCATGAAATTTTACGTGTAATTTTTGGCTCAACAATTTTCAATGAAACATTTTCAATAAATTTAAAAAAAGTATTTCATTTCGTAAATCAAACATTTGTATATTCTTTTGATATTTTGACATCTAAATGTCGAAAGTTTTTGAGATCAAAAATTGTCTTGCCTCTGCTTCCTCATTTAAAAACTGTTTTAACTTTCCTTCTTACTCTGCCATGTCTGCACTATGGATCATTAACATATAATGTTCGCTAGAATTGTATCGCTACAATTGTTTTGTTTTTTTTTTATCGAAGAATAGAACACTATTAATTGTTTGGCTCTTTCTTGAAAATAGTTACGAACGGTATTAAGGATTATGTTCGTCCAGAAACACTAAACAAATACATAGATATCGTTGCTGGCTGTGTGAGTCGAACGCTAAATTATGTTCTGTCTATGCTTTGAATGATTTTTAAATATGCTAAACATTTTTCCAGATTTTTGTTTGCAATTTCATAATAGTAACAAATTACATTCGACTAACAGCCTGTCCCACGATTTCGAACAACAATGGGCACGTTCATAAGACGTAGCTGTTGAGCTCAACTGCTAGAAAACTGTTGACAACTGTTGAGCCGAACACTTTCGTCTTAGAAACGGCATTATATGTATAATAAAAAATTAACAGCTGATAAATATAAACAGTTGAAAAAAAATAAAAGTGATAATAAAATTAATTAGTTTAGCTAAAAAGTATGGATAATACAGAATTTATATCTGAGTTTCAGCTGTTGAGGTTGAGCACAACATGTTGACTTTAGGTAGCTAAAAAATTTAATGATGGATTAAATGGCTTCAAATACCCAACTGTTGTGTTGAGCGGAAGTGCTCAACTATGCGTTTCTAAGCAAACACTAAACGGTTACACAACTGTTACGTCTTATGAACGTGCCCAATGTCATTCACTTAACATACATTTAAGACAACAACTATATTTTAAATTTTGTTTTTGTTTGAAATGCTTGTTAATTGAGCGAAGTTTTCTTTCGAAATCGTGGGACAGACAGTAAATTAATTGTTGGGACAATTTTTTTTTTTAAATTGAAATAGATGATAATATTTCAAAACTGGGGTAGATTTTGGTTTAAATTCTGGCGATGCGTGTTTTAGATTTGTTTGCTGATTTTCTTTTTTTGTTATCTATTTTCGAACAGCTGGCATTTGCAGTGATGCTTTTACGAACACGCTGCGCAGTGATGCATTTCCGAACAGGCTCTATCTTAAAACTTTCAATACTTTCTATTGTTTTGTTTTGTTTTGTTTCAAATTTTACTTAGCATAAATACTTTATGGTTTAATATTACATAATATATTTCTAAATGAAGACTTTCTTTTAACTTTACTTTAACCGAAATCTTAAAAACATGCAGAACAATAAAGATCATCTTAAACCAAACTGTGCTGTACAATTACCTGTATATTGTTGAATTTCAGTGTAGTCTTGTAAAGGAGCTGAAAGTAGACAAAAACATAAATTAATTAAAATGTTTAAAACTTTTTTTAGTTTAAAATTAATTTTTTTTTGTTAACAACAAATAGCTAATAAATAAACAAAACGTCTGATCTAGTAGCTCCTAAAAATAGCTAAAACGTAAATTATCATGTTGCTGCTGTTGACGATGCCAACAATACATTTTTTAGCTAAAGAAAAGAAAATACAAAAAGAAAACTTGCTAAAGCAAAACAACAGTTTTTTTATTCTTAACTTAAAAAAAAAAAAATAATCTCTTGTTAAAATTCGTAGTTTGCTTCATACTTTTGACTTCCTTCTTATTCTTGAAGCAAACATTCTCTAATGACCAATTTGTTAGAATCAAGAATTTTAAACAAAACTTTACATACGAAACACTAAAGAACAAAATAAGCAGAACCTCTTTCTTTTTTCATACTTAGCACGCGCTCGAAACTATAAAATGTATTCCAAGCGCTCGAATAAGAGACACATTCAAGATGCGATACATTGCAAAGATACTATTTACTTGTAACCATTATTGCTACAATCCAAAGATGCAATACGATGCGCGATATGCAATGTCAGGTACGTACAGGAAATGAATGCATTTTCAACATTTAATTCACATGATCAAGTTAAACAAGTCGTCTCTCTTTCTCTTAAACTTGGACGTCACTGTCGTATGTCATTGCGTGACTGTTGAATAAAGAGCTTTTTGAATAATTTTTTTAACAAGTTCTTGCAAAAAAATAGATATAAATTATATGGATTTAATTTTTTTTTAACAAATAAATTAGAATTAACATTTGTTAGACACAAAAAAAAATTTAAATATGGCAATTATTTCGACTGTGAAATGTTTTAAGAAGTGGTATATAATGCCGCACATATGTAAGTGACACAACTAAAAATCTGAAATTTAAATTTCGCAAAAATTATTATTAAATAAACTTTTAAAAATTCAAGAAACATTTACTTTCGTTTTTCAATTAACTAAAATTCACACAAGTAAGTGCCGGTTCACACACGTCAAGTTTGACTCGTCAAGTCTTGAGCTTTTAGGAGAGAAGGGAAAAGAGAAGGCCATTTCTTTTCCCGTCTCTCCTAAAAACTCAAGATTTGACGAGCCAAACTTGACGTGTGCGAACCGGCACTAAGAAAGTTTAGTCGGTCAAACCCGACCATATAATACCCCACACCACAGCATTTTAAAATAAAATTTCGAGCCTGTTGCCTATTTGGAGCCATGGACCCGCAAGAACATAACTATGTAATGAGGTTAGAAATCATATTAAAGTTAACTACCAGCCCAAAATTTTGTCTTGACATAGTATCGTAAAAGTTATTGTCGCCAATTTTTATGTTATGTAATCCCAAAATTTATTATTAAGTTATTACATTAAGAGCTATTTTCGGGAGTAGTATTTGTACAGAACTTTGTGGTCAAATATGGACCGATGCCAAGAAAATTTGTTTAGATGATTATGATTGCAATGAAATAAGTTTGGGCCAAATTTAATCTAAATACTAACGTAATAAGATGGTTTGTGGGTACAAAGACCCTATTCCGGAAAGAAGCTTGCATGGGGCCTATGATAAATTATGGAATGATTTTCCGATCTATTTTCAATAGGCTTGGTCCTTGTGCCAATTTAAACAAATTATCTCAAAAATTGCGACATCTACGTTTACATGGGCAGCCAGCCAGTCAGACAGATGGACATAGTTAGATTTTGAGTCAATCGATTATCATGCGTTTGTAGTTTGTTGTTTGTTTGCAACCCCATAAAATATTGGTGTTTTACCAAACTTTGGTATACCGACTAAGAATCACTTTTTGAATCGATCTTACGATGTCCATCCATCCGGTTGGCAGGCTGTCCATGTAAACTCTTGGAGGTAACGAATACCGATAACGATGTCTCGGCGATATTTAGCTGTAGATACGACGATACTTTTTATATTTTTTTGGAGTATTTTTAATCAACAAATTTCAGAAGGCTGCTAAATATGAGATCTAAGGTAAATTATGGACCGTATATCACAAAATGACATGACATTTGTTCTGGCCATATGAAGCTAAGTTGGAAGAAATTTTACCGTAATATCTATATCTGCTACGGTTTACCAGAGTGGGCTTTATATGGGGCCAAGGGTAAATAATGGACCGATCTTCACGAAATTTTACCTGGCTATTTCTAGTCCTATAAAACTGTGAAGAATTCAATTTTATTCTGCTAGCATTATTAATTATAGTTTAAGGCGTACTTAACTGTTTTCCGGGAGTAGGATTTATATGGGGCTTTGGTAAATTATGAAACGATCTTCACAGATTTCACACTGTAATTTCTAGTCTTATAAAACTGTGACTTACCAAATTTTGTTATAATAGCTTTATTTTTTACGGGCTTAGGCGTACTAAACTGTTTTCCGGACTTAGAATTACTCAAGGAGTTTGAGATGAATAATAAAAAAGTTTCACACGGAATGACAAACTTAGTATACCCTCTTCACAACTAATTGTGGTGGAGGATATAATAATGAAATTGTTTCCTCAAATAAATGAATTAACGGAGATGGAAAAGAGTACGAAGTCTCACAATTTAGACGCTGACTTAGCATTACCTTTTACTAAAAGATTTGAGGCTCCAGAAAATAATGAAACCTATTGTTAACCTAAAATTGTTGGCCCACGAAACAATGCTTGTATATTTCAAAGAGAATTGCCTTCAGTCGTACCCAAAAAACTTCTTCTTGAGCTACTTAACATGCCCCTGCATTCCGAAAGTGTTGAAAACACGATCTACAAGAACAGGCCTTTAGAGCGTTTTTGGATAAATTATAAGAGAATCCCAGGAGGATGAGCATCTTTCCATCTCTTTAAATAATATTCGGCACAAATAAATTTTACATAAATCTTAACTTGCTAACATTATTTTGTTTTGGCGGTCCCACTCTCGAGTCGGCTTGACCGACTTTGCTCACTTGTTGTTTATGATTTTTTTTTCTCCTAAAAGAACCATCTAACAATATGAGTAGGCAGTTAGTGAAAAGGTTGGATGGAAAATAAATACTAACCAACAAACTTTTTTGTATTACACGTCATTCATTCTTTCATTCATATGGTTGTAGTAGATATCAGATTTGAAATTCTCACAATTTGTTACCAAGACAACCAGAAGAAGTTCTTTTGTAACCGACAGAAAAAAATCTTGTTCACAAGATTGTTATACATTCAGCATAAATAATTTGACAAATTATGTTTCAGTTGGCTGGCTGTCAGTCAGATTGTTTGTGTAACCGATTACAAAAAGTTTTTAACACTTGTTGAAGTAACTTTTTTTATCTTAAAATATTTTATATGAGAAGATTAGAAAAAAATAGTTCTGAGAGAATTAATAATCATTTTTTTTTAATTTTAAATTTAGTTTGGCTTAATTTTTCCTTAAATTCGTAAGCGAGTTCTTAAAATATCTTACATGAAAAAAAAATACGCAACAAACTAGAGTTGATTAACCTTTGTGGCAGGCAATATTTGCTGTTGCAACAATTTTAGTATTTGTTTTGTGGAAGTACTTGCAACCGTATAAAATCTTTATGGTTGTACATAGTTGTTTTTTATTATAACTAAAACAAAAGAAATGGAACGAAGACTATAGCACCGCTAGCCAAGCAACCAGAAGACGTATGCAATATTGGCCATGCCACTCGTCGTGGGCCTTATGTCCACAAAAGAGCACGTGCAAACACTATATTACAAGTAAAACTTAAACAAATTCACACACACTTTTTCCCAGTATTTTGTCTAGGCTAAAAATACAAAGACTCCAAGTCAAAGTCATAGTACCAATACCATCATCACGATCATGATGATGTACAAGAAGTTAGCGATCATTACAATGCTTCATAAACTCAAGTATGAAGTATGGCCACGACCACTACTTGATTTTATTTTTTTGCCGTCTGTCCTTTTTTTATATTTCATTTTTTAAGCGCTCTTCTTAAACACACATGATGAGCATGATCGATCATTTCTTCATTTGAAGGTGGTTTCTTAAAAGCAATTGGTTTCTGAATATTTTATATGGATAATGTGGATTCCTAGCGGATTTATATGAATATTAACTTTAGTAAATTCTTTACGAATTACTTGAATTTAAGAGGTAATTAAAAAAAAGCAAACTATTTCCTTAATTAACACTTTAAAAGGGAATAAATACGGATGATTTTTATTAAATTTGTCATCCAGAATAATTTAAAAAAAAGTGTTCAATACAAGCAGATTTCAGTAATCTTTAATATTTTAATCCAACACAGCTCATGCCAGCCAGGTGTGTTGGTCAAAAACACTAATCATTTGAAGATGAAATTATTTGTGAAATGATGGAAAAACGAAAGTGTAATATTTTTGAAAACTTTTTGCTCAATAAAATGGTCGAAGGCAATCTTTTCTTGTCAGTGCAGATTCACACGTTTCGTGATTTAGCCGTCAAGTTTTGAGTTTTTAGGAGAAAAGAAAGTAAGAATACCATTAATTTTTTTCTCTCTCTCTTTCTTTTTCTCCTAAGGACTCAAGACTTGACGACTAAAACTTGGAGCGTGTGAAAGCATTTTTACTCAATAAATCTATCAAACTACATGCAATCATTATTGCTTAATGTAGTGATCGTATACAGTTTTTTAATACATATTAATTTTAAATTCCGGTATAAATAAACTTATCATTCCATTTTTAAGTTCAACAATATTGATAGAAACACAACATCCGCCAAAATTTGGGCGGGATTGGAGAAGTGGGCTTGGGACAAAATATATATTTACATATTTATATCCAAAGAACGGTAAGAGACAAATTGTTCAAATTTTGTAGACATAGCTGGGTTATTAATACACAACCTCTCTAAAAAATGAGCGAAATAAATGAACTGGGCATGTCACCTCCTGAACGAGGAGGTGATTCCAAATTAGGCATTTGGTTTGCAAAACACAACATTCCACAGAAAATGGGCGGGATTGTAGAAGTTGGCGTGGCACAAAATAGATAAATTTCTATCTTAAGAACGGTATTTATATAACTTTCAGTTCACATCGTACCATTCTGAAGGGTATATAAGATTCGGCATATCCGAATACATATAGCACTCTTACTTGTTTTTAAAATAATTTTGTTTAGCCGGATTCATGATAGCCCATGTACCTTAAATAGGGTAAACACTCGAAAGGTTGTCCTTATATACTGTGGTGTAGGGTATCAAATGGTCGGCCTTAAACGACTTTAATTTCTTACATGTTTTTTAATGGATTAATATTCTTTTATTACCTACCTGCACTTATTTTGTTTATATTAATAATTTTTATTTAGCTATTTGAAGCCAAATAGAAGTTGTTAAAAAGGAAATTTCAAAATAGAATGGACTACACCCACGATCTTTAAAAATACACTTGCAGCTGAACAGCTCGTTTCCATTTCACACATCTCGGAAAGCTACTTAAATCTGTATACAGTACTTTTCGCTTATAGTTACTACCGTTTTTAGTCACATTAGCGATATAGTCCATTTAATATTTATTTTCTGAAGCTATAAATAAATTTAATAGAATAAGGGAAATCACGATGGGAAGTGCGAAGTGTGCAATTACACACATTTGAACAACACAACAACAAATTGTACGTACTTGCAATTTGCTCTATTTAATTCGTTTCCTCTAAAAAAACCATGAGCAAAATTAGTAGTGCATATTTGCTCAGTTGCAAACAAATATAAACAATAATATTTGACATATTAAGCGCCATATTGTTTTTTAATTAAATTCAGTAATTAAATATTTTTGTAGGTTTTAATATAAAATAGAGAATTAAATTTAAATAATTTAAAAAGAAAAAATTTATTTTAATTTGCTTGTGTAAATTGTAAACAAATACAGATTTTTTACAGTGCTGCCAGAAGATTTTTGTGTTGCCAGAATAAATTTTTAGGAAAATATCACATTTGCACAAAAATAAAAGTGCAAATTTGCACAATGACCATCGTGATTACCCTTAATATATTTACTCTATAGTATATATATATATTTACGATATAGACCACGATTTGCCCGCAACTAAAGGATGTTACTATAAGTACTGTACTGTAAGTACTGTGTATATTTTTAATGTACCTTTTACAACGCGTAAATTATCTACCCATTACTGCCAAGTATCGTATTTTTTGTACAAATTTTAAAGCCACAACATTCCTTAATTGATCTTAATTTGTTTAAAACAATATTTTTTTATCTCTTTGTCAGCTTCGGGAACATTTTATTGTTAAGACATTGTTGGCTGGCTGTTATCTTTTGCTTATTCCTACTGATGATGATTGTGTTGGCAAGCATAAAAATCTAAATGTATCTTAAAAATATATATTTGAGTATTTATGGTGAGATAGATACAAAACAATTCCATATATGTAGGTACAATACTACTCTTTTATGTATGTTATTATAATTTTTTTTACGAGTTTTTGCTTTTACAGTTAGATTTTTTACTACTCCAACCATGGCCATTCTGTGAGCATAATAAGTAGTAGAACACTTTTTATGACGTTTGTTCTTTAGTTTGGTTTTTTCTGTTCCAACTTATTTTTTTTAAGACACATCTCGCCGTGCACTATAAGTATCTGTTCTTTGTCGTTTTCTTCGTCTGTGTTGCATGTGGATGGATCTTTTTTTATGATTCATGTCAGTTGTGCTTTGTGTTTGTTTTCTAGGTTTGTTCTGTTTTCAAATTTTCATTGCAATTGTTCTTTTTTTAAGTTGTTTCTTCATTAAAATTGTTTATTTTCGAAAAATCATGTTCATTCAAATCGATTTTTTTTGGCTAACGGGAGGTTTGGCAGAATTTTAGCTTTTGTTTGTTGTAAAACTTTTGCGATTTTTATGACGGTGATTATTTTCCAGCTTTTAAGAAAAACATCATCACCTGCCATGTGGCAAGTTAATGACTTTTTAAATGGTAAATGAATGTTTGAAATGTATATGATTTTTATGCCTACTTTTAGGGTTTTTAAGTTGAAAATTCTTTTGTTTTAATAAAGTAAGTTTTTAAGTAATTTTAAAGGATTTAAGAGTTAATTATGTTATGTTATGTTAATTTCCGGCAAACAAGTGGAACAAGTTAAAAATGTTTTTTATTTTTAATTAGCAAAGTTTTAAATATATTTTTTTTTGCATTTTAAAGTTGATATGCGGATAGTAACCTTTAGTAGAAAAAAGGTTATTTTTGCAATATAAAAAAAGGAATTTAAATTTTAAAATCTCTTAAGAAACTGTAAAATATCATTGACTTTTACACAGTTTTAAGCAAATGTTTGTCCCACTTCCTATAAAGATATTCATACTTTATGACATTTATTTTGTTGTCTAATGACACAAAAAGGATTGTTTGTTGCCAGCCAACTTTTAACAAAAATTGTTATTAGTCGCACACCAAAATCGCCAATATTTGTTGTCATTGTCGAAATACCCTCATAAATTAGAACCTTATCAATATCATGCAAAAAAGTAAATAACATTAAATTTTTTCAGAATGTTTCTTTAGAGTCTCAGCATAAAGAGAAGGCTCAAAGAAATAGAATAGTTTACCACCAACAACATAACCTTACTAACGCCATTATCGTCTTAAGTTGCAACAAAGAATTAAACTACAACAAGCATCTTATGAAAATTTTAAAAGAGTCATAAATAATGGTGGCATAAAAGACAATTTTACCACACGATTAAAAGTACATTTAAATTTTTCGTTGCAAGTACTATGTAATTCTATAATAAACGAGCAGTGTTGCCAGATAGTTATAAAATGCTAAGCTGTCTAAATAGTTATGCTAAAATATTTTTCAGAAGCAAAAGAAAATGCTTAATAAATTTGTTTCGTTAAGGCTCTTGTCTCCTTTTTAACTACCATGTAATTTTGCATGTCTAACAAAATTGTTGTTTTACAGAATATTCGGTCAAAAACGAACATGTTAATTGCTTCTGACATATTCTCTGTTTTCTTTGCATAGTTTTTGCTGACCGCAAAGTCGTTTTCGGTTTCAAAATGCCGTGCTGCCATCACGAAAATATTTGTTTGCGCCGTTAAAGAGTTCAGACATCTTCTATATTTTTTCTTTAAATTTTAAGATACCGATTAAGTACATAATTGCAATTAAATGGTTAAAATAACTTACATATTCCGGTCTTGTAAAGTAACAACTTCAGCCAGCTAATGACTCCGCCAATAGTGGTCCGCCGCTGCCGGTTTCTTCCCGGCATAGATTTCTGACAGAGCTGATGTCAGATGGTTTGTAAGGAAAAAATACAGCACGCAAATTTGCGTCTGACTTTTATAGAAGCAATCTTACAATGGTAACACACGACTTTTGTTGAAGTGGACAATTTGAAAAGCTTTACAAAAACAGTCCTCTCCGTTTTCACAACTTACCGATAGCTAAAGGTAGGATTTAATCGGCCGTATACAAAGTGTTCCAATATTACACATTTACTTTAACCTACCAGGTAGAATAATTCTTAATTTACTTTATCGCTCACTTTAGGTTAAAGTAAAGTTTTAATAATGGAACACATTTTATGAAAACGGGCCTAAATCTTAAATTTAAATTTAATTTCATTTATTAATAGCAAAGGAGTTTTCAACAAGAACTTTTGACATTTATTTTTTTGACGTATTCGCTCGAAAATCCACTATGAAAATGGTGGGTGGCTCTGTTAAAGTTACATTACACACAGCCAATGAAACGATCAGTTTATTATTATTTGTGGGGCAATGTTAAGGACAGAGTCTATAAGGAGTCAATTGAATCGATTACAGCATTAAAACTCAAATCCGTGATGTGATTCACGAAAAAGACGGGCCATTTTGCCAAAAAGTGATTAAAAATTCGAATCGACATCTGTCTGCGTGCTCTTGGTGGACATTTGCCAGATATAATTTTTCATTCATAATTGCTAAACTTTTCTCTTCGTAATACAATAAAAATTTGAATAATCTTCATCTCTTGTTGAAACTCTTGTTCAACGCGCCGAGTAAAGTTGTTCAGCAGCACTAAAAACGCTCTTCGTTGTTACTTTAAAGATTTTTTAAAATTACGATTATTATATGTTTGATTTTCTATATCTTTGGATGTTTCCAATTTAGAAGAAAAAAAAATGCCAAGCGGCAAGGCAGTAACCACCTACAACATGAACCTTTCTTTTTAAAGTTTACTGTTCGGCGAAAATTCTACCGAACATCAATCTTACATCAAGCGAACGTTCGATCTAACTCTAATAAACATGTTGACAATCAATTCATAAATTAACATAAATTAAAAATAATTTGTATGCTAATAACTCTGCCCCAGTCGCAGATTTTAATAAGATGGGCACCCTTCTTGTAAAGCTGTAAAGCCGTTTCTTAAAGCTTGCCTTGGTTTTTGCGATATTTACGATTATAAATTGCAATAATAAAGTGCCATAAAACAATATTTTTTATACTTTTTCGTTATTTTATTATCGTGGAAACAATTTTCGCGATTTTTTTTTATGATATTTTTTTCTTAACTCTTTTGAATATTTTTCGAAGTCCTCTTGAATATAAGCATTGTATGTAGTTTTTATTTGCAGATAAAATGTTTTTGCGAAATTTTATTTTAATATTGAATCAATATTATATATATTTTGGCTTACGATTATATGTGAATAAATAGTCCTGTTCGTTTCTTAAAATAATTGCATAGTCGAAACAAAGATAAATTTTGCGAAAAAAATTGGCTACTTTAAAATTTTTAATCGCGAATAATTAGCTGTACCAGTAGTATCCCTAGCATGTTCCAATTTTCTGCAGTGATGTCTTGGGAATAATTTGGTGAACTCAAACCATTGTTTAACATGCTCAGTGTATAACAAATGGAGCGCTGTGAGCCGGCCTCGTGTTGGCTGCCTATTGAATATAACCTAATAAAAAAAAATTTTTGAAAAATAATTTTTTTTCCTTTAAAAGAAAAATATTCTAAAATATAATACAATCCAAAATGTTGTTATAAAGTGACCTCAGTACTGCAACAATGCATCAATAGAAAAAACAACAGGCATTTTGTTGCAAGAATTGAGACGACAAATGTCAAAATGCCTCATTAAAAAATGTAAATAAATAAAAAAAGACACTAAACGTCACACCATCAAGAAAATCACTGCAAACAGCTGCGCTTGTGAGGTCACATTATTAGTACATTGTAATACAATCCTCATATGTTTTTAAAAAAATTTTTTTAAATCTAAATCCAGCACTGAGCTTGCCAAAATGCCAATAAGGAAAAGTGCAGGTTGGCATCAGGCAGTCAGCGTTACCGTTGGTGCCACTAAAGTAGCAATTTGCCACTTTTTCGACTGCTTGGATACTATTTGGCCACTTTTATAAAATGCACCCAAATGTGATACTTTTTGTAATTCTTGCCACTTTTTTGATACTTTTTACGTTAGGAAAAGATACTTTTTTTTCATTCTGTTTTGTTTTAACTCCCATACTAGTCTTGAAAATTGGGTTCCAAGTGAAGACATTCTACGAAAGTATAGAAGTCGTTTTAAGAACAACTAATTGTAAAAAAATATGTATGTATGTAACTGACCATTAATAAATAACACATTGAAAAAGTTTGTTCAACCATTCTAACTGATTCTTATATTTTTTGGAATGCTTAAGACAAAATGAGCACAGTTTTCCCCCATCACGTCACATTTATCAGATACACCAATTATTGTAACTTCGGAAGATGTTTTGTACCACAATTAATAACAAAATCGAGTGGTATAGTTTTGTTCTATTTGTAAAGCTGATTACAATAATTTGAAGCAATAATAGACGAATTTGGATAAAAACTAAATATCCTATACTAAAGAAATTAAAACACTTGCACTTAAATTTAGTAGCATTTATGAATGCCGTGTATTTATTTGTATTAAAGTGCGAAACTGATTAAATATAACGAATTTTAAAAAGTGATATTTTCGTTTTTTTGTTTAGGATTTCTGATAAATCTGACGTGATGGGAGAAAACTGTACTCATATTTGGCCATAGCATTCTAAAAAACATAAGAATCTGGTGGAATAGGCAAATAAACTTCTAACAAAATTTTAAAACCTGTGCAATACAATGTCTTAAATAAATCAAAGAAAATTTATTCAGAAAGAAAAGTACAAGAAATATATTACTTAATAAAACAAATTACATAAATATCTTCTAATTGCTGCAACAATGTCAGAATTCAAAAAACATGTTTGGCAGAAAACGAGTTTAACGTTTTTGATTTACCAAAACATTAAAGAAAATATTCAATATTTTTTTTTTCGAATTTATTCTATGAGCTAAATGAGTTATGTATTTTTATAAAGCTTTTTTGTAATAGTCATATTCCTTCAATTTTTCAGAAATGACTTTATACACTACCAGACTATTAGTTATATTGTTTTTTCTTGTTACATTTTACCTTAGTTTTCCTTTGGAAAGCAATGAAGTATATTGTATGTAAAGAAAAATTTACAATTATTAGACACCAGCAGAATGTAATGCATTTTCTGGCCTGCTACGGCCTTCGTCAGCATTCTTTGTGTCAAACTGGATAGTGATACTTTATAAATTGAATGTATTTAACTCAACAATTTTAACAAATAGAAACTGGGAATTATTTCCTTCCGAAGGTTACTTTATATTATATTCACAAAGAATGCTGACGAAGGCCGTAGCGGGCCAGAAAATGCATTACATTCTGCTGGTGTCTAATAATTCGAAAAATAAAAAATATTGAATGTAATATAAAGTAACCTTCGGAATGAAATAATTCCCAGTTTCTATTTATTAAAGAAAATATTTTATAAAAATAACTTCTCGAGAGAAATATTTATTTTAATAAGTATGTATGTCTATTGTAATACGATCAATTGTTATTTAGTGCATATAATTACTACACATATGTTTTTTTGTTATGTTTTTATACCATTTATAAAATGTTATTTAAAATTATAATCAATAGAAAAAAACGTAAAAAATACATAATGTGGTGTACTTATTTTAATTTGAAAAGTTGTGCCACTTTTTTTATAAAAATCCCCTTTTCGGTGCCACTTTTTTTTTAGATATCCCCTTTTCTTGGTACTTATTGAAAATATCCGACGGTAACACTGCAGGCAGTATTGAGCGTATACTCTTACGCAGAGAAAAGACATCAGGTACGTAAAAACTTTTTCGAAATTAGAGGAATATATATTTTTTCATTTCTAATCTTTGGACCTTAAAATAAGTTCTACAATCTCGAAATTTTGGAATAAAAAATTATCAAAGTATTTTAGGGTTTAAACTATTTTGTCCAAATATTACTGGAGTAGACTTGTTTTTCTTTTATAATTTAATGTCTTTGTTTAGGTTTAAAGTGGCATCACATTGTTGGTGAGCTTTTGTTGTTGTCTATATAGACTTAACATGGTTTGGTTTTCTTTTGTGCCACAAACATGTAAAACATTTCAAACGCATTGTGAAAAGAATTTAACGTTACATTCATTTTTTTTATCGGAAATACCTGAAGACAATACGGAAAATGAGGCAAATGTAGACAAAGAAGCTGTAGAAGAACACCAGACGTGTTCTGGTATTGGAAACCCAGTAAAATGTTTGATTTTCGTTTTTTTTTTGCAGAAAGTTTTAAAAAAGAAGCTTAAATAATATTTACTTACACATAAGTATATTTAAAAAAATCAAGTTAATTTTAAAAATGGATAAAAAATGTTAATAAATGTTAACTTTCTTTTTAGAGAGGAGAGTTTTGTATAGACGTCTGTCTTTTAAATTAAAACATAAAATGTTTGGGCATTCAATAAAAATTCTATTATGTTTCAGGAAGACTCAAGGAGAGACAAATTTTTTTGAAGTTTTAAACAGTCGATACTCATGAAAAACTGTCCATATGGCCACTGGACCATATTTATAAAAAAGATAAAAAGTACCAAAAAAACCAATTTCTTTCGGTTTTACATGATAAAAAGAACACTATATTTTTAGCTGGGCCATATGCTATCCGTATACCAAAGTTTTCGAAAAGAGAAAAAGTACCAAAGGTACCAGCTTTCCCTCATTTAAGGCCCCCAAAAAATACACTGTATGTTAATGTAGGCTTCTGTATGTATATCAGATTTATAATATTTAAGAAAACAAGTAAAACTTTTATAGCGGTATTACCCCTAACAAAGTACCAATTTTATCCCTTAAAAAGTACTATATATTTTAATCCTAACCATATGCAATCTGCATACCAAATTTATTAAAAATGGAAATATTACCAAAGTACCAATTGCTTTCCCGATTCTACTCTTAAAATGTATCCCATAATGGAATTTGGGCCATATGCTATTTGTCTATCTAATTCTATTCAAATCCATTGAGTAGTTTTCGCGTAATTGAGCCACAAACTAACAAACATCTAAGCAACCAAACATCCAAACATACAAACTTTCAAGTTTTAGCTTTTGGTGCTTGTGCGTTTTGTATAAAAATATAAAAAAGGCGTGTCTGTCGATGGAAACATAAAATACTTTAACGGAAAAACATTTTAATTTTATCAGTTTCATACGCAACGCAACGTCACGTATACGTAAGAGTACTTTAATATTTATACATAAACTTGGTAAAGGTTTTTTTGGACCATATGTATTTTACAGAGTGCTTGTCAAATTTCTCACTGCAAAATGCATACATGCCGTGTAAAAGCAAAGCAAAGCAAATCTGCTTCGACGCCAATTTGCATTATTTATTTACACATATTCTTTAAAGAAACAACATTTTGAATGCATTGAAATAAAGTTAAAGGTGAATTTGCTGTTATGAAAAATGGCATATGACATAAAAACTTACCCTGAGGATGAAATGGGCATAATTTTAGGACTTGAGTTAAAAGTGAGTGTTTAAAAAACGTTTCTTATTCAGTTTCAGAAGGATTTTTTTCCAGTTATGAAAAATAATACGTAGTTTTAGAAGGACTTTCTTGGAACGTAAAAAAATGGGAAATTCGGGGGAGGATCCGAGATGGCATAAGTGGTTCCCAGAATTTGAGGTCGGATTAAAAAATCACCAAAGGCAAAAATGGCAGCGCTACATATAAAAAAACCAAAAGTGCTGGATTTCGCGGCGTGGCAAAAAAATTTTTCCTGTTTTAGAAACTTCATTGACATACATATTTTTTATTCTAGGGGGTGACTGGTACAACTTTTTTTTTGTATGGAGGTCGACCCGGTCTAAGCAACATGCTATGGTTAAAAACCATAGCATACTATTATACATAAGTGTTATGCCCAATTTTTAGGATTGATATTTAAACACATTTATGTTTAAAATCGTTTTAAATACAAAATTCTTTTCTTCACTGAACACTTAAATGTAACTTAATTCACCGATGTGGTACATTTATATGAATTTTAAATTTTCTTCGGAAAAACTTAGCAAGGTGGTCTCAATATTAAACCAATACAACAACAACAAGCATAGCAATAGCAGACAACTGTTTTTTGAGGCAACTTTGTTAAATATTATCCTGAAAATTGGGCATTAAACATGTTTTAGTTATTTTTTAGGCAACCATAATACGGTTATGGCTTGTAGATGGAGGACTTATTCAACCATAATTTGGTTGTCGGTCACAATAATATTGTTAAATGAATCATAATACTTATGTTTAGAGTTTTCTTAAAAGATAGTTTTGTTGGAGGTGACCATATTGAAACATGTTTTTTCTCTTGGTGTGGAGAGCAATATTAAGCTTTAAAGGTTAGTTTTAAAAATATATTTTGATTCTAATAAAATCATCAGTTGAATACGCTTATAATTTTTTCAAGTTTGTATTCCAAATTACTCCTAACGTTACATATCGGAAGTAAACTTAAGTTTTTATTCCACATGTTATTGCACATTGAAAAAAATTAAGCAAAAATGTAGTTTGCTATAACTCTTTTAAAACTTAAGCACTTTTTGCCACAAAAATATGAAATACATATAAAAAAGTTGTTGTTATCATAAGACTTTTTCAATTCTATTTAAAAGATGGAATTTTTTTTAAGAGGGAAAATAATCTTATACATACTAGATCCCATTGCTAAACACCTTTAAAACATGAAGCATCCAACACTAGAAATTTTTAAGCAAAAATCTTAAATAAATTGTCTATTTCTAAATAATTACAATATTTTGAAAGATCTTGAAGTCCATTATATTAACTCAATTTCGGCAAACAATTTTTCTTGCTCAATAAAATAATTCAGTTACCTCAAAAAACCAGTGCTGGGTTACACATTTTACACATAACCCATATACTACTAATAATTTTTAACCCATTTATGTACATACATATGCAACAAAAAAAGAAAAAAGTTATTTATACTTTAACAACAACAAAAACTACCTAAGTATGTACAACATGTTTTAACAGATCCTCCTGTGCATTTCTGTCCACATTTATTTATTTGCTAACCGCACATTTTTACTAAATAGGTTGCCAAATGATTTTCTATTTCCACTAAGGTGTAGCAGTTGTTCACTAAAACCACACCCCCTTCAGTTCATTTAACGAGAAATATTAGCTAGTGAAGTCTGGTGTCTGGTAGTTGTGTTGAAAGTTTAGTTTTTTCTCCAGCAATTTCTAAAGTCTTTGTTATGCCATTTGTTTTCCAGTTATAAGAGCAGCCTTGGCTGACTCCAATCCAGCTTCTTCATCATTGTCATATTGTGTTTGTATATTTTTTTTGTTATTTTAGAATAGGAGTGTGCAAAAGCAACATATGCTTGCTCCTTGCTGGTAGAAGTTACATTAACATGGTTTTTATGTTTTAAATGTTGCTTTTAAGTTTTCGGCCAAGTTCATTTGTTTGTTAAATCAACGAGATGGTTTGTTTTTGATTTTGTTTTAATACCCACACCACAATAGTGGAGAGGGTATTGTGCGTTTGTGCTGATGTTTATAAGACCTTAAGATATTGGTCCTAGTCCTGGCTTTAAGTTTGCCTATCGACTTGGAATTACTTTTGGAATCGATCTTATTATGTCCATTCGTCCGATGTCCATGTAAACCTTGTGCGCAAAGTTCAATCAACAATTTGGAGATAATTGATGAAAGTTGGTACACAGGCAAAAATTGTCACAAGGGCCAAGCGAATTGAAAATCATGCGAATCGGTTCCTAATTTTACATAACCCCGTACAAGCTTTTTGCGGTATAGAGTCTTTGTGACCCTAAACTATTTCAATATTTTGTTTGTATTTAGAGTAAATTAGGCTAAAATTTATTGTATTGCAACTTTAAAAACTAAAAAACATGTAATTTGAAAGATCTGTTAGGACCAGCACTCAGGGGATGACCCCTACTAATGCATTGCATTGTGTTGGAACTAGGAAAATAGGTTATGGGAAGGAGGATAGGGGGAGTTGTGCTTGTGAATATTCGACTTGAGCTTATTGATGTTGTAAATGAGAAGTACAACTTGAGCAGGAAGGTTATTCCACATACGAACAGTCCGGCCAACAAACGAATTCGCTCAGTAATGAGTTGTACGATTCACATGCCAATCGGCCACAAAATGATGGGGTCTTGAGGAACGACGCGCACTACGAACAAACGTACTGGTTTCGCAACCCGATCCCTAATTTCGTCAGAACACATCCCATTATAGTAACGATAAAACAGGCAAATACAACCTACATTACGACGGAGCTCATGGGTGTCAATCGATTTGGATACCCCACTGTCATCAATGAGAACCTCCTGCACGCTCCAAAATAGACTTTGAAGCACCGGCCCACACATGAGAGTTGTACTCCATACGCGGTCGGATATAGGTGGTATAAATAGATCAGATGGAGTGAAGTATATCTTACACCGTCTTAAAAAACCGAGGCACTTAATGCTTCTTTCGACACCTTGGTAATTAAAGCATTTATATGCACTTATTAATCTAAATTTTATATATACATACATATTTTGACATTCTTGCTTAAATATTTTTTCAAAGTGTTAAAAGTGAGATAAACGTCTTTATTAACCCGGAGCAACGATAGGTTTACCAGCAGGTATAAGTAGTAATGAAGATCTCTAAATAGCATTCGGCACAAAGAACTTTTACTAGAACCTTAACTTCATAACATAATTTTGTTCTGGCGGGTCCATGATTATCCATCGGTCCCAAGTAGGGTACACACTCGAAAATTCGTTTTTACATATTGGGGATGTATTTCATTTCAATTGGATTTCAGTGTTTTTTTTTCTATGAATTTAATGATTCCTTTAGGTTGTTTTTTTTTGGTTGTTTTGAGACAGTAGTTTTTATGCTGTTGGTAAACATTTGATTTAATTACGGCTAAAATTATGTTTTTAGAAGGTTTATTTGTTAAGCTATAACTTTGGTTAACTGCCAATTTAACGATTTTGAAAGAACGATTCCTTTCGCACAAACACAAATTTGAAACAAGTATGTTGATAAATGGTAATGAATCGTTTAGGTTAAAAACGCTATTTTAAAAATAATTTAAAGACTTAAGTTAATAGTTATAGAACTTTTTGGGAAAAGATATCAGATTCTGATAAGAAGAAGTAACGATTTCAGACACTTTTAAAAATTAAAATAACTCTCATAAGATCTATGCCATTAAACTTGCAAAGCTTTTCTACATATCTCCGCACACCGTATTTAAGCTTAAGCGTGTAACAAAGCTTTCTTCTTTTAACTTTGATCCTTTATAAAATAGAACAAAGCTTAGTTTAAGTTATCAAATTTTCTGGTCTCTTGGTTTCGAGTTTCCTTATTAAAAATCTCATATCTTGCTTCTATTTTCTCCTCTCCCCTTTTTCAAGATTTTCATAATGTTTTTCACAAAAGAAGAAAATTCCTTTAATAATTGTTTTGTAATAAGCAAAACGTGAACAATCGTCATCAGTCTCAGCCAGGTATTTACAAGGTTGTGAAATTGTATATGAAATTATATGACTTTTGGATAATAATTTTATATTTTCTCTCTGCAATGGATCCCCCATACAATTAATTGAATAGTGCAAATATGCAACAATAGCAACACCAGAAAAATAGTAAAAACAAATGGAAATGGAAATAAGTGGAAGTCTTAAGTCTATACCCACGTCACGCTATAATGCACTTAAGTTACCTGGGATGCTACTTATTTGCAGGGAAGCTTGAAAAAAAAACATAGAAGTGAACTTTAAGCGGCAAACGGCGGGAGAAGCCCCTTTTGCTACTATCAACATATTAATATCAGCAAATAGCTTCTTTAAGCAAACGACTAGACCCTTTTTGCATTTTTCTACTTTTAAGTTAAAGATAAAAAGAAATAGAAGAAAATGGAATAATAACATGGGATTCATGTAAAGAAGTTTTGAAGTTCTACGACATAATCATGTTAAATTACTGGTAAATTCATTTGTTGCACTTTAAGAATATCTACCACAAACAAATTCTTACATTTGGTTTCCAGGTATTCACTAGTTGTCTGGGGTTTTTTTTCATTTCTTTGGTGCTGGTTCCAGCTCACTGTCTGTCCTTTTGTTTGTTTGTTGTCTTGTATTATGTTCCACTCTGTCGTCCGTCTTAGTTTTAGTTTTTTCTTTTAGCCAAAGGTAGTTTTCTTTTGTTTCTTTTGAGAATTTGTGTTATTTGAGCCATTTTACACCCTTTTTGCTGTTGTTGTTGTTGTAGCTTTGTAACAATCGTCCGTATTATCAGGCATCATCATTTCAATGTAGCCACCACAAGATGCAAAAGATCCTAAGCTCACGATCATTTTCTACAAAACAACAACACAAGCAATAATACAATATCATTGTCATGATCTTCAACTTCTTGTGTTGTGCTTAGATTTGCGAAAAAAGAGAAGAAAAATAACATTAACACAGATTTGTTTTTAAGCCTTTAAGGGGTCAAGGAGAGTTTTGGGAGCTCTACTTAAAAAGTTTTGATTGATATATAATTTATTTCAATTGCTTACTTAGTTTTCCTCAAAACCATTAATAATTGCAAAATATCAGCCAATATCTTGTAACATAAACATTTTTAAGTTTTTGCAAGAATTTTTTTATTTGTCCAAAAACAGCTGATGCTGTTGTTAAATGAGTTAAAAACAACTTCAGCTGGTATTTAAATTAACATCGGTTTTAACGTGTAAAGTTTGCTTTTGCTTCTCTATAGTAGATCAAAAGCAAATTTTTAATAAAAGTTTACTTTAGAACTCTTAGGCCCATTTTCACAACTTACTGATAGCTAAAGGTAGGATTTTATCGGCCGTATAAAAAGTGTTCCATTATTGCAACTTGACTTTAACCTACCAGGTAGAATGAACCTTAATTTACTTTATCGCTCACTTTAGGTTAAAGTAAAGTTTTAATAATGGAACACTTTTTATAAGGCCGGTTGAAGTCTACTTTTAACTATCGGTAAATTGTGAAAACGGGCCTTAAAGTATGCTTTGTTTATGACTATAGTTATGGGCCAAAATAATTTTTCACTTTAAAGGCGAATTGACACGCGAACATATTTTAAATCAAAAACAATAAAAAAAAGAAATATGTACATAAATATAAATAAATTTGGACAAACAAACTAGCTAAAATGCAAGAAGCTTAACATTAATTCCATAAGCTGCCAAGACCCCCTTTTATGAATTCGCCATTAATTTAACCATAAAAATGCTCAGATTAAAAATGGGGTATGTTCCATGCTCTTTTTCTTAATTGGCTTGTCCAAAAGCATTTTCTTCCTGCAATTTTCTAGAATTCGCCTTTTTTTATTTGAAATTTCTTTAAAGCGATATTTAAACTTATTATCTTTTTTACAAGAAGAGAAAAATTACAATAACAACTTAACACAAATTGAATTTGCCCTAAAACCAGGGGTCTAATCACCGCATACGATATCGAGCAAAATTGATCGAAATTATTTATTTTGGTATCATGACTCTCGATATCGAATGAAAATTATTGAATTTGAAATTATAGCATTCGATATGGAGTAACTCGACATTACAAATCTCGAGTCTTCATTCGATACGTCAGTGTCTATCGTATGCTAACAAATTCGATAGTGTGATAGTGCGGTGATTAGACCCCAGCTTAATTTTATGGTAAACTGGCTTAATGTTTTGAAAAAGGTGCCCAGAAATAAAAAAAAACATTTGAAAATAATAACTATTGTGGGGAAATTTTAATATGTAGTTTAAATAAATATTTTAAATCGCAATAAAAGTTTGCATTAACTTGTTGCTGTTTTCATAAAAGATTAACAACATCTCCTTATTTTTTACTGTTTTTTACATAAAAATTCATAAGAAAATTTCAGGCTTATGAAACGAATTATCGTTGAAAATTTGTTCAATAAACCTTTTATAAATCAAAATTTGTATACATTAAAAAAGGGTAAAACATAAGGAAATGCTGTAATAATTCAAATTTGCGGTCGCTAAAAATATATGAAAATGTTTTCTAACTATTTAACAGTAATATATATAATTTACAGATTGTTTGACAAGGCGACGTAAATTTTTTGAATTCGCTGCAAATTTCTGAATTCGCCGTACATTTTTGAATTCGCCATATATGTAAAATTTTAAATTTGTGCAAATCCTACGATTTTAAAACAAAAAATATTGCTGAAAAATGACATATAAATAGAAAAAAAAAATTATCTTTCTAATTGATTTCGTTATGAATTTGTTCATTATATATATAAACTATTTCGTCATTTGGAAATTCAAAAATTAATTTATAATTGTTTGTTCCGCAAGGGTTTAATCATTATTACACAATAACAGCCTTAAAAAATATTTAGCAAAAAATTACAAAATGTTTTTGTTATGTGATCAAGGCCATGGAAAATGGAAATTGTTTTTGTTTTCTTTGTACCATTTTTTTTTTGTTTAAACAACATCATGCAATGTTTAAGAATTAATAGCCTCTAGCTGAAATTCTTATTATTGAAATTATTTCATGGTATTCCCTATTTTGTTACATAGTTATTTAGTTAATTTAACCAAGTTAATTGTAGTTGGAAATACAAACTCTAACATGATTTATGCATAGAAATAATTGCACAACATGATTTCTTATTAAAAAAAAATTTGAAAAGGTTTTGAACATTTTTAATACCCAGGAAGAGATTTTGGGCATAATTAGCAAAGCAAAGTTAAATCAATTTCTTTGGTAACTTACTTTATTTAAATTATCTTTCATTTTTATGCTTTTAACTTGAAATTTCTAAAGCTTTTCTTATCTTTCAACTACATAATTAGCATTAAGAATTTTTTATAATTACTAGTTGTATTGGGCATACAAGTTGGCCGTTAATGTCGAAACAAGTCTACGGGTGTTACCACTATTAATCAAATCTTTTACAAATTCTACAACATAAAAACCCGTCTATCATCATTATCAACAACTTCTAGTAATTGTCAATTGCCATATAAAAGATTGTCAACATGTTTTTTCCATTTTCAGCTAACGATTCCTGGCAGAAAAACTACATACATACATATGTTTTCTTCATAAAAACCGAAAATCAAAACAAGTTCTCTCTGGCAACACTTGTTTCTGCAACAATTCATTTTTTAACGCGTGCTGTTTTAAGTTTAACAAAAAAAAAATTGTGAAATTAATAAATGAAATAACAATTAAACAATAAATAAATTCTCACATTTATGCTAAAAAAATAGTAGCATTATAGCACGCTTGATTTAATAGTAGTAGTTTTAATTTTAGTTTTGTGTTTTATTTGCGGTTTGTATTTTAATCGGGTGTATTTATTTAAATTTAATATTATTTTACCAGTATAACGGTGATAAATGACCATCAGTCAAGCGTAACTTTAGAAACAATCTACCTACTACTACAACCGCTGCTACATACTTTTCTGTTTATTTTTTCAAACCGCTCGGCTGGTTGAAATAGTAGTTGTAGCAACTGCAAAGCTGTCAGACAGTTTAGTTTACTCTGCACATATTTTAATTGTTTAACTAAGCGTAAGTTTTATTAAAAAAAAAAACTATAATATAAATAAAAAATAAAACTTGTTAAACAATCCGCATAATAGTGGTTGGCAGATTGGATTTAAAAGCTTTTTTTCTTAACTCCCCCTTTGATGTTATGTTTAACAATTAAATGCTTAAGATTTTTTTTCATTTTTGTATTTTATATTCTCCATAGTGTTAAATATGCTGTTAAAGTCGACCCTAAAAAAAAATAATAATAATAATAAAATTTTTTAACGGAAATGGCGCTTAAAATAGTTTACAAACTCATAATTATGCAAATTTTTCGAATTATTTTAAATTATATAGAAAAAATAGCAATTTTTTAAGTGTTTCAAAGAATTTTTAAGAAATTAAGAACAAACAATGAAAATTATTTGAGATTGAAGTTTTTAATGAGACTTCTATCTCAGTTTTAGTTTTTCTTCTTTTAACATTTGTTTAAGTTGTTGTAGCAACATAATATTTTAGGAAAACTTTTGTTCCTACAAGGGTTATATCATTGCTTAATTTGACCACCCGAACAATTTGCTACGCCTTTTTACATTATTCCGTTTAATTTCCTACGTTCAAGGCGAATTAATTACAGGTGGTGTCGAAACGGCATCTGATTTTGACAGTTCGAGCTTTTTTGTTTTGATTCGTTAGTGTTTTGCTAAGAATGGTTGACATTTCGAGCTAAAAGCACTAGCAATGCACTGCAAATCCTTATGCTTTTTTTTTTGGATTGTTGTAGTTCCGACACCACCTGTAGTTGAATTCGCCTTGCCTACTTTCAAACATTATTATGCTGCTTGAAATAACATCAGTATTAAAATAGCAGCTTAAGAACTACATTAGAGGTTTAAAAATTTAGAGAAGAAAACATAACACTCTTTAATCAATCGAACCAGTTTGCTTACCTTCGATTGTCTGTTACTCAGATTTCAATGCATTTCTACGAACATTTTTTAAATAACTGCCTCTGCCTCCTGCAAAGTACAAACACACATTTATAATTCACTTGAGTTTAAGACTCGTCAAGGTATGCCATCAAAGGTAATTTAAATAAGATTTACGAAATATTTGATCGATCAAACTTGATCTGTTGCTTTCGAACTTTTTTAAATCAATTCCCTTTACTTCATACAACTTTTAGTTTGATGGCCTTGACTTTAAACATTTTTAACTTATTTAAGCGTCGTATAGTTTTGACCTTGACTTTAAATCTTAAAACATCTCTTAGTTATTTTGATCTAATAAATTTATGTAGGAACCTTTAACTAAATACAAAACTAATTCTACTTGCACTCCAACATCGTATAGTTTCTTCATTTCCTTGGCTTCAAACATTGTTTTGTTTGTACATAGTAGAAAAGGTCAATGCTGAAAGAAAGCCATTAGATTGAACAAGTCACCTTAGATTTTTATAAATTTTTGATCTTTAAATCAATGACACGTGAAGTTTGCTAGAGTAGAGAAACACGTGACCCGATTGCAATTTATTTGATCCACTGTTTAACCACCGAGCTTCACTAACACCAAGTATATCCAACTTACACAATACCATCTTGTTCCGAATTTTCTCGAGTCTCAATGTATCAGAGATAGTTCTTACGTTCCAGGTTCAAATTATAAGCCGTTGTTTGAAGCCAAAAGTCATTGAGGGTTTGACGTATGATATAGTTTTTTTTAAGTTTCTGTAATCTGGATTATTTAAGATGAGTTGTTGATTAGACTTCAGAATGCGATCCTAGTTTGGGACTGCCAACAACCCTCTATACAGGGTCGCCATCTCACCTTAGTTACCATTAGACAGTTGTTAAAATGGCATTATCGGGGAGTACTTGAGAACAAATCGGAAGTATGAGTTCACTTCATACTTGGGAATTTCGACAAATGAAACACTTGTTGACATATATGTTTATATATAAATCAATTAAGTCAAAATAGCTACTTAACTTTAAAACTTTCTAAAGGGGTTTTAGAGTTCCCTAGTTCCAGAATATCTGACGACAAATTGCGGCATTCAATGTCGATCGAAATTTCAATACAATTTAAATGGAAATTTCGACCAATATCGAATGCCGTCTTTTGTCCCCTGTTGTCAAAGTACAAAAACCGCAATTTCTTCAACATCTTCATTTGGCATTGGATTCATTAACTTTAAACAGTCGATGTCAATCCAACTGAAAAAGCGAAAAGTTGTACACAAATTGTGGTTTTTTGTTCGACAGTTTTTGGTCTCGACTGCAGTTGGTTGAACCCTGCTTTGTGTATTAATCAACATTTTTTAAACACAGTTTAAGTTCACATTAAACCAGATTCCTTTAACATCAAATTAATTTTAGCTGTAATCATCTTGTATCTAAAGCCTTAAAATGCGCTACTAACAAATCACATCAAATTTAATTTTTATTCTTCAAATGCTTAAACATTTAAATCAATTTAAAAAATGTTCAAATATTTTGTAGCATTTTCAAAATTTCCATGTTTTATGAATGCAGTCTGTAGCAATACCAAAAGGACTTGTAATTTAACTAGCATCTTAACATACAAATAAACCAATAATGAACACATCACTAACGATGTGCATTACTTACACCATTCCATGTCACCAGCATTGTGAGTGCGTGCAAAACATTATCCCAACGTAGCTTCGCAGTAAAACTGTACATATTAATAAACAAAAATACACTTTATCAATGAGACAAGCGTTTTACACAAAACAACAGTTGCAGTAATACAAACTCCATCATATCAATTTCACCAGACAACGACAACGTTACTCACCTAGACAGACTCGTATTTTGCGGTCTTATTAGGTCTTGACAAGCATTTTTAGTTATTCGGCGGAAAATAAAAATATTAACTAGATTCAAATGTCATATCTGTGCAATGTAATGATTTGTATGTTGCATGTAGCAACTGGTGCAACCATGTGTAGGAATAAATATTCATGCAACCAATGTTAGTTTATTTGGAGTTGATGTTTGAGATGCTGATGTCTGTACGATGATGTTCGTCTGGACTTAACAAACATTCATATACCAAAGTTGGTGTTGAAGTTGATGTTATTATTACTGCAACCACTGCCGCTGTTGACTTGTTGTCGTCTAATGTTATTGATGATGTTTTAAATATCTGTCTGTTGTTGTTTTAATTTGACTTTGATTTTTGCTATTTTTTCACCTTACACGATAGAATTTTATACCATAGTGTAACCAAGCCAACTATTTTTTCATGTAACCGAACAACTGAGTGACTGACTAGCTGAGTGACTGACTAACAGATTAATTGAATGTGTGTTGTATAATTTTGTGTGTAGCACAGTAGGTTTGCGATATATATTTACTAGTGCATATGTAGTTATGTATGTAGCTTTATAATTTTACACCAAGGCCCGGTTTTACCAATACGAGTCAATAACAAACAAATTACGTAACTGACTCTCCAAATATCTCAGGACCTTATTATGGTTCTTTCAAACTAGCTTTCAGGTATCAGGCTAGTTTTTGTTTGATCAAACTTATTTAAAGAGCATGCAATAATTTTCAAATATTTAATTATATTACAACCACATCGAACATTTAAAAACGAATTGAAGCTAATTTTATTGTTAATTGATTGAGTTTGTAACTAATGAAATGTGAGTCAGATTGAGCTTTACAAAATAGCTTAAGAACTTTGCAAAAATTAGCCTTTTCCCAATGTATTGAACTAGTCTGTGTCCCGCAGATTAAAGTTCATAAAAAGAAATATAATTAAACAAAATCAAAAAAAAAAAAAAAAATCTGCAATACGAGTGCAAAAAACCCGAAAGAGCTGTTTTCTTTTTAGTATAAAAGAATTAAAAGTTTAATTTTAGTTTGGAAAGCTGCCGTTTAATTGTAAAATTATACAGACAAGTTTCTATTACATCAAACTGAATTAAATTTTATGAACCATTTATAATATTTAAAGTTATGCCCCCTTACAAAAGTGGTACTTGTTTCAAACCGGTATCAAACCAATCGAAATGGCTGCACGCAGTATTAATTTCCTTTAACTAATTTTCTTCTTTTACCCACACTACAATAGGCGCGAGAGTATTAGGCGTTTGTGCTGAAGTTGCTAACACTTTAAAATATCGGTACTTCATCCTTTGACCTTTAAGTATATCGATCGACTCAGAATCACTTTCTAACAATGTACATCCGTCCGGCTCGCAATTTTTGATATATGTATTTTGATAAAATTTGGTACATAGGTTCTAATTGAAACAAGGACCAATCTTATTAAATATGGGGAGAATCGGTCAATAATTTCATATAGCCCCTAGAGATGTTTCTTTACGGAACAGAGTCTTTGTGCCAATAATTAATCTCACTAAGTTGGTGATTAGATTAAGTTTGGTCCAAACTTATTTGATTGACATCTAAATAATCTAACTTAATTTTATTGGAATCGGCCCACATTTGACCATAGCTCTCATACTTGCCATAATTTCCTCATAAATGTTGGTTTTGACATCAAAATTGCCGAAAATTATTTTTATGATAGCTAAGCCGTGACAATATGTTGTGCTGGTAGGACCAACGCTATCCATAGGTCTCGAAGGGTCCTTCTGTCTAGGGCTGAGAGGTGTGCTTCGATGTAATTTTACCTCTACCTTTTCTGCCTAAAGAGGAATGGCAGCCAAGAGCATTTTAAGACTGAGAGAGGGAGGGGTACTGGATCACCGGCAACGAGATAGTTGATGAGTTGGCGAGACTAGGCACGGACATGGAGGATCCTGGCAGTAATTAGGTGGTTAGGTCTCCAATGGTCTTTTAATTTGGAAGAATTAGGGAATGGGTTCTGAGCGGGTCTAAACCGGTATGCTTTTACTCTTTACTTCTCTTTTTCGTTCATACTTAAATTATTTCTTTATCTAAGGCATCACAATGGACCATATTGGTCTCTGGGTGAGGGTGTAAGGTTTACTTCACACCAGTCTTTCAACCTTACCTAACCCAACCATAGGTCCCATATAAGCCCCCATCCTAAAATCTCATAGATATGAAGATATCTAAATAATATTCGGCACAATGAACTTTTACATGAATATTTACCTCATAGCTTTATTTTGTTCTGGCGGGTCCATGATTTGACATGGGTCCCAAATAGGGTACACTATTTAAAATTAGTTTTTTTAATAATATGGTATAGGGCATCGTTTGGTCGGGCTAGACCGAATTCACTTTATAACTTGGTTAAGATTTTTAAAAGATTTATTTACCTTCACTGAAAATCTTAACTTGTGTCAAACAAGTTCGATCAAATTAGATAAGGTTCCCTTCAAATAGTTTGAGTAAAATCGAAACTAGAGGTTTTAACAAATTAAAGTTGCATAAAACTACTTAAAGTTAATTTAAACATTCTGTAGCAATGAAGTTGTTTTATCTTCAGAAAATTTAAATTGGAAACAGTTGTCTGGATTTAAACTAAATCAGTTTGTACGTATTAAAACTACTTTAAGTTGCCTCAAACTAGTTCGAGTTACATCAAGATAGCTTTGGTTTCATTTTACAATAAATAAATACTGATATTACGGTTTACAACAACTCTAGTTCAATTGAAATTTAGCAGTACACGACATATTCATACGGCAGTGAGTAGCCATGAGCACCATAGTAACCAAAATTCAATTGGTTTGTATAGCTATGGCGTAATGGTTGGTAAGTTATGTATAATCCAATACAGTGTTGCCGATTTGTTGGTTCAAACAACTGTTTTGCATGATTATTATTAAATCACTTTTAATTTGATGATGCATAATACAACTTAGCATACCTCAAACCATTATGTAAGAATTTTGAATATTATAAATTGCATCAAACTTGTTGAAGTTTCATTAAACATGTCAAGTAATTTTAAATCTTAAATCATTTGAAAATTTAAATTTTAAGCAAAGTTTTAAAAATCTCATTCCATTTTTTCATAAAATTTCTGGTATCAGACAGCTACGAGTATTTAGTCTCTGGTGTTGTGTGCTGTGTTCTCAAACATCAAACAGCCTGTTCATTAATCTCTTTATGCGTCCGTCCGTCTGTAATTTTGTCTGTCAGTTTGTCTTTCTACCGTGTTATGATACTATTTTAAAACATGTGTATATTTTTTTTGCAAAGAATATCCAACCAAAACCCCAACAAAAACATGCAAAAAAATATATCGATAAGTTTTGTTGTTTTTCTATACTCATTGATCATGACATTCAGTGATGTTAACTTTTATTTTTTCATTACCTTACGGCCCTCTAAAAATTACCGTTTTTGAGAAGAAATTACCGTACGCAAAGACTTTTAATAAAAACATAATGTGCACTTTGTGTTCTTGATTTTTATCCTCAGTCCTAATTTTTGGAGTTTTCGGAGAGTCTTTTAACTTTACCTGAATATCCGCTATTAATCTTATTATGTGCTCTGCATAGTCTATATCATTCATTTATTCTATTATATTCCATCGAATGCCTGTTGCTTCCGTTAGACAATCCAAGACTAGCTTTATTTTCCGTTGAAACGGACCGTACAATCTGCATCTTTGAACAACTCCCGCATTAGGTTGACGATTTTGTAGGAATGCCTTTACCTATTAGTGCAGACACATAGAGTTTCGGAATATTGTGTCGAAATCTCTCTCAAAATCTACGAAAAGCAGGTAAAGGGGTTTGTTGTTCTCTACCAATGGATCAATAATTATATATATTATATAATTAACGATTCTTCAGGCATATAACCAACCTGTTCGTTTTGCACAATTTGTTCCACCATTGGTGAGGTTCGTTGAAGTATCAATGTCTGTCGCTATTATTTTCCCTATAGCTTTAAGCAAGGTTACAGCACGCCAGTTTTTACACTGCTTTAGGTCACCTTTTTTTTAGCGATTGTTACTACTCCACCATATTTCCAATCTGTTGGAATTGTACTGTTCAGCCATGCACATCTGATTAGTGGAGTTAAAAATCCTGCTAAATGATTGTTTAAATTTTGATTTATTAATGTCACATTGTTGCAGTGATGTTAACTTTTATTTTTTCATTACCTTACGGCCAGGGATGTTAGATGTGACGATTTTACGTCATTTTGACGATTTTTTTCGATGAATTTACCAAAATGACGATTGACGATTTTTGATGAAGAGTCACTTATGATTTGACGATTTAATCCCGTCAACAAATTTACTTTAAACTTTAATATGGCATCAATTTTATAACACTTTAATCTGGCCAGCAGGTTTGGTAGATGTGACGATTTCTCGTCATTTTGACGATTTTTTTGAGAAAATACAGTAAAATGACGATTGACGATTTTTTGACTAAAAGTAATAGTGTTATGACGATTTTCTGGCATCGATAAAACACACAAGAAATATTTACAATTATATTGAAAACAGTCCAAAACTTAAAAATCAATTTTTCGAAATATGTACAAACATTTTTGGAAATTAAACAAAAAAATTTCTCCCCGATCATCAACCAGGTGGATTTCATTAGAAGCATTAGTAATTCAAATTCTACAATTATAGAAATGCCATCGATTTGGTCCGCTTTTTAAAAATTGGTTAAATCCGCTTTGCGTTTTTATGATTTCGATTTGCGTCGCTACATACGAATGCATTTTTCGATGAAGTCATAATCACATGTGAAGAATTTTTCTATTTGTGTGTAAAAAGGCAAATCCCATTTAATTCTGTTAGCTAAGTTATTCTTAGTAAAATTGCGTGTTAGGAAGTAAGAAGTTACTTTTTAATAAGAAGTTGTGTAGTAAAACGAGTGCAATGAGAAGAAAATATATTAGTTTGGAACTAATAGTGGACGTAATAAAACGTTTCAAGTCGGGTAAAAAGACTGTTGATATAGACAGAATCCTTGGTTTTTAGCACCTTTAACAATAAAAACAATTTGCAATAGAGATAAAAGCAAATGAGATTTTATTTATTATTTAATATTTTTCTGAATATGGATAAATGAAATAAAAAAATTTTTGTTATGCATTTATGCAAATATATTTTTTCTTTTTAAATGATAAATATATTCTGCTCACTTGCTGAAATAAATATAATAAAATCTAACCATATCACTTTCTTCATCATAAATAGAATTTCTTGCTAAAAATTTATATTTTCGAACCAATCCATGCAATAAATTGTCTTTAATTTGTAAAATTTATATATTTGACGTTTTGTTGACGATTTTGTTCAATTTTCGTGACGATTTTGACGAATTTTGTTAAAATTTTTGACGATTTTTGAGGAAAAAAGTCTAACAACCCTGCTTACGGCCCTCTAAAAATTACCATTTTTGAGAAGAAATTACCGTACGCAAAGACTTTTAATTAAAACATAATGTGCTGTTTCCAAATGGCAGGCGATTGATTCTTTCATTTGTTAACAGCACATAAGAGCATTATTTATAAACCATTAAATGTATTTAAAAAAAAAATCTGAATGGAAATTTTTGTCTTAAAATGCATTTTTAAAAATTATTGTATTTTTTTATGAATAAGGTAGTAAAATAATTTAGAACTTGATCCGTACTTAAAATAATCCAAAAATTATAGTTAAATTTATAACTTTGCGGCCATTTCATATTTATGTTAAACGGGCATTTTCGCCAAGTTCGGTTATAATTAACTATCGGTTATAGCTGTCATATTGGTAACCAGAACTTTAATTGCAAGTTAGTTTTAACCGAACTTGGTGAAAATGGCCGTAAATATGAAATTAATAATTTACAAGAGTAATTTAATTTTTTTTATTTTGCCTTATCGGTGTTACGAAAACATTTATAAAAACATATTGTTGTTCATTTTTTTGTTAAAATATTTATCTATGTATTTTTAAATTGAAAATCACCTCTCAAAAGTTAAAACTTTAAACCCTACATATGTATATTTATACCAAAAATCCAAATTTCTTTAAATTACCGTATTTTAAATAAAATTACCTTGCTACCTTTTGCGGCCCAAAATTACCCTAAAAAAGGGTAATTACCGTACGGTTAACATCACTGATGACATTGCTCTTGCGAGTAAAATTCATTAGAGTGAGTTGAGTTGCTGGAGGTTTGAATATGAGTGCTGTGCCAGTGAGTACATACGTATGCATGTGTTGGTTCGTTTACGATTTTGCGTTAGTGTTGCTGCTTGGCTAATTTGTGTAATTTGTACGGTGTTATCAATAACAGTTAGCGGCATCTTTCTCTTAATGATTGATTTTTTAAAATACTACTATGATGTTTAGTAGTGTAGTGTAGGTATAAAATATTATGTTAGCACACACTGTGGTAGATTCAACATGCATACTAAAAACGCTGCATTGTTATGGTATATTTAAGTATTATTTAGTTACGCAAAGTGGGGTTTTAGAGGAAAATAAATATGTAATATATGAAAAGGATGAAAAGAAATGTAAAATAAATGCTAAAAGTTAAAAAGATAATAATCACACTGGGTTAAAATTTAGTAGGTTGGAAATAAAAAAAAACTTCTCTCTGTAGGTATACAAAACTCAATGTTGAATTTCTTTCTTTAATACAAATTTTACTTTTTACAATCCACTGTGCAACGACATGATTTTATTATTTTGATGGTTTTGTTTTCTGTGCTAATTTTCTTTTTAAATATTAACAATTTAAATTTATTAATTATTTTTTATTTATTTATTTTGTTATTGCAATTTTTTAATATTGGGTTAATAGTATTGATTTTAATTCTGGCATATTTTAAATTTTAAACAATACTGCAGGCCATAACGGTTAATAATACAAAAATATTAAAATAATTTTCTTTCTAAGCTGCAGCAGATGTATGACTTTATGCAGGGGAAAAATTAAGCTCAAAAGTTTGTTTAAATATTCCAAGAAATATTATGAAGCGAAACTAATTTCAACCCAGAAATTCAATTCGTAAAATAAATTTTACAGAATAGAATAAACGTGAATATTCGAATAAAGCAGAATGCAACATACTTAACACACTTTACATAACAACAAAATGTAAAAAAAAGTAAAAAAAAGAATAGTCGGTCAATTCCGAACGTTAGATACACTACATATTTTTGATAGCGTTTCCTATCTGGGAGCCTGGCCAGTCATGGGGATGGAAAAAAATAATGTTATGAGGATAAGATTAATATAAGAGTTCTTAGTGCTGAATTGTATCTTAATATTCACATCTTTATTAGAAAAGTTGGTCTTAAAACGAGTTTTTTACACTGTGCGGCATATTTATCAACAATTTAAACTTATTTTCGCAGCAAACACACTGGGCGGCAATTAACTCCTCTTGAATTACACAATTACATTTTATATCAATACCAACATTTAAACTTAAATCCAGGTGTAGTATTCGGATTTGGTAAAACGATTTATATTGCAATATAATGTTTTTGAGCCATATTTGATCTAAATAAGATAGTTTATAGGCACAAGGACTAATCCGGAAAAAAGTTTGAATGGCGGCCATAGGAAATTACGGACCGATTCTTACCAATTTCCATAAGTTTCGTCCTTATGACAATCAAGACGTATGTACTTAATTTAATTAAATTATCGTTAAAATTGCTACCAGTACTTTGCGTAGAAGGTTACATGGACAAACAACCAGCTAGCCAAACGGACCGTTATATCGACTCAGAATGTGATTCCGAATCAATTTATTCCAATACCATTTGAATTCAAATAATTAAGCTATTTTTTGACAACAAAGCTAAATTTGCATATGTCTAGTTCTCCTAAGCAAGGTTTGAAAAACTGCAGTCCAAACCGAAAACTGCCGAACAAAAAACGGAAATTTGTGTACAACTTTTCGCTTTTGGAGTTGGTTTGAGTTTTACTGGCCAATGACAAAATAAAAAGTGGTAGTTTTTCTTCTTTAACTGCAGTTTTTTGTGATAAAATAATAAATAATTCGCACATTCGATTGTTTATTTAAAAAAGATTTTGTAGAAAAATTAAAAAAATATATTTGAAAGCAATATAACGCAGGCTTCTTTTCGAAATTTTTAGTAAAACATGATGCATTTAAAATAAGCCGTTAACTTGTCACAAACTTTAAGCTGGTTATGTACAAAAGCTTTACTATATTACTTAATTTATTTGCTCATAGCATAAGGAAGTTCAATTTTTAAATTATACCACGCTTCTGAAAATAATCTTTAGTTAATCATTAATTACAAAGTACCATTGCTGAGCTTTTAATTGCAATTAACTATCAAGCAAAAGAAAAAACAAACAAAAAAAGAAAACTATTGGCTTAAACATTAAACTAATATAAACACATTAACATTTTAATGGCCAATCTGCTGCGAAAAGATGACCTCTAATAGATGATAGGGAAATTGCTATGACCATCAAATTCCCTGTAACAATTAGTCAAAGATTATTATCCTTAATGACCAGTAAGCAACAGATGGCGTTGTAATCTCGAAGAGGAGAAAATATTTCAAGCGAATATCACATTCACAAACAATCTAAAAAGGAAGTTTAAAATGAAATGGTATGAAAACGATTGACTGTTAAAAGGTTTTTCTTTTTGTTCATACCAACACTCATCATCAGCCTGAACGAAAAAGTCTAAATAGATTACGTAAATGGCTGACTGGTTGGATGGCTGAGTGACTAGTTGTAACAACAACAACATACACAATTATTATAGTATCATGGTTGAAACGAGTTCAGAGCAACATTATTTGATGTTCTTTTCTTGTCTTAAACAAGCTTTCTTTCAAAGACACTAATAGAATTTTTACATAACGATGATTTTATTTCTTCTAATTTTGCTGTTGTTGTTCTTGTTTCTTTCATTAAATAACAACCAACAAATCTTTGGCTTTTTGTATCAACGTCATGGTAACAAACAAATTAACATGCAACATATTTGTTAACGAAAACTTGCGACAGACAGAAAGAAAGAAAGACTGACAACATTTGAAACGTACCATAAAGATTAGTAGAACATTTTGAAAGTGTTAATGTCTACACAAACACAAAATACACCGCAACAACACATTGATGGAAACTACAACGAAACAACACGTTGATGGAATATATTTAAAACGTGGTGGCGTATATTTTATAGCATATTTTAAACTCTTATTATTCTTTCTTGGCTTTCTTTTCTATAGTTTTTTTTTTATTTGTAACTAGACACAAAATAATTTTTATTCTAAAATTATCCATTGTGCGGTATTAATTCTCGTCATCATATCTTATGCAATACTTTACGGTTCGCCGCCATCGTGGCCACTACAGAATTTTGCTGGGATATGACTTGTTGTACTGTTTCCAACTTAATTATTGTTGTACCATCGTTGAGCAAAAAAATCGTGTTTAAAATACATTTTGACACTACCTAAGAAGATCAAAAGATTTCTTTTTTAAAAAATTTTTAAGAAGAACAAAAGAACGATTTGCCAGTTCTAAAAATAAAAATTATACCGAGTTGGGAGCTTTAAAGAGAGCTGTTACTTAAGCAGGAGCTTAAAGTCAATCTTGATTGGTTTAAACTTTAAAAAAAATTAAAATTTTTGTTTATGAAAAATACCGAAAAGGCAGAAGCAAATTGCAATTTGTTGTTTAAAAACTTTCTCTTTAAAATACTTTTTCGTAAACTCTAATAGAGCTCAATAAAGTTGAGAAGCATTTAAGAAGTTTGCAAATAAGTTTTAAGCTTCTAACAGCTTACAGCCTCTGATTTTTGGTATTTTACATGTTGTACAATTATCATTTCCAGCATTGATCAATCGTTGTCTAACAAAATGTTCCTAAAGGTTTTTAAAAGCTGTAGAAATAAGATATGGTAAGATAAATATCAGGTATAATCCTAAATTTGTATTATAATAAAAAAAGAACGATATAAAAGTTTACTATAAATTGAAAAAAAGCTTTTTTTAGTGCAAAGATTTTTAAAACATTTTTATTTGATTGGATTGGTAGTGGCGTTTGAACAGCTTAAAATGTTTCATAGAATCCATTTGTAAAAACTTTTACAAATACAATACTTTCTTATTATTTAATTTTAAGCAACGCTTACTTAAAGGTTTTGCAGAGCTTTTAAAATAAGACACGTTTTTTTATTTTAAATAAAGCTTTAATTAGCCTTTTTTACTTAAAAATGCTTTGTTTAAAAGATATTTAGTACTGACATTTTTTGTAAAAATGTTTTAAAACGCTTTTTTATATTAAGCTTTTACAAGGCTTTATATTCTACAGCATTGAAAGACTCTTACATGGTATAAACGAAGCGCTTTTGACAAACTATCAGAAAATTATTAATAAAAAGATGTTAGTAAAACATTTTTAAAATTATTTTTATAAATTCTTCGTGAATTATTTCGATAAAA
This sequence comes from Pollenia labialis, assembly GCA_949318255.1. Classification (NCBI taxonomy): domain Eukaryota; kingdom Metazoa; phylum Arthropoda; class Insecta; order Diptera; family Polleniidae; genus Pollenia; species Pollenia labialis. The sequence continues at coordinate 159,919,589 of OX439139.1, read as the reverse complement.
AAACCTCTTGTTAAGAACTTTCTTATTAAGCTTTTGCATTTTTTTTTTTTTTTTTTGTAATTTAAGTTTTTAACAGCCATACCTAAGCAAGAGCGGAGGCGAAACGTTCTTTTCTGCTTAACTTTTCTTTTCTGCTTTAACTTTGATGGCACATCAGCGTACCTAAGCAAGAGCGTCAACGTTGTGTCACGAACACTATCCTGGAGATAACGAGACTAGTCCATACATGCATTTAAAGAGAAGTCCATAAAGGAGTAGGAGTACTCGAAGAATACTCCAAATATATGGTTAAAAGGTGGTCTATTTAACATAACGATTTCCTAGGAGTTGACCATATAACCCAGTTTTGCATTACAACGGAGAAGTCATCAAACTACTCAATATTCATACATAATCTAGTGGAATAGTTTTGAAACTACTCCATGGTATACTCCAGAGGATTAGTTTTAACTTCGTTTAAATACGAAAACATTTCGTTTAAAAACAAAGACATGTCGTTTTACTACAAACTGTTTTCAACAATAACATGATCCACGCTTGCATAACATTGGACCAGTCCATGGGGTTGTCCATTTTATCAAAATGGATCACGTAGTTCAATAATATCTGCAGGGTAGTGTCAATTTGAAGACGCTAGATTGACAAAAAATTGCTAAATTGCCATTATTTCACAATTAAACGCGCTGTAAAAATCGGATTTTCCAATAGCAAAGGGTTGACGCGGCGCTATTTAGGGATGCTTCATACAAATTTTGTGGGCATGAGAATTTTTGGCAGCCAGAAAACGCTTGTTAAAATAAGGATAAGTTATAACATTTATAGCTTTTATTAACCTTTCGAAGGCTTTCGTGATAGAAGTGTTAATATGTGTACGGAAAGCTTGTTAGATTTTATAATAAACAGCTTGTTGTTTAGAAAAGCGCCTTATATTTCTTTAATAAGCTTTAAAGAATTTTTAATATGTGACTTTGCAAAGATTTATCTTAGATTTTTTTTCTATTTATTTATCTTCATTTAAATTTAAGTGGCTACACCTTAAAAGCTTTCCCCTCTCTGTGTTTTTTAACTAATGTTTAAGCAATGGTAATTAGCAAATACACAGTACACAAATAATTAATATGTACAAGAACGTGGAGTAAATCTGTGGCTTTATTCAAGCTACCACTCTCGGCCGCAACAACAACAACACAAATGATCAGGAAGAAGTAATTTTTCTTCTGATATTTATCGTTTCTTACAAGTGCAATGACTTTTGAAAACGTCTTCTGTATTTTATTTGTAAGTTGTGTGTTACAAAACAAATTCGTGTATAAATTTACAAAAAAAAAAAAAAGCCAGAACACAAGAGTTCAGTCAACTTTTTTTTCTTTAGGTATATTTTTCATCCGCTCTAAAGACTTTGGCACCTTTACGCATCACATAGTTTAAGGTTCTAATTTAAAGTATCCACGAAAAAATAATAATTATAATAGATAATACTAAAAGCAAACATGGGAGTTCTATGGGAATACCGAATACAGTTTGTTGTAATGATTTTCACTCATGGCTACATTATGTTTATTTAACTGCCGTTCTATTATTGCAGAGCCTCTATCTGTCCGATTAACGATTTGTTGGCTGTTCCTGTATGAGTGTGTGTGTGAGTCGAGCGTCGTAGGTCAAGAAATAATTATCTTGGTATGAAGATCGTTTTGGTCTTTTGCATGGGATTTTTATTTTTACGATAAGTTTATGGTTTTTGCAATGAAAAGAAATATATTTAAGTCTGTGTTTAAGTGCTGTTTAAAGTGTTTTAGATCATGATGATGATTAAGCTTTTTTGCGGAAGCTTTCAAAATTCCTAACAATTTTTTTTAACTGTTATCTACATCTCACGCAATTTCATGTTTTAGTTGTTTTACAAATAAATTTTATTGGCATTTTCTTAAGCAAGTTTTATCTTTGTCTTTTTTTAAAAGATTTAACCATTAAAAGTTCTTTAAAGCTTGACACTAAAGCTTTATTGGTTTAATACATTATTTTACCTTGCTTCTTTATTATTCGTATTGCATTCATAAATCATAAAGGATTTACAACTTCCTGTTTAAAAGACAAAATTTCCACTATAAATTCAAGAAAACACCTGTCTAATTACAATCTCTTTTACAATTTACAGGGGTTAGGAAATATTTGCTAATAAAATTAAATTGAAGTGTTTTAAGCAAGAAGTCAACGAGGGAAAAATATTTTTTTTCTCATTCATTCTCCCGTTGTAAGTTTGTCAAAAAAGTTAAATATAAAACAAATTTTCACAACACGAAGAAACTTTTCATTCCTACCACAAAGAACATTTTTTTTTTTAATGAAAAGTTTATTAAATTTATAGTTGGTTTAGTAGATATTTAACAGAACATTATTGGACATTTGGACACAGACGGAATTGATTGTCATGTTTTAAAAATTTAAAACTTTTCCTGAATCTGTGGATTAGGAAAAGAAAGTGTGTTTTAATGCAAACAGAAGACATGTGAAATTAAATGTAAGTGAAAATTGTTTTACTTGAATGGGGGGTCTTGTGGCAAAAAAATATGGAAGAGGATGTAGAAAAATAAAAATGCCACTTAACAAAGTTTCAAAACATCTAAAAGTTTCGCTTTAAATGTAAAGAACTAAAATTTAAACTATCAAAATTAGCATGATTTTGTCAGACCTTTGAGAAAGAGTTTCTTTTTGATTGTAGTTAATTCTTTTTTCAAAAGCTTTTAGAAATGCTGTTACTTTGAATTTTCTTTTAAATATTTTTGTTATGATATGGCGATTATTAAAGAACCAATTTTAAAAGCCCTCAAAGTGTTGTTGGTAATTAAAATTTATAAAGTTTTAAGTTTTCTTTAGTATACCATTACAATTTAATGAGTTTTTCTTTTTGATTATGAAAAAAAAAAAAAATTTTCCAAAAATAATTTTTTCCATTTTTGTGCTTGAATGATTTAAATTTGTTTTGTTTAATGTAAAAGCTTCTGTCATGCTTTTAAATACAATAATTACAAATTTTCTTAAAATATATTTTGATAAGTTATTAAAAATGCCTTTTTAATTTAACTTAATTCATAATAGATTTACAAACAAATATCTCTTCGATTTTAAAGCTTTTTCAGAACTTTTCAAAATCATTATGTTTTTATAAGATTTTCATTAAGATTTTTTTGTTTATATACATTTAGCTATTTTGTAGTAAATTTATGTTTAAAATCTATACCTAATAAAAATTGAAAGGTCATATTGCAAAAGCTTTATAAAGTCTAATTGTAAGTGAGCATTTTAAAGTTATACAAATTTAATGATTTATTTTTAAAATGTATATTTATTTTCTAGCCCCCAAAAAGTATTCCTTACAGTTAGCATATTCTTAATTTAGAGTCTACTTTAAGAGCTTTTGCAAAATTTTAATGGTTTAGTTATGAAAATGTTAACAGATTGAAAACAAACACAACAATTATCAAAAAGCTTAAACAATTTTTGGAAATAGTATAATTTTTCAGTTCCATAAGGTACATTTTTATACATAAATCCAAATCAATTACAAAGCTTTTTTTAAACTTACAAATTTTTACAATAAAACTTTCATACGCTTTATTTTTTTACAGTCTAAACTTATGGTGTAAAGTCTTAAGGCTTTTTACATGTACTTCTATAAAGCTAGTTGTTAAAAAAAGCTTTTTTTATACAAAGAAAAAGCTTTTATATCGAAGAATTTTATTAGAAACAAGGTATATTTACACAAGGTAAACTCGTTGGCCCATATGTTTGTCAGCTGTTTACCTAAGTTGGAACACCAATGTCAAATTCCGTGTATATGAGCAAAAATTTGTACATGTGTGCGTTAAATTTATATGAAGACAATTTTGACAATTCCGTTCCACACGGTTATTTTTATAGAGCAGCATGTCTACACTCCGAAATGAGTCTACCTTGTGTAAATATACCTTGATTAGAAACGCTTTTTTTTATAATTTTCTTTACAATTTGACTTTTCACCTTAAAAAGGAAATTTAGGAAAAAAATATTTCAACCAGTGTTCGAGAATAAACAGTACATTATTTAGCGGTCGACTCACACACCCAAGAACGATATCTATTTTTTTAGTGATTGTGTAAACGAACACAACTCTTAATAGTGTTCGTAAATTTTTTTTAAGAAAAAGACGAACATTGTATACTGTTCTGTTCTTCGTTACAAAACAGAAAAATTGTAGTGAGACTCTGGATAAACATTTTATTTTAATGTTTCTTTTTTACATTGATAAAGAAATGCACAAACGAACAGCTTGTGTGTGTAAGTGTTTTGTTTGTGTACAATTATTTTGCTGGCTTTTTGGTTTTTTTTTCGTATGTGTATTTTGTTTTTGTTAAGAAATGTTTGGTTTTTTTTTACCAGCGGGCGAACATTAATAAGCCGAACCGAACACAATGAAGTTTGTGGTTAAAAAAACGAACGGAAATAATTGTTCTCATCTTTTGTTGAGTTGGATAAAAACACTATAATTTTTGTGTTCGAAAGATGACTAACCGGGAAACGTTATTTTTGTTAATGATCTTCTACACAAACACTATTAGCGTTTGAGTTTTCCACAAATTTATTTTCGAACACTGGGGTCTAATCACCGCATTCGATACTATCGTATCGAATAAACTATTGAAGTTTTTTGCATACGATAGACACTGGCGTATCGAATGAAAACTCGATAAATGTAATGTCGAGTTACTCGATGTTGAATGCTTTTATTTCAAATTCAATACATTTCATTCGATATCGAGTTTCAAGATACCAAAATAAATAATTTCGATGAATTTTGCTCGATATCGTATGCGGTGATTAGACCCCTGGTTTCAACACATACATATGTATATTGATTTCTAAAATATTCTTAAGCTTTTGATTCCCTAAAGGCTTTTTATATTTTTAAGAATTTATACATAAAACAAATTGTTTTTAAGCCTTTGAAAAAATCTTGACCTAAAGAAATCGATTATTATATTAAAGAGCTTAAAATAATTCTTTAGGCAAAATGATTACCAAATATTAAGTAATTAATTGAACAAACTATTTTCTCAAAAAAACCTCCAAAAGTCAAAAGTATTTCATGGACAACAAACTCAAAGATTAAGAAAATTAATTAATCAAGTTGTAAAAGCAAACTTAATAGATTAATTTTTGGTAAAATAACTTAAACTTTAATTTATATTTATTGTTGTTCAGGTTAAACAAAACTGTCCAAATAAGGCGGAAAATACATTAATTTTACAAAAAAGTCACGGTTTAAATGGTCAAAAGTCACAACTGTGTCCAGTAACGGAGATCTATTAACTTACAAATGTATGTATAAGTAAAAAGAATATTTATTGAAATGTTCTTTTGAAAATTGATTACAAAAAGAGTAAAACTTGTCATTTTTTTCCTAAAGAAAAAAGTTGTATTAATTGTCAATAGCTTAAGAGAACAAACACACACTTGGTGGCCCTGTCCGATTGACGTTTATTAAAAAACAAAATACCTGGTTGTTAGGAAATGTTCAAACCCATTCGTTTATTTATTGAAAAATTTCAATACATACCTGCAAAGAAAAGAAGAAAAAAAGTTTTAATATGACATTTCCGTATAAATTTTAAAAAGAGATTTGTTTGAAATCGTTATTGAAAATTTATTTGAATATCAATAATAGAGATGAAGCTCTAAACCTGGTACACATTTTATAAATTACTGATTCTACACAAAAATATTCTGTTTGTTTTTTTTTTGTAAATACATAAATAATTTTTAGGATTCAGGCCTCATAATCTTTGAAACATTTTTATAGCTGGTAAAAAAGGTGTGGTCTCAGCTTTCTTGGGTGAAAAAGTTATTATTTTAATTTAAATTTGTCACCTCTTTAAGAAAAAATAAGCTCTTTATTTAATAACATACTTTAAAAATTAACCCTAGGAAGTCATCTTAGGACTGAAGAGGTATCCAGATCTAACGGATACAAAAGCCAATTAATAATTTATAACAGATCTTAAAAAGTTATCCTTTAAACACTTTGTTTATACCACCTGCAATTTCATAATTTCCAGGGTTAACAAATACGGCTTTAAGCTTTTCCAAACTTCTTGTTGAAGATTTTTTGAAAATATGGTTAAAATTGTCATATTTTTTTATATTTCATATTTAAAGTTACGTCATTTAATTCAGTGTTAAATAGGAAGCGACGTAAGATGTTTCGTCGAAACTTGTTTAATTCTTATTTAATATTTAATTTTTAATTAAATAAAGCATTGATTAACAGACTATTTTGTATATCTTGTGAACTAAACCTAAACGACAAATTTTTTCCTGCATTCCATTTGACATTTCTTAATTTCAGACTAACTCAATTTGAACCATTGAAAGATACACAATCGAGCAACGCGTTAAAGTTATTAAGGCTTATTATCAGGGCTGTGGAGTCCGAGTCGAAGTTGAAGAGTCGGAGTTGAGGTTTTTGTGCCAGAGTCGGAGTCGTAGTACCCCCAAAAACTCGCGACTCCGACTCCAAAGTTTTCGGCATAAAAAATTTAAAAAAAATTTCCAAAATAAAAATTGTCATATTGAAACACATTTAAAATTTAAATAAATGGTTTATGAATACTGGGGTCTTATCACCGCATTTGATACTATCGTATCGAATAAACTATTGAATGTTTTTGGATACGATAGACACTGACGTATCGAATAAAAACTTGAGAAATGTAATGTCGAGTTACTCAATATCGAATGCTATTATTTCAAATTCAATAAATTTCATTCGATATCGAGAGTCAGATACCAAAATTAATAATTTCGATCAATTTTGCTCGATATCGTATGCGGTGATTAGACCCCTGCTCTAAAATGCTGTTACCAAATGACAGGCGTTGGACTGAGTGCTTTTCATATAAATTTTACTACATAATCAAACAAAACAGCACATGTTTGCGTACGGTAATTTCTTCTCAAAAACTCTAATTTGTAGAAGGCCGTACGGTAATGAAAAAATAAAAGTTAGCATCACTGAGTCTCAAATACATTTAGCATCAAGATTATAGTAGGAGTCGGAGTCGCACTTAAAAAATTTCAGAGTTTGGAGTCGGAGTCGGAGTTAGTACTTTTTTCGGACGACTCCACAGCCCTGCTTATTATCAAAATGGGCATAATGCATTTCGTGCATTTCATATTCAGTGACGAGGCACACTTTCACCTAATTGGAATTGCCAATGAGCGAAATTGCCGCATTTGGGTGAATGATAATCCAAGAGTGGTTGTCGAAAAAACAATGCACCCTTAAAGAGTGACTGTTTGGTGCAGTTTATGAGCTGGCGGCATCATCGGAACGTATTTTTTTCCACACTGAGGTCGGTCAAGCAGTTACTGCGAATAGTGTTCGCTATCGTGAGATAATAACGAACTTTTTATGGCCCGAATTGAAAGATATGGATGTGGACGTTATGTGGTTTCAACAGGCCGGTGCCACTTGCTACACAGCTAACGAATCAATGGCTCTTTTGGTGGCGATGTCAATTGACCGTCAAGATCATATGATTTGACACAATTGGACTTCTTTCTTTGGGGGTTATTTGATAGAAAAGGTGTACGTCGATAAGCTAGCAACAATTCAAGAGCTAAAGGATGAGATAATTCGGCACATTAACGGCACAGAACCTAAATTATGCCTCAGCGTCATCGAAAATTAGGACCATCAGATGAAGGTGTGTTGCCGAGGTCGCGGCTGTCATTTGGCCGATATTTTGTTCCATACCTAATTAAACCATACCAATATTATCATAATAAAAAGAAACGACAATAATTTCCTAAATAATTTGTGTTTTATTCAAAATCAACATTGGCCCTTACAATTTAACCACCCTTTAATTTTTGGGCTTCTTTTTTTATTTGTAATTAAAATGTAATATTTTCAGCGGTATATACCGGGTAAAAATTTTATAAGGCAACTTATTTTTGCTTTAAAAATATATTTTGTGAATTTCATCCAAATCGTACCATATATAAAAAAAATTTAAATATCACGATAACAGCGCCTCTTATCGGGATAAAACTTAAGAGCGACCTGACTCTCGACTAAAATAATTTACTGTCCAAGTTTGGTGTCAATCGGTCCAGCAAACGTTTTTATGTATATAGATTTATAGATCTAGTTCTTAATTTCCCTTCTTTGTTTAATCTTAAAGTTGTTTTGGGGATAAAATTATCAAATGCCTTATTAGAATTTACACACATTTAATTTTTTGTAAAGTTTTTCTTTCTGGGGTTAATATTCCTTTTTTGGGCTTAATTTTACCTTCTTTGGGTTATACCTTCAAGGCTTTTTTTTTGAATAAAATTGCCAAATAATTTTTTAGGTTACAACTATTTTTGAAACTTAATTGACCGCTTTGGTCATATTTTGATGATACATTTTTCTTATGAGGGTACATATTTTTTTTTTGTTAATGCATTATTTAAGGTTGATATTTTAAAATAGTTTTTAAATATATTTAAGCCTCAACTTTTAAGAGATAAATTTTGAATTCACCCCTATTTTATAAACCGTTGTCGATGTCAAAGTCAATTTTATGTTGATGTCACATCATGTCGATGTCTACATCACTGCGACGCAAATTTGGTATTTTCTACACTCACAATATTCTGTACGTAAAATTAACTGAAATTGTAATATAAAATAAATGAAAGTTCAATTAAAAACCGGTCTACCTATTTTTCATTTATTTTTAACAAAAAGTTCATTTAATTTTTACTGTCAAAAATTCAACACCATATTCCGTAAAATCAAATAAATATTCAGTTATTTTGTAAAATTTTACTGTCAAAAATTCAACACCATATTCAGTAAAAACGATTAAATATTCAGTTGTTTATTAAAATTTTACTGTAAATTTTTAACTGTCAAATTGACCCCATATTCAGTAAAAACAATTAAATATTCAGTTATTTTATTAAATTTTCGTTTACTCCACAAAAGAGCCGAATTTCTAAAAAATTCCAGACAGACACCTGTCCGCTTGTTTTTCTTATGAGCGAGAGAGGGAGAATATTTTTATTTACTTACCCAGTTACACACGTTTGTTTTACTTTTGTTGTACTGACCACGTTGTTTACAGAAGAACTCTCAATTATAAGACACCAGCAGCATGACCGATATGGCTTCGCAATTATGTTACTTTTAAAATTTGATGTAGGTATTTAACTAAATTATTTTAACAAATAGAAAATGGGTATTGCTTACACAAAACAAGCAATTCATTTTTTATAGATAAGTAAAAATTAATTTTTGGTAGTAAAATTATATAAAATAACTGAATATTAAATTGTTTTTACTGAATATGGTGTTGAATTTTTGACAGTAAAATTTTATAAAATAACTGCATATTTATTTGTTTTTACGGAATATGTAGTTAATTTTTTGACAATTAATTTATATAAGATAACTGAATATTGATTTGTTTTTACGGAATTCGCGGTTGAATTTTTGACAGTAAAAATTAAATGAGCTTTTCGTTGCTTTAAATTACATTTTTATTTACTTTAACATAAAGAAGAATTTAACTCAATCAACGGACAATATTAACTGCAACTGAAAATCCGTATTAATATGCACTTAGTTTTTTGAATAACTGTTAGAATCAGTTAAAAATAAATTTGCTTGGAATTTTAAATGTTTATTTATTTAAAAATTACTGAACGGAATATTTCTTAAATAAACTACAGTCCGTTACTGTAATAATATTGTGAGTGTATGAATGGTGTGTCGATGTCGACTATTTATCGAAAATTTGACAAAAAAAAATCTCTTTTCTAATAATTTTTTTCTTCTGACGTGAAGTGTTTTTTAAATAAATTAAATAAAAATAAATTGAATTAAAAAGTTTGCTTTTGGAAGATGTAAAGCTTTAAATTGTTTTTTGGAAAACTTAAAGAAGAGCTACTGCATAGTGGGCATTTATTTTATGTGTTTAAAACACATGTGCTTGGTAAAATGTAAGTGGACTAACTTAAACGTTAATACCTGCTTTCAGAAAATTTTTTTAAATTTAATAAAGTTTTACAGAACAAATTTTTTATGAAATGTTTCCTAAAGAAACGTTTGATAAATTTAATAATCGTTATGAATAATATGACCCAAAGTTCTTTAAATTTGCATTTTCTTTTTGTAAATGTATTTCAAATTAAAATGTCTTTAATTTTCATTTGAGTTGTCGCACAATTTTCTGTCGACTAAAACGTAGTCAATTCCACTCGACGTCGACTTTAAAGCGTCATAGACAATGTCAAGAAAATACAACTATTGTTTCGTTGCCGTCGACTTTAATAATATTGGCGATTATTAAAAAGATCTTGGGAACCTTTAGCCCAAGTATTGATAAATTCTGGATTCTAGGGTTAATATTTTCTTAAAGGGTTAATAATTTCATTCTTGAAATCCTTTTGTATACAAAAATAATAAAATGTTAAACATTTTAACTCATTTTGTGACATTTTTCTTAAGTTTTTCTTTTTTATAAAAAATTTTGTTGCAATTGTTTTTTTTTCTTCTTGTTTGGTGAATTTTTTTAAAAATGACTAATTGAATTCTGTGTAATTTAACGTTTATGTGTGACAAAAACTTAAATTCTTCAACAATCCGCCTTTAAAAAAAAAACCAAATAAACATAACAAACGTCATTAAAATTCTTTAACACGGCAGGAGTAGTAAGAACAAATTTTTTTTTTTTTTTTTTGGAACTTTATGACCTTTTGCAGAAGATCATCTTTTACACAAAGAATTTAAAAAAAAAAATCACAAAAGATAAGAGTCTCAAAATCAACAAAACATTAACAAGGAAGTTTTCTTCTTTAGTTATTTTTTGTTTTTTCTTAATTTTTGTCCAACTAACGCATTCATGTAAAATGTGGTCAAATGGTCAAATCACACAACATTTTCATTTCTTCTCAACTTTTTTTGTTTGAGAAAAAAAAAATCTCTCATGTTGTTTAAATTTACTTAAATTCCTTTTTTTGTCCAAAGTGGATTTTTGCTGTTGTCTGTTTAATAAGTGTGTGTTGTATTCAAAAAATGTCATTTATCTTCCAAGTTGTTCTTGGCAAGAACAACGATGTGCCTCTTTTTGTATTTTACAACAACAAATCTTTACATAAACGTTTTTTCTTTCTGTCTTTCCTTTTTGTTTGATTCAGATTTTAAGACACACTCTTGGTTTTCTTTCTTTTAATTTTTTTTGTTTCTAAAGTAAATAGTATCTCAGTATCTGAGAATGTTAGTTGAGAAATGTTTATATCGATTCTATCAAATTGTATTGGAGTATTGATTGTTAGTTTAGGACACTACGAAAGTTTGTGTGTTGGGTGCTCGCTTACATGCTGTTTACATTGCATTTATACTTTTGGATCGAATGGTATCATATGAACTAGTGTATTAAGTAATTTAGTTATTAAGACTCATTACTTTGTTAGTTATGATTAATTCAGCGCGTCTAAAGTACAAGCCTTTGTTCTTATTTTATTGCCTCTCTTACAGGGCACTAACTACTTTTGGATCGAATAGTAGCATATAGAGTGGTGTAAGAGAGGCATGTCTTTGAGTTTTGTATGTGCAGGAAATAGAAAGACCTTTTTTATCAAACCGGTAATTTTTCCTAATCCTTCTGACACGAAAAATGTATGCCTATTCTCCCAAGCAAAAAAATCTGAGACAGTAAAAATATGGTTGAATAACAGTTTTGTTAATTTAGGAGGTAATTTAGATCAAAAAGGAATTATGCTCTGAAATAAATTGATTAGCTAAAATTTTAAGCTTTAAATGTAACCAAATAATATTGACCCATCTAGTTTAAGAACTTGAACAGATCTTATGTCAGGTTTTCACGTGAACAAAATCTAGGAATAATTTACGTCACATTTTTTATATGTCACACACATCATATTTCTAGGACCTCTTTTGAATCTGAAATTTATAACAGACATGCCAAACAACAACTAGACCAAAACATCAACTTTTGCTGATGCTTTTGGTTGCTTAAAAGTGCATCTTTTCTAAGCAACCATATCCTAAGGCCAAACTGGTTCTTCGCTATTTAGTAATGAGAAGTTGCCTTGGCCCTTAAATATAGAAAAAACCAAAAGACAGCAAAACAAAATTCCTCGAATTATCGCATTCGCTTCCTGGTATGTGAAAAACAGCGCTTAAAAAACTGCAGTTAAAGTGAAAAACTGGCATTTCTATCACTTCTGTATTAGTCATTGGCCAAAAAAAAACTGTTGCTTTTACATCGGATTCATTAAATGTAAACAGCAGCTGTCAAACAACTCAAAAAGCGAAAAGTTGTTCACAAATTTTTGTTTTTTTTCGACAGTTTTTGGTTTCGACTGCAGATTTTTAAAACCTGGTAAAAAACTCGAGTACTCACAAAAGCCACAAGGTGCCATCAGTAAAAACTGAGATCACAAATTATTCAATAAAATTGCTTGAATTGCATTCAAATTCACTAGCTCGAAATATTTTAAATAATGGCAGCCATATTCGCTTAAGGAAAAGAGATACTTTAGCACTTATCCGATCAGCGGTAAACACCTACTAATGCGAATGGGAACCGTGATTGGGAGTATATTTGTCCCGAATTGGCAGGACGTGAACTTAAGAATCAGAATGAGATTTGATTAAATATTTAGTTCATATTTTTATACATCAATATTCAATAAATAAATTACGAATATAAAACGATTTTTTTTCGTATTACTTTCTTGTTAAACACACCAGTCTATGAGGTTAAGGTTTAATTTCTTCTTTTCTTAAAACCTCATTAACTATTCAGTTCATTATTCTTCCTTATAGAAAGTTGGATTAAACAAATGAATTTGTGAACTTTAGGTAATGCGTAAAGTAAGCAGTACCCCTTATCTGGCACTAAATCAAAGAAAACTCTTATTATTTTTAACTCCTCCTAATCATTCGTTCATTATCACAATTTTCTCTTGCTACCCGGCTGTAGATCTCATAAGAGACATTGCGCATGAATGTGTAAACAAGCCAACGTTGTAAATTGTATTGTATGACACATAAACACACAATCTTGAGGCATCCTCATATCGCATCTTCAGAACACCTTTTTTTTGTTCCTCTTAGTTTTACATTAAAAAAAAAACCTCTGCGAACATGCAAAACTATTTGATCATGATTTCTACATTTTTTTCCAGCTTCAAAAAAAGATTTTTTTTTTGTTTTTTTTGTGTTTGATTTTTTTCTTTGGGTTTAAAAGATAGAAGATGAGATTTAGGCGTTTTGCATTTCACACATGCTTCGTTTAAGATACAATCAGAAGAAGAAAAAAAACGAAAAACAAAATTTTGCATCCGCATCAGACTGATTCTGATCGTCCATCGCAAGTCACCATTATACAGTTTTTAAAGAGGTTTTCTCTTTGGCTTTTTCGTGAATTGTCTTAATCAAAGTATGGTGGTGATCATCTAAAAAAAAATTTTTTTTATAAAATATTTCTAAGATATTTTTTTTTTGTTTGTTTGGGGTAAATATTTTTGCCGTTTGTTTTTTGTTGTCACACGCCAAAACGGAGATTTTGTTGTTGGTAAATGCAATTTTTTTTCGATAGTTCACACAAGATATTGAATTTCCTTACATAATTTTAATGCTGTAGAGGGAAACGGCGGGAACAAAATCAAAGACCACGAATTGAAAACGACTGTCAATGATCTTGTTAAAGTAACTTTTAATAGCTGTTTGCTTAGGAGCAAAGGGAGAAGGGTTTTCTAAAGGTTGCATGAGCTGCACAACTAACCAAGAACATTAAAAAAATGTAATTTAATAGTTTGTCTGTCGTTTTCATCTGTCTTTAGTGTAAATAAAGTAAAATTTTTTCTTGCGGTTTTTAGAAATTTTTGTGTTATTGAAACTTAAGAATATTAAATGATTTTTTTTTTTATTAGAAATCAAATCAAATGACAAGAAGAATTTGTAATTTTTTGTTATGATTCAACACGCACTTTTGGTAAAATTTCTTAGAAATTTTTGAATTTCCTCATTTAAAGTGGTTTGAGAGAAATTTGAGAGATTTTGAATCTTTATTCAAGAACAAATATGAAATATTTTGGTCTATAGAAGTCTTAAGCTACGGTCACACTTATTAAATATTTGACCAAATAAGCATAACCCCTACTTTTGTCAATAGTTATTGAGATTTATTTAGATGATCTTAATATCACAAAATAAACAAATTATACTACCAGACATAGCAACAAATTGTTGTTTGCAAGATGTGGTTTTATTATCAAAATAAATATTGGAATTGAAGGAAATAATTATTTAGTTTTCTTATTGGTCCCGCTTTTTTCGTCAAATATTTGATAAGTGTGACCGTAGCTTTAGAAATCTATAGCGCAATAAGAGCCATCTAAATTTGGATAAATTCTGTAAAAAAACCGGCTCCAGATATTAAATACGTTCGCCTGAGATTAATGGTCTTATATTCGCCCTTATCATGGTTGGCGAATTGTAATTACGCCTGCGACTGTTTGGTAATAGATTAAAGAGAACGTTAACTTATTTCCTTTATTCTATTACCAGACAGTAGGAGGCGTATTTTAAATTCGCTAACCACGATAAGAGTAATTGATTACACTGTGCGACAAATGGTAGGAGTCAGTGATCGGGAAGGGTTCAAACTACCGGGAAAAGTTATATCGGCAAAAAAGAAGTTATACGTGTTCCGGCGTTTCGCTGGGTCACGTCTAGGATTATCGAGGTATATCGATTTGAAAAATGGGCTAAAAAACATCAACCTTTTTATAAAAACCTAAAGTTTAGGGAAATTTATCGGTTTATCGGAAATTTTTAGTAGAACATATTTTATAAAAAACTCGGAAAAATCGGTTGAGATACAAAAAGTTATAACCAAACCCAGCGAAACGCCGGGACACGTATAACTTCTTTTGTACCGATATAACATTTCCCGTTGGTTTTATCCCATCCCATTTTTGGTGTTAATTTTTGGTTAATGCCGGTCCAGCATTTGTTTGAACAACTTGAAATGCAATTTTTAATCGGTTTTGTACACTCAAGACTCTTCATTTTATAGATGACTTTAAGAGGGAATATATGTACATATATGAAAATAATTCTCAACTAATTCATTCGGCCTTTCCAAATTGCGAGTATATTTTAACCAAATTAAACGACTTTCCATTATTTAATCAATGTGAACTTTGTATCTTTTGAAAAGTGAGAAAAACTTTCTGCCCGCGTAGAGAAATTTTTGCAGAATATTTGCGTCTCAATAATAAGCTTAGGAAATTTAAAAAAAAAACTTGCAAAAAAAAGTGGCTTTACTATAAGCAATTTTATAAAGGAGGCGATCTTACGGAATTAAAGCGCATTTATATGTCATGATTTTTGTTCAAGATGAACCGCTTAAAAGCAATAGTTACTGCTACCAATAATTTTTAAACAATTATTTCATCATCGTTTCTTACATTATCGTATTTTGAAAACAGTTTTGAAGTAAAGTAAGTTTTAAGTTTTGTAGTTAAGTGTTGCATTTATAAGCTTTTAATGCTTCAATATGTATCTTAATAATTGTTTGCTAAGTAGTGTGATTGATGTTTACACTTGTATGTGTAAAGCAGCAGGTAGTTTTAATCAGTGTTGGATAATAAACAGAACATTATTTAGCGTTCGGCTCACACACCCAGGAACGATATCTATTTTTTAGTGTTTGTGTATACGAACACAAACCTTGATACCGTTCGTTATTTTCAAGAAAGTTCCGAACATTAAAGACTGATACTGTAGACAAACATTATATTTTATTGTTCTATATTGTTACTTTTTTAATTAATTGTTTTGTATACGCAAAATTTTAGTGTGTCGCAGTGACGCCTGCCGATGAATTGTTTCAAATGAGGGAGATACGGAAATTAGAAATGCCTTTAAGTTTATAAAAAAAAACGTAATGTGCATGCAGAATGCATAAAAAATAGAAGTAAAAATACTTTGAATTTAACATAACTGAATTCAAATTATAAAGAAAATTATTAAAATAAATTAGTTTATAATAATTAAAAATAAAAGATTTTCCTTATTAAGCTTATGGTATATTTACATAAAGTTAGCTAAAAGCTAACTACTACCTTACTATCTTTTACCTAACTACTACGTAACTCACTTTAAGCTAACTACTAAGTAGCTAACTTTAACTTCCTACAGGGTCCGCCAAATAACTTTTTTTTTTGAAAATACTATAAAAAAAACTACTGAATATTTTCTCAAATTTCTTTTTGTATTTGGATGTACAATCCTTCCGGTTAATAATGGAAAATAATTTCATACAAATTGCTGCATCGGCCGGCCATGCAGTAGCCTACACGATCGGCCCAATTTTTAAGCACATTATCGATTGTGTGCAGCTGTATTTCACCAATGGCTTCACGAATATTGTCCTTTAAAGCGTCAATCGTCTCTGGCTTGTCGGCGTAACACTTATCTTTGACGGCACCCCACAAATAATAGTCCAACGGTGTCAAATCGCAGCTCCAAGGAGGCCAAACAACATCAGCTCTGCGGCTGATAATGCGATCTTCAAAAACAGGGCGCAAAACATCGAGTGTATCTTCGGCTGTGTGGTACGTAGCGCCGTCCTGTTGAAACCAAATGTTACATACATATTTTGTATGTATACTATGTCCGACAATTCCTATTAGGAACAAAGGGTCACAATATTTGTCATTAAGTCTAAAAACATTTTAAGATTAATTTAGTTTACCTCTTTTGGAGTACAATGAATTTATTTGATTTATTTGATTCTAATGTTACTAAAACTTCAATTAATCAAACATCATATCAATATGTCGCTGAGCAGCAATTTTTCTCACAATGACATTTTTAGCGAAAAAAAAAATTTACATCTGAAATTAAAAATTCTGTTTCAAGCATCATTAAACAAAACCCACACTTGTTAACAATTCGACTATAAAATTAAACGAATTTGTTAAAAAAGAGAGTTTAACTGTTTTTGACAACTTTTGTTATGCTTTTTAAATCTCCAGATGATTTTAATAAATATGGCTTGTAAGTGATGAAGAAAAGCAACATATTTTTTGTTGAAGGTAAATAAATGACATAAAACTAAAACATAAACCAAACACTCATTAATTAATGTTTAAATAACAAGAGATTTATTACGAACAATAAACAAAATATTTGACAAATGAAGAAGAGCTTTTTTGGATTTTTTTTTTAATAAAACAAACAATAATGTAAATTTTTGTTTGATTTTTACTGAAAAGGGTCAATAAACTTTGGAAATTTAGATTTTTTAAGGAAAAGTTTCAGTGAATGCCTAGGAAACTGTCAAGGGTTAAATTTTCGTTCAGGTGGCCAATTGCTAGAAGGCAATTAAAGGTTTTTTGTTAATAATTTAAAAAACACTTTCTTAACTTTTTATAACATTTATTAATAAAAGCTAAGTTTTCTTTTAAGTACTCCTAAAGGCCGCTTTACACTATAATACTAGTCTTAAGTGTTTGGACGAAAATGCTTCCCTGATCTTATTATTGCTTAAATTTTTAAA
Source organism: Pollenia labialis (assembly GCA_949318255.1). NCBI lineage: Eukaryota > Metazoa > Arthropoda > Insecta > Diptera > Polleniidae > Pollenia > Pollenia labialis. Next base: position 159,901,962 of record OX439139.1, on the reverse strand, counting down.
AAAATAATAAAAACTCATCCTACCAGGCATATATTTTTTCAAAATACTTAAGATTAGTGTTAAAGTGTAAAACTGCCTTAAGCATTTAAAAGTCTTTAAAACTTATATAGAAAACATTCTATAGCGGAGTCCAGTATTAGGCTGGAAAAAGTGCAAATTCAAAATATCGTAGCTCTTTTGTTAAATCCAACAACAATTTAAACTGAGTTGCGTTTGCTGTTTTGTAAAACTTATGTTGAACTCTGCTTATGTTTTTAGATTTGTTTCAATTCAAAATCTTCGAAATTTTTTAAAAGATTTATGTTAATTACGCTTTATTTAGCTATTTATCTTATTATTTGTTTGCCGCTTTAATAAATCTGAATTAAGAGTTAATAAATCTCAAAAAGTTGCAGTTCCAAGTTTTAAATTTTTTTTCTTGAAATGTGTGATTTTGATAAGAAGGTTTTTTAGAGTGTTGTTGTTTTTTTTAACAGGTTTGCTCTTGTCGAAAGTTCCCAGCGGTAATAAGAAGGATTACGGAGGCCTTCTAAAAGGCTTCTGTATTCCATCTTTTGAATGTACAAGGCCTGCCAACTCTATTCTATAGTCATATCTTTTTTATACACGTTGTCATTGATAGGATCCGCTTTCGTTTTTGTCGCAGTTATTTTGCTTTGGCAAAAAGAAAAGAGCCGAGACCTTCTATGAGGCATTCCTTAGCAGTAAGATAATTAAATCAAAAATTTAAGTTATAAGGTCATCTGAGTTTTCCCGCTGCGTAGGAACATAAAGTTAGTTACGACTCGGAGTTCAACGATCACCGACCAAGGATTGTCAATTCAGCAACACCTATTGTTCAAATCTCACTGCTACAGCAGCAGATTTGCAGAGCGAAATCAAGTTTATGGCTTCCCAGCGGGTAAATGAGGAATTGATTACATACTTAACTAAAAAAAATAATGTATTACTTCCGAAAGAATAATAATGCGTTCATTGGAATCGAGAAGGTAATTTTATCAGACAAAATAAATTGGCCATTTAACCATTGTTAAAGGCCCTTGTCACCTTTTATGATTCTTCTTTAATTTATCGTTTGAAACCAATTTATGCATTATTCTCTTAATTTGTTCAAAGCGGAGCTAAAGGAGTGAAGTGTTTTTGTTAAAAAATTTCTAAGACTTTAAAATTTTAATTTACAAGTAGAAATTAATATACAAAGTATTTCTTATTTGAACATTTTTGACCGTAATTGTTACAAACAGATATCTGTATGTGTTCGTACCTAACAGTTATCTTTACCTATCCGGTAAACCTGTTTGGTAGTTTTAACGTTTTTTTAACCTCTAAGTTTTCTTTTAAAATATGCAGCACTTGTATTATTATTTACCTTTTGAATTAGCTATCGAAAATCGATGTTGTAAAATACACAACAATTTTCGTGATAAAATTATGAAATATTTGTTACACCATAAGTTATTATATACAGCTTCATATTTATTTATCTATTTGAAGAAATTACGGGCATTAATAATAAATTTATTTAATAATTTAATATTAATAAATAAATTTAAAGTAAAACTGTTTGAGCACTAGTTGCAATGGCCAACAACTCAATAACTCATATGCTATTGAACTTTTTAAATTTAACTGCCTGTTCATTGATTCATTCGTTCGTTTAACTTGCTGTTATTTAAAAAATTGTTCAAAGTGGTTGTTTTTTTACATAAACTGAAAAAAATTCTTATTTTTTGGATGTCTCTGAATTTTGAATGACTTCAAATTTTCAACGGCAACGCTAGAGTCGGCTAACAAAAAACCCGAAAGGCCTTGTTACAAATCCGCAAATGTTGAAGACATGTATACGTTTCTGTAGACTTCAATTGTTGGTTACGACACACGCATGATTTCCCGTTAGATGACGTAGTCTTTGAACGGCAAGAGTTGCCAAGCTTAAAAATTCCTTTAGATTTTCGAATTTCTTATAACATATGTTTGCACTTTATGAGAGCTGACAGGCTCGTTGTTGAATAAAATTTTTAGCCAATAACAATTGTGATTTTTCATAGAACTGTTTTTAATAGTAAAATACGGCCTTAGTTCTTTAATTATTATTACCCAATAGAAGTGCAGTTCGCGTTACGACATTTGTGAACATTCGTAGAAAATTTATATTTTGTTTTTCGGATGGCGCTATCTTTAATTCTTTCATTTCTGTTACTTACATGAAATACGTAAACGTGTTAGAAAAGATAACATAAAATTGGTCAACATTTACATAATTTATAAATTTTAGGTTTTGCTCAAGGCTAATTCATTTTTCAGGTGGCGTTGAAAGCAGAGCAGTGCTGCTTTTTTTTCTTTTTTAGAGAGAGGAATGCCAAAATTTGCTTGTGTTTTTGCCATATCGACCACCGAAAGCAACAAATAAAATACAATGTTGTGTTTTTGGTGTTGTACTTGTATCGCCACCACCTACATTAATTCGCCTTGGTTTTGTTTATTCTGCGATTTTAATAAAAATTAGAAAAATACGTCGTTTGCATCGATGGGATTCTCGCCATATCAATAAATATAAACAAACATAAAATTTTTTAACGTAAAAACGGAGACAAATTTATTTTTTTATCAGGATCATCCGCAATGTCACGTTATCGTAATAGCACCTTTTTATACGTAAGCTTGTTAAGGAAACGAACAGCTGATCCGCCACGTATACGATTACGTTAGAGTAACGAACTGTATAATAATCGCGATGTCATTTAAAAAGTTCTTCCACTACGCAAGCGGCGTTTTAAACGTTATTCCGCGTTTAAAAACCTTTGACTTTGTATTGACTCTTTGTTTGTCGTTTTGGAGTTGTTAAGGTGCATAATTTTGGGTGATTTAAAGTTTAAAGAGTGTACGAGATTAATGTTAACGGGTATATGCAAAAAAAAAGTTTTTGCAAAAAGTGGCTTAAACAACGTTACTCGCGGATGTGCTTCAATTTTGTTAGTAAGAAATGCGTTTGCTTTTTTGTTTTTTAAGAGAGTTTCTTTTTTAGTCGCTTCCCTTTGGTCTTAACAAAATTTTGTTGCATAAGCAATCTTCACAGGAAACTGATAATATGCCTATCACTGTTTTAAAGAAAATATCCTGTATATTTTTGTTACAAAACCCTTTCACACTTTTGAAAACAAGTGTAATCTTTTATTGCAAAGTTATTTTTTTTTATTTGAAATCAAAAGAGAAAAAAATGCATGTAACGATTAAACCGCCAAACAAGAGTCTGGCTGTCTAATTGTGTCTGTAATGCCAACCCAAATAAATTTTTCCTTTGAAGCTTTTTATTCTTTTTCAAACGTTTATTATTGTATTCAGCGACTTGTAACTCATGTAGGCGCTGCTTTCTGTGTTAATCCTAAATAAATGGATCTTTTATTTAAAAAAAATCACAGATTTAGCTTTATAACATAAGTGCCCCTTTGTTAAATAGTTTCCTTTTTTAAGGTGTTTTTTTTTTGTGAAAAATATTGACTTTAATTTTATAATATAAAAGTTTTAAGCTAATTTGTTTGCTCAAAAATTATATATATTATTTTGTTAAACGGTTTCATGATTGAACTAGGAAATTTTGGCGTTTTATTTTTATTTCCTTTTTCTTTAAATAATTTTGAGTTTTTTGTTTTTAATTTACCTTGACAATGAATTTTTTTTTAATTTAATGAACTTTTTTTTCTGAATAAGCAATTTTATGGTTATAAAAATTGTATATTTTTAATATTCAATTTAAGATTAAGACATAATGGAATAATGATGATTTTTTGCTTTATCTTTTTTTCTTCTTCAAACTAAATTTGATTAGCTCACGTTTTGTGGGACAATTAATTAAAAAAAGGTGGCCAGATTGGAGTTTAAAAGTTTTAAGGGAATTGAGGAATTAAAAAAAGAAGCTTTAATTTTTAAGAATTATGTCGAAATTGTAGACTGCAAAAGATTTGGAGAAATTTTAAGCACCCGATGTGTCCTACCTTAAACCCTCCTACGAACTTATAATACGACCGATTGAAATTTTGGGAACAAATTGAGTATCACCATTACATGGTGACAATTTCAACTTAAGGCGAGAAAATGTTAATTGAAGTAGACTGTTTTGGCAAGAAAATATTTAATACATTTTATTTAATACATGCAGGTCCACATCTTGCCTTTATGCATTTTTTGAAGACGAATTCAAAAGTAGAAAGTAAACCTACTTCATTCGTTGGATACGTAAATGCATTCTACGCATTTGCTGTGTAACTCGTCAATACAATTTTCAACTGATTCTACTTGTTTGACAGTTGCCTTAAATGCATTGAACTCGTGGTGTAGACCTCCAGCTTAAGTGTACCTTTTTTTGTTAAATAAAATCTTACGATAAATTAGTAGTTATTTAACCGTAAAGGTGTTTATTATTAGAACCTCATTAAGCCTGAGGCTTAATATATTTTATACAATTAATTTTCAACCATTTTTTATCTTTTATTTTTTGGTTATTTAAAAATGTTCTAATGTTCTTTTAATGACCATTCAAATTAATTAGTTTCGAAAAGTGATTTATACTTGATTTATAACAAATTGAAAAATAAACCAAATTCTAATAAACCCAAATTTTATTACAAAATTTTGTAGTTTTTCTATATTTAAGTGGAAATTACTGTATTAAATTAATCATTACAAATTTGGTTTAAAAACAATTAATGTGGGTTCTTCAAATAATAATCACTATCATAATCATGATTACAATTTTAGAGATTTCATTTGTCTAACTTTTGTTAACATAAATTTTTCATAAAAAGCCAATAAATGTCATTAATTATCTTAACAAAATTATAAAGAAATAAAAATTAACTAACTAAAAAATTTGTTTTGGTATTTAAGACGCAAAATATTATAAATCTTTTATTTAGTTTCTTTTTTTGGTTGTTGTGAAAAAAATTACATTTATGTATAAAGTCATTCCTTAAAATTAAAGGAATAGGACTATTACAAAAAAGCTCATAGAATACATTCAAAAAAATAAAAACTGTTGAATATAATAAAGTAACCTATGAAAGGAAATAATTCCCAGTTTCTATTTGTTAAAAAAAATATTTTATTTAAACTTTTTACTGTAGCAAATGACAGTTTTTCTTGGTTAAATTATTTAAATTTGTTTTAAAACCCAGCGGACTCTATTAAAACCCCGTTATTTTATTACAACTCAGATCGGAATTAAACCATAAAATAGACCACTTAAATATGGAAGCTTTTTTCATGCTAATTAGGTCATTAATTTCCATAAATTATTGAAAAGTTTAATTAGTAAAAAGGTGCAAAATTTTTTTATAAAGCAAAAGCAATACAAATTTTGATAGCAAATTATTTAAAAAATCACTCATTCACACACTCCAAAACAAATAAAATTTATTTTAAACAATTCAAATTGGCTTAAAAAAAGGCCAATAACCTTTGAATCAAAACAAAATTATCATAATGAACTTTAAAAAAAAGTTAAGTGGCTAAAAAGTCTACCAAAAGCTTAATAACTTAAAGTAGTCTAAAGAAAAACCAACGGTTTTAAATTATTTACTCTGTAGATCTTATAATTTTTAAGGCACGATCAATTTGGTTAAGAAATTTTATTATGGCTGGTCATGTAATTATTGCTAAAAGTAAAACAAATAATAAAATTTTACAAAAAAAAAAAAAAAACCAAGGAAATGGGAAAAAATTATAATTTTTTTAATAAGAAAAAAGGGAGCAACGTACTAAAATAACTGGGAAGTGAAAAATTAAATAAGAAACTTAAGTTCGATCTTATAACACCCTATACAAGGCGCCCTATGCTCCAGTGTGAGTTAGAGGATTATTATAACATCCTACACCATCAAGGAGTATATATTTTTAAATTGGGTATATAACCTAAAAAAAAGAACGGGATTTGCAGAATATGACACATTTTTTGCACATGGGTTGTATCTCTAATAATTTATAAGTTATTTGTGTCTCTAATAACTTATAATATATTTCTTTTCTTCAATTTTAAAAAAGTGCAGCTGAGACACATTGATTTCTCACCAAAGCTTATCATTAATATTATCCATCAATTTCAAAGTTCGACAGATGGATAATGCACTTCAGAAGGATCACAAGTAGACATAAGATTTGCCTTTGAAAAGTTTTGTTTTATTCTCTAGTTCAAGCTTTTAGTTAATTTTTTTTTAATAGATTTTAGTAAAATGCTAATGATAATGACAGTGTTGGTTTTAAAGTTAAAGTTCATTAAACTTTAGATTTTTTTATTTTGCTCATTCTTTGAAAAAAAGAATGATTAAGTGATTGAGTGCCTTTCATATTTATGCAAGAAAAAAGAAAAGAAGAAAACATAAAACTAGCAAATAAGTCTACAAAAATCAAAAAATCTTTTTAAAGCACCTGTATTTTTTAAGCAAAAACAAATAAATTTTAAACAAAAAAAAAAAAACCAAACGTAATAAAAAGTTCTCAAACAAAAAATTAAAATGCTGCTGGTAAAACACCCAAGAAACAAAAAAAATTTGATTGAAGAACTAACAAAAACAACAGAGAATTTCTTTAAAAACGCCCCTTTAAAGGGGGGTTTTATTTAGAGACAACCAAGAACAACAACTTTATGGCCAAGATCATGATTGTCACGATCAATTGTTTTTAAAGCCCTAAAACATAGACCGAAATAGAGAGAGACGGAGCGAGCACAAAGAAAATTTTTAAAAAGCAGTTTATGTTTTTTCATATTTTTTCAAAGCTACTGGCAATTTTCTTAACAATTTTATTTCGTATTTAATAAATATATTTAAACAAATTTCCTTTGGCATTTGTTTGATCATGTTCATGATCAAGCACATTATGAAAAATTTCAAATCATTTTCATGATGGTGTTTTTTAAATGTTTGGTCTTAACATGTGAGCTTAAGAAAATAATTGAAAATAAAAAAAAAAAAAAAAAATTAACGCACATGATTTTGACCTTGAGCTTGAATTGGTTTTTTTAAGAAGATGGCAAAATTTAATTTTGTTGTTTTGGAATACTCATTGTTTGGATTTTAAATCTAAACAATTGTAAGTTTTTATAAAAAAATATGAAATTTTTTTCTTTATTTATTTTAAAGATCAGCAAACTATTCGAGGTTTAAAAAAAAAACTATTTAAATTTAAAGCTTTTATTGAATTTTAAAGAAGTCAATTACTACCAACTACAGTTAATGATTTTGACCTTGAGCAAATATGAATTATACAACTTTCAATAAAGCCGACACACAAATGTTTCTATAGAATTTGGATGACTTCAAACGAGAATTTCTACAAAAGGGTAGACATATTTTCCCATTAATTTAATTTGCAATTAATCAGTGGACTTTTTCTCTAACCAAAATAGCACTTTTAAAAAGAAATTTTAATAATTAAAAAAAAAACTTTTTGAAAATGTGCAGTTTATCTAATTAAATTATAAGAGTTTTAAGGGAATCGACACCGTTTCAAAATATTCTTAAAAATTATTATCTTTTTTTTTTTTTTTAATATTCTTCCTTAAAGCAAAAATGTAGTGCTTTTTGCATCAAAGTATTACGAAGGGAAGAAACCATATAAGGGAGTACCCTCAAAACTGACTCATTCGTGTAAGAACTTTATTTTAAAAGTTACAAAATTTCAGCTCAAGCTCTATCTTTCTCTCGTAATAATTTAAAGGAATTTATGTAGACTCTTATTAAATTATAAGAGCCTCAGCGAATCGACACCGTTTCAAAATATTCTTAGGGTATCATATGGTCTGGCTTGACCGACTTTACTTCTTTACTTGTTAAAAACAAATATTTTGTGATATAAATATGAAGTTGGAGCAAATGTAAGTCATATACAATTTGTAAACTTTTTTAAGAATCAAATACAAATTCATGTTAAGACAGGTACTCCCAAAGGAACCTTTTAAAATAGGGCCTTGGATACCCTTACAACTTTTATAAAATATGACGAATATATATTTTGAATTTCTATTAGATACTTGCAATCGAAAAATAATATTTCATAAAGATGAGTTATGGAGTTTTTCTGACGAGCACCTATGGTGGTACCTTAAAAGGGGTTTAACAATGACAGACATGTCTAAACAGACATCGTATAAATGCCGTCTTAGTCAGTTTTTAATAAAAAAACAGTTTTTTTTTGCAAGAGAGTACCAATTTCGATTAAGAAATAATTTTCGGCCACAATATTTTAAAATATTTTAATTTAATGACGCTGTTTGTGACTAAAATTTAAAAAAGCTGTCAATAGCTTTATAAAAGTGCCATTGATATTTACGTCTTGATTTTTTATTTCTTTGCGAATTATAATTTATTAAACATAATTATTTAAAAACTGAATATATGAATATTGATAGTAAAATGATTAATTATAACACATTAACAAAAAAAAAATATTTTGACAGTTTATTTTTTGTTGCCGTTTATTTTCAGACGACTGAGGGGAAAGTAATGTTTTAAATAAATTAATAGAATTAGAAAATGACATTGAAATTAATTAGACTTGAATTTGTATGAAAAGAAAACGATTTTTGTTTGACCTCTTGAACAAAATTGTTATTTTAAAAAGAATTTAAATTTGATTTTTCGAATTTACTAAAATGTTAACAACTTGTTTTAAATAATCAAGAATTTATAACACGGTTTCTAATTGGATTCTTATATGCTTCAAGTCTTTGGTCCTTCGAACCAAAATTCCAAAAGACAATATACTTACATATTTTTTTTATTAATTAAGAACCTTAACAAGTTTTTAATTTAAGATTTTTAATGGCCTGAAACAAATTTTATATGAAAATTTGTAAGTAAAACCTAAAATATTATTGTGGATAAGGGGATAATTTTTACCCCTTTTTCATAAAAAATATTTTTATAATATTATTCATTCATTAAAAATTACTTTTATAAACCTTTTATAACCCTTACAATTTTTTGTATGAGTAAAGTCTTATATTGAGGCTGAAATTGTATTTTGAACCGAGTTTTTTAATTTCAGATTTTACAAAAAATCATTAAGGCTATTTACTTTAAAACTTTTTAATAGCCCATATTTTTTTGTTCTTCCAATTAAATTGTTTATTTCTGAATTTCAAAAAATTAAGTTAGTTTTTAAAAAATATATTATTTATGGTCCTTCAAACCAAATTTTTTTAATGTTTTTGTAAATTTAAAGTGTTGTCATTTTCTCATCATTCTGGGTGTTTTAGACCCGTTTAAGGACATTTACTGACTGCCCGTAAATGTACAGAATTGAAAAAAGAAGAAACTTTAGGTCTGTCAGACCATATCGCTAATTTTAGTTTAAGTCTATTGTCCTCTAGCCAACAATATTGTTGCATTTCCGTAGTTCTTTTAAAAGTACTGTAATTTTTAATAATTAACTATAAAAACTAATTTAAATAGCCATAAAATCAAATTATTAAGCTTCGGTATTTCAAAACTTTTTATTTTTGGTCCTTCGCACCAGGGCTGTGGAGTTGTCAAAAAAAAATGTTCTAACTCCGATTCTAAACGCTGAACTTTTTGAATTCCGACTCCTACTCCTACATTGATGATCAATGTATGAGACTGGTTCTTATTTGATTTTAAACTTTTTTTTTAATGCACTGCCTTTTATAAGGTTTTGATTCAGTAAAAATTTTTAAATCGATATTTTAATTCTCACACATGTTGCATTGAGTTTTAATGTTGTTTATTACAAACATGTATGTAAATTAGACTAGTCCTTATTTGCTGACTTTAAAATTTTTTTATTTTGGAAAATATTATAAATTGTTTTATGTACCGGAGTCGGGATCGAAGTACCGATAAAAACTCGAGACTCCGAATCCGGTACAAAATTCTCAAATCCACAGCCCAGCTTCGAACTATATTTTAGATCCTTCAACCCATATCGTAAGTTATAACTTTACTGACAGGTCCACAATGTCGACAAGAACATTTCTTGTTAGTGTATTGTCTTCTAGCCTACAAGATTGTTTGATTCTAGGACTTTCCAATAGGTTTGTTTACTTCTACAACAATACGACAATATTAAAATCAACAGGCATTTTGTTTGTGTAAAATTCCTCGCCGTTGCCAAAATCTTACTACTACATAGGCGAAACAAAAGGCAAAAGACCAAAAACATAAACCAAAATATACATGTATAAAGAAAATGTAAACATCTTTTGACATCGTTGAGAAATAAACCAAATAAACATCTGGCTTCCTGCGCAAACCTATTGGATAGACCTTGGTTTGATTTCTCTAGTTCTTTTTAAAGCAATGTAGTTTTTATTATAATTAAAAGGGACAAATTTATTGGTTTAGGATTTCAGTTTTTTTTTGTGGTCCTTCGAACCATATTTTTTTTTATTTAAATTTTAGTCCTAGAATTTGACTCTGATTTTATTAAATCTTTAGTCGGATTTCAATAAAAATCTTTATTTGTATTGAAAAAAATGAAATGTTTAATATTTATTGGCCATCAAATATTATAAAAATTTTATAACTTAAATCAAATATACCAAAATATTACAACAGCTCTTGCAATAAACATTTTAAGATGATGACAATATCAGAAAAACAAACAAAATTCCTAATAGAAGGAATTTCAACTTAAAGAAAAAAATCTTTAGTAAAATTCTCAAATACGCAACTTAACTATCCATTTTCCATTCATCGATCCATCCAACCATCCACATCAGTCATAATGTTTGCTTTGAATAAAACTGTCAAACAGACATCACATGTCATTTAACCAAATGTCAATAGACATGTAAACAATGACAACATAATGTCTCAAATAAATTCTCCCTTTTGTTGTTGCTGCTGTTATCCCCTCCAGTTCTACTCTCTGACTTCTTCCCCAGGCGATGCAAAGAATCAAGAATAACTCTTTTTCCTTCTTTTTTTTTAAATTTTCTCTTGTGTTTATTTTTTACTTATTTACCTATAAGTTAAACAACTTGTTCTTGCTGTTGTCTTCTAAGCAATTTTGACAAGTCAATGACAATTCTAAGAAGAGGTTGATAAATAAACGTATTTTACCTATAAACAAATAAAAATGGGTCATTATGCTTTTCTTTTCTCTACAATATCGCCCGCATTATTTACGTTCCTTTTTAATTTTTCTTTTTGAGAAATTATGTTGGTTTTTCATTTAAATGTGGTTTTTATGAATATGACACAAATTCTTCAATAATTTATGGACTTGTTATCTTCTTGTTCAAGTTATTTTAAAGAAAAGAAAACTATCAAATTGCATGTCAAATTTTAAGTTTTCCGGCTAAAAAAAATAAAAATTTAAAAGAAAGTTTTTCTTTTTTTCTTTCTTTGAATAAAAGAAAAACTCTTGTCAATTGTAGTGCACTTTATTCAAATGCTAATATTTTTCTTTGAAAACTTTTTGACAGAGTTCGTTTATAAAATTGTAAGAAGAATGCTTTTTCCCAACAATTTTATTTTGTATAACTCCTCATCTAAATGAACACGACATCATCCCGGATCATCAGTTCGGATTCAAAGCGAAACATGGTACAATAGAATTAGATCGGCGTTTGAGAAAAAGCAATACTGCTCAGCCCTGTTTATAGACATTTCCCAAGCATTTGACAAAGTTCGGTATGATGGGCTACTCATCGAAATAACAGGAATGCTTCCTCAAAACACTCACAATCTTCTGGAGAGCTATCTAACTGGCAGAACATTCATAGAAAGATCCTAAGATAAATACTCCCCCTCAAGAAAATTGCTGCCGGTGTTCCCCAAGGCAGCATATTAGGATATGCCCAGGGCTGCCAGGTCCTTTTTTGCCTTGTCCCCAAAAAATAAAAAAATCCCCAAAAATCCCCAAACTAAAAATCAAAACCTTAAAAAGTTAATATTTTCTTTCGTTTTTTTCTGAACAAATTTTTTATCTTGTTAATTAAAAATTTTTAATTTTTTTAAAAATTGTAAGAAACTTTTCAAAAGATTTTAAACACATTTTAATAGGAAATCCCCAAAAATCCCCAAATACAAATTTTGTATTTTGTTTGCAGCGACTGGTTTCGGCATGTTTTTTTAAATCCATTTTACATATGTAATTCCAGTGAGGAATTACAAGCAGAGCAATATGCTGTTTTTAAAGACATATGAGCCAATTTATAAGAATTTGGAGCTAGTTCAGTCGGTTTTAGCCATCCATAAAAAAATACATAAATCCGTCGATTATTTAATACTTCGAAGCAAAAAAAGTACTAACCAATAGCCCCGCATTCTTTTGCTAAAACTTAATTATATTGTCTTTTATATTTCATCACTTAATACGCAAAAGGCCCTATCTAACATTTTGAAACTTTCACAGCAGAAGTAAAATCTATTCAAAATGATAAATTAATAAATCACCTTAACTGTTTATACTTAAACTTCTTTTATTTTTCTTGTAAAACCTTCCAGTTGTTTTGACAATTGACAATTTAGCATATTATGCAAACTGTCAGTTAGGCCTTTTAGCGTTTATCATAGTATCTTTTGTTTTTGATAGTAAAATCGCAAATTTTAGTCGAAAGATTTTTTTGTGGACATTTGTGTTGATGCAATAGATCAGAATCAATGAAAACGTTGATTTTTAATTTTTCGTTAATAAGTTCCTTTTGCGTTTCAGGTAACGATTTACTTATTTTTGGGAAAGACATGTTTGCTTGTTGTTGTTAACGGCTTAAGATCCTTTTTTTTAATTCTCCCGTTTAAAAACACTCACTCCAAATTTTTTAAGCTTTTAAGCACCTTTTGCACACTTAAGAAAAATGGTAAACTTAATTAAGACGCTCTGCTCTACACTGTATCAGTCGTTGATAAGAGTAAGGTAAAAGTTTTGCTAATTTTTTCATATATTATGTACGAAACAAAGAAAAATAAGCGTTAATAATAAAAGAAGGGAAAATTATATTTAAAATGTATAAAATCTCCAAAAAATCCCCGAATGTTTTTTTAAAATCCCCGAAAAAATCCCCAATCCCAAAATGACTTTCTTTGTCCTTTTTGCTCGCATGAAATCCCCAACTTTGGGGATATATCCCCAAGTGGGGCAGCCGTGGATATGCCATTTTTAACGAAAATCTATAGAATAATAATAGAAATGGAACTCCTTAAAGAGCGTTTTATTCCAAAATTCAATGGTCTTTTTATTGTATTTTTCATATTAACAAATTATTATAGTTCTACAGCTAAAAAGCATTTATCTCGCAAAATGGAAAATTTTCACCTCCTTAGATAAGGACCACAATTTCGAAAGTAATCTAAACTCTTTAAGGTGGATGCTCCTTTTATTTTTTTTGAAGAATACCTACATTATGGAGCTGCCTTTAACTCCCTAAATTGGTTAAGTATTAAATTAAGGCCAAGTAGGTCTTAAGAAAGGCTTAATATTTTTTTAAAAATTTAATGAAAGGTTGTTCTATTTTTTCTAATAAGTGGGGTACTCCTATAACAAATCTCTTTAAGATAGCGAAAAATTTCACTAAAAGATAAAACAAACACAGAATTATTTTATAAAATGGCAATCCTTTAGTGTTAAGACTCCTTTTTTAAGGGAGTTCTAATACCTTAAGGTGGGCTTAACTCACTAAGTTCGAACAATTTAAACAAGGATTTCTTTAGAAATAGTTAAAATTAAATCGAAAACTCAGTTATTGTTTGACCATTTCTTTCCCTTTTTCTTCTGCTTAATGGGTATGCTGTATGTGTACAATAAAAATTTCATTCTAAAATCCTTATAAATCTTTTGTTGTGGTTGCAACAAACAAAATCCATTGTTTTCTGCGACACTAATTCTAGCAATATTTTGATTAAGCCATTGGGTTGAAATTACAAACAAATACAAAATTTCCTCAACAGGGTCAGGTCGATCAAACCAAAAACAAAAAGAGGGGTGATTTTATTCAGATAAAAATGAAAAAAAAATCTCACTTTACCTAAACATATGTGGGTGTATTTGAACAGTACAGGAAAAATAAATATTTAGACCTAAAAATTATGTACAGCAACCACTGATGAGAGGGGGAGGTTTTTTTTAATATGAAAGTCCTAGACTCAATGGAAGAAAAAGGCGGGAAGGAAGAATGAGAGTTTTATTAGCTTTAGCTGGTTCAAATTAAGAAACATGTGTATGCTAGACACTCGAAAAGCAAACAAAAATTTTAAGAAAGAAAGGAAGAGTTTAGTGGTTCATATGAAAGGTCAGAAACCATTTCGTACCTTTTAGTACTTATGCTTTTCTTGTGGGGTGGAGGAGATGCGAAATAATGATGTTTTTAACACATCAACACTAATTTAATGGCAAATATTTGCAATAAAAAAAAAATCTGAATTTTTGCCAGTGTTGCCAACTTTTTAAAACACAATTTAAGTTTAAACATCCTTCACCATTGTGTGATAAAAACCGAAAGTTGTAAATATAAATACCATTCTTGAATGTCACCCCACTTGCAATGTCATCGGGAGCTACTGACTCTCGTGGTTCCAGATAGGATCTTTGGTCAGACGTGATCTCAAGAAATTGTATGATCAATTTTTGATTTTGGCCGAATCCCAAGTATTGGCTGCACCTGATTTGCTCGGGAGGATGAAATATACTTGAGATAATTTAACAGCTAAACTTCGTGAATTATATAAAAATTGGCAACACTGGTTTTTGCTAAAAACTCGCTACCCTTATTTTGACTACAGAAATTTTGCCATAAGACCTCTCTGTGGATTTTTATGTAGTAAATTTTTATTTTTGTTTTTATTTGTTTAAGATTTGTTAGGATGAATGGAATTTTATAAACTGCTAAGACCATTAAATTTTCTACATAAAATGGATGACCCTTAATTCGAGATAATGCGAAAGGCAGAAATCCAAAGATGTTCTACTAAAATTGACAAATTACTATCATCTGTTCGTAAAATTAGCACAATTAGTTGGTAATTTTCAATTAAAGGAAATTTGTTGGCGAAAAATTATTTCACCCCAACATACGAAACTCAAATCTGTTGCATTTTTGCTTAAGAAAAAACCAAATCAATAAATAACATTTCGATTTTAAACATATTCGAACACATTTCTGTTAAGTTGACCCTCTTCGTGGATGACTGTGCAACAATATTCTATATCAATTGAAGTGCATTTATCATTCATTCATTCGCACAGCCAGTCATTCATTTCACACATTGATTTAAATGTCTAAATTGCTTTTAAATCCCAGTTCATTTTGCCAGTGTTTTTTTTTGGATGTCTGCTATTTTCCATGTTAAATTTTTGTCCATATGTGTATTTTTTTTTTTGGCCACTTATTAACACTCCCTGTCTGTTTGTGCAAATATCTATTCAAAAATAATAAATTTGTTTTACCCCTCTCTTAAGGTTTTAAAATTCTGCACAAACATTTTTATTGAGTCACGGCTTTCAATTTAAATTTGAAATTATGTTTCATTTTGTTTGTTTTAATTTTGAGAATAAAGTGCGTAAAATTAATGAATGGCAAATTTAAAATGTTGTTTGTGTAAATCGCAAGATGGGTTTTTGGATGCATTCAGCGGGGGTTAAATATTTTTTTTTTGTTTTTTAATCACCTTCTCGTTCGCAAAATGACTCAAACAAAAGGGAAATAAATGCAAAGAGGGAAATTTAAACGAAACATTAAAACTTTTTTAAATCAAAAGCTTTTATTACATTTTTTAATTGATAATAAATTTTCTCTATTGGGTTGTAGAAAGAACAATTTTGAATTTGTCTTTAAATTAAAAAAAACCGCTTTTTTGAACCTAAAATACCATTTAGGTAACCTTTTAAGTTATAAATTTCAAAAACATATTAAAAGCTTTTTTTAAATATACATGAAAGCTTTTCCTGAAAAAACTTTAGGGATCCATTTAACTAATACTAATGGCGTTTTCTTTTCTGAGTAATATTCTGCATTTATTCTGCCCTTTACATTACTTTGTTATTTTCTGAAAAATGTATTCTGTTTTAAAATTTGCAACGTGTTCTTTTCTGAAGATGTTACCCGTAAAAAAAAAAAAAATGCTACATGTTCAATATTAATTAAAGGGGTATGAGTGCAACACTAGATTAACAGCTGGGTTTGCTATTATATCAGCAAAAATAAATTATTTTTTTAGTTCGTCTCTCGTATTTTTTTTACTTAGAAATTGGCGATATGAAAGGCTCCACATTTTTAACGATAATTGTACTTTATTGTTTTATGCCGAAACTTTTTGAAAAAGCTTTTTCTCAAAATAAGTTTGAAAAATAATATTTTTCAAATGAAAAATTATTTTATATAATCTTGTTGTTTATAACAGTTATATGAATATCTTTTAGTAAAAGCTTTTGTTTTCATACAGAGCTTTAATATGATCATGCAAGAAAATAATATGCCGAGGGAATTTGACAGCTTTGAAAGTTTGTAAAATTTTACTATTGGGGGATATACAAGGTGTGCTATCAAGTCATATCGTTATAATGTCCTAAAAATTTTTTTTACAATTGTTAAAAAAAATTATTGTTGTGTTTCATTGATTCGTCATAACTGTACAGTAGAAATCTAAATTAAAAGCGGCTTGCCCACAGGAGTCAAATAACTATATTCCTTGTAATTATTTTAAGACATATGACTTTACAACTTTATGACCCCATATTTATTGAATTTTCATTGAAGTTTTAGTTTTTTTAAAAAAAGCTTTTGTAGATTCAAGCACATCTTAAATATGGCGATATTAAAAGCTTTAAAGCTTTTTTCCTCTAATAAAAAAAACTAACTTAAGTAAACTTGAATCCGATAAGAGAGCTAATGAAATGCCTCCTACGGCAAGTTAAATAAAATACTGCATATCATTAGCATCAACAAATCTAATTTTAAGAACTAATTTTCTTGTTAATTACATAAAACCTTTAAATAATGACGAGTTAGAGATAAAAACTTTTATAACACTTACCAGATTGAACTAATAATGGCATCATTATAAATGCCAGCAAAACTGGCAAATATATTTCGAGCCCCATGGGACTCGATCGTTTTCTTGTCATCTTGTTGTTGAAACCTGGAAAAGAAACAAAAAATTAAAATTAGTAAATTTTGTTCAAAAGCTTAAAAAAACCAAAAGCCTTAAAAACTAGTTAATAACAAATTAAGTCCTACAAAAATGGCCACGTGCTGAAAGTAATTCAATGTTGAGAAAACACGTGTTTAATATTAAAGTTATTAAGAAATGTCAAGAAAAAAGCAAACATTATGTGATTTGGTTTTTAACCTCCCTCATTTTTATTCGATTCAGAAAAAAATTTTTATTTATGTGTATAGTATGTAGTTGTCCTTGTCAACAACAAAAGCTTCACTTTAGGTTATTTGTCATTTTGACAGCAGCGTTTTTTTGTTTTTATTTTATTTTTTTAAATGTTTTGTAGAATTAAATTTATTGTTTGCCAAAGTCTGTTTAAAGAACAATTAAAGTGTATTCCTAATAAATTTTTTGTCATGACATAAAAAACAATAAGAATTTTTGTTTGATGTCAAATTAAGTTAAATTAAATCAACGTGATGCAAAATAAGAAACTAAAATTGATAACTCAGCCATTTCTACCAAATTTGGAAACTTTAAATATTGCTGTTCTCCAGATGTACAGAATTCTATATTGTGCCACGCCCACTTCTCAAAACCCGCCCACTTATTAACAGTTGTTGTGCATTGGTAACCAAGCATTTGCACCAAATTTGGAAACTTTACTTATTGTCATTTTCAGACAAAAATACATATGTACATAATTATATTTTGTGCCACGCCCACTTCTCCAATTCCACTCACTTTTTGACAGGTAATGTGCTATTGCCGCTCTTTAAATATATGGAAACCTATATTGTCTTTGTATCGGAGGTCACACGTCCATTTTTCTTTACCCGCCCATTTTATTTAGAGAAGTTGTATATTGACATCCCAGCTATTTGTAACAAATTTGCTCAACTTTTTTCCTACCGATCTTTAAATAAATAAATCGATCTTATGACACGCCCACTCCTCTAATCCCGCCCATTTTGTCGGATGTTGTATATCGACAACCAAGTTCTACAGATATACGTACATCAATAACATCTTTGTATTGCAGGGCCCACGCCCACTTCTCTAATCCCGCTCATTTTTAGAAGTGCTGTGCAATGATAGCCCAGATATGTGTAAAACACAATTTTTCACCTACCGTTCTTTAAAAAAAAAAAAAAATATATTTTGTGCCACGCTCACTTCACCAATTCCGCCCAAATTGTCAGGTGTTGTGTACTAATAACCAAGACATTTGTACACAATTTGAAAACTTTAGCTCTTGTAATGCTCTAGATATACAGAAAAACATATTGTCTTTGTATGGTAGGTGTCACGCCCACTTGCATAATCCAGCCATTTTTTTTGAAGAAGGTGTATTGATAACAAAGTTTTTTTTTTAAAAATTTGAAAACTTTTGCTGTAACCGTTCACCAGCTGTAATGTAATTCTTATTTTCTTTGTATGGGAGGTGGCAAGTCCGCTTCAAAACTAACAAATATTTATTGCATCTGTTTAGCGCCGGGTAATCAGCAAATTGCGGTGACAATTTCAGGCAAATCAGACTAATAGTTTAGGAGTCTATAGGGATCAAACATACAAATACACGCTTTTGAACTTTTAGATGGCAAACAAAATTCTTTCGCTTCATGTCCTATTTTTTTCAAAACTAATTATATTTTCTTCATAAAAAACAATTCCCGCAACATTGTTGCTTTAAAAGCTTTGCATAGACAACTCCTTGGCCATAATTTTATCATCTTTATGATAATATCACACCTTGCAACCTCTTTTTTTTTCTAATATTTATCTTCCTTCATTTTACAATTCTCTTGACCACAACCCATTTTCTTGTCTTTCTCTCCACATACATTCATCATCACTACTGTCTAAAGTGGGCCAATTTAATTGCATTCACACAACAATGAAGAAAATAAAAACATTATTTGCTTGTATAGATTTTATAGAATTTTCATCTAAATAATGAAGATATCTCTATGACCTAACCTCAACACCAACATCAAATTGATCATAAAAATTTCTTCTTCTTTAACGTCTTCTTTACCAAGTAGACAAGATTAATTCAATCATCGTCATCATCATGATCATCGTCTACTTGCCAGTACACATAAACATTTAAAGAAGATAAAGCTTGGCATATTGTTTTTACTTGGGGAAAAATGCGTTAATTTCATTTTTGTGGCTAAAAAAGAAAATGGGATTTTTGTTTTCCAATTTGTCTTTAATGCGTTTTTCTGCCATTAAATGTATGATTTTTATATATTTCTTTTGCAATTTAGTGTGGTAGATTGGGAATTTTTATAGAACGATTAACGGTTCAAAAGCTAAATGTAGGTAACAAATAAGTAATTATCTTTTATTTCATTTAACATTTTTATTATTTGTATTAAAACTTTAAGAAGTTGTAAACATTTGTTGTAGGAAAAACAGAAATAACTAAAATAAATTGTTAAAAGGTAAAATTAAATATTGCTTAATTTTAGTTTTCTCAAGAAAGCTTTTGCTAATTTAAAGATATTTTAAGTAAAATAGCTTATGCTTTTAATACTTATGTATTAGATTAAAGCTTTAAAATTTATAGCTTTAACTTTTTTTTTGGCAAAAGTTTAAAAAAAGCTTAAAACACAAAAACTTCAAAAACTTTTTAAAATAAGAAGAAATAATTACATTTAAATCTAAAAGTGCTTAGTAAAAACTTTTAGTTTAATTTTTAACAAAGCTTTGCAAACAAACTATTTGCCAAAAGCTTTTGTAAATGAAGGACAATAAGTGACAATTAAAAAATTTAATAAAGTGGTAGTGTTTTTTAGAAAATGTTATTCATACGATACAAAAATAACTCAATATGGAAAACAAGCTGTTATAAAAATCTTAAAGCTTTTGTATACTAATGGTCTTGTTGCAGTCTTTCTTAGCTCAAATCTTTTACATTTTAGATCTAAAAGATCTTGAACGTATGAAAACTTTGCAATAAAAAAACCAAACTTTTAAGTTTTATTAAATCGTAAAGTTTTCAAATTGGTTGCAGTAGCTTTTCCTTATTTTCAAAGTTTTTTACATAAAATTTTTCTTTTAAATCTTTTAATTTTTGTTCTCAAATTCAAAAGCTTTAAAGCATTAATATGTTTAGTTGCTTTTCAAAAGCTTTATGTTGCTATTATGCCAATCAAGTTTCAAAGCCCTTAAGCTGTACGTAAGAATGCTTAAACTTTGTTCAGTGAAAATTGCTTTAATAGAACAAAGCTTTAAATTTTATGGCCAACTTTTCGACTTCAACTTATAGAAAAAAAGTTTGTAGTTTAACAAATATTTAACGTAAAACTTGATAATGTTAAAAAGCTTTCCATAAAAAAATTATAATTTTCACGTGGCAACTGGTCGTACAATTGAATTGAATTAATTTTAATTTTACATTCAACCGAAGACCAATCACACCTCTGACGTAACAATTGGTTGAACAACTTGTTCAAATTGCACAACACGTTGCAACACATAAATTTATTCTAAACTTTATGCAATTGAACCAAAAACTTTACATTTACTTTACTTTACTGAAGAAAAAGAAATTAATTTGTTTCTTTTTTCCAAAGCTTTGCCTTTAAATAAGCTTTTCCAAAATTTTTTCATAGTATGTTTGATAATTTGCAGTTTTCTTTCATAAATCCAAATAAAACAAATCGACATTTTCATACTACAAAAAAAGTTAATAGAGAACTTATTCTAGCTTTTATTGTTCGTTATAAAACTCAAAACATAAACTGTCACTAACCATTTCTTAAATAATAAATCATAAAGTAATTTTAGATAAAACAGAATCGTTTTTGTGTCAAAAAGGTTTTTATTTCCTTTTATATATTTTTTATATTTTTTTTTATAGGTTTTCATAAGAACATTAGCTGGTAAAGTAGTTCCTTTATTTTAAAAGGGTCTTTTATGGATATTTATAGAAACCAAAAGAAATATATCACTATTTAATAAAGTCTCTAGGGATGCAACACGTGAGCATAGTAAATGAAGTTTTATTGGGATAAAGTTACAGACAAATAGAAGAAAACAAAATAAAATTATGCCAAAAAAAAAGAAGAGGGTGGCTTTTAACAAGATGCTTTTAAGGTAAAATGATAAGAAATTGCAGTTCTAGGTTTGTATTTGATTTAAGAGAATTAAAGTTATTTTAAAATTAAAAATTGCCTAAGTTTTTAAAGTGTTTTGAGTAAAAGCTTTAAAGCTTAGTGTATATCTCGATAGGGTTTGTATGGTTGTTAAAAATTGTAAAATTTATGATTTTATTAAATTTTTTTAGTTAAAAGCTTTTTAGAGCTTTTTTACATTACATGTTTATACTAGGTGGGTACCTAAGCGATAAATACTTTATTAACTTACATATTTAATTAAATTTTTGAGTGATTTGTTTCTTAAAAAATGTTAAAACAATTAGATCAAAAAGCTTTTCTTTCTTATTGAATTTCCTGCACTTTTTAAGTCTCCTATCCAATTGTCATTTAATCTTGGGCATCATGTGCCTGCAACAAATCCATACAAGATGTACAAACAAAAATGCAAATATTTATTTGAGATCTCGTCAATATCCAGCCAGTCAGCCAGCCATGGTGGTCCATTGAATATTCAGTACTTGTCGTTCAAAACACAAACAAACGAACTTCTTTGCAAGAAGACATCAGTATTTTGCCTTGCTACATTAAGAGGGGAGCAAAAAAATTAAAAAAATAGGACTTCAACTGTTCCACTTAAAAAGGCAGGCAATTCTTTTCAAAATGTTGCTGACTTTTTGTAATTTTCAAACAAAAAGAAGAATGAACAGAAACATGACAACACGCATGAGCTTTTAAAACAAAAAATTACAATACAAACAACAAATTGTAATTTTTCCTTTAAAAAAAAAATACATTGATGAGAAATTGCCAGTACTATTTTTCTAGCAAAAAAAAATTTGGTTGGGTGAAAGCAGAATTAAAAAGGGAATTTTTCAAGAAAGTATGTATTCGGATAATCGAATATTTTTAAACTTAAAATGGTAAAAATGTTTAAAAGTACTTTAGAAATTGTAATCTGATATTAAAAATTTTACAATTAATCGATTAATTGTTAATAAAAACTCAGTTATTCGAATAATCTTACCATAATTAGCCAAGTTCTTAAGTCTATTAAATTTCAGTTTTTCACACGTTGTACAGAAAAAATTTAAATATATAAAAATTAGTTAATAACAAAAAAACAAATAAACCAAAGTATTTGGACAAATTACGGCATTCGATATCGATCGAAATTACAGTACAACTATCAGGCATGTCACAAATTCCGATCGGAATGGTTTTAATTCCGTATGTTCAATTCCGATCTATTTAGTTTTAGCTTCTTCAGATTCCGATCGATTTTGCTAAATGGTTTTACAATTGGATATGGCAACTTTACATAAAAACAATATGATTTTGGTGTTAAGTATGGCAATGTGCAGAAAAAAGTGGTTTGTGAGGAAAAAAGGTGGCAGCGCAACGGTAAAGGATTTATTATGTTTTTAATAAAATCAATATAAAGTAAAATAAATAAATCAAAAGTGTGTTTTATTTCTTCAATCTTTATCATAAAAAACATTTATTTATCCATAAAAAATAGTTTTAAGTAGTTTTTTCGGTTATAAAATACTGAAACAATCAATTCCACTTAGAAAACCAAAAGTGGTTTCATTCCGAAAAAATTTTTCGTTTTTCGTTTTCTGAAGAAGCAAAATACGGAATTAAAACCACTTTCGATCGGAATGGAATTCTATGACAGGCCTGTATAATGGAAATTTCGATCGATATCGAGTGCCGTAATTTGCCCCCTGTTTTTATTTGGCCTAAAGAAAAATAAAAATACTGCGTCTAATTCAATAAATCATAACTACATCGACTTATCTATCAGTTATTTGCATAACTAAGTTACTTAAAAGTTAACTTGTCCTCCCATAACATTAAGTTTTTTTTAAGCACTAACAGAGGGTTAAAGCCTGGGCTCGCGTTATGGTCCATAGAGATTGACTGAATTTTCTGTTTCAAAAAATACAGTTGACTGTGAACCGCGCGATGTGTGGTAGCGACGGCAGCCATGGATTTTTATTTTCAATAATAATTTCAATAATTTTCTCGATAAGTAGATTTCGACAAATACATGTACCTGTGCCTCCGTCATCGCGATTTCTTGAGACCGATCATATGGCACCATTGAAACCAGTAGCCCCCGGTAAGTGCAAGGTACTGGTCCGACTATCAGTTGAGGCACCGTTAGTATGCTTTATGCGAGAAATGGTTCCTGTCTTCCAGGATGATTGTCTTTGCGTGAGTCTTACTTTTTTAATGGAAAGCTGTCTTTTCTAGAAGCTGTTTATTTGGCTTATTAACGGTTGGTAACAGAAAGGTACTTTATTGATGAAGGGAGACTTCAATATGGAATGTTGATTTTTCGCCCCTGTAGAAAAGTTCAACCGATGGAGTTTCTTTCTAGGTGCCGTTGCTGGATTTTATTTAGCAGTGGGGGTTAGATAGCTCCGGATCCGGATATCGGATTAACATTTCTTCCTGTGTGTGAAGTATCCGGGCATTTGGTAAATGCATAAATTGTCACTAGTGGTTTTTTATGTAAATCTGTTACCACTTTTGGTCTCTAAGGTCGTGCGATTTGAGACCTACCGATTATTATGTGTGGGGATACGTGAAGTCACAGGCTAATGCTGATTAACCAGCGACAATTGAAGCCTTGGAGTCGAATATGTTATTCGCGTTATTCGCGACCAGAAATGCTTGAAAAAGTACACCAAAATCGGAAAATAGCTGCGATGCTCATATGCCCGAAGTAATTTTCCATTGTTAATGCCAAGTATTGATATTTTGAATAAAAATATATTTTGATACATTTTTTGTGTTTTGTATTATTTTTTACAATTTAAAGTTACGTCAAGCTTAAAAAACACAATTTACAAACGCGATTAAAAAAATATTTTTCAATATAATAAACAAAAACTATAATTAGGATAACCGATTACTTAAAGCCTGCTTACAGCAATTTTTTTGTCCTATTTATAGAGGGAAAAATCGGTTACCTGAATTTTTAAATAGCTTAATTAAAATTTTAAATAATATATAAATAATATATAGGGGAAATCAATATTTATTAAAAGAAATAAAAGAAACCGATTATTCGGTTACTCGAATATTTGTTTAATAAAAAAATCGCGAACTTGATTTGTTAAGCTTAAATTAAAAATATATAAAGCTGATAAACAATTTTGAAAAATAATAATAAAAACGGTTAATCGATTATTCGGTTACTCGATAATTTTTGAGCCCGGCTTTAATAATTTTATAGAAAAATTATAATAAACTATATTACAAATAATAAATAAATTTATTTTTAAAAATAAAGTTGAATAAGTTGTAATAAAAAAATTTTAAAAACTGATGACCTGCTTTTTTAAATAAGCGAATAAATGGATTCTTAAAATGTTATCGATTATTCATTACCAAAATCATCAGCTTTCTTTATTTTTTTTAATTCACATGTATATCACTAAAAAAAGGGCCTTTTACAATAATAAATATTTCAAATAAAGAAAAACCGAATAATCGACTATTTATATTGTAAATTCGAAAAATACAATTTTATTTCTTATTATATTTTAAGTCAAAATAAATATCAATGTAATAAAATACAAAGTCAGATAGTTAAATTATGCAAAACTTTACGATTTATCGAATATTTGTTTAAGAAAATTTTCGAATAACCAAAAAAAGTTTTAAACAAATCCGTTTAATATTTAGTTTGATTTGATACCGATAAAATTAATAAAAATGTTATATGATCTACAAAATAACAAAAACTTTTAGGGAATCGCTTATTTATTTAAGTGATTAATTGCGCAATTAATGATTATATTTTAGATAACTTTTTTATTTTTTAAAGGTCATTTAAAAACCTGTTAGATTTAAAAATTTTATTCAACAAGGAAAATGCAAATAAGCGATTAATCGATTAATAATTTTAGGTAACTTTTTTCTTTTTGTAGGGCATTAAAAAAAAGTGTTTTTTTAGGGAAAAAAGTAAAAATAGCTTTATATGTAAAAGAAGTCAAGTGCAATTGAATGTTTCAGCCATGCACACACTTTTATCCACATCAAACTTGCAACATAACAATCTAAAAATTATTTAAAAAAAAAAAACAGCAAATGGCACGTTCAATTATTATTTTTGTTATTTATTTTCTTTGACTAGGAATTGTATTGATATTTTTGGAACTTATTTACCACAACCTCCTCAGTTCCATCATCATTATTATGGATGGCCACAGATTCTTCTTCCTTTAAAAGTCTCAGATAAACAAACAACCACTAAATCGAACAAAAATTCGAATACAAAGAAATCCGCACGACAAGACAATTTTTATATGACTTTCTTTTTTGTTGTTGTTGTTTAAATCTTAAATTTGGTTGAAAATTTTTCCATCTTTTTTTTTTTTGGAATTATTTTTTTAAATTTTATTTTTGGTCATGTATTTGAGGAAAGTTGCAGTTTGAGATCAGCTGAAATCACACATGTGTGGTTGGTTGCTGGTTACAACTCGTATGAATGGAGTGTGTGTTGCTGATATTAATGCATTTTTAATTCTTTTGTTTCTGATATTTATGGGAAACAAAAAGGAAAATTTCTACTGACTTTACTTTATGTACAAGTATTAAAGTATCTTACTTTTATTTGGAAAGCTGGAAACTTAAAAAAACGACATTTTTCATTTGGCTTGTTGCTAGAGCAGCAGTAAAATGGGGAAAAAGCTGCGTGTTCTTTAAAACTAGAATTTCATAGATTTTTTTTTTGTTTTTCTATAATTTTATACTTTTATTTGTTGCTTGGCAAAAAAAAAGCTTCTCTTCTTCATTTTATTTTTTTGATTATCATTGTTTTTATTCGAATACGAATAAGATGATTATGTGCTTTATGTTCATTTTGAATTTAATGAGTTGTAAAAATATGTTTGTATTTATTTTTTACTTTTCTTCTGTTGACATTCCTTTGCCAACTCTGGTGGTAAATTTTGAAGATGAAGAAACAATTTTTATAATTTTAATTGGCATTTTTAAGCCAATTTAAGTGGTTGCTTTGAAAATGTTGGCAAAAACAATAATGTTGTCAATGCATATTAGAACTTGAGTGCAGAATTTTGAATTTAAAACAAAAGCAAAAAACAATTTAAAAAAAATTTCACTTAAAAAGCTCTTGAAAAATAATTGCTTTCACTTACATACATTTTAGATTTAATTGAAGGACCTTAAAGAACAATTGACATAAGGAAGAAAATTAATAAGCAATCAAAGTTACATTCCACAAAAAGTAAAAAAAAAACGACATTCAGCAGCTTGTTATAATCTGAGAAACACTGAAATTAAAGCTTTTTGAAAGTTTTTTCTTCTTTAAAAGATTTTTAAACTTTGACAAATTTAAAATTTTACTTTTAAATATTGAAGTTTTTTGATCCGAGTAAAAGATTTATTTTAGTTTTTGTTAAAAATTATTTCAAAAGCTCAATAATTTTAAATTTATGCTTTAAGAACTGCAGAGTTATATTAAATATCTTAAACAAATTTAAGCTTTTTTAAAAGTTTTAAAAATATCACGTAACAAAAAAATCCTAGAAGCTCACATATTTATACGCACAGCGCCATAGGTGGAGCGGAATTAAGCGTTTGTGCTGATATGTGTTAAGCAGGTCATACACTACCTCAGCTTACTCGCACAAACAAGTGGTGTTGAATCGTGTTCAAAACAGATATCATGCAAGCAACTTGTTCGCATCGCAGGAAAAGGAAAGTTTTTTTTTAAAAAGTCTTAATGAAAGGGTAAACTATTTGTTATAAAAAGTGTTTATCACAATGTTGAAATAGTTATTAGGGCAAATTGTGTTAAAATTAATGATGGTTTGACATCGCAATA
This sequence comes from Pollenia labialis, assembly GCA_949318255.1. NCBI lineage: Eukaryota > Metazoa > Arthropoda > Insecta > Diptera > Polleniidae > Pollenia > Pollenia labialis. The sequence continues at coordinate 159,874,882 of OX439139.1, read as the reverse complement.
CGTACAATCACACAAAATGTACATACACGACCAAACCACAGGCACTAACACTTGCTTGCGCGTGCATGTTGTAGTCGTGTAAGGGGCCCTTAACACTTAAAGAACTTTTGTTGTACAACCATTTTTTAGTATACATATCGAATCAGAATCACTTTTTGAATTGTTCAAATGATGTCCGTCTGTCCATCGTGTGCAAAAATCTCATAAAAATGTTGATATCTAGATAATCTGTAGCACAAAAAACTCTTCTAAAAACCTTAACCTTATAACCAGGGCCCGAATTTAATGCATTAAAATCGAGTTTTATGCGCATAAAACATACACTAAAAATCGAAAAATATGCGATAAAAATTGAAAAAATATCCCCTTAAAATTTTTCTTAACATATTTATTAATCATAACATTAAAATAAATAAAAATAACATTAAAACCCGAAAAATTCAGTCTTATTAACGAAAATAAGGAACAACAAAAAAGCAGAAGAAAAAGTAAAGTAAACCAATCATGTTAATTAAGCCACTTGTTAAATAGATATTTGAACCTTAAATGAATTAAGAAAAATACTAATTTTCATATCGCTCATTTGCTACAAGACCGGCATAAATCAAAAAAAAAAAAAAATTTTGGAGTTAGTGATGCAGAATTGTTCGCTATGTTTTTCTTTATATTGTGTATAAAATTCATCTTTTTATCTTTTATACTTTCGTTATTTTTTCTAAGTGATAAGAGCAAATCAAAAACTTTAAACGCGTTTATCTCGAAATGGATTTTTTGACTTATGCCGGTCTTGCAGCAAAGTTTGATACGAATTTGCTTACTTAAGTTACTCTTAACTGCATACATTATATTTATGACATTATCAATAAATTTAATTTGCTTTCTCAATGGATTTGATATCTCTAATTTTACAATAGTCTCAGAGATAAATCCGTAATATTTGGTAAATTTGTTATTTTTATTTTGATACTGCATTACCATCGTTTCATCACATCCTTGAATTGTTCAAAATTTTCAGCATAATACACAACTGATTTTAACAACTTCCTCCACCTTGTTGTTATAGGATACTTCTCCTAACATGCGACAAAACGCGATGTGCTTTGCAAAATATTTGTTCACATAAAATCGATTGATGCAACACGGTGCATGGAAAAATAAAGCAAATAAAACAATTTGGGTTTTTTGAAAATGCACCAAAAATGTGCACTGTCAGCAATATATGCAAAAATATGCATTTAAAGTAAAATATGCACTAACAAATCGCTGCTAGTTTATTTTAAATTTCTTGATTCGAAATGATATTAAGTTTATGTTGATCTCAGACTGACGACAACATATACATATACATTCGCATAAAAATCTAGGCCTTGCTAATCACATATTTAGGTTTTGCCGGGTCCATGGTTGCCATGGCTCACAAATAGACTTTCGGAAATTTTTCTATAAATACTGGGGTGTGGGGTATTAAACGATCCGCCTTGACCGACTTTAGTTTCTTACTGTTTTTTTTTTGTTGCAAGTTGTTCAAATGGTGATAACACTTTTATTTTAATATTTATTAAATTTTGTATAATTATATTTTGCAACTTCGGTTAAGTGTTTTTTAGATACAGTATATTTGATATTTGACTAAAAATTGGCAAAACTTTTTCATTTTAGCAAATCATCTTCCTTTGACTCTGGAAAATTTTGCCCAAAAATAAAACAAAAGTTTACTTAAATTACAAACTAATTTAAGAATATAAATCAATAATCGCTTTTCTCTCTTTTGAAGAAAAAACAAATACTCCAAACAATTTTTTATCAAATATGGTCTTTAGTTGTTGTTGATTATAACCCAAATACAAAAAGTCAAAGAATAAATATTTAAGTCGTAAAACCACAAATAGTTAAAAAGAAAATGTCTAACGAAAAAAAACAAACAAACAAACAACAAGTAATTACCACAAATAACGAATTTGCAATAATGGCCACAAATTATGCTGTGCTTCGAAGAAAGAACTGACATTCACAATAATAACTGAAGAAATCTTGTGGATGGATTTCCAACATTTTGAAACGATCAGACTGATGATGATGATGTTGATCATGAATGAATGAAAGCAATTATGCGTAAAAACTGTGCTTCACCCAATATGTGGATTTAATGAATGAATGCAAGACAATCATTAACATTTCTAAGTATTTTCTTGGTTTAATTGGCTAAAGATAAGAAGAAGAAGAAGTTGCGGCTAAAAAAAATTGCCATAAACAATTTTCTAATGATAGAGATTAACATTAGAATAACAAAATTACCAAGCCAAACAGTCTTACTGGAAAAAAAATTTGGCAGTTGTGACAGGAAAATTGCTAACCAAACGCTGGCATTTGAATATGCAACATAATTTTCTTTAAATGAATAAAGTTTCCGCTTAAAGATTTAATTTTCTGCGTGCCTCAAAGCTGTTTAAGGCATACGTTTTAGTATCCTTTAAGCCCAACCTTCTTCCTAATAAAATCATGAGTTTTTTTTTTATTTTGAGAACAGTTGCAAGCGTCAAATAAGTCAACAGCAGCAGCATGACTGATGTCATCATCAGGTTCTTTTTAGAATTTTTTTCTTTAAACGTAGAACATTAAAATGTCTCTGGAAAGTGTCTTCAAAGAAAGATGAAAATGAAACGAATCGAAAGAATGAGTGAATGAATCTTTAAACAAAAACTTTTAGTGTCGTTTTCGTCTTTTGACAACAGTGAACATTTTTACGCTGTTTTTCTTCTTAACAGACAGACAGCCAGCCAGCCAGCCAACAAGTATTAAATTCTCAATCTTCCTAACATTTTGTAATTTGTATGCTTTTTTGTCAGATTTGCTACAAGAGATACGCCCAGTTTTCTTTCACTTAATAAACTTAAAATGAAGATTATAATCATTTACTTTTGCAGGTGAAATACCAAAGAAAAAAAAAATAAACAAAAAAACTAAGAGGAAATATTTTAAATTGGAAATACAGAAACTACTTAAGAAGCTAATACAGACATTAGCTAAAAGGTAGAAATAATTTTTAATTAAATATTAAAGCAAAGTAAAAAGCTTCGCTGCTTCTAAACAGTTAAAGCCGTTAAATTCGAAGAAGATTGAAAAAAAATTTTTTTTGAATCTAACCGTCTTGCAAATCTTGTGTTTTTTCTCAAACCATGATTTGCAAATAGAAATAAAACATTTTTTTTTTAATTTTCCAAAGAAAATTTTAAAATTTTCTTCCCTATTTTAATTTATTGCAAATCTGGGTAGCCAATTTTGAATTAAAATAAAGATTGTTCACACTTTTTTTGATTTAAAGAGAAGGATTGGAATCAATTTGTTTCTTAAACGAAATGAATATAAAAAAAAAATAAGAAAGTATGCATATGACACCCTTCACCCCTTTATTTAAAAACAAAAGTATAAGATTGCACCCTATTTGGGACCCATGGAAAATCATAGACCCGACAGAACAAAGTTATTTTATGAGCTTCAGATTCATGTACAAGTTATTTGTGCCGACTAATATTTCATCTAATATTTTTTCTTTGTTTTGATTTTTTTTGAGAGCAAGTTCAGATAAACTAACAATAATTGTTATCAAAATTGGAGATGATAGTACATTTTTACTGTTTCGCAGTATGTTTCAAAACCATCTGTTTCGCTCTCAAAATTTTGTATGGCATAACATTTTGTTTCCATTATGTCTGGGGCGTGAAACAGGAATGGTAGAACGAAGCCCGATTAGTGCTCTCCGTGTGAACATGGTATAAAGTATTCAAGTAAATTGCCATCCCTACAAGAAATGCATAACCAAAACTAAAAAAATTACTATTACTATAACACTTTATTGGTCAACAGTACCGGTCATATAACTAGTAAAATGACCGGTAGTCTTCTTGTAGGGATCTTTCTTTTCTAAAATTACAACATTGCCAACCTTTCATCGAAATCGAACAAGTCTAGCTTATTTCCTCTTTATTTCAAACTGTCCATTTAAAACTACTCATTCACCTACCACTTCGATTGCAACAAAATCTTTTTCAACTGAATTCTCTAAAATTCCCAGAATTCCACAAACGTATGTACGTTCCAGACAGACTTCCACCAACAATGCCTGAATTCAGGAAATTCTTTCTACAACATTGTGCTTTTGTTTTACTTGGAAAACAATGAAAACTTTAATGGAGTGAGTTTGGAAAATGTATAAATATAAAAACGTGTAAAATAAACATGTTGTTAACTCAGATTTCATGCCAGCCAGCCAACTAACCATTTCATCGATTATCTTTTTTCGATTCGTTGTTGGGTGTATGTGTCAATGATGTATGATAGATTATACTTATTCGTACATAAAGATACATTTAATTTACAAAGAATCTAAGAAAAAAAAAGATGTTGTTGATTCTTTTACTTCGAAGAGAAATAAAGATGCAACATATGATTATTGCAACAAAGTTGCAAAATGGCATGTTTTGTTTAGCATTCTTTTAAAATCTTTATGGCAAAGACAAGTGGACGGACGGACGCCGTATAACGACTACATTATTAGATCTTTAACGTTTAAGATCAAATGAAATTAAAAATAATTTTATACACGAACTTTTACGTCAGACTTTATTAACCGTTATTTCGAAATATGTACCAACAGTAGTTGCCAACTATTGTTTACATTGTAAAAGAGTGAAAACAACCAGCGTTGCCACGGCAAAAAAAAATTTGTAACCAAAATGTAAAAATAAAGTAACCAAAAGCGAAAAAAGTAACCAAACTTATCAGAAGTTTTATTTTATTCGCACATCAGTCAAATATTCAGGCAAATACATCTAAAGAAGAAATTGTGTTCGTTCGTAGTTTGTAGGATTATAAACCGCTCGACCTATTTTTATAAAGTTTTTACAGTATATTACCGATGGTCTGGAATAAACAATCGAGAAGTTTTTAAAATTGTTAGTGAACGTGGCACTTCCTATACAAAGTAAACACTTAGTTTGGCCTATTTTAAAAACTTTATGAGCTTTCAACCTTTTTATATAAAGAGCTCTTGCAAGTAAAACTTTTTAAGTCTTGCTGTGTTATTATGCTTTCAAAGTGCAAATTTGAGCTAAATTATGCGGTAGATTTTGTATATATGGATGCTTTTTGCCCGGTGGAAATAGAATCGTATTATACCTAATGGGATCGGAAGGGCCTTTTACCTTATCGTTTATCTAGAAAAGCATTAAAAGTACCAGTTAATGGCCGTCTACAATTCGATAGTCTGTTCAAGTTTAAGCTTCTAAAAAACCTTTTTTTAAATAAATGAAAAGTGTATTTATTGGTTTTGGATGCACAAATACAACACACCAGTTTTAAGGTTCAAATAAGCGGAGCGGGTAATTATTGTTCCATAATAAAAAATTGTTAATTTTTGTGTTGCAAAAAGTAACCAAAACGGCAACGCTGAACACTACACCCAATGAGAACACGTAGTACATAGATACAATAATTGTGTACAATAAACACAGTATATAATTTAAATAAACTCGCTAAGCCAATTAAATTTTTCAAATGTTAAAAATGTTTATTTAGAAAGAAAAATCAAACTTAACCCAACAAACATTTCATTTTCAATTTGAAATCAAACGTTTTCTCAAACGACAAACGTTTGGTAATGATTTGAAAATAATAGCATTCTCAACAAGAAAGGGGAAATTATTCTCAACAAAAAGGGGACATTATTTTCAAATTGAAAAGTGGCTTTATTTTCAACTTGCCTTCAAACGTAATCCTCAAATGTTTTTCAAATGTGGATTATAATACAATGTGGAACATAAATGAAAATATTTAATTTTTTAATTTAAATTTTAGCACCAAAACTTAAAGATGAAATAATTTTCTTTGGCTCCCTTTTATTTTGAGGTTTGTAGCACCGCGATCATACAACAAAGTTATAATTTCTTCACTTTCCCGTTTTATATATTTTTTTTTTAATTCGTATTCTTTATCATTGTAACTACCCACAAATAATTTTTATTTTTCACAAGAAATAAATCGTTCACTTGTAAAAATCGCCATTTTGAATGTTTACATTTATTTTTCGCTTTAGTATTGTTAAGTTTAGCTTTGGATTAAATTTAACATTTGATACTGATTTGACGTCAAGTGTTGATAAGACATTCGATATCAAATGTTAATTTTTAAATCATTATCAATTTGAATTTAAATGTTTAAATCAAACAATTGAGAAACGTTTGAGAATTGTGTTTGATTTCAAATGATAAAGTCATTTCATTTCAAAGGTTTGACTACGTGTTTGTTGGGAAAGTATCTAAACTAAAGCATAAATAATCTAACTAATGATTATTGCATTTTTAAGTACTGACAGGTGTTTATTTTTTTCTTTCGTTTTATTACTCTTCTTCTTTTAAATTGTAAATTAATGATTACTTACTGGGTTTCGTATCCATCAAAGTTGTAACAATTCTTTTATAGTCGTCAGGGTTTTTATTGTCTTGTGAATATTCTAATGTATTCCTAGTTTTCTTTTATTCTTTACTTTAAGTTGTTGGAAAAGTTTTAAGAAAAAACAAATGAATTTAACCTACATTTTTCCCAGATTTATAGGTATTCAAATTTTTCAAGTTCTATTATGTTCTTGTTTCTCGTGAGATAATTGTGACAAATATGCTTGACCATTATGTGAAAAATATGAGCAAAAAAGAAATAATATGAATAATAAAATGAAAAATATTTTCATGTGTCATTATTATGACATTTTTGTATATTATAAACAGATATAAAGTCTAACTCAGTAAACATAATGATTAATGATAGCGTTTTTTTTCTTTTTGCAGAGAATTTTATGGGAGTTCATTTTTTTTTTAATTTTTATGTTTAGAGAGTTTGTTAAGGCTTTGGATAATAAAGCATTTAATTGGATGAATATTTTATGTTTAGTTTTTGAAAAAAAATTCTTCTAAACTAAACATTTAGGCTAAGAATTCAGAGTAATTTAATTTAATGTGGTTCAGATAAAAATATAGTTTTTCTGGTTAAGGCAGATAATGTGTTTAAGAGTTCGGTGACTTCTAGAATGGGGTTTTTTTTGATTGAGTGTCTTCTTCGCTTGCTTTTTATACCTATAAAGGGAGGATTTTTTTTTTAAACAGGACAGAACTTACGAAAATGTTGGCTGTCAAGAGAACTGTCATTCTCCATTCATATTTGTTTAACATTAATGATTAGTATGCTCTAACAAATTATTATGACTAGATTCACGTTTTAACAAATTTTCTGTAAAACTCAGTATTCGATTTTGCTTTGCAAAAATAATCGGTTTGTTTATAAACTAAATTGCCGTCAATGGAGTGAGATACATCCACAAAAATCCCTAGAAGCTTCATTACATCCAGAAAAATGCACCGTTGTGCAAAAACTATGCTGGATTTTTTTTTTGAAAACATGAATGACATTGATCCTGGCAACAACAGGATGGCGCCACGTGCCATATGACGACCGAAACACTCGACTCATTGGAATTTAGGAGGTAGTCGACCACCAGTTGCAAACGAAGAGCGGGACTTACCACGACGGACGAGGGTGACATTGGCGCAATTGAGATCGGGATGGTGCGCACGTTTAAACTCGTACTGGTCAAGAATAAATAGCACCATCCCTGACCTTTGCCCTGTATGTGGAATAGGCCCACACGATGCACGACACCTATTCAACTGCAGTGCCAACCCAGCTAGAAGCAGCGTCCTTATGGACCCGCCCTCGTGAGGTAGCACAGCTACTGGGCATTTATTTAGCTGAGTGGATGGACAGAGCGAAGAAGAAGAATAGAAAATAAATTTTATACATACTTGCTTTTCAGGTCGAGCTGTTTCAACAACAACTCATTGGAATCAAAATTTAGGGTTAAGATGATTTCGAAAATTTGGCCTGAAAGGTCGTGCAATTTTAAATCTTTCGATTATTTCGTTATGTTGATAAACCAGACACAATTAGCCTTGCAGGCCAACATTAATCGTGGTGTTTGTAACATACATATGTACGACCAGAAATGCACAAAATTGGACGTCCTAAAATGGTAATGCGATGTATCGATCTTTCGAATAAAACAATTGGTTAATAAAGTTAGAATATAATTTGTAATTTTATTTTGAACTTCAATAAAATATTATTTCCAGCTTTTTGTTAACCATTAGTTAAACTTACATACATTTGTTTTTTTTTTTTTTTTGGAGAAAATAACTATTATAAATTGTACACAGACGCTTCCATGCATTTCCTTTTTGATTTGCAGTAGCACCGACTTTTTTTTTTTAATTAAAAGAAAAACACTGCTACCAACAATGGAATTTGGTATTTTGATAAAGTTACCATTTTTTTGTTCTCATAAAAGTGTTTAGGCCGGGTTTCTGAAATCTGGATTAAGCTTAAACTTAGTTTAACGTGGTCGGAAACTCGGATTTTTCTAGCGAAATTTGATTTTTTTATTATTTCATTTAAGATCAATATTTTAAACAAATCTAAGCTGTTACGTTAAAATTTTATAAACAAACTTGGAAATGGCCGCACAAATCTGTTTTCAGGTTAACTTAACCTACATAGTTTAACTGAGATCTCAAAAACCTAGCCTTAGTGAATATGAAATGTTAGTTAGCCAATAGTTATCATATTAGTTTGGGCCTTAATAAATAAATAAAATGTGAAAAATATTATTTTTCGAGTTAATTTGTATGTAGAACCTAAAGTTCTTATATTTCAGAAAATGTTTTAATCTCCTTTACCAAAGATTTTTACATCACGGTTTTCAAGGCTGTGTTATGTTACTAAAGGCCGTTACACAATATCCCACAGACTTTTACGTATTTTTCAAAAATCCTTCCCTGATCTAATTATTCTTTGAACATTTTCAAAAAACAATAACAACTTATCATGACAGGGTTGCATTTTCGCCAAATTACTAAAGACTTTGTGGGATAGTGTAAAACGGCTTTAAATAAGACTTCAAATTAAATCTTCCTAAATCATACATGCTATTAAAATTTGTAATCTTAGATCTTTAAAAACTCTATTTGAAAATTTAGATAGGAAATTTTATAGGTTAAATTTGACACTTTAAAGGTGGTTCTTTAAAGATTCCATTTAGATTTTAAAATGTTTTTTTCATAGATCTTAAACGTATTGGTGTTACATCCTCCGCGGCAAATCAGGTGCAGCGAATACCTGGGATTCGGGGAAAATCCAATATTTAGAGTCCCACATAGGAGATCCTTAAAATCCCACTAAAGGACTCATTTTTTACCACTTGTTAAAAAGTTCGGCTTGAGGGAGGATCTTTGCTATGTGTTGTTGCAACTCAGCATAAGCTTTTCCAAAAGCAGCGGAGATGAGAAAGCGAATTAATAAGGCCAAGTGTATATTCTTGCCGGACTATGCACTCAAATGATTACTTGGTTGTGCTAATGCCTCTCACACTCGGGGGCCGTTTGTAAATGCTGTGCTTGTCAGCAATGTGGTTGATATCCGCCATGAGTAAAGGCCACATGGCAGCTGCTCATGTGAATCGTTTCCACAACTGTGGATCTTTAGAGAGTTTGGTTGCATCTTTATCGGGATGTATTTAAACATGACATACTTTAATGACAACGCCAGGGGTTTGGCATGAACAGTAATGGAATTTTATCTTGTTTAATTAAACCCACAACATAGAAATGAAGAAATTGAGATTTAACCACTAGATTGACCTTAAAATAGCTAAACTGGCATTAAACTGCGGGAAATTTGTGTCAATTGGTCTAACGGACTGGTCCTGGGATTCGTGAAAATAGAACAATTACAAAAAGGAAGAACTGATGACCAGTAAAAGGAGAACCAATCATTTAACTGGTTTATTAAAAACAAAAAGGTATACAAAATAATGAATTACGTTTCATACACTTTGTATGAGCATGAGCATTTTGGACAGATAGAAAATACTAATCTTTTGGCTGTTAGTTAAACATAATATTGAGTCACTAAAGTGTTGCTTAAAAACCTTTTTATCCTTTAAGATAATTTGAACAGGCTTTAGATGCACTGAACACACCATCAGTACACAGGAACTTAAAAAGAAATAATTGCTTTTATGGCAATTCTGTGATTTTGCGCATTTCTTTTTATAATTCCGTGTCAAAATTCTAGCACTTCCGGAATTAAGAAATGCTGATATTTTTTCTATCATTTTAATTTTTTTTTAATTTAAAACCTAAAACTGATCCTTTATTCTTTTTAAATGCAACAAGGTTTCAGTTTTATTTTTAACAATTTATTATCATTATTATTATTATTATTTTGTTTAACACATTTACAAAAAAAAAAAGCATTTATAAACATTTTATTATCTGCCAGCAACAATTAAACCAAATTTGGTGACATTCAATTTATTTTTGAGTATTTAATTTTTCAAGGTGTATTTCTTTTTTATTATGCTTTTATAAGTATATTTTGTGCAGCAATGGCAATTATTATTTAATATGTATTAATTGTTTTGTAAATAATAATAATAATGTATGTAAGCCCTTTGTGTTAATAGAGTCAAGTAATTTTAGCAATTAAATTTCAATATTTTTGTATACCCCTTCCCTCAGGTGTCATTCCGTTTGTAGTTTATATAATATTGACCTAAGACTTTATTAAGCATACATATATTTTGGGTCATTTTTAGTAGACAAGTTAATCAACCAATGTCCGGCTGTCCGTGTGCTAAGCAGGGCTGCCAGATATTTTTTTCCTTGTCTCCAAAAAATTGAAAAATTCCCCAAAAATAAAAAAAACATTACCTTAAAAAGTTAATATTTTTTTTTGTTTTTTTTGACAAAATTTAATTTTTTTTTTTAAAATTGTAAGAAAAATTTTATTTAAGAAATCCCCAAATAAAAATTTTTAGTAAAAAAATATTTTATTTTGCTTGTAACAACTGGTTTCAGCATTTTTTCTTCAATTATTTTTATGCGAATCCAGTGAGGAATTACAAGCAGAACAATATGCTTTTTTTGAAGATGGATCATCGAATTTATTAGAATTTGAAATTTGTTTAATCGGTTTTAGCAATCCTTAAAATCAACAATAAAAATATGTACATATATTCGTCATTTATTTAAAACTTCCATGTATCATAAGTACTTAACAATAGCCAAGTATCCTTTTTCTTAAATTTTATTTTATTGTCTTTCATATTTTACTTATTTTTGGGGAAGACATATTTGCTTGAAAATTATCTTTAAAAAATCAAACATTGTATGTGTTGTCAACGGTTTTAGATTCCTTTTTTAAATTCTTCCTTTTTAAAACAGTCACTCAAGAAAAATAACATAAGTAAGTGCCTTTTACACACTTAACAATAATGGTAATCCAAATTAGGACCCTTTTCACCGTATTATATGTTGATAAGAGTAAATAATAAAGGAAGGGAAACTATTTTTTAAAAATGTGTAAAATCCCCAAAAAAAATACGCCGAACTTTTTTCTAAGTCTCCAAAAAAATCCCCAATCCCCAAAAGACTTCCTTTGTCCTTTTTGCTGGCTTGAAATCACCAACTTTGGGGATAAATCCCCAAGTCTCGCAGCCCTGGTATTAAGTGTAATGGATTTTCTAATCTTAAAAAACCAGATATGACGGAGATTAGGTTCTGATATACATATTTATATCACAAACAGTCCGGAAAGGCTTGTTATTAAAAATCGGACAGATCGGTTCACAAATGGCTGAGATAAGAGAAAAACACAACTGTCCTTTTTCTATCAATAAGCCTTAATTTTTTAAAGTCTCCTTTTATGAACTTTATTTATTTACCTTTACCTTAAATAGTAGAAAACTGGTGGAGAGTATTTAAAATCGGTTCATTAATGTCTGAGTTATAGGCAAATTACTCTCTATTTATACCCGCACCGCAAAAGCCGAAAGGGTATTATGCGCTTGTGCTGATGTTTGTAACACCTTAAACTTTTACACGAATCTTAACCTCATAACATAATTTTGTTCTGGAGGGTCCAAGATTGCACAAGGGTCCCAAATAGGCCACACTCGCGAAAATTTGTCTCTTAATTTTGTGGTGAAGGATATTAAATGGTCGGGATTAACCGTCTTTACATTCTTACTTGTTTTTACTGATGTAATGGTTCTGGCACAATAGCGCTCATACCATATGAGAACAAGCGTCTACAATTTGAGAATTTGGTCAAACAAATTTCACTTAAATATTCGATTCGATTCGAATGTTGCACTATTACTTGTTTTGTATACGGTTGGATGGAAAATAAATTGTAAATAAATTGTTGAGTTATCAAACAAATTTTAAAAGTATTTAAAAAATTTAGCAAAAATCCTAAAAGTTTTTATAAAAAGCTAATTTTTGAAGCCTAAACAAGTAGTAGCTATTGTTACGTTATGGGGGTATTTATAGAATAGAAATCAAGTGCTTACTGGTCTTACGGGGGTTAAGTTGTTTCGTTTCTATAATCAATGACATGTCATTTATTGGGAAGCACATTTCTTTCAATTGAATAAAAAATTTGAAGGTATTTTTGTCCATTTATTTATTGATTTTTTGTACTTCTTAAGCGTTTATCTTCTTTATGTTATGTCTTGATCTTATCCGCCTCTATTCTTTTGCAATTGTTAAATAATTTAAACTATTTTGAAGCATTTAAACAAAAATAAGTTTTATAACATTAATAGAACAAAAATCAACAAAAACTTGGCTTAAATTATAATCTTTTAATTTAAGTGACTATTTTGACTTGGGTACTTTTACCTCACTTGTGTTTTAAATTATATTTTTTTATGTCATGCTGAGCAGTTTTTTGCGTATTGAGTGCGTATTTGTATACAAAATTTCAAATATAAATTTTATTTTGCAACTACAACATTTAACTTATTTTTGTTTTTGGGTTTAATTCCAAACACGTTTTCTTAAGTTTAGTTGTTTTTATTCGTGTTTCTTTTTTTGGCAAATAAATTGTTTTGTGATTTTGTAACATGTGCAAAATTGTTATTTATAGATTTTAAATTGTTTTGGATGATTTCATTTTAATTGAAAATAAATATAAAAAATTGAATAAAGTTGAAAAGTTGGGAAGAATTTCCTAATCAACGAAGTGAAAATGAAAAAAAAATATATATGTACATAAAAAACTTCCAATAGCTATTCGAAAATTTGTATAAGTTAATTAAGATAATTTTGTAACAAAAATCTTTTAAAAAGGGTTTACAATTTTGCTTCAATTTGTGATTTATGTAGATTCTATTATAGTCTTTTGTTTTTTTGTTTTGTTTAACGGCCCAGATATGAACAAAAAACCTCAATTTCTTTTTATTTTTGTCTTTACATACCCTGTTGTTGTTTTTTTTTTTTTTAACGAAAAAATGTTCTTTGATTAAATTTTTCTTCAATTGTGTTTGATAATATATGTAAGTGGTTGTGTGGTCTAAGACGTTAGGTGAAGGGCTTAACGATTCGGCTGAGCCTAATATAAAACTACTACTTGTTTCTTTTAAATTTTGTCAATTTTTTTTTCTTGTTGATGTCTTAATAAAGATCCTAATAAAAATTGTTTTGGTCCATGATCTTTTTTCATGATCTCTAAAAAGTGGGAATTCAAAACAATTGAATATGCAAAATCTGTGGCATTTTAACAAAACATCTTAAGTCGAGATAAGAAACCAATAAAAAAATTTAAAAAAAGCTCGATGAAAAAATCATTTTTATCAAATAATAAAATAAACCGAAATTAAAGAAAAATTACGTTTGTAATACAAAATTTTAAAATCGTAAACAAAAATGTTTTTGAAGGAAAATTCGTATAATTAACAGCATTTTTTTTAACTTTTTAAATTTGACTTAAGATGTCTTGTCAAAAGGCCAAAAAATTAAAATTTTTTGATTAAAAACTGCGTCAACTTGAAACTTGTTTACTAAAAAGTATGTTTCGGTTTTTTATCTCTACAAAAAAGATAGTCTTTCGAAACTTAATTTATAAAGAGCATGTTAAGCTTGTACCTCTAAGAAAATGTGGTCCTTCGAACTACCGTATAGTCAACAATTTTCAGCAGTAACGATGAAATATTTACCTGCAAATAAAAAAAAAAATATTATATGTAGTGGTATTAAAGAAAATAAATTAATTATAATCTTCTCTATATTAGTAGAAAAATTAATTTTTAAGAACACTTTAAAGTAGTTTTCTTAATTGAAACTACTTTTTCTTTCTTTTCCATCACCAAAAGCGAACGAAATCTTTCTTTCGCACAATTTAATGTAAGCAAAAAAAAAAAAAATTTCAACAATTTTTATTGTTTCAAATATATTTGTGCTAAAGAAAGCGTTCTTTCGACATCGTGAAATTGGTAGTTAAAATTATTTTTTATCATAAAAAATTTTTCTATTTTCACTTAATAAAATTTTTTTCACACATTCCATAAAAATGGTCTATCTACGAATAAAAATCCCAAAAACAAAAGATATAAACAGTTAGAATGTTCTGTTTTAACAGCTAAACGTGAGAAGAATTTTTATTATTCAATTTATTGAAAATAGTTCAATAATTAAACAATGAAGAAAAAAAAAAAATAAAGCCAAAAAGTCTCTGGCAACCAAACACCGTAAAAGATTACTAGAAAAAGAGTTAGATATTTTGTATACAGATAATGATTGCTATCCATCAGCTCTACAGATACATCCACATACTATTTATCGTTTGTATATGTAAATCCAAGTACGAGTATCTAAAAGATAACCAACCGCCGGTAATTCATTAATATGATTACTCATGTTTAAGTAATTTGCATTGATTTTTTTTCTACTTAAAAAATAGTTATTGTTTTTATCCAATTAATTTTTAGAGTACTTATTTAATGAGAAATCTGATTTGACTACGTATAAAATTACACGGAAATTCCCATGTATTTCATTTAAAACGAAATAATATTTTGGTTTTTTTTTAGAAATCTCTTAAGATTTTTTTTTTTCATTATTATACAATGATGAGTTAGTTGTATGCTTATTTTTATTTAAATGATATCATAAGAAGATTTCTTAAAAAAAAAATTTAATTTTTTTGTGAAGTTCTTAAGATGAAGCTTCGGAATTAATAAAGTTTTTTTTTATGAAACAACTATTCTTTGATTCAACCTGAGTCATTCAACGTGGATTTACCAATCGCTTTCTAATTAATAAAAATATTTTTATTTAATTTACAAGAAATTTTGACACAAAACATTAATCTTTTAAACAAAATATTTTATATTTTTCAAAAAAGAAATAAATCTTTAACAACTGATGCCGCAACTAGCAACAGAAATTTGAGATCGCATTGTTTTAATGTTGAAAAAAAGGAACACACAAGTTCTGTTTTGTTTTCTAAGTTCGAGTTGGTTGCACATATTTTATAAAATTATAAACGGATTATATTCAATTTTTTTCCTATATGGGGGAAAACAACTTCCCCTACATAAATTCCTACAAATTTTAAAACAAACAAATGTAAAAAAGTATAATCGTTCGAGGCCGACCATGTGATACCCTACACCACAATATTGAAAAACAAACTTTTGAGAGCAAACACAATTTGGGGCAATCGTGGGCCCCCCTAAAACAAAATTATTTTATGAGGTTAATTTTCATGGAAAAATTCTTTGTGCCGAATATTATTAAGATATTTGGATTCCTTAAAGTAACTGAAGGAAAGGAGTTTATATGAGACCTATGGTTAATTTTGAACCTACCAGTACAATAATTTGTAGCTATCGTATTTTATGTCAGTATCTAAATTTTTAAGCAAATTATGGCATTAAAAGCTGTTTCTATGGAAACTAAAAGCACCAATTCCAATAAATTTTGGTAAGCGAATTTGGATTGCAATAAAATATGTTTGGACTAGATTTAATCTAAATAACAACATAATAAAATGCTTTATGGGTACAACGACTCTATACCGGAAAAGAAACTGCTATGGGTCAAATTTTAGACCGAATCTGACCATTTTCAATAGGCTTGTTCAGTTAACTATTTACCAATGTTCCTTAAATTATCTCCAAAATCGCAATCTGTACTTTGCGCACAAGGTTTACATGGGCAGCCAGCCAGCCAGCCGGACGCATGGACGGACATCGTTAGATCGATTCAAAAAGTTATTCCAAGTCAATCGGTAAACTTAAAGGATGGACTAGGACGAATATTTTAAGTTGCCACAAACATCAGCACAAACGCACTTTTGTTGTGTGCTCATTAGTAAAAATTATTATTATACAGGGATTTTTTGAGAAATCCATAAAACAGAGTATCAAAAAACATTTTTAAAAATTCTTCGAAAAGTTCAAAAATACTGATTATGGAACATACAAAAATTGTTGATTTGCAAGAATATTTTAGGAACAGCCATACCGCAAATTAAAGCTGGAGGTCCACACCACGCGTTTTCTCGCCTCAACGCATTACATGATTTTTATACCTTTCATGCGTTAAATGCTTTAAGTTACATGCAACGCTTTTTATGCGGCATCGCCACAAGTAACAATTAAATTTCTTTTGTCACAACCAGCTGATTTGTTCAAACGCTACGTGTAACGCTTACAAAAGTAAAAAATAAACATACTTTTTGCATTCAACGCCTCAATGCATCCTACGATTTTGCGCATGTAACTTGTTACATAAGTATAACTACACAGATTCTACTGTTTTGGCAGCTGCGTAGACAGCAAAAATGATTGTAACGCGTGGTGTGGACCTCCAACTTAAGAGTTTTTATTTTGGGAAAAGGAGTTGACTTAACAACCATTTTTTGGTATAATAAATGCTACAATTTAAAGCATTTTAAAACTCTGTTTGATTTGCCTTACGCATTTGCGGTAAACAGTTTTGAAAGCTCTTACAAGTTGTTATTGTTTTTTGCAAAGTACTTACTAAAGCTTATTTGTGAAAGCTCACACAATGTTGAATATGGCTGAACTTAAAATGAACTTAAAACTCCCAATCACAGTTTTAAGAAGCAGTGATTTTTCAATCACGTTCAATAACTACACTGTTCCTTAAAAATCACTTTGAAAAACACAGTCGTATGCACGCATTAAAGAATGCAATGCTGAGAGCTGAGACAAAAAAGTTATACAAAATTAAAACCCTCACTTTGTAATTTTACTATCAGAGTCAGGGCTGTCAGATATGGCGATTTTGAAACGTGTTTAGCGTCGGGATTTTCCATTTGGCCACTGGCGACTTTTTGGCGATTTTTGATCTAACTGGCGATTTACTTGGCTATTTTTTTACCATTTTTATTATTTCAGTGATTCTTTTAACGCAAAGAAATAAATCATTAATAAATCAGCTCTGAATGAGAAAGAAATTTGCACATGAATTTCTCTTAAATGCAATCAGGCCATTCCTGTTTGTCTGCCTTTCGTGCGTTTTCCGTTTCATATAGATTGGCTAATGGAACTATTGCTTTTCGGTTTTTGAACATTAACCATTTGCAATGTTGGTGGAGGACCAAATAAAATTTATTAAAATTTAACTAGGTGGAGTACCATAAAATTCGGATTTAACTAGGTGAAGTACCATTCTAAGTTCAGATTGATGAACAGCGGAGTACCATTTAAAACCCAGTAGCGGATTCTGAACGTTTTCGCCTTCGCAGACAAAGATTTAGGTCGATTTATGACTTTGAAGGAGGCTTATTTTTTGTGTAATAAAGTAAGGGAATAAAATTAAGGGAATTTAAAAAAAATCAATGCAAATTTTGAACCCCTGAGTAGAGATGGGCGCGAGTCGTGTTTTTTTCGTGACACGAAACACGCACGATAAACACGACGTGTTCGTGTTTAAAAAATAGATTTCTTTCGTGTTCGTGTCGTGTCGTGTTGAGCAAGAAAAACACGAAATGATGTGTAGGTGTAAAATATGTATTCAGCAAAAAATTCAATTTTTAGTGTCATTGTATACGCATTGTTTGAAAAGCTGTTGGTAAAAAAAAGTTATCAAGCTATACAAATAAACGTGTGAGCAAAATGAAGGATCAAATTCAAGAAGCTATTCGTCGAAATGATGAGAATTATAAATAAATAGTGAACCAACAAGCCAGTGTTTGGGAAAATTTGTATCTGATAGAACATGATGGCAAACGTATAAATTACGTTTGTTGTAAGAAATGCCAGTTAGTTGTTTCTTATGCGGCCAAGACTGGGACTGGAATACTAAATCGCCATAAATGTGATTTGCAATCAGGGAAACAACAGCCCACATCCGTTAAGGCCATAATAGAAGGCTATTACATGAACAATATGGAAACAAATAATAACAGTAAACGAAAACCAAGAATTCGCTGAGTATAGAGATGAATAAAATTCAAAAAAAATAAAATCACAAAAAAGCATTATTGATAATGAAATTGAAAATTACTATGATAGCTCGCTCAACACAATGGGAAAACGATATACATATTAACATATTAACAGAAGCTTGCCAAACAAGTGTTAAATATGCATATTAGTTCCGCGACTAGTGAAAGAGTATTCTCAACTTCTGGACTTATTCTTAGTGAACGCCGCACAAGATTATTGAGCGCAAATCTTGATAAGTTACTATTTCTATTTCACAGAAATTTATTTGCAAATAACTTAATATATTTAAGTTTATGAGATTTTTGAATTTAGTTTCGTGCGTGTCGGTTGGACACGTGTTTTGAAATGTTTTTGCCGTGCGTGTTTCGTTCGTGCTGGACATCTTGTGTTTCGTGTTCGTGTCGTGTCGTGTTGAAAAAATCCAACACGCGCCCATCTCTACCCCTGAGTCAACCTATATGAATTATCTTATAGTACATAGTTAATTTTTTTAATAAATTGTCTATGTAAAATGAAGTTCTAAAGCAGGCAACACTATAAGAAATAAAAATTTACCATAAAAAAATATATTTTGTTACTCTTGATATAAATTGGATCTTTCAGCTGCATAAATTTTCTAAGAGTATGTTCAGTTTTCTCATTTTATAATTAAATAAATCAAAAATCAAAAAGGTGGCACCAGAAAAAGGAGTTATTTTAGCTGTCTGTTTTTTTTATGTAGGTGTATGCATTCTTAATGACAAGCTCTATACAAAGAGAAATTGACAGTCAGCATTACTCTCCCTGTGACCACCTACATGAATTCGCCTTGATTCATGATTTGTTTTATTGACAATTTAGGACCAGAGTTGGCACTGAACTTTTTGAATTTTGTCTGAGAAGAAAATAAATACTTTCCTAAAATGGATAAATCATTATAGATTGCGAATTTTTAAGATAAAAGATCATTTTGGACATTTGGTATGTAATTTGAAAAATAACGACATGTTTACGAAAGGCTTAAAAAATCCTTCATTTTTGTGTGATTTATTCAGATCGCGTACATTTAACTCGACTTACACTTTCTAGCGTCTGTCAGTTCTGGTAGAAAATGTATCAACTGCCGGAGATCTAATAAAGGGAGGTTAGTCTTCTCCACTTCTCAAAGCATCACAGAAGGACTCATTTCATTCCTATTTCCAAGAAACCATATTTTTCAATATTGTCACCTCCAACAAAACTATTTTTAACGAACATTTTTCAACATATTATGGTTGATTTAACCATATTATTGTATTATAGCTAGGTCTAGATCACGAAGTCACAACCATATTATCGTTGTCTCTTAACATGTTATGGTTAAATATTACAATAATTTGTTTTTAAATTAACAATAGTGTTTTCATATTTTCTAATGGCCGTATATTCTACAAAAAGAAATCTAGCTGTGCATAGAAATCTATAGTGAAAAAGCTGCCATATTTTAAAGGAAATCCGATGGTAAAAACACGTAGGCCAAATAAACGTTGAAATAGGTACAGATAACAACTGCTAGGTATGGTTGAAAAATAATCATGATTTTCCAATTGTTAAACATAATATGGTTGTGGCTTATTGATTGAGGGAGGACTAATTTAACCATAATATGGCTACCGTTGACAATAATATGGTAAAATTAATCATAATATGTTAAACAATTTTCGTTTAAAATTGTTTTGTTAGAGTTGACCATATTGAAATATATTTTCCCTCGGTGTGGTTTATGAACTGTAATTTAGCTTGAATTATTTATTCACCCGTTTTCACAACTTACCGATAGCTAAAGGTAGGATTTTATCGGCCGTATAAAAAGTGTTCCATTATTTCAACTTTAACTTTAACCTACCAGGTAGGATTAAAGTCTACTTTTATCTATCTTAAGTTGTGAAAACAGGCCTTAGCCAAACTATAACCACGAAACATCTTATTACCAGCACTTAACATTCTTTTGTCTATGAATTCCTTCGTTTTTTTTTACAAAAATTACAATTACAATTTTTTTTTGCTGACCACGGTGGACTTTACACTGGTTACATGTTTATTGCACTATCCTTTTATTTCATTATTTCTTTCCTACACTTCTATTTATAATTTCTAAAAAATAATAAAAAAAATGCAATTTTTCTACATTCAACATTTCCTGGCTTGAGGTCTTAAGACAGGCCCCCTTTGGTTTCCTTGGCAACAGCAAGACAACAACCAAACAACAAATATTTCAAGATTTTCACTCAAATGTGCGTTTATGGTGTTTAACGATGATCATCGACCACATCAATTGGTTACAATTTTTTTTTGCTGTTAAAGATCCCAACATACTCCTCGTTTCCCCTTTCAGAAAATTTCTATGTTTTATTGATTGGCATTTCCTGGTTTTCAGGCGTAACTATTTTTTTCTTATTAGTTTTGCATTGCAAACAATCAAAAACAAAAACACATTTGTTGTGTCATCCTGAAAACATTTCAGAACCAATAAAACCTGAGAAATAAAAGGAAAGGTGCGGATTATATAAAATTCCAAAAAAATAAAAAGGAATTTAAAAGGACTTCAGTTTGTGATTGAGTTTATTCTCGAAGAAAAAAGTCTTCGTGTTAGACAAGGCACTTTCATAAGGTATGCATCCGAGGGAGAGCGTATTGTGCGTTCGTAGTTTTCAACATAAACTAGATTAAGTTTGTTTAAAGTAAATTATTCTTCTTTTTAGATTCCTGAGAAGCTGTTGTTTTTATTTTTTTTTTTGCTAAAAGGGGGCTTAGACGGCAATACAAGTCGTACGTATTTTGACAAAAATACTTTGAAAATGTTCAAAATCAACAACAATTTTTCAAGGCAGGATTTTATTTTCCTCCAAATAGGTACGACTTGTGTGATCGTGTAAGTTCGTAATTTTTAAAAATTTGAAATTATTATCATCACTCTCTCTGTCTCTTTCTTTTTCTCACATCTGAATTGCTTAAAATTTTTTTTAATTTATAGTTTTGGGACCCCCCCTTTTCTGGGACCCCCTGAGTGTATAAAAAAAATCACTCTGTGGTCATGTAAGGTGGCTGTCATTTGAAATATTGCACGTTTCTTCAGACTCTATCTATAGTTTCTTTTATTCTTATTGTAACTCCTGGTTGTTGTTGTTGTTGTTGCTATTATTTTTATTGTTGCTGCTATAAAGTTGTTGTCTTTAACATAGACATAACGTTATGCAAGAATGATTTGAAAAGTTGAAGCCAGTAGATGGAGAAGAAAAGGGTTTGAAGTACTTGTTGGCACCTTCAACAAATATGGTTAAAGGAAGTCGTCGCTGGGCTTTTTGTAACAAAAGAAAGAAAGAACAAGAAATAAAAGAATGAACGATTGGAAAAAATCACATAACATCGAAACTATTTACTCGTTGTATAGTAATATCGACTATAGTTACACACAAGATTCATTCAAAATGTGGGACAGACAGACAGCCAACAATAATAGCTACAACAAACAATGACAATAACAAGCAAATACTAAGAATGAAATGAAATGCGCTAAAAAATGTGCAAACATTTTGTGTTTGAATTAAAAAAAAAAAGGAGAGAAAAAAGACTCCAAAAGATGTTAAAAATCTTGTTTAACAGATGATGTAGTAAAAAGTGGGTGACAAAAGTTCGCATACACCTAAGAAGTTTTGCATACAAACTAAACCAGATTTTTTCAGTTTGTAAACGAAGTTAACAATTTTAAAGTATAAAAAGTTATTTTTGATTTGTGCAACAAAAGCTTTTTATGTAAATTTGCCTCTTTTTGGAATACATTTTATTTGTTTCGTATGTAAAATTGTGCATTTATGTAGGTATAAATTATTAAACATGTTTAGAAAATACCGATTTTATTTAAAACGCGATGTTTTCTAAGTTCTAGCCGAGAGAGTAACAAATATTTGTCGTGCCTATTAATAAGAAAAAAAAGGAAACAAGTTTTGCACATTTCTGAAAATTTTCAAACACTTTTTTTACATTTTACATTTAACAGTTAACAATTTACATTTTTCATGACCTTTTTCAGCAGTCAATTTGCCATTTTGTGGTCTGAAATTTGGTTCTTTTTAAGTTTTTTTGGTCGGCCAAGTGACCCCCGTACTGGCTCGACAGTTTCCCAATCTTTTGCCAAAATTCTCAAACACATTTTTCTTTAAACTGTTGTCAGTGGTTGATATCTGCTGGAGCTCTTGAACTGTTTTGGGATTATTTCAAACACTTTCAATTTCAAAAACCCCACAAAAAATAGTCTAAAGGTGTCAAATCGTACGAGATTGTTGGCCAATGCATTCTTCCTCTCCAAAAAAAATGCTATTTTCGAACTTTTCTTTCAAAATATCCACTATTTCTCTTGCTTTGAGGCACGTTTCAACACCCTGTTGAAGCCACATATTCGCTACGTCTAAATCATCAATTTTCCGCCACAAAAAGCTTCGGATCATTTCCCTGTTGCGATTTCCATTAAGCGATTATTCGGGCATCCTTTACTTAAAAAACAAACGCGGTTTTAACGTTCAAATTTCAGACATCTAAAACGAAAGAGATTCGGAGAAACATCTTACTTTTTTTGATCTGAAAGGCCGATAAAGAGGACGGAAACAATTTAAAGACCCCTCAAATCGGACATTTTTGAAATTTGTTTAAATCAAATTTTTATTTAAAAGAAAGTGTGTAATCGACACTTTCCACGCCTATTTTCGCGACCTTTTTAACGTTTTAAAGCAAGTAAGTCAAGTAGGCTGCAGGGTTCCATAAGTGATCCTAGATTCGCGCTGATCTCAGTAAATATTGAGTTCTTTTATTTGAAAAAAATCTTCAAACCTATAAGAGTCTGTTCAAGAAGGCGTTCTTTAAGGATCTCCAAAAAAATTAAGCGCATGCAGTACAGTTCGGAACGTTACATGTCTTTTTGATACAATTAAAACGATGAACGAGATATAAGCGAGCTCACGACCAAAAAGTTTAAGTATTTTTGAGGCAAATGCTGGCCTCCGGGACATGTATGGAAAAGATCATTCAGTTTTTTGTTTTTTTTTCTTCTTTTTGTGAACTGTTTGTCAAATTTTCTTACACACTGTTTCAGTACATGCATATGACGTATACAATGTTTGTTGCATGTATGCTTGTGTCGACAATATTTTAACGCATTTGGCAAGTGGTTTTAAATCATAATGCCAGCTTGTTATCCAGCAGATGATGCTAAAAGCAAAATGCATACAGAAATAAACATATTATGGGATACATAGTCGTATAAACCAAAACATAAGCGACCATAGAATAATGGTTGCCAAAAAAAAAAAAGTTTTTACGGTGTGAATGTTTCACTAACAGATGAGGCTGCTCTTGAACTGCGACGACTGCTGTTGATGTTAAACGATGCCAAAGTCATGATTCATATGCCGTTAGTTTTTAAAACTTCTTCCTATTCTTCTCTTGAAATGTTTCAAGCCCTGTAATGTAAAAAAAAACTTTAGAATTTTGTTTTTTTTCTTTTTTAACTCAACACACGATTTTGAGAGCATGAAAATGTTCCAATGGTCTGTGTTGTATTCTGATATTCTGCTTTTTTTCTTCCTGCATTTTCTTTTCATTCCACGGAACAAATCATTTTTAACACTTTTTTACACGCAGTAGCCTTTTTTCCTAGATTGACTTACAAAAAAAATCTTGACTTTTTTTATAGACAGCCTGCAACTTTGTTGTTTAATAGTGTTTTGTTGTTAGTTTTTTTTTCGTTGCATATTTGTCGTTTGGAGTACGTGTTAAACAATTTGTAAATAATGCAGGTGTTTGTCCAAGAAATCAACTAAATCATCAAATATTATCCATCTCTTAAGCTCTCTATCGTCAACTTCATCATGGTTGTCTCCACCATCATCCTCAGTTTCGTCATCTGTCTACTCTCATATTCTTGTTAAATTTATGACAAAATGTCTTGTTTAGTGTTAAAAAAAAGAACTTAAGAACGTGCTGATGAAAATTTGTTTAAAACAAATATGAAAATATGATTAAAAATTTTGTAAAGTAAAAACTTCCGTATATAAAAAACCAATATGTAAAGAAAAATTAGTAGGAAAGTGCAATTTTTGCACGTCTAGCTGACAAATGGTAACAAACAAATTCGTAAAATGTTCTTTAACAAACACTTTCTTATTATAAAGATTCCTATTGAAAACCTAATATTGTTTTCTTTAACATACAACAAAAATGCTTCTTATTATCGAATTATTTTCGGATAGTAAATTTTCTCATTCAAAACCTTTCGGATAATTAAGTTTTCTATTAAAAAACTTTTGAATAATAATGTTCTATTTAAAGAAACTATCGGATAATAATGTCTTAAATAGTAAAACTTTAGGATAATATCGAGTTCTGAAGAAACATTTCTGGATAAAAAAATGTTCTATGACAAATTTCATTTAATAAAGTTTTCTTTATAATTTTTTTCTATAGAAAAACTTTCAGATAAAAAATTTTTCTTTAAAACAACTTTTTTAATAATAAAGTTTCGGATAGTTAAGGTTTCTATAGAAAACCTTTCGGATAATAAAGTTCTCTTTGAAGAAACGATCAGATTATAATGTTTTATATAGCAAGACTTTGGGATTATAAAGTATTTTAAAGAGAAACTTTTAGATAACAAAATTTTAAATAAAAAATTTTCGGATAATAAAGTTTTCTATAAAATGAAGAGAAAAACTTTTGAGTAATAAAAAAGCTTTCATATAACAAATTTATCTATAGAAAAGCTTTCGGATAATAAAGAAAAGTTTTCTATAAAAAATCTTTTCGATAAAAAATTCTTCCATGGAAAAATAAGAAAAAAATTTTCTATAAAAAATCAATTAGATAAAATCTTTTTCGTTAAAAAACTTTGGATAGTTAAATTTCTTAAGAAAAACTTACAGGCAAAACAATTTTTTCAAGAAAATCTTTTAAATACTGATGCTATTTATTAAAAATCTTTCGGATAACAACGTTTTCCAATAGCTTTCGTATAATACAATATACTGTAGAAAAACGTTCAGATAAAGAACGGATTTCGGATAATAAATTTTTTATAGAAATCTTCAGATATAAAAATTTTTTGTAGAAAAACTTCAGATATAAAAATTTTTTGCAGAAAAACTTTCGAATAATAAAGTTTTTCTAAAGAAATAAATTTTTTTTTAGCAAATCTTGAATTAATAAAATTTCTTTATAAGATTGTTCGGTTATAAAATTCTTTTTCATAAAATCGTTTGTTTATAAAAGTTATATTTAAGCAATCGGTCTTCCATATATTTTGTTATCCTGGGAATTGAAGTATTTTTCTCGATTTTTCTTTTCGCCTTCATGTTTAATCGTCTATCATCAATTTAATATTTATTCAATACTTTTTTTAGTGCTTATTCCCATTTCATATTTAATTTTTATAAGAAACTAGAGAATTTAATTTTAAATTTTTAGCCTTAAGTACTAATTTTAACGCAACAAAACATGAAATTGAATTTCAAATAAAAGTCAGGGTTTTTCTCTTCTTTATTTTGTCATATTTAATAGAGAAAAACAAACACATTTATACAACATTCTTTTTTGTTTTTATTTAAGGTACTAATATTTAGATACACACTCACGCACGAACAAATACAAAGATACAAGAGCCACTTGGTGCATGTATTTTCTTTTGGCCTTTGGGTAATTTTCGTTTAGTTTTTCCATTTGAAATATAAGAATAAAATAAAGAAAAACTCAGCGTTAGGCTTAATACTATAAAACACACTGGGAGGAATTTCGGGTATGAAATAAAAAACAAACATGTTTGTGGTAGCAAGAGAATGAAAAATATCCGCTACAAAATATTTGTTTAAACTTGTTTAAGGCCACACAACTTTTAAAGTATTTTTTAAGGAATAAATTTGGAAGAAAACTATTTCTTATTCTTTTTCTCCAAATTGTTTGCTGGGTTTTCATTCTATTACTAACGATATACTAAATTGCCAAAGAGACACTTTAACCAGTAAAATAACAAGTACCATCATGTAGTAAATCTTAAATAAAGTATGAAGGAATCTACCATAAAGAAGACCCAAAAGAACTACTTCTGCTGCCTCTGTTGTTTCAATCTCAATGTTCTGAAACAAACAACAGAATCATACCAAAAAGTAAGACTAAAAAAAAGTTCATGAACACACATATTTCAAATGCATTTGTTTAAGGACAGTCAGTAAGAGGAGTGAAATCTTTGGCGATATCAAAGTTTCCTTCCTTAAGAAACAGTTTCTCATAAATAAGTTTCGGATAAGATAGTTTTTTAAAGAAAAGAATATTGTAGATAGTAAAGGTTTTTTTTTTAAAGCTTAAAGGATAATACAATTTTCTATAAAAAATCTTTGAAATATTGAAGTTTTCTATTTAAAACCTTTTGAATAAAAAAAAATTTTTCCGTTGAAAATGCTCTAAGAAAGTTTTCTACGAAATATCTTAAAGGTAAAAAAATTCGATGGAAAGTGTTTCGGATAACAAAGTTTTCTATAGATAATCTTTCGGATAGGGAAGTTTTCCAAAGAAAATCTTTCGAATAGGGAAGTTTTCCAAAGAAAATCTTTCGGAAAAATTATTATTTCTATAAAAAATATTTCAAATAATAGTAGAAATTTTTCCGCATAAAGAAATTTTCTTAAAAAAATCTTTTGTATAATAAAATTTTCTCAAGAAATTTTTTCAGATAATAAAGTTTTCACAGAAAAACTAAAGGATAATTTAGGTTTCAAGAGAAAATCTTTTGGATAAAAAAATTTTAAAAATAATAATTAGGATTTCTATGAAATATATTTCGTATAAAATTTTCTAAAGCAGTTCTCTCAAACAATAAAATTTGCCATAAAAATCTTGCGGATAATAAAGTTCCCACAGAAAATCTTGCGGATAATTGAGTTTTCTATACTCCGGATAATGAAATTTTTCAAGTAAAATCTTTCGAATAATAACGTTTTCCATGTAAAATCTGTTGTATAATAAAGTTTTCTATAGAAAATCTTTTAAAAAATAAAGTTCGAAAAGAAAATCATACGGATAATAAGGTTTAATATTGAAATTCTTTCAGATAAGAAAGTTTTTATTGAAAATTTTATAAATAATTGAGTTTTCTATAGAATATCTCTTTGACAACAAAGTTTTCTATGCCAAATCTTTCAAATAATAAGGTTTTTTATGGAAAATCTTTCTTATAATAAAGTTTTCTATAGAAAGTCTTTCAAATAAGTTTCGAAAGAATTTTGTTTGTTTAAAAAAAAAAAAAAAACATTTGTATAATAACTTTTTCTAAAGACATTGCTTTAAATGATAAAGTTTGCAATGAAAATCTAACGGAAAATAACATTTTCTTTCAGATAATGAAGTTCCCTCAGAAAATCTTACAAAGAATTAAGTTTTCTATAAAAAATCTTTTGGATAATTAAGTTTTTTAAATAAAATTTTTTTTTTAAAGCTGTTCTTAAAAACAAAAAAGTTTCACATAAAAATTTTACGGATAAAAAAGTTTCTACAGAAAATCTTGAAGATAATTGAGTTTTCTATAAAAAATCATCTGGATAATAAAGTTGTTTTCTGTGAAAAATCTATCGTATAATAAAGCTATCTTTAAAAATTCATTTAAGTAATAAAGTTCGCAAAGAAAATCTTACGGATAGCAATATTTTTTTCGGATAGTAAGGTTTTTACAGAAAAGTTTACGGATAATTAAGTCTTCTAATAAAAATCTTTAAGACAATAAAATTTTATGATCAAAATCCTATTATCAAGTTTTCTATAGATTTTCTATTCATCTCTTTTACAAAATTTTTTGTATTGAAAAAATTTTCGAAAAAAATTCTTTCAAGTAACAAAGTTTGCAAAAAAAATATTACGGATAATAAATTTTTCTTTCAGATATTAAGTTTCCACAGAATATCTTACGGATAATTAGGTATTCTACAGAAAATCTTTTGGACAATCCATTTTTTTAAGTCTTTCGGATAATAATTTCTACAGAAAGTCTTTCAAATTAGAGAGTATCTATAGAAATTTTTACAAATTTGCATAATAAAGTTTCCTCAAGAAATTCTTTCAAATAATTAAGTTTGCAAAGAAAATCTTACGGATCATAAAGTCTACAATAGAAAATCTTTTAGATAATAAATGTTTTACAAAAATTCTTGCGGATAATAAAGTCTTCTATAAAAAAACTTTTGGATAATAAAGTTTTCTAAATAAAATCTTTTGGATAAAAATTTTTTCTATTTTTATAGAAAAGTTTCCTTTTAATGGAGTTCTGTTTAGAAATTCTTTTGTTTAATCAAGTTTCTTATTAAAATTATTATGTTTACTAAAGTAATCTGTACAATAACTTTTGTTTAATAAAGTTTTAATAAAAACGCTTAACTTTATAAACTTTTCTATAGAGAATTTTTCGTTTCATAAAGTTTTCTATAATAAATCTTTCGTTAAATATTGTTTTCTGTAGAATTGGTGTGTTTAATAGAAAAATAGAGCAAATTTTTGCTTAATTTTAAATCTTATATCATTTAAATGAATTCATTGTTTTAAAATACACTCTTAACAAAGTAAACCAGCTATAAAAGTAGTTGAAGTACAACCAAGTATCTTTATGCCGTATGTTATAAAATAGTAAATTCATAACACACATATTCCTAAAAATGCACATATGAGTTTATGTGTATAAACTATATGTGAATATGTGGTGATCTATAAAAATTTGTTTTTACAAAACAGTAAATCTTTAAATGAAAAAAGAAAAAATGTTCAAAAAGCCATAAGAGAACTCTAGGGAATAGACTATATATGGCCTTTAGGGCCATACCTTTAGTTAAACAAACTCGTACAATAGAAATACTTAACGTTCTTTTAACAGGAGTGTTGAAAATAGTAGCTGAAACTTAAGAGGGGGAGGAGGGACATGTTAAAGCAATATTTAAGTTAGAAAATATTCTAAGCTTTTTAAAACCAAAGAAGTTCTGCTAAACATTTCCAAAAGTAAGAATAATGTTTTAAAGGTTCTTAAGATAAGGCTCCTTTTTGAGTTAACTGTTCCTAACTTTGTTCTTTAGGAATTCATTGAATATAACATTTGATAATTTATTTTTTGGCAAAAAAAAAAAAAATATGAAAAACTAGATCCTTTTTTATTTTCAATAAATTGTATGGTTTTTGGTTTATAAAGTAGTGAACAAGGCTTTGGTTGCTAGTGAGGCAGGACAATTTTATTTCAACACCTAGCAAATTGCAGTTTTCAGGAAATTGCTTTACATTTTATTACTGTGTACGCAAATCATATGGATGCATATTTCTACTTGTAGTATTTTAAAATGGTTTTAAAATCTTATGGGAAGTCATGCAAGGATTACTTTCCAACTAAATGTGAGAGAATGAACATGAAGATTTATTTTTATAACTACAACTACTAAGTATTTGTTATTGCTCTATACAGTTAATATTATTGCCCTGGCATGCAATATTGTTTTATTGCATTTCTTTTTTGGTTATATTGTACAAATATTTGTATTATATAAAGTTTACTTGATGTGTTGCAGTTTTAGGAATTTAAATATGGACTATGACTATGAAGGAAAATGCGTTGGATTTTGTATATTTTGAAATGAAAAGTATTAGGATTAAAGGAGTATTTTTAAATTTAATGCTTATATTAATTATTAAGATTTTTACCGGCTGAAAATGGTCCTTCGAACCTAAACTTGCAGCAGTTTTTTTTTAAGTTATTATGGTTTAAAAGTTACCTGCAAAGATAAAGAAAAAAAAATTTAATTAGTAATTGTTAAAAAGTGAAACTCTTAATTTATAAACTTATTGTATTTTTTTCTTAAGAACTTTTATCGTTTTCTACGACAATTTCAAAAAATATTGTTCTGAAAATAAGTTAAGATAATAAAGTTTTTTAATAGAATATTTATTGTTTAAACAAATTTTCTTTTGTTCGGTTATTAAGTTTCTATAGAAATTTTTTAGGTTATACAAATATTAAACTTTTATAGCCTAACATGTTTCTATAGAACATATTTCGGCTATAGAAGTTTTCTAGACAATTTTTCGGTTACAAAAATTTTCGGTTATAGAAGTTTTCTATAGAAAATATTTCGGTTATAAAAGTTTTCTATAAAAAATTTTTCGGTTATAAAAGTTTTCTATAAAAAAATTTTCGGTTATAGTATTTTTTCTATTGAAAATTTGTCGGTTATAAAATTTGTCGGTTATAAAAGGTTTTTATAGAAAATTTTTCGGTAAAAAAATGTTTCTATTGAAAAATTTTCGGTTATTAAAGTTTTCTTATGAAAATTTTTCGGTTATAAAAGTTTTCTATTGAAAATTTTTCGGTTATAAAAGTTTTCTATAGAATATTTTTCGATCATAAATGTATTTTATCGAACAATTTTCGGTTACAAAAGTTTATTATCGAACATTAATCCGTTACAAGAGTTTTCTTTACAAAAGAAATTTTTCGGTTATAAAAGTTTTCAATAGAAAATTTTTTGTTAATAAAAGTTTATATTATTTATATTATGATTTTTTTATCTTATCATTTATTAGAAGAAATACTACAAGTGTTTTAAAAAGTTATTAATTAATTGCACTCACAGTAAAATATACCAAAGAATGCCTTAACAAGAAATGGTTCGAAATTTACCCCACACTTGCATATGGGTATTTCCACGGCAAAGTCTCCTTTTTGACACGTTACGACACCAAGAAACTAGTCTTGTATTTTAGAACCAGGTTGTTAAAATTTTTTTCCTCTTTCACCAAATGAAAAGCTAGTTGCGCTTTACACCAAAATTCAAAAAAATAAATAATATTTTCATTATTCTTTGAGAAACAGTTAAAAATGGTTGGAGTCGTTACGTGATAAAAAGTGGACTTTTCTGTGGAAATACCCATATAAATTCACTCCCTTATTATTAAGTAATTGCTAATATCCTTCAAGATATAATCAATTAGTACTTTAAATAAGCCATTTAACAAATTTATTTCATATTCCCATATTTTTTTATTGACAGCAAATCAAAAGCACTTTTTCCTCTGCCTTCAAGCAAAAAATTAAAAAAACCGATTTAAAGCAACAAATTAAATTATGATTTGCTAATAAAAAAATTCAACGTAACTTGTATTTTGACATGACAGCAAAGACGATGGATGTGACAACCCTTAAACTGTTAAGCATGAGGAACAAAAAATAAGTCCAATCAAATCTGGTTACAAGTGTTACCTGTTTTTCCTTTAAATGTAAAACATCTACAAAATCAATTACATACAAATGATTTGAAAAAATTATTTTTTATTTTCGTAAAGGAAATATTGACAAAACTTAATGACAAGTTTGACATACAAATTTTTTTTATTTAATTTAGCAACATTTTCATGATTTAATTTTATTTTTTATAAAAATCTTTTACATATTTTTCAAGGAACAGTTTTATTATTATTTTAATTTTTACTTTCAAAAAGTTAAAAATTATCATCTTCGCGCATTTTTCCTCTTTTCATTCTAAGCCAAATCTAATTAATTTTTGAAACGTGCCTAAAACACAAACTTGAACTTTTTTTTCATAATTATGTATTTGAGTAAAACAGTGTGAGTTTTGGGGGTTTTTCTTTAAATAAATTTCTTATGATTCGTTTTATTTGCTTAACATTTGTAAACAGGAAATTCTTAAAGATTCTTAAAACAATAAAAAACAAGCTTAATTAAATATATATTAAAAAATACGGATTTCAAATACGATTAATGAAAAAATAGAAAAAAAGATTTTTCTTTAATTCAACATCATACAACAAAAGATTTTACATAGAAAACTTTATTAAACGAGAAATTTTCTATAAAAAAAGAAAACTTTTATTACCGAAAAATTTTTAATAGAAAACTTATATAACCGAAAAAAATTTCTAAAAAAAACATTAATAAACGAAAAATATTCTATAAAAAAATTTATTACCAAACATTTTTCTATGGAAAACATTTATAACCGAAAAAATTTTCTATAGAAAACTTTTAAAACCGAAGATTTTCTATAGAAAACTTTTATGACGGACAAATTTTCTATAGAAAACTTTTATGGCGGACTAATTTTCTATAGAAAACTTGTATGACGGACATATTTTCTATAGAAAACTTTTATGACGAAAACATTTTCTATAGAAAACTTTTATGACCGAACAATTTTCTGTGGAAAACTTTTATGACGGACTAATTTTCTATAGAAAACTTTTATGACGGACTTATTTTCTATAGAAAACTTTTACGACGGACAAATTTTCAATAGAAAACTTTTATGACGGACATATTTTCTATAGAAAACTTTTATGAACGATAAATTTTCTATAGAAATCATTTATGACGGACAAATTTTCTATAGAAACTATAGAACACTTTTATGACTGACTTAGTTTCTATAGAAAACTTTTACGACGGACAAATTTTCCATAGAAAACTTTTACGACGGACAAATTTTCCATAGAAAACTTTTATGACGGAAAAATTTTCTATAGAAAACTTTAATGAACGATAGATTTTCTATAGAAAACTTTTATGACCGACAAATTTTCTAAAAACAATTTTATAACCGAAAAATTTTCGGTAGAAAACTTTATCAAATTGAGGGTTTTCTTTTTAAAACTTTTTTTAAGAAAATGTGTTTTATAGAAAACTTTTTAAAACAGAAGAATAAAAAGTCTTTAGCCTAGAGACTTTTGTGTAGAGTTCTCGTTTTAATCTTGAGGGCAAAAAAATTAATTAAAGTAGAAATAAAAAAAGTTCTAAAAAATATATTGCGTTCATTTTTTAAATTTTTCTCAAGGCCATCCATTCATCAATCATTTCTTTTAACTTGAAAATAATTTGTAATTATCTTAGGAAAAAATTCTACTCTAGATATTGATTTATTAGACTAGCAAGCAATTAAAGTAATTCTCTTTAACTTTTTAGAACCCTGCAGCGATGTATTTTTTTTATTTTTATTTAAACTCAAACATAAAAGCAATAAAGAAAAGTCTAAGAAGTAAAACGTAAGTAGTAGTTCACATGCTCTTCTTACAAAAAGATTTTTTTAAACCTTTAAACTTTGCGTTTTATTCTAGAAAAAAGTTTTAAAAAAAGTGAAATTTCAAAAACAAGTTATAATTATTTGAAAACTTTCGATTTTAAAACTCGATTTAAAAACAGTTCTAAACACTTTCATTTTACATAATTGTTTTAAACAAATACCTTATTAAGTTAAAATTATTTCTTTTTTATTTAAATTAAAACCATTTGTAGGCAAATATTATTGCGTTTTGCCTTAAAAGTTACAGCAACTAAAAAAAAAACAAATAAATTTTTTGGCTTCAACCTGTGCTTGGCTATGAGATTTTAATAAACTCGTTTTAAGCTGTTTTTGAATTTTCTCATTCCAAATCAGTTTTTTAGGTTTATGAGTTTTTTCTAACAATTTTGTTTTTTTGTTGGATTTTATTGAAATTTAAAAGCATGTGTTTTGGTAGAAAACGATTATTTGAGAAATCTATGAGTTTTAAGATAGAAAACTGTAAATTTTATAACCGTTTTTATTGGACATATAATGAGCTGTTAAGTGCATCCATAAAAATTAACATTCCAAGGTTTATGTATAGAACATTTTATTAAACGGAAAATTTTCGTTAAAAGACTTTTTTAAACAAAAAATATTCGTTAGAAAACTGTTTTTTCTAACCTTTACCACAGGTGGACAGGGTATATATAAGAAGATCGTTTCCATACAACATATATTCTGGTTTCTTATGAGTAGCAAAGTTGATTAAACGATATCCGTCTGACCGACCGTATGTTGAAATGGGGTTTTCCAAAGACCCAAAAAAACGACGGGTTCTAGGTTTTAGAATTTTATGTCACATAGTCTCCGCATAAGTTTGCTATTGAAATTCAACCTGATCGGTCCACAAGCCGCTGAGATATGAGAAAAAATATACGACATTCTCTAATTTTACCCACTAATTCCTTGTTGTTTTTTAAATGTTATTTTTCTGTATATCTGGAGAACGGCAGGAGCCAATGTTTTAAAATAAGATACAAACATCTTGGCATCAATACACAAAGCCGAATCTAGCACTCCTGCTTGTTTTATTTTGGCAACTTTAATTCTGTTGGACAAAAAAAAACCATCCTTAGTCGGCTCTCTGCAGTAGTAAAGTAGTCAGAAAGCCGTTTACCTGTGTTGGTGTCAAAATAATAGCCCTCATATAAACGTGAGCAATTTATTTTTGACAGATTGCAACCGGTAGCCTGCATAAAAGCGATATCTATTAAAACAAATTTGTTGAAAATTCTGTGGGTTTCATGGGCAACCGCGTATGTCTTGATATAAAATTTTTCAGGAGAGCCGAAAAAACCATTATAGATTAAACTGTGCACCTTTTGAACTTTCTTATCAGTTAAAAAAATCGGAATGGGTCTATCTGTTTCCAAAATTTTTTAAGAACCATGTAAAGACCGTTTAAAATTAAGCAATTTGGCATCAACATTTCAAAGTCGAAAAAATGGACATGAAAACCACAGAATTTACGTATAACCTTAAATATTTTTATTTTTTATATAAATTTATTTAATTTCAATGTGAAAGCGTTGGTCGTTTTCTAATCGATTATCTCTTATATACAAAATTAATGCAACTACCCTAATGTCTGCAAGCACCAAAATTCAGATATAAGAAATTTTTTAAAATTATTGTGGTCAAACAAAATTTTTAGACAATATTTTCTGCTGCATATCGTAAACAACACATTATGTGACTTTTTTATAATAAATAACCTCAAATGAGTGCTGAATAACCGCCTACTTGTCAAAATCTTATTGACAGCATTATGCCTTTTTTTTAATTTCATTTAATATCATTTAACAATTGGCATTGAACTTTGTTATAAAATATACATTTTTCTAAATTTAGAAGCAAAGTTGTAAAACATGGATATTTTTTTATTCCTACGATTTGTCATCGCAACTGTCATATTAAAAATGTGTTTTGTTACATACCAAAAGGGTATCTATTGTATTTGCTCCTCCTCATATCTATCGTAAGCCCAAGAGTAAAGTCAAGTCACTTAACAAGGTACTTGTCTCAACAAAAAAAACCAACAACAACAGGGCTTTAAAAAACCGCAAGTGCTGCAACATAATGATGACAAACAGCTAACACCAGCAACATTCTACAACAATCTTTTGGTATTCCGTATTCCAAACATTAGAGGAAGAGCCAAAAGAGGGACAAGAAATAACAACATAAACACTTAAGCGAAGTCAACAACATTCTTATGGTTGGAAAATAAAGAAAATGTCTTTAGTCCTTTTTTTATTAACACAAACACAACAACATGCAGCTACTTTAATAACACATAATTCCAACAACAAAAACAACATAGAATACAGTATAAAAAAAAGTAAAATCATAAAACAAAAAATGTTAAAAATAGAAGGAAATAACAATAGCTTTAGGACGGATGGACAGACAGACAGTAAGACAGACGGAAGGAAGGATGGATGGAAGGAAGAACAAAAACCTTCTGCTAATCACAAATAGCTGTTATGCCGCTAAATTTAATTTCAAAAAAAGTGCAAATTTGATGCAGAGTGTTTGTTTTATATTCTTAATAAAACAACATGTACGATCTAACTGAAAATTTAAAACAATAAGGATATTCAGGGGATTTAGCAATAGTACTTTAAAGGTAAATTTTAAAGGGATAAAGACGCATAAGCTCCTTTGTTATAGAAATGAGGCCAGGGAGGCCAAATCATCGCATTCATGATCTAATGCCGAAATCTTCAGCAAAAGTAACTTTTAATCCAAAATACCTTTTAATCAAAAGTACCTTTAAATCAAAAGTACCTTTTAATCAAAAGTACCTTTTAATCAAAAGTTCCTTTTATTCAAAAGTACCTTTTAATCAAAAGTACCTTTTAATCAAAAGTACCTTTAAATCAAATGTACCTTTTAATCAAAAGTACCTTTTAATCAAAAGTACCTTTTAATCAAAAGTACCTTTTAATCAAAAGTATCTTTTAATCAAAAGTATCTTTTAATCAAAAGTATCTTTTAATCAAAAGTACCTTTAACGTACAGAAGTAGCTTTTTTGGTAATAGAGTTGAATTTTGGTAGAACTTGTTTTCTTAAGCTGGGATCACACGATTGCCGCAATGTACCAATTTTCACACTTTTTAATA
This sequence comes from Pollenia labialis, assembly GCA_949318255.1. Taxonomy (NCBI): domain Eukaryota; kingdom Metazoa; phylum Arthropoda; class Insecta; order Diptera; family Polleniidae; genus Pollenia; species Pollenia labialis. The sequence goes on along the minus strand of OX439139.1, from coordinate 159,838,252 downwards.
CCCCAATCGTGTGACCGCACAACCAAATGGCTCATGTACCGAGGACAATATTGTGCTTACTTTTACCAATCAAATGCAACCCTGGTGCGGCAATCGTGTGACTGTTTGCTATGCAACCGCGCGTCAATAAAAATTACAAAAATGCACCAATATTTATTGTGTTCTTGTGCGGCAATCAAACAACACAATACGCGGCAATATTTGCCTTTTTTATGAGATTTGCTTTTTTGTGTTTCTTTTAGTAGGTAATAAAAATAAATATGTATGTACATATTTATTTATTTTGCATTTAAATTTTTTTAATTAATTTTTTTAAGTATGTGTGTATGTTCACAAGCATATTTAGCTGTTCTGTGCGAATATTTTTATTAAAGATTTTTCTATTCGAAACTAAATTTACGAAATTGTTGAACAAACTGTTAGTTTTTCGAATGTCTTAAAAAAATTAAATAAAACTATTCAACAATACATAATTTGTTTAAGTAAATGTTACAAATTTAATTTTTTTCAATTAACAAACCAACAAGAACTTTCAAACAAATAAAAAAGCTACCACAACAGCTGTTTTCGCAGTTAACACAAGTAAGAACAATCGTGTGACTGTGCTGCGGCAATTTTTGTAACCATTTCGCTTTGTACCAACTAGCGGCAATTAAATTTGTTTAAAACAGGGCAAACGTGTGATTTCAGAATATTTGATTGGTGCAATTTCATTATTGTGCGTCAATAAAGCACAATAAAAATTGTGTCATATTGGTGCATTTGCGGCAATCGTGTGATCCCAGCTTTAGTAAGAAAATTTATTTTAGTCAAAATGCAATATCTATTTGTTTGGCAAACGTACCTTTTTAGTACATACAAGCAAACTTTTACGAAAAGAAAAAAAAAATATCCTAAAAAATAATTTTTTGGAAACGTTCGCGTTTTTAACAAACTTTGAAAAATTATTTTTTTTAATTTTTAATATTCCCTTGAATTTTTAAAAATCTTCTTAAAAAACATTGAAATAAATAATTAGTTCATATACAAAAAAGTTCTTTCTAATTAAAATTTTATAATTAAAACCAGCAAAAAATAGTCTTTTGTCAAATAGAAAAATGAAATGCAGCACACTTTCATTAAACATGAACAAAAACCAAAAAAGAAAATGGAATAACCAAACACAAAAGATAAAAGAAAAAAATATTAACACGCAGCATCTGCCAGAAAACCATGAACTTTATTCAATGTTTACATTGTTGCTGGTTCTTGTTTTCATTATATCTGGTATATTTTTTTTTATATTTCCACACAGTATTTCCTTTTCCCGTTTTTAAGCAGAACACATTCATTATCAGGCAATTTAAGGCTCTGTAATTTTTAACAAATAGAATTTTTGACTTGTCAGAATTCTGTTCTACTCGAGAATTAATTTTTCAGCTGTCTGCAAAAAAAAAATTAAACAAAACTTAAATGTCAATCGGAAAATTTTATACAATTTTAAATAATTAAATACAAAAAAAAAACTGCGTCAAATTTTACAAGGAAAAAAATTTTTTTATTGCACAGGGAATTGGCTGTTTCCTTTATCTGTTGTTTATGCTGCATTGTTTATTTGTGTATGTGTGTGTAAGAGAGAAATCGGACAGAGAGAGAGAGAGAGAGGGAGAGCAAAGTGTTTTTTAACGTTTCATGTCCTTTTAAATGCCAATTAATGTTAATTTTTGTTTTCGTTGCAAAACTCTTAAATAAACACATAAAAGAATTTTATACATTTCAACACTTTAACAGAAATTTATTTAGTTGTAATTACAATTTAATCATTTATATTTAACAAATAATTTGAATATTGGATTATTTAAAAAATTTAATTTGAAAAGGGGTTCTTTTGGCTAAAGTTAATCGACATTGACAATCTGTAACTTTGATTTCTCTCTCTCTATGCTTGCAAAAATCCCAAAAGAACTTTTTTAAAATTAAATATTTGTTTCTTTTTTAAATAAAAATACCTTTTTGATAAAAAGTTGAAAATTTTTTTTGTAAAAATTCACTATTTTTTTCAATAGCAATAGTGTGATGTCTACTACAGTGTCTTGGCTGTAAGGAACATACTCCGTAAAAATTTCGCCTTCAAAGAATGTGTAAAGTAATCAGAAAAAAGCAAAAACACTACTGAAAGAACCAATTATTTTACAAGGGATCTCCCAAAGTGAAAGCATTCACATTTAACATTTAAAATGGTACTTGAAAAGTAAGACATTACTTTTATACCTAAATACATCCGTTAAGTAAGTAAATAGTTATAATAAGTTTGAAATATAAGTGATAACACATTACCTTACAAGAAGATACAATGCCCCTAGTTACAATTTCACTATAAAGCATATAAAGAGCAACTTGTTGCCGAATCCATAAAGCTTAATCAATGTGGATGTTAAAAAAAAGGTTGTATATAAAAAATTTTGCAAACTTCCATCCATTTTCAATTAAAAAAAATATTTCTTTATTTTAAGCGCTTTTGCAAATTATCTTACGCAAATAGGAGAGAAGAAAGCTACTAAATAATAAGTTAAAGAAGCTATTTACAGTCAAATCACGATAATTCGTAATCGCAAGGGACCGGCCATTTCTTACGAATTATAGGGGTTTTCGATTTAGCGGTGTTTCGATTTAACGGGGTTAAAATAAAGTAAATACGAATTAACGGAGTTTTAAATTTATTTACTAAAATGACATAAAAAAATGTTCAGATCTTTAGAAAATAAACACACACACAAGGAAAAACCCACGCATGAAAATAGCGGTAAACAAAAAATCATTCTTTCCATGTTTCTGTTGTTTTTATTACGAATGTGGTAGTTAGCAGATAATTACGATTAATAAGAAAAAAAGAGGGTTTTATTTGAAAAAAAAATTACGAATTAGCGTGGGTACCAAAATGTATGGAAATTTTATGAATTAACGAGATTTTTTCAAGGGACGAATTATCGGGAATTAAGATTTATAGGGGTACGAATTAACGGGATTTGACTGTATTTTGAAAAAGTAAGCAAAGTTTTTACTGGTTATATATTCTGGGCCCTTATAAGTCATAATAACATTTTTATGATTCATATTTGTCTGTCCGAGTGTTGGTTGAAATTGTTTTTTCGAAGACCCAAGACATAATAGGAACTATCGATTTCTAAATTACATATAGTTCGGAAATGTTTACAAAAGCTTTTTAAGATTCAGCCAGATCGCTTAAACGTATTACCAATTAATCTCAAATACACCCTTATTTTTTGAAGTCCATCTTTCATCTATAAACTTTATATTTTCACTTTCACCTTAAGTAATCTTAGAAGAATCATAGTAGTTAAAATCAGTTCATAAATGACCGCGTTACAGACAGGATGTTTCCTTAGATAATGGTTTTGGCACAATAACGCTCAAAGCATATGCGCAATGAGGTCCAAATTCGGGTATTATTATTTTCCATATATGTGACCTTCTCCGAGAAAGGGGAACTAGTGTCTAAAAATGAATTTTTGAGAAAAACGCATTTCATCTTATTCTACACCTTTTTAAGGTACCAGAATCCACCCTTAAGTCCAAACCCGTTTTTTGACACACTAGGTGCCTTTTCTCGGAGAAGGTCACATATAAAAATTTTTTGTATTACAGCGAGTGAGCGGTTCGGTAGATGTATGAAAAACACAAACGCTAATATTGTTTGTGTAGTAAATCATTAAAAAAAAACTGTACTTATCCAATTCAACAAAAAGATGAGAACATTTTATTGTTTTTTTTTAATCACAAACTTCGTTGTGTTCGGTTTAGCACATTAATGTTCGTTTATTTGTACTTAGCACCCTGGCTGGTAAAAAAACCAAAATTTTTTTACAAAAACAAAATAGATATACGAAGAAAACAAAAATCTAACGAAAAAAGTTTACACAAACAAAGCATGTGCACAATACTCACACAAGCTAATTTTTGCTAATTTTTTTATCAATGCAAAAAAAGAAAAATTATAGAACATTAAAATATAATGTGTGCCTTCAGAGCCACTACAATTGTTCTGTTTTATAACGAAGAACTGAACACTATAAAATGTTCATTACTTTCTTGAAAATAGTTACCAACGGTATTAAAGGTTGTGTTCGTCTACACAAACAATTAAAATAATAGATATCGTTTCGAGGTGTGTGAGCCGAACGCTGAATAATGTTTGATTAAAAACTGAAACTTTTTTATGTTTCTCTCATTTGCTCGACAACGTCATAAGTCAAATATCGCAAATCTTGTTGTATTTAACTAATGCATAGTAAATCAGGTATTTTATAATGTAATAATTCTTTCATATAAAGATATTGTAAACTCAACTCTTGAGAGAAGAATACTAATTTTCTCTTGCCATTATGCTGTGTGTAAACTAAAAACTTTAAAGTCGTTTTTTGTTTTTGAGTTATTACGATGTTGCAGCATATGAACGATATAAAAAATTTCAAGTATTGAGTGCGCCAAAAGTTCCATTAAAAAAAAGCCAGTTTCGGTCGCAATGTTCTTTTTTTACTTAAAACAATATTTTCTTTTTTAACAAATATATTTTTCCTAATTTCTTACTCATTTACTTCCTCCTTTTGTAGGTGTCTTTATTAAAATATTTACCTGAAAATACACAGAAGAGAAAAAGATACCATTAATTTAATTTCAACTTGATCAGCTCATTAATTAATAAATAAAAAAAAAAGATTATTAACAAAGTGTCATATAATAAAATTAACCCTGTTTAAATTAAAACATTTTGTAAAAAAAAGTTAAGACAACAAAAAATTGTTATTATGAATTTTTTTAATCAATTAATGAGTTTAATTCATAAAAACCATATTTTGTTTTGTTAACAGTTTTTCTTGACAAACAATTATCGAAAAAAAATACATCTATAAAAAAACGACAAAATTAAAAATAGGTCACATTTAAACGTGGTTTTTGTGTAAAACGTTTGAGCACTGGAGCCAAAAATAATAATAAAAGTGCAATTTCTATACAAAATGAGACAGTGTGTCAGTCAGTCGTCAGTCACAACAAAATTTGGCTAAAATTCGACATTTTTTTATTATAAACCTAAATTTAGTTTTTTTCCTTTTCAAGAGAAGAAAGAAAAAAACGCCTCCAAACAAACGGCTCACGTTCAAAAGTTAATTGAACTGATTTCATTTAATTTTTTTGTTTTTTTTTTTTTAAGTTTGTATGACTTTTTTGTTTCAGCTTTGAGTATGACTTTTGGAACATTTTGTGGACTTGGGGTTGTGAAGTGTTTTGTGGTCACTCAAATAGTTTTTTTTTCGTGTTTTTATTTGTAACAGAAGGCGTTTATATGTTTAAATTTCGTTTTTTATTATTATTTTTATGATTTGCTTTTATTGTTGCTGAACTAAAACAATAATTTTAATGGAAATAAAAAAAAGAGTGAAAATTATTATTCATAATGAAATTTAAAATTTAATTTTAGCATTAAAAAAAAAAGTTGTCAGACATTAAAGTATCATACGCAAATAAAGGAATGATTCACTACGTTAGTTCGATGCAAAGAGAAAATTTATTCAGGGGGTATTACAGTTATCATTACTAGGTAATGAATTCAATTAATACCCTTCGCTATTTTCTACTTATGAAAGAGAGATCTAAAGCTGTTTTAAGGTATAAATAAATAAACAGTTTGATCAATAAATATGTGAATAAATAATTATGTTAATTAAATGGGTAAATAGCTGAAGATAATAACAGCTAGCATAACTAGGTAATCAGCCTTATTACGGTTGTCGTCATCGATCAAGTCGTTTTTTGTAAGAGATCAAGGAACACTGGTTGTGTGTTACATTAATCTATTACAAAAACGACACTTTCGATGCGACAACGACAACCGGAATAAGGCTAAATGTATTAAAAGTGATATTTTAATGCTTGGCTAAAAAAGAGAATATCCAAAGCTATTTTAAGAGCAATAAACTAATTGTTAAATAAAAAAATTAATTTGTGGCAAAAAGGATAAATTGCTTAAGTCGGCTAGCAAACTTTGCGTTTATGGAACCTCTATAATCTCTACGTTTAAAAGTACCCACGAGCAAAGTTTCAGTTATTTTGTACGTTAATTTTAATAAGTTATAGCAAAATTACTTTTTGCTTTTCTTTTCTGAATGTGCAATACAATTTGGAATAAAGAGTTTAAACAGAATTGCGTCAAGATCTAATTTTCATACAATTTCACATAAAAATTTATCGTAAAAAGCCGTCGTGAAATAATATCTATTTTATTTTGAGAACGTTTTCTCGTGTGCTCTCACATCTAGAAACTTATTCTCTTAACAATGCTACCATACTTTTATTAATTAAAAAAAAGAACAATTTAGAACAAAATAAAAATGAAGAAATGGGAGATAATTTAAAGTTACAGCCGACGACTTAATAATGGGCTTCTGGATTTTCGCCTAAAGTTGGTGACTTAATTCTGTATAAACATAAAATTAAAGTTTACTTCCGATCAGTGCCGTTAGAAGTATTAAGGAAAAAAACTTAAAAAAAACTTTAACTCAAAAGAATTGATGATTTCATTAGAACAAAATTTTATTTTCAGAAATAACCTTCAAAGCTTAAAATGGCTTTTCTACAAAAGTAAAAAAAAAAAATGAATTAAGCAGTTTTTCCTGATTTACCACAGAAATAATGGCTCATGTTTTTAAAGGCGAAAATGGTTTAAGAGAACAATCTACACCCAGAGAAAAAACATGTTTAAATATGGTCCCCTCCAACAAAACTATTTTTTAAGAAAATTTTAAACATATTATGATTCAAAATTTAACAATATTATTGTCACCGACAACCATATTATGGTTGAACTAGTCCTCCAGCAAGAAACCACAACCATATTATTTTTGCCTCCGAACATGTTATGATAAAAAATAACTAAATCATGTTTAACACTTATAATATCATGGTTGTTTTTCAACCATAGCTTGTTGCTCTTGGAAAGGAGGAAAATACAATTGTAAATTTTAAAACAAATTATTGTCACATTTAACCATAACATATTTAGATGCAACCATTATATGGTTGCAGGTTACAATAATATGGTTATATTAAACATAATATGTTTAAAATTTAAACATGTTTTTCTCTGCGTGCAGTCAGCATGACTTGGTAATGTATTCAATTAATTGCCGTTATTACATGGAGTATTAATGTATTTAAGACCGTAATATGTTAAGTAACGCGTTTTAACGTTTCGTGCTAAAAAAAAATCAGCGCAACTTTGATTTATGTTTTGTTGTTTTAAAACTCTAAGCATTACCATACCCATTACTAAGTTAAGTGGATTGCTTACCAATGCTAATATTATAAAGCTGAAAAGTTTGTATGTTTATATGTTTGAAAGCTAATCTCCGGAACTGACAGTCCGATTTTAAAAACTTTTTCAACAGAATGAAGAATGGTACCTCCTAACGGACAGAAGGTTCCACTAAAAAGCTTAAGATAGGGTTAATGGGGCTCTAAACCTCCTAAACTCAGTAAATATGAATTACCGTTTAAAAAGATAAATATTAAAGCAATCGATTCAAAAGAAAAACAAGGTGTACGCTTTTCACCCTCCATTCCGCCTCCAGTCTATCTGCCCGCTCGCGTTTGCTACACTTTACCACCTAAAAAGCAGGACCGATTTTGATGAAATTGGAAATATTGGTTTTTTATTTTTTTAAAACTAAGACCAGAGATAGATCAGCGTAAATAAAACGCGCTCAGGGTTTATATTTCTTTGAAAGCCTAGGAATATGAAGGGGCAGATGGGTAATTTCCGCCTATTCGTTTTTAACGGAATTTGAAACACATGTAGATCGATCTACATACAATAAGGCTTTATATCTTTATCAAACCTTGGACCAATAGAAAACAGAAAATCAATTTTTTCCTTTCCGACTGTTGGTCAAAAATTAACTCTGGGCGTTGAAAGCCTTGGGCACAGCTAGAATTCAATAAATTGTAATGAATATTATTTTTTGCAATCTGAAATACAAGCAAATTAATATTTTTCCTTATTTGAAGAAGATTTTGAAAAGAAGAATATTTATTCTCTTGAAAAGTTTAAAGATAGAAACGAGATTATTTTAAAGTTCTTCTACATTAAATTTAATTATTTGCTATGAAGCAAACTTTAATCAGTCTTTGATTTAATTTCTTTAATTAAATTTATTCTTTTTAATTTGCCAGTCATAATCTGACGTAATTTTACAATAAAACAACTTAAATTTGTTTCTACTTAAAATAAATAAATTTACTATTGTTTAAACAAAATTGCGTATTAAGCAGAAGACATCACTATTTATTTTTGTGTAACTATTTTAAATATTTTTATGAATCATTTTTTTTAATATTTTGTTTGTTTTGTAAAAACTATCAAAACAATAAATTGTAATACATTATTTGGGAAGAGTTCTTTTAAAATTTAAATAGATATTACATTTTATTTATATCTTTGGCTATTTGGTAATGCTTAATTATGTTTGAACAGTTTAAAAGGTTATTCTTCAAATTAACCTTTTTCTCAGAATCAAAATTGAAATAGGGAAGGGAAGTAATTAGATTGAATTCATATAATTTTCAATAAATCTGAAAAAGCTTAATTGAAAATTAAAGATTTTAGACATGACAAAAGAAACCTTTTAATATTAATAATAAAAATAAAACTTTAAGGAAATTGTATTATGAATTGGGTTGAAGAGCAAAATGTTTGCAAAAGACAATGAGAAAAATATTCAAATTGTTTTAAAAATGTTCACCTTCTCTGAACAAAAGACGCATGTGTTAAAAACAAACCCTTTTTTTCTCAAAAAAAAAAAAAAAAATATTTGCATAACCTGACCTTGAGCTTGATTAAAAAATAAGAGGAAATATTTGGTAGTTTTAGCAAAACCAAGATCTTTAACAAGATGCTTATAATTTCTTTTTATCTTTATTCTTAACTCTTACTTCCTAACCCTTCATGCCATAGCTATTTACAGAAAACTAAATTGAAGTTGAAATTTCATTTTAGGAAAATTTTCTATAGAAATTATTTAGATCTTGAAATACGTTTGAAATCCATATTTTTTGCAATGACCTCTTAAATGTTTTTCGGTTCTAACAAAAATTTTATTCTTTTACACAAAAAGGAAATCTTATTTATTTATTAAAAAACAGCCAATTTTTTCCACAATTTTTATTTTTAAATTAGGCTCAAGTTCATCAAATTAAATTTTTTTAATGAATTATTGATAATTTTTTTTATTCTTGACTGAACGGGGATTTGAGCTCGGGTCGAACTTACATGCATCGAGAATAACCACATCATCAGAGTTCTTTACAGTTTTACCCTTCCCGCCACAATATTGTGTTTTTTTTTTCGCAAAAACTCCTTTTTTTTAAGAAGAAACATATGTTTTTGCAATCTCTTAATTTGTCAAAAAGTAGCTGTTTTCACTTAGTAAAAGGAAGTCTTTCTTCATACATAAGGAGGAACTACACAAAAATTTTATTTTATACAAACGCTCTATTTCCCGATAAAAATTATCTAATTATAACCAAAGTAAGAAGTTGTTTTTTATACAAAAAGTTCCTTTTTCTACAAACCGTATTTATTTACTTGAAAAGTTTTATTTCTTGCTTAAAAAATTTTGTCTGTTTTAGGAAAAGTCTCTTTTACACAAAATGTCGCTGTTTACAACAAATTATTTTACAAAAAAACGTTTAAAAATAAAAAGATTATTTTTCTGGAAAAGTTCAAAAGTCAGTTTTTAAGCAAAAACTTCCTTTTCAAAGAAAAATACCCCTTTTTTTATACAAAAAACTACTGAATTGCACATAAAAATCTATATTCCTGTAGGTTCACATTCCTCTACGGATTTTAAACAGTAAATACATTATTTTATGTTTCAATTCTGAATGCGAAAATTTCGATTTGTTCTTTAAATAATTGTTTTGAAATTTTCACTTTCGCTTTCTCTTATTCTGTAAAAAAAATATGTTGTTTAAACGTAATTTTTATTATCTTTAAAGCTGGAGGTATACAACACGCATTCTATGCTTTTTCGCATCCTACATAGTTTTCGGCTTTTGAAGGCACTGTTGCAACAAATCGGTTGTTTTTGAGGAATTAAATTTTATTTTGATCTGCAGTGATGCCGCGATGCATGTAACTTTAAGCGAAACACGCCAGAAGTGTATGCTGGAGTTCCAGCACAGCGGGGGAAAGAAGTAGCAAGCAGGCCTTCTGGAATCCTTTATTTGTCAGACACAAGGTCTTATTGCCCCTTCCATATTCATACATTTTTTACACGCGATGTCCTAGCTAGCCAAAGCTTTTTGCGTTCCCTTCTTCAGTAGGCCTGATTTAACCTTCTTTATCAGTTTAATTCTTTTTTTACTTTTTGCATTTTTATTTAATGAAAAAGGTCAACAAGAAATAGAAAGACAAAATGAAAAAACAAAAAAATGTACTTTGGACTTCAAGAAGAATTCTTGACATAAGTACGGAAAAAACAGAAGTTAGGAAAAACATGTAAAATCAATTAAAATGGATAATCATTCAAAAAAAGCTAATTTCGATCTACCAAAGGTTAATATACAATTTGGTTTAAGGATTGATGCTTGACTATTGACGTCAGCAGTCGTCGATGTCTGCGAGTGTAAGACGGCAAATCCATCTGAGGAGATCGAGTGGTTGTGATCGAAACATGTCATACTAACCAGGCGCCTGGGTTCGAATCTCAGGTCAGTCAAAAATGAATGATTATCAATAACAATTTTAATTAATTTTCATGTTATAAAAATCCTTTCTTCATAAAAAATAATTTAATGAAAACTAAATTTGATGAACTTAAGCCTGATTAAAATATTAAAAATTTGGATTAAAAACCATAAATAGTTCAACAAAATAACCACAATTCTAATTATTGTTTTTGTATTTGTTTTTTTGTCGTTCGAATGTGATTTTTTTGAAACGGTTTATCGGTTTTATGGATACAAATAAAGTACGTGCATAGAATGCATGTAAAAGAGTGTAAGTAGGCCTTCCTGAATGGGCAAGTGAGTCTTGGATCTAAAAAAAGGTCCATGGAGATCTTACAGAAGACATCCATAAATTTGTCGCGGGGAGCTTAACAATTTTAAAAAGCAGTGGCCGACACATACTTTTACAAAATTTAAGTTGTGTGTGCATGCGCCCATGTCAGCTTTAAAAATAAAGAGAGAAAATCGATGGATTTCTAGACAATTAATAAAGCAGTAAATTATTTTCTTTATTCTACCCCTGGCCCAATAAGTAGGTCTTCGCGAAACGCCTGCTCATTCTTGCAGATTTTTTTAGTGCAATTGTTTTTGACATATTTATCATTTTTTAAACAAAGAAAATTATCTTTGTTTTTCTATTGTTACATTGTTATAGTCTTGTGCAGCCCTTCTAATTGGACCATGAGTCTACTTACTAGACCGGCCTTTAGACAAATTCATAACTGGTAGGCTCGCCTCAATGCGCTTTAGAAAATGTTTACTTTGGATGGCAGAACCAGTTGTAGCGTTAAACGTACTTTAAAGTATACTTTTCAATCTATTTAAACATTTTACACAAATTATTTTTCACTTTCAAAGCGAAATTACACTTAAACATATTTTCATTCAAGAAGAAGACTAGAAGAAACAATTTTTGGCAAGCAAACTGGATAAAATGCCAAGGAAAAAAATAGCACATGGGCTGTCAAGTAATAAATACGCCTTAGACCGGCCTATTGTAATTTATGATGGCTCAATTTACTTTTCTAACAAAAAGAAAGAGAATTTTTTTTCTATTTTTTTTTATTTTATTTTCAAACATAAATATTTTCTATTTTTAAATCATATCTTTTTTAAAACTTTTTCTTTCACAAAAAATCATGCAGTATTTCTATTTTTAAAAATCTTTCTATATTTTTTTCATTTAACAATAAAATTTACTGTATTAATACATTTCTTAATCACAAATTAATCAATCAAAGTTAATAAAAACTATTTTGCAAATTTACATAGAAATGAAACTAAATTTCTTTCTAAAACTAAAAAAAATACTTTAGTTTCTTTAATAAAAAAATTGGAAAGACAAAAAAATCTTTAGAAACAATGGAAACCATAAACTAAATAGAAACAACAACAAAAAAAATATGAAAAAAAAATTTAAAAAAACCTTAAACCGTAACATTTGCAAGGTGTTTAATTTATACAAAAAATCGATTTCTATACAAATTGAAGTAAAACTAACTAAAAATTTAATTTAAATAAAATTTTGGGAAAATTAAACTTTGATTATTGCAATCGATAATTTTTTTATTTTATTTTGTTTTTTTTTTAAAGTTTTATTTGTTTTTGCTGTTTTATCAAAAATTATTTTAAAGAAAAGTTTGTCTTAAACATTTTTGGCTACTTTTTTTCTTCTTTGCACGAGTAATATGTCAGAGAACTTTTTCAATATCACTTTAATTTTTTTTCGTAGTTTTTTCAACTCAATTTTAATTCAGTGGTAAATAACGAGTTCAAAACTAGACACAGCCAACCACGAGAAAAAAAGTTTTAGTTCAAATGACATGTAAAATAAAAGTTTGCCAGCTTAAAAATGTAGAAAACTAAAAAATTTATTTGGTAATATCAAGAGGATTTGGGGGAGCAGTCAGTCGAGCTACAAAATGTCCTAAACTAAAGCATGTATACGACATGAATTAGTTATAAGTTATACACCTTAAAAAAATACTGCAGTATATTATAAGGTTTTTTTTTGCAAATAAAAACTATTTTTAAGCTGTAGCATTTATAACCATTTTTTTCTATAAATAAATCTGGATTTGTCATCTGCACTAAAGTCAATATTATGACAAAACGCCAAAAAATATACTCTAAAATACAAACCGTAAACACTCATACGTTTGCATACAAACACACACATATACGACGATAAAAATCTACAAAACTAATATGGCCACCAAAAAGAAACAACAAAAAACAAAAAAAGGACATTGAACGTATTACATACTTAGAAAAGCAACAACAAAAGCAATAAAAATCCAAATAGCAAATGTTTATATACATGTTTGTGTGTTTAAAAGTTTATAAAAAAAATTTAATTTTTTGTTGTTGTTTTAGTTATTTGTGCATATAAATCACAAAATTTAAAAGCAACTGTAAAAATGAGAAAAAGAAATTGCATCCCTTTCAGTGTTGCCATTACGTAGGTAATTACCTGAATTGGGTGCAATCTTTCCCGTCGTGGGCAGATCATAAGTAATTTTATATTCTTTCGTTTTAAAGCACTAACTGCCGTATTCATAATAAAATTAAATAGATTTGAATTGTTTCAAATCTTATTTTATTTCAAAGTTATTTTATTTTTTATCATTACGGCAGTAAAAGTTATATTAGAGTAATTAACTCAAGTCACCAATTTTAGTCTTTCAAAAGTGCGAAAATGCAAAAAAACACATTTTAGTTGAATATTGAAAGCAAATAAAAAATAACTTTTTAGCCAACCGTTTCATTACCAAAAAGGAGATATTTTTTAAAGTGGTTAGATATGAATATTACATTGAAATTTTTTCTAAAATGTGAAAAAATAAAAATGTTGAGTTAATACACTATTGTTGAACAAGTGCAATATGGTATGTATATTTAAAAAAAGGTTGGTAATGAATGGCTCCAACATGAGCCCAACATGAACTTCATAGCGATTTAGAAAGCATTCAAACCAAGGGCCCTTACGGTTATAAGTTTTATTTAAAACATTTCTTTTAATCACTTTTTCCTGAATTTTATTTTTCTCTAAGAAAATAAAAGCAATTTCCTGAGTTTTATTTATTCCTACACACAGAAAAAAGTCAATGTAAAATCGTCGAAAACAAGGATGATTCTACAGTTTTCGGTAGTGATTTTGCTTCATAGTTACTTTATGTTAATTTAACATGATTGTACAATAACTTGCGAACAACATTATTTTCTTTTAAGATAACTATAATTCATGTTAATTTAACTTTCCTGTTAAGTAAGAGCAAAGTTACATTTAAATTGAAATAACACTCCGAATCACGTTGAATGAAAATTATTACAAGTTGAAACAACAAAGGCAGTCCATGTAACAAGGATCATCATACTTATGCATGTGGTACTTCTCTTTTTGTTTGATTCTTTTTTTTTATATTTTTGAAAAAAAATCGTTATTTCCAGTCCCTGATTCAAAACAAAAAGCAGCGTAGGGGAAAATTTAATTTTTTATCAAAGTTACTTTTGGATATACAAAATTTTATTATAAACAAGATTTCTCTATGGCGTGCTAATTTCCCAATTTTTTTTTTTTGGTAAATACACTGAAATTTATTGTTGAGGTAAATATAATTTAAATTTTTTATTTTGCCATTTTCAGTTAATTTAAAAAACATTCTGTCGTCTAAAGCCATTACAGGGACAACTAAAGAAGACATACACAGAAACATTTCTTTGATAAAATGAAACGTAAATTTGATATTATGTTTAGTTTTCTTCAAATCGGGTACTTTTGCTTTATTGCAAGTGTAATTTTTAATATTGCTGGTGGCAACACTGATCCCTCTACCCCCACTCCATTTTACATATAAAAATGTATCACTCTCTTTTTTGGGCCAGACAAAAACAAAAGAATGCAAAAAACAACTCAAAAGTGTAAAAAATATTTTTTTTTGTTTTTTGGCAAGAGTTTGTAAAATATAAACTCTTTAAAAGGGAAGCAAAAAAAATTGTAATAGTAAAATGACCACAGAGAGAAATAAATTACAAAAAAAAAAAAATAACGGTGATTCTAGGGAACAGAATCAAGAGTGGTGTTGGTATGAGTGAAGGTTACATAAGGGAGGCGCAAATAGATCTCTTCGTGTGAATTAGGAGAATACTCTTACAAAAAAATATATACATATAAAAAGTAACACTAACAATTATTTTCTAATGTCCGTAATTTCTACAAAAAAAAAAGCTGATCGTATTCGTACCTAACAGTCATCTTAACCTATTTCAATGTTTATTTCTCCTACGTGTTTTTACCTTCAGTTTAAAATATGGCAGCTTTTACACCAATTTGTGTAGATTTTCATTAAAAAATTAGTTACAAAAAAAAAAATTAGGCTTAGGATTTTTTCGCGGTAGTGGCTCGAATAATTGCTTCTTTCTAATTTCTTTTTTTTTTAAGCATGAATTCGGGATAAAATCAACTTTATATTACATGATTCAATCTTAGTTTTACTTAAATCAATCTCATTTTTGAATTAAAACAATTTTATAATTCTTGAATCAAGCGCATTTTGAGATTGATTCAATCTTAGTTTTACATAAATCAATCTCTTTTCGGATTATTTCAAGTACGAAATCGGGATTGAATATGGATAATTTAAGAATTTTGAGATTAAAAATCCATACCTGAATCAATTTTTCTGTACTTGATTCAAGAAAATCCGTACTCACCGTACTATTAATACCGCTTCGGATTGATTTGAGTACGGATGGATTGATTTATCTTTTGAGTGTAGCAGATGTAAAAAGGTGTTGCAATTGCGAATGCATGTTTCATATTATTTCAACATCTTCCATGCGTTCCTCTGAAATTAATGCAAGTGTAATAAGGCTTAAAGTCAACATGTTGCATTACAAAATGACATGTAGCGATTTACATCACTATTGCAATGCTTTAATTGAAATGCTTTTATTTTATGATTTAAAAACAAAAAAAAGTAAAGTAAAAGTTTATTAAAAATTCGGGAAACAAAAATATGTCCTTTTTGCCCTATACCCAGTTTTTAGACAAAAATCCCTACGTGTAGGAAATTTTCCTACAGTTAAAAACACTTTTTTGGATCATCTTTTTTTGGAGCCATCCTAATATATATAATTGCTGAAAAAGTAGCATGATGACTTCTCATTTATTCTATTATATATGAACCTTTTAAAATACCATGATATGGTCAAAAACATTCACACATGTATCTTAAGTGCCCAGAAGTGTTGATACAGACAGTAGTACTCTGTTTTTTTTCCAAATTTGTTTTATTTTAAGGGGTATAAACATGATCATTATGTTCTATGCCAAACACATGGTGCTTGACATAATTTCTAAGCTGCTTTTATTTTCCATCCAGCATCGTCGGTGTTACACATACGAACAAAGTTTTTACTCATCTGTCAACATACTTGGCTAGAATTTTGATCGTGGCTTTTAAAAATATTAAGGAGAGTCCCTGTTATTCTTGGGTATTAATAAAGTAATAAAAAAAAACTGAAGTAAGAAAGAAAATGTAAATCAATTAAAAATAGATATTCATTCAAAGCAAATTTCGATCTACCAAAGGTTAAATACAATTTGGTTTAGAGATTGATGTTTGACTATTGACTGCCAGCAGTCGTCAATGGCTGTGAGTGTTAACTGGCAAAACCGTCTGAAGAGATTGAGTGGTTACAATTTAAAACATGTAAGGGTAACCTGTCCGTGAAAGCCTGGGTTCGAGCCCCACTGCAGGCAAGAATGAAAAATTATCAATAAATTTTAATTAATTTGATGTTGAAAATTCCTTTATTCATTAAAATAATTTAATGAATATTAAATTTAATGTACTTTAGCCTCATAAAAAATAGCAAAATTTGGATTAAAAACCATAAACAGTTCAACAAAAATAACCACAATACCAATAATTGTAATCAGTTAGCCAAATAACTTTATTGATTAATTTTTAACTCAAAAATCTCTTTTTTTTATACAAAATACTGAATTAAAGCGTATAAAAAATAATCCTTAAATTTCTTTACGTTCGTATAATAGAAGATTGACTAGACCGAATGACTAGAATGATTGCATTGGTGAAAAATGTTATAACTGTCATGTTGTAACGTCACTTGTATGGAATTATGCGAGTTAATTTACAACCTTGTTTAGAGAGAGAGAGAGAGAGTTTCCATTCTAGATAATCTTCTTTGGTCTGTATTAAGTAAGTAAAAAATTCCAAGAGTACTCGATTTTTTCTAATAAGGGAAGCCTTTCTCTGCTCTTAGCAGTAAGTAAAATCATTTGTTTAATTTTAGTTTTCAGAACTGCAGGGCATTTTTACAAATTTATGTCTTTATAACCGGATAGCATGAGTGTATCTCTTTCAAATGCAGTGGATAAAACAGTTTAGAAAAGGATTTCATATCATCAACAACATGTTTAGAAAGATGCTGCTCTTGTTAAAAAAAAATTATGGTTTTCATTTCTATTTGTTGTTTGTCCAAAGGAATAACAAGCACCTGCTGTATTTTTTGTTTGATGTTTTGGGGTTTTCTGTGTACATATGTGCTAAATTTTATGTTCTGTCAGTTATTTTTGGGATTTATTTTGTTATAAATTTATCTATTTTTGCTTTAGTGGTATTGCATTAAATGTTTCAGGATATCAAAAAAAAAAAAATATTAAGTTCTAAGAGGGATTAAGTAAAGAATATTTAAAATATTTTAAATGAATTTGAAAATCATGTTTTGATGTTATATTTAAGGTGCTTTTTTGTAAAGGTACTTATTATTAAAGGACTTTTTGAATAAGATAATTTTTTTTAAATATACTTTTTAATGGCAACTCTTTCAAAGGAACTTCTTTTGTAAAGCTAATGTTTATCAAAAGTTATTTTGACTAAAAAGTATGGATTGTAAAACGTGTTTTGTTAAAGGAATGTTTTTTTGTAGATTGGTTTTTTGCAAAATTACAAAAATATATTTTACAAAACGCCCCTTTTTTATTCGAAGAAATCTCTATTTGTAAAACTTTTTTGGTGAAATAAAAATTTAGCTTTTTCAGAATAAGTACCAGTTTTAATCTGATTGTTGATATTAAAATGTCCAAAGTGTAATACACAAAAGTATAAGTGAGCGGAATACGTCAAATATTCGTATTCCGGCAAATATATGTACGTCTAACATGTTCTTAAAGTCGAATATCCTGCTTCCACTTTCCCTTACGATTTCTGTTTCTTATTCATAGCAGAAGATCTCTATTTAACTTTAACACAAACAGAGTCATATTTTAAAGTACCTTTTTCGTAAAAATTACATTTAATCGGGCTTAATAAAAAATATATGAAATGTTCCTGCTTCCAAAAAACTTTATTCTGTTCACGAAAAGCATTAAGTCCCGTACAAATTACACTTCTAAAATGTCGAGGCTTGTACAATTGCATTTGAACACGCATTCAAATAATAGAAAATGTTCAAACCCTATTCATACTTTAGTGTATTTGCCACAAGCCAATACTGAAAAGTAGTGTAGACGATCAATTTACGTAAGTGTGTGAACTTGTAAAAGAAAAAACAAGTAAGACTTTGAGTGTTTATAATTCTTATTCGCTTTAGGGTTTTATTTGTTTAATATTTTTGGCTTTTCTAAAATCTTTGGAAAAGGTTTCCTGATGAGCTGGCATAAGCAACCAGTGCATAGAAGCTGGCTTTCCCTCAACAATTAATTTCAGTGTATTTATCAAATATGAAAAACTGGGAATTTAGCATGTCGGAAATCGTATTAATAATACATTTTTTATTCCCGAAAATAACTTTGATAATAAAAAAAATAAATGCTTTGCAAGAATAAAAGTGGGAGAATAAAAAATTCTCTCAAAAATTTTCAAGGGAATGAAAAATACACACAACAATGAGAGTGAGAATACAAATGCACACATCCTTTATTGCTTTACGAAATATTTTGTATGTTAATTTCTCTGATAATATTGCAACAACAAATCTTTGCCAAAAACAATTAATTGTATGCGTACGATACACATGTAAACATAACAAATGTTTACAGACTGCCGACTGGTAATTTTCAAATTCTAGAAATAAAGACATTTTGTACTGTATTGAAATGTTTTAAAAACAAAAAGTACTGTCTGGAGCAGGGCTGCCAGAAGTTTTCAGCAAAAAATCTTAATTTCACCAAAAAAAAATCTTATTTTTGAAGGAAAAATCTTATTTTTGGAAAAAAGTAGTTTTTTTATTATAAATAATAAAAACCATTCATATTTTATTTAATACATAAAATAAACAAAAAAAAACATTACAAAAAATTTTATTTCTTATACCAAATTGTACTATTTAGATTAAAAATTTTTAAATGGGAACAAATAAGGTTTTTTTAATTGAACCTAACATTCGTCTAGACAAAATAAAAAGTCTTGTTTTTGGGGAAAAAATCTTAAAATCTTTTTTCGGTTAAAAAATCTTAAAAAATAAGGTAAAATCTTACTTCTGGCAGCGCTGGTCTGGAGTTATTTTTTTTTTTTGGAATTCTTGTACCCTCACAACAATTTTTAAATTGTGCGATAAACAGTAGCGTATAGCATTTGTCCTTGTGGACACACTCGTTTGCCTTGAGTTACTTAAATCGGTAACTTAAATGGGAAAAGTCCCATTTTACATAAAGCTACTTAGCTCCTTTTTTCTAGAAGTGCATTATCTTTTAAAACGGTACATTTTACAAAAGGGCTATACATTCTAAAGAACTTCTAAACAGAGACTAACGTTCTAAAAGAGCACCACTTTACTAAAAAGAGAAGTAAATGAGGTTTAAAAATGAAACTTTATCAAAAAGAGTACTTCTTTTGATACTTTTTCTAAATAAAATACCCTTTTTCCATCCATCCTTTCCGATGCTGTTTTTATGGTACATATTTTGAAAATTTCTTTTTGTACCATTTGCTCTACCGCTTTTAATTTTACTTTGTTTTTTTTTTTTGATCATATTTTCTATAATAATAAAATATTTGCGGTTTTCTTTTGTGTTTTTAGTATTTTAAATTATTTTTTCTTTTGGTTAAAAAATAAAATATGAATAAATTTCGGTTTGTTGTAAAAACACATGCTACACATTTTATGGTCAGAATAAAGGATTTCTCTCCGAAAAAAAAACAAAAAGGAAGTAATGGAAATTGTAGGAAATTTAATAAATCAACTTTAAAAAGAGAATATTCAACAAATTTTTTTTTAACTACCATTAAACATTTATTAAAATTTTGTAAATTTTATTGTGTAATTTTTTTCATTAGCATTCATAAAAGTTTAACAAAAAGTTCATTGAACTAATAAAACTTATGAAAAACATACGAAACTGAAAACAAGTTAAATTTAAAGCCCGCAGTGTTGATGATTTTTTAAGTTTTTTTATAAAAATATTTATTATATTTTTGTACTTGTACCCTTATTTGAGATATCAAGCATAAAATAAGAATAAATTTGTTTTCGCCAAAAATAAGAGAAAAAATACCTTAATCAGCAAAAAATTACAAAGGATATAAAAATAAAAAACAAATTCTGCTTATAAACTTTAAAATTATTTCGGATATGTTAAAGACATGAAGATGAAAATGGAAGACACAGTTAAAGCTTGCATTTTATTTTTGTATTTTGCCCCCAAAACAGAATACGCATTGCTAACAAAAGTAAAAATAAAGAAAATAAATAAACTTTTACCCTCCAAACAACAATCTTATGATTTAAAAGTTAAAAAAAATACGTAAGAAAGTAAAGTCGGTAAAGCCCGACCATTAAATACCCTACCGCTCAGTGTATATAGAACAATTTTCGAGAGTGTTGCCTCTTTGGGACCCATGGAAAGTAAATAAAGAAAATAATTTTTATAGGAGTTCCCTGTGCCGAATATTATCTAAATATCAACATCTATATAACTTTAATTCGTCTGGAAGCGATTTTCGAGAAGGGATTTATATTTATTTTGGACATACCAATACAAAATCTGACCATGATAAATAAAGTTGCTATTATAAAAGTTACCGCTGCCAAACTTCATATCCAATACCAACATTTATAAGAAAGTCATGGCAATTAAAGCTTTTTTCGGAATTGGTATTTGCATAGGAGCTATGGTCAAATATAGTCCGATTTAAAAAATTTGTCATCTTAATGCCAACATAATAAAACAGTTTATTGGCAAGCTCTCTATTCCGAAAAGAAGTTTGTATGTTTACATTTGAATCAATTGGCTTCGTCCTTATGCCAATTGAAACGTACCAGCAGGAAGGATGGACGTACGAGCTTAGTTAGATTAATTCAAAAGTGATTCTGAGTCGATCGGTATACTAAAAGATGGTTCTAGGAACAATACTTTAAGGTGTTACTTACATGAGCACAAACTCATAATATCCTCTCCACTTTTGTGGCGTGGGTATAAATAAGAAGAAAACTTTATTTTTGGCTTTATTTCACGGGATGGCTGACTGAATGGCTGGCTGTAAAATTGACTACAAGCCCAGACATTGACTAGACATTTGTAAAATACAACAACTTCTCGCACAACATAAAAAAAATGTATATAAAAATATACGAGAATGTTCTACTCCGTATAAATTCTGCAGCATCAACAGCAGCAGTAAATACACCCATATTACACCAATATTATGGTCCTTTTTTAAGTATTCATGTCTTGTACTCTATCTCATACTTCGTTAACATAAAGCATCAAAAACAACAACGACAATAATAATAACAACAAAAACATAAATTTTCTTTAACTACTGTCTGACCTTCTACTTTCATTTTGCTATTTATGCTGTGACTGTGTGTTCTCTCTCTGTCTCTCTAACACACAAAGTTCAATTCTATTATTTTATACGCATCTCATATTTTATTTTTATATTAAATTCATTATTTTTATGTGTGAGGCTGTGTTTGTTGTTATTGTATTGAAAAATCAGCGAAAGTAATTTTTGAAAATTTGCCAAAAAATATATTGAATTGTTCTGCAGGATAATAGCAGAGGAATTTAAATTCAAGGATTGTTTAAAGTACAAATTTAAAAATTTAATTGTAAAAATAACTTTAAAACTTAAAGGAAGCAAACTTAGGCAACATTTAATACAAAATAGTAAAAAAGAAACAAAATACTTAAAAGACTCTTTTGAAAACCTTAAAAAGTACTTTTTGAGGTAGTTGTTCATATGAATTTAAAAAAAAACTTTGCTTTTTAATTTACATTCTTTTTATAGAAATTTAAAATACCTAAGAATTGTTTTATATATTCTTATACCAAAAAGTAGTGCTTTCTTTTTTTGTTTATAATAAACTTAAAGATAGAGCCGTATTAAGAAACGTACTACTCTTTTCGAAAAAAAGTAATAATTATTTTTATTATAAAAAGTACCCTTTTAGGATTATAATTACAACTTTAAAAAACCACATCGAAAAGTGTTTTGTAACTTCACGGTAAAAGTACTTCTTCAGAAAAACATATTTTTGTAATAAGGAATACCAGTTAAAGTAATTTAGAAAACTTTCGCATTCAAAATTAATGGAGTTTTAAAGAAGCATTTGTCTTTTCCAGAAACGCACTTTTTTTTAGATAAAAGAGAATCTATTGAAAAGAAAAACCATTTCTTAAGAATAACATTTTATAAAAATGTACTTTCAAAAAACGTACCTTTTTACTTAACACAACCTGTAACATACAAGAACTTTTTAACATAAAAGTACTTTTTTACATAAAAGTACTCTTTGACATAAAATTACATTTTAATATAGTCCTTTTTAATATAAAAGTATTTTTAAACATAAAATTACTTTATAAAATAAAATTACTTTTTAACATAAAAGTACTTTTTAACATAAAAGTTCTTTTTAAGAAAAAGTACCTTTTAAAATAAAAGTACATACTTCTTAACATAAAAGTACTTTTAAGCATTAAAGTACATTTTAACATAAAAGTACTTTTTACATAAAGTACCTTTTAACATAGAAGTCAAAGAGTCAAAAAATTAATTTTTACAAAGAAATTCCTAGAATTTAAAAAAACAAACATGATTGTTTGTTAAACCGCAAATATTTGTTTATTTTATTGTTTGTTATTAATATTAATTATGTAAATTAGGGTAACTGGTTCTTCATTTAGTAAGTAACATACGTCGTCATTTATATTTTTTTGTAAAAATGTGTAATAATGTTAATTTATTTATTTGAATTCCCCTTATTTATGAAATCTTGCTTTTGATTCATTTATTGTTCTCTGAAACAAGAGTAAAAAAATGCAATTCCTTAACATTTTTAAGATTTATTTTTTTTGTTTGCTAAAACTATCTCTCTCATTCGCCAGCTGATAATTGTTCATTAAGCCGTTAGTCATTCTTGTTGTAAATGTAGAACTATTATTTTAAACAAAAAAGGTTTTATACAACTAATTATTATTAAACTATATATAATTATAATTGAGTATTAGTCGGGGTTCGAATTTATTTATCATCTCTTAATTTTTGTCCGTGTAAAGAAATTACTTTAAAGAAATATTTTATTAAGATAATGACTTTATTTACAGAAACCAACGTAAAATTAAAAAAGCTTAAAATTAATGAAATTATTTTTCGATTGATAATCATTTCGCCAACTTTGCCACATCCTGTAGCAAATCATCAATCATAAATTATAATTAACACTCTTCTCAATAACAGATTTTCCATTTTTTATTTTCATTAATTTAGTTTTCTTTTACTACACCAGCTTTTATTTAAAAAAAATCTATAAAAATTATTAATTCGATAAATGTAAATCATCTTTTTCAAAATTGACATAAAGATAGACGAACAGAAATTAAGAAAAAAAAACAAACAACACAAATTTTATTGCAAATCGAATAGAGAGAAATTTTAAACATTTAACGATTGTCCATTTTATTTGGTAAGAAAAAATGTTTTAGAAATTTTTCAATATTTTTTGCTTTTGTTTTTTTTTTTTTTGATCATAAAAAAAGTGTAACACGTTGTTTTGGTATTAATGTAATAATACAATCAATAAAATTTGAAAAGCAATTACAGCTTAAAATTATTTTTAACCAATCAGAAGCAAAATTTTTTCCTTTTTTTAAAAGGATTTTGACTGAAAGAAGGTATTAGCTCTTAATAAAATAATTGTCTGTCTGTTTTGGTACTGTTCCAAAAGTAATATCAAACAGTTCGATTTCCTTAGCTGAATTAAGCTTTTAGGCTATACAATTAGAGAAAAAAATTTGTTTTTTTTTAATATATAAAATTATTTTTTAATATTTAATAAAATATTGTAATTTTAATTTAATTCAGCTAAGCTGAATTGGAATTTTATAATTTTTTTTAACAAAAATTTATTATTACAAGAGATCATCTATGCAGCTGAATTTGAATTTTTGTAAAGAAAATACAAATTTCTTACAATTACTGAAAATATTGGCTGCGACATTAATATTCTCTCAGCTTCATTAAGTTCATAGGTTGTCATATGAGAAATATATTTTGAATTTGTAAAATATGTAGCAAAATATTTATTTTAAATACAATTCAGCTCAGCTAAATTGAATTTTTTCGTCCAGACGTTGGAAGATAATTAAGCAAGGTATAAAGTTGCCTACCGATTTACCTAGTTAAATTAAGTTTAAATCTCATATATTAAAGTTATGTAATAAATTTATATAAAATATACATAAATTACTTTATTCAGCTAAGCTGAATTGTTTTTTATATTTTGATAAATAGTTATTACGAAAAATTTTAAAATTTTATTAAAAATTTAATCGCATTTGTCTAGCTGAATAAAAACTTTAATAAGAAAGAACATTTTACAAAATATAGAGTTTAATAAAATTTCATTAAATGTTAAAATAAATGTATATTCTAATTTACTAAGCTGAATATAGTTTTAAGGCTATAATATTTTATGACATTTATTATATCATAATCTAACTATTCGCACCTAATTTACTTTTTAATTCAGAAAATTGTTTTTTCGATTTTCTTAGCTGAATGAAGTTTTAGGATCTGAACAATTAAGGAAATATAAAAAATACTTGGAAGATACTTGAAAAACATTTTCTATAAGTACAATTCAGCTTAGCTGAATTACGTTTTGTTACACTAAACATATAAAATGTTGTGGACAAATGTCATTTAAAATAACTTAAGAAAATTTATAGATAAAGTTAAAAAAATTCAGCTAAGCGAAACAAAGATAAACAATGATTTTTCAGTCAATCTCTTTAACAACTTAAACTTTTATTGAATATGTAAGTCTAGCTGAATTGAGTTTTTTTGAAAGAACATTAAATAAAAAAATAAAACTTCCTACAATAAATATCCAAAAAAAATTAAATTCAGCTAAATCAAAAAGATTTTAAAAGAAGAAATCTTTGAGATAAGTATAAGAAGAATTGAGTTTTAAGTAAAAGTTTTTACATAAAATATAATTAATTTGACCTTAAATCCAATATGTATAGAATTCAGCTAAGCTGAATTATTCTAACCGCCAACCGGCAGTAAAAGTTGTACGTACATATTGCACCTGCATATTTTTTTCTGCTTCCTCGTATTTTTTCTCTCTTAATTCTGCGAATTAAAACCTCAACTTAAAAAAATATTCACATTTCGTTGGCTTTTTTCATGAATGAATATTTTATTAATCGGTCAGTCAGTCGGACTGTTTGTTAAAAAAAAACACATTTTTTTCTAGTAAATTGTAGACTTTTTACTTGGGGCAGATTCGCTGCTGCTGTTGGTGTAACGTTGGGTTTGTATACGAGTGGATGTCAGTCAGGGCTTTTTTTTTGCTTGATTTCAATTCAATCATATTTTATTATTTTTGCAAATGAATGGAGGAAATATAACAAATACCGGGCAACAATATTTGAGCTGCAAGTGTTTGTAGTTAAAAGCAGAAAAAAACAAATTTAAATAAATATTTTATTATATAAATTATATGCTGTATATTGATGTTTTAATATTTAATTGAGAAGTGATAAGTTAAAGGACATTTATTTAATTAAAATTAAGCTTAAGAGCTACATTTTGCGTAAATCGTTCTATGAAAAATTAAGAAAACGAAGATTTCAATATTGCAGGAAAGATGCCGGCCTTTGTTAAAACTCAATTTTTTTTTCAATATTTTTGAAGACAAAGTTTTAACTACTTTTAAGTACTAATTTTTTGCAAAACCTTTTAATACAGTAAACATTTTTTGCCTATATGAACTTCTAATATTTGAAAATTGATTGCTTCTTCGTTCAATCAGCAAGAACTTGTGATTATTACTTGTGTGCCAGTTGTGGCGAACACATACAAAGAATTGTGGTTGGAATCTCTGCAGCTAAATCGTTACTAGCAAGGTTTTCGACAGGCTTACTTCTTGTTAGGCTTTGAAAAATAAGAAAGATAATAAAATATCAACTGCGCAAATTACCAGACTATTTAAGAAATAACAACACCAATACAAGAGAAAAACATAAAATTTTGGTTGTTTTAGAGTTGACTAATTATTTTCATGATTAAAAAATAAACAAAAAGAAGGAAAATTCCCATATTCTTTTTGTTAAATTTATTAAGTTAAGAACATCAAAATTAAAATGTAGAGTGATGACCAAAACCATATCGAGGTGTTCTGGTAGTTTCTTAAATTTCTGCAAACAGAAAGGAATTCTACGACATTAAAACATGGTAGAACAGGAAAATAAATTATAATATTTCTCTCTCTATCTCTCTCTTGTTCCAGGGGTAAGTGCTTAGAATAATTCTAAAATTAATACATACACTTTAAACAAAATTAAGGTATACAAAACAGACTGAGTGGTATTGTCATGTTACTTATATATACAGTTAATAAAGTAACTACCCAGTAAAAACTTAGGTAATCAGAAAAACATAAGAGCACTACTTACAATTCTACTGAAAGAACCAATGAATTTTATATGGGATGTCCCAAAAATAACGCATTCAAAAGTAAGTCATTGTTTTTTTAAATTAATACATCCAGAAGAAAGTAGTTATAGAAGTTGTTATAAATGTAGTTATAGAAGAAAGCTACTATGCCCGCTTCTAATGTGACTTCCAGTATTGGTTGTAGTACATTTTTTTTTTGCTTCTACAGGTTAACTAAATATTTGCTTGTGACCGCGACACTAGAGTGTAGAATTTTAATTTATTTTTATGATTTGAATGTGTTTTCAAATTGAATCGTTTTGAACCCATAAGTACTTTGACTTTTGGGAAACTTAAAAAATATGATTTAAAGAAAAACTTAAAAATTATAAAACATTCATTATTCAAAAATTAATTATAGAGGAATAGGACTAATAATAAAAAGACCTGAAAAAAATACTTCACTCTATAGTGGAAATCAATATGTAACGGGTGTTTTTTTTACAGGTTTGTTTTTCGAATAGAGATAAAACTGGCATTTTGTGGTCAAATCTGGCAACTCTAATGTCATTTATGTTCAGTTTGGTTTGCCATTTCATCATGAACAGGTTGACAAAAGAACAACGCTTGCAAATCGTGCAAATTTATTTCGAAAATAACGGTTCAGTTCGCGAAGTTTACCGCAAGCTCCGTCCATTTTATGGTCGACATAATCGACCATCAGAGCAATTAATTCGGTTAACCATGGATCGTTTTCGCACTACGTTTACTCTATGTGATAATACGCATCCGCAGAGACGTCGAACAGTGCGCACCGAAGAAACAATTGGCTGGTGGAGTCATTGGGCCATACTTCTTCCGAAATAATGCTGGAGAGGCAGTTACCGTTAATGGAGACCGGTATAGAGCCATGATAACCGACTATTTTGTTCCCGAATTGGATGGCATGAATGTGGATGAGTTGTGGTTCCAACAAGACGGCGCTACATGCCACACAGCGCACGCCACAATCGATTGATTGAAGGAAACATTCGATGAGCGCATAATTTCGCGGAATGGACCTGTCAATTGGCCACCAAGATCGTGTGATTTGACACCATTGGATTATTTTCTTTGGGGATATGTGAAGTCGCTCGTCTACGCCAACAAACCAGAAACGTTAGGGGAATTGGAAGCCAACATTCGTGGCGTTATTGCCGACATACGGCCCCATATGCTCGAAAAAGTGGTTGCAAATTGGACCTGTAGAATTGGCTTTATTCGAGCCAGCCGCGGCGGCCACATGCCTGAAATCATATTTAAACATTAATGGCATAAAATTATCCTTCCAATAAAGCCAAATTGATGGTCATTAAAACGATTTTCTTGTGTTTTATTTCAATTCGAAGTTCTATACCACTGAAAAAAACACCCGATATGTATTTTTGTTGTTTTGAATTAAAAAAAGCCTTAAAATCTTTTAGTCCCTTATTTTTCGAAACACTTCACCTCACTTTAAAAACTTTAAAAGCATTTTTATACAAATATTCCAAATTTTTAACAATTTTCTAAAAAAAATTTCTCATAAAAATTTAGTTGAAAATTTTTTACTTATTTTATCAAAAACTTTTGCTTGATTTTGAAATTTAAAGTAATTAATTTTATTCCACTATGGTGATGTGGGTTTACAACTTTTAATTGAAAGTTCTTAAACAAAAAATTTTAATTTATTAGAAAAATTTAAATTTATTTTAAAACATTTATGTAGAAAGTTTTCAAATAAATTCGAATATTTTAGAAAAAATAAATGTTTTAACATAGTTAAACTTTATGCAAAAATTTAGAGTTTTAATAATATTTAAATTTTCTAAAAAATTTTGATGCTATAAATAAATTAAAATTTTTCTAAACATTTCCAAAAACTTTTATTCTATTCAACAAATAATAAGTATTGTGGTTTGTACAAAAGTTTTATTTTATCCAAAAAATTTAAATTTTCCAAAAAATTTTACTTTTAAAAACCAATTTTTAATTTTGCTTAAATTTTTCAAAAATACAATTTACAATAAAATTTGTCTTTTTTTGCATATATATTAAAAATGTTGGCAATTCTGGCAAATAAATAAATGAAATCCTTCGAAAATATTAAATCCTTCGTAAAATACAGAAATCCTTTAGGAATTTAAAAATTTTAGAAATCAATCTACAAAATTTCACTACTTTTGTTTTTGCACTTTTTTTAATTGAATAATTTTTAAAAATTTTCTACATAAATTCTATTATACTTTAAAAAATTATCTTTAGTCCTGCTGGATTTAATTCTAAAAATTCTTAAAAATTTTTTTTTTTTATTTAAATTTTTTAAGATTTCTTTTTTTTTTAACAAAATCTTAGAGTTAAAGTCATAAACAATTGCCTGTTTCTTGAAACTTTCTTGAAACTTGAAAAATTTAACTTTTCTTTTGAAAATTTAAAAACATATAAACAATTTTTTTTATAAAAAAATGGCTAAAAATAAAAAAGAAATCCTGTTTGGTTTTATATTTAATTTTTTTTAAATTGGAGACTTAATTTTTTGAAAAAAAATTAGGAAATTTAAACAACTGATTAAATTAATTAAAAATTTATTTTTCTCTCTTTTCCTTAAAAAAATTAACCTTTCTAATTTAGTTCAAAATTCCTTTTGCTTGTAAATTTACTTGTGTTTTGTTTTCTTGAATTTGTAACGTTTTTCCAAATTCTTTAATGTTTTTTCTAGTTCCATTACACTTTCTTGTTAGATTTTAAGTAAAATTAAAATTTTTCGTTTTTCATCACTCACCTTTTACACTTGTCAAGTTCTTAAAAAATCCAATTATGTTTCCTTTTACACTGGCGATTGTTCCAAAATTGAAAATTTTTTCGCACACTTTTTTACAATTTTTATTTTCAAACACTAGTTTCTCGTTTTGTTTTTAAGAATTTCCGTTTGGAAATATACTTTTTACACAATTTCGTTGAATCGATTAAATTCGTTTTATTATATTCTAGTTAGAACTAATCCTTTTGGGGCCTTAAGAAGGGCTGTTAAATAAAAATTCAGTATCCTACGTTCGTAAGCACACTCTTGATTTTCTTTTATTTATTTAACACTCTTTTAGTTTAATTCTATTGAATTGGTATTACTTGTTTATTAATTTTTTAATTGATTTTCTATTGACTATTTTAATTAAATCAATTAATTTGTTGTCAATTCTTTTTCTAGATTTTTTTAATCTTTAAGATTTTCTAGTCGTTGTTTTGAGTTTGAAATAAGTTTTAGAATTTTTTGGATTTTATTAAATTTTCAAATTTTTTAACGGATAAATGTGTGTTATAAAATACAAGTTGTAGGTATTATTTGTTTAAATAAAAGTGGGCTCAAAAAATATCTGAGGGTAATAGATTTTGGCACCAAGATACAACCGCTTCATTAAATTCAAAGAGACTCGGAGTCATAACTTTTCTACGCTTATTTATATAGCCTCCGTTAAGCGGCGATTTTTTTAACATAGAGAAAAATTTCAGTCAGCGACTTTGACGACAGCGTAGAATCAACAACACACCACACCAACCAGCAGCAACAGCAGCCGCCAAATAATAAAAGCTACAAAAAAAGTTAAACAAAATACAAACATCCAAATGTTACCAACAATTCAAACACACACGCTCGAACACACACACACACACTGAAACACTCTGGCTGATGCAGAGGGACAGACAACAAAGTTAAAAATTAACAGAAAAAGCCAGACACACACAAGCAACGAACAGGCCAACAACAAACGGAAGATACATCAATGGATGGATAGATGGCTGGCTGGAAGAATGGATGGTTTGAATAGTTGGTTGGGTTGGTTGGCTGGCTGGCCAAAGAAAGAAATTCTCAAACAGAAACCACTACAAAATTTTGCTACCGACAAACGCCAACGTCGACCGCATTTGTATCTACGGCTTTTCAAACTCACAACCGGCAGAAGAATAAATAATAACATCATCAAACCACCTCAAACTTGTTTCAAATACAGCAGCATTAAACACAACATAGAACTAAATAAAGTGAGTGGTTAACATCATCATTCGCAATCTCATTGTTCTCAGCATCATCATTCCAAACATCATAATTATCATTATCAATATTCTCATGCTCATTCTCATCATCATCTTTTTTATTTGATTAAATAAAAAAATAACAAAAAGGTGGTTGCTTTTATTTTATTATCAAACAAGTTGCGAGTCTTCAATTTAATTCAAACATTTTCTCTCTGTGCAGTGCAATTGAATTAAAACAACAATTTGCAGATTTGTTGCTAGACGTTAGCGCTGCGCTGGTTTGGTCAGTGCGCCGCAGTGCTGCTTACGTTTTATAAAGTGGTCGTTGCTGCTGTTTCTGTACAAAAACAAACAGCAAAAATAAACGCATGTTTGCAATTAAATGACTTTGATTTGTTTTGTGTTTCTTCGTTATTGTTGTTGTAATAGTTTTGATCGTTGTTTTTTTCGCCATTAAAAACGCACGATTTCGAAAGGGTTGTTTGTTAATAAAATTGATTAAATTAAAGTGTGCAAAAATACCAATATCTTTTTCTAATTCATGTTGAACTTGTATTGATTAGTTTGAGAACTACTTCCTAAAGGACTTGAAAGTAATAAAATTTTTTTTTTCAAATTTTTATTTGTTTGAAGGGTACACTTTTTCCCTTACGATTTAATCCTGGAAAATTCTGAAAATAAAATGTATCCCGGCATTCATTGGAATAAGACAAAGATGTGTGAATATGAATCAGGGACTAGAAAACACGAGGGCGGGTCAATAAGTCCATCTCTTTTTTAAAAAAGCGCAGGTATTTGGATAACAAATTATTTTATTTTTTAAAGTTGTCTCCTTTGACTTTGAACTTTGTTCAACGTTCCTCAAATATTTATATTCTTTCCAAAAAATGAGACTTGCCAGGCCATTAAAATAGGTATTTGCTTGAGAGATGATTTCATCGATGAAGTTAATCTCTTTTTGCCGAGCTATTTCTTCAGGTTTGGAAACAAGACAGATTCACTCTGTTCAAATCCGTAGAAAAGGGCGGTGAAGGGAGTAATTTGTAGCCTAATTAATGGAATTTTGCATGAATGTGTAATAGGCGCACGAAATTCACTTTTCCTCATTTTCTCTTCAAATTAGAGCTACAAAATCAGAGAAAGTTAAACTCTCTTTTTGGTTTAAAGTGTGTTTAAACCAACAAATCTATAAATCACCAAACATATAAACCATCTTTAAACGCATAAAATTGGGCGTTTAAACTACCAATACAGACCATATGAATTTAATAAGATTTATCGTAGTGCTGCCACATGTTATTTTTTTAACAACATATCATACATGGGGCACTGATTTATAGTTGTTGAGTTTAAACTACATATAAAATCAAGTTTAGTTCAACTAAACTAACGCTTAAACCTCCACAAAACAAAAACAATTTAACGCACACATGCACATATTTTGCCTAATACATATGAGTCTACCTTGTGTAAATGTGCCTTGCTAAATGACGAAGCTTATTTCAATTTTGACAGACAAGAGCAGTGTTGCCCTTTCAGTCAAAAGGTGGAAACTTCAAAAAGTCACGGACTTATTGACCCGCCCTCGTATATATGTATCTTTTTAATTAAAAACAACGCATAATATCAAATGTAGGGTAACCAAGTCCACTATTTTATTATTAATAAACTTGTGAACTAATAACAGTTGTAGTGCGATCCACAAAAATGTTTTTCTAACTATGGGTTCGTAAAGAATTGATAAAACCAAAAATTAAATCTTAATGTGGAAAAAAGTGAAATGAAAAATACCAGGCGAATAAAACAACCTGTGCGAACGAAATGTAGATATAAAAAAAACTTTAAAAAATTCGTCAGCAAGTAAACTTTTGTTACGTTGTTTTATAGAACTGATCAGGGCGGGGTTCGCGTGTCATTGTCATTACTTTTTAAAGGTTATCGGCCGTCTTCGTTTCTCTCTTTATTTCGTGCGCTTGGCGTTTCATTTTGCATTGTATAACATCTTGGCGTCACTGAGTTAAAACGTTTGCGGTTTTCAACATTTACCAAATGCAATGATTTTTTGGCCAACTTTTCAACTTGCACTTGGTGAAGTACCATATATGTATGTTAAACTTAGACGAACAACTTGTGGAAAACTATTACAAATTTAGATTGGTTACTAGTGTAGACTACATTACTTAGGCACGGATGGTTTTTAAATTCCTAGACTGAAGGTTAAGATCGACCGATGACTTTGGAGGTGCAAAAGAATCAACTCCTCGGATGTTTGAGAACAAAAAATTAACGTGTATTGTTCAAACACAAAAAAAAACAGTTTTAAACATTTATCGACGCATAACTTAAACTTACAACAAAATGAGTGTACATGTGATTATTTTTTTGAAATCAGAATACAGAATGGTTATTAAAAAAGTCATTATTCTATGGTTAATACTGCACTCAGATTTCTATGCTTTTTCGATACTCAAATGGTTTTTTTTTGTCGAATTCTAAGCCGTCTTTAGTTTGGTTCGCAAATTCTACTTTAAAGTCTTAAAGCTTTTAATGACTTGAAATTTGGAGCCAAGGTAAAGCCGACATAGAATTTGAGGTGCATTAGATATAAAATAGACTACAATTTTTGTACAAATTTTTATAAAATTAATTTCATTTTCTTCACTGATTCATTGTTAAAAAAACTTTTGAATTAGAAAACTTTTGAGAATTTAGGGTACTGGACTAAAATTTAAGCATCAGTTCTTCAAGGTAAGGAAGTCCACTTTCTCGAGAAGGACTAAGATCAGCATCTTTAATTCCTGTTGCCCTTTACGCCTGCGATGTATTCATAAGCCGCTGTCTGCGTAAGATATTAAGAATATTTTTGCCAAAACCATTTCCAATACGCAACTATTAGAGCAAACACGCCAAAGCCCAACCCACATAGAAATTCTGGGTTTTAAATGGCGCTAGATTGGTCACACTTTTCGTAGACCACATAATGATACAATAAAAACTTCTAGATTAGAATCCTCATGGTAAGACGCGTAGAGTTCGCCAACTTTGCTTGGTATCCTACGGCCTGTATGGAAGTCCACTGTTATCTCGAGGAGGACTAAGAACATCATTTTTGATTCCTGTATAAAATCTGTTCTCCTTTACCCCTGCTAGGTATTCATCAACTGTTGTCTTCGTAGAATTCCTATTTAGAATAATATTGGTTGTAAATGGTGCTGGATTAGTCATACGCTTCGCAGACCACATGAGGACTCTAGAAAAACTGCTATAGAATGCAATCCTCATGGTAACACACATATATGTAAATCCATTCTAAATAAAAAAGGAAATGTTCATGTTTGTAATTGAAAGCAACCTGAATAGATTCGAGAGCATTTTAGGTTGTTTGCACAAACCGCTATTTGTTTTTAGTCTATACGACTTTTAAACAGATATATTCGTAAAACTGCTCTGGGCGGGGAAGCAGCTCGCGCATATTTGTAATTATTTTTTAAAAATAAACAGACTGACCTTGTTTGTCTGCTTTTCGTGCATATTAGTTTACACCTCGCATTGGCTAATGTCTTGCCGCCGCATAATATGCAATCGTTTATTTAACATTTTAACGTGTTTTATCTGGTTGAAACAAAAAAAAAAAAAAAAAAAAAAAAAAAAAAAAACTCCGACGTTTCACTGGTCGTTTCTGAAAGCTATCGCCTTCTTATACGAAGGCTTAGGTCGACCGAGCATTTGTGGATAGGGCTAAAAAAACTGTGTAATACCCTGCGATATGACTACACCTGCACAGTTTGCTAAAAACTTAGTCGTAAAATAAAAAAAATCAGAATTCTTACACTAATCACGGATCACGGCAAATTTCTATGAACAATATTTTCAACTACGAAATCTGAAAGAAAAAAAGTTCTTTTTTAGTTTTCAAAAAAGTACCTCTTGCAACTAATGTTGCATTCGCAAAAATTCTATTGCAACTCTCATAAAACCCTTAACAAGTTGGTTTCAAACTATTCTGCACGTCAAATATGTTGAATGTACGAGTAACAACTGATATTGCATTTGGCCAAATACTCAGTAAACATTTTCTGCTTACAAGTTGCATGGTCAATTTCTGTTGTTGTATTGTCTTGTGGATTCTAGTTTGATACGATGGTCAAGTTGAAGATCAAAGTCGCAGCAAGCAGCACTTGCTGCTGCATTACAGCTCTCGGGCTAGACAAGAAGAAAAGGTGGTTAAAATAACATTGTGCAAAAACAGCAAAAACGAACAAAAAAACTTTGGTGGCGTAAACAAGAAACATGAAAACGAGTCAAAGAGTTGTTTGTTAAATTACAATTACAATTTTTGTTGTTGTAAAATGGAGAGTAAAACTTTGAGAATCTATTTTACAACCGCGTAAACTTCTGTTACAACCGGCATTTTTTATGCCGGTGTAATGAGCAAACAATTTGGTTTGAATACAAAGTAAAATTTCTGCTTGGGATTTTTCTGACATTTACAAGCGTTATAAAATAAAATGTATTGTTTTGTTTTAATTTATTTGCCAAGAGCCGGCTTTGGTTTTACTATTAGGCTGACCAGGTTGTATTTTGACTTCGAACCATTTTTAGAGTTTCAAGCTTCATCAATCTCACACTTACATACATGGCTGAGTATGCAAAAGTGTTGGTGCTTAGTTGGCTGGTTGATTGGTGGTTTAAGCCAGCTCGAGTCGCCAAAAAAGTCAAAGAAGTTCTTTTAAGTGTATGCCATATTTAATTTTGCTGTTGTAAGTTCTTTTGTTTCTGTTGAACAACAACAGCACTGCAAAAATCGCTTTTTAGTTCTTTTAATCTTCGCTGCTAATGTTTGGTTGGTATGTATTTTTGTTGTGTAAAGTACGTCGTTTTTTCTTCGTAGCTGTAGTCGTCGTAATCGTCATCGTCTTGTTGTTATTCGTGCTTGTCGTGAGAACTTTGGTCATGTTCAAGTTCTTGGCCATACTCAATTTTATGGTTTGCAATTGTTTTTGCTGCTGACTTGTTAGTTCTTGTTCTTGCTAGTGTATTGTGTTGTAAGTGGTGTTGCTAGTATGCAATTTAATGATCTCGATCATCATCATTATTATTTACCTTCTTTTTCATTGTCTTCATTACGTCGACCAACATAATGATGATTATTGTGTAGTTGCTGTTGCTGCTGATAATGATGGTATGATGTTGTTCTTGTTCTTGTAATTTTTTAATTCTTTTTGTTTTCTACTGATGTACGTTTGACTCTTTCTGCTTCTTTTTTATTACTTGTTGTTGTTGTTTTTTTATTGTTGCTGTAAGTAAACTTACCAACTTATAATAAATAAAGATCAAAACTTTGTATAGGTAGGTACCCCACCATGAAGAAATTATAGGTGGGCTGATTGAATTCGTTGTAACGTTGGTAACTCTTCGTCCATTTAATTAAAATTCTAACTTAATGCCCAACTATAATGTGCTTAAGTTGGCCTAGGCAACTGTGTGAATACTAGGGAGATCGATCGAATAGTATTCGACCGGTTTCAACCTGTTATTTAAGTTTGGCCCAAGTCGAATATTTTAAAATGTCCATTTTTCGAATATCGAATAAACCGGTTATTTTAGTAAAATAAACCGGTTATTTTAGTAATGTGCAATTTATATACGGTTTTCTTACTTTTGTACCCGTAATTTAAGCATTTTTCAAATTGAATATTTGGCAAATTTAAATTTTTATAAAAAACAAACAAAATTACAAAATATTTATGACTCTGTTTTTGCTTCCCATGTAATTCTTTGGCGTTGCGTTGGGTTTTATATAATTATGGCCTAATTATTTTTGTTATAATTATATTTGTTTTTAAACAACACCACTAATAAAATTACTCTAGCCAACAAGGTTTTGGACTGGAGCAACCACATATCTTTCCTAGGGTAATTTGGTGGGCTGAATTCGAATCTGTAATTGGTTTTTCTCTATCACGTCAGGTTTTCGAGATACAAGAATTGTTTTTATTCGTTTCATAAATAAAAAATCAATAGTTTATTTAAAAATCAATGAATTTTCAAAAGTGAATGGCGTTATTTGAACGTCGTTTGTATTTCGGTGGTTCGGTTTCACGTATTAGAGTCCAGCAATCGTCTTCCAGCATGCTTTTGTCTCAAAATCCTTGATAAATTCTTTCAATTTTCTTTAAATCTTGGTGAGCACGCTCTCCTTGTTCGCGCTCACTGCACCAACTTTTTTTTTGAAAAATACTAAATGCGAATGAAGAATATGCAATTGTCGGTGTCCAAGCTTCTGACGGCAAAACTAAAATAATGTAAATATGCATATTTTAATGATTCTGATATTGCAAATCTTTTTTTCCAGCCAAATATTCACCACACACAAAGCAAACATAGCCTGAATCAGTAACACACGATCTCCCTGTCACGCTTAAATGCTACTATTATGAAGACTTAGAATGAATGTGGGTTTCCGTCAAATAAATAATTGTGAATTTGTAGTGTCAGTATTGACTGTTTTACTGTATTGCCAGCATGCGATAAAAAATGAACAAGACGTGATAGCCCAATTTTGATTCGAATTTAGCGCACTTAGATTAGTTAAAACACATGCGTCTTTTCTGCAGGCAATTTTTTTCCCAAATTTTAAGACCAGTGTTATTCTATGTAAATATATATGTACTTTTCTAAAATATTTTGAATGGCTTAATTTATATGTTTTGCCGATTTTTATTTTCAAACTAGCGTTTTATTTGTAGAATTGATGATGATGCAATACATTCATTTGACAACAACTGGAAACGTAACACCTTTTGAACGACAACTCGATAGTTAGTGGCCCGCTTGAGAAAACGACACCTGGTGACTTGGTGCCAATCGCTTAAGTTGTTGTCCCTCGGCATCGTGGGCCAGGCTGTAAATGTCATTAAATAAAATAAATATGTAATAAAAAAAGTTCTAGTTCTAAAGCTGAACAGTCTAGTTCTTAATAAGAGCTAAGTTTTAGTTCAGTTCAATATCAGCCTTAGCTAAGTCCTTGTACAGTTCTAGGACAGTTATAGTTCAGTTATAGTATTTATGAATGAATGTATGTGTGTTTATGTAAGTGTTCGGTACCCAATATTCGACTCCACTAACAACTTATTAAATATTCTGAAGTTACTGCTGCTGTATTATTTTGTTCCTGTGTGTGTGTGTTTTTTTTGTCTACTTTTGGTACGTTCCTCTTGTGATTTGTTTGTTGTGTGTAGCCAACATACTAAATGGACTTTTAGTTAGAGTTTAAGACAAAGAACGTCTTTTTGCTACTCGTTATAACGACAACTCTACACTCTTTTTTTGTGTAGGAATGTGAGTTAATCGAAAATGGAATAAAAAAAAATTACAAAAGTATTGTAATGAAAACTAAAAATATTTATTGTATTTGTAATTTAAAACATGTGCTCAAAACAAAGATGATCGATATTTCTAAAAAAAGTGTTGAAGGTAAAGCTTGTGTTTAGTTTTATATGTATAAAAAGTGTAATATTTAAGACGATGGTAAATTACACTTTAAGGAAGATAAATTGATATCTGGGTATGAAAATAAATATCTCAGTGGTAAATGACTTGAAAAAAACAATTTATAAATATCGTAGCAAAATATTTTAAATATTATGATTGTTTTTAAAAAACACAGTTTTTTATTAATGAAGATGCTTTTCTACTGCAGTTTTAGGAAATGTCAGATATTTTGAATGTTTTTTTTGGACTTGTGAATAATGCAAAATAAACGTATTTATTAAATATCAACGCTAAGGAAAGTGTGTCTTACATAAGTATACTTATGGACATAAAAAATATTACAACAGTATAACAAAATTATACATTAGTTTTATAATGTTTTAAGATGTTTGAAAAAATTTTAATTTGCAAAAATATTCCTAACTTCTATTTTCCGATCAAAGAACTTTAAACTTAAAAACGGTTAAATTCGGTAACCTCATATCTCTAAAACAAAAAGATATATCAAAAATGTAATAGCTATCGTTCTCCATTAGAATAATAAGTGAACAGGTGTCTGGTACTTTTTTTTGTGAAATTCAGCTCTTTCAGGAAGTAAACGGGTTAAACATATATTTTGGAATTTCTTCTCCATATATCTTTTAAACTGATAAACATGGAAATAAAGATTGTACCACATTTGTGACTCATCTATAAAAAATACAAATAAAAATTTGATACTTTTTCGAAATTGGAACGATTAAGGGGTGAAAATCGTACCTATTTTTGGAAACTCTTTGTACAAATTAAGTGCCCCCCCCCACTATAATATTGAAAATTGGGATACTTCAATGGGGAAAAACGAAGTAGAAATACGGAAAATAAAATTTCATTGTTTTGATTTTCCGTTCTACATGTGCTAGTTTTTGAAGTTTCTATATCATTAAACAGTTAAACTAAATCACCTAATGAATTGAACAATGAACAACTCTTGGGACCAAATTTACAGTTTACAATTTACAAAAAAAACATTATTTCCGGCTATTTGTTAACCATTAGTTAAACTATTAAATGTTATTCGTTAACCAATAGTTGGACAACAGGTCTTCCAAAGAAAATTATAACATTTCCTTTTTTTTTGTAGAAAATGACTATTATTATAATTATAATTAAATGACTATTATTATAATTAAAATAGTCATTTTGTACAAAAAAAAGGGAAATGTAGTATTTTTCAACGGAAGAGCTGTTGTCTAACTATTGGTTAACCAATAACATTTACGGCCATTTTCACCAAGTTCGGTTATAATTAACTATCGGTTATAGCTGTCAAAACATATTACTAACCGGAACTTTAATTGGTGAAAATGGCCGTTAATAGTTTAACTAATGGTTAACAAATTATAATGGTACACAGACACTTCCACGCATATTCTTTTTGTTTAGCAGTAACACCGCCACTTTTTCTCTATGACATTTCGGTATTTTTTCAATAAAATAATAAATAATAAAAATAAAATAAATAATATCAATGTAAAGAAAAACACTGCTACCAACATTGAAATTTGGTATTTTGATAAACATTTTTGGTTAACCAATATACTGTTAATATTAAATGCTACCTGCCATGCCAATAGCTATCATTTTAGTTTATAAAATAACTAAAATATTCCTAATGATCTTTGCCGATGATGGTTTTACTGTAGTAAGTTACGTATCGATTATTTAAATAAACAAACTTCATTGCTACGAATCTTCTTTCTGAGCCACCAAAATTATTTTTAGTTTAAAAAGTAAAATAAAATAAATAATGAATAAACACAAGAGATTAATACAGGGTGGCCCAAAATTACCGAAGAGGCTTGAATTGCTTATAACTTTTTAATAATAATTTTTTTTTCTTTTCGTTTCAGTATTTAGTAAAGAAGACTTGGGAACTTTAAAATGGAATAGTACTCAATTGAACAACGTGCCCAAATTGTTGAGCTTTATTTTTCAAATCAACGATCCATTGTTTTTTCTCAGCGTGATTGTGACTCAGTGATTTTAATTGGCCTCCGCCTTCACCGGATTAAATCGCCCCAGACTGTTTTCTTTGGGGTTATTTAAAGGGAAAAGTCTACATTAATAAGCCTAGAAGAATCCAGCAATTAAAAAGCAATATACACGACAAAATAAACATCATAATACCTGAAGTAACAACATAACACCTGAAGTTTTGCGAAAGGTTATGGAAAATGTGTTGGAAAGAGCACAAATTTGCGAAGCAGAAAATTGCCACCACTCGCTAGATATTATTTTTCATAATTAAACTAAAAATATTCCCCATTTATTACTGTATTAAAAAAAGGAAAAATTAATAATTATTTCTTAAATAAAAAGTTATAACGAATCAAACCTCTTCGTTAATTTTGGGCCACCCTGTGTCTTCGGCACAACTAATGGTGTTCTTTTTACTTCAAAAAAATGTGCCTTTTAAAAAAAAAAATGCAATTTGGGGTCTGTTTCTTAAAAATTTTGCTCCCGAACACTTCCTAAACACTCTGAATGTCACATATCGTAAGTTTTTATTATTCCAAATGTTATTGCACATTGAAAAAAGATAGCCAAAGTAATTTTGCAATAACTTCCTTAAAAACCCTCCAAAATAATTGAAATTTTGCCCATGTATACTTCTGAACATAAAGATCTTAAGGCGCCATTAAGCACACTTTTTCATTTATTCAATTAAATTAAATAAAAAATTTTTTGCATCGATTTGTATGAGCGGGAATTCCCGGGATCCCTGGAAATTTTTAAAAAATCGCACCTTTTCCGGGATATGAAAAGTTTGGGAACAGAAAATCACTAGTTCTAGTACACTTCTGGCTAAGTTCTAGTTAAGTTTTAGTCTCGTTCTAGATCAGATTTGTAAAGTTCTAGTTCATTTCTAGTGCAATTTATGTTCTAGTTCAGTTCTAGTTAAGTTATAGTTCAGTTTTAGTTCAGTTCTAGTTCTGTTCTAATTCATTTATAGTAAAGTTCTAGATCAGTTCTAGTTCAGTTCTAGTTCCGTTATAGTTCAGTTCAGTTCTAGTTTAGTTCGAGCTTAGTTCTCCTTTAGACCTAGTTCTGTTCTGATTCAGTTCTAGTTCTAGTTCAGTTGTTGCTCAGTTCTAGTTCAGATCTAGTTTTGTTCTAGTTCATTTCTTATACAGTTCTAGTTCAGCTATAGTTCAATTCTAGTTCATTGTTTTCCTGATAACAAGCCATTGGCTTAGCAAAGCGATAATTAAAAACGTTATGAAGCTACATAAATAACACTATCCATAAAGTAAATTGTTTATGTGAATAACAGTTCTAGTTCGAGTTCAGTTGTAGTTTAGTTCAGTTTCTTGTATAATTTTAATTAAGTTAATCTTTACTAGGTTCATTCTATGTTAATTCTAGTTTAATTTGCATTTAGTTTCAGATGGATTCTGGTCCAGTTTATGTATAAGTTCTCACAAATCTAAAATAAAAAGTTTTAAAATTTCCTAGAATTTCGTTTATCTTAAATTCATTCGCTTAGTAAAGAGTGTAGGACTAATGTCTACATCAAAATATTAATGTTGTTGTCGGCCAACGCACTACTAAAGACACCTCATTAGATGGGACCGCACGCACTTAGTAACATTTTATTAAAAAAAAAGCTTATATTGAAAAACCAGCCAACAAACTTCATAAATTTATACTGTTTCATCCACATTTTTAGTAAAGATCGCGAATTAATTGCGACTGTTGATGCTGCTCATGATGAAAATGACGGACGTCGTAATGATGAGCATGATTAAACTTTTTTTTTTTTACTTTTTTTGATAATTTTTTTAAATGAAACCAGTTTTTTGGAGTTCAGCAGTGGGTTTTGACCTCTTGCATGCAATTAAATTTTGTCTTTTGTTTTTGTTGTTGGTGAAAAAAATTTAACAAGAATCTAGAAAAGCCAAAAAAAGCAGAGTGTAAAAAAGCATTGTTCACACTTTTTGGTTTCTATTATTTGGTATTTTTCTTCTGAAATATTAGAAATGACTCGTTTCATTTTATTTCATTTCGTTTTATTTAATTAATTATTTAATTGCGCCTGTCATCCAAACTTCCATCAAGTTGTTTTTTATGTTTTTTCTAAAAAAAATCATACAGCAGCTTTTTTTTTAATTTGTCATTGTAGGTAGCATGACTTTAGCAACAATAAACAAACACTTAATACTACATTGTTGCCGTTGTTGGTGTCTTTGGCCAATTTCAAATAGCCATCCCTATCATTCGCCCATGGTAGGCTTATTTTGCCAGCTGGTTTTATTCAAGAGGTGAAAGAACAAAGACTGCAAATACACACACTTTTATACACACACACACACACACACTGAAATCGCAACAAAAAATCCTGGAAACGAAATTTTTGTTTTTTAATTTTACGTGTTTTTTGCTGTTGTATTTTATTTGCTTATTTGCAAAATACCACACGTCCGTAACTTAAGGCTAACGTTCGCCTAATGAGCACTACAACAACCGGCATCCTTTTTTCCCGAATTGTATGCCAATGCCAAGAACGAGCAGAAATGCCGCAAATCGAACAGCATCTTTTAACAGCATATTCGTTTTCCTTTAAACTTTAAAGCATTATAGAGCTTTAACAGTACGTTCGTCAGACAGTTAAAAGAATTAATTCTATGGTTGTAACAAGACGGGGAACCTTGGAAGCCGAAGGATTTTTTTTATAACGAAATTCAGAATGAGTGGGAAATATTTTTCAAATAAAGAGATACTGGGTAAAAATAACAGAAGTTATTCTTACAGATTTGTATAGTTTTCTTAGAAAAAACTATTTTTAGCATGGGAATACAATTTTTCAGTAGAACTCAAGCTAACTTCAACTCGACATCTCCTTAAGTCGACTGTATGTTACCCCTACTTTAACTCAAGTTTACGTAAAATCACACTTCTTTAATTATGCATCTATGTACGTACTCTAAGGCGACTCTAAATCTTCATGTAATATATTCGGCAGTTATTAATTTTGTATAAGTATACATTGACACTACTTTATTCTAGCTCTTTTCTGATTCTATTTTACTTTAAAATTAACTCAAGTTAAACTTTAATTTACGTCTGTTCTAACTCCGCTCTTACTCTTCCTTAGCTCTACTTTTTTTCAACTCTACCACTAATTTAACTTTATTTTGACTTAACACCAATTTTACTGCAGTCCATAGTAATTCTAACTTGAATTTAACTGTAATTAAGCTCTATTCAAACATAAGTTAAATTATGCCTCTTTAACTCTACGCTTAATTGATTCTAATTACACTCTACCTTGACACTAACTCTACTTTACTCTAACTATAGTCCTACTCTAACTCTACTCTAACTCTAATCTAACTCTACTCTAACTCTACTCTAACTCTACTCTAACTCTACTCTAACTCTACTCTAACTCTACTCTAACTCTACTCTAACTCTACTCTAACTCTACTCTAACTCTACTCTAACTCTACTCTAACTCTACTCTAACTCTACTCTAACTCTACTCTAACTCTACTCTAACTCTACTCTAACT
The DNA here is from genome assembly GCA_949318255.1 of Pollenia labialis. Lineage (NCBI taxonomy): Eukaryota > Metazoa > Arthropoda > Insecta > Diptera > Polleniidae > Pollenia > Pollenia labialis. The sequence goes on along the minus strand of OX439139.1, from coordinate 159,794,455 downwards.
CTACTCTAACTCTACTCTAACTCTACTCTAACTCTACTCTAACTCTACTCTAACTCTAACTCTACTCTAACTCTACTCTAACTCTAACTCTACTCTAACTCTACTCTAACTCTAACTCTAACTCTACTCTAACTCTACTCTAACTCTACTCTAACTCTACTCTAACTCTACTCTACTCTAACTCTAACTCTACTCTAACTCTAGCCCTACTCTAACTCTACTCTAACTCTACTCTAACTCTACTCTAACTCTACTCTAACTCTACTCCAACTCTACTCTAACTCTACTCTAACTCTAGCCCTACTCTAACTCTACTCTATCCTAACTCTACTCTAACTCTACTCTAACTCTACTCTAACTCTACTCTAACTCTACTCTAACTCTTCTCTAACTCTACTCCAACTCTACTCTAACTCTACTCTAACTCTTACTCTAACTCTACTCTAACACTACCTTAACTCTACTCTAACTCTACTCTAACTCTACTCTAACTCTGCTCTAACTCTACTCTAACTCTACTCTAACTCTACTCTAACTCTACTCTACTCTAACTCTACTCTAACTCTACTCTAACTCTACTCTAACTTACTCCAACTCTACTCTAACTTACTCCAACTCTACTCTAACTCAACTCTAACTCTACTCTAACTCTACTCTACTCTAACTTAACTCTACTCTACTCTAACTCTATTCTAACCCTACTATTACTATACTTTGAATATACTGTAACTCGATTCTAACACTCTCTACTCAACTTTAACTACCTCTGCTTTAACTTAACTTTTTTGAGAAGACTATAGATTTAATCGTAGAAATGTCTAGCAATATTTGTAAATTTAACTCTTTTACAAATTCTATTAGTCTACTTCTACTCTCATGTCCTCACGTCTCCTTTTTTTCGTTGTTGTCATTGATAGCGATGATGATGATGATGATGATGCTGTAGCCGTTTCGCTGTTTTTATTTTAAATGTATGTTTGTTGTTCTTATTGCTGGTTAGTTCGCTTCCGTTCAATGAGCGTGCGCCAATCAAACATTTTTCTGTAACGTTTTCTGGTCTCTCTAGACTCGGTTTAAATTTTGTAGTTGTTTTTTTTTGTCAATTGAGTTTAGGAAATCATTGGTTGGATGTTATTGAATTTACCGCATCTGACATTTTATATTGTCAGACATGAATGTGTCTCAGCTGTTCTTGTCAATTTCATTAATTTTCTTTTTCTATAGAATTGCGTTTGATAGAAAATAGTAGAAGTGGAATTGTAAAATAAAGCAACGTGTTGCCGGTTTTCATAGAATACGTTTGCAACAACTTGCTTAAGAGTAGTTGTTATTTGACTAGTAAATAGTATTAATGTTGACAATAATTTGCATACTGTTATTGCTGAAATTATTATGTGTTTAAAAATTAGGGTATTTCATTTTTTAAATGGAAAGGCAATGCGGTTGAAAGTTTAAGTTTTGCTTCTTATAGAACTTTTTTTGAATAAACTTTGCTCAAGTTTTCGCAACTATTAAAGGAGTTTTCCCAACTTCACTATATTTATACGATAATTTTGAAGAAATTTTGTGCAAATTTCGCATTTTATATTTAACCTTCAGTTTTGCTAGACTAATTCATGAATCCTGAAAAAGGAAAAAGGCAATACCAATGTAATAGGGTGTAGTTTCAAAATTTATGTTTTTATGGCAAAATTTAGCCCTTCAAAGTCCCGAACACGACTAACTATCTTTATCTTATAGAGTAAATTGACAATAGATGCGTACTATTTGAGGAGCTCCATAACAAAACGGATCAATTTCAATTGTACAATTTTTAGAAAAAAATCAGGAATTTACCCTGTACGATGTATGTGTGTGAAATTGTTGCGTATTGATCAGTATCAAAGGAAATAAATTAGTTAACACTGTGAAAGATCCCTGCAAAGACGAGAAGGAAGAGTCAACGGCACATCTTCTCTGTAATTGACCGGCAATCGGAGATTTAAGACTCGAAATGTTTGGTCATATAGCCCTTGGGGACAAAACTTGTCTCTCTGATGTTAATGTAAACAGGCTCCACACCTTTATTGAATCGACCGGATGGCTGCATGGAAATACTAGCAGCCAGATAACATAGGACCCATGGGAGACGGTGTGACATCGTAACACACGACATGGGATCACGGCTGCTAATGGAACCTAACCTAACCTTAAACAGTGACTATAAGGATTTTAGTATATACAATATTATTCAGTAAAAAAATATCAAACTTAAAAAGTGGAATGGTTGCGTTTTGTTATGGACCTCCTCATTTGAAGTAAGAACGAATTTCTTATAAGAAAAAGGTAAAACAAGATAAATTCTGCATCAAATTTAAAATTTTTTTTGAAGAAAATGTTTTTTTTTCATTTAAAAGAGTAAATTCTGCAAAGTTTGAAGTGAAATAAGAACATATTAGAATTTTTAGGAATTTCTTTTGAGATTTTTTTTTGGAATTTTTGGGAATTTTTTTAGAAATTTTGGGAATTTATCTTTTTAAGATAAAAACGTTAAAGCTATGCTAAAAAAAGTAAATTGCATAATTTAACCACGCATTTAAATTGTGGGTGCAGATTTGTAACTACCTTAATCTCCCGCTATTTATAGCAAATAATTTAAAACCGTAGAATTTTAAATAATATTTCTTGTTTTCTGCAAAACCAGACTAGATCTTTTTCATGAAATATTATAAAAAGCAAGCTATATGTCACAGACTATGTGCGTATAAAGAAGAAACATTTTTTTTTAATAATTAGTGCGAATATTCTGAGCAGCATTTGCCGACGTTGTACCATTCTCTGTCGTCCTATGATGCCCTTTCCTACCAAAGTCGTACATTTTAAATGGTACGACTTTGTAAAATTGTCTAAATTGTAAGTTCACCAAAAAAAAAAAAACAAAAAAAAAAAAAAACATTGACGGTTGTTGGTTTTATGTTGTTTCGCAAGTCTCATTGTTTTACTTTTAAATGCAATGAGAGGGAGTAAAGTTTCCATTTGGAATCGTTTTTGAATTTGTGTGAATTTAAACAAGTGGGTGGTCGTTTGGTCCATTTAAGAGTTCACTCGTTCATTCGTTTTGGAAATTATTATTTGTTGAGTGTGTCTTTGGTTGTTTTAAATTTTTTTTATTGTGCGGTATTGTGGATGCATGAGTAATTTGGTAATATATAGTCAGTGGTCCCTCTTCAAACTTTAAAGGATTTTAAATAAGAATTCTATGTTTGCTTAAAGCTCGTTTTTCGTGAATTTTGATTTAATATGCAGAGCAGATGCAACTATTTTGGGTAATGTCTTCTAATAGATGCTGTTACAAATTTGTTTTAATAGATGGGGAAAATATTTGATTCAAACAAATATTGAATTGCCAGTTAAAGGATCATTAACACCGTGTTTTTTGGTTTTTTTTGTTTTGATAACACAAATATGGCGGATTAATAAAATTCTTAAAATTGGTACCTGCAGTCCCTAGAATGCCCCTAGATGGGTCAAATGTATGACCAGCCCACTTTATTTTTCATCTCAATCATTTATTTCCAACATACCTACCCGCTATCTCCATTCCTTAACGGGCCTTCATACAAAATGTTCAATGCAGACTAGATATATATTTAAGAAAAAGTCTCAAAAATGTATAAAATGTATGACCGACCTCAATTAGTTTTTTGTCTTAAACATTTTATCGATACATATGTACTTGTCCCTTATCACCACTTCTAAGGTGGGCGCCCATACAAATACATATTGCGTTTTATGAAATTCTTAAATTAATTAAAATCCGAATTTTAATAATTCATGGCTTGTTTTGTTTGCAATTTCGTTTTTTATACGCCTGGAAAAAATTAGAAGCCTAGCGGCATTTTTAATGAATTTTTAAAAAACAAAAATTTCAAAATTTTGATAAAAAAAAATGATTTATTTTTCCAAAAAAGAATATTATGTTTCTAAAACTACTGAACATATTAGAAAAAAGTTTTACCTTTCTTAAACGCAATTTTATTGCGGAATTTCGTTTTTGTTAGTCATTTTAATAAACTAAACCGTTTTTGAGTTACGCGATTATATGTTGTGCAACCTCCTCCATTTTCGAAATAACGTTATATCTCAAAAATAAGGGCTTACCTAAAAAACGGTTAGAACCATTGGATTCAGCGTAGTCGAATTATGTTAAAACACCATGTGCCCGGCTTATCTATTTTTCCTACTAGCACAGTGTAATTATTAAATTATTCAGGGCTGTCACAGAAATCAATTTCGATCGAAAGTAATTTCGTTTTATGTAGAGCAAGATACGAAATCACTTCCACTTTCGGTCAAAATTTTTTAATTTAAAATAATTTTAAAAGTGAAGCATAAATTTAAGCAACTTTAAACTTTGTAAATTCAAATTTATCAAGTAAATTTTACTTTTGGAAAAATTAAAAATATCTTTGGCAATTTTTTAGGACAGGATTTAAAAAAAAAAAACACAAAAAGGAAAGAAACAACGTTTTAGAGATATTATGAACATAATAAACAAATGTATTCAGGGTTTCAAGACAAAGTCTTGACGGAAATAATACGGCAAAACAGAGTAAAGGAAGCAACATGTTATATAAAATTGAAAATGATAAAAACAGCAAAATTCGTACCACCAGTACCACTGGTTAAATATGGATGTTTGACTGTTGGCTGGCAGGCACCGCAGTGGTGCAGAGGTTTGAACTCAAAGAATTCTGATGAAAGAATGTGGTGATTCTTGAAACATGCAAATTCAACCCAGGTTCGAGCCCCAGCTCAGCCAAGAAAATGATCAATCAATTTTAATAAAAATTCCAAAAAGTAATTTCAATTTTTGGGAATACACAGAAAAAAATAACAAGAGTTATTAAGTAATTAATGAAAATTTTTAAAGTTTTCCAAATATATGTAACAATTTTCTTTATTAACATATTTGTAAATTGTCATATTAACAATTTGTTTCAGTTAAAAAATAAATACATAAAATAAATTTAATTTTGTGTCAAAAAAAAATTTTTTTTTAAATATATTGGGTTTTAATCACTAAAACGCTAAAAGATAGATTATTGAAAAACTGAATCAATCATAGGGATAAGTAAAGTTGTGGTTAAAAAAATTAAGAGATTTTAATGGGTCTTTTGTTAATTTTAGTTTTCAAATACAAGTCTATAAGTTTGGCAAGATTCCCTTTTAATAAGATGCACATTATTGCACATCGAGTTCTACGTCTGAATAAGTATGCTGAAATAAATATTAATGGTGTTTGTGATGTAGTTTTTCATTTATATTTCAATAAAAATTAATTTAAAAAATAATTTAGATGCATTTCATTCTTTCAAAAGGCAATAAGCTAGTTCTCAACAAAATATTTTATTAATAAGACAAATTCGTAATTTAAATTTTAATATAATTGTTACCAAAAACTTTATTCAATATTACAACTTCGTTGTTAAAAATATTTGTTGAATATCAACAATTTGAACTAACAAAAGTATTTTTTATATTTACAAATTTGGTTGTTGGTGCCTTTTCAATTAAAAAATTAATTGTATTGACGAATTTGGTATTCAATATGACAATTGATTTGTCGTAATTTTTTTCTGTGTACAAAATTTAAATTTTCAAAAGATTTTGTTATTCGTGCTTAATTCCCAGTTTTTGTTATTGATAAAAACACTTGAAATTTATTGTTGTCAACTAATTGTAGTGGGGAATGTAAGATGAGATGAACCCACTGTTTATTGCTGATGTTGTTTTGTTTAAGCTTTGATATTATTACAAGTAGAACTGTTGCTATAATTCTTATACGTTTAACAGTTTTATTTGGTTTAATATCTTTAGTTTTTCTAAAATCTTTATGGATGAAGTTTCCTGATGATCTGGCCTAAGCAACCAGTGAAATGCGCATAGGAATAGCTTATCCCATCAACAATAAATTTCAATTGTTTTTATCAATAATAAAAACTGGGAATTAAGCACGAATAACAAAATCTTTTGAAAAAAAAAAAAAAATTCCAAATTGTAAAATTCATATAAGAGGTAGGGCCTTTTCGGAAATGCATTACTGCGCTGCACCTGATGTCCAGTGCGTTTGTAAAAACATTATTTGTCATCATTGCAAATGTCAGCTGTTCGAAAATACCTAATTAAAGCAGCTGATACGCAAGTAAATCAAAAACACACATCACAAAAGTCGATTATATTCAAAAATATATCCAATTTTTTTTTTGATAGGGCCATTACTTAGGGAATGAAAACTACTAATTGCATCGTGTTGGAACCAAGAAAATAGGTAATGAACAAATGCATGTGGACATTAAACATGAACTTATTCATGTTGAAACGGAGCAGCAAACAAGCAATAGCTGATTTGCATGAGCATCGCAAGCTTATCACAGATGTGCATTAGATCCAGCTCCGTGATGCATTTCCGAATAGGTCTATATTTTGTAAAGACAATGGTTAACGTTTTAAGTTTGGCGATTTTTAAAAAAAAATTCTGGGAATTTTATTTTTGGGCCCATAATAAATTAAAACTATTTTTTAAGTCCAAAAATCTTAACCTGTAAGTAGGTATTTACTATCTTTTTTCTTTCGTTAGACGATTTTAATTTTAAATGGGACATTTGGAATTTTTCGAAATAAATTTGGGAATTAATTTTATCTTAAATCTCAACAATTAATAGCCATTTTTATTAATTTGTAAAAAAAATATGATAATGGGACTTTTGGTGATTTTTTAATAGGAATTTAAGAAATACAATGTGGGAATTATTTCTTTTTCATTTATTATTTTGATTATATTAACCATTTTTTTCGAACCTTTGGTTAAAATTAAAGCTATGGTTAAATAATAATACAGCACAATTGAATTTATCAAATTGTGTATAAATTACAAGGAAATTTAAAATTTGTTTTGGAAAAAAATTTGTTTTTAGGGACACAATTAAAAACTTGTTATATATAGATAACATCTTTTATGTCTTTAGCCGACTGTATTTGTAAATTGAGATTTTTGGGGATTTTTATACACAATTAGGGAATTTGTTTTCAAGGACATGATAGAAAAAATCACTTTTCAAAGCTGGTTATATATAAATAACATCTCTTATGTCTTTAGGCACCTTAATTTATAAAAAAATGGGATTTGGGGGATTTTTTTTTAAGTATTGGGAATTAAATTTTTAAGTTAAAATTAAAAAATAAATATTATTAACATGAGTAAAATTAGTTGAATTTGTATAAAAACATCAACTAAAAGCCCAAGAAAACCTGAAAGGGATTGTGGGGTTTTAAACTGGGAATTCAGTTGTTAAGCCTGAAACTCAAAATAAGAAATACTTTCTAATCTCAAAAAATTTCCCTTAAATTCAGTATTCGTTCACATCTATGAGTTTTTTTTCATAATTTAAAAATTTTTATATAACAAATAAATTTTTTCCACTCGTATTTTAAACAACGCGTCCGTCATCTACAATTTTATTACAATTCTTCATTTTTCAGTCGTTATTATTTTCAACTTGATGTTATGGAATTTCCAACTAAATAAATCACTTGCAAAACCACTCATACACACGCGCTCATACACTTTTACAATGAAATGAAATTGTTGTTCAAATTGATGCAGGACATGATCTCTAGGTTTACATCATACGAGCGAGAGTGAGAAAATACAAAAACTTCTTCAGGACAGAAAGTGTCACACACATGCAACGGAAAAATATATTTACTATGTACATTCCTGCAATTCCATTATGGCATTGGTATTAATGGACTTGACTCGAGGTAGAAAAAATATAATAAAATTTAACAACTTTTTGATTTACATGTTGCCAAGACAGAAGGAAATATAAAAATTAAAAGTAAAATTCTCGATTGACAATACACTGACATACAATTACTCAGGACCATAAACGCAAATACGAGTACATACATGGGTGATCCGTTTTGAGCAACTATTTTTAATTCATTTTTAATCTGATGTTTTTCTTTAAGATGTAAGTAGCTTAAAGCTCTCCTTCTTATATAGCTCTACGATTTAGAAGGGCGTTACACTCGCATTGGACATGATGTTCGGCGTGACCATTGTAGCATTTTTGGAGCTAAATTTAGCATTTTTTTATTGGTTGATTAAGCTGCAAAATTTCTGATTTATCAGCTAGCATTTTCTTTGACATTTTCCTGTTATTTATTTAGCATTTTTTATAATAGAATTTATACAATTTTTAAAAATATAATGTATGCAATTTTTGGTATATTAGAATTTTCACGTGAAACCATTGCAAGAATGTGAACGTATATCTGGCAGAACCTTGCTATTATGTTAAGGCAAAAATAAGCCACACAAATTGCTTGACAAACATATTTAAATTATTATTAGTAAAAAAATTGTGTGCTGTTTATTGTGGTGTTTGCTGTTTAGACAAACATTTGAAGTATGTTTGTAGAAATACTCTGCAAATAATATTGGACCACCTGATCCAATTTGATTAAATGGACTACTTCATGGACTGGTCCGATGTAATGCAAGCTTGGACCATGCATGCCATTGTTAAAAAGAGTTTGTAGTGGGACGACAAGTCTTCATTTTTTAACGACATGTTTTCGATTTTAAACGAAGTTGAAACTAATCCTCTTGTGTATACAATGGATTAGTTTTAAGACTACTCCTTTGTAATCCAAAGGTGGGTTATATGGTCCTGCCCTAGGACATCGCAATGTTTAATATACCATATTTTTTCCATTCGTTTGGGTTACTTTTGGACTAGCCCTAGTCCCCTGTGGGCTACATTTTACACGCGTGTTTGTACTAGTCCTATTATTTGATAATACCCTGCAAATAATATGTTAATATTTGGCAGAATGCTGGACATTTTTCAAATTTTTTGTGGTGTCTAGTGATAAATGTAATCATTTCAGCGAACAATGTTTCAGACTGAAGGCTTTGAAGAAGAAGCCTTCAATTATTTTCAAATTAAATTTTTTTGCATTTTTTGCCACAAAACAGCACGTTGTTTAAACCACTATTTACTCAAAATTCTTCTCCTTTATTTTATATTCGCCCCTCCGTTTTAGACAAATAGCGAGTAAAATCCTTCAAGGATACTTCAATGTTGTATTTTAGAAAACACATTTGTTGTGTGAAGTTTTTTTTTGCAAAATAACTCTAGATAATTCTTTTCATTTATGAAACAACATTGCCCACATCGTGGTTCTATGCGAACAATTTGGTTATAGCCCTAACGTACATCTATTAAAACATAAGTAAAGACTGAATTAAACTTTTTGTTTTTTATTAACAAGATTTAGTTTGCCATGCTTAGTTTCCAAATTTTTATTCTTGATAAAAACACTGAAACTTATTGTTGATGGTGTAAGCTACACGCACTTCACTGGTTGCTTAGGCCAGATCATCAGGAACCTTCATCCAAAGATTTTAGAAAAACTAAAGATATTAAACAATTAAAACTGTTAGGCGTTTAAGAATTATAAGCAACAGCTTTACTCGTTACAATATCAAAGTTTTAACAAAAAAAACCAACAATTCTTACATTCCCCACTACAATTGGTTGGAATTCCTTCAACATTAATGGTAGTTGTAAGTAGGATAAGAAACAACAAAATAAAAACAAAAACGACTTGCTTTGTTGTAAAATTTAACACACGTTTTTTAAGGAAAATTTTCATACAAAATTTGTTTTGTAACCCCCGTATTCATAAACGATTATTAAATTTAACAAACGTTTTTTAAGGATAGCTTCCACAGTAAATTTGTTCTTTAAAACCTTATTAAATTTAAAATTTGCTTATGAATACAGGCATAAATCTTTATTAAATTTAAAATATTTGTATGAAAAGAGGCATAAGAAATTTTGTTTTATTCAAGCGAAATATAGGAAAAACATTAATTAAAAAGAAGTAAAATTAAATTTTACCATTATATTTAAGCACTTTATTTAATTTAAAGCAATTTTTAACTTCTGCTGCTGGTCACACTGATGATGCTAAAAATTTCAAAAGGAGAATACAAGAGAGAGAAATTATTTCGCGCGTTGCCGTTTTATTTACTTTTAACTAAAATTGGTTACTTTTTTTCCAATGTGTACTCGTGTACTTTTTTCCATTTTTGTTACTTTTTTCAACACAATAATAACAAATTTTTTGTTTTGGAACAAGAACTAACCTCTCCGCGTTTTTTACCCTTAAAATTGTATGGTTTATATGCATTTCGTTATAAGACCCAATAGTTTTGTGTTTTAAAATGTAAATCTAATTTAACTGGATAACAGGATATTTAAAATTATTCTTTTACCCAAAAAAATTAGTCAATGATTTAAGCTGAGCATAACCGCATTTTGAAAACAATTGATATTGTTTTAGATTTTATAAGCGGTTAGTCCGGTTTGAATAAAATTTATTAAAATCGGACTAAAATAAGGAATTCTTGATAATTTTTAATTTTTGTAATTCCCCAGGTGCCTTAATTCAGGAACCTATGGTAGCCCTTTTGATATGTCTTTAAACTCCAAATCAAAAACTTAAACTCGAGTAAAGACCGTAATTGGCATCTGGAATTTTATTCCAGTCAGACTAACTTGGTACAAAATCCAGAATTATTTAAATTTTTTCTCCAAAATCTCCCACTGTGCAGCATCTGAATGTCCTGGGATTGCTCTTAACTCACGAACTTTGATTGTTAGTGTCATCTCAAAAAACGTAGGCTAATTATCTAGACAATGTGTTGAGATTGTGGCCTTTCTCGTACGGATATTTTTAAAAAGTATCTCATAATGAATAACTCGCTATAAGCTTTTACATTTACATTGACAGTTAAAAAAAAAAAAAAAAAAAAAAAACAACTCAAGAACATTTTTTTAAGGGGATTTCCTACAATAAATAAACAATTCAAACAAGTGAGCTTGTGAACGTACGACCAAAAAGCATTCACAAGAATCCGAAATCAACAACACAGAATACAACAACAGTGGTAGCAGTAAGAGCAACAACAACACCAACAACACTAGCAACAATGAGCCGAAAGAAGATATTAAGTTGAAAGAACTTTTTGTTGAAATAAATACAAGCAAATAAAATCATAAAAAAAATTTTAAACTGACAGGTGTCACAGTCTACTAAATGAGAGTATGCATGTGTGTGTGCGTGTACTTGTCTATAAGCATGTGTAGTTGTGTTTGCACTAGGACAAAAGGATGATAAAACTTCTATAGCAACACATGACAGTAACGGCGGTGGCGGCAGTCGCACTAAAAGAAGCAGCAAATATCAGCAGCAGGAAAAAGGTGATACAAATAAACGAATTGTTGTCCAGCGAAAGCTACTGCTAATATTGCTTCCCAACAAACACGAGGTCCAACCTTTGATATGAAACGACTTAATCATTTGACATCAAACACAATTCTCAAACGTTTTTCAATTGTTTGATTTTAACATTTAAATTCAAATTGATAATGATTTGAAAATAAACATTTGACATTAAATGTTTTATCAATTTGATGTAAAATTGATATCAAATGTTAAATTCAAATCAAAACTAAACTTGGCATTAGTAAAGCGAAAAATAAATGTAAACATTGAAAATGGCAATTAAAGTTACATTTTTACTTCGTGGTTAAATGTGTTTTACAAGTGAACAAATTATTTCTTGTGAAAAATTAAAAATAATTTTTGTGTAATTATCAGGGCTGTGGAGTCGGAGTCGTAGTACCCACAAAAACTCGCGACTCCGACTCCGATTCCAAAATTTTTCGGCCAGACATTTTCAAAACGATCTCTTTGCATTTTCCGTAACATAATTCGCTGGTTCACTGGTTTAACCGTTCTGTTTGAAGTGTGCCAAGGTATTGTTGAAGAAATAGAGTCGAATAAGGGAATTAAAAAATGCAAATTTGTAAATAAGTTCGCTTGGATATATTTGTTTTTTATAAATCTTATATTGAAAAATGACTGGAAATCTGCTGTTGCTTCTGTGGCGAAAACACTTACAAACTACATATTAATTACAACTTTTAAAGTGAAAAATACATGAAGTTGTTCTAGATATAATTCCCACCAATGTGGGGGCTAACTCGAAAAATTATTAGAGAATACTTCAATCTACTAATCGGAGAGAAAATGAAGACGTGCAATATTATATATTTTATGGTTGGACAAACTAACATTGATTAACTATGGGACGGAGAAAACTATGGCGAGTACACTGCAGAAGAGGATTTAATTTAATATGTTTAGAAATTCATATTTTTTTTTAACTCTACAGGTGAAAAATCATGTAGAAAATCACAAATACTTCTATTTCTGTATTAAAAATTTGCCTTTGTTCGAATGTTTTATATGTCCATAATATGTTTTTTTTATTTCGATGATATCCTTAATAAAATTAAGTCATATAAGGGAACATGCCTTTAATTATCAAATTGGACTTGGTGCTCTTTACCTCCCATGATGGATTTTGTACTGTTCCATCCCTTGAGACAAACAGTACCAAGTCCAACAACAAAAGATTTGCTATTTCCTTAAAATAATACAAGGCTTACAACAATTTCTGTTACCTTAATTTTCTCTTCGAAATGTGTTATACAAATTATTCAAGTGAAAACTGAAGGCGCATCTACATGTTTAAATAAAAAATGGCTACAAATTCAGTGGTAAAGCACACTAAACTTCGAATTAAAACTCTTTAGTTTTAAATTAAATCTATTTTTTTCTATATTTTAGCTGGTTTAAATTTTTCAACTGTTGAGTTATTAATCAAGAATGGCATAACACTTCAGAATCAAAATAATTCAACTAATTTGGTCCATTTAATCGGGCGCTATATTTTTTTTGCATTTTCCCAAAATTCGAAAAAAGTGTAACGAACGAGTTTTGCATTTCACCTACTCATATTTAAATAACTATATTAAAGCTCAATGCGGCACGTGTTAAAATTCAAATACCGATTTGATATTTTTGTAGAATCTTTTTTTTTTTTTTTTGCTATATTTAACAATTTAAAAATATTGTAAGTCAAATAAGAACCAGTCTCTTATACTCTGCGAATCAAAGGAGTCGGAGTTGGAGTCGGAGCCGGAGTCGTACTTAAAAAATTTCATCGGATGGAGTCGGAGTTATCACTTTTTCTTGACGACTCCACTGCCCTGGTAATTATAATGATTAAGAATACGAATTTAAAAAATAAAACGCCAAAGTGAAGAAATTATAAGTTTGTTTTATGATCGTGGTGCTACAATCCTCAAAATAAAAAGGAGCCAATTGTTTCATCTTTGAAAGAACAGGAGGACGTAAAGAACATTATTACATCTTTTATCTCACAGTTTATTTAAATAAATAATGAATTTAAATTAAAAAAAAAATATTAATTAGTATTGTGGTTATTTTGTTGAACTATTTATGGTCTTTAATCCAAACTTTCAATATTTTTAATCGGGCTTAAGTTCATCAAATTTAATTTTCATTAAATTATTTTTATGAAGAAAAGAATTTTACAACATGAAAATTAATTAAAATTGTTATTGATAATCATTCATTCTTGACTGACCTGAGATTCGAACCCAGGTGGCTGGTTACCATGACATGTTTCGATCGCAACCACAAAATAGTTCAACAAAATAACCACAATACTAATTATTATTAAAGCTAAGGCACGAGCTCTATGTGTACAGTTGTCCTTCAAGTTGTGCTGAAAAAGGTCAACAAAAAAAAGAAAGAAAAAATTAAAAAAAAACCAAAAAAATGTACTTTGGACTTCAAGAAGAATTCTTGACATAAGTACGAAAAAAACAGAAGTAAGGAAAAACAAGTAAAATCAATTAAAATGGATAATCATTCAATAAAGCAAATTTCGATCTACCAAAAGGTTAACATACAATTTGGTTTAAGGATTGATGTTTGACTATTGACGTCAGCAGTCGTCGATGGCTGCGTGTGTAAGATGGCAACTCCATCTGAGGAGATCGAGTGGTTGCGATCGAAACATGTCATGGTAGCCAGCTGCCTGGGTTCGAATCTTAGGTCAGTCAAGAATGAATGATTATCAATAACAATTTTAATTAATTTTCATGTTGTAAAATTCCTTTCTTCATAAAGATATTTAATGAAAATTAAATTTGATGAACTTAAGCCTGATTAAAAATATTGAAAGTTTGGATTAAAAAATAAAAAATATTTTTATTTATGTTCCACATTGTATTATAATCCATATTTGAAAAACATTTGAGAATTACGTTTGAAAGCCAGTTGAAAATAAAGGAATTTTTCAATTTGATAATAATATCCCCTTTTTGTTGCAAATGCTGTGATTTTAAAATGATTTTAAAATCATTATGAAACGTTTGACGTTTAAGAAATCATTTGATTTCAAATCATTTTCAATTTGAAATCAAACCTCCGTGTTTGTTGGGTTGATACTGTTTAGTGAAAACCCCAAAAGGAACAGTGGGAAAAAGAAAAAATACGCATCAACAAAATCTATAAAGTACTCAGAAGAGGGAAGAACTTAAAAAAGACTTTTTGCTCAAATATGAAAATTTTTATATTGGAAAACTTTCGTTTTTCACATTTTCTCTTGAAATGGTCCACTGTTCATATGTATACCATAGAATAGAATTGTTCCCAGTGGCTTTTGTCCCGCAACTGATGATGATGACGATGTTGATGGTTTTGTACGCTCTGAATCAAACCAAAAACAAGAGACATCGACTTTGACTTTTTGTATTGATGTTTTACCGCACAAATGTTTGAAATATTTATGCCTACGTGTGTGGATGTGTGAATTAAAGTGTGAGTGTGCGAGTGTGTTCGTATAAATAGGTGAATGAATGTATATTGGCGCCATTGGACGTGTGGCATTTTCAATTTATATCAAACTCACTTTTGATAAGCAGTTGTTAAAGAAAACAATCATAATGACGATGCAAATGACAATAATCACTTATAAAAATGACGATAATGACGATGATTACAAACCATTAATAGAATTTACATAATGCATAGGTAAAATGTAGCAGGTTGAATTAACCCATTAATGAAGTACACACGGTATGTTAACTACACAGGCCAACAAATTGTTAACCCATTGACGAGAGTATTCGTTTCTAAGAATTTGAATCCGAATCTGTACTCAGAATTTCTCCATCGCATCAGGGTTTCGAGATATCTTTGCTTAACATTTTAAAAAACCCTGGTTTTCGCCATATTCGAGACGTACACAGAAAAAAGTAAAAACTGGTTTTAATCACCAAAATAATTGAAACAAGCAAAAAATTGTTTAATTTTGCACCTATCACCGAAATGATTATACCAATTACTCAAACTTGCAAAAATTGCAAAACAGTGATTTTTTTCCAATTAAAAAGTTTTTATATTTCAATTACAAAAATAATTGAAAAAATTATTAATATTAAACAATCTTTTAATTGAATGAATTAACAAAGTATTTAAAAAAATATCAATATATTAATTGAATGAATTACTGACGTAATTGATTACAACACAGAAATTTTTTTTTTATTTTTTTTTTAATTCCCTAAGCTAATACCGCGAAGCTCTTCGCTTGTCTGCAGGAAAGAAACCAGAGTCTCTGGCGGGAATCGAACCAGCAACCCCGGCGTTGATAGTCTAGCTCACTACCAGCTAGCCTACCGGCGCACTCAACTTACATGAAAATAAACGTAATATCTACGTTCTTATACTATGTTTGTGTTAGCATTATTTCAACAAAGTTTTCAATTCAAACAACAGAGTTGATTGATTCAATTAAACATTTACTTAAAATTAAGCTTAAAATCAAGTAAAATTTTAATTGAAAAAAAAAATTTTTTTTTAATTCAATCAATTAAGAACGTTATTAGATTTATTTTAAAATTCAAAAATCACCATTAATTGAAAAGAAACTGCCAATAATTTTTTCTGTGTAAGGAGTTTTTTTTTTTTTGAAAAGTTGCATTAACAGAGTCACCAGTGCTAAGAATTTGGATTTTCGAATATCGAGGAGTTGCGTTTATCGAGGGTTGCGTTAATCGAGGTTACACTGTATTTATTACTGGTCTAGTTATTAGCCGATTTTGCGCTTTCGTACCATTTTGGAAAGATAATTATATCAACATTTCGATTAACTCAACATTTAGTATAAGAACTTTTACGAGATTTAAACAATTTTACAAAAACTTAAAGAAGGGATTTTTTTGCCCCATATTCCATATTCAAATTTTAATCGATTTCCGCCTCGACTTTTCTTTATCCAATCGGCACCAAACTTCACACTTAATATTTAAAAATCAAAAGGAATCAAAGTAGCCCATTCATTGATTTTGGAATTCCATTTAAAAAATGGTTAAAACTTCTACTTAGTAGATCGTCTTACCTAAGTTGGTCGTTTGAGAGCTACGGCATGGCGCTACAAAACTTTTCGCTTGACGTGCGATATCCCATATTGCGGTATATGTTCATTTACTCTTTTAGATCAAGATAGAGCTAATAAAGAGTGGCCTTGCGAGACAAACTTAGATAAAAATGTTTACTTCAATTTCACTTTTAGTTCAATGGGCAGCCGACACGAGGACGGCTCACTTTTACTTGGTATTTAAAATTTAAATTTTCCCCGGAGGTTAAGGGATACCTGTTACGGTTAAGGAATACCTGGAATCCGGCTGGAATTCGAAATTGCCAGATATCTTAAGATCATATGATCTCTTGAGATCGTGGCTGACCAGAGATCTGGAACCTGGTACCACGGGAGTCAGTAGCCCCTGTTACTTCGGTATCACACTGACTATTGGTTGAGGCCCCCAGAGATAAGCTATATTGAGAGGAGGTGTATTTCATGAGATAGTCAGAATGGGTGATGATAAGTGAAGAGTTGTTGGTTAAAGTTGGAGAGCGTTGGTGGATGTAGTAGAGTTGGAACCCATTGGATGGCCTCCTTAATCGGTGACGCCCTTGATTTTATGAAGAGCAAAGGCTTGAGAGGCCGATGATGAGTTGGGTGTGGAGGAAGGGTGCTGTTGTGGTGAAGATCTGGTAGTTTGTTAGTAAAGTGAAGGGTCTAAGGGACTGGTAAAGACTTGGATATTAAAAGCGGATGAAAGATTGATATGCCGAGGATCATAAGTGGTAAAGTAGAGTATGTTGTGGATGTATGCAGACTTAGATTTTGAATCAAGAACCGATCATGTTGAGGCAGTTCGCAGGGAGTGCTGTTTTCACGGGAGGGCTTATTTGGGGATCAAGTTGTTGCTGTAGTTAAAACCTAAACAGCGGGAAGAGATTTCCTGAGCTGGAATTGCTACCTGTGTGAGTTTTTTTTGCACAACCAGGGGCGTTTCATTGACGCATAGTTTGTCACCCAGTGGTTAAGATCCAACATGAGATTAGGCAAAATGTCGGAGCTCTTTTGGCATACAGGGTCATTTTTTTATTTCTTTAAATTTAGAAATTTTATTTAAAGGTTGATTTTTTTTAATTCTTAGCATGCTTATCAAGTTTATTCAAGAATTTGGAATCAAATAATTTTATTTCCTGTCAGAAGTTCTTTTCAGCGCACATTTTTATTGCAAACTATTTAAGATTCATTTAGTTTTGATGTTTTTACCATAAAAATGTTAAAGAGTCTGTAAAAGCCTCTTCAGGTTTTATCATTTTGAATTGACCAAAACAAATTGTATCTGTCTGACTGCCTGTCTTTTCGCCTGTTTGTTGCAACTTGTTTCTTTATCATAAATTATTTAATAGATTTTAGTAGTTTTATTTTTATTTATTTACTTTTTGCTGATATTTTCCTGGTAATTTTCAAACATTTTAAGGCATAAATAATAAATAAATGTTTTTAGTTTTATTTTGTATTTTTTTAGATTTAGAAATCCACCCTTAAAGTCAACTACATGAAATGTGTCCAGATTTTATTTTATTTATTTATCGGGATGTTAAAGTACCAAAATTTACTATCAAAAATATTATTGATTTTGAGTTTTTTTTGTTGTTGAAAGACTGAGAAAGTTTAGCAGTTTTATTCAGACAATTTAGGGTGATGACTGATGATGTTACAATTTTCTTATTTAGGTTGTTGTTATTATTTTTATTGTCTGTTTTTTTACTTGTACGGTAAATTTTTTCTTTTTTTTCGCGTAAATTGTGCGCAATTTTTTTTTTTATTTTTTATCTACAATTTGTCTGCTATTTAAGTTTTCAGGATTATCTCTTGAAAATGCAAAAAACCCTGGAAAAAAATCTTGTCAATTTTTCAGTTACTTAAAGTTGGGTTAAGTTTTTGCCAAAGGCGATAAAGCACAATGGGATTTTTAAACTGAAAATCATAAAATACATAGATCGAAATAAAAATTTAAAATAACGCTTGAATTCCATTTCAATTACATGTAATGTGAAATCAAGATGTTTCAGATTTCTGTTGCAGGCAATGTAATGTAAATCTAATAAAAATAAAAAATTATAAATACGCAAATATGAGTTAAATTTAAAGTCGAGCCAAAATATAATTTTAATTCCATAACAATTTTTCGAAATTTGTTAATGACGTGGTTCTAATATGAGTTAAACTAAAAAATCTTTAAATACTAAAGCGAATATTAAATTTTAAAGAAAAATTGAAAACCTGGCCAGAATGGCATTAAAATGTCATTACAATGTGTAAACGAGATACTCTTAATTTCAGCTAAAAGTAAAGTAATGTAAGTCTTATAATAAAAAAGTACCAACTATAAATGAAGTTTTAGAGAAAAACTTAATATTGGGTCAGAATTACATTCAAATTCTTTTACAATATCAATGTAATCTAATACCAAATCCATCAACAATTAGATGAAGTTTTTAACAAATTAAAAAATCACTTTCACAAATTGTTGACGCTTTTTGGATTTCAAAACACACTTTCAATTACAAGTATTATAATTGAAATGTAAAACTAAGTCTATCTGCAGTTCCAATATAAAATAAAGTTTTAAAATTTTGAAAAAAAATTGGGTCCTGCAGAAAGTTTAAATTTCACATTAACGACATGTATTTACAATCCAATACTCATTTACAATTACAAGTAATGCAATTACAATCTTCAACTAAAACCAATTACAAAAAAATATAAATGTATTTGAAAAATTCTCAATTATATTTTACACTTAATTTTTATGCAAATGTGAATTGTAATTTATAACCTTCTGAATTTTAAATATTGATAAAACTTGTGCTCCAGTTGAAATTTGAAATTTTTTACATTAATTTTATGGCAAACCAACCCATTGTTGATGTACAAATTTCCACAGCAAAACAATTCTTTTTCTTAGCAGACACCTTTTGGCCATTTTGAAATTTCAACAACTTTATTTACGTGTTACACATATTTTTGCAAATAGAATTTTTCATAAGATTTGGAAATTTTTAAAAGAAAAATATTTAACGTAAAAAATCTACAAATTTTGGGAAATTCGCAACGGGTTTTTCTGCTTTTCAATAAAAATACCTTTTTTTAAAGCAATATGGTGATTTTTTTAGCGTCTACTGTTTCTGTGGTTTAGGATTTTATTTTGCTCATTATTCTACATGAGTGATTGTGAACGTTGTAAAATCTGGCAGCTTAGCATTCTGATTATAAAAAATTAAAAAAAAATTTACTTTTCTCACTCATGGCCAATGTGGATAGAAATATTTTCAATACGTGATTTGTAACGAAAAAATAACACAAGGGAAAAAATTTCACCTTTTTGTGTGCGTTCTAGAATTTGATTGATTTGACTTTTGCATTTTTATTTTTTATGAATTTTTAACGAACAATATGTTTTTTTTTCAAAACTCTCCTTTTTTTTAAATTGAACGATATCTCTGAAACTACAGGGCAAATTCTACTGTTGCCGAGTTTCGGATTTTTGTTTGTTAACTGATTATGGTAAACCGTTTTCAAGTTATTCCAAGATATGAAGTGAAATTTCCTTAATTTTGGACATAACGGTACATCTCAAAAAGTAGAGCTAATAGAGAAAAATCAAGATTAGATTTAAAGTAAGCGACCTGAAATTAGTAACAATTCCTAATCAAGTTCCATTTCGCAAAATGACTGTTCGGCAGTGTAATTTTTGAATTGTTAATATGAGAGCAATTACGCTTATTTATATTTAAAAAATAATTATTCATAAAACAAATTTAAATACACTTAAATTAAGGCTGCCTAAAAATTGGGATATAATTTTAATAAAAAAGTTTTTTTTTTATAAAAACAAAATCATTTGAAATAAGCAAAAAATATGCATAAATATGTTTTTTTTTATCAAAAATAAAATAATATGTGAATTAATATACATTTTAAAGCATTAATGATAAAATATGCTCGATACCATTTTTCAGCAAGAAGTGTGATTCGGATAAATAACTTAATCACAAAGTATTTGAAAGTTCGAGAAAAATTATGCATTTGCATGTAATTCCACGCTCTTTTCATAAGTGAACACATCGTGAGCAACGCTACTCATTCATGTTTTTGAATGGCACTTTATTTCGGTGCAAAACAATAAAAATGTAAACATATATCATTTATATTATAAAACACATGTTTTTACACTACAATTACAAACAATTCAAAAATGAATTTATAATTATAATTGCTCACATATGAAAATTTCACACTTGAGGGAGCGAGCCTAGCCAATATTTTCTATTCTTCATACTCATGAATAGGCGAAAAATTAACGTTGCCTTCATGACTGGGTAAAAGGAACAGATGTTTGATTTTTTCTTCATCTTAATTTGTTTTTGTTTTAAATGAAGTTTTCTATGAGAACGTTAGCGTTCGAAATCGATGAACAGGCTGTTGGAGCCAGTTTTGTCGTTTTAAAGTATTTTCTTTTGACGTTTTTCTTTAAGATTTGAGTGCTTATAATGCACTTTTCCTAATTTTTTTAATATCAATTTCTGTTTTAAGTGCTTTAATTTCGCCAAATTTAAAAATTTCGTTTTTACGACATTTGCTCTCAGATTTTTAGCAGTTTCGGACTTATTTTTGAAAGAAATTGTGCATTTTTTTTTTATAAAATTTTGTGATCTTATGTGATATCAATATGCTAAAGTGTCAATTTTTTTTGCAAATTTCAATTTCGAACATAAATTAAACGTTGCATTTACATATTTCTCAGATTTGTGGGGAAAACAATGAAAAACAAAGTTTGTACCAACTTTTAGCCCTCTACCTCAGCATCAATATTTTGAAAATTAGATCAAATCGAATAATTTGTAAAACAGCATGTGATGCAACATTTATAATTTTTAATAGTTAAATTCACTAAAATATCCACTATTTTTTTTTCTTTTTTTTTGCTAAGCAGTAATACTTTCAGCACTGGAAGTTAACATTTAAGCCACCACTGACTTCATACGGCCAGATTTATTGGCAAAAATTTGTCAAAAATGTAACTGGCCGAATGAAACATGTGTGTCATAGCTGAGGCGGATATATGCCGGAAATCATGTTAAAACAAATAAATGCCATGAAATTATCTACCAGATAATAATAAAAATCATTTCATTCCATCAATATTTTTGTGGGTTGTAATTTAAGTTTCAAGGGCAGATGTTGAATGTGCATATCATTTGACATTTCTCAATTTGAACAATGGAAACACAGAAAAAATTTTTGCAAAAAATTATTTAATTAAATAATTAATTGGTGTACATTAATTATTCAATTAATTTTTTGTTTGCTGCAATTAATTTTTTTAATCAACACCCATAAAATTAAATGTTTGTGTATATGTGGTGTATTTTTTGTTTATGTAATTAATTTTTTAATTGACTAAATTTGTGTCCCATGACTCGAAAATACAAAGCAACCACAAAGAGTGACTGTTTGGTGCGGTTTATGGGTCAGGCAGTTACTGTGAATGATGTTCGCTATCGTAAAATGATAACGAACTTTTTATGGCCCAAATTGGAAGATATGGATGTGGACGATATGTGGTTTCAGCAGGACAGTGCCACTTGCCACACAGCTAACGAAACAATGGCTCTTTTGCGCGAAAAATTCAATGGCCGTGTGTGTTATCTCACGCGGTAGCGATGTTAATTGGCCGCCAAGATAATGTGGGTTGACACCGTTGGACTTCTTTCTCTGGGGTTTTTTGAAAGAAAAGGTGCATGTCGATAAGCCAGCAATAATTCAAGAGCAAAAGGATGAGATAATTCGGCACATTAACGGCTTAGAACTACCATTATGCCTCAGCGTCATCAAAAAATTGTGCCATCGGATAGAGGTGTGCCCCCGTTATTTTGTTCCATACATAATTGAACCATAGCAAAATTATCATAATAAAAGAAATGACAATAATTTAATAAATAAGTTGTTCTTTTAATTATTTAAATAATTTTAATTATTATTATTTTAAGTTCTCATGCAACTAAAAAACACCCTATAAATGCAACAATGGTTAGAAAAGCTTAGACAAATTTTTGTCGAATTGTTACCAGAACGAGTTCTTTGCTTTTCAATAAGAAAACTTTAAAAAATATGTCTTCAAGCTAGAAACAATACATTAGACTGTAATTTGAAATGACTGTTTAAAAAGCTAATTAGTTTGTAACAATATTAAAGATCTTTACTAAATTGATAATTAAATAACTCAAACAAGTTTATTAAAACTTAACTTCTCTTTCTTTCCCTTTCACAAGTAAGAACATGAGTTCCATCACCTTAAAAGAGTTTTTAAATGCCTGTAAATAATTTTCTGCCCGCTCATTTAATCATAAATTAACTTTCTGTTGTTAAAATTTCTTTATAATTTTGCCCCCTCATTATTCATACGGAATATTTAATGCAACATTTTACCATTTATTTCATTATTATTTTTCACTTTTGCGTAGTTTACACTTTTTTTTTGTTTTAAAGTGTAAATGGAAAAAGTACTTTTTTTTAGAAATATTTTGTGCATAATTAATGTTTCTTTTTGTTCCACGTTTTTAATTGAAATGAATTGAATATGTAATACAATGGAAACAAAAAAAAAAAAGTGCAGAACAATTCTTTGACTGGACGGTGTCGAGTCTTTGCCAAAACATGGGTAACAATGTCGGCATTTATTATTAGTTCGCAAATTCGTTTGTGGTTTTTCACTATTTTTCCACGACTTTAAAGTTATTTTGAATTGAAAAGTTTTATTTTCATTTTGCCTTGTTGTTATTTTTAGTTTCTATTTATATAAATCTGCAAAACTTTTAACATATAATTAGCAAAAAAGAAAAAAAAACAGAAAAGTAGTAAATATTGGCATTTTTCCAATAACTACCATTTCTGTTGTTGTTTATGTTCTGAATTAGAGGAAAAATATTGAATAAATATAAAAAAAAATTTTAAAAACAGTGGAAGAACAAAGAAAAAAATTGTCAAAGCAAACATGATTTTTTTCGAAAATAACCCTTTTTCATTAAAATCTTTTCAAACTTAAGGGTTTCGATAAAAATCTTTTCGAATTTAAATTTTTCTACAGAAAATATTTTTAAACTTAAAGATTTTAATTATAGATCTCTTTGAATTCAAGATTTTTTATAAAAAAATCTTTTCGAATTTAAGTTTTTTTTAAATTCTTTTAGAATTTCGAATTTAAGTTTTTTTTTTAAAAAAATCTTTCTGAAATAAAGGCATTTGAATTTAAGGTTTTATATAGAAACATTTTTTGAACTACAATTTTTCTATTAAAAAACTTTTTGAATAAAAAAATTTTTATTAAAAATCTATTTGAATTCAGCATTTAAAAAAAAATCTTTTCGAATTAAAGACTTTTTATTGCAGTTAATATCGAATTAAAGTTTTTATGAAGAAAATGTGTTCGAATAAAAAAAATTTTATTGAACATTTTTTTAAATTTAAGATTCTCTATAGAAATTATTTTCGAATTTAATATTTTTTTATAATTTTTTATAAAATTTTTAATTCAAATTTAGGTTTTTCTAAATAAAATCTTTTCCTTATTTTGTGTTTTATTCGACCTTTAATATGTTTTAATAAAAGAACTTGTTTTTCTTTTGACCTCGAGCTTATTAAAATCTTTTCCTTTAAAATTTTTTCTAAATCAAATCAATTTGAATTTTAGGTTTTCTAAAGAAAATCTTTTTGAATTTACAATTTTTTATAGAAAAAACTTTTTTTTTATAGTCATTCCGAATTTATGATTTTTTATTTAAAATCTTTTCGAATTTAAGGGTTTCTATGTAAAATAATTTTAAATAAATAATTGTTTAAGGAAAACGATTTCGAATTTAATGTTTAATTTAAAATTCGACTTTTTTAATTTTTTTATGTAAAATGTTTTTGAATTAAATGTTTTCTATAGAATTAAATAAAACAAGTTTTTAGAATTTATAACTCGATTTAGAATCATCTTTTAAAGTGATCTTACGATGCCCATCCGTTCGTCTGGCAGGTTGCCTGTCCATGATTTCCTCGTGCGCAGAGAACAAGTTGTAAACTTGTAGATAATTTGGTAAATAAACTTTAATTGTACTACGAAAGAAGTCTATGTAAAATAAAATTGTTGAATATTTTGTTTTCAAATTAGCAATTTTTGAATTTTTTGGGGTATATTTTTAACAATTTTCAGGGCATATTTTGTAGTTTTTACTGCATATTTAATGCCCATAAAACGCGTTTTTAGAGCATATTTTTGGTTTCCCTGATAATAACAATTTCTTCAGATTTCCTCAACGATTTTAATATTGGGGATTTCGAAACAAAATAAGGCAATTTTAAGGTAACTATAATCACTATTTTCTTGTTTAACGCTACACTGTGCCGCTTAGATTCTATAAAATAGTTTTGAAAGTTCAGGCAATAAATTTGTTCATGATTAAAAAACAAGGTGAGGATTTTTCTTAATAATGTCAATTAAAACTGTTATTAATCGCTAAAATTGCCATTAAATAGACAATTTTAAACCATTACTCCTAAAAACGGGATTTTCCTATCAAAGCCATTAACTAAGAAACGGTAAATTGACAGTTAGAAGATTTAAAAAAACATAAATTTTTTCTCTTTACTTTAAATATTAAATGATAGAAAATAAATTTCAAATATTGATTCCCAGCAATTAAATGACCCTGGACGTCACTTAAACATTTAGCATTCATCAGCAATAACCATCCTTTAAAAAATAAATATTTAATTGTTTAAAATGTTTATTTATATTTAAAGTGCAATAAAAATAAAATAAACTGAATGTTTTTTCTCACATAAAAATTAAAAACTGTTAACTTCAATTTAACAAGAGGTAAAACAATAAAAATCTTTAAAAAAAAATTATGAACTTAAAAAAGAAAGAGATACATCATTGAACATTTTTAAAATTTCGCATAAAATTAAATATTACTTGAACAATTTTTTAACCTAAAAAACGCCCTCCTCAGACTCTTTCTCACGTTACTTTCAATAAAAGTCCATATAAAAAGTTGATGCCCGCTGTTATATCGATGTGTATTTTTGTCAACATGATGATATAATAAATCAATTAAATAAGAAAAAAATTAAAAATTTAAAAATATATACATATTTATTAAATAAACGCCTCACTTAACTACCGCTCTTTAAAAATAAAAATATTCGTATTCATCATAATTATTGTCAGTTTGATAATCATCACCGGTTTAATGATGATTAAAAAGATAATGATGATTACATATGGCAAGTATAGTTTAATTTTCGTAGATATATATGTATGTTAAATATTTGAGTTGTTTTCAAATAGAAACGGTTCGTTCAGGCAACGTTTGGTAGGAATTTTTCGAAGTCAGGACTTTCAATAGAAAATCTGTTCAAATTTTTTTATTTTCTCTAAAAACTATATTTGGAATGAAAAGTTTAATTAAATATCGATTAGAGGATAATATTGTCGGTAAGAAATCTATTCTAAATAGGATATTTTTTTTTTATTTCTAATCGAATTGAAGATTTTCTATAGAAAAGCGATTCAAAACTAAAATCTTGATAGAAAATCTATTAGCAAAATGTTTTTTATAGTCAGAGTCAAGATTTAATAAATAATGTCCATTCAAGCAAATGATTACCTACATAAAATCAATTCGAAATAAACATTTCTATAGAAAAACCATTAAGAATTAATATTAATTAAACATGCAAAGCTTTCAATGTAGTGGTGCCCATACCTGAATATATTCGACATTCCCTAAAAACTTGAGACGAAAACTACTTTTTTCCCCGACTTCAGCACAATGGCATTACCTTAAATACAAATTTTCAGATTTTTATCTCGCCACAAATTATTTTTAACCCTGAAATGGTTAAGATCGTGGAAGACGACTATAATAGAAAAAAAAGAGAGAGAGAGAGTGAAAAAACTTTCAAAAATATCCTAGTTCAACGACCGTGTTAAGTGAAATACTATACGTTTTATTGTTGTACATCATTTTGAGAGTAATTGTTTTTATTTGGGAAAGTTTCTCCTCTAGTCGTTTCTCTATGGTTATGGTTTTCTCGGGAGCATCTGTGCCATGTTAAAATGTTCTCTTTAAAAACTTTTAAAATATTTTTCAAAGGAAATAATTTCAAAATTAAAACTTACTTTAGAACTAAGCAAATATCGAGTCATTACTGCAAAAAAAGGTTAAGCGACAACATTTTGTATATTAATTTTTTTTAATAAGCGGCTTTATTGGCAACACTTGCATCATCTCCTAAAAGGTCACGGTCACATAAGGTACCGTTACGATTTTATATCAAAAACAATTTTATCTTAAGCGACAACCTTTTCCTGTAAAATTTCGTATTTCGCTTATGCTTTTTTTTTTTTGCGGCAATGACTCGATATGTGAGTGAACATTGATTTAAACTTCAAAAGTCTGATTGCAAATTGTTTGAATGTTTCTTTTTATTTGCAAGAAGTGGCTGGCATGTTTAAACGTTTTTTTAGCTTCCAAATAATCAGTGTGTTAGTGCTTGTAGTCGTTTTTAAATTCCAAGTTATTCTGTACAAAATGTTCAAAGAGGAATGTGTTCATGTTCATGGTTTACGGCTAAATTGATTTGCATAACAATTAAAATTAATTTCTAAATTTTTTTCTTAGAGGCGACTTATTTTGTTGCTGCTGTTGTCATTCTTAGTTAATTTTTTTGTGGGTTTTCATCATCAAAAGTTGAATGAGTAGAATCTTTTTATTTTGTCGTTTTATTTTATTTATTTATATATTTTTTTTTCTAATGGAAAATTTCTTTTTGCCTCTTAGTTTAATTTGAAGACGGCAATGAAGGCATTTTTGATTAATTATAATAGGAATAAATAGCCTGACAAAACTCAATAGTTTTTATTTAAAATTTTCGCTAAGCAAATCAATTATGAATGGCAAGTAATTAAACGTTAAAATAGTAGTGTTTATTAAGGAGAGACTTTTGTTAAGTTATTTCAGGTCTAAGTTAAGTTTAAAATTGAAGACAAGCTTTATTCTCTCAAAGTTTAAAAGGCATTGATTTCATTCAATTGCCCATATTTCATTTACTTAATGCCCTGTCACCCACTTCGTTGTTCACCTCAATTGTTTCCATAAACTTTAAATTTTATTTTGGCTAAAAACATTTAAGCAATTTGTCCTTTAAATAAAATTCCCATCAATTTCATTTATTACGAGTTCTAAATTGAATTCCACCAACATAAATTAACACCTTCCCAGCCAGTCAAACTGCCAGCCAGAAACATTCACAACATTCTGTTGCAATAATATTTCAACAAATTTTATTACACAATTCAAAATCAGTGAATTGATATTTTCCCACTTTGGTTTTGGTTTGGAAGGGTTAGTTCGATGGGTATTGACTGCAGGAATTTAACGCATTTTTGGCGCCTCGAACGAATTAAGCATGTGATCGATAAGCAAATTCTGCATGCAACAAATGCTTCTTCTGGAACGAATACTCGCACACTTTCTTGAATAGCTAAATGTTGCTGTTGCTACTGCTTTTGCAACTATTACAGTTTTGTTTCTATGTTTTAGTTGGCTTCTGGCCATGTCCATGGCCATCTCCATCTGCAGGTAATGCAACACAATGTAAAATACATAAAAAAATAAAATGATTATCAAAGTGGCAGCAGCTCAATAAATACGAATTTTTTTTTCCAAACTCTAACTAAAGGAGAGCGTAAAACATGTAAAGGAGGCAGGCAACATGAAGACTGCAAAAGAAAAAAATTAAAACAAATAATCAACAATAATGCCAATGTGACGACAAATTGCGTTTTTTCTGTTAAAACTTGGTGAACAATTATTTCAAAAATTGAAAGAAGAAAATAAAAACAACTTTAATTCGAACGACAAAGTTT
The DNA here is from genome assembly GCA_949318255.1 of Pollenia labialis. Classification (NCBI taxonomy): domain Eukaryota; kingdom Metazoa; phylum Arthropoda; class Insecta; order Diptera; family Polleniidae; genus Pollenia; species Pollenia labialis. The sequence continues at coordinate 159,766,112 of OX439139.1, read as the reverse complement.
GCATGCAAAATTTTTATTAATTCAAGAAGGAAAATCGTCTAGGAAATTAGGGATTTATGATGAACGCGCTAGAAAGCTTCGAAATCAATTGTTTATATTAGTAAAAAAAAAAAATAAAACAAAAAGAGCATTCACACCCTCTACAAAATACGAATTCTAAAACACTCGCTGACATATCGAGCCTTAACCGCGAACAAAACGTAAGTGACATCATTTCAATTTTCGTATTTTTTTAATAAATGACTTTTCTGGCAACACTTGCATTATCTCCTAAAATGGCATGGTCACATTAGTTACCGTTACGATTTTATAGCAAGAACAATTTTATCGTAAGCGACAAATTTCATGCAAAATATTTATGAAATAAAATCAAAAAAAAAACTATTTTCTAAAAAATTGGCGCTTACGTTATTTTCACGGGTAGGGCTCGATATTGTACACCTCTACTCTTCTCACCTATTCTTTTTTACTTGTTTTAATATGAAATTATGGAAAAGTAAAATTTCTTTAAGAGTTTAAAATCAATCAAATTATTATCATGGTGTTTTTCAAAATTAAATACAAGCAAAATAAATTGAATCGTAACAACTGGTCCGACCCTGTAATAATTAGGCCTTGCTCTTGATCGCTAGTATGTTTTGAGTGCATGTTTCGAAACAACATCGGGGACTCTAATCGTCTTTATTTCCGTACATATATTTACTTAGATTTATTTTATTCAAACATTTTTAAGTTTTTTTACCCTTCACTACAGGTGGGAAGGGCTCATAGTTTCTTCAATATTGATTTAAGACCCTATAAAGTAGTTATAAATTCTGGATCTTTATAAGTTAGAGAGTGCATTCAACGATGTTCGACTCTCCGTATTGTTGATGAAATGCATTTTTGTAGACCCCATATAAACGGACTGTAATGTTAAATATTTCTATCAGAAATTTTTTAAAGAAAATTAAGGGAAAATTAACAATTAAAAAAGACCACAAAAGCGTATTTGGGGCTTTAAGCCCGACTCACCCATGCGTTCCGAACAATATTTTTGTCCGGACAAAATTTTTGTATGTACATATATTGAGTTTGACGTTTTACTTTTGAGAGAGAGAGAGAAATTATTTTGATCGGCAAGTTTTTTCTTGAATTGGTTTAGTTTTAATTTTTGTTGAGAACAAAATGAACTGAGTTGCCATTTTTTTTCAATTTTAATATAAAAGTTGAAATATTTGTTTTTTCGCTGAATAATTAAATAAAAAAAATTAAATAGTGAAAAATAATAAAATCACTTTTCTTTTTTCGTCCATTTTCTTTAACGCACTTTTAGAAAACAATTCAAAATAAGTGGTCTGCTAGTTGTGCTGCCGTTTTGTTAAATTGTTAACAACTGTAAACCATACGGTAGCTGTTTTTCCGGAAAATTCTCCGAATTGGGTGAATGCTATTTAACCGGTGTTTGTTATGCTTCTTCTTTTTCAGTCCACTAAACTTTCTATGGATCATAGGGCCTCTACAAAATTTTTAAAAGATATTCGATAATTAGCAAGAAATTTAATTTCGATCCAGCTTCTTTCACTGTTTTCGATGTTATTTAGCAAGCTTCTTTTTCAAGCAGTATTTGGCCGGCCTCTTCTTCTACTGCCTTGTGGATTCCAGCCAAGTGATTGGCGGCATAATTCATCTTCGTCCTTCCTGAGAGTGTGCCCTATCCATTTTACTTTCTTCGTTTAATAATCGTTTGGATAGGCTCAATGTTGCATTTTATAGTTTGTCATTGCTAATGACGTTAGGCCAGGAGATTTTCAATGTTATGCCATAGAGATATAAATCCTTGCGCCCGGCCGAAGGTTGGCTATGCAGAGAATCTTTGGTTAACGACACCGACGTTTGTTATACAATGGAAGAGGAAATCCTTGTTCACGGCTTAATTTCATACGAAGTTAATGCGCAAAAATTATTGTATTATTTAATTTCTGTTTTGGGGCGCTTATTAATTTCGTTGACCGTTTATTTAATTTTAGAAATGGGGGACTTATTTCTTAAGAAATAAAAACCAAATATTTGAGGGTTTATTTAATTTTATGTGATAGGGAAATTTGGCGTGGATCCAATGGACTGTTTGAAGGGTGGTCAGTATTTACGGATGGATCCAAGATGGAAACCGGCACTGGTGCCGTTGTATATATCGCGGACACCGAAGTGAAAAGGTCATTCAGACTCCCTGATGAGTGCAGTGTCTTCCAGGCTGAGATCCTAGCGATCTGGAGGGCGACGGAAGTGATACTTTATCACATCTTGGGTGGATCTGTGGTGACAATTTACGTCGATAGTCAAGCGGCGCTTAGGGCATTGATAAATTATACGGTGTGATCGTGCCTGGTCGCTTGGTGTAGAAATGCTCTTAGGGAACTCATGGAGTCATTCAATGTTAGGCTGAGCTGGGTACCTGTACACTGCATGGTTGATGGAAATTAGGTGGCGGACGAACTCACGAGAGGGGGCTCAAGTCTGGACTTAGTGGTAAGGGACAGGGGGTAAAGCCCTGCCCGTGAGGACGTTAACCGATCCTTGGGGAACAGAACGGATAGCAGGGTGTCTAGGGCACTATTGCCAAGATTGGACGCGGGGGCAACCTGGGTTCTACTAGGAATGGACAGGGGTGGTCTTAAAATACTTAAAGGGTTCTTTAAGGGTCATTGTCCAGTTAGGGCTTTTACGGTCAAATGGGATGAAGGGTCTCAGACAGAAGTGGCTAGGATATAGATTTCACGACGAACTGGGGTGCATGGCTGGATGTAATCCGGCTGACATACTGGGGTTTGTCAGGGAAATAGTAAAATAGTGCGGTTGTTTCTGTTGAGGGGACTGTAGAGAGGGTATAGTTCTACGAGGTAACTTCTAACATTCTAACTTTCTTAATTCTATCCACCTCATACTTCTTTTCTTTACTTTTCTCTTTCTATCATTGAAGGGATTCACAATGGACCGCATTGGTCTCCGAGTGGAAGTGTGCCCTTGGGCACATAACCCTTCTTAACCTAACCTAACCTAACTCATTTTTGTGTTTGGGGTCTTATTTCGTGGAGTAGTGAAAAGTCTAGTAAAAAGATTAACGGCTCATACGGAACTACGAACTCAGCTCGAATATAATTATCTAACAATACAATATGTAAACAATTTGTCGAAAAGGACGAAAACTGGAGCACTACAATTTAAAAGGGAATTCTTTAATTCTTTTTTTAAATCTGTTACATTTTAACTTTAGAAAAGTTAAGTATAATTTTAGTAGATTTACCTTAACGGCTAAGTTAAAGACTCCCCTTTTTCCCACCCAGAGTTAAGAATTGTGCGCAGGAGCGTCTACTCCATGAAACATAGAATAACAAAATTTTGTATTGCTAGTTTTTTTCCACAAGTTATTTTTACGAATACAAAGTTATAAAAAAATAACTTAATTGGTATATTTTGTTCACAGGCCCTACATACAAATGCCCTACCAAAATTATGGTTTGGCCCTTAAGCGAACCTTACAATAGAGCCTGGAATAATGAAATGCGGCTTATGTGAACTTTATTTGTCAATAAAACTAAGCTAAAATTAGCTATTTTTTCAACTTGTTCCCATGCTTTTAAAATTTAAGGTTATAATGACTACGATCACTTAAGAAGAAGAGGAGGAATCGTGTAATTTTGCTCATATATCTTTTGATTACATGGTTTATTTTGGTTGTTATAAAAGGTCTTAGCGTCCATACAAATGTGCTCTTCAACTACCGAGTTTCTTGGCAAATTTTAAAATGCACGTTTCTGTGCAGGTAAAATATTTAATTGAATTTCGAATTTTGGCATTTTGATTTGCTTCTTTTTCCTACAAGGATCTTTTTTTATTCCAATTTTTAAATACAGTGCTGTCTGGGTAGAGTGAACCCCCGATGCTATGAATGCCTCGTTAGAGTGACCACCAGAATGTTTACATTGAATACTCTGTAGAGTGAACACTGATGAGTTTTTAGGTTTGGCGAAGGAGAAAAACAATGAAAAAGAGTGTAAAAATTAAAGAGAACTTAAAATAACGGTAAAGTAAAGATTCTTTTAGAGCAAGTTGACAAGTTACTCTCACAAATACGCATTATATGCAGTGTTAATTTCTGAATAATTTGTGTTATATAATTGTTACATAAAAATGGATTCGAAAAAAAGAAAGCATTTATCCTTAAAACAAAAAAGCGGCATTATAAAAGAAATTGAAAAAGGTGCTAGTGTTACTTCTTTGGCACAGCGTTATGGCGTTGGAAATTTCTGGCATAAATAAAAAGAAAATCGGAGTAATTATAAATGCATTTAAAATAAATAAATTACTTTTTTAAATAAACAAAATTCAACCTTGATTAAGTAAACAATCTGGGTATAGTGAAATCGCTCTTCAAAAATTAGTTCACTCTACCCAGACAGCACTGTATTGAGCTTCAAACATAAACTCTATAATCGCAAAAAATAATGTTTGGAAATTGCCGTGTTACATACCTGTATGTATGTATGTACGTCTAAACGCAATATCATCTTGTTGCACAATTGCGTTGTCGTTAGTGCATGGAATGGCAGAGGCAATGCCATTTCATTCCATTATGCCACTGCCACTGATGACGACAACAAACACATTTATGACAACGATAATGATGATGTTGTGTATAAAGTAAGCTAGATAGATGGATGGTTGGCTAGAAGTTGGTTAAAGTCAATGGTTCTGAATGAACCACAAAACTCAAAAAAAAAGCTTAAACCTTTGAAAAAAAAATTTAACTCGCACATAAAACTTGAAACTGAGCAAAAATTTAATGAATGACTCTAAATCAACGAGCAAACGTAAAAAAAGAATTTTAGAAAAAAATGGAGAGAAAAAAAAAATAAAAACGTATCGTTAAGTACTCGGTACTCAGTAACAAGGTGTTTTCACATGTAATTCGTAATTTATATTCGTGATTTGGTATGAATTTTGAATTATTCTTATGTTGCGTGTTCAAGTACTTAAAAAAAACTCTGGTTCTTATTGTAGGGATTGTTGTATTTTTTTTTCTTGGCCATATAAATATTACATTTTTATATATAAATATAATTTTTTTTTTGTTTTGTTAAACAAAAGTCACCACGTATGGCAGAATTCTTCCGAAAAGTTAATGGTCCGCATTACTGTGTGTGTGTATGACGGTTCTGAATAAAAAAAAGTTTTAAAGTTTAGAAATTATTTCACACAAAACACATTTATTAATAAATACATTCATGGATACGTACTTGGACAGAATGATATGAATGTTTGTTGTTAAATGAATTAATTTTTTTCTTTTTCGTTGGCTTTTTTTTATAGATTTTACTGACTGACAACAGTGTGCCTTTTTATTGTTGTTAATAAAGTCCATAATTAGAAATGTTAAGATCTTTTTGTTATGAAGATTTTATTTGATAATAGGTTAAGCTTTTCTCCCTAAGACCAATTATGTGTAAAGCAAGTTTTTTAATATTTTTGCTTGAAAAATACGTTTTTGCATGTTTCTGAAAATTTGTATGAAAATTCTTTCATTTTGCATATTTATGCAAGCTGTTTCCTAATAGAAATACAATTTTTTATACCTTAAAGATGAGGAATTCACAACAGATGAAGGACAAGGTTTGTGTCTGTACTTACTTTTATGGCATATGCCATTTATTCTCACTCAGTCATTAAACGCTATAGATTCAACAAAATTTTTTTGCTTTAAAAATGTCGCATTTTGTTCCAACTAATCCTGATTTGCATTAAAACTTATCCTTATTATACTCTTTTTAACATGCAGAATATACTGTGTGCGTTTAAGAAGATACGTTGTTCATGGGCCTACAGTTCAGAGTGGAGGTCGAATAGTGGAATTTCAATCGGGATAGCTTCCAAAGCCAATTTATGATTTAAGAATACCAGTGCTCTCAAGCTTAAGGCTTGGGAAGTAATAACCATCATTAGGATCGCGCTCGAACTTGTTGACACGGAAGACAAGACCTCCAAGGTCAGCTTAAGTTCAATGATAAAGAACTGAAGGCACTACTCCATTAAGTCTTTTGTCAAACAAAAAAAAACTTGAAAAATTTATAGCAGTTTCAAAACGTTTGCAAGCAGCAGTATTTATCTAAGAGCAAAAGAGTTGGGTAGACCACGAGTTAAATTCGATAGACGTTAAAGGACGGTTTTGCATGTTCAAAATGGTGCTTGAACGTCATAAAACCAACAATTTTGCACTGAATCAAAACTGGCAACAAAAAATAGTTCCATTATGACTATCCGAAGCTAAACAGATCTTTTAAAAAGCACGGCCAACCAGCCGAATAAACGTTACACCAGGGGAATGCTCTGTATTTAATAGCACCGAACGGGTCCCGTCAATTATAAGTTGCTAAAATTGGGTCAGAGGATTACAGGTACACAGTACCTGTACCGAACACAGTTAATTTGCTTTAAGCGGCCATTGAATAAAATATGCCCACTATGTGCGACCAGACATAAAGCCGTAATAAGCCATATCCGTTAATTAAAAGCTATGCATTTAGAAAGTTGTGTTTAGGAAAGCCCTTTGGCCAGCCGGTTTAACGCTTTCACAAAAATAAGCTTCACTTCAAAACAGGGTATTCCAAATAAGCTTGATTTATTTTTAAACTCAAAAAAATAAGTAGTTCTTTTGGCGCAGAATCCGTCTGTTAAATATTAAAAAAAAAACGCAAAACTATTAAAAGCTATTGTTAATCAACATTTTGAATAAATTTAGCTCTGTCGTATAGCTTATCGTTTAAAATATACATATACGATTTTTATCATAGTAATTTTTGGGAAAACATTTTGGTTTTCTTCTCCTTTAACAAAAGTTGACATTCACATTATTCGATACCATGAAATAAATCCATGTATGGGAGTTTTTATTTGATGTGAAATGCTAATAAATATTAACTGATAAGCAATTTTAATGAAATTCGTTAAAAATATAATTTGAAATATATTAAACAATATTAATCATTAAGAAGAATTAAATTGGTGGTATTAATATCACTTTCTAAAAAGATTTTTACAAATACACCAAACAAATCGAACATTTCCAGGCCTGGTATGAATACAACATTTTTCAAAACGAATAAAAATCAATCATGAGGCAGCATTATTTATGAAAATTACCAACCACAAAAATACAATTGGGGGATTCACAAGGTGTGGTATCAAGTCATATCGTTATAATGTCCTAAGTAATATTTCAAAATTGTTAACAAAAAAATATTGTTGTGTTTAAAACAAAATAAAAATGTTAATGCTGTGTTCATTGATTCTTTATAACTACAGAAATCTTAATTATAAGCGGTTGTCCACAGCAGTCATATACATTTCTTGTAATTATTTTAGTACATATGACTTTACAACTTTATGACAATCCTGTGAATCCCCCAAATATTGTATAAATTTACGATTATACAACAAATACGACGTTGCTACGAGCTTATGAATTGGACAATTGTTTCAATGTTTCGCCATAATCGCTAAAGGTTTTTTTATTTTTTGGGTTATGCACTTTTTACAACAAGGTTTTATTTTATTATTATTATTTTTTTTTTGGTTATTTTAACCTTAAGAAAAATTTTTTGTTTATAAAAAAACTTGCCCTGGTTATGCGAATAATTACGGAAGTTATTTTAATGTAACCTGTATGTAAAAGATAAATATTTTAAGTTGTTGTTAAGAAAAAACTGGAAGCTAAAAAATATAATTTAAAAAGTTAATGACTTTTTCTGAGGGAACATCTTCAAGAAGATACTTTTGATTGTTAATGTGATATAAATTGCTGAAAACTTTAGCTTTTTTATACTTTCATTTGATTTGAGTTTATTTGTTAAAATTGTTTATTCATATTTATCTCCAAAATTCGATTTTCGAGGTAAATTTATTATTATTTTTTTAATTTTGATAAAGATTTAATTTGGCATTTAAAATTATTTTAAGCAGAATTTTTTTCAGATCATAATTAGGGCTTCTTGTTTCCGCGACTTTGTTTATTCTCGGAAGCAGATACAATTTTTCATTTGTTTCCGGAAATTACAATGAATTTTTTATGAAGAATTAAACGAAGTCGCTTGCCTTTTATTCTAAAGTTAGTGGCAACGTCGTTAACTCTACTCATTGCATCAAAAACCATTTGAGAAAACGCTTCGTTGTAATAATGAGGTGAAATCATTTTGAGAAACATTCGAGCTGATATCACTAAATTCGATATCGAGTGACGTGATACCAAAATAAAAAAAATGTTGATCAATTTGGTGGATATCGTTCGTGGTGATTTGACCCCAGTTTTCTGCTTTTCCTTAAAATTTTTCAATTTTTAGTTGTGCCTGTTTACGATTTAGTGTGCAATATATTTAGAATATAAACTAATAGTAACTTATAAAATATTGACTTAATTGAGTTGAGCTCCTTTTATTGCCGAACGAAAATTCCCCCTATAACGGATCCCATTTTCATAGGAGTTAGGCGCTCTTTTGATCGTGCCCGTTCATCTTAAGCGAATCTGGCCGCCATCATTTAAAATAGTTCGAGCTAATGGATCGCACATTGAGGCCTTTGTGAATGTTGGAGTTTTTTACAAACCTGGGAGCAGATGCGATGTTTATAAGAATTTTGTTCGGGCGCCTTTGGATTTTCTTAATGTTGGAGGCCGAAGCAGTGCCCCATATATGAATACCATAGCTCCAAATTGGCTTTAAGGTAAATTAGAAGTTTACAATCTAGACTCAGGGCCGAATTTCTTCCAATGAGCCAATTTCTTGAATTTACTTTAAGTTTTATTTGAGTTATCTTTACCTCTATATGCAATTTCCACGGTTAACGTCGATCTAAATGTAAACGGAGATATTTTATACGTAATTTGGTTATTGATTTTAATAGGAGGCATGACTCTGTGCTAAAAGCCAATAATAACTATTAATGCCAACTGTTTTTTTTTCTGATTTAAAGAACTTTCTTTTGGCTGTTTGCTCAAATTGCAAGTATTTCTTTGCATGTGTAAAGTCTATGCTCTTGTTCTTTTCAAACTTATATTTGATGCTTCTGAGCACGCATTCAAACAATCCTCTGGAGAGTCATATTGCAGACATGAAATTTTTCTTCGACGGAAACAAATTTTAGTTAAAAGAAGGAAATTCTAGACTACAAGGTAGCTCAAGTAAAAGTTTTCATTTCCCATTTCCGTAATTCGTTGATGTTTCTCTTTAAACACACCAACGGATGTCAGTTGGCCATATTTTGAGCGCAATGGCTGCTTTTTTGACTATGGTTTTGCTAATTAGATACAAAAAAATCCTACTATATGAACTGTTAAGGCAGCATTTACGATTTAGAAAATTAGTGTTCGAATATTCTACTTCTCAGTTAATTTCCACAATATTCGCAGTTTTAAATAAATCCCAACGTATTTCTGTAAACGAAAAGACATTTTCGACTGAGTTACTCCAACCGATACTACAAGCTTTTAATTATCTGCTTGATGAGATATGAAATTCATCATGTAATATTTGTAATTGTAAAAATTTGTAACGGACAAACATCTTCTTTTACATGAAAATCTTCAGTTTTGAAGCGCATACACGAATTTCATGTTGCCTAATGGCGTAAAAATATTTCTTTTGAATTTAAATACCGATCTGCTAAGCATTAAACACATAATTGCCCTTTTTGTATTGACTGTATGTTGTATTAAAATATATTAGTGCACTATTGTTTTTTTTATACGCCATACAGCCGATACAACAATACAAGGGGTTTTGTGATCGCGGCAAACACTGTGTGAGATCCAGTACTATCAAAGATACCATTTTGCATATATCTGCATATGGCGCATATTAAAACATTATTACGTTTTTAGAATCACAAATGAACCATTTAAGCAGTGTTGCTGCTTATTATCTAGATATTGGCGTTCTTAAATCAACATGTTTTTGTGTATTCAAAGTTTTTGTTCGAAAAAACTTTAGTTGAACTAAAGATCGCTAATTTGCAAACCGCAGCATAATAGCAAAGTTTTATATTTATTAAAAATCGTGAAAGCTGTTAAGAATAAAAGGAAAAAATCGCTTCTTAAAAAAATTCCAAAAATAGCGAAATTTCGTGAAAATTTCAAACAAGCCATAAAATTGATTAAAAGTCCCTATAAAACATTAAGGAATGGCAACAATTCGGTAAAACTTGCTAAACTAGCGGAAATTCGCAAAAATTTGCTAACAGCGTCATCATAACAAAGTCTACTTCTTATTATAAATCGGTAAAGCTGTAAAGAATCAGAAAACTTTTTGGGTTTTTTTATTTATATTCATTTCAGCAAATAAAGTATAATTTTTATAATGTGTTTATATGCCCATTTGTCCGTATGTATATTTAACGTTAGAGGGCTTTTCTCTATTTATTAATTGAAACATAAAAATCAAAATCAGGCTTTTTAAAATGAATTTGATTAAAATTGATTTAATATTTAAAGAGCCGAATTTGATTTGGAAAATGCGAAATATGATTTGTAAAATGCTAAATTTGATTTTGAAAATTCTGAATTTGTTTTTTAAAAACTGGAATTTAATTTTGATAAGGCCGAAATTGAAGTTAAAATCCTATTCATAAAAAATAACAAGAAATTAATAAAAAAATTCATAAAATAGCAGCGCAAATACGTACATAAGTGGCTCAGATTTTAAATGTTGTTTTTCCAATCCAAGACAATTTCTATGGTTATTCTCTATTAAACTACCAGGGCAATTTATTACTGAAGTGAAAAAATCGTAAAAGTTTGCTGGTAAATATTTTAAATTTTTGACATTCAGATTTTTTTTTGATTGCAAAAAAATGCATTTTTGCAATCAAATAAAATCTCAACTGAATACCGTTATTATGAAAAATATTCTGCAACTTAAATTTGAAATGACAAACTGGGTCCAAGAAATGAGAGATGCTATTGACTTATACATTCTTCCGCTATCTTAAGTTTTCTTGACAGTGAAACAGGAAAAATACCTGTGTGGCGATACCTTTTTTCTAGCAGGTCTTGTCGAGCACAACAAGACTCTGTCCTTGAAATTTGCGCAACACCTCCATAATCTCGAGTAACGGGTAACAAACCGGGTTTTCGTACCCTTACCTCAACAAAATCCCGTTTTGACACTAGTATATCATTGTTCAACAAATTACATTAATGGCAGTTGCAGGCAATTTTAACGGAGTCACTTTGTAAAGCATTTCGAGATATTTGAATTTTGAGTAAGATTTATTGGATATTTAAAGCTTCTTTATACAACTAAACGTTATTTAAGCTTCTATAAATGTCATTGTCAAATTCAAGGTTCAAAAAAGTTCCACTGTACAGAACTTGACAGTTGTGGCATATACATATGTAAGGACTTATGTAAGTCCTAGCTTTTCTTTGAACCACGCATGCATTTGATGATGATGTCATAAAAAAATCTTGAAGATTTTCTTGCTTAATTTTTACCGATGAGGCATGAGTTGACAACGTTGCTTAGACCAATCATTTTATCATTACACGAAAAACATAAAACCCGAAAAAGCCCAAAAAACACATTAAAACGCGCTGGGTTGGGGGTTTTTGCCAGCACTGTTAGAAATAGAAAATAAATTCCTGAAAATAAAAAAGGTGTTTATATAAAAAAAAACAAATAATGTACTTTGGACTTCAAGAAAAATTCTTGACGAAAGGTACAAAAAAACAGAAGGAAGAATATGTAAAATCAATTAAAATAGATAATCATTTAAAGCAAATTTCGATCTACCAAAAGTTAAATACAATTTGGTTCAAAGATTGATGTTTGACTATTCACTGCCAGCAGTCGTCGATGGCTGCGAGTGTTAAACGGCAAACCCCTCTGAAGAGATTGAGTGGTTGCAATCGAAACATGTAAGGGCAACCTGTCCGTAAAACACCTGGATTCTCATCTCAGGTCAGTCAAGAATGAAAAATTATCAATAAATGTTAATTAATTTCATGTTGTAAAATTTGTGTAAGATCAATATTATCGATATTACAAACGGAATGACTTACTGATATATACCCATTCCACCTGTTGTGGAGGGCATGCAAATTACATTTGAAGGTCCTCGCCATTCCCTTCGTTTGGCTCAAGAGTTTTTATATATGTACGTTGGATAAAGAGCTTTTTGTGTCAAAAAAGTTATGGCTTCAAAGTGGGAACTTGGCATAAAATTCATGCCTTCCGTTAGCGAGATGGTAAGGTAAACTTTTAATTTTTTCTTTATAAACCAGCGACTTTTGGAGATCAATATTTTCTTGGGAACTATTTACCCTTGCAAATACTTTCTGACGGAATTTTAAGTGCACCAAACCCCATAAGCGCTCAAAACTCGATTGTGGATAATAAGCAATATGTTAATTAAATGTGTTGATAATGACAATTAAAAAGGTTAAATCTTTAAATACACCCCAAGCATTTATTGGTTTTATTAATTTATTTATTTTCAAAAACTATTAATCTTTTCATTAATTATCAAACAATAGATACAAATAAGTAACAGTAAGTGCAAAATTTCTTTTCAAATTCATCTAAAATAATAAAAACTTAAGATCAACAATTGCTGATTGTCTAAAAAATTTTCAGGGTTAATGATTTTTTTTTGTTTTAAATAATAAAAAAATTAAGTTTTTGTTTAATTTTGGGACAATTACTGGGCACTAAAGCAGCAAAAGCATTCTCAGACAACAACTTGTGTCTTACAGACACACGTATAAATTTACTCATATTCAAAGTTGTTTAGTTGGTGGGTATGGCCAACATATTGTTGGTTGGTTGACTGGTTGGTTTGTCTGACATGTCTCTTAGCATGGCTATTTGCCAGGCATGTAAAATACCAATACCAGCAATTTATAACGAATTATTGTACATTTATCGACAACTTACTACAACAATTTTACAACGGTACATAATTTGATCAAAAAAAAGCTACAACAAAAAATAGTCAATATCATATTAACAACAACAACAAAAATAATCTATAGCAGTAGAACAAAGTGATATCGAATACCGATCGTGTTACGTTGACAAATTCAAACTTGTCATTTGATCAATTTGAATGATACGAATGACTACGAGTAACAATCTCCAAATGGTCGAACAGTTGTAGACAGAGAAGAATGAATAAGATTGATAAATTTGCTGATTTGCTTTTTTTGTGGATACCTACATATTTTTTTACTATTTTAAACGGAAAAAATTTGTAGCTTTGATTAGGAAAACTTATTGGATGTAGGAAAAAGTAATCAGGTATTTTCTAAACAATATGAAATGAACCAAGATTTTGTTTTATAGCAACAAATAAGATAGTCAGAATTAAGAAAGTAATTTTAGATGACTGCTTCCATTAACAACAAGACTAATTAAAGTACTGTTTTTTGCCCAAAAATCACGGTTCTTTAAACATCGAGTGGCCTCGAGAGGGACGTCCGTCAGCTGGCAGAACTTCATTTTTAAACACTTCCTGCCCACGATAAAGATTTAGGCCCTAATTATATAAAACGCAATGCAAAACCAAAGAATAACATTCAAACAAAAACAAAGTCATAACGTTTTTGTAATTTTGCTGTTGCTTTCTACATTTTTTTTTTTTATTTTTTTAATTTCCTAAGCTATTCCCGCGAAGCTCTTCGCTTGTCTGCAGGACAGAAACCAGAGTCTCTGGCGGGAATCGAACCCGCAACCCCGGCGCTGAAAGACTAGCTCGCTACCAGCTAGCCTACCGGGGCACTCTTAGGGCGTTAAACTCCAGACTTTATGAGATCCTAGAAGGGTCTGACGAATGATATAAGGCCTACCTTAATTCCTGCGATCTACTAGTTTCCGCGGCCGGTTATTTTCAAGATAAATATAAGTACTTAGCGTCTTAGAGTTTCATCACGGAAGTTTTACCAAAGGATAAAAACAAATCTGTATACACGTAAAGAAAAAAGTGTTTAAATATGGTCGCCTCCAAAAAACTATTTTTAAAGAAAATTTTAAACACCGACAACCATATTATTGTTAACTTAGTCCTCCATCAAGAGGCCACAATCCTATTATGGTTGTCTCTGAACATGTTATGGTTAAATATGACAGTAATTTGTTTTCAAATTTACAATAGTATTTTTCTCTTTTCGAAGTGCAATGGTTGAAAAACAACCATGTTATTATAAGTCTTAAATATATTTTATTTATTATTAACCATAATATGATCGGAGACAACGATAATATGGTTGTGGCTTCTTGGTTGAGGACTATTTAAACCATAATTTGGTTTTCGGTGACAATAATATGATTAAATTTAACATAATATGTTCAAAATTATCCTTAAAAATGGTATTGTTGGAGATGACCATATTTAAACATGTTTTTCCTCTGGGTAAACAGGAGGCAATTTTATAACAAGGCTGTATAGACTATTCGCATAACCCTTGTTTAGGAGCAAACGTTTTCTAAATTCCACTGCAAGTAGCTGCTTTGGTATAGCAAAAGCACACAGTGGACCGGTCTTAACAATTGTGCCCCATTAACAGGCACTTTAGTATCCCTCTCCTTGCGATTTAGTTTTAAGCCACAGCCCCCACGTGATACTCGAAGGGGCCTAAACAATAATTATTTCGGGGATATCCCTATCCCTGATAGCGGCTAGTTTCCTTGATTATCAGGGATCTTGTAAAATGAGCCGCTTTGAAGCTTCAAAGAAGCTTTATGTAGATAAGATACAAGGGATACAAAAAAAAGTAGGCTCTTTAGTTTATACTTAAAATGTCCAATATATCCTCTATCATCAGTACGGATAAGTTTGTAATGTTCCCAGCAATAATATCTGAGGTCAAATTACAGCACTAAAAATCGAACGAGATTTACATTACAATTGTATTTTATAACAACTACTTACTTAATAGCTGAGTTCAGTGTTTGGTGCAAATGGTCTTGCGAAAGGGCAAATGAAAAATATCATAGCTTTTTTCTTAAATCCAACAACATGCTGCACAGGGTTTCCATTATATCTCATAAAAAAAGCTACGATTTTCTCATTTGCTCTCTCGCAAGACTATTTGCAATAAACAAGCTTAAAGTAAATGTATGTGGGAAACATTGGTCTCCAGAAACATCTCTGTGTTACAATGACAATGTCAACATTTTTATATTCCTTCACAAAAACAAGTAAGAGTGCTAAATTCAGCTATGCCGAATCTTATATACCCTTCACCATGGTTGGGAAAGAACAGAAGTTTATATTTACGTATATCTAAATATGTGTATATTTATATAAGTTGTATTAATCGCTTAATTGCATTTAATTATTTGCACATGTTTGCGTGGTATTAAATATATGTTTGAGTGGATTCTGATATATAAAAGGGTGTAGAATAAGATGAAATAAGTTTTTCTCAAATTTAATTTTCAAACACTAGGTCCCTTTTCTCGGAGAAGGTCACATGTATTAAGAAACAAACTTAATTATAAATAAAAAAGAGTAACTTTTGGGATTTCAGTATTTTTGATTATAACTCAGCCCTTTTTTAACCGAAATGACAGATTTATATACGGACGAGTTTAAGAAGAAACTTGCAAGTTAGTTGGGTTATAAAACTTGGACTCGGGAAGATCTATGGTTCCAGAAAGTGGGTCATAACTTTTTGTATCTGTACCGATTTTTCCGAATTTTTTAGAAAATATGTTATACCAAAAATTTCCGATGTTTTGATATATAAACCCCTGTCACAGAAATCAATTCCGATCGAAAGTGGAAGTGGTTTCGTATCTTGTTTCACATAAAACGAGATCACTTTCGATCGGAATTGATTTCTGTGACAGGCCTGATAAGTCGTATCCATAGACCATATGCCAGCCCTTAAATGTAGGTTTTTATAAAAATTTTGATGTTTTTTATCCCATTTTATTAGTATTTTACTCATATCTTGCAAATTTTCCATTTTTTGAACTATTAAAGTTGGACTCGGGAAGATCTATGGTTCACGATAAAGCGTATTAAAAAAAATTTGGGCATATCTTTTTCGTATCTCAACCGATTTTCAGACATTTTTAAAAAATATTTTCTACTTAAGACTTCCGATCTTTTGATATATAAGGCGTAATCATAGGTCATATGACAGTCCAGAAATTGAGGTTTTATACAATTTTTAATATTTTTTTGTACGGGAGGTACCGCGTCCATTTATCATATCCTGCCCACATTTTGTGGGATGGTGCGAATTGATAACCTAAATGTTTGTACCTAATTTGGAAACTTTAGCTCTTGCCGTTCTCCAGATATACAGAAAAAAAGTAAAAAATACAACAACAACAACAAGGGATTTTTGGAAAAAATTAGAGGTAGTCGTGGTATTTTGCTCATATCTCAGCCATTTTTGGACCGATCTGGCTGAATTTCAATAGCAGAATTAAAATAAGAATACCTGTTAAGCCTATAGTACACGGAATGTAAAAAGCCACATGCGAATGTGGTTGTGACGTTATTTTGTTGTCATCACACAACACGAACTTGCTATTGAGGCTTTGTAGTGTCGTCAAAATTACGTCAGAACCACATTCGCATGTGGCTTTTTACATTCCGTGTACTATAGGCTTTAGAAATATACACCGCCCAAGCCCCCATAATTTCTGGGGGCTTCGGAAACCCCATTTCAACAGACAGACGGACGGACAGACGGACCGACAGCCAGATTTGAACTTCCCTTCTTATTAGGATCCAGAATATATATACATACATACTAACGGAATGACAAAGTTATATATACCCTTTTACCTTCGGTGAAGGTGTCTTGATATAGTAGTTATCATAAAAGTTGATTTCGTAAAATGTTATGTCAATACCAAAATTTGTAAAAAAAACTTGGTAGCTTGATTTAGGTTGTAATAAAATAATTTTAGACCAAATTGAATCGAAATGACAGCACGACTTTGCGCACAAGGTTGACATTGACAGGCATCACGCCAGTCAGTTGGACGGAGGGTCATCGTTAGTTCAACTATGAAAGTGATTCTAATCGCTGTACTTAAAAGTGGGCCTATAACCAATAATTTTTAATTACAAACATCAGCACAATCGCATAACACGCTCTTCAAACGAAATTATTATTCATCTCAACCAATACAATTAAAACATTTTTTTCCAAATTAATGTTTGGCATTTTTAGGTTTGAAATTAAATTAAAAAAAAAGTATTTTGTATATGTATATGTTTACTTTTTTTTTTATTTTTTTTTATTAAGCACGCGCCTCAAAATTATGCCCCTCTAATTTATGTTTATGAAGATGACGTTTAATGTTTGATTGTTGGCATTTAAAATTCAACGAACGACAAAATTATAAACACGTTAATAAAATTTAACACCTCTTAATTAACACATAATTAACTAAAGAATAAAATTAATTGCCAAAATAACTAAAAGTAAACAGTTCCCAAAACAAACTGAATGATTGACTAAATTCTGTTTTATATTTTTGTGCTCATGCGAGCATTATTGACAACAAGTATTTTGTGTGTAGACGCAGTATTCCATTATGTTAACGCTCGGCGACATGATGCATGACCAGTTAAACATATGTAGAAAAGAGTGGTTGGGTTTAGCCTTACCCCCTTATAGTCCTGACACTGCCACCTCCGGCTATGGTTTTGAGGAATATTGAATAAATGCTTATCTCTAGTTTATAGAAACATAAAATAAAAATGTTTAATTTTCAAGTACTTATTAACTATTTCCTATGTGGTTAAAATTAGAGCTGTGAACGTGACGTAAAGTTTTCGTTTCAAGCGTGATTGTGATTTTACTTTAAATCAGTGTTCGAAAAGAAACACTAAATATCGTTCCTTAGTGCTCGGTTCGGTAGGATTGTGGAAAACACAAACGCTAATAGTGTTTGTGTAGAAAATCATTAAAAAAATAACGTTTCCCTCTTAGTCTTCTTTCGAACACAAAAATTATATTGTTTTTATCAAACTCAACAAGAGATGAGAACATTTAATTCCGTTCGGGGGGTTTTTTAAATCCATAAATTTCATTGTGTTCGGTTCGGCTCATTTTTGTTCGTCACTTTTGGTTGGTAAAAAAAGCCAAAATTTTTTTACAAAAACAAAATACACATACGAATAAAAACAAAAAGCGAGCAAAGTAATTTTACACCAACAAAACATATACACAATGCACACACAAGCTGTTCGTGGAGCGGTCGTTGCTAAAATTTTCAATGTGAAAAAAAAACATTATAGAACGTTAAAATATAATGTTTGTCTACAATATCACTATAATTGTTTTTTTAACGAACATTATATAATGTTGGGTTTTTTCTTGAAAATCGATACGAACGGTATTAAGGGTTGTGTTCGTCTACATAATCACTAAAAAAATAGATATCGTTCTTGGGTGAGTGAGCCGAACGCTATATAATGTACTGTTTATTTTCGAACACTGCTTTAAATATTAATTTGCGTGAGAGAGTGATTATGAATGCAATTTCAAATTGGCGACCGTGTGTTATTATGGGTGAGTTTCAAAACGCAAGTTGCAAAGTAACTACAACTTTTAATGCATTTTACAACGCAACGGTGTATAATTTTAATGTAGTTTTTAGTGCCAAAATTGAACCAAAAAAGTTATCGATGCGTACACAGTAAACTTTATAATATATTTTTCATTTTGACTGCAAAGTATTATGATGTTTTGGAACTCAGTATATATTTATAAAATCGCGCACAAGTTCACAAGAAATCTCGAGGACTTTCGTAACAAGCAATTGAAATATTTTAAAAAATTCTTACCCAGCTAGTATTTTGTATCAAGATTAAGTATTTTAGGAATCAGGAAATTAATGGTTCTTAAGTTGTGAGAAAATGGTATCCTAATGACGAATCATCTTAAAGCCTCACTTTTGATACAATTTTCTGAGATTTGTTTGTCGTCTATTAAATTCTACGTGGGACAGTATAAGCGACACTGTCTTATAGGATGTATCGTCTAAAAAGCTATCGACGGTAATATGAAAGTCCACGTCTTCTTCTGCCGTAGTTGAAAAAGTGGGGAGAAATAACATTCCTTGTCCATATTAAATCACGTTGGAACGTGTTGTTTAAGGCCCTATGCGATGGGAACGTATATATACAAGCCAGTTAAACCTAAAAAGCTAATGAAGTTGGTCAGACATCCGTCTTCAAGGACGAATTACAGACGTGACCGCTGGGTAGATTTTTTTTCCTTTGTATCCAATCACCCGGCCAGCTCTAGTTAAAACCAAAAATAAACAATAAAAAAAAGACTAATGTGCAAGACAGGCACACCAATTTAATTGTCTACCCTTTCAACACAATGGACCATAAAAGACAAAATCATACACAAAATATTAAAAGTAAAGTGTAAAGGAAAGAAGCTTGTCTGTGACTTTGTTAATGACCTTCAAAATAATGGGCTAGTTGAGTGTTACCTAAGCCAATTGTTGCTTTTTATATTTTGCCATTATGTTTCTTTGCAAATTGCAAATATTTATTTCTGTTCAATGAATAAGTAAAAAAGTAGATCGATTGCATTATTTACGGTTTTTTTTATCCATGATTTTTGTGCGATATATACGCCTTTTTCAATAGTTGTTGTTTGGACTTAAAACAATAACAAATATTACAAAAAAAAAACAGTTATTAATAAATATACGAAAGCATGAATTTGTCGCTGGGTTGATTTAATATTTTGTGTTTTTGTGCATTGACCATCGAAAAAGTTGCCCTATTTCTAGGAGTATTTTAATAATAGCCCACTTTTTTTTTATTCATGTTTGATTAATTTATTAAGGCCTTATAAATAAAAAAATATTTAAGTTTTATTTTTCTATGAAAATTTGTTGAATAAACCTTTTAATTATCTCTAATATTTTTTTATGAATAAGAAAAGGTAAAATTAAAAAAAATTTTTAATGGCATGATTTGAATAAAATATGCAGCATTATTACGGTTGACGTAAACGACTAATGGCTAATAAATCAATGAATGTTTAAACGTTGGTTTAGTTGAACTAAACTTAAATTTGTATGCAGTTTAAACTTTAAAGCTGTAAATCAGTGTCCCATGTATTATATGTTGTTAAAAAATAACATGTGGCAGCACTACGATAACTGTTATCAAATTCATATGGTGTGTATTGGTAGTGTAGAGAAACAGTGCAAATTTGATATGTATAGGAAATTTCGTGCAAATTTACTATTTTAAAGAAACTGTGATCTTATAAGAAATTTTTGCGCAAATTTGTGAAGGTTTACTTTTCATAAGAAATTTTTACTTTTATTTTTAAGATATTTATGCAAATTTGTTATTAATAAGAAATTTTGTGCAAATTAACAATTATTAAGGAATTGTGCAAAGTTGATATTTCTAAGAAATTTTGTGGAAATTTTCTAGGTATAAAAAACTTTTTCGGATATGAGATATTTTTAAGGAATTGTGTTCAAGTTCGCTACAGAAACATAACAAATTTGATATTCATAAAATTTTGCGCAAATTTTTTTTTTAAAAAAATGTGCAAATTAGCTCTTATAAGAAATATTTACTTATTTGCGCAAATATTTCTTATAAGTTTACTTTTAATAAAAAATGTTGTGCAAATTTACTATTGTTAAGAAACAGTGCAAATTTGATATTAATAAGAAATTTTGTGCAAATTTACTATTTAAAAAAGCTGTGCAAATGTGATCTTATATGAAATTTTTGCGCAAATTTGTGTAAGTTTACTTTTCATAAGAAATTTTGTTCACAATTTTAATATTTTAAAGATATTTATGCAAATTTGCTATTAATAAGAAATTTTCTGCAAATTTGTTAATAATAATTTTTTTTTGTAAATTTATTAGTTACAAGAAATTTTGTGCAAATTTTTTTGGTTATAAAAATATTAATTTTTTTTTATGATACTGTGCAAATTTGCTCTTACAAGATATTTTTGCTAACATTTTTATAAGTTAACTTTTAAAAGAAATTTTTTGTAAATTTTCAAAATATTTAAAACATTTGTTCAAATTTGCTATTTCAAAGAAATTTTGGGCAAATTTAGCAATTTTAATAATCAGTGCAAACTTGATATTTAAAAGAATTTTTTTTCAAATTTGCTAATTATATAAAAAACTTTTTGCAAATTTACTTGTTATAAGAAATTTTGTGCAACTTTTCTATGTATAAAAAATATGTACTTTTTTTTAAAAATAGTGTTCAACTTCGCAACTTTTATGAAATTCGTTCAAACTGTTTTTTTAAAATGTTGTTGTGCTGTGAGTGTATCAAAGTCATAGTGGATCAAAGCTAAGATTTTTGGAACCACAATTAATAACAAAATCAATGGTTTTAAAAGTTGATTGTATAGTCCGTAATCGGACCATACTGGAGCCATAATGGACCGTAATCGGATAAAAAACAAAAAACTAATAATGAAAAACGAAACGAAAAACTTTGATGGGCGAAAACTGAGGTCATAATCCGATTTGGCATGGCAAAAAACATAAGAATCAACTGGAATGTTTATTAAAACTTCTTATACGTTTTGAAATGCTTACCTGAGTAATTTGCTATTTATAAGAAATTTGTGCAAATTTGAAACTTCAAACCAATTTTGCCCAAATTTGCTTGGTACAATAAATTTTGTGCAAATTTACTAATGGTTATAAGTAATTTGTGCAAATTTATTTCCTGTTGTAGGAAATTTTGAACAGTGCTGTTGTTTTAAACAACGACTCGAATTTGCGATTCATAGAAAAAAATGCAATTTATGTTTTGAATCTATTTGCATCCATCCTCGTAAAACAATTAAATAAACAAATAAAAATTTGCAAATGGATGGATTCAAAAACAAGAACAGCGACAAAATAACAAATCAAAATCCCCAGAATTGGTAACAATTCTCATTTAGAATTAACCCAATACTTAATTCATTCGTTTGCTCATTTCACTCTTCTTTTGCTACTCGACTTCTTTGGCTAGTTTTCGTCTATTAAACGCGGTTTACAACGAGTGCAACAACAATGCGAAAAAAAACAAACAAACAAAATAAATGTTGCACTACATCACGTATCGAATGAATACAACACTAAACGGAAGCTTGCCAATGTTCGAAGCACGTTTGGGTTATTAGTGCAACAGCAACAACAACTAAAAATATACCAACAACAACATTAAGCTGCACGAATAAATGTTAGAGGAAAGAAGAAAAAAAAAATTGGTGTTTGAAGTGATGCAATTATTGCCGCTGCTAAATTTTATATTTTCTATGACGACTAAAATGTATTTTTTGTTGTAGTTGTTTCAATTATGATTCTTTTAGCAGTTTGTTGTTGATTTGGTTGTATGATTTATGTTCAAAAACAAAAACCAAGTGTTTAACTTTTTTGCACACTTTGCTTGAGCATTAAATTGAGAAAAACATGAAATAAGTAGACATTTAGCTTATGGGAAAATAAACAGCTGAGATTGTTTGCAAAAATAGAATAAATGTTTATTCTAGTTTAAAATATTTTAAATAAGTTTTTGTAGAGAAGAGAATTTAAATTAAAATTTGCTTTGTATTTACATTAGGGAAATTAAAATATTTATAGGAAACTTAACTAAAAATATGGGCAGTTTTTTAATCTTTTTAATATTTGAAAAATTTTCTAACAACGAAAATTTGCTCTTTATTGGAATTTTTGGACAAAGTTACTATTGATAAAAAATTTTGAACAAATTTTTTGTTGATGGGAAATTTTCCTTTGTGAAAAACGATTTCTTATTTTTAGGATATTTTTTTTTAAGATGATTAATTACATAATGAAATTTTGTGAAAATTTGCTATTTATAGGATTTTTAGTGAAATTTTCTTTTTATAGGAAATTTTGAAACATTTTTATATTTATAAGATAATCAGCCTTATTGTGGTTGTCGTTTTCGGAAACAAACGTGTTGTTTTTTGTAGTAGATTAAAGAACACATTTTGTGTATTACTTTAATCTATTACACAGTCGTATACGACAACGACAACCACAATAAGGCCGATTATGTATGTGAAATGTTGCTATTTATAGGAAATTTAGTGAAAAATATCTATTTACAGGAAATTGTTTGAAAAGTTGCTATTTATAGGAAATTTTGTGAAAATGTACTATTTATAGGAAAATTTGAAAAATTGTTATTGATAGGAAATTTTGTAAGGACTATTTATAATACAAATTTGCTTATTATAGGAAATTTAGTTAAGGTTTGCTTTTTGTAGGAAATTTTGATAAAATTTGCTATTTAAAGGATATTTAGTAAAAATTTGCTTTTTATAGGAAATCTTGTGAAAATTACCTTTTTAAAGGAAATTTTGTGATAATTCGCTTTTTTTAGGAAGCTTGGTGAAAATTTTTTATGGGAAATTTTGTGAAAAGTTGCTACTTACAGGAAATAGAAAAATTTTTTACTCTAAGTAAATTTTGGGAAGCCGTCAGCCAGATGGAGACACAGGGGGACTAACACGCATCTTTGTGATCGTGCCGTAACTGTGTCTCACTTCTGGAAGTGCGACTATACCCTCCACGTGGGGACGGCTGGTAACAGATCCTCAGCATGGTCATGTCTCTGCTCTGGATGCTGGCTAATGGTAGTCGGGCGGAGAGAAGACAACTCTACAAAAAAATTACCCCAATCCAAGGTGGAACAGCTTACGCCGATGGATGCATGGCCAGAGGGGAGTTTGGTCGTTAGTAAGCGGACTCTGGATACAGGTCGACCTCCAGTTTTAATTTAGACTTCTCATGGTACACGGGCTCTGCCATGGGTGACCATACCCATCCCTACATTATGAAAAGAATATTAATGGAAAAAGAATTTAATGAAAAAAATGAGTTGGATGAGACTCTAAAACCATCCACCACCAACATTAGCGGAGCCATTGGGCACGTTAACGCTGGTACCAAGCTTCTGGAAGCGGACAGGTGGTTCGTGAATGAAGCAGGTGAGGAAACGACCTCAGCAATCGGAAATCCGCAGCAAGGGGTACTGTCTTCTAGCTCGGAGAACCCAACAAAAAAACCGGCAACCGACAACAATGGCAACGCCACTGGGCAAGCAGTTGGAGGCACCAACCTGCAGGCAGAGGACAAAAGGTCCACGGAGGCGGCAACTTGTGCCGCAACCGAAGTGCCTAGAATACCGCAAGAGGAGATAATGTCCTCTGGTTCTGACACCGAAGTCGCTGAGCAGGATGATGCTTGCAGCTTGAACTCGGTGAAGTCTGGCAGCACAGTGCGAGGCGTAAATTTACAGGCGTTGAGCCTGGAATCCGGAATGGGATTCGTTAAGCTCAACTCTAGGGAGCGGCGGCTATTCAAAGCGGCTTTAAAAAAAGGACTGTCGAGGGAAGATGCCTTAAGGGACGCCACAAGGGCTCCGGCAGTCGCAACACTAAAGAGGGAACGATCGGAAAACTCTCCCTCTACTGGAGCTCCGGCAAAGCGTGCATGTGCGAGACAAACATATGCCCAAAAGGTCCAGACGCCAAAGGGCGTTAGACTGGGTTTTGTCTCAGCACTTGAAGCTCCGTCTCTAACCGCCGACCAGATCGAAAGGATCAAAAATACGATTCTTCAGGCGGTTATTGAGAAAGCAGGAACTTTCAAACCACAATTTGAAAGCTGTCTACGGCGCACCGACTGGTTGATGCTTGTGTGCGTCAACAATGAGACAGCGGAATGGACTAAGTCCAACCTTGATTACATCAAGGAGAAATCAGGGGTAGAATGTAGGATCGTCCTTGAGGAAGAATTCCCCCGCGCACACTTTGTGAGAGGATACTTCCCACATAGTCTGGAGCTGTCAAATGAGAGGGTCCTGGCCTTCATAGCGGCTCAGAATGACTTAGCTGCAACTCATTGGGCAGTGGCTCAAAGGCAAGTACATGGCGAATTTCTCCATCTTCGTCTGGCAGTGGATACTTGCTCCTACCAGAAGCTTGTGAAGATGGGAGGAAAGGTCAGTTACTGCTTTGGGCAGGTGAGACTGCACCTCAAGAACAATGGTTCAAAGAATGGTGGCAAGAAAGAAGACGAGAAGCCGGCGGAGAATGCGGAAAAAAAAGCTGGCAAATCGTCACCAATCAAAGGAGGAGAATCCGCCCTTGATGATGGCCCGTCTACCAGCGGGGCAGCTTATGCTCGCGGGAGTAAACGGGCAGATAAGGTGGCGAAAATCGTCCCAAGGCCTCAACACCCGGCCAAAAGTAGCACACCCAACCCTGGTGTAGACAAACCGACCAGAGGGTCGCGAGGGAAGGGACCCCGACGTAATCGGTTGGGGGAGCTAGTGCAGCGGTCTATTAGGGATGGCGATGGGCACCATTAGGGTGCTACAGGCAAACCTGCATCACGCCAAAGGGGCGTCGGCCACACTGTGCAGGATCTTTGCCGAAGAAAACATCGGTCTTGCGCTTTTGCAGGAGCCATGGATCAATAGTGGCCAGATCCGGGGACTACAATCCCAATCAAGTAAGCTGATTTATGATCGGTCAGTGGACAAGCCGCGCGCAGCGTTGCTTGTCGACAATTGTGTTGACATAACCCCATTGACTAATTTTATTTTCAGAGATCTAGTGGCAGCACAGATAAATATACCCACTGAACGGGGGTCGTCGGAGATCGTCGTTGCGACGGCCTATTTTCCCGGCGAAGAGGATGCAGCCCCACCAAAAGAGGTGGCGGACCTGGTGCTGTACTGTGGTATGCATGGAAAGCAGCTTATCCTGGGCTGCGATGCCAATGCCCATCACACCGTTTGGGGAAGCAGCAACATCAACAAAAGAGGTGAGTTACTACTGGAGTATCTGGTAGGTACGAACTTAGACATAGCAAATGTCGGCTGTAAGCCGACCTTTATTAATGCGATCAGGGAGGAGGTATTAGACCTTACACTGGTTAGCGGCGCTTTGCGCGATTCAATTCGTAACTGGAGGGTTACGGATGAGGCCTCGCTGTCGGACCATCAACATATTAGGTTTGACATACCGGGGGGGGAGGATTTGCGTAGAGGCGCTTACAATCCCAGACGAACGGACTGGAATGAGTTCAGGTCCCTTTTGAACCGGAAGGCTGAGCTCCTGATGACAGATATCGGGTCTGTTGATGAGATTGAGCTAGCAGCCAACCTTGTTGAAGAAACATTGCTCTCCTCCTTTCGAGGAAGCACGACATTGCGACCCTTAAGCTCCAGCCGCAGGACTCCATGGTGGAATGAGACGCTCGAGCAGAAGCGGAGGCATGTCAGGAGGTTATTCAACAAGGCGAAACGGACCAAAAACTGGCAGGAGTACAAAGGTGCCCTAACAGAATATAACAAATCCTTACGTAAATCCAAACGGGATTCATGGAGGAACTTTTGCAGTAGTGTCGCGGGCCTCCCTAGCGCGGCAAGACTTCACAGGGTAATGACCAAGGGACACTCAAATGGAGTGGGTCTGGTGGAGGGGACAGATGGTTCCTTCACGACAAACCGCAGGGAAACTTTGGAAACCTTGCTGAGGGTACACTTTCCGGGCTCAACTGTTGTGGGTGATACTGGGCACACAAACGTCGAGGCGGCGATCCCGGGGACTCGCCGGGCAAATGGGTTGGCCGGTAGGATTTTCGATGAGGATAGGGTACGGTGGGCAATTGGCTCGTTCGGCCCATTCAAGTCACCAGGAGGTGACGGAATCTTCCCTGTATTGTTACAGGAGAGTCTTGATATGATAGTAGGGCCTTTGATTGGACTCTTTAGGGCAAGCTTCACCTGGGGATACATTCCAACCACTTGGCGTACGGTCAGGGTTGTATTTATTCCCAAAGCTGGCAACAGGCCGCTGGAGAAGCCGAAATCCTATAGACCTATCAGCCTTACTTCATTTCTGCTCAAGACTGTTGAGCGGCTACTGGACCTGCACATTAGGGAAAAACTGCAGGCTTCCACACCACTGCACCGAACGCAGTTTGCTTACCAAAAGGGTAAGTCAACTGAGGTGGCATTGCACCATTTGGTTGCGCAGATAGAAAAGGCACAACGTAATGGGGAGATCGCATTGTGTGCATTTCTTGACGTGGAGGGTGCCTTTGACAACACGAGCTACGGTTCTATTACGGATGCTCTGGCGCGGAAGCGGATAGACGAGCTCACGGTCAACTGGATCGGGGCTATGTTGAGGGGAAGGAAAATTACTGCCTCCTGGAATGACACTAGTGTCAGCATCAGTGCTGTTAAGGGTTGTCCACAGGGGGGGGTGCTGTCACCTTTATTATGGTGCCTGGTGATTGATGATCTGCTGGTCAAGCTCGAGGGATATGGCCTTCGGGCCATTGGCTATGCAGACGACCTGGCAATAGTGGTGACTGGAAAATTCGAGAGCACCATCACAGAGGTGATGCAGGGTGCTCTCAATAGGGTTCTTGGATGGTGCCATGAAAGGGGATTGAGCATCAACCCTAACAAGGCGGTCGTGATACCGTTCACGAGGAGGTACAACTACAGACTTGAGAAGTTAGTAGTGGACGGAATTGAGGTTGAGTATTCCAATGAGGTCAAATATCTGGGAATTGTTCTGGACAGACGGCTCAATTGGAACTCGCACTTGGATCAAACCCTCGGAAAGGCAGTTAGGGCCTTCTGGGCATGCAAGAGCTTCTTTGGGAGAACTTGGGGTTTTAGTCCAGGTATGGTAAAATGGCTATACTTTATGATGGTCAGGCCGATAATCACTTACGGATCATTGGTATGGTGGCCTAAGATTCGGCAGGAGACTGCGGTGAGGAAGTGCAACAAGCTGCAACGGATGGTGTGTCTGGCTCTAACGGGGGTAATGCGCACATGTCCCACGGCATATTGCCACTACACATCCATATAAGGAGGACTGCTATGTCCGGTCTCCTTAGGATCAAGCTAGCATCGGGACTTGCTGAGGTCCAGGGGCATGCTTGCTTGATGGACGTGGCTCCGGGTCTATCTGTCTGTACAAGGGCAGACATAATGACCACGGAACTGGTCTTCAACAGAAGGTTCAGGGCAATCTTTCCGGACGAAAGGTCCTGGAGTATTGGGAATCCAAGTCGGGGAAACCGTGAACTGCACTGGTATACTGACGGGTCTAAATCGGAGCACGGAGTGGGTGCAGGGGTCTTTGGACCTAATACACGACTCTCGATGGCAATGGGCGAATCACCGAGTGTTTTTCAAGCCGAGATTTTCGCCATTGATGTGTGCTGCAGCAACATTCTTGATAGGGGAATGGTTGGTGGCGGTAATGTGATCTTTACTGATAGCCAAGCGGCCATCAAAGCACTCTCTTCTTGGAGAATGTCCTCGAAGCTGGTGGCGGAGTGCCGTGGAAAGCTACAGGAGCTGGGAACAAGGAGCAGATTGACGCTCTGCTGGGTGCCGGGGCACTCAGGGATCCCGGGTAATAAAATGGCTGATGAACTGGCCAGGGCTGGCTCTAGCGCGCAGATGGTGGGTCCCGAGCCCTTCTGTGGACTAAGTTGGGCAGGGGTTCAGTCCGTCATGGAGGACTGGGCTCTGGGCGAACATAGAGGATACTGGGTATCGCTACCGGGAATGCGTCAGGCAAGGAGATTTATCTCTCCCGGAAGAGTAATGAGGACGAATGGTCTCGGCAGACAGGATCTGCGACTGCTGGTGGCCTACTTGACTGGTCACCACGCGGTCAAATACCACCTTTATCGGATGGGCCTGGCTGAGGATCAGGAATGCAGACTATGTCTAGACGGGGACGAGACGACTGAGCATGTACTGTGTGACTGCCCGGCGCTGGCATGGGCCAGGAGGAGGCACTTGGGGCATGGTACAATGTGTGCGTCCCAAATCGGTGATATACCTTTTGGCCAACTAAGGGGAGTGGGTACAATAGACCTAATCTGGTCGCGGTACCTGTCACTGTGGGGAAATCTCCCCGCTCCATCGTACAAAAAAAAAAAAAAAAAAATTTTGGGAAATTTGCTATTTATAGGAAATTTTGTGAAAATTTGCTTTTTATAGAGAATATTGTGAAAATTTACTATTTATGGGAAATATTGTGAAATTTGGTGGTATTTATAGAAAATTTTGCTATTTATAGGACATCTTGTGAATATTTGCTTTTTATAGGAAATGTTGTGATAATTTGCTTTTTATAGGAAGTTTGATGAAAATTTGCCTTTTATGGGAAATTTTGTGAAAATTTTTTATTAATTAGAAATTTTGGTAAAGTTTGCTATTTATAGCAAATTTTGTAAAAAATTGTTATTTATAGGAACTTTGTTTTAGAAAAATTGCTTTTAATAGGAAATATAGTGAAAATCTGCTATTTATAGGTAATTATGTAAAATTGCCATTTATAGGATATTTGAAACAACTTGCTATTTACGGAAAGTTTTGTCACAATTTGCTATTTATAGGAAATTTTTTGGCAATTTGCTATTTATTGAAAATTTGCTATTTGAATGGAAATTTTTAATAGATTTTCTATTTATAAGATATTATGTGAAATGTTGATATTTATAGGAAATTTTGTAAGAAATGGCTTTTTGTAGTAAATTTAGTTAAAATCGGCTTTTTATAGTAAATTTAGTGAAAATTGCTTTTTATAGAAAATTTTGTGAAAATTTGTTATTTATAGAAAATTTTGTAAAAATAAATCTACCAGGAAATTTTCTTAAAATTTAAATTTACTTTTTTTTAATTTTTTAAATTTTTTTTAAAAAAAAGTTCAGGTTTTTGATGTTTTTTACCTACCATAGATTTAAGACGTAATTTGTCTACAAACCAATATTAACACTGGTCTGCAATAAAATCCTTCTTTGAATAAACATATTCTTTTATGCTATTCTATTCCCTTTTAAAGGACATTTCTAATACAATTAACTCAAGGGTTTTCTCTTATTTTTATTTAAAAGAGGCCAAATATTTTGAATGTTGCAGACCAGTGTAGTTTCCTTAAAACACAATAAATCTTATTGCTTTTAACAAAATTAACATCCGTCATAAAAACACCGCATATTTTGGGGTTGATACGACTATTGATTATTATTTTCACGTATCCCCCATGTGTATACGAGTATAAAAGAAAAACGAGGAAAGAATTAAGTAATTGATCCACTACTAAAAAGAAAAAAAATGTTACAAGTTGTTTGGGAAAAGAAAACTTTTAATCTCTAAAATAAACAAAACCCCTAACAACAGAAAACACAAAACCCAAAAAACGTGTAGCAAAACTTATAAAATAAACTTCAGAATTTTTGTATCAACTACAAAATTTTTTTTATTTTGGAATCTGTCAAAGCTTGTGACAGGAAAAAATTTGGCTAAACTGGTCTGCAGGGGACAGCTTAAACAAATATCAAATAAACTTTTCTTGCTAAAGACTATCTGGGGGAATACAGAAACTATTTTGACAGAAATTATATGGTAAGAGATACAGGAAATACTGTGATACATGTAAACATTGCAGCAGAATATCAAATACGTTAGGATTCTCACTCCTTTTTACAAACAAAAATTAAGATTTTGTTAATGGAATCTTGTTCTTTTTTTCTTTTATTTGAATTAGGGAAATGTACAAACTCTTGATTGGTAGCCATTTGCTTCAAATGTTTGTATGAGAAAAAAAATTATGTCAAAAGCAGTCGATCGATTTGGGTAAATAGCTAAAGTTTAAGATAATTCATATTTGGCTAAGTTTTATAATAAATTGATATTAGAAAACACAGGCGATTTTTTGAAAAAGTGAAGTTTTTTTAATACTACAAGGTAGAGCATCTCGCATGGTCCTAAAGTAGAAAATTAAGATAAGATTGAATAAAGGTGTCTTCCAGATTTTCAACAGAAACCCTAAGACTTCCGCGGTCTATTGTCATACTACGGAATTCTTTTAAAACCAAAGCAAACTGAACTTATTCTTAAAATGAAAATAAGATCGTGCAGCTGTTCCATGGTGGTTGTTCCTTTTTCCGTAATGCTGCTTCAGACGCTTCAAGTTTTAACCGGTAAGTCTTGAGCTTTTAGGAGAGAAGGGAAAAGAGAACGCCATTTATTTTCCTCTCTCTCCAAACACTAAAGACTTGACGACTAAAACTTGAAGCGTGAGAACCAGCCTTTACTACCAGGGTTTCGACTTTTTCCAAATTTTGCTGGCCAGTCTATCAATCCAAATTTAGAGATAAGAATCGACCATC
This sequence comes from Pollenia labialis, assembly GCA_949318255.1. Lineage (NCBI taxonomy): Eukaryota > Metazoa > Arthropoda > Insecta > Diptera > Polleniidae > Pollenia > Pollenia labialis. The sequence goes on along the minus strand of OX439139.1, from coordinate 159,734,859 downwards.
TTTTAATTTAGATATACATAATAAATCATAATTTTCACACGATTTCCTTATAAGTTTAATATTTAAATACAATCAGCATAAAATTCAAAATGTTTGCAATTATGTACTGTGTTGACTCAAGCTGCAAAAGATGGGAAGGTGTAAATTAATTTGCCGAAAATTATTAAATCGGTTTATTTAATTTTATTTCAATTAACGAAATTTTATTGCATTGTTTTTGTTCGTTCTGCAGCTTAACAAAATCAACAAACCACGAAGCATAAGTATACAAACAGCCAGTCGCCAGGCACATGTGTTGCAAAGAAAACGAACAAACAAACAAACAGACAGGCAGACGAATTAAAAGCAAGAAATCACTCAGTCTGTTTCACGCTTTTTCTCCATTTAAATGAAAATACTAATTCCCACGCTATTTACACGCCTCGCTGATTATTCACAAACGCATGTTGTTTTGTCTGTCTGTCTGTCGGTCGGTTTTTGTTTTGTGTATTTTTTAAGCCCAACCATCATCATGTGGTACTTGTACGCGGTAGTCATCACATCCATCCATCTCATCGTCATTATCAACAGCACCATAAACAATCTTTGCTGCTGCCAACAATTGCTAACAATAATAACAGAAACAATACAAAGCTAACAACAATAAGTTGTTGTGAGGCATCATCAACAACATTTTGTTTAAGCAACAGCCAAAAATCATTCAACCAACTATTTGGAGATTTTATTTTTGAATAAGAAAAAATGTCGTTTTTCCGTTTTAACAAAATTTAAAATAAAAGGAAAGATTCCTTTTGATTTTTCTTTGCTCTTTTTTTTAATTTAAACAATATTTGCACAATCTTTGATGATTTTGGGTTTTTAATGCATTTTGCCCCACATTAAAGACAAATTCTTTTTTAGGGTTGAACTAATAAAGATACGTATTATATGTTCTTTTTACCAGTGTTCGAAAATAAACAGTACATTATTTTTCGTTCTGCTCACGCACCCAAGAACGATATTTATTTATTTAGTGATTGTGTAGACGAACACAATCCTTAATATCGTTCGTAACTATTTTCAAGAAAGAGCCGAACTTTATGTAGTGTTCTGTTCTTTGTTAAAAAACAGAAGTATTGTAGTGATACTGTAGACAAACGTTTTATTTTAATGTTCAATAATGTTTCTTTTTTTACTTTGACGAAGAAATGAACAAATAAACAATTTTAGCATTAACCTCTGGCTTTTTGTTTTTTTTACCAGCCAAAAGCGATGAACATTAATGAGCCGAACCGAACGCAATGAAGTTTGTGGTTTTTTGAAAAAACCGAACGGAATTAAATGTTCTTATTTCTTGTTGATTTGGATAAAAAAAAGTATTATTTTTGTGCTCAAAAGATGACAAACAGGGAAACGTTATTTTTTTAATGATTTTCTGCACAAACACTATTAGCGTATGTGTTTTCCACAAACCTGCCGAACCGAAGAATAACGAGCGATATTTTGTGTTTATTTTCGAACACTGCTTTTATCCAGGGTTTAAAAACTGCAATCGAAACCAACAACTATCAAACAAAAAACGAAAGTTTGTGTACAACTTTTCCCTTTTTGTGTTGGTTTTTCAGCGTTTGTTTACATTTAATGAATTAGAAGTAAAACCTACAGTTTTTTTTTTTTTGAGAAATGACAAATGAAGAAGTGGAAGTTATGGCAGTTTTTCCACTTTGACTGCAGTTTTTTAAACGCTGCTTTTAACCATATTTAAGGACCAAAATGTTATAATAAATCAGCAACCGTACAACTACATTAACCATAATATGAACGAAAAAATTTTCAATTTGGATGCAGGTGACAATAACAATAAAGGGCAATTCGATTTCAATAAACTGGTATTTTTGTATCTAAGCTTCATTCCATTTTTCGTGCAATGGATGCTTTCTTTAGATATACTACAAATATACCTCTAAGTAAATCCAAGTTATACGGCTGTAGCTGGCTGCCTGCTAACCCTAAACATTAATCTTGTGAATAACAATAAATGATCCAGGAGCAAAAGCAATACTACGAACTATATTTTAATATGTAATATAGAACACGAAAGTTTAAAAGTAAAGCAATGTCTTCGATTAACAGTAAAACTATTTCTATCCTTGATCGTCGAGTGAAAATGTTTGTGATGACAGGACACTGAATGTTCGATCAGAAGTCTAAGCTTGTAGGTTTATTAGAAAAGTATTTTTTCTATAAGAATTTAGAATTTAAGTTTACGCGGCATCACTGCAAACAAAAATAGAATTTAAATTCATTAAAACAGCTGATTTATTCAAACGCCGCTTGTAACGCTTACAGGAGCAGAAAGTATCTTCTTTTTATAACATATTTTAAACATGCAAATAAAAAAATGTACATACTTAAGTATGTATGCATGTTGATTTAACAAGATAAACTTTTGATTTTAATATTAAGCAGGTTTTTATGGATTCAATATTGAACAATGTTATTTTAACAGTGAATAATATTAAATAAACGGGATTTAATGTTAATTTAATATTTTTCATTATAATTAATATGAAATAATGATAAATTTAAATAAAGGGCTTACTTTTTTAGAAATTCACTATGATTCCCAATCAACATTTCGCTGTTTTCTTTATTTAACAATAAAGCAAAGCAAAAAAAGCGTAGAACGCGTGATATTGATTTTTCAACTTTATTTTTGTGGTTTTTCATCAATAAACATAGAGATCTGCGAGTGTATTTGCAAGATTCTGTATTCTTTTTTTATCGTGAAAAGAGAATTTTGATCATAACTTTTCTAAGTCTACCAATTACTTTAAACTTCATTTTCTATTTTCCTTAATGCATATAAAATAATTACACACAGAAAAAAATCAGTGTAAAATCCTTGAAAACAAAGTTGATCTAACATTTTTCGGTAGTGCTTTGCGAACATTATTTTCTTTTAAAGCAACTATAACACAGTACAACATTTTTCATGTGATTGATTCGGGACTCAATTCTGATAATGGTTATGAAAGTAGACCCAAAAAGAAGAACTTCTGCATCATTAGTTTGGTCATGGTAATTCAAATAATAATTTAAAAATTAATTTGAAGCTAGTAAGTATTGCATAGGGGAATTTGTCACGTTTTAGGCTCTTTTGTTTGTCATAATTAGCTGAAACAAATTGAAAAAAATTAAGAATTACAATTCCTTTAATCTGTTCATACAACGTTTCGCTACATACGCAACAGTTTCGCAGTTATAAATAAATGTATGAAGAAAAAAATTGAAATTTTTTATTTTTAATTCATAAAAAATCCAAAACGGTAAAAAAGCGTCAAGTCCCATTACTTTCACGTAAAGTCGCATAACCTATGAACAAAATGCCAAATAAATCATAAAAATCGATGAAAGCGTTTCGCTTTCATTCACAATTAAGTAAAGGTATGAAATTCAAACATTTGCTCGAGATATCCACAAAATTCTTTGGAAAAAACATTGATGACTTTTTTTATGATTCTCAGAATTAAAAAAAAAGTAATAAACAAAAGGTTATTTGATTTTTATGATTGCGGTAGCAAAGTAATAAGCGTTAATAAATGTGAGTGGACAATTAAAAGAAAAGTGCCCTTTTTTAATTATTTGGGTTTTTCCGTTAGTTACCTGCATTATTTTTTTAACCGAAATTGCACCCACATTTATGAGTGCTCATGTTTTGGAACGTTTCGAAAACATATTTCATAAGTACCTGCTAGTTAATTACTTACTTCAAATTAATTTTTAAATTATTATTTGATGTACCATGACCAAACTAATGATGCAGAAGTTCTTCTTTTTGGGTCTACTTTCATAACCAATTATCAGAATTGAGTACCAAAATCATGTGTTGTACTGTGTAATTCTTGTTAATTAAACACACCTGTAAAGTAAGAGCAAAATGACATTCATATTGAAATAACACTCAGAATCACGTTGAATGAATTTGGATTGAGTTTGAAATAACAGTGAGAAGAAGCTTCAGAGACAACATATGCATTAATTAAAGAAATTTTCTAAGCACTTAAAATATAATTATTTACTTTCCTGTAACACATGTTTCACTTTTTTGTTTTCTCCCTTGTTTACAGAAGTACTTAAAATTTAAAGACACCAGCAGAATGGCCCGATATGGTTTTCGTCATCAGTCTAATTTGAAAATTTGATGTACTATTTAACTAAATAATTTTAACAAATTTAACTAAATAATTTTAACAAATTTAACTAAATAATTTTAACAAAAAGAATACGGGAATTTTATCTTTTTTTTATAAATTATTTTAAACATGAAAAAAACAAAAATTAAGTTTTTCTTTTTATATTAAGGGTCCTCATGATGTCGCTGAAAATTGTCATTTGTGCAAATGCGCAAACTTACGAGTCTTGTTTCATGAAGCCCCTTTTTTACTTTTGTGTAATTTTAAACAATTAATGTCAGTTTGTAAGAAACGTCAATACAAAAATAAATTAAAAATTAAAATTCAAAAATATAAAAATTTGTGTTTAAATTTGTGATTAATATGTATGAGAAATTTGCTTTTAAAAATGCTCAAAGAAAGCCAAAAGACCAATTTACTGAAATTATTGCTAGAATTTATTGTTTGTGATTTATAGACACATGGATTTTTCATTGAAAACGACGTTAAAATCATTAAAAGATCTGTTTGTTTAAATGCACAATTGAACAGCGCAAGTTTACGAGACAAAATTGTTGGGCAAATTTACCAAGTTTGTGTAAATGAATTCTCATACAATTTTTGACAGTTCATTTACGAGGGCGTAAAATGCACAGTTTGCACAGATTACGAGACTTATTAACGATATCATGAGGACCCTTATTGTTTTTATTGTTTCTATAGAAAAGAAATAAATTATGATTTTTCGTTTAAAATACATACTTTTGCAGAAATTTACTATGCTTTTTAATCAACACTGCGCCATGTTAATTTAACATTGATTTTTTTTCTATGTGCAAGAGTTACTTCAATTAAAATTTTAAATAGAGGTTCTATTTAATATAAACAGATAAAAATTAAGGTTATAATATTGACATAAAATATTCTTAGAAAAACTGTAAAATAGTAATGCTGTCGTATTGAGCAAACATTTCTCTAGAAACTACAACTGCAACTGCAACTGTAAATAAATATTTAAATTTATATATTTTTTTAAATACAATATCAACAATATTTGTTATTCAATTTGCTTCGCATCAACAGGAAGAAAATCACTGCTTTGCAAATATCACATATTTTCTTTTAAATACCCTTCACCACTACAACTGATCAATGATCGGTGTATTATGTTTGCCGTTTCGTGTGTAACACTTACAAATATTAATCTTAAACGTCATTAAGTGTAAACATTCTAGGAAAAGTGTCATAGAGCTAAATGTAAACCAACCTTGCATTGAGCTTTGTGATATTTGGACATTGAGATGGTTGTAATGCATGCCAAAGGTCGGAATACGTATGAGTTTTTATTGACCGACATTTTGCCGGGAAGCAGAACCTTTTCATTTGTTGCACTGTGTTACTGTTCTTAAATATGTATATCCTAGCGCAAAAGTTTTGTTCGATTAGAAAAATTGTAAGCCCGACAAACCAAAACTGTTGCTGGAGGGTAACAAAATTTCGGCACTCCTAAAATAAAAATGTTTACTTGTTTGTTTCACAAAAGTAAAGTTCATTGAATTGTAGTTCAACTAAAATAGTAGTTAAGTAATGTAAATATTTTCTTTTGCACATATTTTTGTAATGAAGATAAATAAGTATTTCAAATACTTGATGACTGTTGCCTCTTTGTACTTGCCACCTCCCGCTTCTTGTTGCCAACGGAAACCTTGTAAACGTGTTGGTACGTAAAAGTGTGAACAGCGTTTTTTTATTTTTGCACGTGAAAAACTGTTTATTCTTGAAACTACTGAATGGCAAAAAAAAAAAACGGTTTATAGAGCTCAATTCTTCAATGTTGGCAGGACTGAGAGTCAGGAAACAGATTTGTATGCAAATGTCTCGGTGTGTGCAAGTGTGAAAAGTTCAGTGTAAATCCCTTTTTTAGAGGGGTTGTCAATCTTCAAAAAACTAAAAGCTGCAGCAACAATACAAACAATACAAATCTAAATAACTGTTTTTTTTTTGCTTTGTACCAGCTGAGTTTGAATATTTTCCATTACACAATGTTTGTCTATCACTCAGACATTTAGACAGACATAAGAGCGCAGAGAGGAGAAATGAGTGCTTTTATTTAAGAGATATTGATAAGAATTATAAAAAGGATTTTATTAAAATTATTTTTTTTTAGAAATCTTAATATAAAATTATAAATCAGTAACAGAATAATAGGAAACTTTAAGTTTTATGATTTTAAAGTTCAAAGGTTGGCCGCTTCTGGCTTATCTTTATTTCAAATAATGTAGCGCAAGTTTTTTAAGATTAGAAATGCTGCAATTTTATCAACCCAGAAGCGTGAAAACAATGTTGAATCAACTAAATATTCTTTTTTTGAACAACAAAAGTTTTCCAAAACTCGTTTAATACCAGATGTGTTGTAGATTACCGTTAGTTAGTAACTGGCATAACGAACACACAGAAAAAATAGAAAATCGACTTCAATTAAACAATTCGTTCAGACAATTAAATATTTAACTAATTTTGCCCCTGCAAAGGAATTGATCATATCAATTAACGGATTTGTATTTTCGAGTCATGGGACACAAATTTAGTCAATTAAAACATTAATTGCATAAACTAAAAAATACACCACATATACACAAACATTTAATTTTATTGGTTTTGATTAAAAAAATTAATTGCAGCAAACAAAAAATTAATTGAATAATTAATGTTCACCAATTAATTATTTAATTGAATAGTTTTTTGCTAAAATTTTTCTGTGCAGTGGGCTTTTGGTGTAAAAAAAAATCTAATTTTCGACCACTAAATTTCTAAAATCTTATTAGGCAATTAAGTAGAGAACTTTTTAAAAATAAAATGTGCATTTATTGTTTCGTGGAAAAATTATAGAGATGTCATAAGCCGATAAGAAGATATGACCAAATCTATAACCTTTCAAAAATTAATTTATATTTGATTTTAAACAGAAAAACAATAATGTAGGCCCGCTTTCCTCCATGGTGTTTTTGCAATAAAAACTATAAAAAAAAACTATTGCATTCTTTAAGGCCAGGTATTGGTTGAATATTGAATTTTACAACGAAACAACAAAAAAACCCATTTAATTTTTGGAACTAGCAAAACAAAAGGAAGAATAACTACATTTGGGTTTCATAGTCAGTGGCGAATTGGATTGAGTGGCTGCTGGGCACTTGATAAAATTCAATTTTTTCTTAATTAAGTCAATATAATGTTGGGTGCCAACTTTTAATTGTCTGGGACCAGATCGACCCAGGGTTATGTAGGAAAACGTTTAAAAAATACTCCTCCTTTTGGCGTTACAGCCTCTAGGGAAGTCAGGTGCAGCAAATATCTGGAATTCGATAGAATCCAAAATTGATGAATCTCTAAAGATTGCGGCCATCAGACCGACAATCTGGTACTACGGGAGACAGTAATCTCCTGTGTTACTGCACTCCTCTGATGACTAATGGTTGAGGACCCTTTAGGGATCACGTGGTGGTAATTATTTGGACCAAAATTCACGAAAGATCTTAAAAGGCCAGCTTCGAAGGCTGACTTTTCCCCACTTATGGGAAAGTTCTGTCTGCGGGCTTATCTCCCTAGTTGCAATTCAACATTTGCTGACAACTATTCTAAAGCAGCTGTGGTTAGAAAGCTCCAGCTCCTTAACAAGGCACAAGTGTATAATTCTGCCGGATAACACACTCAAACTGCAACCTGTTTGTGGGTTGTTCTTACATACAGGGGCGATAAGTAAACTTATTGTTTGTCTTCCAGTGGTTAAGACAACTTTGAACTTCGAGCCACATAAAAGGTCCTCAAGTAAATGTTTTCTTCTCATGTCTAGGACAGCTCCTTATACTTTTTAACAAAAGTTTATAGAGCCTTCCCACTGTGTGACACTGAGTGGCAACCATATGTCTCTTCAAAAGCCCCGTATGGAAACACCTACTGACGCAAATGTAGATTTTCGTACATGATTTTCTTGATCATACGCTTACACTTTTGTTTAAAATCTGGAGCTAATTATCCTCCACTCTTAAGCAACAATGGCTCATAAGAACAAAGATAAGCTGTCAAACCTTCATTTAAGGGTTAGGACCCATAGTCCGGCTTTTTAAAGAAAATGCAGAAAGCATTTTGAGTAAAAACTACAGCTGCCACATGTTCCCTTAAGGGGACTTGCCATTAACCAGCTCAGGAACTATCGTAATTTCTGCGGAGTACTGTTGCCAGATACCACTCTGGTCAGCCATGATCTTAAGAGTACCTGTTATCTATATAAATATCAGCCAAATGTAATGGCGTTTTTAAACGATGTGAAATTGCATTTGGATTCACCCAATTCTCTTGTAAGTGCAAGTTTATTTTCGCATATGGATTAGCTTAGGAAAAAAAGAATCTTCTTTGCATTTGACACTCTTGATTTGGCACAGCTCTCTTGTTTTCTACGTCGAACATTCCGAAACTGAAATCAGCTTTATAATTTCGAATAAATCGAACTTCCCTAATGTGCCAAAAAAAAGGAAAGAACACAAAACCATATTTTTATGCGGATATGAAATAAAAATGTTAAAATTCCACATACGCCTCGTACAACTTCACAATTCTGGCCCTGCACACACATAAACACTCATGGAAGCTAACATTCACACACACACGCACACATTTTAACAACCCATGTTTACTTTTAGCATTCATGACATTCGTTTATTCATTCATTCATCGTTTTTGGAAATGGAAATGTCTGTATTACACAACGAACTACACTACTTTTTTTTTCTTCTTTTACGACATTTTGCATGGCTTCCATTCATAAAAAAAAAATTGTCAAAAAAATAGTTGGCGGCCCAACAAAATTTTAAATGTGGAAATTGTGTATTTGTTACCATTAAGTGTCATGCACACACATACAGAAGAGGATTTTGGTGGTTCATATCTCGAGAAGGTATTTTGTTTTTTAAAATTAACAGCCATATTTTTCACTTTTATTATTTTTGGGTCGTTTTAAGCCTCCCTATATGTAACGAAATGTTGCAGATTTTTTTTTATTTGCTCATATTTAAACAAAAAACGACATTGAAATTCGCGCCAAATGCCTGTTGGCTGTGTAGTGTTTTTTGTTTGCTCGGTAGCAAATGCCATAAGCCAGCAGTCGTTAACATTAACTCGTTGAGAGGGGAAGATTTCCAAAGTTGTGTCTTAGCAAATTGCACAACTAGTTTTCTATATATACTTGCTTAACAATAATAGATAAAGATAAAATTAGTTTTTTCTAAAAATTATGCTGTTACTCAAGCATCTTTTTTGGGAAAAAGGAAACTAAATCACGATCAGAGTGTTAAATAGCATTTACAGTTTTATATGATTTCTTTGAATCAACTTAAATAATTTAACGAACATTTAGTTAAAATGCACGTTTTTGATTTTGATTTACAAAATATTTTCATTGACGTTTTCTTCCAATGGGGGATTCACAAGGTGTGCTATTAAGTCATATCGTCATAATGTTCTAATGTTGTGTTTCAAACAAAATAAAAATTGTAATTCTTTGTTTATTTATTTAATTCGTCATAACTGAACAGTAGAAATCTAAATTATATGCGGTTGCCCACATCAGTCATATTTATTTCTTGCATTTATTTTAAGACATATGATTTTAGAACTTTATGACTACCTTGTGAATCCTCCCAATTTTATTTAAAATTAACGAAATTAGTTGAATGTTTAATCTTTTACTACATACTAAATTTGAACAAGCTTTTTGGCGAATTATTAAAAAAGTTTTATCAAAACAACAGATTTCGTCAACAATTTTTTTTCTTTTATATGCTAACAACACAACTAAGTCGTACGTCATATGAAGGTAGGTCGAAACGCCGTAAATTTTTAGATACACGCTTCACTTATCCACAATGCCGTCGTAAACGTACATATTTTGTTTCCTTTTTGATAATTATATTAAAAAATCCAAATTTATTGAAATTATTGTTTTTTTTATCCCTTTATTTTAATTTAATTTTTTATTTTTAATATGAAATATAATTCGATCTTTGTCGACGTACGACGTATATACGCTTTCACGTCTACGCCAGTTATTGTGTGCCTTTGTATAAAATGTTATACGTTTTAATTTGACAACGTATCTACGTCGTACGCTACTACGTTCATACGGTTCAATTGTGTTCCTACGGATATGTATATAAAAATATGAACTAACAATAACACAAGGGAACAAAATTGAGCTTTTTTTGTGCGGCCTGGAACTTTGATGCAAATTTTTACTAATTTTAGGTCACTGATTTCAAATCAAATCTTCATTTTGCTCTATTAGCTCGATTTTTCGAGATTTACCATTATGTCCAAAATTAAGGCACTTTCACTACACATATGTTGGAATAACTTGAAAATGGTTCACCATATTCAGCTTAAACAAAAATCCGAAACTCGGATACAGTAATACTGTTAAACTTTAATTCATAATTACAATGTTTTTAAATTTGCCCTGTAGTTTCAATTTAAAAAAAAATTTGTTTGTTCTTTAAAACTCCACAAAAATCAAAACTTTGTTAAACATATTTCGAATGAAATGAGCTTTATTTCATTGCAATCGGTGCACAACTTTTGGTTTTGTTTACAATTTGAAATAAAGTTCCAGGTCGCAAAATGACTGTTCCCCAGTATTATTCATGAAATCGTATTATAATTCTTAAGTTTATGTTCTACGAATGCCGGACAAAAATTCAGCTAATCACGGTTATAATTCTCATAGCTAAACAAATTCTGATCGAAAAAGTGCTACAGTATCTCTTCTCCTTCAGCAAATGTGGACGCCATGCCATCATTTAAAATATTTCGATCTAGTGCATTTGGGTATAGTTCAAGTCTCTATAGATATTAATGGGTGGTCCAACCATAATCCATAATTGTGAGTCACACCATAAAGTCGATTTTTTTGCTCAACATAATTTGAAATTTCCTTGTTTCAGTGTTTGACAAATTTAACCATGTAGAGGTACACAATTGGGCAGCGCATTCACATGAGATTCACGATTGCTTTTTCCCTTTCGAGGGGAATGAAAATTTCATGGGAACAAAAATTTCACTTGTTATTCGCGAAAGTGGTGGATATTTAAATAAATTGGTGAAATCGGCCATAATTAAGAAAAATTCCAAACTAAAATAAAAATTTTTAATTGAAATTTTTAATATTTTAAATTAGGCTTTAGTTCACCAAATTTAATTTTCATTTAATTATTTTAATGAAGGAAGGCATTTTGTAACTGGCAGCGAATTAAAATTTTTGATAATAAAAATTTCCTGGAATTGATTGCAAAGGCCAACACTCAATTTGCATCTTTGAATTTATCAACTGATTCTAGTTAATTTGGGTGCGCTGAATTCAAAACTGTAATCATTTTGTCTCTATCAGCTCTAGTTTCCATGATATAGCTTTTTTATACCCTCCACTTATGAACTCCAATTATGACCGTCTGTTAATTTTTTCAAAAATTTTGCCAAAAAAAAATTTTTTTCCGTAAAAAAATTGTTTACCAAATTTTTTTTAATTCAAATATTTTTTTCGTTTGAAAAGTATATTTTACCTTCCAGTCAACTTATAGGTATCAAACCGGTTCGCTTAAGATGTGCTTTTTTGATGAATTCGGTTAATTTAACTTAGTAACTCATTTAGTGGAGGGTATATAAAATTCGGTACAAGCAGTTTCCGAAAATATTATTTCTTGTGTAATTGCTAGCTGATTAACGGGAATTTTATTTGTACAATATTATTGAGAACGTTATTTTTTCTTGTTGCACTCCAATTGCATAAAGTGTATTAAAAAAGTGTTGATCTAACTAGAAATGACTTCCAATAGAAGAAGGTGTAAAAATTACGCTGACACATTTTGTTATATATGTGGAGAATACACCTTTAAAGAAAACCTATTTCGGAATGTGTTAAAAAATCGCATTTAAATTACTTTGGAGTTGAATTTGGTGACCAAGATAAAAGCTGGGCTCCACAAATTGTGTGCAATACTTGCTGTGCAAATTTGCGACAGTGGACTCAAGGAAAACGAAAAAGACTTAAGTTTGGTGTGCCGATGGTTTGGAGAGAGCCCAGAAATCATTTGGACGACTGTTACTTCTGTTTAGTGAGTATTGCTGGTATTAATAGGAAAAATCGAAATAAATGGCAGTACCCCGATCTACCGCCAGCGCGCCGTCCAATTCCCCATTCCGAAGATGTTCCCATTCAAAAACCGAATGATTCTTCAGAGCTGAGTTCGGAGTTTGAACATAATACCGCTAGATAATTATCTATTTTCAATTTATTTACATGTTTCTTTCTTACTTCTCTTTTTTCTTCATGACTTTGTCTTTAAACTGCAAACAATTCTGATGAAGGGAATGTAGTAATTCTTGAAACATGTAAATTTGACCCGTGTTCAGTACCCCTTACAGTCAAGGCTGGTTAAATATTGATTGAAAATTAACAAACATTTTAATTCAATTCATGTTACAAAATTCTTTACTTCATTAAAATAATTTAATTAAAATTAAATTTGACGAGCTAAAAAGCCTTATTTTAAAATATCAAATATTTCAATAAAAACACTAGTTCATTAAAAGTCACATTGTTATAAAAATTTTCGTTTCGAAATTTATATTGAAAACAAAAACAAATTGAGTTTTTTTATGTTCTTTCAACGTAAAGTCGATAAGACCCTATTCACACTCGGCAAGAGACTTGCGCAACTCTTGGTTTGTGGACGTCAGCGGTAAGGTCGGGGTAAGAAAAAAAATGTTGTTCTCGGAAAGTAACTTGCGCAACTTACTGGCCGAGTCTGAAAGGTGTTTAACCAAAATTTTTATTTATATTTGAAAAACAGTCAGTTAGTTGATTTGAATAGATATAGATTTGATATGATTAAAGCTTGTTTAGATTTAATTTGAAATTCAATAATTAAAATAATATAATTTTCGTTTAATATCTGCTAAAATTTTTCGTTAATGTTCTCAACGGGCTTTTGTTCAGTAAACCACCTTTTATGGGTTAAAAATATATGAATATTGCAAAAATTTTAAAAAAATATTTATTTTATTTTTGTTAAGTCTACAAAGGATGTCATTCTCTATAAATTTGTTTGGAATTTAATGTTTAAATTTGCAATTTATTGTTGAGTTAAACTGGACTGACATCGGGCTTTCATGGAATTTTGCTATTTGCACTTTTTTTCGTTGTGATATTTTTCTATTAACGAATGTTTGACAACTAAATTTTAGAAAAACTACTAAAACAGAAAAACATCTCTTTCCATAAACATAAATATTCGTTAAAATGCAAAAAGCATCCATACTTGGGGAAAAAAATAAATTTTAAATTTCAAGTACCAAAAATATAATTAAAAAATTTTATATACAAATTCTTACTTTAAACTTGTCAACTTTTCCAGCCTTATAATATCAAATGAAAGCAAGTAATCTGAATATTTCCGATTGCTAATTAATACTTTATTTATTTACTGTTCTCTTTTTTTAAATACTATTTAGTTCTTTCTTCCCAACAAAGAAATTAATTGGAAATTTAGCTGCTAACAAAGACTGTTGCCATACGAGCGTAAATCATTAATTAAAACATTTCAAAGTGATGCACTCAATGAAAACTTTATCTCTCTATAAAAAGAACATCTATTAATGAACGCAATCAAATCTAGTTTGGCAAAATGATGCCAACAAATCAGATCAATTGCCAAATACACAAGTACTCGCACACAAATCGATTCGATTCGATTCTTATTTGCCGACAATTGTCGTGTACAAACGAAACATTAAAGCATTAATCGCCCTCACATGCTGTTCACGAGCTTCATTCAGCTTTTGTTGCTGCTGAAATTCTAGAAGTATAGTCTGGAGCCGAGAACAACACTTTCAAAGTGACATAGAGATACATGAAGAACAAAAACTATTAGTTCATTGTGTTGTTTACACAGTGCTGGTTAAACGGGTAATTGCGAATTTAACAGCCTGTTCAACGATTTAGAACGTTAACGTTCGCATAGAAAATTATATGTAAAACAAAAACAATATTCCACAATTTGTTTTTGTTTTAAATGTTGTTTTCTATGCGAACGTTGACGTTCGAAATCGTTAAACAGGCAGTAATACTTTACAGACTAACTTTTTTTTATTGTAACAGAGGTGAGAAATTGTGATGCCAGAAGTGGGGAAGAATAATTTCATGTAAAACAGAAGCGTAGGTGTAAAATCGGATACATTTTTACGAGGGCTGCTTTTTCATTTTGAGCCTAATTATACAAATGGATAAATCGTCGCGGACTGAACAATTAATCACCTGCAATTTGCTTCACTGTCAATTAAATAATTGCTTATAAAGAGGAATATAACATGCAGCGCATTCACGTCTTTGTAGGAAATTGAAATGCTTCTTTGGCTTTGGTCGCAGCGCAGTGCCCCTCATAAGTACCTACTTATATGATCGTGTACAAGAGGTTGTTATCGGTTTAAGCGAGTCAGGTTTCAAGGAGGGCTCAGTTCTTGGACCTTCGCTATTTAGTATTTTTGCCCACGATATATTTAATGTTATCAATTTTGTTAAAATTCACTCATATGCTGATGATATCCAATTGTATTTATCTAGTCGTATTGGTCTTGTTGATGACATGTGTTACAAACTTAGTGAGGACCTAAAAGCTGTTTATGAGTGGGCTATAGCTAACAACCTTATGCTGAATCCGGTAAAAATCAGTTTTATTACCCATCAGCAGGATGAAACTTGCTTTTAAATAGCTTCCGATTGTTAGCTTAGGCGACACGCCACTTGCATATGTGGAAAAAGTGAAGTACCTTGGTTTTCACATCAACTCCGCCCTGTCTGGCAGTGATCATATTAATTATGTTGTACGTAGTGTGTATATGACACTGCGCAATCTACGAATAACCTTTGGTTACACACCGACAGTGAACAAGAAACGTCTTATTGTACAGTTAATTCTGCCCCTTATTACTACTTCTGCGGTGGTGTATAGCAAATTAGACTTGTGCAGTCTACATAAATTACAAGTCTCGTTTAACAATGCTACTCGATATGTATACGGTATTCACAGATTTAGTAGTGCTTCATCCTGGAGAACCATGATTCTTGGTTGTGACTTAGTGGACTACCTTCGCATGCGAAACCTTTTATTTCTATATAAACTATTAAATGATCGTTCACCGACATACCAGTTTGACAAAATTTCATTTGGTAGGTCGGCCAGGGGTGTGACCTTAATACCCCCTGGTTACAACTATTTAACTGCAAACATTTTTTTCTTTATCAATGCTTTGGAACTCGTTGCCCTCAAACTTATCGTTGACAGACAGAGATTCAAGAAAACTCTTATGGATTATGTTTCACAAAATGGCCTGCCTTTCACTTCATTTTTCTCTTTATTATTATTTTCCTTTTTTTTTATTATTATTATTTTTTCTTTTTAATAACTGTTTAGTCAAATATTATTATTGCCAATTTATAAGTATGAAACATTTATTTTTGCTCTCATTTTTAGTTTCTTTTGGTTTTATTACTAATTGTTTTATTCAAAACTTGATTTTATAATTATATTATTATTATTATTATTATTATTATTATTATTATTATTATTATTATTATTATTATTATTATTATTATTATTATTATTATTATTATTATTATTATTATTATTATTATTATTATTATTATTATTATTATTATTATTATTATTATTATTATTATTATTATTATTATTATTATTATTATTATTATTATTATTATTATTATTATTATTATTATTATTATTATTATTATTATTATTATTATTATTATTATTATTATTATTATTATTATTATTATTATTATTGTTATTATTATTATTATTATTATATATATATATCCTCTGGACTATAAAATAATTTAATTCTTAAGGTCCTTATAGCTGAAATAAATAAATAACATGTTTTTCCTGGTATAAAATCAAAAATGGACTAGGGCCGATGCAGACAGTTTATATTTTAAATGTAATTAATATACAAATTTATTTAAGATGTTCTTAAATAGAATTATGACTTGATGAATTTGACTCAACATTTAAATTAAAAAAAAAATTTGAAATAAATAAACATAATATGGTAAACATGTATCATATATTATAAAGAAAAACTCACTCTTTGTTGTTGGTATTTTGTTTAAGCTTTGATATCGTTGCAAATGAAATGAGTTTTTGTAATTCCCATTCACTCTGCAGTTTTGTTTGCATAATATCTTAAGCTTTTCTTAAGTCTTTGGAAAAAGTTTCCTGACTATCTGGCCTTAGTAGTGAAATGTACATAGGAACTAGCTTATCCTTCAACAAATCAAAGTATTTAAAAAAAACAAAAAAAAAAAATTGGCAATTTAGCGCATCATAATTAATGAATAAATAGTAATAAAAAATTTAATATTATGGTTCATTTTCACAAAAATATGTATAATTTTGAACAAATTTTGTTCAATTTCAGCCAAGTGGTATGGTATGGTTCGTACCAAATTTGAAAGCCGTTTTCCAGATACACGTGTATCTATCTGGTCTTTGTATCAGAGTTGCACCGCCCACATACAATTTCGAAAAAATATATAGCCTACAGCACCTCCCAGACCTATTACTGATGGTCTGTATTTATTTAAAAAGTGTTATATTTTACAGCAACTTAAACAACTTAAATAATATTCAATAAATTCAGACAAATAATTATATTGATGACATAGCCTCGTACACGGATTGTCAAAACATGCGCTCTATTTATCAAATATAATTTTGCAACACATATTAATTTTTTTTGGTAATACTCGTAAAAGTATACGATTCAAGTTTTTAAATCTGAAAAATCGCCAATAAAGCTTTCAGATTATAAAAGGTATTATTAGACTGGAAATAATATGGAATTTTATTAGAAATATTATCATACATTTCTCTTTTAGTCGTATTAAAGTGCTTTTCTAATAGATTGATCCGCATTATGCAAATTCTGAATCGACTAACACAAAAGCCTTTAAGTGTGATTTCTAATCTCAGGAAATCAAAAGCCTAAAACCTATTTTAATGTCCCTTTCCGTCAATCAGAGAGTACTCACACTCCTGAAATAGAAATCGCAGATATATACAATGAAAATGAAGAATAGATGATGCCGATTGCTTAACATCCAACAATGTGCCAATAGAATTAACATCGAGTCGATATTTTGTTGGTTACATATCACAACGAATATCATGCGTTAAATGTCGTATGGATATAATAAAATCAGCGCAATTCTTGTCATATCCTTCAGAAATGTTTGTTCAGGGTTGTGTGCTCCCTCTGACTTATTTTTTGAAGTTTGTAAAATTAATATAAAGGTATTTGAAAAAATATTTTTACAAAATAAAGAAATGAGAAGCATAACAAAATTTATTGTTGAGCAATGCGTGAATTGTACCAAAAATTCAATTTAATCTTTTTGGTTTGAGGAAAATGACGTATGTTATAAACACAGGATTGAGATGCTTAATTTACTACTAGTTCTTATATTATTACGGAAGCATTCCACATGGGAAACTTACAACTACAAATGATCAAATATTGAAAAAGTTAAAATTTTAAACCCTTTAACTTGTAAAGAGCTCATAAGTAAAATAAATAAATACTAATAGTAAATTCGTTTGATATATACTTACATAAACACATGGTAAGTGCATAATTAAATAATCTAAAAAATGGAATTATAATTCGGTGCAAGTCGGTATGGTTTAAGTTTTACAAAAATAAAGCACATACTGTTGCCCTACAATTACACAATCGGTCGCATATTCTCTTACGTAGGTTATTTGCACATAAATTGTTTGAAAACAAAACGAAATCAATTAAAAAAATTACCAAAAACCGGTTTCAACCAAAAAAAAAAAAAAAAAATCACACACTTTGGCTGGCAAAAACAGCAAACATGTGTATGTATCAAGGCGAATTCATTAAGGTGACCGCATCATGAGATAGAGCTATGCTAGCTATCCCTCTTTTTTTTTAAATATGTACTATGTATTTTGCTTTTGTAAAAAGTTAGATTGAATGTCAAAATTATTTGTTTATAAAATATACACAATTGCTTTAGAAGGTAAATTTTTTCCTGTATTGCAAATTTATTGTGGCTCCACTTATTCCTTACGCCTTTTAAAATTCTTGTGTTTAAATTTTATGTTCACTTTTTTCGACTTACGGGAAGAATTATGAATAAACGAAGTCACTTTTGGGCTCTGCAAAAAATCAATATATTTTTATATTAAATTGATAAGGAAATACCATGATTTCTGTCTTGAACGCCACAATGTAAGAATACATGTAAAGTCACTTATATTGGAAGGATGGTTGAAATAAAACCTCTCTCTGATGTTCAAGATTTTTTTCAAAAAACGTTATTTGAATAGCAAAAATAAAATTAAATTTTCAAAGTGGTGTTCAAGACATTTACCACTTTTTAATGTTTTTTAAAGAAGTTTATTTTGCAAATGTAATAAAAACGAAAAGAAATTAATTAAGACTTATGAAGCAATGAGTTTAAAATTTATTTTTTTTTAATTTAGGTGTTTGCTTCTCCAAAAACTAGCATGACGTTCCAGACATTTATCCACTTACTTACCATTATATACTAAACCATACTTTAAAACCCTTCACTTAATTGTGTTTCTTTTAATTCTTTAAATTTCGTATTTTTTTAAGAAAATACTTTCTTAGCCTAATGCACTTCAGTTCAATGCGACAAGTATATTAGTATGCGTTGCTGCATTCACGACAATGCGCGGGGACAAAATTCTTTAAAAAATCCACATCCGTGTTGACGATGTTTTAGGAATCAAAAGAGAACAAAATTTGAAAAATAATTACAATATTCCAAAAACAGTTAATATATGTTTCCAGTTTATTTTTGTTTTAATATTGCTTATCAGAAACTGAAGCTGGAGACGAGTGTTTGTATATGGCACGAGTATGAGAGAGAAATACAATACTGTTGTCAATCAATATTGAAAAATAAAAATAAAAAATCTGAGCAATGTTTTTCTTATGACATATTCTTCAATGCCTACTCCCCTATTTTTGTTTTTTGTTTTTATTCGTGTTTTTACATCAAAACAGAGTTGAAACATCGGGGACAGAAAAATATCATTTAGTTTGCAATTGTCCCATATGAATTATCTCTTTATTATATTGGTATAGATAATCTAACAATAACACTGTGCAAGTCCCCACAAGCACCCTACTAGTAAAGCTAATTCCAGTACACTGAATCCAATTGTTATAGCCGTTTTTTAAATCTAGCGCTCGCATTTGCAATATTCGTGACATAATTTCAATACTAATGAACCATTAAACGATATTTTTACATTCTTGGCAACATTGTTCAATTTCAATCCATTTAAGTCTCTTAAATACAATTTTTTGTTATTTTTCGAGGAAAATTTGTTCGATGAGTCCAAATTTAATATATTTGATAGTGACGGACGAAAAAACGTGTAAAACAGGATTTGATTAAATGGAATACTCCATGGACTGGTCCGCTGTAATGCAAGCATGGCCCATGTCATTGTTAAAAAGTGTTTGTAGTTAGACGAAATGTCTTCGTTTTTTAACGACATGTTTTTGTTTTTAAACGAAGTTAAAACTAATCCTCTTGTGAATACAATGGAGTAGTTTTAAGACTACTCCTTTGTTATCCAAAGCAGGGTTATATGGTCCTGCCCTAGGACACCGTAATGTTAAATAGGCCATGTTTTTCCATACGTTTGGGTTACTTTTGCAGTAGCCTTAGTCCCTTGTGGGCTTCATTTTACACTCGTGTTTGGACTAGCCCTATTATTTGCAGGGTACACACACACACACACACACACAAGATGAACACGGAGGTGGCAACTAAATGGCTGCGAATGAACTAGGTAACCTCGTGTTTCTTGAAGAATGATAAACAAAATAAATTAGTTTAACTAGGATCGCCCGGTGGTCCAAATGCGACTAATTGACATTTACGTTCGAGAGAACCTGTGCGTTATACAATAAAAAAGTACACATTGTAAGAGAACGGCAAAATGAACTATTCACCTATCTTTGTACGTATGACTGCAATATAAACTTAAACGCTTTTCAAACATTTTAATTCCAAAAATTTCCGACTTTTATTTTCTTAAACGACGTTTTTGCGCGGCTTTATTTTTCAAATTGTCGAACATGTATGTGCGTGTGTTTTTGCAAGCAAATTTAAAACGCTTTTTAAGCCCTTTAATCCTGCATATCTACACAAAAATACCTTTTGAACGATACATGTTACATTAAAATCGGCGGACGATAAGTTACTTAATAATCAATGACAAACAAATTGTTCCTGTATTTATATATAAGATATTTTAAAAAATAATTTGCTTCAATGTGCCTGAAAAAGGGTATGGATAACGACTTTGTGTCCGTTCAAAACAACTATACAAAGCACTCAGCCGTTTTAGTTAGGCAGTGGTTGCTTTACAACAATAAAAAATTTATGTTTCATCTCTCTAGAGCCCAGACCTAAATCCGATAGAGTATTGTGGGCTCACATGAAAACAAAATTAAAGGATTTCCAAAGAATAATAAAAAAATTCTCTAAAGCTCCATCGAAGTTAAACTTTAATTTGTGTTAAATAAACACATTTGCTAAGTATAATTTTATTTCTGTCTTTAGATTTTTGTTTTAGTTTTGTAATGAACAAGTTGTTTTATTGCTCACTGTATGTAGGTGTTTATCGCTCTTCTATTTAGTGCTGAAGTATATCTTTTCTTCTCTCACTCTCACTTCATATCCCAGCGGGAAAATGTAATCAATAGGAATCGAGAATTTAATACATATCTTGTATAATATTTGATTCCAGAATTCATTATTCTTAACACGGAACATGTCCTAGAATTGTAATAAATTATTTTAATGCTTCCTGCGAATGAATTAAATAATGCATCCTTTATGATCAAATTTTGTAAACGACATAAAGGCAGCGAAAAATAATAAATCTTTATTAAGAAAATATATAAAAATACGAATAATAGTCACGAACAGAAACAATACATTCCTCTTTCTGCAAATGTGGGACTGCACGTGGTAATCAATGCCAATTTATTTTGTCTGATAAAATTACCTTCTCCATTCCAATGAATGCGTTATTATTCTTTCGGTAATAATACATTATTTTTTAAGGGTTTATGTTATCAATACCTCATTTTCCCGCTGGGATCACTTGGAACATTTCAAGCTAGAGTATTTGTATTTGTATATGCATTTTATTAACAACATAAGTCAAAAAAGTGCATTAACGATTAAATATGCAAAATGCATACAAACAAATCGATGCAAAAAGTTTTCTTCGGATAAATAATAAAATCATGCTTTTCCACACAATTTTACTCCCTAATTATTCTCTTAAAATGGAAAATATCTAAACAAAATATTTACTATAACAAAAATTCCCAAAACCTTCAAACACAATTCTAATTTCTCTTTAAAACCACCAAACAACAAGTTGTTTTGTTGCTTGACATTATGCAAATATTGAAATTGATCATAAAAAAAAATAAAATTAAATTGAATAAGAAATTTATCGATGATTAAATTGGAATTTAAGTGTCCCAATTTTCACATTAGGGAATTCAACAATGTATTCGTATCAACAATAGCATAACAAATGTTAATGTTAATACAACGACCAGCATCAAATCAAAAACGCATTCAGCACTCACTGGCCAGATGACTCTGACTGCTGAGACTACGAAAGGCTGTAATGCAAAAGTCAGCCAGATGGATGAGAGAAAACTAAATAAAGCACAAATTGCTTTCGTATCTAGTTACAATTTAACAGGAAATGATACAAACAAAACGAAGAAAATGCTAAAAAGAGAACAGCAACAGAAAGAAGAGAAGTTGGACAAAAATTGTAAAAAAAAAACAGAAGACAACAGACATGAAATGTTTCAGTTGCTTAGTTTTCAGTTTTGAAAACAAAACTTTTAGATAATAATGACGCTGTCTTAAATGGTAATAATGATGTAGGGCACCAGGGGAAGAATCAGAAATTCCAATTCCAGTGCTAATGCCGATGAAGCATAGAATTTTGCAATTTAAAGCTTAGAATTACACTGAACATTTACTTTATTTTACGTAACTTGACTGGGCCATACTGCGTGCTAAAACGTACAACATTTTAGCCATAGAAATAGAAACAACAAAAAAAATTTTAAATCAGAATCAGATTGTATTACATAAAAATAAAAACTTTGTTTTTTTTTATAAAAAGAAAAATATGCGTGCATATGGGGAGCGAAATGATAAATGCTTACGGTCACAGTGGGCTAAGCTGTTGAAATGTTAATGCGCTTATGCATCTGCTAAAAAGGTGGAATCAGTGTAAGATTGTATTAATAACACTGTGCTAGAAATTGACACTTTTTTAGACTAGCTGGGCACTTGACGTTTTAACCTAATTCGAGTACGCTGAATCCAGTGTTGCTAGCTAGCTAGTTTTTTAGGTTAGCTCTGGTTTTCGAGACATACCGTTATTTCGAAAATGGAGGAGGCTGCACAACAAATTGTTCAATAAAATTTCCTTTAAGAAAGATAAAACTTTTTTCTAATATGCGCAGTCGTTTTAGAAACATAATTTTTTTTGGAAAAAAACTATTTTTTTATCAAAAGTTTTGCAGACGTATAAAAAACGAATTTGCAAACAAATCAAGCCATTAATTATTAAAATCTGTTACCAAGTTTTGATTTTATTCACAAAAGTCGTAAAATTTAAATTAATTGAAGAATTTCACAAAACGCAATATTTGTATGGGAGCCCCCCTAAGAATTGGCGATAAGAGGCAAGTTTGTCTCGAGAAAATGTTAAGGACAAAAAAATAATTGAGGTCGGTCATACATTTTATCCCACTAGGCGCGACTCCATTAAGGAATGCAGATAGCTTATGAAATAAATGATTGAGATGAAAAAAAAAGTGGGGTTGGTCATAAATTTTACCCATCTAGGGGAATTTTATTAAGCCGCATATTGTTTGCAATTTCGTTTTTAATACGTCTGTAAAACTAACAAGAAGCCTAGCTGCATTTTCCAATTTTTTTATGAATTTTTAACAAACAAAAATTTCGAAATTTTGATAAAAAAAATTATTTCTTTTTCAAAAAAAAAAAAATATGCTTCTAAAATGACTGCGCATATTAGAAAAAAGTTTAAAGGAAAGGATTGCGGAATTTCGGTTTTGTTAGTTTTTTCAATATGCTAAAGCGTTAAAACGACAAGTGCCCAGCTTATCTAAAAAAAAAGTGTAAATTTCTAGATCAGTGTAATTAACATAGAAAATATCTATTGCAGAAAACATACGATTTTATGAGAGGCCCTCTTTCTAAAAAGGTATTTTTTTATAAAGAGGCACTTTTTGCAAGGTAATTATTTATAAAATATATGTACTTCTAGATAAAGGCACTCTTTGAAGAAGAATCATTTTAAAAGTTTTGATTTGCAAGAAAAATTTTTTTGTTCTACTACCCAGTAAAAAATGTTCTCCAAAAGGAGCAGGTTTTACGTATGAATTCATACCTCAAATCGCTTCAAACCTGCTGATAAGATGCCTGATTTTTGTATGGGGTGTTCCCGGTTTGGAGGACTATATTCTGCTGACAATAAGCGCTTCTTTTAACATGCCAACAAAGCACTCCCAAAGTACTTTTTTAAGGGCTAACTACATATATTTACATATTCTGTAATATTTTGCTTTAACTTGCTTAAATGCCTTTTTTCAATAAACTTTCGCTTAAAAACCGTCTTCGTTGTCAGCACTAAAATAGCAGTTTTTGTGTATTTTATTCCTAATCATTTACTGCTGTATAGAAGTTCTCTTATTGAAGCGCTCGATTATGCGCTTTTTCTGTTAGGTGCTTCAAAATACCCAATTTTTTTTTACTTAGTATGTACATTTCCCAAAAATGCAAGAGATACAAAATTCTATATTTTATTAAATTTTATTTTTTTGTAAGTGTGGTTTTCTTGCTGAAGAAAAACACAATAAACATTTTGGTACTTTTTAAAGAAGATATATTTCGTATATATAAAATATTTCCATATTGATTTTTTTGGGACTATAATTTTATAAAAATGTGATTTTGAAGCAATTGATTGTGGAAAATAATACTTTTAACAAAAAGTACATCAAAGTAAAAATACCATTTGGTTAAGATATTGATATTTGACTATTGATGGCCAGCCGCCGTCAATGGCGATGAGTGTTAGTTAAGTAGAGTTTCTACGTGTGAAAGAATTTAAGGGACATTTTTTTTTAATTAATCCTGGGAAATTTGTTTCTGAGAATTTTCGGGTTTAGAGGCAACCATAATATGGTTGTGGGTTCTTGATGCAGAACTAATTCAACCATGTGGTTGTAGGTGTCAATAATATGGTTATACGAAACATAATATATTTAAAATTTTTTTTAAAAATAGTTTTGTTGGAGGTGACCTTCAGTTTTATTAAATAAAACTTAAATTTTATATCAGGTGTAATTTCATTTAAATCGGGCAATTTTGCTTCATCTCATGTGTAATTTTGATTTTTTTTGGTGGTAACACTGCTGTCAAGGCACCAGCATCATGCTCGATATAGTTTTCGTAATCATTCTAATCATGAAAACTTTATCTGCCATATTCGTAAAAATATTTAAAATTTAATACAGGTTTACAAAACGGAGTTTCTATGAAAATGTTTAAAAGAACGCGCATATGTACGCAGATTGCTTTTCGAAACTAATTCCATTTTGTATTGTTTTAAGTACTTTTTAGTGCTATTCGTACTTAAATTTGTAAGTGCGGCTTAAACTAAAAGTTAGTAAAGAAAACTTAAATGTAGTACGATATTTTTCTTTCTGTTTACTTTTTGCAAAAGGTTACTTTTCGAAAAAAAAAATACTTTTAGGCCCACTGTGAAACATCTGTTAAGCAAGAACAATAAGAAAATAAGTATTAGAATTAGAATTCAACAAATGGTGGTTCGTGCGGTTCCTGTACTGGTTCTTTCTTTGCTGGCTGTGTTGATGGTATTCGTTTTAAAAAATGCAATATCTATGATGTTGTTGTTTTGGTATTTAATGTTGTTGTTGTTGCGATATGTGTCTATTTTTGTACTTTGTTATAAATCGCATTGGCATTGAAAACAAAAAAAAAAAACATCAACAAACGACTACTGCGTCTAAAATGGCGAGAGTACATGTTTTGGGGGAAACGCATTTCCTGATGCGTCGTTGCAAGTTAAAAATGAAAGATGAAGAAAAAACAAGAACTTTTTTATGCTTGTACCCTGCTAAGTCAAGCTCCTACAATAATGAACCCCCAATTGCTGTTGCTTGCTGCCGCAGTTGCGGCATGCAACACACTCTTATACATTGAATATTTTTACACATTTACAAAACACGCACTTGCACTAGCTGTGTTTTTCTATGATTTTTTTTCTTAGAAGAAAAAAATATTGTAAAACATGTTGGCCACTTATACTTGTTTCCCTGATGTTACCTTCAATAAGTGCTTACGCGTGCATATCCAGTCATTTATAATCCAAAAACATACACCGCATCATCCTCATCTTCGTCTCTATCCATCGTCGTCATCATTATCGTGCAGCTTTTCTTCCTTTTGGGTTTTTGAATCTTTGGCACAAGTTTATTGCATTTTGTTGTTAGCCAACATCTGAGCCAAGTAGAATACCTGTGGTTAGAATCGCACACCGCTACTCACACAAACAATTATTCACTCACTTGCTGGCTGGCTGGTTATTCACTCGCTTACTTACAGGTTTAGAACACAACCACAAGCACCTGAGTTTTAAGTTGAAAATTTTCTAATGCTTTTCTGGTTAGATTGTTGAGGATTTTCTATTTTCTTTTAAATATTTCTGTAGCTGTTGTAGTTTGTTGCTTTTGAGTTAGCGTCATCATCATTTTCATAACCTTTGGCTAAAAAGGAGATAAGCACTGCAACAATATGAAACATTTTCATCCGCCATCATCATCACTGCCACATTTAAATGCACAAGAAGAGCAAAGATGAAAGAATTTCTCTGGCTGTCTATTTAACAAATGCAAGTAAAATAATTAAATGAAAAGATTTGGAAAAAAACATACAATATAATCTTTGTGGGTTTTGTTTTATGTTGTTTAATGGCAGGAACAGAAAGGATTATTTAGTTGGTTTACGAAACAAAACTCAGGTGAAAGGTTGCGTGCTACCGCATGAACCAGGGACATTAAGAAATTATAAATTAATTGAATTAAATATGACAATTTTTGAACTAATTTCTTATGATTTAAATTATTTTTATTAAAATTAAAGACAAATTATATATACTGGGTGAATAAGTTAAAAAATCGCGTTTTTCGCAAATTTTAAGCGTTTTTGTGCTGGCTGCCCTATAGACTAGTTAGCAGTCTATTAATGCGAGGATTCCGGGTTCGATTCTCGCTAGAAACTCTCAAATGTAGCTCTACAATGGGCTGAATGTCTACCTTACTCTTCCTTGGTTAATTATGTTGGGTAGATTAGGTTAAGAAGGGTTATACAACCAGGGTCACACCTCCACTCGGAGACTAATGTGGTCCATTGTGAATCCCTTCAATATAGAGGAACAAGAAAGAGAGAAGTAAAGAAGAAAAAGAAGAATAGAAACTTCATAGGACAAAGCTTCCCCCACAGTCCCCTCATCAGAAACAGTAATCCTATTTCCCTGATAAGCTTCAGTAGATCGACTTGATTACATCCAGTGATACACCCTATTTCGTCGTGAAAGCATACTCTTAGCCATTTCTGACTAAAGCTCTGCATTCTAGGACAATGACACAGCACATGCTCAATAGTGATTGTCCCATTTACTCGTAAAACCCTTCAAGAATCCTAAAAGGGTTCTGAGAACACTCCTAATAAAAGCCTGTTTGACCCTACGTCCAATTCGGGCCGTAATGCCCTAGACAGGGTTTAAGGCCAGAAACGAATTTCGCCAATTAAATATCTATGTCTGAAGTAAAGCATATTTCGGCTGAATAGCTGGGGGAGAATTTTGGCATTCGATATCGATCGAAATTACAATACAATTTAAATTTCGAAAATTTCGGTCGATATTCAATGCCGTAGTTTGCGCCCACATATAATGCCGGAAAACGTTTTACTCAGCACAGGATATTCCGAATTGGCCTGATTTGAATCAGTTATGATCGGTGAAGGTTTCCCGTGATCGTGTTGACCAACTTATTTCCAGAGTTTTTATAATCTTTCTTTGTGTACCTACATGTTCTTCCCGGGGGTTGTAGGGATTATCTAAAGGATATTTTACCTTTTAGTGCTACATCCTCCGGGGCAAATAAGGTTTAGGTCATTTCTAGGATCCGCAACTAGATCCGCAGAGAGATATCGGAAGATTTAACTTTTACTTTTAAAGTCGTACTTCCGAAGAACTCCATCGGAACAGAACATGCTTGTTTACTGTTTGTGTCACTATTCTTTCACGGACATTGAAAATCTATGAACGTATTAGGTGAATGCATTTCTAGGATGCGACAAACATCCGAAATGACAAGGCTCTTTGGGGTCTAATGATTTCAAGGAGTCGGAAGATGTACCTCCGTGATGGTGCCTCGGAAGCCAGTTGGTAGGGTCTCCTTTAGTATCCTTTCTCAAGAAATGCTTCCTGAATCCCGAGGACTCGAAAGATGGTGTTGCCCTTCTCTGAAGGAATACTTTCGGAGAGCATGAGATGGCTGGGATTATAACCACATCGTAGGTAAATGCGGGGTTTCATTATTCGTGGGGAGCTCATGTGGAGTGGGCACCTGCTTCGTTGTCTAAATCATCCTAAGGTTCTGTTGCCTTCAGTACGGATACTGCTTTTAATCAGATTAGCAGTGGTTATTAAATATCTCCAGCTTCTTAACAAGTGGGAGGGTGTTATTTTGTCTGTTTTACTCTCAAATTAAAGCCTGTAAATGAAAAATAATTCTCGCATACACTGTGGCGCTTCATGAATTCGTATATCAATCATCAAGTAATTGGGATCCACAATGAGATAAGGCCACAGTGCAGGTTCTCATGTAAATCAAAATCAGAACACTACCTACACGTAACTCCAGAGAAAAATTTAAAGAAAAATTAAATCACTCGATTTTAGTGGCGTTTTAAATGTGCCAAAAATGTTGACAAAAATGTTGCTTTACAGTGTTTTAATATTCTGCCGTTTTCTTTTCTTTATGTTCTTTTCTGGAAAAAATGTATTATTTTTCAAAAGATTTTGTTATTCGTGCTAAATTCCCAGTTTTTATTATTGATAAAAACACTTGAAATTTATTGTTGATGGGATAAGCTATTCCTATGCGCATTTCACTGGTTGCTTAGGCCAGATCATCAGGAAACTTCATCCATAAAGATTTTAGAAAAACTAAAGAAATTAAACCAAGTAAAAATGTTAAACGTATAAGACTTATAGCAACAGTTCCACTTGTAATAATATCAAAGCTTAAACAAAACAACATCAACAATAAACAGTGCGTTCATCTCATCTTACATTCCCAGCTACAATTAGTTGAAATTCTCTCAACATTAATTGTAGTTGTAAGTAGAAAAATTACTTTTTGAAAATGTATTATTTTAAAAATTTAACCCGTTAAAAAAAATGCAACATGTTCAACACTCATTTTAAGTAAAGAATTATGAGTGCAGCACTAGATAAACAGCTGGTTTTGTTATTATTTCTAATAAATAATAAATAATTTTTTTTGTTCGTCTTTCGTGCTTCATATTTTAAACGCTAAAACTTGTGTTCTTTTGTAAACGTAAAATATGCAAAACTTCTTTAAAAATTAGGCTACCATTTAAAAATGTTGCCATATCACATGTAACACTCAGAAAACACAGTTAATTATTTGATGACGTTCTAGAAAAGAAAAAACATGTTTTTCCAAGAGGAAGGCATCTTCTTGATAAAATAATCATGACTCTCTACCGTTAGCAGTAGCGTTCACACTGGACCGGTGGATTGAAGTCTTAAAAATATCTCACTCTTAATGCGGCAATTTCTGCGTATTGGGCCAAAACCAAGCGTTATTTATAATTGCGTAATAAAAATTAGCCCTAAATTTGGGGTCAGTTTTCATTTGCTTTTTAGGACCACTTTTACTGGGGTCAGATTTACTCGTGATCACTCCAAAACTAGATTTTTTCTCTAGGTGGAAAATTCCACTGTGCGTTTAATTTAAATTGGAAAATGAAAGATTTTTTTTCGTTGTTAATCGCTTAATTGAGGAACTTGTTTTAGAGAAAATATTTCGCTTATTTCTTGTTTTGCTATAGAAATGTTAAACTTAAAGCAAAGTATGAAATATTTCTTAATATTATTAAATATCAATAACTAATAACTTTGAAAATAATGTTCAGTATTAAATAATCCAGCTTCAAAAAGCCAACATTTTTTAATGTGGGATAACAACATGTTGCTCTGCAATATTTTACGTGATTATCCAGAAGTCTGTA
Organism: Pollenia labialis; assembly: GCA_949318255.1. Taxonomy (NCBI): domain Eukaryota; kingdom Metazoa; phylum Arthropoda; class Insecta; order Diptera; family Polleniidae; genus Pollenia; species Pollenia labialis. Next base: position 159,705,087 of record OX439139.1, on the reverse strand, counting down.
GAAAAAGAAGATGGAAAATAAGACAGGATATGGCTTTTGGGTTATTAGGCAAATTATTAGTGTTAACTATGGGGCAATATATTTATGTTATTACTGAAAAATTAATGAATTTTAATTAGACGTTTATATAAATAGATTATTAAAATTAATCTTGGTTTAGTACCAACCAACTTAAGTATTTACTTACTTGCGGAAGAGTTTTTTTTTTTTTTGTAAATTTTAATTCTTGAGGAGTTCATTGACACCTAAACTGGAATTAATGCGAAATATTTAAAGAAGGTCATTACAAGCTGTTATAATTTTGTAAGCATTCAGTAATAGAGATTATCTGGGAAAAGACTTTAATGAACAAAGGCAATAACCTCTAGTGGTCAAATACACAGTGACACAAAAACGAAAAAAACCAGGGTAAAAGAGCTTTATTTAGTATATCAAACCTTCCTAGATTATCTTTATATATATAAAATTGTAACGTTACTGATACATCATCGTACAGTCTAAACACATAAAATTTGGACTGGAGGTCGGTCTCTTACCAGTCCGATCTAGAAAGAAGGGATTTTTGGAAGTTCGAATGTTAAGGAAATAAAAAAGAGTAAAAACTTGTAAATTCGCTAAACTAATTTTTTCTAACTAAGAGACATTTTTACAACTGGAAGTGAGCTAAAGTTAAGATTAAATTGACAGATAGTAATTTGTTATCTGTAAAAATCGTATGTTATCTGTCGGTTAACAGCTAACGCCAAGTTATAATAATGGCTTTAAAAGAGATAACAAAGTTATTAATTTTCATTAAAAAAAATTAATAAATAAGTGGACATGTGTTTGGTACTTTTTTTTAAATACTGCCATTTTGGGAAGTACACGGATAAAACCTGTATTTGTGACGCGCAAAATAGAAAGGGACCAAAGGGTTTTGTTCAGGAGAGCCATAATAAAGATTTAAATACGTGTATCTTTGGTGTACCATCACTGAGCGTATTGGTATTGGTCTCATTTGAAAGCGACACATCTCATGACGTCAGAAACGTGTTGGTCAACATTGAAAACGAGCGTACGTCGTCCTTACCTCTTGTTTTGTGTAGTTGGTTTTTACTGTTCCCTTTACCTTGCTGGTCCCTTTCTCTAGGCGCTGTCACATTTTGGAACTTTTTTGTTTATCTCTTAAACCAATTAACATAGAAAGGCCCTCCTGGGATTTTTTATTTCGTTTTCATGAGTTACTTCTCATCAAGCCGAAATATAAAAACCTAAAGGGAAGCATAGCTGAAGTGCTTTGGGACGCCTCCACAGGTTGCGGTTAGTGGATGACCCTTACCACGAAGATTGGTGGGCAACTGCGAATAAATAAGCAGTGGCGGGCAGTTCAGCGGATTAGAGAAGAGAGTCGTGTATCTTAAAATTCTGAGTGTCAATGAGGCACTAAATGTCAGGGCGAATAGTTGGCGCCATTAATTAACCAATGCCAAGTCTATAAATAAAACGGGTTCCCTGACCCATAAATCAGGTTGGGCTATGTGCTAATAACTCATACTCATAAAAAACAAATAATTACTGAAACACCATGGTGCCCTATGTTCTAATACATGAACTTTCTTTTAATTAATTCACAATCCCTGTGTATGATTATTATGAATAAAGGCAATGAAAAAAGAAACATAGAAAGGAAAGTCATATCGAATTCATGGCTTATCTAAAAAATACAAACACAAATTTAGTACTTTTTCCAAATTTTAACGTTTAGTGGGTGAAAATCATACCTATTTTTGGTAATTTTACAAAACATTTTTCTCCATTCATTGACAAAGACGAACATAATAATGGGCTGGCTCCCATTCCAATATTGCAATTTTTGATTCTTCAAGTGGGGAGAAAAAAATTATTACAAAGGGGAGCTACCGAAAACTAAGACCCTAAATATATAAAACGCAACGCAATGCCAAAGAATTACATTGAAAGCAAAAATAAAGTCATACATATTTTGTGATTTTGTTTTTACTTTCTACAGAAATTCACACTGCCTTTTAAAATTTCAAACGCCTCATAACTTGTGGCGCTGAAACGGCACATGAATTTCTAAATATATATTCGATAAAATAAGCCTTTTTCAATCTCCACGAAACCGAAATATTGTAATACCTCGACATCATTTACTTGTATCTGAATGGCAGGTTTATTAACATGCCGCCCGACTTTGAAACAATATTTATATTATATTATTTTAATGGACCATATGTTACTTAAATATGTAACAAACTTCTCCCCATCATATCTAGGGTCTTCGAAAAACCCATTTCAACAGCCAGACAGATAGATTTACATCGTTAAATAATTTTTTTTTTCTCATAAGGATCCAGAATAACTGTATAAACTTTCTTAAAATTCTATCGACAAAATACTAATTTTTAAATAACTGACTCGAAAATCATGAGTTTGTTGGTTTTTAGGGGATTTATGTTCGATCTTTACAAAGTAATCGAATGAAATCAATAATATTTTCGAAGAAAACATAACTGATGCATATTTTTTTTTGTAGCACAGTGTTAGATTCGTCAGAGAAATGTTTTTAGCCGATTTTCTAATTTCAACATTATTAATTTTTTTTACATCAATCAATCCGTTGCTTTAGGGAACATCCATAATTATCTAAAATTTCACCCTGAAGGCTGTTAAACTCATCCGACAATTTGTCAAGGTAAATGAAAGTTTTTGTAGAACATTAACATTCAAATTAAAACTGAAAAACTAAAGATTTAATCAAGCGAGACTTGAGTTTATGTTCCCAAATTCATTTGTGCGTGCCTTTGTAAACGTAAATTTAAAATCTCTAAATGATTTTTTCATTGAACGTACTGTGATTATTGACCCAAATACTGCCGCTGTTAAAACGCCTACTAAACACAACTACACTAAAGATACACAAATTGTTGCTCCTAATTTTATTTTTGGTACTCTACAGAAATTTTTAACAAAAGTATAACAACCATTTACCCACAGAACACATGTACAATCTTATATAAACTACAATACAAAACAATGATGACGATAAAAATCTTTTATCCAACACCAGCAAAGAAAGAAAAATTTAAAAAAAAAAAACAAGATATAGTAGAAGCTTAAGAAAAAGAGCCAACAGAATGAAGTGGAACCACTGAAAACATTTTCTTAAACTTCATTGTAAGCAAATAAAAGTTCATCTGATAGTGGTCACCTCTGTAACACCCAATTTCAGCAAACAATCGTAACGAAAACTGAAGACTCAAAAAAAAAAACTAAAAAAGAAGCTTCCAAAACAACTCTCTGGACACACTGGATAAAAGGAGAATTGCAAATAAAGGAAGAACCCAGTTTAGATTGAAGAATATAATACTTGTTCTGATACAAAATGATTTTTTTCTTCTTTTTTTTTTTTTGTTTTATTTTAGTCTTTTTGTATTCGTTCGTCCAAGTGTAAACAGAAGTCAAATCGAATCAGTCAAATGTCCCCTTGGGGCTCATATGTTACACCCGTTTTGTTTGGAATCTAATTGTGAAGCCAAAAAAAAAAGAAAAAAATCTAAACAAAATGCTGGTTGATGGTTGGTGATTTTTAGTAGACAGTGGGTTGTAAAAAAGATAAAGAACACTATATTTTTAAACGAGTTCTTAACTTCAGGGCTATTGAAACAAATCGATATTTTAAAATGCTTGAGGGTTTTTTTAAAGTTACTTTTCTATTTGAAAGGTCCATGTGAATTGAATTAAATGTAACGTTGCTGAAAATAGAAATTTTTTGAAAGCATCTCTCTATTCGGGTTTGGCAGGGAAAAATACTGAGAGCGTCAAAATAAAGTGTACAGCTGGTTTTCCAATATGAAAAGTGTTATTTTAGTAAAAAAGAATTTAAAATTTTAGAAGTTTGGTATCATTTAAAAAACTTTGGTCAATATTATTACCAGGGATACCAGAAATATGCTTAAAAAAACGAGTTTTATGCGCATTAAAGATGCAGTAAAAAATATGCCCCAAAACATTTAAAAATTGCTTATTTGAAAAAAAAAAATATTAAACAATTTAATAACAGTTCCATGTAAGAAAAAAAATTAAAATGGGGAAAGCCCAAACTCCAGTGGATTTACAGACGAATTGGCGAGATGCTACCCTATTTGGAAACGATGGGCAGTAATCGGCTCACATAAAAAAAGTTATGTAAAGAGAATAAAATTCATACCAGAGTAATTTGGGCCTAATATTATCTAGATATTAACACTTTTTGTCTTAAAGGGATTTTAAGGACAGTCGCTAAATTGTTTATTAATGTTAAGTTTTTAAAGAAAGTTAAAGCTATTAAAGCTTTATAGATAGAAACTTTGGGAAAATGTAAACTGATTCATAAAGCATTTAATTTGCAGTAAAATATTTTTGAGGCAAATTTAAACTAAACAACAACATATTTAGATGGTTAACGTACACAAAGAGTCTAATTTGGAAAAAAATTAGACGAGTAAAATATGAAATTTAAATCGGTGAGAATCGTCCTTAGTGCAATTGATATGTATTTACCAAATTTGATCAAATTACCTACCAGACTGCATGCAACTAGTACTTTGCGTACAAGGTTAACATGAGGTCGGCCAAGTAGTTGCCTTGTATGGTGTACGTTATCGCGAGATGATAACGGACTTCTTGTGACCAGAAATTGAGGATGTGGACCTGGACGATATGTGGTTCCAACCAGATTGTTCCACCTGACACACATCCAACGAAACAATTTGCGCGAGCTATTCAATGCCTGTGTTATTTCACGTCGTGACGATGTTAATTGGCCGCCACGATCATTTGATTTGACACCGTTGGACTTCTTTATTACAATTTGTTCACATAAACAATTTTTACGACAATTGCAGGCCAAAATAAACTGCACAAATGGCTTGGCAATTTAGAGGTTTGTACAAATGTTTTGTTAATTGGGATTTTTGCTGTTTTACAAAAAAAAATTTTAGCAACGACCGCAGCACATACAGCTGGTGTGTGTATGTTTTGTTTGTGTAAAATTATTTTGCCGGCTTTATGTTTTTTTTCGTATGTGTATTTTGTTTTTGTAGAAAATTTTCGTTTTTTTACCAGCCACAAGGGCGCTAAGCACAACCGAAACGAAACAACACTCGAAGATGACAAACAGAGTTTGTGTTTTCCACAAATCTACCGAAGCAAACACTTAGGAACGATACCTTCGACATATTCATTAAATCACTATTCCGAATGTCTCATTAAAAATTTACTAGTTTTCAGTTCTCAATGAAAAGGGTTAAGGACTCAACTTAGGACATCTAAAAAGAAAAGTGGGAGAGAGAAATATTCCGATTAACACCGTTAAACTTATTTTATTGTTCGTTCATGTCTAAACATAATCTAAATCCAATGGGACGTTTTTGAAAACTATGTGGTAGGATCTTCTTGTTTTTAGACATTTAATTTGCAGCCACAGCCCCACTGTCCCATTATGCAGTGAATTACGAATAAATAAGCAAACAACTTGACCAGAAGACAAGTTTTTACGCAAAGAATAGAACCATCAGTTAAATATTGAATTATTTTGTTTGGCTTTTTTCGTTTGAAAATGAATTTAAAATTACAAGTTACGAGAAAAAAAAGTAAAAAAACGCTTTTGATTTTTGGATTTCGTATAAAAGAAATTCCAAAAAAAAATCTCAAAAACAAACCGCTTTTTGTGTTTATCTAGTGAATTTGCCACAATCCGCCACAGTTTCACTTAAAACACGCCAAGCAAAAACTAACCACTAGAGCACAGCTTGATTTAAACTACAACCAAGAAACTGATTCTCTAACCGTTTTTTTTTTATTTGGGCTTTCAACTAAAATGTCATCTCTTTGGCCAATGTTTATTTTGCCAAAATAAAATAGAAAGAAAAGAAAAATGTTTTTTAAACTTAAGCCATTGCTTTTGCTAAGACACGTTCTTAAAAATATTCTTTAATTTGTTTTTTTTTTATTTATTTTAATGCGTAAAAAATACTTAAATACCCGTTTTCTAATCCCTTCTCTTTCTTTTCCCTTCCTTTATTTTTCTTAATAACCTCTAATGTTTTGTGTTTTTAACTTGCGCTGGAGATGTCGTTTTAACTTAATTTGGCCAACGGTAGCATTTAATGTCCAATTCATTTTTAATGCCCATTTTGCCAAAACACCGTAACCTCTTCAACACCTTCTCCAGCTGCAGATACAAAATACACATACACACACAAGCACATCTTCCTCCCGCTTGGGAACATTTTAAGTTTTCGTAATAAAGTGAAAGAGCCATGAAGAGATCACAATTAATAGAAACCAGTAGGAGATGTTAGAAAATCGCTTAGAAAACAAGACTTTTAAAGGCACAAGATGGATGTTTAGATAGTTATAGATGGATGGATAGATAAATGGTTAGTTAAATGGATGAAGTTCGATTTGACTTGATACTCTAACTATTTGAGATTTGTTAAGGTGACCAGAAGAGCGGCTTTTTTTTATTCTGCACTTGTTGATATTTTTAACCGTGAAGAAAACAAGAACAATTAAGGGAAATTTATTTAATTACGAAACTACCAGTATTGCTATGATGAAGAAAATATTGGAATCCCAATGTTTATTATGGTTTATTATTCACTACAGATTCAGGAAAAAGTTCCTTTTGATAAATATTGCAGAATTGCTTAAAATTCTGGTTAACAGATGTATTTTCTGTTGGTTTAATTTCACCATCTACATTTAATTTTCACTCTACAATTGTAAGCCAGTGCGAGTTTTCGTTAAAGATACATACATGTTATTCCAAACTGCTCAGTTTTATATTTATTTGTATACAAAAATTAAGAAAGTATCAATTTTATAAATTTTCTCTGATACATAGATATCTAGACGCATGGTTTAGTAAACCGTTCGAATCAGAAACACTTTTAAATGTGATCTTTTCGTGTCCGTCCGTCCATCTGCCTGGTTGTCTGCCCATGTAAACCTTGTAAGTTTTTAAATAATTCTAATTTATATAAATAATTATAATATGATAAAATTTGGAAAATACGTTTAAAATTAAGAACGAAACCTAAGCAAATTGTGAGAATCGGTCTATAATATCACATAGTTTCCATGCCAACTTCTTTCTTTATGTTCATACACCATTTAGTCATGTTCGTATTACAATTAAATTTGGCTCAGATTTAAACATACAGCTTTTATTAAAACACCAATCCCTTAAATATTCAAGCTATTTTATCCTTTTAAATGTTAATATAATTTAAAAGTTAGCGACCTTTCGTTTAATCACTTTAAGACAAAATATCTCAATTAAACGAATGAAATTTAGGTGTAATTTTGTTTTGGGAGTTTAATTTTTACAGCAATTACCCGAATAGGGTAATCAAGCGTAGGGAATTACGCGTGGAAAAAAAACGGGGATTGAAAACTCAAGGTAAATAAGCGTGAAAGGCATTTAAGCGTGGGTCAATTAACCGGGTTATACTTTATCACACTTTTACATATTTCTTGAATTTTTGCCATGTAGCAATACAAAGTATAATAGTGTAAAATAGACTTTAACGGCAAATTTTTGTCGCTAAAATGTTACAGAATTGCAGTACAGGTAACTTTGCTTCATATTAAGTGTAATTTTAAATTTTGCTGGTGGTAACACTGCCTGGTAGTCAACGTAACAAATGAAATAACTGAAAACCCAAAAACAAAACAAACCATCATCATTTCCTTAACAAAAAAAAAAAAAAAAATTGCAAGGGAAAACTACTATTTCGATTGAGGCATTCGGAGAATTTGTTCTTTTTTTTTTGCTACTCCTGTAGATTTTTATTTCATTCTTAAGCTTCCATTATATCGGGATTTGTTTTTTAGTATCTTCGTGTTTTTCAACAGTTGATTTGTTGATTGTGTGTTTTTTGTTTGTTTTTTGTTTTGTGCCTTCATGTTTGGTAATATCATGTAAGAAATTCAATTAAAGCTGGTAATAGATACTGACGGATTTGTTGAAGCCACCACCACCATAAACAAAAGTCAAGGCAACGAAGAAGAGCTTTTTTCCACTGCTGCTGATGATAATTTTGTTGTGGTAATTTTTTTCTTGTTTTTGTAAAACGACTGACTATAAAGAACGCCACAAGTGGTGGTGTAACATACTACTACAACCGACAAGTTTCCTTACGCGGTCATTGTGCGTTTATTCTTGTTTTAGTTGGAGTGGAGTTACTTTTCTGAGGATTTTTGTAAGCGACAGACTCCCTCCCGCTTCGTATGTGGAATTTATTGTTTGTTTGTTGCTGTTGCTTTGTTTACTTTTATTTTGTTGCAAGTTTATTTAATTCTACAACATTGCAAATACAGGTTAAGGATGTTTATTTGTAAATCGTTGTGTATGTGTGTGTGTCTGTGCTTCTATTATTGCCCAAACCTCTCTCTAACACCATCACCATAAACCACCACTGCCATCATCTTTTATTTTTAAGCCTGATGACTATGGTCAAACTATTTTTTGCCAGTATAATGTCCATGATCATCGTCATCGTCATCATCTTCTTAAGTTTGTTTGCTTTTTATATCCTCTACCTCTACAAGTGGCGAATCAGGATATATTAAGTTTGTCATTTGTCACACCAGGCAATATTTACCTTAAACTCCTTAAAGTTTGTATATTCGGGATCCAATAATACTTTAATTTATCCCAAACTAGTTTTATATGACGGGAAATTCTAATATTCGATTTAATTACAGATTTCATTAAAAGTCTATTCCCGAAAATTAGCAATTCTCGCTGGAGGGTATCAAAGAGTCGGCACAACTAAATTTTGCATTGTTACTTTTTCTTATTGCTGATGTCTCTCAGTGATGAATTTCATTTGAACTTTTAATGCGCATTTGCTGTTTTGGTTTTTATTTTGTTGTTGTTGTTTCAACATTTTTAACAAGTTCAATTTGATAAATTTTCCATGAGGAATTTGAAAAATGTTTTCTTAACTTTTATTTGCTTAAAAACATGCTTAACAATCAAATAATCTTCTCAGTCGTTTGTATTTTTCAATCGCTGAGATAAATTTTGCTTTTGGACAGGCAACGACTTACGACCTGGAGTACATGTCATCTAGGAAGGTGGGTCAATGCTAAAATACACAATTGTATAAAAAACTAATTTTACAAATATTTTTAGCCATTATAGTGAAATAACTACTCAAATAAATAAATTGCATCTTAAAGAGCTGCGTTTTTAAATTCTAATGCAAAATTTACAATTTTTAAGTCTGAAAATTATAAAATTGTGTAGATTGGCTTGAAATTGTATGCCTACTTTTACGCTTTTTAAGAAGTCCACTTGACCAACCTCATGTATTTATATATAACCCCCGGTAGATTCTTCAAAATAATCGATTGGATTGTACAGGTTTAGTTCTATTGCAAAGTCGGAATTGGCATGTTTTATCTTTTGATGCTCCACTTCTTTTCAATTCGCTTTTAAAGATGCCAATATAATCACACGCAGCAATCGGTTTCAACTTTTTCGGTTCATAACAACATTAATTTTATTTACAGCGAATCAAAGAGAAAAATAAAACAAAAATTTACATGAAGTCATTGTTGGCCATAAACCTACGAATGAAAATACACAGCGTACTGACCGAGTACATGCATCTCTGTACCAACCCTCTTACTTCTTTCTTCTCTCTCCATAAAACACAAGAGTTGAGCATCAAAAGATGAAACGTGTGAAAGCAGACAAAGTAAATATGTTACCAATTTGATACTTACAAAATTCAAATTACCTACAGTTTATTTTTACTGATTCTAAAAAATAATTTTGACGAGCTAATGAGTGCTACATATATAAAAATTTAACAGCCTTCAAATAATAGGACTAGTCCAAACACTAGTCCAAAAGTAGCTCAAACGTAAGGAAAAAACATGGTATATTTAACATAACGTAGATAGGGCAGGACCATATAACCCAGCTTTGGATTACAAAGGAGTAGTCTTAAAACTACTCCATTGTATACATACGAGGATAAGTTTTAACTTAATTTAAAAAACGAAAACATGTTGTTAAAAAACGAAGACAAGCCGTCTCACTACAAACACTTTTTAACAATGACATAGTCCTTGCTTGCATTACATCGGACCAGCCCATGGAGTAGTCATTTAATCAAAATGGATCAGGTGGTCCATCATTATTTGCAGGGCAAATATAACTTTTTCTTACTTTGTGAAAAAAACTTCATTTGTATAAAAATTGGAAAATTATTATGCATTTTAATTGTTGCTCAAGTTCAAGATCTAAAAGATGTTCATTTAAACGAATTAAATTAAAAAAATTAACCAATTTTACTTTAATTTAGGATAACTTTCAATTAAAAAATAATTCGATAGAAAACTTTTCGCCCCCCAATGTACGTGTGCAAAATACAGCCAAAATAAGCACGCCAAGAGAGTCAGCCAAGCCGGGAAGAAGACAAACAAAAACTTTCAAAATAAACTCAAAACTAATCCCTTCTGAAAAATTCCCTTTACAGACACATTATTCACATTGTTTGGCGGTAATGAGATGTGTGAACTTTATCCAATACTTAAGCAAATGCATATAAACATTCACACACACACACACACACACACACACACAAATAAATATATTCTCATTTACAGACTGCACACATATTAAGATAAAAATAATAAGAATTAAGCTAAAATAAAAATACTTTCAGTTAATATTTATGTGAAAACACTTGTCTGTAATTTAATGAAAATAAAAAACTAATAAACCTTTTCATTTTACTGGAGAACCCCCTGTCCCTTCAAAACACTTTTCGCTTACACCCACCCATTTTTCCTGGGCAGATGAGAAAGATGAAGACTAGCAAATGTTGAAAATGAAAAGTAAATAAATGCATAAATTTCAAATAAGAAAAGCAAAATTGTATGAATGAAATTGAAAGAAGTGCAAAAAGGGGAAAAACGTAAATGAATCTGTAGTAAATAGAACTTTAATCGCATTCATGAAACACAACAAAGTATCATTCATCATTCCTTTGACGCCTGTGTCGACAAACGATTTATTTATCTTTCATTTTTTCAGTTTGTTTCTCATTTTTTTTTGGGGAATTTATGCTGCAACTTGGCGTGGAGTAAGAGGGAGTTTAAGTATTTATGAGAACGTTGGCAATGGCTGAAGTTGAGTATGGCAATGACTAGAGAAATGAAAATTGGTAGTATTTTGTGGAAAGACTCCTTTTCTGTGGAGGGTTAACAGTAAACGAGGGCAAATTAATTTAATAGTTGATAATTTACTAATACAGTTATACGAATCTTTTACAAAAATTAAATTAATTTTTTTTAGTATTTTACAAAAACTGCTGATAGCGGACTCATTAAAAAATACTTCAGATTTGATTAAAGATATTGTTTATTGCTCTTGAAATTTTATTAGTTACAAGAAAAAATTTAAGAAATATTAATGGGTTGTTTGCAGGTACCAGGCAATTGATTGTGAAGTAAAATTTTTATGAAAAAAACACTCAAAAACTGAGTGATTTTCATATAAATTTTTCTAGATAATCAATTGTTTGTCACCTGGAAACAGCACATAAAATTTATTTGAAAAAATTCAAGAAAATCTTAAAGAAAAATTTGTTTTTTATTCGTCTTAATTGATCGATTTATCGAGGGACCAACCTCCGTTCCATATGTTACCTTCCACTCAAGTTCGTGAATTTTTATTTTAATTTAATTAGTAAAAAATAAAAAAAATCAGAAAGTATAAATTGAACATCAAAAAGTACCAAAAGTTTCTTAATCACTCTGGACTCTGCATGGTGAATTTTATGTTTTTAGGTATAATGTTAATAAAAATTCAAAAAGTACCAGTTAAAGAACGAAAAAGTACCAAAAAGGTCGCTCATACTGATTATCATTCAGTCAGGACCGTGCATGTTTAATTTTATGTTTGTAGGTTCAATACTAACGGAAATTCAAAAAGTACCAGCTAAAGAACAAAAAAGTACCAACAACTTCTATCTTATGGATTTTCATGCACTCAAGACATTACTTGTTTAATTTTATGTTCCTAGATCCAATATTAAGGAAAATTAAATAGATTGCCAGTTGTAGAATAAAAAGTACGAAAAAGCTCCCCCTTACGGATTCGTATTCACTCAGGACCATGCATTTTTATTTACATGCTTTAAGGTCCCATATTAAAAAAATATTGAAAAGTACCAGTTGAAGAACAAAAAAGTATTAACATTTTTCCTCTTATTGGTTCTCATTCACTCAAGACCCTGGACATATAATTTAGGGGGTAATTTTGTTGTTCACTTCACCTAGCATTGAGAAAATTTTCATACTTTTTCAACCAATGACGTATCAAAAACTTCAATATTTTAGTGGGAGATGAACATGTCAATAAATTGAGAAAAATCTGTTGTAAAAAGTACCAAAAATAGGTACGATTTTCACCCCTTAAGAGTTAGAATTCGAAAAAGTACCAAATATGTATTTGTATTTTAAAGTTATGTTCCGAATGTGATATAATCTTTATTTCTATGTTTATTGGTTTATTGGTTTAAAAAACAAATGGAGTGACAAAAAGTTCCAAAATATAGCTTTAACCGTTTATTGTGGAGTTAACATATATTGGGTATAAGGGATGCATTTAAAATAGTACCACCCACCCGTCAGCTTTTTTTCTAATCAACAACGATAAGTATTCAAATTTTTGTTTGTATTTTTTTTTTAGTTTTAGAGATATGAGGTTAACGAATTTACTCGTTGTTTACCCTTTTTACCCCCTTAGATTTAAATGAAATATGTATACATTGTGTACTTCTGTAAGTTAATTCCTTTCAAATAATGTACTTTTCGATTAAATCGGTTGACAAACAGTGGAGGAAAATTATGATGCCTTTGAAGTTTCAGTACCAGGGAGACATTTGAAAAGGGCAGGTTGATGTCCTCGTGTATGAAAAATTAAAGAGAGATAGAATTTTTAGGGAATTCATTAGAACAGAAGAAACGATGCCTTGATTGTTATAAGCGCCACTCAAAATAAAAGTTCGATTTCTCCGAGTTCTGTCGAAGAGCACGATATAACTCAATCTCTGTTATTTAGGAAATTCACCTCCTTTCTCCTACGCCCTTTTAGTTAAAGCAGGACTCGAGGAAGCAATAGTAGAATTTTTATATAGATCGATAGCTAGAAATGATTTTTTTTACAAATTTTGGTATGTATATCCAACCTGCTCAAAAGAGCACAAGTGGTGAAAGCAAAACTTACATGTAAAGTTGATAAGCACGGATAACTATAAATTCTTATTTCATACTGATATCTCCACTAGCGCAAGGCTCAAAATCCTATAAAAAATCAGAGCAAGTTAAACTATCTTTTTATACCCACACCATGTGTGTAACGCCTTAATAGTGGTCCTAGACCCACCTTAAAGTATACCGATCTACTCAGAATCACTTTCTGAGTCGAACTAACGATGTCCATCCGTCAGGCTGGCTGGCTGGCTGGCTGTCCATGTAACCTTGTGCGCAAAGTACAAGTCGCAATTTTGGAGATAATTTGATAAATTTGGGTCATAGGTTCTTATTTTCACAAGGACCAAGCCTATTGATTAATTGTCCTTCGAATATCACATACACAGTGGCGTATGCGCCGCATTGTTAAATGTTCTTTTAGTTGAGACATAGTTAAACCACGAATCCCGATCGAAAGATTTTCGTAGCCAACGAACTGAATTATTTCGAAAATGATAATGCGTTCATGTCAATTTTTTTTTAGTACTTAAGGAAAATTAGTCCCACTGTACACACCCCTCGTACATATTAAGAAAGCACTTAAAAGTTTAATGCAGTTAAATGCTTTTAAAGAAGGATCTTTAGTTTTTTTTTATTTGGGTTTTCTGCTTTATTCTCCTGCTTTTTCACATTTATGTTTGATTTTATCTATTTATTTCATTCATAACAACTACAACAGCAACAGCTAAAATGTGCAAAGTTTAAAATTGCAGAAGTAACTAAAGGATAAAACTGATTCCTTGACAGAAGTATTGTATCGAAAAGTTGCAATTCATGTTAAATGAAATGGAAATAAAGTGCAGATTCAATTTAGTTTATAAATATTATTAATTTTCTTTCTTTCTTTTGTTGCCATAAAAGGAAATATGTATGTTCATACTTTTAAATCAATTAAGTAAATATAAAGTACAAAGCATTTAAGCATTACCTCGAATTAAGAAAGACAAGGAAAGTGATTGAATTGTAAAGTTAAGATTAATTAACTTCACAAATCATGCATCCTAGAGAGTTGCTTACTTTTAACATAAATCAATCAGTTTCTTTTTAAAAGAACATGACTGCATTCTGCATACAGGTATTTGCTTGCAAAGCCATGCCACATTGAGTGGCGCCTTTAATTTCCGCAGGGAAATGTCTTTTTAGCAACACAACTTCATTAATTTTATCTCTAAACCTTTTCTGCTCCTAAATGGCAAAAGAAAAAATAATTAAAAGAATGAAAAGATTATTATAATTTCCATATAAAACAATGTGTTTTCCCTTCAAGAAAAAGAACAACTAATAAATATTATTTATTGGTTTGTTGTCTTTGTCTGTTTTTATTTCTCTTACAACTCTTAATCAACTCGTTTAAAATTCTATCGGTAACTAATTTTATTTCAATTTTGTAGTAACTTGAGTTCGTGTGAATGTTTGTATGTGAGTGTCTATGTTTCTGCATGCTACAATATATTCATGTTATATTTTTAAGAAACAAAAACAAAAACCACTAGCAAAATTATTTATTCGGTTGCAACGAATGTTTAATACCCCTCACTATAAATAAGAATTTTTCTGAAGTCGGCTTTCTAAGGGATTTGTAATGAACTCTGAACTTATCTTCAACACATCTGAAATTAATACTCCTTTCTAAATATTTAGAACCGGTACGTCAAATTGCCAAGACTGGGCTCGGAAATGAATGATCTTGACTGTCTGAAGGCAGTCAGACCTTCACTGGCCTCCTAGCTGGGGAAGATTAGGTAATGGGTTCTGAACTTGACTAATAAGCCTTGGAGGAATGCAACAAATAAAAGAGCCATTAAGAAGACCGATTCTAATTCACTACTAGGTTGCAGTTAGGTATGCGGACCACTGCTTGATAGGTCGAATGGTGGTGTTACTGGGATCTGACTTTTCGGATTTATGGAGGTTATGCAACGACACAGAGGAGAAAGAGACTGTTAAGCACACTGTTGACTGTCGCACTGTTTTAGGTTACATACCAGGCTCAGACGGCTTGGTAGTAGGGAAAAGACCACAAACTATTTCTATAGATAAATCGTTGGCTCTTTTTATAGATATGGATTTATCTTTTAGAAAGTAAAAATTATTGAGAACAGTTGTAAATGACGATGGAAAGATCAGATGGAGGAAGACATTTCAAAGCTTGGTGTAATAAATTGGAGAAGGAGTGCGGAAGATCGAGGCGCATGGAAGAATATTCTTCGTTCGGCTACAGGAACAAACGTTCTGTAATAGCCATTTAAGTAAGTAAGTAGTTGTAAATGACGCTCAAAAAGCCTGATTTCCATCTTATTATGCCTTACGGAACGCTAAAAAAAAAGTATATTTCAGAAGGAATTACTATTACAGAAACGTCTGCAGAAGTGCCGTTGCAAAACATTCTTAACATGACTGTCAGAAGTTATTTAGACTTAATTAATTTTGATTTTGAGAATGATATAATTTGTGAAATAAAGTGGGGATTTGGCGGAAGCTCGGGGCAAAGTGCATACAAGCAAAACTTAACTGATCCAAATTCAAATGATGAATTTTTATTTGTATCGTCATTTGTCGTAATAAGAATTTTAGATCACATTGCCAACCAGAAAATGACAGAAAATAGCAGCAGTCCATCCTGTTTAATTTGTGGGGCTAAACCAACAAATATGAATTCGGTTGAGGTTTTTCAGAACAGCATTAAAGAAGAAATTTTCTATATATATTTACTATCTACATAACATGCGTGGATAACATTTTTTGAATGCATACTTCATTTATCATATAGATTGCCACTGAAAAAGTGGAAAGTTTCAAGCCCTGATGAAAAAAGGATTCTTCATGAGCGGAAGCTAAAAATTCAATCCGATTTCAAAAAAGAAATCGGAATTATAGTAGACAAGGCAAAGACTGGCTTCGGTACGATTAACAATGTAAACACTGCCAGAAGATTTTTTAATAAAGCTGAAATTTCCTCAAAAATAACAGGAATCGATCCTTTGCTAATACAAAATTGAAGACTCTCTCCAGTGAAAAAAGTTAATTAACAAAATTTTGAAAAACTTTTAAACGAAACTTGGAAGTTATTTATAGAAAAACATTCATGGTATTATATGCCAGCAACTCTTCACAAGATATAAGTTCACGGATCAGAATTTGTGAAGCATTTTAACATACCTTTATTATTCTCTTCGGTTCTAAGCGTATATTTTATGCGCAATAAAGTAAATAAAAGACCAATCATCATGAAATTTGGTAGTATACGGCCATATTCTGACAATCGCACGATTTGAAATAACAAAATGCCAGATTTATTTAATGGTGTTCTGAAACTCGTGCGTTTTGCTTTCGATCTTCCATAGTTTCTTAAAAATATTCTAGTTCCCTAACGCACACTTTTGCAGTTTGAAGACGCCAAACTTCTTGCAATTGCGACTTACAGAGCGCCTATTATGCGATTTTAAGTCAGCATCGCAAATATTAAGCGTTTTGGGATTGTCAGTACATGCCCGATAATTTCTAGACATGTCTTACATGAAAACTTTTCGGTGTTACACACGGAATGACCAACTTAAAAGTATTCACCACTCGTGCAGGTGGAGGGTATAAAAAGGTCTAGGTGTTATGCTCGTTATTTACGTTTAAGTATCATTAGAACTATAAGTGGCGCCATTAATATGTTAAAATATCTTCTTTGAAAGAAATACTTTTTATGAATTACAAACAAGTTGTAGCATTTTTCACATCATAAACGAACAGTATGAGTATCTTTCTAACTACAACATTGCATTGAATTACTTACACAAGAACAATCGTTATTGTTTGTGTTTCAGTTGTATGTTGTAATTTTTTCCCCTTTGTGTTGCCCGTTAAACCCAACGACTAGTGTAAGTGAGTATGTTGTCTGGCTTAAATATCTTTTCGCAACTAGTGTTTTAAATTAATCGTGTCTGGTAATTAAATGATTAATAATTGTGTGCCAGGATCTTCAATTAATTTTATAAAAAAAATTTACTTTAGTGTGTTGCAAACAATAAACTGCAGGGAGTTTGGGTGAACATAAACTTGATGTGGCTTTAAAAATTGGTTACGCCTAAAAAATTTGTTTAAAGAAAATTATGAGTTTTTTTTCAACTAAAACAACTGCAGGTATTCGTCAATAAAAGCCGCTGCCGGATCCTCAAAATATTTTATCCTTAAACTATAACAATCTCAGAGTTATGGTTTAGAGCGCAACAACATCCAATTGTCCATGAGATCAAAATAAGCGAATATAGATGGTTGGGTCATATCCTATGTAGGCCAGGAAATCCCTTGATTGCAAGCAAGAAGAAGTGGACGGCCTAGAAATACATGGAGACTCCAATTTCAAGCCGCAAAACAAACTGCTGGATTAACCTGGAATAAAGCCAAGAGAGCAGCATAAGATATAACTCGATGAAGATCACTTATTGAGGCCCTAAATGCCAATCTCGTAGGAAATTGAACGCGTTTGAATTTAATTTAAACGTCTGTGGGAATCATCGGAGTTCGTGGCAGCATAACATTTTCGTCTCGGAATTAAACATTTAAAATGGTAGCGTCAATTAAGTTTTTCATCAATGTTTTAACCAACATTCGTATACCATTGCACAACCGTTGTGGGTTCAAATTCCGAAGTAGAATAACCGGGAAAAAAAATTTTTAAAAAAACTACATAAACTTTTCAAAAGAATCGGTTAATTAATTAAGAAGGCATACTCTTTCTGCTTTATTTTGCGCCGTAAATGTTAAAATGTATGACCTTTAGTTCCTTCAAGACTTGAAACTATAATCGGATAATTAAATAAGAAGACATGGGTTGAGGGAGGTTTTACTCCTTTTGCCCTTTTTTACTACCTAATTGTTGGAATTTCCAAAAAATGTATATCTTAAAGTTCCCTGAAATATTATAGTGTCTGCATGCCAAATTTTAAGAAAATCGGTTCATTAGTTAAGAAGATATAAAGAGGGGGAGCGTTTACCTCTCTTGCCCTATTTCATGTCCTAGATAATAAAAAATTATAGGCTATAGTTCCTTCCAGATGTAACACTATTTGATTGCCATATTTGAAGAAAATCGGTTGACTAGTTAAGAAGATATTGGGAGGGGTAGCTTTTACCCATTTGCCCTATTTTACGCACTCTAGCGATGTGAAATAAACTTTAAAATCTATTCCGAATGTCATTGTAGACGATACATGGCTTGGTGACTTTTCAAGTGACGATAAAAAAAATAAACTTTAAAATCTATTCCGAATGTCATTGTAGACGATACATGGCTTGGTGACTTTTCAAGTGACGATAAAAAAAAACAATAATATGGAAAATGGAGGACATCTTGTTGATTTTTGTATGGGAATAATTCATAGGCAATCTAAATGCCATATCTCCGGAACCACTGGGCCGATTTCGCACAAACTTTACATATATATAATAAATAATGTCAATGAAGTTCAAATATTAAATCGAGTGCCCCGGTAAGCTAGTTGGTAGTGAGCTAGTCTATCAGTGCGGCGGTTGCGGGTTCGATTCCCGCCAGTGACTCTGGTCTGTTTCACTACAACGGGCTGAAGGTCTACGTTACTATTGCTCGGTTAATTTAGTTAGAATATAATTTGTAAATTTGTTTTTTAATTAAAAAAAAAAACAAAAAGTGGAAGGGTTAGATCAAACTTCAGGTGTCAACATAAACAGCGAGCTCTTATAGAACTCATCAGAATTATTTTTATACCCTCCACCACTAGAGGGGAACCATGGGTATACAAAGTTCGTAATTCCATGTGAAACTCTAAGACCCCATCAAGTAAATATTCTGGGTCCTTGAGTTATTCTTAGCAGATTAAGCCATGTCCGTCTGTCTGTTCTCCTGTCTATCCGTCTGTTGAAATCACTCTTACTTTCGAACGAATCAAAAGAAAAGAACAATATTGATGTCAAATTGATTTATTTCTCCTGAGCAGTATGGGATTAAAATTCAGTCAAATCGGTGAAGTAGGATAAAAGTTATAAATCGAAATTAAGAGCAACCAGGCTATAGAATTGATAAATTTGTTAATAAAAAACTAGCATTAATGGTAGCGAAATAAACGGATTGATATAAGATTTTGAGTAAATTGGTTTTATATGATTTAAAATCATACTACAAAGTTTCGTGAATAAATTTCCATAATTTACCAAAAGTTCCATAGAAAGCCTGAGCTCGGATAACAGTTAAGTACGCCTTATATTGTAACGAATAATGCTATTGAAATAAAACTGGGCCTGTGGCAGTTGTATAAGGCTAGAAATCACTCTGCAGAATTTCGTGACGAGCAGTTCATAATTTACCTTACGCCCTATATAAAACCTATTCTCGAAAAACACTTAAGTAACTTTAAAACCGTAACGAGTAACGCTATTGTGTCATAGAGCCACTTCGGCAAAAATTTTTTAAGCGTTTGCAAGCAGCAGCATTTATTCATAAACTAGCGAATTGGGTGACGGTGCGCAAAATGACGCTGGGAAATATGGCCCCAAAAAAATTAAGAATTGAAATGGGGTTTATTCATTATTTTAGTTGAAATGAATAATGACCCCAATATTAAGGAATGAAAAATTGTACCAAAAAATCTTTTTTTTTTAAAATATTATTTTTAGACCCCACATCTAAAAAGATAGGGGTGAATATCGTAAATAATTTTTCTCTTGTAATTTGTTCACTTTTCCCTTTGATTTTCTCATTTTATTTTTGCTACACTCAAAAGAAAAATCAATCCATACGTACTCAAATCAATCCGAATCGGTTTTAATAGTACGGTGAGCACGGATCTTCTTGAATCAAGTACAGAAAGATTGATTAAAGTACGGATTTTCACTCCCAAAATACTTAAATTATCCATATTCAATCCCTATTTCGTATTTGAAATTATCCGAAAAAGAGATTGATTTAAGCAAAACTAAGATTGAATCAATCTCAAAATGCACTTGATTCAGATACTATAAAGTTGATTTTATACCGAATTAGAAAGAAAAAATTATTATGATTGATTTTCTTACTCGTATTAACTACACCTTACTTACTTACACCGATATGGGTTTTACTTTAAAAATATTATGTACATATTTAACCAAAATTATAAACTAAATGAGAAGCAACAGTTCAAATTTCCTTTTTAATAACTTTTTTCAATGTGTATAGAAAATCAAAACATGCGTAAGCCGGACGGTTAAACATAACGATTTTTTTACTTGATTTAAGAATTTTATACTTATTTCAAGAAATCCCGGGATTGATTTTCGAAAGGAATCCTATTTAGGATTGTTTTAAGTACGTTTTAGTGTTAGTCGTTTTTGAATTTTTGAGTACGACTCGTACTTAAAGTAATCATAAAAAACTTGATTTATTCCGACAACAGGTCGATTACCTGTGGATTTTTGAAGCTTTCAAAAGACGTGGTGGCAGAATTTTGAAAAACTTTTTGGTACACAAAATTTAAAAAGTTCAAAAAACAAACGTTGTTATCAAAATATCCCTTCAATACTAATGGTGTTTTCTTTTCTACAAAAAAATGTGACATTTTATTTAAAAAAAATGCAATTTGGTGTCTGTTTCTTAAAAATGTTGCTCCCGAAAAGCATGAGTTTTTTAGAATAAAACAAGCCACCCTTTTCGGGAGCAAAATTTTTAAGAAAAAGACACCAAATTGCATTTTTTTTAAATAAAATGTCACATTTTTTTGTAGAAAAGAAAACACCATTAATATTTTTCTTTATTTTTCTAACTTTTCTTTAAAATATATACGTATGTACATATTTTTAAACAAAAATTTCATTGATTTTTAATTTTTTTGCAGCCAATCCAAGGATGTCACACGTTAAAGTTTGCATAGAAAATAACATTTAAAACAACGTTATCGTTTACGTGTGACTTCGTGGGATTGGCTGTTAATCTTTCTCCTATTTTTTCGTTCACTGGAACTGATAGCGAAAACAATTTTTGACGGGAGATTCACGTTTGCTTTTTTCCCTTCGAGGGAAATAAAAATTTCATGGGAACAAAAATTCCACTTGTTATTCACGATAGGGGTGATTGAGATTTTTTGTTTTCTGAAGTCGTTGGATATCTACACACAGAGAGAAAAAACATTTTTCAATATGGTCACCACCAATAAAACTATTTGTAAACAAAACTTTTTAAAACATATTATGATTTACCATATAATTGTCACCGGCAACCATAATATGGTTAAATTAGTCTGCCATAAATAAGCCACAACAATACTACGGTTGCCTCTAAACATGTTATAGTTAAAAATTACAATAATTTGTTTACCACTTTATTTAAAAATATTTTCTCTCGACGTGCACAGAAAAAATTACAAGTTGTATCTAATCTTCAAATTTATATCAAATTCATAGAATCAAGCAACCCAATTGTTGATTTTGCATTATTACCAAAATGATTATATTGATTACTAAAAATTGTAAAAATTTAATATTTTAATAATTTTTTTTTCCATAAATGATATTTTTATTTTTAATAAAAAAAAGTATCAAAAAACTTTGCCGTTTCAAACAATGTGTTGATTGATTTTGACAATTTCCAACAAAAATTTTACAGGTTTATATAATTTTATTTTAAACGAAATATTTTTTATTATTTCAATTTAATTCAAAATTTATTTAAAAACAACTAAAATATTAATTAAATCAAAATTATATTATTAATTTTCTTTCAACAAGAAAAAATAATTGATTCAATTATCACATTAATTAATTTTAAATACTTTTTAAATAATTCTTTTTATAGATAAAAAAACTACTAATAATTTTTTCTGTGTGTATTAGAATTATTTCCTAATTTTATTTTACCAAAGGCCAATAAAATGAGTCAAGCTGAATCGATTAACCGATTAATTCATACGATTCTCAACATGAAAGTTATCTATCTGGCTGGTTGGCTTGTCTAGCTGGTGGATAAATAGATAAACTGATAGATAGATGGCTGGCTGACTGGCTCGGTTATTTTAGTCGGCTGTTTATTTATTTATTGATTGTAGGACTTGTTATTGTTATTATAACTACAACAAAAGATATTGATATCTGTTGTTGTTGCTAAATTATTAAGATTGTTGTACAACACTTCTTTGATAGTTATTATTAAACTTTTTCTACGTTAAAGTTGTGTTTATTTTTTTATATTAAATCTTAAAACAAAGTCATTGACTACTTACTGAGACCATACCTAACCTAAGACGGAGAACGGTGGCTTAAAAAGGGCCTAACTAACTTACTTACCCTAGATCTTCATGATCATCATCGTCACTGCTATCAACGTCGTCATCGCCTGCAAAACAAAAGGAGAAAAAAAACTTTATTAAATAAATAAAAGAGAACCTTAAACAAATTGAAGTACAAAAAAATAAAAAAATTAACCGACTAGAAGTAGTTGGGAATTTTATAAGGGAATGAAAGACAATCTAGAAGTTTATTAAAAGATACACGTACATGATGGACATGATGTGATGTGATGGGCATTATATTAGCAGTTGTTCTGTTCTCTTCTGCTCAGTTCAGCTTAGTTTTTTTTACTGATTTTTTTTCTATACACTTTGATTTGGTTTTCAGGATGGATTTTCTTACATCAGTTTTCCTTTTTTCTGACGTTTTTATTTGTATGTGTTGCAGTGTTGAAGGAGCTAAATTAAAGTTATTATCTTTTTTTATACAGGGTTACATTTGTTTTTAGTTCATTTTTGTTCAGTTAATAAATTTCAAAAATATGTAACTTGTAAGAGATACACATGGCTTTTATGTTTTATGCGAGGGTTGTTTAACAAGCCAGAGAAGACATATGTGAAGCAAATTTTATGACTTGTTATACCCTGCACTACTAGTGGGGAATGAGGATATACTAATTTGTCATTCCGTGTGAAACATTTTTTTTTCAATATTTATCCCAGACTCCACAAAGTATATATATTCTGGGTCCTCACTTTCGAACAACTCAAAAAGAACAATATTGGTGGTAAATTCTTTTAAGTTCTCTTAAGCAGTTTGATATTGAAATCCATCAAAATCGGTTCAGTAGAATAAGAGTTATGAGTGCAAAGAACCACCCTAAAAAATTGATACATAAACTAATTTATTAAATAAACTAATATAAATGGTGTCGGTATTTAAATAGTTCGGGATTTTAAAATTGGGAATTTTGATATTCAGGGGTGTTCTGGAAATCGAAAACGCAAAACACAAGAATATTAAACGTCGTTTTTAAATAAGATTTCTGTAATAAAAGAATTTTATGACAAATATTTTCCAGTTAAACAGACTTTTGTAACAAAAATTATAAAAATTAGATTAACAACTTCCAAATTCTTGCGTTTTCGATTTCCAGAACACCCGTGAGTATCAAAATTCCCAATTTCAAAATCCCGAACTATTTAAATTCCGTATTTCAGAATTCTGAGTCTCAAGATCCCCAACTGCTAAATTTGAAAATCCCTATATCAAATTCCGAATTAAGAAGCTTTAGTTAGCGAAGTCGGTGTTTGTTATACGATGTACGAGCACAAAATCCTTGCGGCTGGCCAAAGGCCAGTGTTTATAACTACCATCGAAGAGAAAATCCTTGCGCACGACTTTCGACCCGCTATGCAGAGAAGCGATATAACATATACTCCTTTAAAGTTTGCTATTGAAATCCATCGTACCGCCAATGGCTGAGATATGGGCAAAAACCACGGCTGCTCAATCAATCGTCCAATCGCGGAATATCCTAAAATTAATACAAAATTCTTAATTAAGTAAAAAAAGATAAAATTTTTCATTGGTAGTGCCACTCTGAAAGTAAAATTACAAAGTGAGCGTTTTAATCACATTTAACTTATCAAAGTTTGTTGATCAGACTACAGCAGTTAAAAAAACCACAGAACGAGACGAAAACACATTATGATCCACGACTTTTTGGCGGCATATTTTTTTCGCAAATTAAAAAAAATTTAAGTCTTTTTTTCTTTCTTTAGTTCTATTTTCATCCATACATAATCTAGAAACTAAATCCGCTATCAATGGAGCAAAATTCCATTTATATATATTCCAGAGCACCGTGTAAAATGCATCTAATTTGCAAAAATCTAAATTATTTACATACGAAGATGATGTACTTGGCAAAAAAAAAAAATTTGATACCCATATTGCTCTATTTAAAACGAAGGGTTGCCACCCCATTGAATTTTTGTCAAAACGCGAACTAGCACGAATTTCCAAAAAAGCGGAAACACGTATTTAATAAAATATGTTAATTTGGCATTTTTCTTACAAACAACCCCGAACAAAAAATTCAAAAACCGTTTTTTTTTACAGAAAATCCTTTAAAAAAAAGGACATGAATGATCGTCCTTGGACAAATTGTATATACAGCTGGACGCGCCTTAAAAAACCATTTTTATGATACCCAATTTGAATATGTTGGTAAGGAAACAGATTCTCAAATTAACAAAGCATGCAAAAATAGACCCTTTTTCAAAATGGTCCAGCTCACGAGAGGTCAAAGCTGGAGCCGAAATATTTAAAATGGTATCTTAAAAAGTCCAAGGTTAATTTTTAAGAGGGTACATCGAGCACGAATTTTGCTTCCATACAACCTGAGTCGCTCTAATGTACATACATTTTTTAAAGTAAAACCCATATCGGAAATGACGCTGGTGTTTTACAAATGAAATTCTCTAAGGTGTAAAACGGGTAAGTTAATCAATCAAAATCCTTCTCATTTCACTTTTGGTTTATTTCAAGTACGAATTCGGGATTGAATCAACTTTATAATTCTTGAATATTGGTTCAATCTTAGTTTTACTTAAATCAATCTCATTATTCCAAGTACGAATTGGGGATTGAATATGCATAAGTACTTTAATCAATCCTTCTGTACTTTTTTCAAGAAAATCCGAACTTAACTTAATTTAAACAGCTTCGGATTTATTTGAGTACGGATGGATTGATTGTTCTTTTGAGTGTTTTTGACTTTAAGATTAAACCGGGTTTAAGACTTTAATAAGTAAATCTTTTAATAAAAATTAATCCAACTTTAATCCTCTTTCACGTTTTTAAATTAAAGATTAACGACCATTGAATTTAACAAACGCTTATTAAGTTAAATTTTCATAGAAAATTTGTGTTGTAAACCTTTATTGAATATAAAATATTTTTTTGCATACAGACATAAAGCATTGCCATATCAGTTCGAAAAAGTTTTTAAGCAAAAGTATGCCAGTCTAAAAAAGCGGAATTGAGGAAGATGTTAGTTTTAATTTGCAGAAAGCGAGAGCAGCTTTTGGGCGCTTGAACAAGCTATGGAGGTAACCACAAATCTCCGTGCACACCAAGCTGCGTATGTATATTTAATGCATGCAAAAAACCGTTCTACTATACGGTAGCGAAACACGGCTTATATCGAGCTTTATTATAGGGAGACTGCAAGCCCAAATTTACGTATTATATTGTACACTTTTTTGCCTAATAGAATTACTAATACCGAACTATGTCGGACAACGGAAGAATTTCCCATAAACAAAAAATAATGCAGAGAAAATAGTGGGTCACACACTTCGCAAATCACAGGGTTAACAAAGAAGCGGACAACATGGTGCAGTACCTTTAAGTTAGAAATTTAAAGCTTTTATATCTAATTAAATAATATATAGACCAAATGTCACGATAGAATATAATGGAAGAACCTTGTAGATACATTTAGCACTGGTTCCTCTAAAAAGATTCAACTCAAAATTTTCCAATTTTCAATTTTTGCAAGAAATCGATGTACAGTGGTCATATATATTCTCCTTTGTGGAATAAGAGTAAGAATAAAAAGAAAACAGTTTTTCGTCTCTACTGAATATTTATAAATTTTGATTAATACTACGTTGACACTTGGGTTCTTAAACGCGTTTAAGCAACTCGAACGTGATTTAGCTCTAATCACATCAAAATCGAGATGATTAGCCATACATTGAAGTGATTTGTTAATCACTTTAAATTGACATGATTACAACTAAATCACTTCATTAATCACACAGAATCCTTTAAACATACCTCAAACTGAGTAGAATGTAGAATCGGCCAACATGAACGCGTACAATCGGCAACGATTTCAACTTATTGTTTTTATTTTTTTCCTTAAAAAATTCATAAATTTTCCCAATTTCATCATTAATATGCTTAAAATAATCTTCTGATAACTTTATAAAGGTATTTTATAAATTTTTAATATTTTAAAGAAATATAAATTTGTTTGTTGTGTTTTTTCTTAATAAACTGTCATCTTAATCATCTCAAATGCAATGTGAACGGCTTTGATTACCTAAATCAACATTTTGCTAAAACGCGTTTAAAATCTCAAGTGTGAGCATAGTATTAACCCCCTTTAGAAGAACCAGAGCGATATGTATAAAAGTTTTATGTATTGCAATTTTAAAATTTTGCATTTTTAACAATTTTATTGAGAAAACAGCAATTTTTAATTTGAAATTTCTTTTTATTTAGACAATATTTTTTTTAATTAGCTGCCTGTTAAACAAAATAGTTTTTCATAGAAATTTTCAATGCGATCGTTAACGTTTTAAATTGTTGAACAGGCAGTAGGTCTTTTTTGATTTTCCTTTTAGGCTAACTTTGAAGTTTTTGTAAATTATATATATGGGGGATTTCATGTCAAGTGACACATTTTTGAATATGATTTGGATAAAATTTGCACCAAGTTTTCAATAGATTGATCATATAGCTATCGAAGCTACTTGGGACAAATTTTGCTAACACCAATAGGTAATAAGTTACATGGATGAGAGAGAATACCCGAATGAACAAAATGTCAAACTTTGACCCCCACTAACTCAGAAACTTTTTGACCGATCTTGTTGAAAATTTGTGTAAACTACTATCCAATAGGACTTACCTTGGAGCAAATATCATCCAAATCGAAAGACATTGAAGTCAAAATTGGGTCACTTGACATGAAATCCCCCATATGTAACTAGCTGACCTGTAGCCCGTTTCTGTATTTTTCGCATCGTAAAATTTTCCGCATGAAACCAGTGAATCGGGACAGAAACAGTGCAAAATGAAACAAAAAATGGTTTTTCTCGCACAAGTGTTTCTGTATCTTTCCGTTGCGAGAATTATCTGTCATTTTAATAATTTTCCAGCAATTCTGTGGTCACAAGCAATAACCGCCTAAGTCGAAAAAGTTTTTGAGAAAAGGCACATTATATTTATGTTTGCGTTTCTGAAAAAATTAATTGCATAGAGAAAAAAGTAATTCAGAATTCAAGATTCTTACTCCCACAATGCTAAGATAAAAAAATTATAGCGAAAGTTGTATTTATTTCAGAAATATTTAATAAAAACAAATAAAACCTCAATTGTTTCTTAAGTTGACTTAGGCGGTTATCGCTTGTGACCACAGAATTATTGGAAGGATGTGAGAAAAAGTGTTTCTGTAACAATATTTTGCGAAAAGTTTCTTACAAGAACTGTCAAAATAAGTCGCATTTGAAATTGGTGCGAGAAAAACAAAATATAGATAATTTAAATTTAAAATATGTTTATATACTATTTTTGTAATATAAATAAAAAACATTTTAATTATGAATGCGTAATTTAAATGATGAAAATAAATAAAACACCATTGTTATATTTTGTTAATTAAATTTTTTTAAGCCTTTCCTTGTTTTGGTTTTATTCGGGGCTGCCAGATAAATTTGCGTGAAAATCGTCAATTTTTTGAGAAAAATAAAAAGATCGCCTTTTTGTTTTAAAAAATCGGACAATTTAAAATTAATTATAAACAAATTTTGTTCGATTTTTTATTACAACAAAATCAAACAAAGACGTAGTCAAAGTTCATGGGTATTTTATACATACATATGTACCTATAAATTGTCTTTTGTTCGAACTTAATTTTTTTTTAATGTATATATATTTTATTAAGCTTGAGGTCTATTTTTTATAAAATTATTTATTTTCTTTGATCCGATAACAATTTAAAATTGTTTTTTCCCTGAAGAAGTCTCACAAAGGCGTGACAAAATATCATATTAAAAATAAATTTTAACAAAAAATAAAATAAATATTTATATAAAAACAAAAAGAAGTCAAGTAAAAAAAAAAACAAACAAACTTATTTAAAATAGATATATACAAATACCAAGAAATTAAAAATTTTTAAATTAATTCCGCTTAGATAACAGTAAAATAAATATTTAGGGTTTTTATTTTTGCGAAAAACCAAGGATTCATAGTGGCGACGTTGTTTTAAATTTGTATCGTATGTGTCTAAATAGGATATAATTGAAATTTCGGTTCACAAATGGCTGAGATATGAGTGAAAAACACGCCTCCAATTTTTACCCATAAATCTATAATTTACCTATTCTTATAACTATTAACTTAACTTTTTCTTTTTCACCTGAAATATACGTAGTAGAATACCTGTAAGTTGAAATCGAAAATGACATAAAAGTGTCCATATAAGCTAAGAATATCAAATATGTATATAAATTTGTTGTTGCTTTCTACAGAAATTCATATTGTCTTTTTAAATTTTCAATGCCACAAAATATGAAGTGTTTGAAATTTAAAAATTCGATATGAATTTTTATAGAAAGCTACAATAAAGTTATAAAATATTGTTGATTTTGTTTTTGCTTTCGTTACTTTTTAGAAAAAATCAGCAAATCGGTACGTTTTCGGAGCAAAAATCGTTGAAATGAAAATAAATCGTCAAATCTGGCAGCCCTGTTTTTATTATATTTATTTCTTTTGTTGACGTTTCGCTTTCATTTGACATTTAATTCTGGAAATATTCCAGTTAAAACTGAATCTGTTTTGTCTGTTTTCGCATTTAAATACAGAAACACTTTTTTCTCGCAAATCAAGAAACGATGGAATTTTTTGTTTCACACTTCATGTTGAAAATTTTACAATGCGAGAAATACAGAAACGAGCTACTGGCAAACGTTGTTTTGCCGTATAACTTTTTTCTTTCAGATGATGCAGTATCTGCATTGTAAATTAAAAAACCCGGTTTATTGGTAAAGAGGATATAGGAAGAGGGGGCTTTTACCCCTCATGATCTACTTCACGCCCTTAGTAATAAATTTTATGGGCACACACAGAAAAAACTCAATGTAAATTCGTCGAAAACAAGGTTGATTTTACCGATTTTGCTTCAATGTTACTTCATGTTAATTTAACATGATTTGACAATAACTTGCGAACAACATTTTTTTCTTTTAAAATAACTATAATTAATGTTAATTTAACATTGCAGTAAAGTTAGAGCAAAATGTCGTTTATATTTAAATAACAATCCGAATCACGTTGAATGAAAGTTATTTCAAGTTGAAACAACGTGAATTTCATGTAGAAACAAATTGGTTTGAGTGTGTTTTAACAGTGTGATGAAGCTTCAGAGACAACATATGCATTTATTTAAGAATAATTCAAAACACTTACCCTTGTAACATATGTTTCACTTATTTTTTATTCTCCTTTGTTAACAGAAGCATCAGCAGAACGGCCCGATATGGGTTTCGTCATCATTCTACTTTGGAAACTTGATGAACTATTTAACTAAATAATTTTAATTAAAAGAATACGGGAATTGTCTTCTTTTTATAACATATTTTAATCATGCAATTCATGTTAATTTAACAAGATAAACTTTTTTATATAAAATAAAACAGGTTTTTATGGATTCAGTAATGAACAATGTTATTTTAACAGTGAATAATATTAAATAAACGTGATTTAAGGTTATTTAATATTTTCCATTACAATTAATTTTAAATAATGATAAATTTAAATAATGGGTACACTATTGCAGAAATTTACTATAATTCTTAATCAACATTTCGACATGTTAATTTAACATTGGTATTTTTTCTGTGTGGAATAGTTTGTTTCAGATGTTACACTATTTGCCTGCCAAATTTTAAGAAAATCGGTTGATCTGTTAATAAAATTTAATGAGAGGGAGCTCTATTTTACGCCTCTAGCGATATGAAATATCCCTTACGTCCTATTCTTTTACCTAACAAATACACATACAAAATTTAATAAAACTCGGTCAAGCCGTTTCGGAGGAGTACAAACACAGTGACACAAGAATTTCATATATGTGACCTTCTCCGAGAAAAGGGAGCTTGTGTGTCAATAAACGGGTTTGGACTTAGGAGTGGATTCTGGTACCTAAAAGGGTGTAGAATAAGATGAAATGCGTTTTCTCAAAACTTATTTTTCACACACTAGGCCCCTTTTGTCGGACAAGGTCACATATATAGATTTTAATAAAATTAACAAAAGGCTAATTAAAATTATTTTTCAGTATTCTATGGCATTTTTTTTTTTCACAACACTGATTTGAGTGCACGAATAAGAAATAAATTTGCTTTCGAATCGTAAAAATATTCGATCACGACTGCCAGAATAAGCCCATTTTTTATTTTGTAATTTTTTTGTTCCTAATAATGGGGGTTTTTTTTTGGGGTTTTACTTAAATTAGCAAAGTTTTAGTTAAAATATTTAAATTTGATTCGTTTAGGTTTTTTTATTCTTCCCTAAAATTGCCCAAACCACCCTCGCATAACTTGTACTACATTTAGTATGTAGAACATTCCGACATCTATCCATAAAACAACATGTGAGGCATGTACTGTTGCATGTTGTTATGATGTAGAGTTTTCCTTGCTGCGTGTGTGATTTCATTAGATTTTTTTTTTCTCTTTTTCATACCCTACACGAATAACCCTGAATTTTAAATAGTTTATGACAATGATGAGTACGATGATTGCAAGCCATATTTAATGTAGGGTATCAAATCATCATGTTTGATTGACTACATGGTGGTGATGATGATAATGTTGTTGCATTCTGGTACAGGTACATTACAACAATTTTCTGTTTCAGCAGTTTTTAAGGCGAGTAGTTCAAAGTCTATGTGAAATTTATTAAATGCAACGTGCAGCAAGCAGTAACTGCAACAACAACAACAACAACAAATTGCCTTTTGCTTTGGCATGTGTGTTTTTTTTTTCTTCTCAACTTGCAGTGCACATTTGTATGTTTGTTGCTGCAGCACGCATCAGTTTTATTTTTCTGTTCCTTCACAAACTATTTTTAGATTTAGAATTCAGTTTTTTTTTGTTTTGCTCGTTTTCTTCTTCTGGTTGTTACCAAAATGTTAAATAGTTTGGTAAGTTGCTGAACAACTTCTTAAAGCCGTAATCTTTCAAAGTTAAATATAAAACTTAACTGGACATACAATATTTTACCGAAGTTGGTTTCTTGGTGGTTTTTTTTTTTTTGTTTCTCCATTTCATTGGCCATTAATTTTCATGAGTTCCGCGTAGGAAAGTTCAGATTTTTAAATTACTTGCAACAAGTAACGTTCATATGTATGTGCTGTGTGTGTGTAAGTGCCTCATAGAATATTTTGTTAAATGTGGAAGCGAGCGAACCTGTTCACGTTAGTG
The DNA here is from genome assembly GCA_949318255.1 of Pollenia labialis. Lineage (NCBI taxonomy): Eukaryota > Metazoa > Arthropoda > Insecta > Diptera > Polleniidae > Pollenia > Pollenia labialis. Next base: position 159,673,255 of record OX439139.1, on the reverse strand, counting down.
CGGATTAGTTGGCAAGATATTTGTTAAATTTGTTCCAAGCTGTTTGCAAACATACGTAATTGGTTTTAACGCCCTTTTGGCAGAGTTGATCCTACGCAGAGTGGATGGTTTGTGAAAAATGTTTTTTCTTATGGCTATTTGTAGTTATTATAGAAGTAAAATTAAAACTTACTAAATTTGCTAAATTTATTAAAAAGTTTTTTCCTAAATCGGTTTATATTCCAGGTTTCAAGTTGTTTATATCTCTGGCAGATTTTGAAATTTATTCAAGGTTTTTGATTTGTCGGAACTTTGCTGGCATATTTTCTGAAAATTTTGTCTATTCGATATGCCTTAAGGTTTTCAGACCGAATCCGTAATCAAACCGGTCAGCTGTCGGCATTTAAGACCGTAAATATTAATAATTAGTGCAAAACCCGTTTATATAATAAAGAAGAAAAAAGAACTTAGAGCAATACTTTATACATATGTAGCTATCCAGATTTCACGGAACGTAGTAAAAGATTCATCAGTTAGCATTCCTTAGCTAAGGCAATCGTATTTGAAGCGAAGAAAAATGTTGATTTTTTTTTGTTTGTGGTTTGCCTCAATGGAGAGCAATATATTCTGAAAAGCTTAAAGGCCCAACCAGAACATGAATGAGGTCACTTAAGTCAACTTAAGTAGCTGTGCGAATACATATAAAACATATATGGCAAGCTACAATGTAGTACTTAATGATGCTTTTCGTCAAGTTTCGTCAAATGTCATTTGCTTAAGCAAAGTGCCAAACTGAACGCACATTCCGTACGAAAACAGCTGTGCATGTATAACAATAAAAAATGGACTTTTACATATTTTAATTTATTTTCCATTTTTTTTAAGACACTCACAAATTATCTATTTTTAAATTCTTTACAAATTAAATAGCATAAAATGAACAAACACACGGTTGGACTTTTTGGTGATTTTTAGTTTGAAGTACTCGCAAAAAAAAAAATATTGCACAAATATGCAACAATGGTTAAATAGATATTAAGTACATTATGGCCACCTAAAAGTCTTTTTTTATTTGCTTATGCATTTGACAGACTTTTCGTTAATTTTTGACAGTTGCTTAAGCTAATACGTGCATGTTCTGGTTGGGCCTTAAGACATTGCCGATAACCTTTTGCTACAATTATGTACACAACACAGAGCACTGAACTCATATGTTTGTTCTAAGACTCTCAAAAAACGCCTTAAGATTTTACTGAAGTGCATTTTCCCGAAAGACAACTAGGGCTGTCAGGTACTTTTTCCTTGTCCCTAAAAAATTAAAAAAAAAAATCCCCAAACTAAAAATCAAAACCTTAAAAAGTTAATAATTTTGTTTGTTTTTTTTCTGACCAAATTTTAAATCTTGTTAATTAAAAATTTTAAATTTTTTTAAAAATAGTAAGAAAAATTTTAATAAGAAATCCCCAAATAAATATTTTTAGTAAACAAATTATTTTATTTTGTTTGTAGCAACGGGTTTCGGCATGTTTTTTTAAATCGTGTTTATGTGATTCAAGTGAGGAATTACAAGCAGAACAATATGCTGTTTTTGAAGACGAGTGAGCCAATTTATAAGAATTTGGAGCTTGTTCAGTCGGCTTTGGCCATCCTTAAAATCAACAATAATCCGTCATTTATTTAATACTTCGATGCATAATAAGTGCTTACCATTAGCCAAGCATTCTTTTTCCCAAACATTGTCTGGGTTCACACTATGCAAGTTTTCTTTCAGAAAGTCTGAGTTTATGGGTGAGAAAGGAGAAAAGAAAAAAGTATGTTCTCTTCCCCTCTCACCAATAAACTTAGACTTTCTGAAAGAAAACTTTCATAGTGTGATCCCAGACTTTATTATACTGTCTTTCATATGTCGTCGCCTAAAACGCAAAAGGCCCTATTTAACATTTTAAAAATTTCAAAGCAAAAGCAAAAACTATTCAAAATGATAAATTAAAAAATCGCCTTAAACTTTTTTAAATTAAATTTTTTTTCAATTATTCTTGTAAAAACTTCCAGTTATTTCGACAATTGACAATGTTGCTTATAATGCAAACTGTCAGTTAGGCCTTTTAGCGTTTATCATCCTATCTTTTGTAGATAGGGCCTTTTATTTTTTGATAATAAAATCGCAAATTTTAGTCGAAAGATTTCAAAATTTTTTTGTGGACATTTGTGTTGCAATCAATGCATCAGAAACAGTTTTGCGTTTCAGGTAACGATTTACTTATTTTTGGGAAAGAAATATTTGCTTGAAAATTGTCTTTAACAAATAAAAAATTGTGTGTGTTGTCAACGGTTTTAGAATCCTTTTTTTTCTGTATAAAATCCCCAAAAATTCCCCAAATTTTGTTTAAAACCCCATTTTGCTCACATGAAATCCCCATCTTTGGGGATAAATCCCAAATTCTGGCACCTACGAAGACAAGAATCCGTATTATTAATGCGCTCTTTAACTTAGGCCAACCGATTTCATGATATTATGGAACAGCTTTAGGCGGCTATCATCTCAAATAAAACCGATAAGGTTATGAAATTTTTGATTACACCTATACGGAAATATAAGTTTAACAGCTTAAACTTGACAATATTGAAAGTCAGCTTGATAGTTTTTGGAACAAACTAGAATCTTTCCATTGACTAGGAAGCAGTAGCAGAGAATAGGTAACCCTAATACGCTTAATGAGCTGAATCGAACACAATGAAGTTTGTGGTTTAAGAAAAACCCCGAACGGAATTAAATGCTCTCATTTTTTTTGTTGAGTCCGAAAGATGAAAAACAGGGAAACGTTAATTTTTAATGATTTACTACACAAACACTAATAGCGTTTGTATTTTCCACATATCTACCGAACCGAAGCGATATTTATTGTTTATTTTCGAACACTGGTTTTTATTACTCATCTGTAATTTTAATTTAGCTGTAAATTAAATAAATAAGTAAATGAATCATTTTAAGGTTCTTTACAAACTAAACTAAAAATTTTATATCTGCTTAATTTTCCAAATTATCTTACACTTGAAAAAGCTTAAATTAAAACACCTCTTTATCAAAAGAAAGCGTTTTAATTCCCATTTCTTGTCATGAGTCACCATTCCGCCTTTTGGTTGGGTTCTTTCCTTATTTTTGCTTTTACCGGTTTTCTCTGATTAGATTTTTTCGCGGTTATGATTAAACAAAATGTTTAACGACATCGATATGCTTATTAAAGACAAATTTCTTTCGCTAAATAAATTATATATGAATTAATTATATACAACAAAATATATTTGAAAGCTGCGAAATTAAAAAAAAAACACACACACACAATATAACCACATGGAAACAGGAATACCAAGAAAAGGTTAACAAACTCTTTTTCTTTTAATAATAAAATGTTCTAAGAACTTTTCAAGATTTATATCAAATGAATTTAATTTTTAGCGAAAACTTAACGAATAATCCAAAATTATGAATGCAACTTTTATTCTTTTTCATACGCTTTATTTCAGATCAAATTGGCACGAAATTAATTAGGAGTTTCGTGGAATGAATTATGACAAGTTGTTCCCCAAAAAATTTTATCAAGAGAAACTTAAAACGCAACATGTGTAATTTTTGGTGTCTTTAATTTGGGGGAAACGTTTGTTTAAAAAGGGCAATAACTTCTTTAAGATGTCTTTAAAAGCCGCCAAAGGGAAATGTTTTTGAATGTTTGAAGAGCTTTTCAAATTGACCTTGAATCTTTTGATAGAATAGAATGCAATTTTAAAAGGGTCAATTTAAATTGAAGCTGTTTTAAATGTGGCATGACAACTTTAAAATTGTTTCTTAAAAAACTTGTGTTCCATTGTTCTGTTTCATGTATCTGTTTAAATATATTTAGTGAACCTAATTTGAGCTAAAGAAAGAACAATTGAGTTCTTTTATAAGAATTGCCTAAAATTAATTTGGGGTATTCTTTCATTTAGAACGTTTTTAAAGGATGCGGGATGATAAGCGAGATATGAAAATGTATTTATTTTTCCTAAATTGTACTTTTTTGTCATAGTTTGTGAGTAGTGTTTATGCGATATACAAGTAAAGATCTAAATTCGGTGTTAAATAGTTCCCTTGCAACAGCACCAACTAGGACAACAGACGCTGCATTCGTCTCTCAGAACTCGCCTACACTTGACGGATGCAAAAACAAAAAACATACCCAGGGACCACCACGTGAATGTTTGTAAGTCGACTTTAAGCGTTATAGATAAGGCTAAGTTCGGTACTCGGCGAATACGTGATAAACCGAGTGTAAATTTAATTCGTTTGTGGGTGCAGAGATTCCGCGAAACTGCTTCGGCTATGAATGTCCGACGGCCAGGACCAGTCGATCTTGTAGGACTCCGGAAAACATTGAACTGGTTGAGAGCAGTTAACGTTAAAATCCGCGACTTTCAATAAGGAAAAGAGAATCCTCACTGGGACTTCCAAGAGCGATTATTTATGAAATTTTAAAAAAGGATCCGAAGTTCAAATCGTTCAAGAACTGAAAGAAAGTGACTTTGAATTTTTGTGAAATGATGTTGGAGCGTTTTCGTACTGTAAATCCTATTTTTTATAGCGGAGAGGCTCATTTTCGCTTAAACGGCCACGTCAACAAGCAAAACGGCCGTAACTGGTATCCAAGAACCTGCAACCCTCGATTGAAACATCAAAAACCATTGCATTGCCCCAGGGTAACTTTTTCGTGTGCCTTATCCGCGCTTGAGATAATTGGACCTTTATTTTTTTGAAAATTCTCGAAAAACAAGGCTCCGTTTCGAACTCGACGGAAGACATCTGGATGACATACTCTTTAAAAAATAAAATCCGCATTTCCATTCTACACAGAAAGCAAAACACTCGGGATAAATCAAGTTTCTTATGATTACTTTAAGTACGCATCGTACTCAAAAATTCAAACGTACTCAAAACAATCGTAAATGGGATTCCTTTCGAAAATCAATACCGGAATTTCTTGAAATAAGTAAAAATTCTTAAATCAAGTAAAAAAAAATTTAACTTTTCGTTGTGTTTAACCTTCCGGCTTACGCATGTTTTGATTTTCAATACACATTGAAAAAAGTTATGGAAATGTGTGCCACGAAGGGTTAAAAAGTAAATTTTAACTCTAACTTCCCATTTAGTTTATAGTTTTAGTTTAATATGTACATACGATTTCTACAGTACAAACCATATCAGGCATGATGTTGGTGTTTTATCATTCTATTTTCTTTTTTGTTTTTTTTTCAAGCACGAATTCAGGACAAAATAAACTTTATAATACTTGAATCAAGCCCATTTTGAGATTGATTCAATCAATCTAATTTTCGGATTATTTTAAGTACGAATTTTATAATTCTTAAATTTAGCGCATTTTGAAATTGATTCAATTGTTACTTAAATCAATCTAATTTTCGGATTATTTCAAGTACGTAATCGCGATTGAAAATCCGTACTTGAATCTCACAGAATCTCAGTACAGAAACTTGAATCAAGAAAATCCGTACTCACCGTATTCACCGCACTATTAATACCGCTTCGGATTTATTTGAGCACGGATGAATTGATTTTTCTTTCGAATGTATCGTTAAAAGCTCTTGATAAAACTTTGTGTCAATTATTACGTTTTTCATTTAAGTTTGAAATATAAATCTCCTACCAGACACACTGCAGAACTTTTTATCATTACAAACCCTGGCCACACTGCGGTATTTAAGTCTTGTTCCCTTTTTGGAAAAGTGCTAGCCAAATCTAGCCAAATTTAATTTAATTGATTATTTAATAATATTAAAAAAGTAAGTACAAAAGTCTCTTAAAACAACCTTCGCATCTTAAAATTTCTAGTTACAACTTCTGCTGATGTAATGCATTTTACACCTGAACAACATGTCATCGGTTTTCAATTTTACTTTTCTAGACTAAACAGTCTAAAAAAGTACTATTGTACCAACTTGAGGCCTGCATAAATCAACTTAAAAATCAAATAACACTTGGTGTTTTAAGTAGTTGCACACAACGTTGGTACACAAAACACAAATACTGCGTGCGTTGTGATGAGCGTCGCAATTTAAATCATTCACACGCCCTGAATGAGAAAAGACATGTAACAACCACAACAAAAGTTGTTTAGAGAAAATGACTTGCTTGACTATGAAAAGTACAAGTTGGTCCTGAAGGTTTACAAACAAGCACACTATTGCTTCAACTGCCTCAATCTCCATTATTGCAGGCAATACCTCTCCTGGAATAGAGCCATATGCAGCAAAAGTAATGGAAATGACTTGTAGGAGGCGTTTTAACAGGTTTCTAGTACCAACCAAGGCGACTTCACTTTTCAGGTGGCGTTGAAAACATTGCAAGAAATGTTGAAATTACCTATTATTTTTGACGTCCCCCAGGGAGTTTATTGGGGTAATTTTAAAGATATTTCACCTTTTGGTGTTACATCCTCTGGGATCTCAGGTGATCTTCACGATTTATTGCGGTCAGAAATTACCAGAGATCCTATCTGGTACCACGAGAGCCAGTAGCCGCCGGTGGTACGGCACTGGACAGACTATTGGTTGTGACTTCCGGAAGACTACATTCGGACTCGTCAAGTTAGTTGCGCAAGTTACTTGCCGAGAACAACAAAGTCTGTACAAAATTGTTTTCCTTACCCCCACCCCCATTGTCTACAAACCAAAGGTTGCACAAGAGACTTGCGCAAGTAACTTGCCGAGCGTGAAAGGGGTCTTAGTATGCTTCTTGCGGAAAATGCTTTCTGCCTTATAGGAAAATTTTCTTTGCGAATGTTGAAAACATATTTTCGCGGATCACTCGTGGTTGTGGTTTACTACCCAAAGTCGCGGGTATTGATATTCTGAAAATCACACAAAAGTTCTGATTTTTTACCCCTTGTGGGAGTGTTTGGCCTAAGAGAGGATAATTTTTAGGTGATGTTGCTACTCAGCACATTCTGCTAGTTTTTTAAAAAAAGCAGCGTATTACTGTATTACGCTCACACTCGGTGTAATTACTCGGTTACGCAGTAATTAAAATTTACCATGGCCCTGATTTCTGACGTATCACCCAACAAAAGGAACAATAAAAATAGTGTGCTGGTTTTTTTTATTGTTGTCTCCGAATACATGAAACTACTTTGGTACCAACTCTGTGTTGAGATCAAAGCTTAAAAAAAGGGCCGATGATAGTCTGGTTCTTTTTTCATTAATAAAACATACCTTCGTTTCTCAATTTTTTTAAAGAGAAACGAAGGCAAAGGGAGAACAATTTAAACGCTACATGCAGCGTGGCATAGTACGTTTTAACTATGCAAAGCGCGCTTTTTCATCAGTGTGTTTTATTAAAAACGCGCTAATTAGGCACGTTTTTATTGAAGTAAATGAAAACGCTTAAATCCAATAATTTCTTACTTTTTTAACTGTTTAAAGCATTTTGTGTAGTTTTATTCATGATCAAGGCGACATAAGTACGAGGTGGCATCATTCTGCAGCTGTGCAAATTTGCTTTTCAAACCCAAACTGTCAAAAATGGTGAATGTTTTCATGTTGGTTTTCATTAATTTTATTGTGCGTCTTTGAAAGTGTTTGCAAGTTGTGTAAAAAAGATTGCTGAAACCTTTTACGAAAATAGGCTTTCAGATTAAAATGAATTTCGTGAACTTTGTGATTTTTTTGGTCAGCATAATCGACCAAATGTGCGCAAATTTCAGCAAACCGGGTCTGTAGGAAATGTGAAAACCCCTGTGCGTGTTCGACCAGTTCGTCAACAGACCGTACTGCTTCAAAAATTAGGTCCGCCAAGCAGTTACCGTGAATGTTATTCGCTATCGCGAGATGATGACGGATTTCTTGTAGCCAGAAATTGAGGATATGGACCTGGACGATATGTGGTTCCAACAGGATGGTGCCACTTGACACATAGCCAACGAAACGATGGCTCTTTTAAGCGACAAATTTAATGGCCATGTTAACTCACGTCAGGCCGATGATAATTGGCCGTCAGGATTATGTGATTTGACACAGTTGGACTATTTTGCTTTGGGGATGTTTAAAAGAAATCGTGTACGCCAATAAGCCAAGAACAAATAAAAAGCTAAAGGATAAGCTGATTCGGCACATTCACAACATTGAACCTCAATTATATCTCAGAGTCATGTAAAATATGGACCATCGGAAAGAGGTATGCCACCGAAGCCGTGGCGAGTGTTTTACGCTCTAGCATAATAAAAATATTACAATTATTCTCTGAAAACTTTTTTTTTTATTTACAATTAACATCGTGCATTTTGGTTGGACCACCCTTTAGTGCAGCGAGAGTTCTACATATTTTAAATTCGCCTTGATTTATGATTTATTTTTTATTCATGACAAACAGATATAGTTTCTAATAAATCGTACCATTTTCTCAAAAAAGGTTTAACTCAAAATTTATAAATTGTCTTTCCAGACTGTATTTTTTTGCGAAAGAGTAGAGAAAGCGATGTAAGATATTTACAGTGGTAAATGTGACCACTGTATATCGTTCTCTTGCAAGAAGTGAAAAATTTTAGAGGAACTGGTGCGATTTGTCTCGACTTTTATTCAAATTTAATTAAGCGCGCTAAAAGATCGCGTTTTGTTTATAATGATTTAGTGCGTTTTGAGAAGATTAATAGCGCAATTTGGGTATAAAAAGTTTACAACACTGGCTTATTGAAATAATTGGGAAATAATTCTTCAATCTTTTAAAGGCTACTAATTGTTTAAACATATAAAACAAACATTTTCACACTGTTTGCCCAAAAAGATAAAAAAAAAATAATAATTATTATAAATCTATTTTTGGGATTACCCCCAGATTATGTTAATCAGTATCATCTTTCACAAATCTTTATGATCAGCCATAAATCTTATAATTCACATATTAAAAAAAATATTTGAAAGAAGTTAAAAAAAAAATTAAACAAATTTATTCTGCAATGCGGAAATCCACATGTAATAAATGATCAAATTACATAAAACATAATTTAAAGAAATAAGAAAGAGTTTTTAACATAAAAGTTTATAATTTATTTAGCATTAAAGAAAATTAATAATAAATATTAAACAAATGCCCTCAACATTCTTACAAAACTTTCGCCACTAATGATGATTCATTAACACTAAAATGCATTTTGAGCAAAAAAAAAATCCCAAAAAAGAATTATGATCTTTAAAGCAAAAAAAAAAAAAAAAAGAAGATGATGAAGATGAAAAACAAGCCCAGAATAAGCCCCTTCTTTTACTAAATCATTCAGAAGAATGGCCAAACAGAAACAAACAACAAACAGCGACAAATAACCATGAAATGTATTTTAAATCATAAAAAAGAACTAATTTAATAACGATATCTTTCCCAATTCTTACGCATATGGCGATTTTTATATCTTATAGAGAGAGAGAAGAGAGAGAGAGAGGAAAAAACGATAAAGCCAATGAAACACACTTGTTTGTTTTTGTTTTTCTTTGCGGAGGATTAGGGAAAGAAGTTCCTCATCATGCGGTACAGTGTATGGAAGCACGCAATGTGTAAATTTTCCCTATCTACAAGTGTTTAATGCAAATAATCTTGAAAAGAAGAATGCGTGTAATGAAGGGGAAGATAAGATCAGAAGAGGGGAAAAATGAGGATCACGTGTTAAGGCAAGAAATGAGCAAACTTGGTATTTTTGCGGCACACACTACAATAAGAGTAATAATAAATGTAATTTAAGGCGCTATCACAATAAAACACAAAGCTAAAACTGACTTTTATGGAACATTCGAAAATCCTAAAAAACAGTGAAAAATTACAAAATCGAGATTTAAAAAAGTTAAACAATAAATTTGGAAATTCTTCAAAAATTTTTAACTCTAAAATTCAGAATTTTGGTACATTTATTTATTTCGTTAGCTTAAACCTTTTTTTAACTTTCTGTCATTATGTGGATTCCTATTTAAGAGTGAGGGTTTTGCATCGATCAAAAGAGATGATTGTAGGTGTGGCAGGTCAAATTTCCCAACACTTTATTAATAGTTGTAAACTGGTCTTGCAACATGTGGCTGAGAGTCATGATCAAATTTTAAGACTTCTTGTCTGGTCACATGTTACAGGAGTTTTCCAGCCAAAACTTACATAAAATGAAAAAAATTGTGTCCGGTACACGTCTCCTCTGATGGCTCGATTTTGGCAGATAACAAAGACCGTATCCTTCTGGATGGCACCAAACAAAAAAAAATTACCTTGGCATGGATATTCGTCTCGTTGGCAAAGCTTCAGAAATGACTCCTTGCATTTCGGCTCATCGAAATTTTCGTCGGCAGTAACGGCTTAATGCAAAAGGCACTTCCTTTTATGCAGGGCTGTAGAGTCGGAATGCCCACAAAAACTCGCGACTCCAACTCCAAAATATTTCGGCATAAAAAATTTTCTTATATATTTAAAAATAAAACATTTTTAAGAGGGTCTGCTTTCAAAATTTTGATGTCAAAAATAAGGACCAGTCTACTTTACATATGAGCAAGGGATAAAAATAGCTCCTTAAGTAGCTTCCAATGGCCTTGTCTCGTTATAATAAGATTTCTCTCTAACTTCCCAATCTTTATTTTTTATAAATACACTGAAATTTATTGTTGAGGGAAAGCTAGTTTCTATGCGCATTTTACTGGCTGCTTAGGCCAGATCATCTTGTGTTTAACAAAAATCTGCACAAACTTTGATGTTGACACTATTTCTTCAATTTCATAGAAAAGTAAGATCTGGTTAATCTCTGGTGGTCATGTGCAAACAGAACTGCGTCGACACAACTTTTTCCATACAATTTGACATTTAAATTTCCGTGGAAAGCCGTTGTGGAATAGAATCAGTAACTTGTGTTGTGGTCGTCGACAGAGGTATTTTGTTGGAATATTTACGTAAAAATTTCCGCCAATGGCAGCTTGCACAGTATCTCCGGTCAATGAAGTGCAAATTAACTACAAACTAATCAAAGCATTTTAATTTATAAGTATGATTGTTGACATAGAATTAACCCATTTAAAGTGTAGAAACCAGGACAGATTTGCTACGCACATCAATTTCGAAAAAAGGACACTTTTTTTAACTAAATAGGTCAACGATGGGGTATCAATTATGGGTATTAACTTTTTTTAAATAAGAGCAACAATAAGTAACATATAACTAATTAGCGGCCTACCAACTATTTTGCGGTAATTTGTTGTACACGCCATATGGGACATCAAATAAAGACTTGAAAAAGAAAACTTTATTACAAGCGCAATATCTCTCGAATTAGTCTAAACAATTGATCAACAATAATATGTGATTCAACGCTTTCGGATTATTATCCCTAGGTTAACCTGAAGTCCAGCGTAAACACAAGAAAGAAGGAAGTCATGACTCCCACCGCTGGGCTAGTCGATAACTTGTATTGTTAAATTATAAATTAGGCTTGGGGACTGTCCCTACTAACTTCCACTACGTGATCCCCTAACCCCGCTCCTGAATTGAAGACTGAAGACCGTGATTAAGTCATTGGCTTTTTTAGAACAAACCAATGAAGGGTCGGCGTCCACATGACAAAATCGCATTTTAACGCAATTAACATATATTTGTGATCCGTTGATAGTTTAGTTGATCTTAAGTATGCAAGCGATCAGTTTAAATTATTTTCGCAAAATTTCTGAGATTTGAAATCTCATTTTTTTTTTTGTTGTTTTTTATAGAGGATAACAGCGAATGGTGATGTTAAGGCAGTACTATATGAATCATCCCTCTCAGCACTAATAAGATCACAAACACTTAGATAGGCTGGTCTGAAGCACGTATGAATACAAACTCCACCATCAGAAGAATCTGTTTTGGCACACCAGAATGCAGAAGAGCATTTGGACGACCAAAAGCCGGATGGTTAGATAGTGTCAGTGATGATTTGAAAATGCTGCGAGATAGAAATAAATGGAAAAGTATTGTTTGGAAGGCCTAGGCTAAACTTTAGCTGCAGCGCCAAGGATGTATGTATGTAAGACTGATTTAAGACTGATGTTATTCTTGCAGGTGTTCATGTATGAATTCAAACAATTTGAAGGTCCTAATTGGTTATGATCATTGCGGGTTCGATTCCCGCCAGAGACTTTGGTTTCTTTCCTGCAGACAAGCGCAGAGCTTCGCGGGATTTAGCTTAGGGAATTAAAAAAAAAAAAAACTGTTTACATTTAATGAATCAGAAACAAAATAAAAGCCTACTCAACTTAAACAGAGCGCCAGTTACAAATTTTTTTAACACTTCCATTATCGAAGAAGACTTTAAAATGTAAAAGTTGAGAATAATTTTAATTTAGTTATTGTGGAAATACTTATTTCAGTTCTCTTTAAAACAAATAAGACATATTAAAAGCATTTTTTGTTTAAATATTATAAAGTTATGCCCCACCTTAGCACATCCTTTAATATCTATATTTGTATGTAGGGTATGCAAAAAAAAAATTGGGATAAATATGCAACACAACAACGCCTGTGGTAATAATAAAGATAAATGTCATGTCAGATCAGGACTAAAGGAATAAGCAACAAAATTGTCCATATTTATAAAACAACTTAAGCTAAAGGCGGGACACGAAAAATCACATTCGAAATCTTAAAGTTTAATTCTTGTAACAAAAAGGGCTACTTATAGAAGAAGCCATGAGAAAACTAAATAAATTCAGACAACTAAATACTTATTATTTTTTTAAACGATTTTTTTAAGATTTTAAAGAAAATCGAATTTGCAACCCTTTGGTGTTATTAATTTTTAAACAGTGAATACTATTTCGTATCTCTTCTTTAAACATCACCCATCCGATCAACAGACGCATTGCGTTTCTTTTTTGCCCCCTTTTTGCACCATCTCCTTGGGCGCATGTGTAGACAGGCAAGTTGTCAGTTTAAGCCGTTTTATATTTTCGTTTTTGCATTTCGAATGAACGCATGTGAAATGGAAAAAAAAATCCTTATGATTTAGCATTCTTATTGTGGCATTTTATTCAAACATACTCAACCGAAGTTTAAACCCAATGGCTTTTTATATTCTCCAGTCTTAAGTGCTCCCTCCATTGGCCAGGCAATCGACCGGCCGGCCATCTATGACTAATATGAATGATAAATTTGTTGTATTTTAATATTAAAATGTCATAAAAATAATGCAAGAATTCAAAAAAAAAAAAAATATAAAATAATGTGAAAAGAATTGAAAGAATCTTTTCGACATGATTTGTAGAATTCGTCTTAATTCAGCCGTAACGCTACAGTGGGATAGTAGAACAAGTACTCAATTGGTTTGTTGTGACATTTATATTATTTTGCAGTAATAAATGGGTAAAAAAAAACCCCATGATACTGCTGTCATCTTAAGAAGGGAGGCATGTTAACATAAATGCAAATTTTATTTATATTTTTTTTTCATATTTAGACTTTTTTTTATTTTTTTTTTTTTGTTTGTCGTCTCAGGCAACAAGTCTTTTGCAAATTTTTCTTTACTGACTTGTTAAAGATGTCTAGATTAAATGTTACTCTTTTTTTTTGAATTCTTTTTATTGGTAGATTTATATTGTTATCTGTTTTAGAGACTACTGTGCTGAAATAAATAACTTAATCTGAATTTTAGTATTTCAGTAATTTTTTTTTCGTAGTTTGATTCGGAATTACACATGTACCTAATTTTAATGTTTGGTTATACACTTTAAGAAATTGAACCGTTAAAGCAATCATAAAAGTTGCTCTTTTAATAGTGTAAAACTTTGATTTTGTGTTTGGGAAGTACATTTGTCCAATTCACAAGATCTGTCGGTTGGCTTATCGTTTAAAAATGCGATTTTTGTTTATGCACTTATGAGTAGACTATTTTGTCGATCGTTTATTTTTTCTTCATCTTCCTTAATAAAATTTGCTATTCACATTAGTTGATATTAGTTTTGCCAAAATTTAAGATAAAAAATTTATATGATAAATATAGACGGAACTTCATTAAAGGAAGGGCTAATAATTTTTTTATAATATGCAGCATATTGTCCTTCAGGTTGATTCTAAAAACTGTCAACTATGGGATTGTCTGCGAAAATATTAAGGATACTAATGAACTCGTATGAAGACATTACTAGTCATGTTCTACACAGATTATTTTTCCAATTCAAACAAAAAATTTGTAGAATCAAAACAGTTTTTGTCTGAAATCGGTCCTATAAACAAATTCGCATATTCAAACAACTTATTTGCATTTTGTTTACTGAAAAAATAAACACTGATTTTTTCAAACAAATAATTTACAGAATCAAACAAAAAGTTTACTGAAATTGATATAAATTGCAAATAAATAATTTTGCTGAATCAAACAAAAAGTTTTTGCACAAGCAATGACACGCAGTCAAGCTATCACTGAAGGAGAAGATGAAGGCAGAAGCAGAGCGGCGGCTGGCTTTGAGACACATTTTTTGTTGGAATTATTTTTGCACGACGTCTTGTTTGTTTATGCACATAATGTTTTTCTTTATTACTCACTGTTGCTGTATCCTTTCCTTGGCTTAAGAAGAAGAAATGTAACCAACACCGGCAGCAGACCGACTCGATATGTTTTTCGCCATCATTATATTTTTGTTTTTTATGTATTTAACTAAACAGTTTTAAAAAATTGAATACGGGATTTTGTTTTTCATTCTTTTTTACCAACTTTATAACCAACCAAAAATTTTTTTGTTTCTTATAATGTTGTTGTTGTTTCTGTTGTTTAAAAAGAGTAAAACTTAATTTTTTTACCTGCTATTGTTTTTGTTTTCTTTTACTACAAACCTCGTCGCGCTATTTTATCATCTTTCTTCTTGTTGTACTTTTTTAAGCGTCCAAAAATAGACTGAATGTATTTTATGTAGTTGTTCTTATATTTTACAAATTTGTCTAAACTTGAAACCAATAACGCGTATATTATATTTTGTCAACATTTTTGTTGGTTAAATAAAAATCACACAAAAATATTAATTGAATCATTAAAAAAATTTGTAGAAATTAAAAATAATTTCAAACAAGCGTTTATTTGAAATAAATGGTCTTCAAAATCTGATTAACTCTCTGTATACGTATTGCAACTTGTGGCATTTAAAAGTTATCTAGCTGAATCAAAAGTTCTAGTTTTTCGTAATGACACAAGGTTATCAAAAGTTTAAAATGCAATTACGGTGAAAACGTAATTGAAATAGTAAACTCATATAAGTATCTGGGAACTGACCTTTGCTTTAATTTATCGTTTCAAAATCACTTGGAAAGAAAGGTAATAATAAAAATAAACTCAAAATATTTAATGCTGCTTCTCGCTCAATAATGTTCAACGGAGCCCAAGTATGGGGTTTTAAAAAATATGATTCAGTGGAAAAATTATTTCGTTTTTTTATAAAGAAACTGGTTTTCCTGCCTAGGAACACCCCAAACTGCATGCCCTTCCTAGAAACAGGGCTAAATTCGTTGTTCTTGGAGGCCTTAGAACTACATTTCAATTAAATCAACAAAATACTCAATTTACCATATAAATTATAATTGAATGTTAAAATAGGTTAAAAAATAGATTATTATGAATCAATTGTAGTCATCTCATCATTTTAAATAGATTTTTTAAGCTGACTTAACCAATCGAACATTTCCAGCTCTGGAAGAAGTACAATATTTTTCAAAACACATAAAAATCAATCATATAATCAGGCAACACCTTTGTATAAAAATTAAAAATAACAAATATCTATTATTATCGACATTTCATTAGCCAACAAAAAAAATTCGCAGTTCTTTAAGCACAGAATCATTATGATAGGACAAGGCTAAAGAGAGGACATTCTTTATATGAATTCATATTTTACTAATGCTTTACACTGTACATTAATTTGTAAGCTTTGCGCCAATAACTAAAAATAATTAAATTTACTTTTTAAAAACACTAAAAAAATAATTATTTTTGTTCTTCCAAACTAAAATTCTTTGTGTTCAGCAGTTGTTAGTTTAAGATGGTCAAAATCATTCCCTTAAAAGTTGTTTAAGTTAATAAACAAATTATGCACGAAAAAAAAAAAAAGTTGAATGAACTTTTAACAATGGCACATTATTTATAAAGTAAAATTTAAACATTTAGAAGCGGGTTAAAATTGAAAAAAAGTTCTTTTTAAACAATTAGAACAATAAGGGTTTTTATGATATCGTTTAAAAGCCGCGCAATCTGGGCGAACTGTCCATATATACGCCTTCGCAAATGAATTGTCAAAAATTGTATGAGAATTAATTTATACAATTTCAATTATGCCTCAGCGTTATTGAAAAATTGGACCAACGGATGGATGTGTTCGCCGAGGACGTGGCGCCCATTTGGCCGATATTTTGTGCCATACATAATTGAACCATACCAATATTAGCATAATAGCAAGAAATGACAGTAATTTCGTTAATAATTTGTATTTTATTCAAAATCAACATCGGCCCTTCAAATTAAACCATCCTTTTCAAACAGATCTTTTAATGCTTTTAACGTCGTTTTTAATGATAAATCCAAGTGTTTATAAATCACAAACCATAAATTCTAGCACCAATTTCAGCAAATTAGTCCTTTGGCTTTCTTTAAGCATTTTAAAAATAAATTTCTCATATAAATCACAAATTTAAACTTTTTTTTATATTTTATTTATTTTACTTTGTATTGACGTTTCTTACAAACTGACATTAATTGTTTAACCAGATTTCAACAGATAGAAGGACAGCCGGACAGCCGGACAGCTGGATTTGAACTTCCCTTCTCATAAGGATCCAGAATATATATACTTTATAGGTTCTAAGATCAATATTGTAGAAATTACAAACGGAATGACAAGGTTATATAACTCCTAGAGGGAAGCGAACTGACACCAAAGTTGTCCCGTGATAGGTCTTTGGTGGTAGAGACCGGTTCTAGTCCTAAGACTTTATATGAATAAGACCTATCACTTTTACATGGGGTTGTCATTGGAGGGATCAATTGACACCATTTGACCAGTCACAGATCTATTCTCAATGAACTTGCTTAGTGTCAGTTACTTAAATGTAGTATTATTTCAATACAATGTAGTATTATTTCAATAAAACAAATCCTAGATTTAAATTCAAGAACCAAATTTTAGAAAGTAGCAAAAAATGTGTCACAGCACCGGTGAATACTGTACTGTAATTCATTACTTTTTTCTACCTTTTTGTTCTTCATAAACCAGTTAAGGGATTGGTTCTACTTTCACTGGTCATGAGTCCTTTCCTTTTGTACTTGTTCTATTTTCACAAATCCCAGGACCAGTCTGTTGGACCAATTGACACAAATTTCCCGCAGGGAACCTTTTACCTTCGGTGAAGGGTGTAAAAATTGTGCCATTTGCAATGCTCATTTTATAAAATTATTTTTGGCCGCCGAGTCAATTAATGCAGGTCCTTCCAAGAAACGGAATAATTGGTGATACCATTCGAAAGACAGGAAACTGAAGTATAAATGGCTTAACTAAGACATGGAGTCAAAGCGGTCTTTTGCAGTGTTTGTAATCAGCCTTTAGTGAGATAAACTATCATCTTTTGCGACATGGATATAAAAAAGGTTTCCGAAAATCAAATAATTCAACCGACTGTTTTCTTTCAATTGTGTTTTTATTTTGCTTTGCTTTTTATTAATAAAAAAAAGTTAAAAAACGAATTATTCTCAAACGAATTTTTTCTGCGACTTTATTTTTTTAAAACAGCCTTTTGTGTGACCTTTCAATAATTCCTAACGGTAACCCTGCTTGTAACAATATCAAAGCTTAAACAAAAACAATTACAATAACAGTAAGTTTTTCTTTTCAAATTACTTTATTTTGCCAGTTCAGTTTTATTGCACTGCCACTCGCATATTAGTTATCGAAGTTTATCTTGGGAGTCAAAAATGCATTAACAAAGTTTTTTTTGTTTTTTGAAAATTTAGATCAAGGACGTATCCAGCCCTGAGTTCATGGAGGTCCCCAAGTGGAAAGTTAGTCGGGAGAGCCTCCAAACCCAATTTGCGATTTAAGAATACCAGTGCTTCTGGTCAATTAAGCGAATTTTCGCTTTAAAATAAATGTTCTTGAAATTGTGTTGTTTATGTTAAAGTAGTTGATAAATCTTATAACCTGATTAATAGGAATGAGAAGGTTATTTTTTTTATTTATGCCTTAACCAAATAAACGCCACCTTAATATACGTGTTATCAGTGCAATGACTTTTCCGTTCACTTCGTAACCATTTTTTTTTTGTTTGCCTAACAACAATCATAATGATCATGCTCATAAAATGCCCTAAAACTCTGGTTAATTCAAAGTAAATTCATTGTGTTCCTCTTCTTTACCTCCCGTACCCCCCCCCCCCCCCCCCCCCCAAAGTCTTTAATGTTTCAGCTTGTAGACATATAACTTTCAGAGTCTTTAAGCCAAAAGACACACTTTAAATTTTCATTGCTTCTTGTTCTTAAACAAACTTTAAGTTGTTATCTTTTCGTTAGTTTTTTTTGTTTTTGTTTTATTTAAATGAAAACATCAATCTGTGTGTTTTTATTTTTGGCAAAATTGTAGTTGAAATTTCGTGGAAAAAATTTGTATAAGAATTACAGACAAAAAAACAAATATAGTCGGAAGGCTGTTGAACACATGTTTAAGTAATTTGTTTTTTTTTCTGAAACAAATCATTTCATAATGAAATATTATTTATTTTTTTAGGCTGGTCTAAGTTGTTTTTAAAGAACATTTAAGACATGAATGCATCCTGCCATCCGATTTAATTTTTTTTTTGCACAAAAAAATTTTGACATTTTTTCATTTTAAGGAAAAAATATGCATTACTTTTGTTTAAATTGATTATTCAATATAAATTACTTTTAAGCCGGTAAAGAAATCTATAGTTTATAAATGAATTTAATTTCATAATTCTGTAACAATATTTCTCTATTTCGTATAGATGACAAATACAATCAAAAAACATAAGATATTTTAACGTAGCCCTTAAGCCCATTGTAGTGAAGGGAATGGAACCCGTAGCCCTCGAACGGATAGACAAGCTTAATACCAACTTCCGCGGAACCTGTTTCTGTCAATTTTTTTCCTAATTAACATTACTTGTAAGCAGATTTTGAAAAAAGCTGTACACTAACGTAGTGCATTTTTTTAAAACACAAACTCTAAATCTTCTTTTAGTGTTCATCAAATTATATACAAAAAAATTACGGTTCACAAAGATTGTGAGCTGAAAAAACACAAATAATAAGATAGCGTACCGATCTTGTCTTAGCATACGTAAGGTGTTTTAAGCATTACAATACAAGGTTTTTTTGTGTTTCAATGCGTGCATTCTAGATAAAAATGTATTGTTTTATGATTGCCCATTGAGTAACTAAAAGACCACTTAAAAA
The DNA here is from genome assembly GCA_949318255.1 of Pollenia labialis. Classification (NCBI taxonomy): domain Eukaryota; kingdom Metazoa; phylum Arthropoda; class Insecta; order Diptera; family Polleniidae; genus Pollenia; species Pollenia labialis. The sequence goes on along the minus strand of OX439139.1, from coordinate 159,653,798 downwards.
AACATTATAATAAAATAACACTACACGTATAATAAAACAAGGTCGGCACGTTACTTTGTGGAACGGTTTTTTTGTGTACAAATTCACAAACACAAAGTTTTTTATTTTGTTATATTTTTCAGATTGTGTTTGTGTACTATTCATTGCAAAATACGGTACAATACGCTAACTTGCCATACCCAGTGTTTTTTAACTCTGCTTGTAAGTCTTGAAAAAACATTTAGATTATCAGCACAGGATTTAAATTCAGAAAGTAAAGTCAAAGTATCATCCCAAAGAGATGTGAAGAGATTTACAAAATAACCCCGAAGGCTATATTGCGACAAACATAATTAAAACGTTTATGGACGCTAAGGCTCAAATTCGGAAAGGCAATGGCGGATAGGTTAAATCATAGACCAGTTCTCACTATTTAAAAATTTGTACACAAAGTCAGATCAACTAAAAACCAGATGTTAACCAAACAAACTTCAGTACAAACTCATAATAACCTCTGAACTTGTTAAAGTTTATATGAACTTGGGCTTTTTGAAAAAACAATATACTAAAACAGAAAATGGTGTGAAAGTTTTTAAAAGAGTTTTTTGTATAATTCTGGGCTCTTATTAAAAAATATTGTAGATAAAATTTAATTAAAAAAAATATTTACTACCCAGTAAAAACTTCGCCTACAAAATAATGTGTTAAGTAATCAGAAAAACATAAGAGCACTACTTACAATTCTACTGAAAGAACCAATGAATTTTTTATGGGATGTCCCAAAAATAACGCATTCAAAAGTAAGTCATTATTTTTTTACATTAATACATTCAGAAGAAAGTAGTTATAGAAGTTGTTATAGATGTAGTTATAGAAGAAAGCTACTAAATAATGAGTTAAAGAAGCTATTCATTTTGAAAAAGTAAGCGAAGTTTTTACTGGGTAATAGCATTAACACGCTACTTTGTTAGCGTCTCCTTTATCTTCGTTGGCATATTTGTATGCCAAAGTTTATTTTTTTTTTACGTTAAAACTTGTTTAAATTATAGCATTTATATATATAGCAAAAGGCTAAAGAAAAATATAAAATTTCCCGTATTCCTTTTTTGGGTACTATATTTTTTCCCCATTAAAGTATCAAAAATTTCAGTATTGTAATTGCAGCGCATAATTTAGTACTAATATGTCAATGAATGGAGGAAAATATTTTGTAAGAAAAGTACCAAAAATAGTTACAATTTTCACCCGCTAAATGTTCGAATTTCAAAAAAGTACCAAATTAGTATACGTATTATTTTTTTTTGATAAGTTTCGAATGTGGTACTAACTTTGTTTCTATGTTTTTTGATTCAAAAGACAGATGGGGTGGCAAAAAAGTACTAAAATTCAGAAATTACCCGTTTACTCTCTAATAGGGCCGAATTTCAAAAAAAGTACTTATTTATTTTTCTAAAGAACAGCGATAAGTATTACATTTATTTTGCATCTCTTTTAGTTTTGGAGATACCAGGTTACCGAATTTTCCCTTTTTTACCTTTTTTACAACCTAAACATTCGAATTTCAAAAAATCCCGTCTTAGTGGATCGATTTGGGGAGTGACTAATCGCTAGTCCAAATTTCCAGTTTCTAGGGTCAGCCGTTTTGGGCTGGGCGATGATGAATGAGCCAGTCACTCACGCAACTCTTTTATAAGTATGTATATAAAGATTTATTTTTAAAAATTTTAAGTTTTCATAAGTCCTAAAGGAATATTGGGATTTATTACAAAATCTCTAACTGCCTGTTCAAATATTTCGAACGTTAACGTACGCATTGTAAGTTTAAGTTTTACAAATACAAATAGCTTCGAAACCAATACAAGACATCCGAAAAATTTTGGCATGACACGTGGGCGCGGCACGAAAATTCATTTCTTATCTACCTGGAGATTGATTGCGGGGAAGCAAAATGCTCCGGGTAAAACCAGTAACTCCATAAGTATTTGTATTCCTTTTTTTAAAAAACTTTCTCACCACTCTTTCTTGTTATTTGTTTAGTCACTGTGTGAAAGACTGCGTTAATTCAAAGAACGTGGTAAAATTCTTATAAAAATACTAATTAATTCAAGCTTTAACTGATTTAAACTAAAATTAAAAACGGGGTTTCAGACTTTTTGCGCTAAAAAATTAATTACTTATTTGTCCTTCTATTATATTTTTAAGCTTTTAAGTAGTTTTTTTTAATTTGATTGATAAAATTAAAAAGAAATCCCTTGAATCCCTGAGAAATTATGTTTTCCTAATTTTTTTTTATCAAAATTGTGATAGTAAAATAAAAGAACAAATCCAATTTCAATTGTTTGCTTCTTACGTAATAAATTCAAATTAAAGAAAAAAAAAGTTAATAGTAAATCTCTTATAATCCACAAAATATACTTTATTTAAGAAACTTCTTATTACCAATAAAAACTTAAGTCTGCAACTACAACTCAAGCATATAAATGCAGACTTCATCTACCCACTCCCACCCAACCTTAATTAAAATCAGCCACTAAATAAAATCAATATTTCAGACCGTGCAACAAGGATGCAATTAAGTTATCAACACTGAACAACAATTTGGAAATTTGTACCAACAAAAATCTAAGAAATAAAACAGAATCCCAGTTGTTGATGACGACAACAAGTGCAACAATTTGCACTAATAAGCTTCCAAATTTAGACACAATTACTTTTAAGTACACCAACTGATTACTGGGCTTAAGGGACGAAGGAGCGGGGTAACGAGCATAAGTTTTTCCACTATTTTGGCAAAGTTGTGTGTGATGTTGTTTTTATTTTTTGAATTTGCAGTGCAACAAAACAATAGAATACTTGTGTTAAATAGTTGTATTTGTGAGTGGTTCGAGTAAGAAGTTGTGGAAGAAGTATTTCGTAGCAGACAACTAACAGACGTTAAATAAACACTGGATGCTCTCTACTCATGACTACTGGCAGACAGACAGACAAACAGACATTGTGATAGATAGACAGACAAACAGAGATTTAAACATGTTTTTTGAAGCATTTGTTAAGAAAAGACAATGATTGAATTTTTGTAATGTTGATAAGGGACCAAAGTTGTTTAAATATTTTAAGCAAAACAAAATTTTTGAAAGGTCAAACTGATTCAAATTCTATATAATCGCTTAAATTGAAGTAATCAGAAAATTAAAAAGATCTGTCAATTCTGTACAAAAAACTAAAAAAAAAGCATCAAAACCAAAAACGACAAAATAAAATAAAAAAGCTTTAAAAATATTTGGTATAATTCAATAAAAAAATTCAAAAAACAGTAAAAGAATTTTAAAAAATATTTTAATTAAAAAAAAAACGCTAAACCAAAAAAAAAAATCTTTTAAATGCAAGAAATCGCTGAAATCAGAAAAAAGGTTCGACCACAAACAAATATCGCAACAAACTAAACAAAATTCAAGAAAGGCCTAAAAAGAAGAATAATTTAAAAAAATCGCTTAAATCAAAATCAAACACAAAAAAAACGATCTGAAAATTCGCGAAATCAAGATTTTTATCAAACCAGAAAAAATTGTTGAAAACCATAAAAAGAAATGCACAAAGGAAAATTAAAAAGAAATCGTTAACATATTGAAATGTAATAAAACTTAAAAAAGTACACAAAGAAAGACAAAACAGGTGCCAAAATCTCTAGTTGCCTCTGAAATCAAAAGAAAAAACTTTAAGATTAAAAAAAACAACAACTTAAATAAAATCTGAAAAATCGTAAAACCGCTAAAATAGAACAACGTCAAGAAAATCGAAAAATTAAAAAAGAAACAACAAAAGTGAAAAGAGGTAGAATTTAATAATAAAAATGTTATCAAAAGAAAAATCGAAATAAAAAAAAATCGGTTAAAACAGAAATGGGGTTAAAACTAAATAAATTTGATACAAAAAGTTAAAACCGAAAATAGTTTTGTGAGAAAATAAAAAATGATTTTAAATATTTAAAAATTGCCAAAATAGAAAAATAATGGCAAAGCAAAAATCATTAAAAGGGGAAAAATAGCAAAAATGCAATTGAAAATTACAAAATAAAAAATGCAGTTTTACAAAAGGCACCAAAACAAAATGCAGCAATAACTAAAACAAAACGTCAAAAATTTTTAATTTATCAAAAAAAAATCGTTAAAATGAACAAGGGAAAAATAAATATTTATAACACAAATAAAAAACTAAATGGCAGAAAGTTTTTTAAAAATGGTTTAATAAGAAAAAAAATTTAATAAATCTGAAAAGTGAAATACGAAAAAAGTCGCTTAAATCGGCAAATATTGCCATAATTATTAAAAAGGTGTTACAATACAAACTAAAATTAGTTGAAATAGTAAAACGGAAGAACTAAAAAAAAGAAAAATTTATTAAATCGCAATAAAAAAAGCTCCAAATTAAAGCTCTCAATATTTAAAAAAAAATCAAGCTGCAAAAATCGATAAGAAATTTTTTTTAAATTTAATGGGTTGATTACTTATCTATAGAGACACAGCCGAATTTGAGTTGCCAGTAGCGAAATCAGACAACGCCGCTCATGTTAAAATACACAAATTTGTTTTTATTTTTCATTTTATATTTTAACATGTCCGGCGTTACCTGATTTCGCTGCTGGAAACTCAATTTCACAAACACAAATTGAACCCCTTAAGAATAAAAAATGTTTCTGTTTACTATTTCTTCCCTCTTAGCCACTGTGCTTTGTTAGATAAAATACTTTATTGTCAAATGTCTTAGCTCTTCTTCTTTTTCACTCCATTGTTAACTTTTTTCGACGGTGGTGTTACCATTTACTCCAACCAGATTTTCCATTACTGCCACTGTTGTTGTTGGCAGATGATGGTGTTATATTTTCCATCATTAAAAAGCAATTTTCAACAATTTGTAAGAATAGAGCGAAAAAAAATCTTCTAGGAAATTGGTGGAGCACGATTTATTCAGCTTCAAACTAAATACGACTGCATTTAAAATTAATTTAGAGTAAACAAGGCAACATACAACAAAATCAATTATGGTCTCAAATATAGAGAATCCTGTAATAAACAAAAAAACACTAAACTACCAATTTTTAAGCCATAAAGTATTAAGAAAACACCCAAGAAGTAACATTTTTCAAAAATGAGACAAAAAACCTAGTAGATGCTCAAAATAGAGTGCCAGTGTCAAATGTACAACAAAAAAAAAAGACGACAACAAAAAAAGTATGTAGCAAACAAAAATCTAAAAAAAAATATTGTCGACAATTTTCCTCAACAACTGCACTGTAAAAAAGGGAACTAAATATTTTGTGGCACGAAGCTATTTAATACAGTGGTAAATACCATAATGACAAAACACACCACCCCACCACAGCTGAGCGCAACATACCACGAAGCCTGCCAGGCAATCAGGATGATGGCTGCCGCATTAACAGGCATCATGCTACAAAAAGTAGCAGGCTTAATGGAAATGGAAGATGAAATTAAAAAATAAAAAAAATTGCAAAAAAAAGGAGAGAAATGAAAAACTAAAATTTCATGCTTGCAGCCATCAGCACAGCATTAAGTGAGTGCGGATTACTTAAATGTTTTTTAATTGAAAAAAAAATTTTGTATCATCTCGTTTTCTTGCCACAGCGCGAAAAGAATTTTGTGCTTTCATATGCTCTGCAGTTTGTTGCATGTTGTAGCAGCGAGTGTCATAAGTACGTATTAAAGAATTTTCTTTACCAGTTTATTTTTTATATATTTGTTTTTTTTTTTTTTGTTATTGTTTAAAGCGTATGACATTATTGGATAATGAAACTTATTAAATATTTAAGAATGGTAGAGTAGAGTATTTATTTCAATTTTGTACATCTTCCACAGTGGGAGATGTTAAATGCGTAATTGGTGAAGTTCCTATTCTTCGTTAATTTGATTTTAATTGAAATGAAACTTTAAGTGTTGTGAATACAATTTTAATTTTTATCAATTTCTCCTTAACTTTTGTCATAAATTTGGTCTTATTTTAATTTAAAGTTTATACTAAGAGGCATTCATGTGCATATACGGTAGCGGCAATACTACAAGAAGTACAACAATAAAAAAACAACAATGTATTTTAATTGTTGCTTTAGTTCGCCATCAAAATAACAAAAACATTTCTATACCGAAGTAAGAGAAAAGTAGCTCAGCTGTGTTTCAAGGCGAATTGGCGAATTCATTAAAAGGTTGCCGTTAAAGCTTAGCCGACTACTTTTTACTATTTTTTTTTATAATAAAATAACGGTTTGTTTCTGTCAGTGATGTGTATTTACTTACTCCCAAAAAAAACATAATAGCTGTTTTTGACAGTTTCGAGCCTATTAAATTTACTTTTTTCTATGAAATCGCCATCGAGGCTACTTAATATGAATTACCCTTGGTTTATATTTAAGAATATTGACTGGAAAATAATGATAAAGGCAGATAAAGAACCCAGCTAGACGTCAGAAAAATCTTACTTTATGATTATTTTGGTAAAAAAAAATCTAATTTTGAGAGAGTTTCTGCACTAGTCAATCTTTATACAATTGGCAGTGTTGCCAGAAATTTACAAAACCTTCACAGTCCATAACATTAAAAAAAAATAGCTATCGCACAAGCTCTAATGATTACATTTGTACTTCAAGTTGTACAAATAAAATGTCGACGAAAGTGAACAAGAATCATAATAAACAAATGTATTCAGGTTTTCAAGACAAAGTCTTTACAGAAAGAATACGAAAAAATAGTGGAAAGAAAGTAACATGTGATATAAAATTGAAAATAATAATAACAGCAAATTTCGAACCACCAGTGCCACTGGTTAAAGATTGATATTTGACTGTTGGCTGGCAGGCACCGCAGCGGTGCAGAGGTTAGAACTCGAAGAATTTTGATGAAAGAATGTGATGATTCTTGAAACATGTAATTCAACCCAGCTCAGTCAAGAAAATTATCAATACATTTTAATAAAATTCCAAGTTGTAAAATTCCTTCCTTCCTAATTTAATGAAAATTAAGGGGGTAATTTTGTTGTTCACTTCACCTTGCGTTGAGAAAATTTTCATATAAAATTTTTGAAAATTCAAAAAATTTTATATGAAAATTTTTTCAACGCAAAGTGAAGTGAACAACAAAATTACCCCCTTAATTTGATAAATGCAAGCCTAACTAAAAATATCAAAATTTATCATAAATCTTTATGGAGATTCTCTCCGAATTGAAATAAAAATCTTAATTTTAATAAGGAAATTTTTAATTTAAAAAAAATATTTCTTGTGAAAATTCGAAATCATGTTTTTTAACTTTATTTCTTAAAATTGTTTGGAAAAATTCAAAACACTAATAAACAAACATATAAAAATTGGCTTTTAATGCTCCGACATAAAACTAAAAGTTTTTACTCTCTGAAAATGACAAAAAAAAACAACACCTTTTTTATATAATTTTTTTAGTATAAAAATGTCAATTTAAAAATAACATACAATTTAAAGAATTTTTCTCTACGCCACTATAAAAGTAAGAAAAATACCAAACAACACTGCCCATTGGTCTACATTAGCTTTAACATTGTTTATGTTGTTTTTGCAACCGATGACAACAGAAACAAAAGATCTTGAAACTTTCAGCTGATCCTCGTTGCATTCCTGTCTCGTTGTTAAAATCAGTGTTAAGCAACCCCCCAATTTTAAAATTTTCTTTCAAGAGAGAACTATCCGAGAGAGATAAAAAGTCATCGTGGTCACGGAAGTAAAATGTTGCTGCTCTAGATTAACCGTAGAACATACAACCAAAAATACCACCCAGAAACATTACCACTAGAGTTTTTTTTTCCTTACACGAGTTTACTGATTTTTTTTAGTGGAGAATGTTTATTGTTGACGTTTTTGTAAGACTTTGATATTGTTACAAGTAAAACTGTTGCTTATAATTCTTATACGCTTAACAGTTTTATTTGGTTTAATATCTTTAGTTTTTCTAAAATCTTTGGATGAAGTTTCTTGACGATCTGGCCTAAGCAACCATTTCACTGGTGCATAGAAATAGCGTATCCCTTCAATAATAAATTTCAGTGTTTTTATTAAGAATAAAAATTGGGAATAAAGCACGACTAACAAGATCTTTTATATTGAAAATAATGTATTCCCAAAAATTACTTTGATAATTAATTAAAACGTTCACAAAATTTATCCAATAATTTTAGTACCGAACTGAACCGTTTAATGTCACAAAACATGTTACAAGCAAGACTTTTAGTGTTTATAATTCTTATTCGCTTTAGGGTTTTATTTGTATAATATTTTTGGCTTTTCTAAAATCTCTGGAAAAGGTTTCCTGATGAGCTGGCCTAAGCAACCAGTGAAATGCGCATAGAAGCTAGCTTTCCCTCAACAATAAATTTCAGTGTATTTATCAAATATGAAAAACTGGGAATTTAGCACGTCACACGGAAATCGTATTAATAATAAACTCAGCTAAACTTTACGAGTCAGCCTTTATTTAGAGTTCACCACCGGTTGTAGTTGTTGACCAGTAGATTCAAAAACTCTCTAGTCGATTCAAGACCATTCTGTTCGAATTCGAAATAGTACAATTAAATTTAAGGTCTACAATACAGTGAAGCCAATAACAATTTAAACTAATACGACATACATAAATTATAATTTACAAAATTGCTTATAACTTAAACTATAAATAATTCTTAGATAAATCTTATTTCGTAACAATATTTAGTTAAAAAATCTTTGAACAGCCTCTAATTTGTTCATTTCTTTTTTCATAAAAATACTATTTGGTTCACGGATGCCCCGGTTATGTGTTTGCGTTGGTATCTCCTTTGAAAGCTATGGAGCTACTAAAACGCAGAAACCAGCACAAAAAGATTTAAATTGGTTTTGCAGCTGCAAATATTTAAATTCCCTAGTGGACTCACGGGTACCCGCTTATGACTTCTAGAGTTAAAAGAGTTTTTATATGACATTCACGACAAAATATGAATGGACCTCCAAATTTCACTATTAGGGAGAGAGCCAATTATGGATCAATATAGAATTTATATTTCATGACTATTGTGAATAAAAAGCCAACAATGTTTTCTCTGCTTTTCCCAATACATTTTTTATAGAAAAGGGAACAAATTTCAAGGCAATTTTATTTACGATAGACTTAATTTTTTTTTATTTAAAAAAAACATGTTTAAGCGATTTATGCGGGTCCTAAGTTAAAAATCATTTATAGCAGCTATGAAAAATTATGAATCCATCTTAACCGGTGTTTGAAAAAAAACATCAAATATCGCGTTTTAGTGTTCGGCTCGGTAGATTTGTGAAAAACACAAACGCTTATAATGCTTGTGTAGTAAATAAAAAAATGTTGTTTCCCTGTTTGTCATCTTTCGAACACAAAAATAATACTGTTCTTATCCATATCAACAAAAAGTTGAGAACATTTAATTCAGTTCGGTTGTTTTTAAAAAACCACAAACTTCATTGTGTTCGGTTCAGCTCATTTATGCTCGCCTCTTTTGGCTGTTAAATAAAACCAAACATTTTTTACAAAAACAAAATACACATACGAAAAAAACAAAAAAAAGCCAGCCAAATAATTTTACACAAACAAACCATATACACAAAACACACACAAGCTGTTGCAGTAGTTGCTAAAATGTAAAAAAAGAAACATTAAAATATAATGTTTGTCTACAGTGTCACTACAATTGTTCAGTTTTTCAACAAAGAACAGAACACTAAATGATGTTCTGTTTTTCAACGAAGAACAGAACACTAAATAATGTTCGGCTCTTTCTTGAAAATAGTTACGATCAGCATTAAGAGCTGTGTTCGTCTACACAAACACTAAAAGAACAGATATCGTTCCATGGTGTGTGAGCCGAACGGTAAATAATGGTTTGATAATTTCCGAACACTGATCTTAACAAAATATGCAAAAGTAACTTTTGTCTAATTTTTTTTACCGATACAGACAGTTTAAAGCCATGTGCTAGAACTAAAGTTAATTTGAGGAAATTTTTTCATAAGGGTCTGTTAAATATGGACTGCTACTCATATCTAAAAACTAATGGCCAAATCGATTTTAAGTTTCATCAGGTTATTAAACGGATGTTCCCAACTCAAAAAACTGGTAAATCACAATTCATAAGCGATAAGATAATGAAATTATGTTGCACTCATCAACATTTATTGATGTATTTTCCACACACGATTGAGTAGACAATAAAAACAAAGGCACCAATTCAAATTTGCATGAATTAGTTTTCTCTTACTCGTGCATGTTCTTTACAACGTGTACGTACAACTTAATAATCCTTGAAAAGGAAACATTGTAATATCAAACATTTAAAGTCGGTTTAATTCAATAAAATCACATCGAAAATAAGGAAAACGAGAGAAAATGTTGTTTTGTTGTGAATCTTTTCTACTTGCACTTGTTGCAAAAATCTTGAACTTGATGTTGTTGACGTTGACGTCGACGTTGTTGTTGTTAGTTGTGTTGCTGTTTGTTTACTTTTTGCTGTGGGTATTGTTGTTGTATTTTTATTGCCAACATTAAAATCTAGAAATTATTGCCTTTTTTATTGCATTTGTAATCTTCTAAAAAAAAAAAGATTTTCATATCAGTGGAGCGTAGAAAATCTCGTTAGCCCTCTAGTGTATTGTTGCTTACGTTTTTTTTTCAGATTTGCTCTTAAAAAAGACCCTGCACTTGTTTATTAAAAAAAATTAAATTAAATATTGTTGCTGTTTTTGTTGGTGCAATTTAGATTCTTAACATGACAACTTTACGTGTATAGTAACGATTATATTCATAAAACAACATAAAACAGCGTATCATGATGTATAAACGAAAATATTACATACTTTCAAACTTTGGAAGATGAGTCTACTGGAATATATGTATGAATAAATTGATACGAGGGTGCGTTAATAAAGCAACGAAATTCGGATTTTGTGGAGAATGAAATAAATAATCTTTTATGTACATTAAATAAATGACTTTGAAAGCCTGCATAAAGGAAACTATATAAACTTTTAAGAGAAATTGTGGCATTTCTGAACGTGTCCTTGAAAAAGAATAGCAATTCTGTACAAAATTAATATTGACGAAATCGTTTACTTGGAACACAGTTCTCGCCAATTTTTTTTTTTTTTTATTAAACCATTAATCAAAAATAAAATCAGTTTCAATTTAAAATTTAATCAATTGAATCAAACATTTGCTTATCGTCAACTCATTATTTGTTTGGCGCATATGTCAATAAGTCGGCGTAGTGAAAAACGACAAAAAAGGTTTACATGAAGATTTTTGAAAATGTATACGATAGAATGTTTTTTATATTTTATCCGGCATATTTTTAGAAGAACTGAATGAAGTAAGAAGTAAAAAGTATTATATTGATAGTGAAAAATATTATTTTCTAAAAATATTTTAGAAAATTAGCTTTTTGTGCTGCATACGTATACTTAGTGCTATGCATTGAGTAACTTGCTGAAATGAAATTTTTTATATTAACAATTTAAAAAAAAGTCGACATTGATGACTTGTTTTCTTTTATTTGGTTTTATTTTACAAAAACAGTTCCATTTTTAATAAATTTTAACTTTTTAAAGGGTGATTAAATTTTAAGGGCCGAAGTTGTTTTTGAATAAAACACAAATTATTTAGGAAATTATTTTCATTTATTTTTTTTATGATAATATTTGTATGGTTGAATTATGTATGGAACAAAATATCGGCCAAATGGACGCCGCGACCTCGGCGGCACACCTCCATCTGATGGTCCAAATTTTCGATGACGCTGAGGCATAATTGAGGTTCTATGCCGTTAATGTGGCGAATTATCTCATCCTTTAGCTATTGAATTGTTGCTGGCTTATCGACGTACACCCTTTCTTTCAATAAACCCCAAAGAAAGAAGTCCAACGGTGTCAAATCACATGATCTTGGCGGTCAATTGAAATCGCCACCACGTGAGATAACAAGGCCATTGAATTTGTCGTGCAACAAAGCCATTGTTTCTTTAGCTGTGTGGCAAGTCGCACCGTCCTGTTGAACCCACATATCGACCACATCCATATATTCCAATTCGGGCCATAAAAAGTTCGTTATGATCTCACGATAGCCACCCCTAAACTACACCAAACAGTCACTCTTTGTGGGTGCATTGGTTTTTCGACAATCACTCGCCCAAATACGGCAATTCTGCTTATTGGCGAAAACACTGAGGTGAAAATGTGCCTCATCACTGAATCACGAAACTCTACGATATGCATTTTGATTTCAACGCCCATTTTCATAGTAACCCTGAATAACTTTAACGCGTTGCTCGATTGAGTATCTTTCCTTAGTTCAAGTTGAGTAAGTCTGAAATTGAGAAATGTCAAATGAAGTGCAGAAAAAAACATGACGTTTAAGTGGGTTTTACATTTAACCACCCTTCATTAACACGTGTTAATTATTGTATAAAACAATTTTTTACTGTTGTCATATTATTTTGCTTTTGCCCACGGTCCAATTATTACCCTGCAAATCATACAACAACTCAAAAAACAACACCCACTTTGCTTGTGTGATGATATGCAGATGATGAAGATATTAAAAACAATTGCTACAAAAACAATTGCATAAATAAAAAAACACAACTCTACAAAAAATCAGCATTCAGCTTAAGCTACCTTTTTTGCTTGCGGCAATGAATCAAAGCAAGAGTGATATTTACTTTGTAAGTTTTTATATGAAGAATTTGGTGCAATCGCCAAATAGTGGCGTGTAGAGCAAACAAATACTTAAAAAAAAACTATAAAATAGTTGATATGGAGCGGGATGAATGCTTAATATCTCAGAAACCAAAAAAAATAAATACGCGAAACAGGTTTTTGATTTAGAAATGGGGTATTAAAAAAATATATTCCTGAGTCTGAACACAATGTAACTATAATTTATTGCGGTGCGGTTTTTGATACGATTTTGATGTAAAAAACCGCAGTGCAGAACGGCCTGAAATTAAAATCTATTTTATTTTCATTGCTGAACTTCTTATTCTGTCAATTTTTGATACTCTTTCTCTTTTTGATTTTGCCATAGTTTTTGAATAATTGGCGATGTTCACAACATTTTTGTTAACAAAAAACATGATTTTTGACATAAAATATAAAAGTTAAAAAAAAATATAAGCAGAAGAAGAAATATGGACAATAACGAAAGAATCATCAAAGAAGTTAGGAAGTATGACTGTCTCTATAATTTGCAGACGGGAAGTTACAAAAACTTCCAGTATAAAGAAGATTTGTGGTGCAAAATTGGCAAAGATGTTTGCGTACCAGGTTAGTGAATTTCTTTAATTTATCTTAGTTTATTGTCAAACTTTTAATAAATAATTTTTTTTATCTTTTCAGTATTTTGTAAAAAAGACTTGGGGAATTTAAAATGGAGCAGTACTCAATTGAACAACGTCCCCGAATTGCTGAGCTTTATTTTTCAAATCAACGATCCATTGTTTTGACTCAGCGTGCATATCGTCCTTATTTTAATGTGTGGGTTGGACTCTCAGAGTCAACAATAAACCGGCTGGTTGCAAATTTTCGGCAACAAGGGGCAATAAGGAACCTTCCTGGTGCTGGCAGAAGACGAACGGTGCACACAGATGACAATATTGAACTGGTTCATAGCAGTATTCGGAAAGATGGAGAAACATCAACGAAGAGACGATCGACACAACTTGGCCTCTCACGAGCGTCGCTGCAGAGTATTTTGCACACAATAGGAATTTGTCCATACAATATTCAGCTTGTCCAAGAATTGAAACCGACAGATTACTAGCAACGACTTGATTATGCAGTTTTTTTTCCAGCAAAAAGCAAAAGAAAATCATAATTTTATTCATAATTTAATTACGAGCGACGAAGCCCATTTCCAATTAAGTGGGTGCGTTAATTAGCAAAACTGCTACGGAAAATCCGAGGGAAGTTCAACAGCGAGAATTACACCCACCTAAATGTACGGTTTGGTGCGGTGTTTCATCGGAAAGTATAATTGGACCTTATTTTTTGAAAATTAACACGGGGTCGCCATTTCCGTCAATGGTAACAGATATCGGACAATGTTGAAAAATTTTTTGAGGCCAGCCGTAGAAAATCATCCGAAAGTATGGCTCCAAAAGCACAACCTGCAAGGGACACAATGGCTCTTTTACGGGACATCTTTGGTGAACGAATTATTTCGCGTGATTTTTATTGGCCTCCGCGTTCACTGTTTTTTTTTGGGGTTATTTGAAAGGAAGAGTCTTCATTAATAAGCCTAGAACCATCCAACAATTTAAAAGCAATATACGCGACGAAATAAACAACATAACACCTGAAGTTTTGCGAAAGGTTATGGAAAATGTGTTGAAAAGAGCATGAATTTGCGAAGCAGAAAAAGGCCACCAATTGCGAGATATTATTTTTCATAACTTAACTAAAAATATTCCCCATTTATATACTGTATTAAAAAAATTAATAAAAATTATTTCCTAAATAAAAAGTAATAACGAATTCAAACCTTTTCGTTAATTTTGGGCCACCATGTATATGCAAGCAATAGCGTTCGACTTTTAATTTAAAAAATATGGTTACGATATTTCTTCTTTATAGGAAAATTATATAAATTCTAATAAGTTTGTAACTATGTAGCAGAGCATTAGTCTGGATTCTAAAGCCAACAATAAGATCGTAAATTCTTTAGGAAAATTTTAAAATTCAAGTAAGAACCCTCGTATTTAAAACCAAACATCATGTATTGCATGCAGGTATCATTTGGATGGCTGGACGAATAGATGGATGGATGGATGGATGGATGTTTGTATAAACCATAACTTATATTTACTACCTGTTTCATAAAATATTACAATTACAATTATTTTGTTGTGTGTATTTTATCTTTACTTTTCGCTTTTAATACAAGTTGGTTTGTTCTAATGATTTCTTCCTGTCGATGATCTCAAATGACAACGTCATCATCAAAATTGTCGTTATTATCGTCATCAGAAAACGCTCTTCTTCTTTACAATCTATACAAAATTCTAACTTCTCTAGTTACCAGGGTTTTTGGTGTTCTTCATCGGAACTCTTTCCCTTGTTTTTTTTGTTGTACCCAAAGCATCAGCATTATCAGCAGCTGCGACCGTAACATAAGCAAATCTGCGGCAGCACTAGCAGAGTCCATGTCGTCTGGCAACTATTTGCAACTGCAATCTATCTGCTCACGCTAGCTTTTTATTATTGTGACAAAGACATGTCTTTTACATGTTTTGGCATGTGTATTTTACACATTCGAAAATTCTCCAGGTACTTAAATACACTTTAATAACATTTCATTTCAAATTCTTTCAGTTCGTTTTGCTGACTGACTTTATTACATGATCCTACTTTACATTATGCGTTACTTTTCTTTTTATTGTGGGGTTGGTTAAATATGTGAGGGGAACGGTATTGTTTTAGTATAAGGAATTATGTTCGTGATTACTTTATTACCTTTGGGAAATCTTAAGAAAGCACAAAAAATTAAATGCCAAAGTTTCTTTTATAGTTACCTTTTTATTGTCAATAATTACTTGATTGCTACTATTCTATATCTTATATCTTTCCTGCGGTTACTTTGTAAAGGATTAAAGTCCCAGTTAGCTAACAGTAACAGTAATGTAACCGTACAGTAAAGAAGTAAGAAAAATCAATTTAGTTACAACTTACTGCTAACTATAATCGTTCTTATTACTTAACAAACAACAAAATTAACCAGCAGCAGATTTGCACCGTTACACAGAAAGAAAAAGTACAAAATTCTTAAACCAAGTAAAAAAAGATTAAACTTTTCGTTTGTAGTGCCACTCTGAGAGTAAAATTACAAAGTAAGCGTTTTAATCTCATTTAACTTATCAAAGTTTGTTGCAGACACCACAACAACACCATACAAGTAGTTTAAAAAAAAACGATTTGCTTGTTGTGTGTAGAAACAACAAAAACACATTATTTTCATGTTTAAAAAGTAAAATTGACAGCAAGAGTTCTCATTTTGTTTATATTTTTAGTTAAATATGTTCATTAAGTTTTCAAAGTAAACCCCATATCGGGAATGATGCTTATGTTTAATAATTGAAATTCTGTAAGGTGTAAAACGGGTAAGTAAATCAATCATAATAAAATTCTCCTTCTAGTTCAATGATGGAAAATTAAAATATTTTGATGGGACTGACCTACTGAAAAAAAATATAATTGATATATATCGCCGATATTTTAAATACCGATATATCGATGTATCGATATTGAAATACGACTATCGAATTCGATATTTTTTAAAGTCAGTCTTCATTAAGAACTCAAAATTTTAGCCGTTTTTCAAACAATATGTTTTTAAGAATTATAATCATTGCATGCATCATATGTTTTTCTAACAAATATGAAGATCTGAAATAATTGGCATTTATAAGAAACAGTGCCGGATACAAGAAGCAGATTGTCTGAAGTGCACATAAAACAGAGAGTGCTCCTGATGTCCATATCTGATGATTACTGGTTTGACTAAAACCAGTTGGTACTTTTGGGGTCCAGTTCAAATTTTAAGGAAAGTTGGTACTTCCATGACTTATTTACTTCCATTTAAATTTTTCGTAATTTATTTTTTTTTCTTATGGTTTTTTTGTATTCTTTCCTTTTGTTTTTGTTATAATTGAATTTTTTGTTTTGATTAAATTTTTTTGTTTTATTAATTTTTTAAAATAAAATTAAACAATAAAAAGTAACAATGTATTTACATATAATTAATTTGTTCATACATATGTTTGTACAAAGGTATACTGAATTTTTTAATTTGGTAATAGTTTCAGCAAAATACGTTCGATATATCGATATATCGATATTTTTGAAATAATAAATATCGATACTCTAAAAAAATATCGATTCGATATGTATCGATATATTTTTTCAACTTGCCCATCCCTAGACTGAAGAGTACATTATTCAACATTTTGGTACAAATTTTTTTTTGTTGAAAACTTAAAAATAAAAAACAAAAATACAAAATTTTTTTTGCTCATTTCTCAGCCATTTACGGACCGAGCTGTGTAAATTTCAACAGCAAATTTCTGATGAGGATATCTGACATTAAAATATAATAACAAGCAGTGATAAAATAAATAAATTTGTCAGCAGCGTTGTGAAGTCGGAGTCAAAGTACCCAAAAAAAAATTCGCGACTCCGACTCCAAAATTTTTCGGCATAAAAAATAAAAAAAATAAAAATACTTCGAAATTTGCGATGCTAAACCTTATATTACTAAATCCTTTTCTTGCTATATTTAGCAATTAAAAAGATGCAGCGTAAAAAAAGAGTTAAAAGTAAAATAAGGACTAGTCTCATATACATTTAGCATTTAGGTTAGATTAGATTAGGAGACAGAGTTTGAATTTGAGCGGTTGGAGTCGGAGTTAGTACTTTTTGTGGCCGACTCCACAACCGGTTTTCAATTTAAAAAAAAACTATCAACGCTTAATTTCTAAAAAAAGAAGCACAACTAGGAAAGGGTACTAAGATGGACGTGGGATACCGTGGTATTTTTTAAAGTAAAAGTACTGAAAATAGTCCCATAGTACTGAATTTTCCATCACTGTTCTAGTTCCACTTTTGGTTTATTTCAAGTACGAATTCGGTATTGAATATGGATAAGTTACGTATTTCACGGTTGAAAATCCGTACTTGAATCAATCTTTCTGTACTTAAGTCAAGAAAATTCGTACTCACCGCACTATTAGTACTGCTTCGGGTTGATTTGACTACGTATGGATTGATTTTTCTTTTGAGGTTATTGCTACTTTCAGCTAACTGGGACTTCTCCTTACTGAGCTACCTAAACAGGAGCGGCAAGCGTTTTTTTTTAAGCATGAAAATTCTATTGCCAATACATTTTCAATAAAATAAAACGACCAAGCGATTTATCAAATAAGATTTCCCAGCCGGGTGGTGTTAAATTCGTGTTCTAAAGGTATGTTTCGTATAAACTGTGTAAAAATTAAAAGTTTTGACAGACGCTTGCCGCTCTTATTTAGGTAGATCAGTTAGTTTTTCAGTAATTAGGGTGTTCAGAATCCAAGTCGGAATTGTTATTTATCAGAATTGAAAATCGATTCTGTTTCGAGTTGGTGTCATGAAATCATCTTGATTCCATTGACCCTGAAGCTGTAACGAGAGTCCCAAAGATGTACTTATTAGAATTTACAGATTTATCGATTTTTAATTTTTTGTAAATTTTTTTTATTTTTTTTTTTTTTGTACATGATAACTAATTTGACTAATCATACAAATGATCGCAATATAAAGAAGCGATTTTAGATGCGATATGACGATTTTTATAAAACATTTTTGGTTAAATGTTTTTGGTTTAAGATTTGATTTTAATAATGAAAACGTTTTTTTAAGGTGAATTCGAGTTTTTGTTAGCTCCGTTTTTAAATAAATAAAAAAACTTTTTAGTATTAATTAACCTAAATTATGTAATTCCTTCTCTCTTGCATTACTTTGTAATGAGTGGCTTTTGTGCACAAGTTATTGTCCTGCATTCGAATAACTCTGCGTTTTTTTTTATTTGGAATTTTGCTTAAAAGTATAAGTGGTGATTTCCAAATTATTTTTTTTGGGAATTTTAGTAACTTTCTTTTAAAATATTATGGCTAAATGTTCCATGTATGTGTATCCACTCTTCCCTCCTCATTAACTTTAATTACCCCAATTAACTCTCGTCATCATTAAGTTTGAATTGTGTGGTGGTTTTGTTTTCTAAAATTCTATTACCATCCGCTAATTATGAAATGCATTCAATTTTAAAATTTGTGTTAATTTTTTTCACAAAAAAAGAAAAAAAAATAGACTTTTGGCAAACATCATTAATATTGTACGAAGTTAATAATTTTTATAAAAGAAATGTTAATTTTTTTTCTTCAAATTAGTTTTTTTCTTTTAATGCAACAAAGTGTTAAATATTTAATTATTTATTGATTTAAATGATTTTAACAAACATATCTCATGTTTTTTGGAAATAACATTGCGATTTGCTGTTAAATTAAAAACAAACGATTATTGTTAATTGCCATTTAAAAAAATTCATTTTTAAAATAAACATTTATTTTAAATTAAATGGTTTTAACTCGAATGTTTTTTTAGCTAAAAAACTAATTACGATTTGTCTTAATATTCATTCAAACATAAAAGTTTTTGTATGTTTTTACACGTTTTTAAATTTAAATTAAGTTAATAAATTTCTAAGTTTATGGGTGTTGATTTTATTTGGCTAAAACGCCAAAACATAATCAGCATAATTTATCGGCTTCTTTGAACTTCTAGACTGAATATAAATAAAAAAAAAATAAAATTATGATTTTATGGATTTATTATTTAATCTTTCAAGAACACAAAAATAACGTGCAAGTTTGTAGACTTGTGGCCATTTTCTCAATGTATCGACAAACTGTCTGTTACTAAATGTCAACATAAATTAGACCGATAAACTGTCCGTTAACGATTTTGGGTTTCTCAGTATACCGGCAAAAAACATTGTTTTCAGTTGGCAGCACCTCTCAAAATACATGTAAAAGTTAGGAGTCAGCTGATTGAATTTATTAAAACGGCAAATAAAAGGAAAATAAATAATTGGCAGAGCTGCTTAGATTTGCGACAAAATAGAAACAAATGAGACATTGAGAAAACCAAATTTCTTTAATGTGCATTTCTTCGTTAGGTGGAATAGATAATCGTGTAATGAGAAAACGGCCATTGGAATGAATTTAGAGTTTACAATATCTGGCATGATTGACACTAGGGGTTCTTCAAAAGATCCATTATATTGTGAAAACCAAGGACCTAATGCTGAAAGCATAAAGAGTACACCAATATACTCCGATTTACTTGGCTTCCTTCAACCGTATCTATTGTTTTTTTGTATATTTTAAACAAATATAAAAAGCAACTTTTATATTTTAGATTAAAAAAAAAAAATTAAAAAAATAATTATTAAACCCCTATTTTTTACCAATTTAAATGGTGAAAAGAAAGTGGATTTTTAGTAAAAAAAAAAGTTGGAAAAATGTGAAAAGGATTTCTGGCAAAATAAAAATGTGATTTTTTGGTGGAAAAAAACAATTTTTCTCAAAATTAAAAAAAAGTGACTTGTGTTGAAAAAAAAAATAGTTAACCAAAGAGACTCTGCTAAAAAAAAGGACTTTTTAAAGGGTGTTTTTTTGGCATATAGAACTTACAATGGATGTAATTTTAATGCCAGATGGATTTTTGTTCGTATACTTTGGCAAATCACCATGCAACATTATTACCAAATTTATTTATAAAATTCAAGTTTACGGTGCGCATAATCTTCCATCTGAGCAACCAATACGCAATACTTTGGATCGATTCAGGACTTTTGGATAATATTTATCCAAATCGAGCCCGTATCATACGTAAAGAAGAAGTCATCGCGTCTGTATACGTGAGTGGGACAGAGAACTTGATTTAATAAAATAAAAAAAACCTTTTTTTTAAACCAAAACTAAAGAAAAGTGTAAACAACAATTTAATTTAATCAAAAACAAAATATTCAAGCAAAAAAAATTAATTATACATAGAAATAAATAACTTGACTTCAAACCAAAAGAATGTTAAATAAGTACCAAGTCAATATTTTGCTAGCATCAGCTTGCTCCTTGGAAGTAGTTGCATTTGTCTCATTTGTTGCATTTGTTTCCTCTTTTTTACTTGAAGAGCAGTTTGTATTTTATTTCTTACTCTATCCTTCTTCGTTTGGATGAAGTTTTAAAATTTTTAATGTTTTCCTTTAGAATTTGTAGTGTTTCACATAATATTAAGGGGCCTGTCTTTTCAATTTTGCTTTCTTGTGCAACCACCGTCGCAGCTTTAGAAACTCTTGGCGGTGATTCTGATATCTGCTGACTGAGTACAACAAGGTTCTGCAGCCGAAGACCAAAGCAGCGTCCGATCATTTATATGATCTAGGGAAGTTAAATAGTTTTGTTTATAGGTACCACCACCGGTTTCTTGAAGGCTTTTGTTATTTTCTGAAATTTATTTTTGTCCTACATTTCAAATCTTCCCATGTCTGTAAAAATATGTAATATTTTCAAAACCAATTCAAACTATGGTTGTTTTCTGCCTTTAATTATAATGTGGGATAAAACTTCCCGCCTTGAATAGAATAAATGGACCAATGACGCTTAGTTTTAGGCCTTTTATTGTCCATTACTCGCCCATTGAAAATTGATTTGCTCCAAACACTGGTGCACCTTTCGCCATCTTAGGACGTTCCTCCATTTATTCGCCTAATGTAAGCAATATGTCACTCATTTATTTCTCTCAAGAAGCGTTTTCGAGATAGTCGCGAAAATCATGTTTTTCTGCAGTTGTTTTAGCTCGTTATTTTGAAAATTGAATTGTTCATCTGAATTGTAAAAACTATTGAATAAAAATTTACTGTGCTACAGGCCATTCGATTTTAAAAAAATCATTTTTTTATGTTTTTCAATATTAAACGTTTTCAGTCTCTCCATTAAGGCATTTTTTTCAAATTAAAAGGCTTGTAATTCAGTGAATTTTTATCTGATCAACACACTATAAAGAAAGGAGGGTAAACATATTTATTCGAAATTTTGGAAATATAATATTAATCCAGACAAACACGATTTTTGCGAATAATTCGAAAACGATTATGAGAGAAATAAATGAGTGCAATATTTGAGTTTACCCGCCCCATTAAGCTTAAAAAAAATCTAATTTTTAAGTCTAATTTGTTGTGGCGTATTGTAATCAAAAAAAAATTACCAATTGTTCTCTATATTTATTTATAATTTATTTAAATTACCCTTAAATATTTCTTGTTTGTTATAAATACCATGATTCGACAACAAAACAACAAGTGAGTGGATTTGACATTTGTTTTCGTAATGTCGACAATACCTTCGATATTAATAAACCGCTTTTTGTATGAGAGTACTTGTGTTTTCTTTCGAGTTGTCGTCTAAACGAATGTTGGTATAGAATAAAGTAAGTTGAACCCAAAATAGTTTTCGATTGCTTAGTCGTTCTTGAACAGGCCATTAATTTTTTTTTCTAATATTTTAAGTAATGAAAATAAAAAGTTTTTTCGAGCTCGAGGCCAATTATTTTAAAAAGATAAATATATTATTTATTAAATTATTTGTTCCAATATTTCGATATCCTTCGGATATCATTATCAAGGAATGAGTTACAGGTTTATTTGCAAGAGACTTATTACTGTCTCTACATTTAATATCGAATGTAGAGACAGTAATAAGTCTCTTGCAAATATACCTGTAACTCATTCCTTGATAATGATATCCGAAGGATATCGAAATATTGGAACAAATAATTTAATAAATAATATATTTATCTTTTTAAAATAATTGGCCTCGAGCTCGAAAAAACTTTTTATTTTAATTAAAGAAAGGTCGAAGAAATAATAAGATTTAATTTAATTTTAAGTAATGTTTAAAAGAAAATTTTGATTTTATTTCGTAAATGTATAAAAAAATCTGCACTCAGCGTACATTTATTTTTTTTTCGTGTATGAAATCGAAAACGATTCAGTTTTTAAAATTTATTTTACAAAATAAGTTTTTCGGCAAAGATCCGATTATTGATCACTTCTGGTAAGGAAAATGTGCGAAAATCTAAGATTTCTTTGGAAACAATTTTTTAATGTTTTCAATCTAATGTATCGCAATCGTATTGCGATTTTAAAATTTGTTAAAAATTCCAAGAAAAATCTTATTAAACGCGTTTTAGATATCGCCAAAATAATCGCCAATTTTATTTTAATTTGCCAAAAAATCGTCATGTCGCCAAACACAAAGTTGAGTCGCCAAATAGGTTTATAAATCGCCACGTTTGGCGAAAAATCGGCACATCTGACAGCCCTGCTTTGTAGGTGAAAGGTAAAAAAGCTCTTTTTTTGGTTTTGGGTCTTAATTTTTTTTTTTTTATTAAATAAAAGATATAATTTGAAAAAATTTTTGATACCGGGAATCTTTTGATTCTGATAGGTTTCGATTCCAAAAAGCTTTTAACACAAAAGCTTTTCAATAATAGTTATTAAATTTTTATCATTTTTGTATAATCCTTAAAAAAATTTCTTGACAGAAAAATTTTACTTAAGCTTTTTTCTTTTTTTTGGTGAAAAAAATTTTTTTTTTAAAGCTTTCTGATAGTGGGGCAGTGCTGGGTTCATACAAAATTTTAACAAAATGTAAACTATTTCGGGATTAAAACCCCTTTTGATATTTTTCTAGTTTTATTTATTTCGTTTTATTTACGACAGCATTTTAAGAGTTCCATTGTTATGAATACAAGTGCATTATTTTATTTTGCTTTACATTCTCTACATATTTTCAGTTATTTATTCTATTCTAGGATGGTATTTAAAAAGGCAAAGAATTCGAAAAACCTGATCAAGATATGTAAAGTTATTTATAGCAGTGATTGGTTTAAATATAGAACCCAACAGATCAACTGCAACTTGAACATTAGCTACAAAATACAAGCCCCTCTAGAGCATCTGTGTGGTGGATTGGAATGGAATGAAATGGCAGTAGCCAACAACCACATTTCAAGGTTTCATTATGCCCATCATCAACTTCAACAAATATTAAACCAAAGATTCTGGCTTCAACGCTTCTTGCACTTTGTTTTTTTCTTTTTTTTTTTGTTTTTTTGCTCATTAGGATCGAAAGATTTTAGTTTTTTGTTTTAAGAAGATTATAACACTTGTTGCTTGACGCAGGCTTGCTTACAACAAATGTGTGCAATGAAAAAGTCCTGCCTGCCCTGGCTACAAAAGTGAGAAGACAAGAAAACAAACCATTAATGAAATCACGTAATACAGTGTAGAAGATGCCATCCATGATTCCATATGATTGCAGCAAAAATAAATATTTCTTCATACATGTTTGATGATGATGATGATGATGTTGAAGATGTTGTTGCTACATAAGGAAATGAAGGAAAAAGTATTTTTTTTTTCTTTTGTACTTATTTAACGTATCACCAGGGTTTAAAAATAGAATTCCTGCCAGAAGTTTAAGAAACCCTAGAAAAGGGAATCGGTTTTTATTTATTTATTTTTTTTTATAAGATAAGAAAATGTATGTGTTAATGGTTTTAAATTTGCACTACGAAAAGTTAAGCATAAGAAATAGATGGCTGCTTAATAAACGAAAATATTTAAAAACTGATGCTTTAACTACTGCTTTTCTTTTAAATCCCTTTTAGTTAAAACTCATTACAACATTTCCTAATGAATTCAAAAATTTATTGGATTTCTTAAAGAAATTACCAACTATAGTCACATTATTTATCTCTTAAATAAAAAACTAAATACAACATTACCAATTAAGTGTAATAATTAAAAAATTAATAAAGAGAAAAAATAATCGTAGACAAAAAAAAAGATGAAAAAAAACAACATCATCATTTAAACATTCCAATATAGAAAGTAAAAACAAGTAAAAGTAAATCATTTCAATTTTAAGTATCTGTAGCAACAGCAGGCAGTATCTGAAATCTAAATATTCTATAGCAACGACAGCGACAGCGACAGCAACAGCATGTAGCAACATATTGTTAAAAAAAAACAACATACAGACACATGACCCGCTCGTTCTCTATTTATCTTAATATTGTTTATGTTTTTATCTATTGCTACTTCAAGGCATTCAGAGCCTCAAATAAAAGCCAAATCGAGACAATACCCAGCGAAATTTTTAATTTAAAGTTTCACAACAACTTGTACAACTAAGCAACTAACAACTTTCTAAGAGAATTGCCTATCAAATCTTATTTTTTAAGAGTCACATATACAATTACAAATTATACTCTCACCGAACAGTAGAAACCCTGCCGCTAACTAGTAACTAAGTTTTTGAACTAGTTTATTACTAGTTGTAAAATGTCGAGAAATTAAAAACTTTCGACTGCGCTGCTTTATACTTGACGCCATTTGTTGTTGAAACTTCACTACAAAAGTTGGTAAAAAAAACAGTTTAAATACTTATTTGGTGTAGCAACAACAACAACTCTACAAAAGTAGATAGAAAAAAAAAACAATTTACTTGTCTGTTGTACAACAACAACACTAGAAAAGAAGAAAAATATAAATTTTTGGTTGGTTTTAAAGTTGACAAAATATTTTAATTTTTATAACATAAATTAAGAGAATTTAAATTCCCGTATTCTTTTTGTTTAAATTTTTTATTTTAATACATCAAATTCTTCAACGTAGAATGATGACGAAAACCATACCGGGGCTCTGCTAGTTTCTTATAATTCTCTGTAATCAAAGGGATTTCCAGGGCTGCCAGGTTCTTTTTTCCTTGCCCCCAAAAAATTAAAAAACATCTCCAAAAATCCCCAAATTGAAAAACAAACCTTAAAAAATAAAAATTTTTTTTTTTTGTATGACCAAATTTTAAATTTTTTTTAAAAACTAGTAAGTGAAATTTTAATAAGAAATCCCCAACAATCCCAAAATAAAAATTTTTAGTCAAAAAATAATTTTATTTTGTTTGTAGCGACTGGTTTTGGCATTTTTTTAAAATCGTTTTTATGCGATTCCAGTGAGGAATTACAAGCAGAACAATATGCTGTTATTGAAGACGAGTGAGCCAATTTATAAAAATTCGAAGCTTGTTTAATCGGTTTTAGCCATCCTTATAATCGACATAACTGCTTACCAATAGCCTAGCATTCTTTTTCCCAAACTTTATTACATGTTTTGTATTTCATATTTACTTCTTTTTGGGGAAGACATACATATTTTATATTTAGATTCTATTTTTTTTTTTTTTTTTTAACACTCACTCAAGAGAAATAGCATAAGTTTATAAAGTACCTTTTACACACATCACAAAAATGGTAATCTTAATTAGGACCTTTTACACTGTATAAGAGTAAGATTAAAGTATTGCTACTTTTTTTCATATTTTATATACGAAACGAAGAAAAATAAGCGTTAATAATAAAAGAAGGGACAATATATTAAAAAAGTGTAAAATTCCCAAAAAATCCCCGAATTTTTATTTAAATTCCCAAAAAAATCCCCAAATGACTTTATTATTTTATATTATTTTATGAAAAAACAGCTGACTGTTAATGCTTTGCCTGTTGTTGTTGTATTTTTGTGATATTCAGGCCACCTTGCTAAAATATTACAATGGAAACTTAAGTTGAAATTAAGTGTACCACATCGGTGACTTAAGTTTGATTTAAGTTTTTAGTGAAGAAAAGAATTTTGTATTTAAATCGATTTTAAAAATAAATGTGTTTTGATATCAATCCTGAAAACTGGGCATAAGTCTAATTACAATTTTTAAAAAGCTTTTTACTTTAAAAGTCTTAAGTTCAATTTTACGTATTGTACAATTATAACGCCAATGTGTATGTGATATTCGAAAGTGCCGCAATATATTGGCAACAATCAAAAGACTTTTGATTTTTATTGCACAACGAAAAAAGTGAATTGTTCTATATTACTTATTAATTGACCTTTTTCTTGAATTTGTTAATTTTTTCTTAGAATTTATCTAAACAGGCTTTCAAGGTCATTTGTATTTAAATAAGAGATTATTTATTTATATTTTCATCCTACGTTTCGTTGGTATTTTCCAACTTCATCTGGGATTTTCATTTTATTAAATATTCAATCCTTGTTAGATTTACATTTTATAATAAAAAACACACAAGTTTTACAACATAAAACACGAAGTTGTTTAAAATTAATTGAAAAAAATAAAAATAAAAAAATAATTAAAATCACAGGTTGTTACAGTTGAACTGTGTTGGCAACATTGTACAATGCCGTTTTTGTCATTCCTATAGGTTATGTTCACCTTTTTATTGAATGAATTTAACCATTGTGCAACTTTTTGCATAACATATAGGACAAAATGGAAATAATATGGCGAATATCATACACAATAATACTGCATGTGTATGGGCCGCTTTATTCCTTCAATATTTTCCATGAATAAGACCATTCATGTATGAAAGCTTTGCGAATAGTAACTTGACTTAGAATACACCTTCGAATTAATATGAAAGTTCATGGACATTGCAATTTAATTTTGCCTTGTACATATTCAGTTTTTAGTCGACATTTGTACGTTAAACGGCCAATTTCACGATGTTCAGGTAAGCTACTGCGTATTTCGATTAGAAAAATACAATTTTTCGTTAACTGATAATTTTAGTATGTATTATTTAATAGTAAAAAAAACTTGATGAAATTGAACGTAAAATGATATCAATTAACTAATTTGTTATGAAATTGAGGACCTTTTAAATTGATTTATTAGATTTTCAATATTTTATTTTTTAATCCCTAATTTAATATTTTCTGATCTAAACAGAAACATCTCATTTTCAAATATGAAATTAATAATTTCCTTTCAACTAAAATGATTTCTACTGGACTATAGTGCTGGGATACTATCGATATTTGTCAATGGTTTAAATTTCACTATCGATACTATTGATATTGCTATCGACTGAATGTTTGTTCTTTCGTAGGAAAACTTTAACTAATTTTTCATCAGGCTATATATAGTTCGTTGTTCTTATCACTTTTTGCTGACATTAAATCCCCAACTTTGAGGATAAATCCCCAAGTCTAACAGCATGATGTAACGGGAAAATAATGCAATATTCTCTCTCTCCCTCTCTCTCTATATATATCAGTGTTGCCATTAGGTATATTTCGTATCTTTTAATGACTTCAGGTACCATATATAATCCTGACATTTTTCGTATCTTTTGAATCTGTACGCAAAATGTACAGAAATAAAATATTAAGCTTTGGTTTAACAGTGACATGACCGCTGAGTATTGGGAAAAAGTGTTTTTTTATATTATAAAACATTTGCTGCGAAACATTTGAGTTTAATGATGAAAGGGGAAAGACGAATGGAGAAGTGTTCTTTGTTTTATGTACAAGCAGTTTTCATGAGTTTGCTATTGACAATAAAAGAAAAGGTATACAAAGTGATATATTGCTGCGAAATACAAGTTTTATTGCATGGACACGAATGCAGTTTCAAAAGAGAATTGAAGAAAGTGTCTGCCGCAAATGTTTCATAATATGGATTAGGACTAATGAGCCGACGTTTAAAAATTTGAAAAAAGTAGTTTGTTTAATATTTGTACTTCCATTTTGTAATACATGTGCGAAGAGAATGTTTAATGTTTGTTTTTATTAGTATTTATACTGTAAATAAAGCAACTAGTTTTAAACTATTTTAAAAAGGTTAATACCAACCAGTATTTTTCTAGCTAAATACTAGTAACTATGTCTGCAGTGAACTTAGACCTTCCGGCCGTTGCACACTGGGAAATGAGGCCAATTTAGCGGCGAAAAATCCATATCTTCTAAACTAGTATTATGATCCACATAAAATTTATGGATAAATTATAGGCAAGCAGGTCAGATCGGCTATAAGCTCCGTATAAAATTAGGCAGATTTGTTTTAATACAGTAAGCGCTAAATAAATATTTTGAGTCGGCGGCATATACATATGAATGTATTCCGTATGTGATATTTTAAGCACAGTATATATTGTCAGATAAAAACTCTCTTGACAATAAGATCCTTTTGATAACTGTA
The DNA here is from genome assembly GCA_949318255.1 of Pollenia labialis. NCBI lineage: Eukaryota > Metazoa > Arthropoda > Insecta > Diptera > Polleniidae > Pollenia > Pollenia labialis. Next base: position 159,625,088 of record OX439139.1, on the reverse strand, counting down.
TCAATTTTATTTCTTTAATTACACTAGCCAACAAGGTTTCGGAATGGCGCTACCAAATATCTTTCCTTTGCTAATTTGGTGGGCTGATTTCGAATCTGCAATTGGTGTTTCTCTATCACGCCAGGTTTTCGTGATACAAAAAATGTTTTTATTCGCTTCTTACATAAAAAATCACTACTTTACTTGAAAATCAATGAATTTTCAAAAGTGATTGGCGTTATTTGAACGTCGTTTGTATTTTGTTGGTTCGGTTTCACGTATTAGAGTCCAGCAATAGTCTCCCAGCATGCTTTTGTCTCAAAATCCTTGATAAATTCTTTTAACTTTCATTAAATCTTGCTGAGCACGCTCCCCATGTTCGCGCTGACTGCACTTAGTTTTTTTTTTGGAAAAATATCTAAATGTGAATGAAGAGTATGCAAAACATTGTCCTTGTCCACGGTTTAACCAAATTTTTGATTGCAAAACCAAAATATTGTAAGTATGCATATTTTAATATATTTTAACATATTTGTGTGAACCATCCCTAAATTTCGCGGGGTCAACGTTGTACAATTGTAAGATCCGATTTTGACAGCGCGTTTAATAGTGAAGTTGGCAGCAATTGTTAATAAATAGGTGGGTTTTCTCTTCTTTTTATTTATATTACGTGGGTTTTATTAACCAAAAAAGTTAACACTACTGTTTGTGGCACAACGTTGACGATCTTGTTTAGGTATGACATATCAGCGTAAAAGCAAAGCGGAAGAAAACGTTCTGCTTTCCGCCCTTGTTTAGGTACGGCTGCAACCAAATATTCACCACACGCAAAGCAAAAATAGCTTGAATCAGTAACACACGATCTCCCTGGTGACATGCTTAAACGATTGTGAAATTATAGTGTTAGTATTGACTGTTTCACAGTATTGCCAGCATGCAATAAAATATGAACAAGAAGTGATGACCCAATTTGTATGCCGTTTTCAAATTCAGCGGACCCAGATTAGTTAAAAAACATGCTTCGTTTCTGCAGTAAATTTTTTTTTCCAAGTTTGTAGACCAGTGTTATATTTTTGTTGCTATTAAAAATACGTTAAGACTTGCAAAATTACGCTGCAAATACCCAATTTTTAATTTTGATAAATACACTGAAATTTATTGTTGAGGGAAAGCTAGTTTCTATGTGCATTTCACTGGTTGATTAGGCCAAATCTTCAGGAAAAGATTTTTTAAAAGCCAAAAATATTATCTATGTATATACATATAATTAGGCTGAGGCAAAACAGTTAAGAATACTTTTCTCCTCTGTTTGCCCAGCGACTAGAATTAAAAATACACCATTTGAAAGGTATTTACTGCCAAAAGTGCACAATATATATTTTATTAAATATTGAAATATTGAATATAATTTTCATATATATATAGGCATTTAAATTTGATACTAACACATATGTATGCAAAACAAATTAATAAAAATTTTGTTTTTTTTTCAATTAGCAAATATGTAATAAAAAAATAGGGTGGTCGATAACTCGACATTTTCAAGAAATTGGTTTTTGAATATTTCGATTATATAAATCTTTTGTATAAATCGGCATAGGCAAACCAGTTAAGAACGATATCTTTCTTTGTTTGTCAACCGCTCACGTGGAACATAACATATGAACCAGAGGTTTTTCCGTCTCCGAATCGGTCCACTATATTTTTTTTATATTAAAAAAATGTATAGCCGAATTTGGACCATTAGGCAAACACTTGTACAAGTGAAACCTTAAAGCGAATAAGGATTATAAACACTCAAAACACCAACAATTAACAGTGAGTTTATCTTTTCTTACATTCACCCTACACTTGGTTGGCTTTTCTCCGACTCGAATTGTAGTTGTAAGCGGGTAAAAAGAAAAACAAAATTAAAAAACGAATTTCTTCTTTTTATTATTTTCGTAAGAAAACAACACCAAAAAAAAAACAAATTGCTATTTCAGTTTTTTTTGCACGGTCACCTTCAAATTTAAATACAAAATTTATTATTAATAAGATTTCTTTAATATCGTGTTCATCAATGCCCCTTAAATGAGTTTTACGCAATAAATGACATTATTGAGCTCAATTATCCATATACAATTGCAATTTAGTTAATTCTCAATAAATAAGAAATTGATTTAAATATTGAGTAAAATTAATATGCGACCCTGTCACAAGTGTGTTTAGTGAGCAAAACACAACTTACTAAACAAAGTGTTTTGACATTTGCAACTGAAATTACAACAAAACAAAGGCCCATCCATTAGGTCTGCGTTAGCTAAATTGTGTTTACGCCCTGCAGGGAATGCCAATAGTAAAACTGAAGTGAATATATTGTGACATTGTACTACTGACAACGTGTGCCACAGCCAATGTAATCTTCTATTGACATTAAGCATTAGCTTGTCATTGCAAATTCACCAGTAGGCCGTAGCACTACTGACTAGCTAGTTTTTTTGAGATCACATGGTGACATTGGAACCAAAGATTAACAATACAGTAAAGAACAACTGTTAACAAATTATCGACCTATTGACTGATCAGCATAAAACAAAAACAAACTATTAACGACTTCGTTGCCAATGTCCCTAGAAATGCACTAGAACTATTGTCTGTAACGTAACTCTACTCGCCCAACAAAGTAAACTTGTCGACATTTTATTTGGTGCAATTGTCGCTACAGAAAAGAATGGTGACATAGATATTTATTGTTCTACGCTGACTACAGGGTGTGAACAGAAAGATAATTATGTCAATAAAACGAATATTGACTTAATAAAAAAGGTATGTATATCTGAGCACCGTAAAAGGGTCTTTATGGTTAATTCGCGTTCTAGTGCGAAATTCCCTATAATTTCCGAAGTCTTTATTTATTGATTCCATTGCTTCATCTGAAAAAATTCCGATGAACATGGATGCGTTTTTTTTATATTTAAGCAACATAAATTATGAATTTATAGGCTGGAAGGCATGCTGTACCAAATAAAATGCATTCAAGATTTTGTATTATTGTATTTCAAAGCATTGAAAACTTCTACTCTCCACAGCTAATTTTTCAATCAGTATTAAGGCTCAGTTAGCCGGGGATAACAGTAACGTTGCAAATCAGCTGATTCATGTTGTTGTATGTTAAGCAATTAGAACGATTATAGTTAGCACTAAGATGGAACGTTTAAATCTGTAAGAAATAGATTGGTCTTACGTTTTTACGGTAAGGTTACTGTTACTGTTACTCCCGGCTAACTGAGCCTTTACTCTTTAAAATCTATAAAAAGGTTCAACAAACATTTTAGGGTTTATGTATCTCCTCAATCTTTAGGATTTTTAAGACAAGATTTTTTTCTGTATAAACGCTGAAATAAAACTTTAAGGAGAAAAATAAATAAAAGTGCGCTTAAATTGAGACATCCTTTGTAAAAATAATTAGTAATTGCTGTAAAAAAGTAAGTTGGCTTAAAGACAAATCTCATTACAATATAAGTATACGTAAATATGTAAGAAAAATGTTTGCTGGGTTTTAAACAAACAAAAAAATATAAATAAATTAAAGTGCTGCTAAATAAAATGTTTCGGTGGTCAACATATGAATTTTTTTTTTTTTTTTTTTATTAAAATCTTATAGACTTTTAATAACGTTTGCCTATTCGTAAAAATAAATAGCATATTAAAATTTTTTTGCCAAATGAAATAAAACAAAGTTGCTCAGACAAGAAGTAAATAAAACGGACAAGAAGATTTTTAGTTTTCATTTTGGCTCAATTATAAATGTAGTAAAATTATTCGCAAGCACTTTCCTTGGTAATCAACTAAAGAAAAAAGAAACATATTTTATTATGATTTTAGGCTTAAAAAGTGAAATTGCTTATTTTGGGTTGTGGTTAATTTATAATGCACAGAGGATACTTATTTTGGGTTGTGGTTAATTGATAATGCACAGAGGATACAACTTAACAAACATTTCTAAATAACTTTTACTTCTAAAAACTAACCAGAACTTCTGAACAAGGTCCAACAAGGCAGTCAGAGATGCGTTCTTGAGGTAATCGGGATTCTAAACGAAATTCTTGCCTGTTACTTAACTAAGAAACGCTAAAGGTATCAGGAAATCTGAAGGTCTCATAAGTCATTTAAGAACCATACTTTAAAGACCGTCCTTTATTACCAGGCCGTTACTTCCAAGTCAACCGGTTGATTCAATGAAGGAGTGGGCCCTATAGATGAATTTATATTCATATATTTAGAATTAAAATAAAAATCTTTTGATATTTCAATTAGCAATAATGGTTAACAATTTATTTAAATGAATATCAAATTTAATAGTTGAAAATTTATTTATCAATAATCAAAATCTTAAAGAAACAAAAAAATATTGAAAACTTAAAAGATTAAAAAAACTTATTATGTATATCAAAATTAAAATTAAATTTTTGTATAATATAACAAAGTATTTTCATACCCCTACAGACCCACATCAAACAAGTGTCAAATAAGTCTAGCCTTGGCTATTAGATTTATGTGACTACACAGTACAACGATTGTTGAAAGGGAGCCCCACCCGCAGGGAGTGCATCTCAAATTTTCGATTAAAAATTTTCAGGAAATGGTTTGTGAAGAAAACAAATTTAAAAATTTCTGGTAAAAATCGGAAAATTTAACAAGGTTTTTCTTGGGATTCAAAAATTAAATATCAAGGTTTCGTTTAAATGTGCCAAATTCCCATTTCATTCTATTGATAAACTGAAATGTATTGTTGATGGGATAAGCTATTCCTATGCGCATTTCACTGGTTGCTTAGGCCAGATCGTCAGGAAACTTCATACAAAGATTTTAGAAAAACTAAAGATATTAAACCAAATAAAACTGTTAAGCGAATAAGAATTATAAACCCCAGTTCTATATGTAACAATATCAAAGCTTAAACAAAAACAACAACAATAAACAGTGAGTTTATCTTTTCTTACAGTCTCGACTACAATTGGTTGATTTTTTGTCAACTCTAAATGAACAACTACATTGTGGGTTAAGAACTATTTTCGATGATACCAAATTTTATTTATGTCGTTTCGGAGCAAAGTACAAAAAATTCGAAAAACTGAGAAAAAGACCTTTTTTAAAATGGTTCAGCTTACCAATGGTCAAGGCTTGAACCAAAATATTTTAGGAATAATCATAAAACATTTCAAGCTTTATTTTCAGAGGGGTAACAAAATCATTTCTTTTTTTTGAGTCGCTCTAATGTGCATTAGGTTTTTAAAGTAAAAACCATATTAAGAATAATGCTGGTTTTTTATAATTCAAATTCTGTAAGATCTAAAAAGGGTAAGTAAATCAATCACAATAAAATTCTCCTTCTAATTCTAGTTTTGGTTTATTGCGAGTACGAATTCGGGATTGAATTAACTTTATAATACAGTAGAATCCCGATAATTCGTAATCGCAAGGGACTGGCCATTTCTTACGAATTATAGGGGTTTTCGATTTAGCGTGGTTTCGATTTAACGGGGTTAAAATAAAATAAATACGAATTAACGGGGTTTTTCAATTTATCTACTAAAACTATAAAAAAAACATAAAAAACAATTGTTTAAAATAAAATATGTATATAAAAATTATTCATGTAACAAACTGATCTTAAGAAAATAAACACACACGCAAGCAAAAACCCACGCAAAAAATAGCGGTGAACAAAACATCATTATTTTCATGTTTCTATTGTTTTATTACGAATTATAAGTGGTAGTTAGCAAACAATTACGATTTATAAGAGGTAAAGAAGATTTTATTTAAAAAAAAATTACGAATTAGCGAGGGGACCAAAATGTATGGAAATTTTACGAATTAACGAGTTTTTTTCAAGGGACCGACAGTTTGTTACGAATTATCGGGAATTACGATTTATCGGGGTACGAATTATCGGGATTTGACTGTACTGGAATCTAGCGCATTTTGAGGTTGGTTTAATCTTAGTTTTAGTTAAAACAATCACATTTTCGGATTATTTCAAGTACGAATTCGGGATTAAAAAGGGATAAGTTAAGCATTTCACGGTTGAAAATCCGTACTTGTATCAATTTGTCTGTACTTGAGTCAAGAAAATTCGTATTCAGCGCACTATTAATACCGCTTCGGATTAATTTGACTATGGATGGATTTATTTTTGCTTTTCAGTGTAGGATATAAATATTCCGCTTAATCACAATTTAGAAAAATATATTTATCGATATCGATGTTATCAACTTACTTCTGGTAGGTAACACTGCTTTTGACTTAATCGTGAACCTACAAAAAAAAAGAAACATTCAAATCATGAAAAAAAATTAAAACACAAAGAAAAGTATTTTTTTTAAACACAAAACTGAAATGTTTAACAAACAAACAAAATTTTATTTTTTGGAAAAAAATGCTGCTGAGCAACACGCTCCAGAACAGCGACAAAAAGAAAACTGCAAAAAAAATTTTAAAAAATGATGGTCAGTAAACGATGGATATAATTATGCTTATTAATGGCGTTTTAAAGGCAGTTAACATGACATGAGCTTTGAAATTTTGCTTGTCTTTTCCCCTTTTTCTTTTTGTTTTACAGTTTTTGAACTGTTTTGTGTATCGGAACTCTACGCAAAGGTTCAATGAACGCTGTTATGTACGAAACATGAAATACATTGTTTTTAGTTTTGCTTATTTTAGCCAAGTAAATGCTTATATGGTGATGATCTTTATACCCTTCACCGAAGGTAGAAAGGGTATATATAACTTTGTCATTCCGTTTGTAATTTCTACAATATTGATCCTGCACCCTATAAATGTATATATTCTGGGTCCTTATGAAAAGCGAAGTTGAAACCAGTTGTCCGTCTGTCCGTCTGTCCCCAGATATGATGGGGAAAAGTTACGACTTCTTTCGAGCTAAATTAGCCTGCGGCAACACTTTGCATACTCGTATATTTATGTTAACTTTAAGAAGAAAGTATTTTTTTAATATAAATTCAAAAAAAAAAATTGGTAAACTTTTTATAAATTTTGTTGTAATTCAATATAATGCTTTTTTTAATTACAACACGTTTAATTGATTTTTATCTTACAAACTTTATGATAAAGTGTGCCTGTCTTTATTTTTCTTGTATCAACAGTTTAAATTTAATTATTCAAATTATTTTATTTCAGTTTTTACATTTAGTTTACATTCATTTATGTGACATATTCGCAAGCAAAATACGCACATTTCAGGAATTTCTACATTTATTTCGCTGATAAATCTTCTGGCATTTTTAATGAAGTTTCATTACAGCAAATCTTGAAAATAACAAGAAAAAGTTATTAATATTTAGATATGAATTTTTTGCTTTTAACTATTTTTTTAAGTTTCGAAAAAAATACATGTTGAATGAAGATACTAAAGTGTTGAAAAAAAAAATATTGTTTAAGACGATTTTTTTCACGTGAAGCGTCTGCTGTTTATCTAGATGAATGTATTATGGCATACTTTCTCTATATACGAGTAATTTTATATTTTTTTTAAATTTACAATTTTTAAATATTAAAGAATCGTTTTAGAGACAAACATACTCGGATGCCCATACTCGTAGTCAAATAATTGCGTTGAACAAGTGTCATATTTATCTGAGAACTACAATTGTAATTTATGTAAGTAAGAGCTTTTCTACAAGTATTATGAGAATTACATTTAAAAGTAAGTTTAATTAAGAATAAAATAAATAATAATTTTTAATTGTAATTTTAACACTTTTGCATTTTCTTTAATGCTGCTTTGCTTGTTTTCATGACTATTTTCGTTAATGCTTGTTAAAAAAAAAAAACAAAAAAAATAGCTGTCATACCCAAAGAATGTACGAAAATGTTTAAAATGTAATCTGTAATAAATTCGTGTTGTACTCTTACATTAAAATTACTTTCTCTGTTTTTTACACTTCAAGTTTTTCAAGTTTCCCATCAATGTGTCTAAATTAGTGACATTGTGCGGCAACCAAACATGCAGATAGAAAGACAGACAGACAGACAGAAAGAAAGACAGACGAACGAAGCTCTTCTAGTTTAAAACCGTGAGCCATGTGAGAGTTATTAAATTAAATCTACTTTTTCTTTTACTGAAGTCTTGTTTAAAGTGTTAAAAATTGTATTATTTATTTTCATTAATCTTGTTTTTGTTCCCGCAAAACAAAAACAAAAAAAATCCGCAACCACCTTTTATGAAGAATTCCCACCAAAGAATTTTTGGCTTTAAATACACAGAGAGAAATAAAAATCCTCTACATGGGGTAAATATTTTTGTCACTCCGCATGCAATTTCCCCGATATTGATCTTAGCCCCTATAAAGTAAAGGAGTTAATTCTGGGCTTTTATGAGTAACGAATTCGATTTAACGACGTCCGTCTGTACGTGTGAATTTTAAAATAGGTTTTCCAAGAACCACAGAAATAATGAGAACTAACTTCACTGATGTATATTTAAAGTACATATGGTCCGGTTTGGCACAAAGCATACAGAGATGAAAAAAGTGACGTATGAAAAATGCCCAAATCATTTGCGAGGGCAGCTTTCGAAGAACGAGAAAGAAAATGTTTTATGGTAGTAAAGTGGCAATGTGTAAAAACAGGCCGCTACTATCAACACGAATTGCGTAATCAAAACAAAATATTCAAAAAGGGCAGCTTTCGAAAAAAAAGACAGAAAAAATTACAATATTTTCTGTCTCGTGACGCCTCTGTGTGCTCTGTGGGTTTGGTTTGATATTGAAATGTAGCCAGATTGATCCACAAAAGGCGAAGATATGAGCAAAAAACCACGACTGCCTCTGATTTTACTGTAAAATGTAAAACCATAAATGCCGTTTTGTGGTTATTTTTCTGTATATCTGAAGAACGGCAGGTAAGAAAAAAAATTAACTTACTGTTTATTGTTGGTGTTTTGTTTAAGCTTTGATATTGTTACAAGTAGAATTTAGAGTATTTATAATTCTTATTCGCTTTACGGTTTTATTTGTTTTTTATTTTTAGCTTTTCTTAAATCTTTGGAAAAAGTTTTCCTGAAGGTCTGGCCTAAGCAACCTGTGAAATGCCCATATAAACAAGCTTTCTGTCAACAATAAATTTCATTGTACTAATCAAAAATAAAAATTGGGAACTGAGCTCGTCATAGAGAAATTTTATTAATAAGCAAGTGCCAAAGTTTCCGAATTATATACAAACATCTAAATTATCAATACCCAACGCCCTAGAAAACAATGGGAGGGATTGGAGGAGTGGGCATGGCACTTTCATTGCAAAGACATTATAGATATCTGTATATCTCGAGAACGGCCAGAGCCGAAGTGGCCAAATTAGCTACAAGCTTATTGGCTATCAACAAACAATATCCTACAAAATGTGGTCCTGATTTGAGAGTGGTCATGGTAGAAAATAGATTAATTTTTAACTTATAGGTGGTATTTATTATAAGTAGTTGTCATTACAATTGTCATTATTCTGAAAACTTCAATAAGTACTTACTAGAAATGACCTCAGCAACTACTTATTACTTCTATTATTTTCACTACTGAATATTTGCTTAGTAAAAATCAGCTCAATAACTTCTTATTGGTTTTGTTGTTTTCAGTACTGAATATTTACTTACTGATAACGTACTCAATAACTACTTATTAGGTCTATTAACTAGTGATCTTTTTGGCTTCCAGCACTTACAATTCAACTTGCCCGTAGTTAAATAATAACTTGATATTTTTTGACTCATAGAAAGTGTCTTGTAAGTACTGAATTTTGTTGGCACCTCGAACAAAAATAAGTATGTAGTTAATCAGCTGAAATAAATAGTGTTCATTTTCTCCAACATTTCTTGATAACCTACCAGGTAAGTAAAGTTTTTGCTAGGTGGTGCATTGAAAAGAGCATTGAAGGTCCAGAATTGTAAAATGTAATTTACAAAGGAATTCACGTCAAAAGCTGCACCATTGAGAAAAAGCAAAAATATAACAACAACTTCATAGACTATTATTTCGCACAAACGATGCAAAATTGTCAGGGTGTAAGTAACAGCAAGATTATAAAAGGAAAAGCATAAAATTTTTTCAACTTTTTATGGCATTGCCAAATTGAAAAAATGCTTAAAAAGTACTGATGAAATTAACTCTTCAGTAAACAACAACGCAGAAATACCATTTTGACGTAAATTGTTTCCTTTGAATTGACAAATATTAAAAATTGTAGTGTCTGTAACCAAAAAAAAATGGAAGAAGCAGAAATAATAAGAACACTGGAAAACTTATCTGAAATTTTTTTTTGGGTAGTTAAACTTATCTGAAATTTTTTTTTGGGTAGTTAAGTTATTAATTCGACTTGTAAATTAATAAAATTGTTTAATTTTGTGTAATTTTCAAGAAACTTACGATTTAATTTTATTAAAAAAAATGTTTTAAAATAATCGCAAGTGCATGCATCATTGAATATTGTCAAATGGAAGGTGCGTTGCTTAAAAAATGATTTCGGAAATGCTGAAAATTGAAGGTGCAAGCAAAATGGATTGTCCACGTCAAATAAGTGTAACTATGCCTTTCAGCACAGTTGCAGGGGTAAACAAAATTGACGTGAATACCTTTTTTATGAGTGGGTTGCGAAACATATTTTTTCTGCAAGTGTATTTACGTGCAAAAAGAAACAAGTGTATTAAAAAGCTTTAATGAATTTAATTAAAAACAAACAAAAAATTCTGGTGTTTGGCTACTTAAGCTTTATTGTTAAATTTTTTTATTTAAATTTTGCCCCAAAATGGCAACAAGTGCTTTCATTTTGATGCAAAAAAAATAAAACAACAACAACGCTCACTTTTTATGGTTTTTCTTATTTAATTCATGTTAGAAATTATGCGTCGTGCAGTTTGTGGTCAATATTTTGTAAAAAGAAATTGATTTTGGGGAAAAACGCTAAAAGATCTAGTCGAATTGAGTAATAAAATTAGATTTGTTTCAAACTTTGATTTTTAAGTAGCTTAATAAAAATGGAGCTTCAGACGTGGCAGGTTTGTAAGCAAGAAATGTAAAAGTTTTGCTTACCATATCGCTAGCGGAAGGCTTGGATTTTATTTTCCGAGTTTATCCAGAACACACAAAAAGCGCTTTTTCTACGCATATTAAAACCAGCGTTCAGTTTCACACATTAATTTTTTTATTTTTAAAGTAACAGGCGGGCCTCGATTTTCCGTGAGCCGGTAACCCCGATTAACTGTTATGGCCAAAGATCAGTCAATTGTTTTTTGTCTGCAATGTTTTCAGATTGTTTGCTCCGATTTACCGTGATTACCTCTTTTTATCCGTGATGGCAGTTGAAAAATATTAGACAAACAACATCACACGACTTTTTTTTAAAAATTGTATTCTTTTTTTTTGCTTAAGTCCTTTTTTGTCTCATGTTTTTAGTAGAAAATTTAATATATACAAACCTTATTTATTTAAAAATGTAAATAAACTTCTTGAATTAATTTTTTTTAATGTAGGTATGTATGTACACCAATGTTCACTTGTTAAGTATTAAAAAAACTATATAATCAAAATTGTTATTCGATTAACCGATTAATCGATTATCCGTAATGCTTCTTATCCCCACCATAATGGAGGCCCAACTGTATTCGATAATATTCTCCCCTTACAAACCTGCTTCGTAGCAAGGAAATGCCAAAGTATTTTTTTTCAATTTATAGGAATTCGTTCACTTACCTTACGACCTTTTCTTAAAAGTTTTATTTATTAAATAGCGCGTGGCTGTTATGCCGTGTAAGGAAATTATCATTCCATTGTAGTGGTTGATGAAGTGATTGTGAATTGCTTTAACAATAAATAATAGATAAACAAAACCAAATATAAAGAGGTCATAGAAAAAACGTAGGAGCTAGCGGAGGTTAAGTGCTAATTACAACTACTGATTAGTATCAAAAGTATGTATAATACATTTCAGCTGCCTCTGCGTGCAACCCTAATAACCGAAGCACTTTTAATGGCTTCATCTATTTATATAGGATTACCGTGACTGACTGGGTGATCATCACCCAGCCCAAACAACGGAAGACAAAGACTTGAAATGTTTCATGTCGACTTCCCTTTCGATGTGTGAATACGAAATCAAAGGGATTTTTTGAAATGCAAAAAAAAAACGTTTATTAAATTTAAAAATCGTTTGTCTAAATTTACACGTTTCATCTTTTGATGCTCAACTTCTTTTCAATTCCCTTTTAAAGTTGCCAAAATAATCACACGCAGCAATCGGTTTCAACTTTTTCGGTTTAAAACAACAACAAATTTATTAACAGCGAATCAAAGAGAAACAGAAAAGAAAAAAAATTACATGCAGCCATCGTTGTGCATATACCAACGAATTAAAACATAAAGCGCACTGACCGAGTACAGGCATCTCCGTACTAACCCCCTTTCATCTTTCTTCTTTCACCTAAAAACATAAGAGTTGAGCATCAAATCCTTCATACAGTGCTTGCGGCCTACCTGTTATTAGTGGTATCGATGGTCGATCGTCGAAGTACGAGTTTGCAGGAAATCAGAGGTACCCCAAAGCCTTCCAATTCCATTTAAACCCGCTGGGTGTTGCCATATCTATTACCCATTCTAATCTTTCCAAATATATCTCCCTGCACTGGGACTCATAAGATCCTGAGAACACAGCAGTCACGGGCTGTTCTCGTTTTCAGGAAGAGGAAATCCATGAACATGACGGCCCGCAGAACTATAAACGTAAATATTCACAGTAGACATTGAGACAGCTTTCTCAATCACAAGTATATCCGCTTAAAAAATGGTACAGTTATCCGGAGGTTTAACTCGCTTGAGTGTACTCCGAAGCCTGCTGCATTTCGGGGCTTAGACCCATCCGTGCAGTATTAGCAGATGTAGGGGAAATCCCTGCATTTAGGTATTTTTGACACTAAAATAGAAGCGTAGGGAAAATCGGACAGATTTTTTTGTAATCTCCAATATGTAGGCATTTTTCGTCATATCGCATTATTTATGAAATAAATGCAGAAAAAAACGTATATTATGTTCTTGTCCAAAACGGTTAAAAAATTTTATTTTCCCTAAAATCGTTTAAAAATAATATATGTCCAGAGTTATTTGTGGCTTAAAAAGTTGGCGACACTACTATGTATGTATGTATGTGTATGTTTTTTCTAAGATATCTTAAAAAACAAAATGGTGGGGTTTCTAAAAAATTGTTTGCTGAAATGGACATCAATGTCTTAGTAACAAATAAAGAATTTATCTTTGAAAAAATATGTTTCGTGCATTACGTTGGATTAGCGAAGAAGCTAACGAATAGTGACTTCCAATTGGTACAGCTATAAGTGTCTGGAGAAAGAGATATGCATGTACATTGTGTTATTAGGGTGGTCGTAAGCTGTATGGAGCATATTTGTTTTCTATTTTTCCATGCTCTAACCCGCCAATTCGGTGGTTATTGATAAAAAACCACACCAAAAAAAGTTTTAAGACAATCGGCGAAGGCTAAACCGTCCCTCACGTCCGCTAAAATTTGAGAAAAATCCGACTTTTATACCTCATAACTTGTAAACATTAACATAAATTTCAGTTTATCAATAGTATGAAATGGGAATTTAGCACATTTTAACGAAACCTTGATAATTAATTTTTTGAATCCCAAGAAGAACTTTGATGGAAAATATTAATTTTACATACAAATCGTTTACAAAAAAGTTCTTATTAGTGAAGTTTCCAACAACTTTTATCTTGATAAGTTTTCTCTAAATCTCATATTTAACAAACGGAAACAAAAAAAAAAGCAAACTGCAGCATTGATGCGAATATTTTCGTTAGAACTATTTTTTTTACGCACGTCAATTAAGCTTCAATATTTGCGTTTGTGTGCGTTTGCTTACAAAAAAAATAGTCAAACGTAAAGAAATTGTACATATTCGAATCAATGTATTTTTTATAACAAATGTTTTTTCTTCTATTCTAATGATGCGTAATAATGCATAGGGATTTTTGTAGGGAAAATTTGTTCTACGTGTAGGGAAAAATGGATTCGAGAAATCCACTGGCAACACTGCATCCGTATAACAGTTCACGATTATTCTCCTGTCTAGAAAAACGTTTCCTTACGAATTCCGGCTTAGGGTCAGGATTCTGTAACGACGATCGAGAGTCAAAACCGGGAAGGTAAGATGAACCCTCCATTTTGGGATTGTCGTGTTCATAACCCTGCAGTGTTCGCAGCTTTTTCCATGCCCCTGTTGGGTACATTTGAAAAGTAACCTTAAAATAGCAAGAAAAAATTTTTTTGCTCTTTATGTAATTTTTTGAAGGTTAAATTTGATCATTCGTAAAGTTACTTTAAAATTATGTTTGCTTGCTACACTTTTTTGCACCAAATGTAATTTTTTTTAGGAAAAATTGTATTATTCGTAAAGTTTCTTAAAAATTTAAATACTTTTTAATAAAAACTTCCTGATTTTTCTACAATTAAATTGCATAGAAAGAACATGGAATATCTCCTAGAACAACTGCTGTAATGCGGGGTTTTTTCATAAACTTTTTTCCACTTTTTCTATTTCATGTTGGCGTTTTTTTTTCTTTCTTTCTTTCTATCTTTCTTTGAAGTGCTGATTGATTGGATTTCATTGAAAATATATTTAGTTGCAACTACTTAGTGGTGTTTACTACTGATCTACTGCTCTAGTTTATGTTTCGAACTTGTTTTTCACTTTTCTTGGTGTATTTCATCTGAAAACTCATACTCACAGTTAATTTCATATTAACTCACCTGGCTTAATTTACCTTTTACGGTTATTAAACGCACGTGTTTTGCACTTATAGATTACATTGAGAGTTTACTGGACGCTGAAGTTGTTGTTTCTGAGTAAATTCAAGTTTTTGTTTTTAACAATTTTGAAGTTAGTTTATTTTTTATTCTTTTATTTTCTTAATCTGTTGTTTTATTATTTCTTTATTATTTCTCTTAATACTTTCTAGATTAATAATTACCAAAATTTGAAATTGATTTATATGGTTTATATTTCGCATACTTTAAAGACAGGAACACAATTGAAATGAGTTTGTTCCTTTAAATTCATATTTTCCTTAAGACTTGGTTACTTTTTCTTTTATTTTGTGATAAATATTTCTAATTCGTTGGCTTCTTGAAAAGTAAAAAATATTATTACAAATGTTTTCTTCGATAAATGCCAGTTAAAAAAAAGATGTTCTAATGCAATTTAATTAATTCTTTAAATAAATAAAATAAGTGAAAGGTTCCTGGTGTATTTTTTTATAATTTCCCAGTCATATTGTATATTAAGTAATTAAGTTATTTTAACTAAATGTTAATTAAAACAACATAAATTATGTTCAAATACGGATGATGACTTTATGTTTGCTTAATGCAAAAACAAAAGACTTAAGACACATACATTCAACTAATTGCTTTAGACATGATTTGTTTTTTTTTTTTTTTTAATTGGCGTGAAAATATTTGTGGCATTTCATGGACAAAATATTTTACGTATTTATTATGCTCTAACTTTAGCAAAAATTAAACTTGTATTAATTTTAGATTTATAAATTAAATATTGGTCGAACAAAAATGTTCTTCGTGTTTGACAAGAGTTGCTGGCATTTTTGTTTTTCTTTTAATAATAAAACAAAACTTCTACATCGGAATATTTGGATTTTTTTTGGAAATTATTCGGTAGACAATAATTTATTTGAGGACGTATCGAACATCCGGTAGGGATAACTATATCACTGTCATACTACTTAAGTGCGTTTGAATTGTTTTTAAGAATATGTTGGCAAATCACCATGCAAAGACTTACACCAGAACAACGTTTACAAGTTGAGGAAATTTTTTTCTAAAACTCGCGTTCTGTTTGCTAAACTTAAAGAGTTGTTGCTAAGCTGAAATCGTAAGTGATAAAAATTTAAAAAATTTTATTGTTTGTTTTTAAAAAAATAAGTTGAAAAGAGCAAAATTGCAAAAAATCATTAAATTTATTGGGAAATTTGAACATTGGTCCAATGTAACTTGTTCATTTCTTAACCAATTTTTACGACCAACCTGTGGTTGTTTAAGTAATTTCATTATCTTTGAATAGAAATTAAGGAATAAAAAGGCCGTAGAATATTTTCGAAGATACTTTTAATAAAGTGCCATCATCTTTTTAAGAACCGCCAATGACGGTTATTTTGGAATCTCTCGAAACTGTTCTAGTTTTGACCATTCTGACTTCACAATCGGATTCGGCGGACAATTTTACATAGAGATTAGGTGTCAGATTCATTTGGTCGGCGCTGCGATATATGGCCCCAAAAAATAAATTAAAATTGACCCCAAATTTTTCATAATGCAATATGACCAATGGGAAATTACCCCAAAAATAATAAAAATTACCCTAAAAATAAAATGAAATATGGCCCTAAATTTGGGGTTATTCTTCATTATGAAAAATCACCTCAAAATTTATAATGAACTTTAAGCTCAAAAAAGAACACAAAGAAAGTTATATTAAACATTTTGGGTGGGGTTCATATGCCCAAAACTAAAAATCCCAAATTGGTAGCATTGTTGGGCTTTCGGCCATGCGCAAGGATTGTTTCCTCTATGGTATAACGAACACTGGCTTTGCTTATTACTAAAGCTTCACGTTATAGCCGGCCTTCGGCCGGGCGCAAGGATGTTCTTCTCTATGATATAACGAACACTTGCTAAAGCTAAAGCTTCCCTATTTTGCCGGCCTTGGGCCGGGTTCAACGATTTTCTTTTCTATGGTATAATGAACACCGGCTTCGCTCAGTAAAGCTTCTGTTAATAGCAGGCCTTCTGCCTTGCGCAAGGATTTTTTCCTCTATGGTACAACAAATGCCGGCTTCGCTAACTAAAGCAACTCTGCATAACCGGCAAGGATTTTCTCCACTTTGTTATAATAATTCGGGTTTTTTAAACTATCCCTAGAAGCTTTTACATACAATTTTGTATAATTTAAGTAAAAATGTTTGGGATGATTTTTCATTTCTTTAAATTAGCATTTTTTTATTTTTAAACGAAAAATAAACCCAAAGTAAAAATTGTGATTTTATTTCATTTTTCATTGCACTTAAAATGCAAAATACCCTAATGAAAAAATGGAAAATAACCCAAAAAAAAAACAAAAAAATTATCCCAAAATTGCGTGTTTTTGTGTCACATGTAATATTTTGGGGACTTTCTTTACATTCCTTTTGGGGCCATATTCCCTGGGGTCATTTTGCGCACCGCCGTCATTTGTTCACGACTTCGTTGAAAATTTGTGGCAGACTTTTGGGGTTTTATTTCGTGGGGACTTAATTCACGGTGGTGAGCAGTTTCTTATTTTCATGAGGTTATATACAAATAATAAAGTAATTTTTCCATAATTTTCTTAATTTTTATTAAAATAAATTTTCAGAAAATCCTGCATTGATTTTCTAAAAAATTTAAAATTAAATATCCCTGGAAATCTTGCAACTGAAATCGTGGGAACCCCCTCTTATTATATACAGCGGTTATTGACCTGTTTTACGGTTTTTAAAAAATTTTATTAAAATGTTTTTTTTTCTAATTTCTTACAAGCAATTAAATACAAACTATGCCTCTTTTTTACACACAAACTTCAAACTGAAAGTGTAAATTTTTCTCAACCCCAACTTTTTTGAATTAATTTGTGACAAAAACAAAAACTAAAAGATAATTAAAATCACCTTCACCTAGACCTCATTGTGTAAGAGGTCAAAAAACTTTGTGTGTAACATAAAAACACGCATCTCAAAAAAAATTTTAAAATAAAATGCAAAGAAAAAACATAAGTCGCACATGTTTTTTTTTTTTTTTGTGATCCATGAAATAATAATAAATTTGACGTAACTTTTTTGTTGTCTGTATTTTAAAAGAATTATTTTTTTATATAAAATCAATAATTCTTTTATTACGAGTATAAAATTTTGTCTATTTGAGTTTTTTTTTACAAATTATGTTGTCCAAACAGTGGCCCCGACTCTTCACACCAGAGTTATACGAAGAGATGATTTTGGTTGTGTTTTCAACCACCGACAGCTACAAAAAGTGATTAAGAAAATTATTTCCTTTTTTAATATTTTTTTTTTCTCTTTGCGAATGTGCAGAGGAATTTTGTTAATTTTTTAAGTTTATTAATGAAACACGTAAAACTGCTCTATTCGGTTGTGTCGAATCTTTGATACCCTCCACCAAGAAAAAGAAGTTTTCGGGATTGAACTTTGTATGGGATTTGTAGGTTAGTTTTCATTGGCAACGGCAATCTAGCACAGCTCACTTGGGTTTTGTTATTAGTTCGCGTTTTGTTACCATGTTTCACTCTCTTGCAGATGTACTAAATTCCCTGGCTGCTACCATTATTTCTCAGACAGCCGGTGTGTGCAATAAAGGAATGGATCCACATTAAATTAGTATCTGGGAGACTATGATCATACACTTACTCCAACTAAGGACCCAAATTCCGTACAATGACAGACAAGTTGTTCAGTTAAATCTTCTTCTTCCTCATCATCGCAATATTTTTTAAGGAATACCTCTGGGCGAAATTTCCAACAGGCCAAAGTTAAGCCCCAATTACGTCTAGACAACTTTACCGACCGTTGAATCCTTTAAAAGTCTATGATGGCCCAGATTTTCCTCTTTTCCCCATAAGTAGTTTCATCGAACCTTCTCTGACCAGTGATAGGATGAAATTTGTGTGCTATGATTTGCTTGCTCCTCGATAGTGGAACTCTTATATCACACATTGAACTATTATGGTTCAAGGTAGTGCCTGCATGCACATACGAGGCAAGTATACAGTTGCCATTATGCCCCTGGATAAGCACATTTTCCTAGGATCTGTAAAACATCGGAGGTCACAATTTTTTGTCGCACAAAAAAAGTGTGTGACACATTTCATGACATGATTTTATTATTGGCTGCGGCTTATGGCGAATTAGAGTGTATTTAAAGAGCGAATTATAAATCGAATTTATTTAAAATTATATTGACATATCCACATTCCATCCCCGATTTAAGGCTTATTTTCCATATTTTATCAAGTAACTAATTGAAGTCAAGACTTTTGTGATGTAGTTAGCGCCCACCAAAGAGTTTTGCTTTTTAATTGTAAATTATGTTGCTTTTATTTTTGGGAATGTTTGTAAACAGCTCTCTTCCCACTTAACCTCCAGGACTTAGACTTTATGCGGTGGGGTGTGCGGCAATTGCACACACAATGAAAAACTAAATAAACCCCCGTTCAGCACTCGTGACGGTGAAGGGTATGAAAAACAAACAAACTTTTTTTATTTCAACCCTATCCAATAGCAAAAATTATTAATTTCTTATTGACTAGCAGCCTGTTCATCGATTTCGAACGTTAACGTTCGCATAGAAAATTATATGTAAAACAAAAACCATATTCGAAAATTTGTTTTTGTTTTAAGTGTAGTTTTCTATGCGAAAGTTGGCGATCGAAATCATTAAACAGGCAGTTAATAACGTGGTAATAAATATGATTGAAATATATAATCAAGCCGTACACAGAAATTAAAGCACTCGGGATAAATTAAGTTGTTTATATTTACTTTAAGTACAAGTCGTACTTTACCCCTTTTTTCGCCGACTGGTGATTATTATCACTAGTGCTCTTACTTTTTTTTATTTTGTTGCTCCATTTTATATTCATATTTACGGGTAGAAAGGCTGCCATTGTTGCTTTGGTTGGTATCTTCACGACATCCATGTCAACTGTGGAATGCCGGATGTCTCTAAATGAGACCAGGGCGCAGTGGGTAACTACGGACGGCCTGTCCAAACAGGGCTGTCTCTTGCACAACATGTACGTCGACGGCCTGAACGGCATTTCAATGGCTCGCTGTAAGACTCTCATTAGATGAAAGTCATGCAGAAGGGCTATGGAGAGATGGCAGGGTGAGCAAACGTGCTTGATGGTCAGGACTCTATGGCCTAGCTACGACGCGGCATGAACGCGCGTGCTAATTGGCTTCGGTAGGGACCAGATAAGCACAATGATATCGCCCATGACGGGTCAGTAGGTGATGGGGACTCATGGGGGGACTATGGCTCTTGATTATAGTGGCTTCTGCAGAAATTGTCATGATGAGGAGAAAGAGGAGATGGTGTTTTATTTTCCCTGCCAATGGCCTGGTCTCGGGGATATTAGATTTAGGCATTTTGGAAGACCGGAATTGCCATGCTTAGACGATATATGTAGGACTGAAATCGATCTCTCTGTTTTGCAGGAAGTCTGGGTTGTTCGAGGCTGCAGTGAGATCTGGTGGATACTAGCTGACTCTCGTACTAGTTAGGAGTATCACAAAGGGATCGCTATAAGAACCGCAGTGAGCCGTCCTCCTGTCGGCTGCCAACTAAACTTAACCTTGATATATGAAGAAGATGCTATATTTTATTATCTAACAGGCGTTTAAAAACCGGCAAACCTCTTCTTCTTAACAAACTAGAATTAAAGTTGTGTCGTAAACATATATTTTTTAGAGATTTACTATCTAAGAACGATTATTATTTTAAATGTTCCTTTTATAAGTTTATTCTTTAAGTATGTTTTACAAAGAGCCTCCTTAAGAATCAAATATAGAACCCGTTTTTTTTTAATTATACGTTATATTGATTTTCTTTTTTTTTGCTATCGATTTTAAATTATTAAAAAACTATCTTTATTACTATTTGTTTCTTTAATTTAATTTTTCCTAGAACTCCAGTTGATTAAAAAGAAGCATAATATTTAAAAATATTAAGATATTAAACAGCATCTTTTAATAACTTTAGGCACCATGACTAATTTTTCCTTATAAAAACTCATTTTATTTATGAAAAAAAAACTCATTAGAATATTTATTATTGAAAAATAGACAACATAATAAAGTTATCTGCAAAAAAAAAAGTAAAAGAGGTAAATTGATATAAAAAAATCCATGCCGGAGACCAAAAAAAAATTAAATAAAAATACTTCCGCTGTTTAATTAAAAATTTTGCAAAGATTCTTAAAAATTGATAAAAACAAATTTCAAAATAATGATTGAGTTGATTTTTAATTTGATTCTTCTTAATAATTCCTCAATTACTTAAATTTTTAAAGCAAGCAAATGCAATATTATATATTCATACAAAAGATTTAAGACACAAACTTCATACGGCAAAAGACTTAGGAAACAATCTTTACAAGTTTTAATAAAATGAGAGAATGAATGACTTAAGCAAAGAACTTGTTACAACAAAAAAACTCTTGTAGGAATTTTATAAAATTAAAACGGTGAAAATAAGTTTGATTTATTACAAAATTTTTTAAAGAATTTTTAAAAGTTATAAATTTTTTTTTTTTTTTTTTTAATTAAATTTACTGTTACACTAATGAAATTTTGCTTTTTTAATGAACTTTAATGATTGATGCTTGGAAATCTTTAAGATCTTATCAGACACAATTTGTTTTAGTTTTTTATTTCGATTATCTTTTCGATAATCTTTTTAATCTAGTTAAATAAATTGCCAATTTAAATATCCTTACAGCAATAACAATTTAAAAAAGAAGAAAAGAAAAATACCACTTCGAACCAGCTGAACAGAGAGGGAGAGAGACAGACCTGTTTCAAGTGTAAAATAAAAGAAAACACTTTCAAGTTTTTCATCTTAGACAAATTGCATCATATTATTATTGTTTTTATTATGATGTAATTTAAGAATCAACATAAAACAATATATAAAAATTTTTAATTTTCTATAAGCCAAACAGCAAAACAGGTATAAAATTCTAGAATTGTTTTTTTTTTTAATCAACACACATCCAAAGACGCACAAATATCTGGAAGATGACATAAAAAATATCTATAAATATCGTATGAAAAAGAAAGAAGAAATCTCAAAACAGGATTTACATTACAGCACAAGTGGGAAAACAAGTATGCTTGTTAAAGAAGTGTTAAGGCCAAGTTATCAATTATTTTGTATCAGGTACTTTAGTTATAATTAAATTTTTATTTCTTTCCCTGTTTGCCCTGTTAAGAAGGAAACTTTATGGCATGAGGATTTTGTAATAAAATGGGACTTGTTAAAGGCCTTTTCCAAGTGTGTTTTATTTATTTATTTATTTTGTTTTAATAAAAAGTTTCTTGTTAAGTACTAAACCTTACAACTTTAGCTTGTAGATTTGTTTGTCATTTAAATTTATGCATATTTCTTATCTTTGTTAAATAAAATATTAGACAAAACAAATATTTGTTTAGGAAGAGAACAAGTTAAATAAATAATATTTGATTTGAGATAGGAAATAGTTGAGTATTTAGAGAGGGCGCCGATAGAGTCAACCAACAGTGATTTCGATTGCGCAAATTGATATTAGATTATAAATAAAATCCAAAGCTCATCGTTGCTAATGCGTACGGGCCAAAAAATTGGCGAATGTCTGTATTAAATTCATATATTCGTTCCAGTGGAGAATTGCTTGGAGTTCTATACCAAGCTGAGGCAGGTATACGCGTGTTTTTCCCTTCTTAATCTGTTTCTGATATATTTGAAGGAACCTCGTGTTGTCAAAATTACACTACCCAAGAATGGAAAGGAGCCAACAACAGCAAGAGGGTATTGCAGAAATACAAAAGTTTGACAGCTGGTTGTGTTTGTCTGCATTTTCTTTGGTGCATTAATTTAAAGTCCAACTCTACCGTCCATCGTCTGAACCATGCGTATATTGTCCTGTATGCCGTTGAATATGTAAGGGAGTAGGCAAATGTCATACGCGTAATTCAGATCTACCAATCGTCTCTGAAGGACCAATCTAATGCCACGGTTCGAGATCGAGGACGATGTTCAAAAATAGGGATGTTAAAACGCAGCTTTGTCAGACAATTTCTTCGCACTCACTACAGCGCCGATTTGGTTTTCGTTAAAGGCACGATATTTAACATCTGAGTATAGAAAATACATATAATAGGTGTACGCCTTTATATCTTAATGACTCCAATACTCTTCGTGTGGCAGGATATCGATATATGTAAGTTATGTGCTTGTGTGTATTCGACATGAACTTTATTATGTTGAAAGCGACGGGAAAGACTTCTTCAGCAGAAAGGTTAGTCCACATACGAACAGTCCGGCCAAAAAACGGATTTTCCCTCAAAATACGTTATACGATTTGCCGACCAATCGCCCCCAAATGGATCCACCCTCTTGAGAAAAAGGCAGGTATTACGAACAAATGTACACGCAGAGAAAAAACATGGTTAAAATATTGTTAAAAAAAAGCATAATGTGGTCCAGGCAAACAAACAAACTTTAGCTTGTTACACGATTGATAATGTTTTGTTTCTTTTTAACAATAAAGTGTTTACTTCGCTTGAAACATCAAATTTGGTTAAATTTGACAATTTAATGTTTTAATAAAATAAAGTTACAAATATACACTTAAACATATTATGGTTACCTTAAACATATTTTTATCATGGCAACCATATTATGGTTGAATTCGTCGATACAAAGCTATAACAATATTATGGTTGCCTCCAAACATGTTATGGTTAATATTTAATAACAATCTTATGTTCGAAATTATAATATTTTAAAATATTGTATGTTATATTTTAAATTTAAAATCATATGTTTAAAAGCAACAGCAACCATTCAACCATTCTCATTCAATTTATGTTAATTCTTGATTAAATACATAAATATACGTAGAATAAACTAGTAAACCAGAAAAAATGGTAACGAAGGTCGTCGCAGGCTGGAATGTGAATCAAAAAGTAGAACATAACACCAGTCAGGAATAAAAAATAAAATTATAATTTGACACTTAACAAACAAATTGAAAAAAGGATGAAATAAATAACCAAAATATGATTAACATTGACACTATTATTGTTAATTCTGAACATAATATGATTACTTTTGTCAAAATTCTAGGAACCATATTATAGTTAACTTTGAACATAATATGGTTTGTTTTTAAATATTAACCAAAATATAGTTCATTTTGACCATATTATGGTTGATTTCGGGAAAATTTTTTACAAATAGAAACTGGCAATTATTTCCTTCTGAAGGTTACTTTATATTATATTCAACATTTTTATTTACGAATTTATTCTATGAGCTAAATTTCAGTTATGTAAATTTTTCCTTCAATTTTTCAGAAATGACTTTATACACTACCAGACTATTATATTGTATTTTCTTGTTACATTTTACCTTAGCTTTTCGTTGGAAAGCAATGAGGTATATTGTATGTACAGAAAAATTTACAATTATTAGACACCAGCAGAATGTGATGCATTTTCTGGCCCGCTACGGCCATCGTCAGCATTCTTTGTGTCACACTGGATAGTGATACTTTATAAATTGAATGTATTTAACTCAACAATTTTAACAAATAGAAACTGGGAAAATACAATATAATAGTCTGATAGTGTATAAAGTCATTTCTGAAAAATTTAAGGAATATGACTATTACAAAAAACTTTATAAAATACATAAATGAAATTTAGCTCATAGAATAAATTTGAAAAATAAAAAATGTTGGGAAAATTTTTGTTGATTTTAACCATAATATGGTCATTTTTAAACATAATATGGTAAGCTGCAAACATAAACATTGTAAAAGCCCAACCATAGTATGTTGCTCTTAGAATATGGTTACCTCCAGCCATATTTGTTTTCTATATGTACGAGTTTCGGCAACAAGACGCCTAATTTCATCAGAACAGACCCTATTGTAGTACCGATAAAACAGGGAAATACAACCCACATTACGACGGTGCTCAAGAGAGTCAATAGAATTGGATACCCAACTGTCCTCTCCTGCACGCGGTCGAAAAGCTTCAAAATAGTAAAAAAAAGGGTGGTCCAACCAAAACGCACGATGTTAATTGTAAATAAAACAAAAAGCTTTCAGAGAATTATCTTAATATTATTTATTATGGTAGAAAGATCTATGACAATTTAGGGGAAAGAAAATATTTGCCAAATGCTCTGAGACATAATTGTGGTTCAATGTCGTTACTGTGTCGAATTATCTCATCCTTTAGCTCTTGAATTATTCTTTGCTTGTTGATTTACACTTTTTCTTTAATCTCCCAAAAGAAAGGAGTCCAACGGTGTCCAATCACATTATCGTGACGGCAAATTAACATCGCCAAGACGTGAGTTAACACGGCCATTGACTCTCTCCGAGAAAAGGGACGTAGTGTGTGTGAAAATTAAGTTTTGAGAAAAATGCATTTCATCTTATTCTACACTCTTTTAGGTACGAGAATGCACTCTTAAGTCCAAACCCGTTTTTTGACAACTAGGTCCCCTTTCTCGGAGAAGTTCACATAAAGTTCTATTTTTGTATTTAACTTTTGTTCTCATGGACCATATGACATGTTTAAAAATGACATTATGACACTCTGGAAAGTGACATTATGTCCGTGGATATTACGACACTGCTCTGATGGACATTATGACACTTTTAAAAGCATGGACACTGTGTCCTTGGACGTTACGACATGCCGCCTGGCCGACCTCATTTTCGAAGAAATACGGCCGGATGACATCGCCAGACGATAAACCGCACCAAACAGTCACTGTGTTTTTACATTTTGGTTTGGTCAAGTTTGACACATTTGGTCGATTGTGCTGACCAAAAAATTACGAAGTGCACGATATGCATTTTTTAATTTGATTGCCCATTTTCGGAAAAGGCTTCAACAATCTTAACGCGCTGCTCAATTGTGAACCTCTCCATGCTTGAATTTGTCAAACAATGAAACAAAGAATTTGTCAAATTAATTTAGGCAAGAAACTTGATCTTAAAGGGGCGACTCAAAATTAACATCGTGCATTATGGTTGGACCATCCTTTATATATTTTTTTTATTTATCTGACGAAAAATATTTACAGGTCTGTTTATTCTTTTCTTGATCTAAACTTAATATTAAAAATATTTTTCACAATAAATTATTGACGATTTTTAATAAACAACTTTACGTTGTAAGCGAAAAAGAATCTGGCAACGCTAAAAACTAGTTAAGTTATTTCTATGGAATTCCGCTGGGCAAAAGTTTTAATCATTTACCAAAGAAAAAAATATTATATTTTAAACATAATTTAAGTACGAGCTGTTGATCACATCACAATAAAAATATTTGGCAAAAATCTAAAATCTTGACCTTGGGAAAAATATTCGCTTTAATCCAAGACTTAATAAAGTTTTGCCAATAAGGCTCTTAATTTTTTTTGTTTTTTTTTTAACGAAAATTATTAAACAAATAAAAAGACGAAATTAACCTTAACATAATAAATTTTTATTAGCAAAATTGCTAAAACTTGTATGAAAAAAAAAAGATTTTTTTAAAAATTTTTATTATTTAAAGTACCGACTTTGTAAAATTTAGTATTTGACAATTCTCAGTTGTTTTCAAATTTATTATTAATTTTTTATTTATTTACAAATCTCACTATTATTGCATCTAGTTAATGTTGATTTTTATTTTAATTTTTATATTAAAAAAAAAAAGTTGAAAATTATTTTGCAATAATTTGCATTTATTTTTTATGATTTTTAGCATTAAATGATGATTCATTTGTCCATTCATTCATAAATAAAATTACAACAAATAAATAAATTGTTCATTGTTTTACGGCACGTACGTTAAAAACTCAATGAAATTGTTATTTGCTTAAAAGCCCATTTCTTGATTAATTAATGATAATTATTTTTAAATAAAATAAAGTTGTTAATACTCTTCTAATAAACAAATAAAAAGCCCAGCTGACTTTTTTTTAGTTAAATTGGCTTCTTCAGGTGATTACATTGTTTAAGTCGTGCATTTTTTTTTATTAAACAAATATTAAATAAATTGTGTAAAAAAAATTTAAGAAAAAAGTTGAATAATGATTAGTTTATAAATAATTAGATGATTGTTAACGCCATAAAGATCCGCTTTAAAATTTCAAATTTATAATTGAAAAAAAAAATTTTTTTTTATACAAAATATTGCAAATAAATAATTTCTTACAATGTTTTATAATAAATTAATAAGATTGTATGTTTATTTCATTAATTAGACAGTTATTTTTTTTTCTAATTGTCAGATGAAAATTGCATGAATTAATGCCATTTCAAAACGTCCATCACAATCACGACATTTGGGCTTTATAAATAGAAATTAGTAAGATTTATAGAAAAATCTTGGCCTATTTTTAATTAAGAAGAAAAGAAAAAAATAAACAATAAAGAGGAAGAGAATTTCACAATTCCCAGAAAAATTGCGAAAATTAAAAGCACGAAACTGTGCAAAATCAGTCAAATATAAGAGAACCGTTCTCAAGTTAGCCAACCTGATGTGCAAATGGCAGCAGTAGTTTGAGAAAAATTACTTTGAGGAAAGGTTGAACAAATTTTTCAAAATTAAAAATCTTAGTGAATTTGTGTCAATTTTATAGTACGGTAAGTACAGATTACTTTAAATCAAGTACAGAATACTTGACTCAAGTACGGATTATTCAAGTGCCCCCGTACTTAAACAAATCCGAAAACGGTATTGACTTAATTAAAAGTGAGATATAAGTTTATCTCAAACTGTGATTTAATCAATAATTTGTTTAATCCCGTATTCGTACTTGAAATAATCCGAAAATGGGACTGATTCTTAGCTAAACACTTACCCCAGACCACCAGAGACAGAGAGAAATGCGAATATTTACAAAGACGATACACATGTTTGTTTCATCACTTTTATGGTGTTTTCTTTTCTGCAAAAAATGTCACATTTTTTTTAAAAAAATGCAATTTAGTGTTCGTTTCTTAAAAATGCTTTGCTCTCTAAAAGGGCAGCGTAGCGTGTTTTATTCTAAAAAAATTCAAACTTAAATGTCATAAGGCGTTGCACTTTACGCCCCGTATAAATCGAGCGTGTTGATAATGCCCTGTAAAAAGATGGCTTCTGTTTATATATGGGGTTACCAGACGAAGTTGGAAAAATATCGCCTCTAATCAGGACAGTAAAAATGTTAAGTTTTTATAGTTATTTTTTCTATTATTTTATAGTTAAAACAAAAGAAAGCATTACATTGTTAATTGTAGGTTGCTAGTGGTATTAAATTTAAATTCGGTGTTATAAAATTAATTTTGAAAAAAAACGTCAAATCAAGAATCGTAAGAACTTGGTGTTAATAAATCTGCTATCTGGCAAAGGTATTTTCTTGCTTACATATTTTATGAGAATCAAACTAAAGAAATTGGAATTCATTCATTTTGTTGATTTATTTATTTATTTTTATATTTTAAAGAACACACTTTTTGATTTATGTACATACTTTTTTTTATTTATTGAAGAACAAATTTTTGTCATCTTTTAAAAACAGGACGATCCAATTTTGTGTTTTGTTCTCGTCAAATAAAAAATAGTATTACAGTTTCGGCAAGACATTTTATACATGCACCTTTTAAAAAGTGGTTTATTAGTGTATACGCCCTTTGTTTACAAAAGAACTTTCAATCACAAGACAGCATGCTCGATATTATTTACGTAATCAGGCGCCTTGCTATAAAGTCATATGGTGTTATTTCCATGTAAGGAATGTAATAAAGCCGTTATGGTGTTATTGCTCATGAAAATTGTATTATTAATATAATTCTAATTTATTTAAAAATTGTTTGTTGTTTTTTCTCTGGGTGTATATATTAAATATATGTATAACGAATATGGGCGCAAAGATTTTCTCCTCTATGGTATAACAAACAACGGCTTCGCTTACTAAAGCTTCTCTGTATAGCCGGTCATTGGGCGGGGCTAAGAGTTGTGTCTTTTATGGTATAACAAGTACTGGATTCGCGAAGTAAAACTTCTAAAATATGCCTTGTTTCCGAACGAAGGCCGACTACGCAGAGAAGCTTTAGTTAGCGAAGCCGGTGTTTGTTATACCATACAGGAGAAAATCCTTGCGCCTGGCCAAAGGTCGCCAATGCTTTGGAGTTTGTAAACATGTTGTGGCGGGCCCGCCTTACAAGCTCATCCGCCCCCCCCTCCCTTCCACCTACTGTGCCATATTTTTTCAACACTTGACAATGTCAACTCATTTTTTTGGCAATTTGTAACCATAATAATTACATTGTTATGGCACTATTTCCCCTTTGGTTAATAAACGGTTATGGTGTTATTGCGCTTGGATGATGGTAATAAAGCCATATGGCTTTATTTCCCACTCCATTGGGAAGTAAGGACACATGGCTTTATAGCATGGCACAACGTTATCATTCTTTTTTGAAAATTGTATGTATTTAACTAAAAATAATTAACAAATAGAATTTGGGAATTTTTGTTTCCTTTTTTTAATATGGAAATAGTGTGTGTTTTTCTTCTTGAAGTGTTGTTGTTGTTGTTTCTACAACAAACTTTTGAAAACCCACGCATATTCACACATTTGGATTGTATTTAATAACACTAATTGACCAAAAAGAACTTTTAATATGTCACATGAAATTTTTTGGTCTGTTTTTACTTTATTTTGACTTTCTAAGGTGAAAAACAGAGGTAGAAAAAAATTTGACACCCATCGTTTTTTGTCATAAAATATCATACATATGTATATCGAGCCCTTTTAGCAAAAATGATGTGACCAACAAAAATAAAATTTTACAGGAGAAGGTTTTTTTAAAATATTTTTGCTTCAAGTCAAGGGTTTCGTTTGAAATTGCTTTTGCTCTTATTTCGTAACGGGACTTCCCAGAGATACGAGATTTTTAGAGATGATGCAACTGATTAAATATTATCGATTTTCATCAAGAAACAAAAATTTAAAATGTTGTTGATTACATCATTTTTGCTATTAGGGCTCGATATGTATTTTAAGACTGGTGCAAAATTCTTCGCAAGGTGTAACTCTAACTTGTTCTGTAACGGACTAAATCCAAAAGGGTTTCGTTTCAAAGGTAACGGCAATAAGCACAAGTCAATGGCTCCACAAATTAATGGCAGTTTACATACTCAAGCTGAAAATATTTTCAAATTTTCTTTCTTACTTGGTTCGCTTCAGCTCTGAACCCTCCATATATATAAGTGAAGGTCATGAGCACCACGACCCAGCGGATCTTTCGTGCAGCCCATGTGTCTCACCATGTCAGGTTTAGGCTGCGTATAAAGCCCGGTGAAAGATCATAAATATCAGTCGGGCCCAAAAAAACATTTTTTAAAGCTTGAACATTTTGAAAAAGATATGAAAGTAGTTACCGGTACGGCTGAAAGAATTTCAAGCTCATTAAAGACTTCAATATCACTCAAACAAAAGATGAGCAGCAAAAAAAAAACTACTTCAGGTGGTATCGGAATGTCTTCGGCAGCAGTACCCTGGATCAAACCTTGTCTGATGAGTGATGCTGAGCAATATGAGAATATGTACTTATATCAATTTATTGTTTTCAATGATTTTTAACTCAGTTTATTTTGAAATTTGAATTCGATCATTTGTCACAAATTTTTCTTAAACCCTTAAATGCATGATTTTTTATTTTTGGTAAAAAAAAAAATTTAATCAACCGCCATATGCGTATTTTTTTTTTTTTTTTTTTTTTTTGAGAAAAGCATACTGATGTACATCTTCATCATCATTCCTTGAATTCTTATAATGAACGACAAAGAAAGTTTTCATATTTCAAACATTTTTTTTTTAAATTATTCAAAATTTACATGTATGAAAATATAAAAAGCAGTTATTTTTTGCATTTAATCATAAATGCACCTTGAATTTCTGGCGTTACCACGGTGTTGTACCCGTACATTTCGGTATTTTTAATCGCAATTTTTTTGCAAATATAGGACGTATTTTCACACATCTATGGTGCACCGGTATGCTATCTGGTGGTGAGCTAGTCTATCAGCGCCGGGGTTACGGGTTCGATTACCGCCAGA
Source organism: Pollenia labialis (assembly GCA_949318255.1). Lineage (NCBI taxonomy): Eukaryota > Metazoa > Arthropoda > Insecta > Diptera > Polleniidae > Pollenia > Pollenia labialis. Next base: position 159,594,123 of record OX439139.1, on the reverse strand, counting down.
GACTCTGGTTTATTTCCTGCAGACAAGCCAAGAGCTTCGCGTGGATTAGCTTAGGGAATTAAAAAAAAATGGCAAGGTGATTTAGATTTTTTTGTCTGTAAGCTTATTTCAGGAAATGGAGCTATTGCTGGGCCGAAACCTTTTGTTTCCACTTGACCCTAATTTGCAAGGGGAACCAGCCAAGGCATTATAGCCAACATTACCGCGAGATCCAAAACGTGCAACAATAAGCACAAGTACCATTTTCGGCTTTTGGCCCTTATGTAATTATGACCTAAGTAGGTATCAATCAGGTCAAGTCCACCCATATGCATGTTATAGTCTTCCAAAACTTTTGGATTAGGTATATTCCCATTTTGTTTTGGTCGTTTATTATAACGACTTTAAATGCTTACAGGTTAAGAGCCAAAATACATATCGTCAGCTCATTATTGATTTGGCGCATATCATGGTAATTTTATTTATTATTTTGCATACTGATTTTGCATATCGATTTTGTAAACTGATGTATTTCTACATCACATTCAAAACAAAGTTTTTCATGCACGAAATCATCAGAATGTAAACAAATACAAATAAAATTAATTTTACTACCTTTTTCTTTCCAAAAACAATTTTTTTATATAGAAAATCACAATTTTTAACGAACACCAAAATGAAACTATGTATACACAAAATGAATTGTGCCTGTTAAGATGGTTACACATAATAAAAAAAAACCTTTTGCGCTTCTAGTTGCACAAGACAGCGGTGAATAAGAATTAAGAATTAAAAATGTAAAAAAACATTGCAAATGTTACCACATCAAGAGATATGAAGGTTTTAACATATGATGTTGATCTACATCACAATGCATTTAAGGGTTAATATTGGTTTTATACAGTTTCCGAAAAACTGAAAGATTGCCTTACATAATTGATATATTTTGTTATTTTTACCTTTTGGTATGTATTTATTTCTATGGAACTTAATAAACCCAATGTAAAGTTAATAACATGAACTTTTATTTCATTGTAAATTGTTTGTAATTAATCCAGTCATCAGCCAAAGTAGAAAATTGGCACTATTTCTTGAAAAACAGTAAACTTTTGAAATTTTGGGGCTCGTTTGGCACGGGAAGCCATTGTCCGATTGAGCTCAAACTTTTGCAATTTGATTTTTAAACTAAATGGCACATTTCTAGACTTGAGAACATACTAATTTCTAGAAAAATAATCAGTCCTGTTCACTAAAACCACCTTAGTATACATATATCTATCTATCAGTCAAGCCCTTAATCGGGAGGTGAGTTGTCTGGCTATGAACAATCTTTGTATAGAGAATTAACTTTTAACAAATCGATTAGCAGACTTAACTGGATCCTTATAACACACAACAAGAACGATATGACAAAAACAATCAAAAACTACTGTGGGAGACAAATATAAATTTGTTCTTTTTCATGTTCTTTCGTATAATAAATATTTCCAAGTTCTGCAGTTTAATAATTTGTGGGTGTATCGGGAAACTCGATTTTTTGCGCCGTGCGTCGCCTTAATATAAATACTTTCTTGCCTGATCAAGTTCAACGACTTTTTTGTTTGAAGCAAAAAAACTTTCTTGAAATTAATAAAAAAAAAAGAAAATTTTCTGTATGAATTTTTAATTATTTGTTTTGGTTAAAAAATAATTTTTTTTTAACTAATTATCCCATTAAACATGCCATGCCAGTCATTACACTTTAATGGCAACTTAAAGAATTTTTTGGTTTTAGTTGATTTTTTTTGCAGAAAACAGAAAATTAAACATGTTCGCAAAACTAAAATCACATTTATGAATTCAACACAGCAGGAAGCACTTGCAACTTTTTTTAATACAAAAAAAAGCAGAGAATGAAAAACAAGTTTGAGCGCTATGCCGAATCTTTAATACCCTCCACCAAGAATTAAAATGTTGCGAAAGTGATCATGATATAGAAAAAATCTGTTATTGCAATTTTCAGTATAATTAAGGGCCAATGTTGATTTTGAATAAAACACAAATTATTTAGAAAATTATTGTCATTTCGTTTTATTATGATAATATTGGTATGGTACAATTATGTGTCGGCCAAATGACTGCCGGGACCTTGGCGGCACACCTTCATCCGATGGTCCAAATTTTCGATGACGCTGAGACATAATTGAGCTTCTATGCCATTAATGTTCCGAATTATCTCATCCTTTAGTCCTTAAATTGTTACTGGCTTCTCGACATTCATCTTTTCTTTCAAATAACCCCAAAGAAATAAGTCCAACGGTGTCAAATCACATGAGCTTGGCGGCCAGTTGACGTCGCCACAACGTGAGATTACACGGCCATTAAATGTGTGGCGCAAAAGAGTCACTGATTCATTAGCTGTGTGGCAAGGACGGTGCCTGTTGAAACCACATATCGTCCACATCCATATCTTTCAAATCGGGCCATAAAAAGTTCATTATCATTTCACGCCAGCGAACACCATTCACAGTAACTGGCTGTCACGATGCTGCCGCCAGCCCATAAAACGCACCAAACATTCACTCTTTATGGTTGCATTGGTATTTCAACAATCACTCTTGGATTATCATTCGCCCAAATTCGGCAATTCTGCTTATTGACGAATCCACTCAGGTGAAAATGTGACCAATCACTGAAGATGATTTTCTTCGAAAATTGATCATCCACTGATGCCATTTCTTGCCACCATTCTCATTATAGACGACGTTTGGAATGATCAAGAGGCTTTAGTCTTGAGTCAATGGCACCTTGTAAGCGTCTTAATGCAAGTCTTTATGCATAATGCTCATCAACGACGAGCGTGAGAGGTGCAATTGTTGGGTACGACGACGAGTTGAGGTGGACGGCTTTTTAGCCACCCTATTGCGAACAGCAGCAATATTTTCTGCAGTACGAGTATGCACTGGTGTTTTTACATCTCCTACAGACACGGTTTGCTCAAATTTTTGGCACGATTTTTCCGATTGTACGCACATTTGGACGATTAAATTTACCGAAAAAAGCACGGAGTGCCAGATATGCATTTTGATGTGAACGCCCATATTTATATTAAGCCTGAATAACCGCAAACTGCACCAAAAAAAGCAACGAAAATGTACGTTAAGCAAACGAACAACGTTTATTAAAATAGTTTTCGTTGGCTCAACGATTTATTCGTAAATATAATGAAAAATAAAATTATCCTGGTATTGACATCTAAGTACTGTTAATTGACACAATGAACATGCATTTATTAAGTATTTTTTATAAAATGTACATTTAAGTAAAAAAATGTTCTTTGAATAACGAAACATTTATTAAGTGTTGTTAGCACAAATGCCCATTATTTTAAAGAACGGTCATTCATTGTTACAACGAACAAATTCATTGGACGAAAATTAAAAATTTTTTCGTTTGCTTAACGTACATTTTCATTGGTGTTTTGGTTCACTGTAATGCGTTGGTCGATTCTGTACATTTTCATGGTTCAAATTGAGTTTGTCTGAAATTGAGAAATGTCAAATTAAATGCAGAAAAAAACTTGACGTTTAGGAGTGGTTCACATTCAACATCGGCCCTTAAATTTTATATACAGAAATGTAACTTTACAATTGAAGGTTAAAACAAAATAGCAACTCTATTTTACACAAAAAGTAAAGACTTGTACTTAAGTTTAGTTTTTTTCACTTACTTTAACAACAACAATACACAAACTAGTAGGTAAAAAAGGATTGTGTTGTGTAGAAACAATACCCAGTAATAAAAGTTGAGGTTTTTGAAGCACTTAAGAGAAAATGCGCATAATAGAGCTTTCAACAGGAGAGCTCTTATGCAGCAGTAAATGACAAAGAATAAAATATCCAAGAAAAGCTGACATTTTAGTGCTGACAACGAAGAAGGTCTTAAAGCGAAAAAAAAGAAATATGTTATGGCTTTCGAAAATTATTTAAAAAAACGCTTTTAAACAAGTAAAAGCAAAGAATTAATGAATATGTTAATATAGTTAGCCCTTAAAAAAGCACTTAAAGCATGTTAAAAGAAGCGTTTATTGTCAGCAGAAAAAAGTTCTCCAATTCGGGAACACGCCATACAAAAATCAGTCATCCCATCAGTAGGTTTGAAGCGATTTAAGGTATGAATTCATACATAAAACCTGCTTCTTTTGGAGCACATTTTTTTACTGGTTAACAACAACACTTCAAGAAGAAAAACATATGTACAATATTTTCATGTTTTAAAAGTAAAATAAAAAACAAAAATTCCCAAATGCTATTTATTAAAATTATTTAGTTAAATACATCAAATTTTCAAATTAGAATGATAATGACACCCATACCGGGTATCAACGCGAATTCAATACAAGGTGGTGGCAGATTGTGACAGTTCGAACCAATTTGTTTGGATTTAATAGTGTTTTGTTGGGTATGGCTGACATCTATGTTGCTTCTATTGCTTTTGGTTTGTTAGAGTATCTCCACCACCTGTTGATGAATTCGCCTTGATCGGGTATGCTGCTGGTGTTTTAAGTTTGAGAGTTTTTCCGTAATTAAAGGGGATAATACAACAAAAGTGCAATAAAAATGTGTAACGGGTAAAGCCTGGTACTGTGTTCAACATTTCACGTGAAATGCTGTCAAAACGCATATGAAAAAAACTTGTGCGGAATATCTATGAAATATTGTTGATAGAGTTGTACTCTGTTCATTTTGTGAAAAAGTTAGGAAATGTTTCTGGCAACATTTTTTTACAAATGCGGAATAATGTAAACTGCACTTATTTCACGTGGAATTTTAAGCAAAAGCAAAAAAGTAACAACTGATTGTTAAATAAGAAATAAAAAATTAAAATAACACAACCGGTAACAGTTTTTTATCCATATTTATATTCTTTTTTATTAAATTTTTTAATAAAAAAATAATTTTTAGTTAAATACATGTGCGGTTACGCAAAACAATGTCGCATACTTTGCAGGACTAAAAACGTCAAATTGTACAAACTCGCATGAAAGGTAACATTGATACATGTCAAAATTTTCGTGTGAAATAATTAATGTTGCTCAACTTTTTCACAAATTTGAACAGAGTACCAGGCTTAATTAGGCTTAATTAGAATCAAACCGAATTTCGAATTAATTCAAGTACGAATTCAGGGGCCTGATTCTGGCAGTCGTGTTCGAGTAATTTCTCGATTCGAAAGCAATTTATTGTCTAATTATTTCAGTTAATACTGAACGAATCGGAATTATTTTTTCAGTGTTATAAAGCATTAATTTGAGTTTCACAATACTGAAAAAATAATTTCGATTTGTTAAGTATCGACTGAAATAAAATTGCTTTCGAATCGAGAAGTACTCGATCACGACTGAAAGAATTAGGCCCCAGGATTAACCGACGCACACTGGGGCCAAAAGCCCTTTTTCGCGGATCAGTTCATATCTTCTCAGCTTCAATAGAGAGACACAATAAATTTTATGTAGGTAATTCTCAGAATAAACTTCATGTACCAACAAAACCTTGGAGGTATATTAGAAGGTAGACGGTACCCCACATACAAAGTTGGTATTATTCTTTTTAAATCTGCAGAACTGCAAAAGTCAGGCACATTTAATTAGATGTAACCCTTTAAACAACTTGCGAGTTTCAGCAAAATCTTGCTGGTATAGGAGGGAAAGACGGATGCCTCCCATAAAATTTTTTTTTATTTTTCTTATATCTGAAGAACTATTAAAGTGAGGCACACTAAATTTGATGTGAGTAACACTTAGAACAAACTGGATTATCCTACACAGTCTCTTTGTTATATGGGAGGGCGACGGGTACCCCCATACAAAATAATTATTCATAAATTAATAACGTGATTTTTAAAAATCCCCTCCCAAAAATCGCTTTAAGACAAAAAACTCTCATATGGGTAATTCCATGTCAAAACGACCAAGAGTGGGACACGACCTCTTCCTATTTGGTGAGAAGGTTCTTTTTATCTTATAAGGAACATATATGAACGAAAAAAAATTAAAAATTTTTTTTTTTCAAAAGTTATGTCATATTCAAAATGTCATAATTTTGAAGATTTAGCCGAATGTTATGAGCTTATTTCTTCAATATCTTGAAAACTACTTGACATACGAAGATGATTTAAATGTAATTTTAAAGAGAATACTTGGGACTACAAACCATATACTGAAAAGAAATAATTTTTTTGAAAAATGTAATATCTGCAAAATATTAAATTTTAAAAACGGACTAAGTCAAAAACTTATTTTTTTATTTGGCTGATTTTTTTTTATATAATACCCCAAACTGTTCTTAAAAAATCCTGAAACTTTGAAGGAGGTGTTTTTTTCTTTTTTAAGATATGATTTTTTTTCTTTCGCAGCCTTTGAAAAAATAATCTTAAAATAGAATTTTAATATTGTAATTTTGAGCAATAAGTACACTGTGCTAGTTGCAAAAAACAGACCAGCCGCGCACCTTGCATTTTGCCCTAATTGGGGCACGCTGAATCCAGTGGGACTTACCGTTTTTTCATGGTTTTATACACGGAATGACAAACTTAATATACCCTCTCTCATTCACCACTCGTGGTAGTGAACGGTATAGCAATAGACACAATTTGCAATATCTACTATACTTATTTTAATCTACTGGTTTTTTTTATTATTATTTGTTAAAATTATTACATTTTTTGGCCAAAAATGTTTGCCAAAAAAAAAAAAAAAAAAAAACATGCAAATATAAAGTTTTAATGGTTTTTTTTTACTTTCACTAACAAAAAACTAACACTTTCATTTGACGAAAATTTAAAAATAATTAAGTTTCTTTTGTTTATTTACTGATTTGAATGGTATTTATAATAATGATGGTCTGAGTGCTAAAACCAGCAACTAATTCATAGTCTTTCATATGATTATAGTCTTTAGCAATTCTAATTCTTAAACAAGGCGAAAGTCTTTCTTTTTTAATTATTCATCATGTCTTATTATTCTCTTGGAAGAAACATCAGAAGATTTTTAAAGCTTAAATCATTTCTTATTTTGTTTATAATCATAAAATCAACAAAGTTAATAATTAAAGCAAAAGTTTGAAATTTTAAATCAATTAACACATGTAAATTCATTCATAGGTGAGATCTTTAAGAGACACTCCTATAACTTAGCAAAAGAAATTTGAGAAAACACGCTAAGAAAACGTTTAAAAAAAAGCACTTAAATAAAAAATATAATTTAAATTTAATTTTAGTTTTAGTTTTTTTCTTTATTTTTCAGTTTTATTTTGAAGTGAGAAAGTCTTGTTAGAATTTCAATTGGAATTTTTAAACAATTTTAACTTCTGTTATAGAGAAAATTGTAAAACTTAGAGAAATCATTAATTAATTAATTTTTATTGATAATAAACTCGTTAAATCTGGCAAAAATTTCCATGTTCTTGGGAACTTTTATTCAAGTTTTTTTTCCATAAATTTAATTAAAGGTGATTCATAATAATTTTGAATTAAATTAATACAAGTTTAAGTGGTTAGAGAGAGGTTGACAAAGTGCAAAAGATGTTAGCACAGTGGGATAAACATTTAACATTATGAAGATAAAGTGTCGCTTTTAATAGCTGCACCGATTGACTTGTATTTCTATGTAGACGAATTCTCAGATTTTTAATAAACAGAAAATAAAGATAAAACTATGTATAATTACACTGTGCATTGAAACAGGTGTGATTGCAGGCCAATGTGTCTCAGGTAATGAAGTTGTTAAAATTATAGAAAAAGTGTGAATTACACTCTGCTGAAAATTTACACTTTTTTTAGACAAGCTGGGCACATGGCGTTTTAACATAACTCGGGTACTCTGAATCCAATGGTGCTAACCGTTTTCTCAAAAACGGCTTAGTTTATTAAAATTAGTAAAAAAAAAAAGCCAAATTCCCCATCTAGGGGCATCCTAGGCGCTGCAGGGTCCCAAATTTAAAAATTTTATTAAACCGCCATATGGGCATTTCCATGTCATCGTACGTGACATTTGTACACCTTCAGAGAGATAGAAATTGAAAATTGTTAATTGCAGTTACTAAAAATGAATCAAAGTGAAAGTCAGTTTAAACATTTATTTTTTGCTTTTTAAAAATTTTAATAAGCTTTAAGTACGTCTGCATAGTAAAATTTGGGTGTTTTATTTCTTTTTACCATATTTGAGAAAAAGTTTCAAGTGTTTTAATTTTTTGAGGCGTGGTTGACATTCTCATGGAAATGCCCATATGTGTATGGTTGAAATTCTGCTCTTCAAGAGCACCTCAGTGTCACCTGGTCCTACGGAAGTGATAACGCAATATCTTGCTACTGGACTGACTTTAGGTAAAAGCCATCGTAAGTATGCTTATCGCAAGAAATGCTTTCTGAGCCCCGTGGACTTGAAAGATGATCTTGTCCTTCTTTGAAGGGGTACTTTCGGAGATCACGTAGTGGCTTTGGTTAAAAGGGGTGTCATTATTCCTAGGGGAGCCAATCACTTGGGGTTAGCACTAGCTTTGATACTAAAATCATCCCTAAGTTGTATGGCTGTTTTAAATCGTCCTAGCAGTGGAGGCAACCAAAACAAGGCAAGTCTATTATTTCGCCGTTTATACGCTTGAATTAAAAAATTATTCTGCCATACACAGGGTACTTAGTAACCGTATCTAAAGTTTTAATTTAAAAAAAAATTAAGAAAAGTAATTATTAGACTTACATTTTTTAACTTTTAAATTCAAAAGATTAAAAAGATGAAGTTTTAATAAATAATAAGGCCAACAAATTTTTAACTTATGGATCAGAGTATACTTTTCTAATGGTTTGAAATAAAAAAATTAATATCAGAGAAGAAAAAAGTTTAAACGTTTATTTTAAAGGTAATTGAAAGGACTTTCAGGCGACAAACTGGTTTCCTAAATAAAGATTATGGCGAAAACCAGGGTTTTTTAAATTTCGGGCGAATAAACTTGATTTGTCCCAGGGTGTTGGTTTTTTCTAAATTTTGCAGAACTGTGTAGTCATAAATAAAAATTCCCTTATACAGTTAAATATACAAACTTAAGCTGAAGGTCCACACCATGCAATGCGTTTTATGCGCCATATTATTTTTGAATCAGCTGTTGTATTAAAATTGCTATCGTATAGAAACAATTTTGTTAGAATGGGAAGTAAAATTGAGATTTAAAAAGAATTTATGGAATTCAGTCATAAGTACATACATATGTAAGGAGTACGCTTTTATTGTATAAATATTCGTAATATTTCACAGCATAAGTTTTTCCTTCATATCAGTTATTTTTTAAAATATTAACACAGTGCAACACGAAAAAATAACCATATACGGGCAAAAAATAACCATTAAGGACCAAAAAAAAGAACCGTGTCTCCCAGTTTTGCCCAAAGTCCTGCACCTTTTTTATGGACCCTTAAAGATTTGGGCCCTCGGTGTCATTTTTGCAAAAAAGTGATCATTTTCTCAGGCTCATATCTTGCAATCCGTTCGGAATTTTGATTTTTGAAGTTGTAGCTCTTGCCATAAAGAACAAAAGTTGTGAACACATAAAATCTAAAAAAAATTCATCTTCCAGATCAAAATCGCAAAATACTTTAAAAAATTCGATTTGCTTACCTTTTTCCCCCTGCTTATGTCGATAGGTAGCAAACCGTTCAAAATTCAGGAAACAATCAACTACAAAATTGTACCTAAGATCTCAATAAACAACTTTCTAGAGCATATGAACTTCCTAGGAATGATTCTTAGCACCGTTTAGGTAGCATACAATTACGCTGATTCTACTTTTTTGTCAGATGCATAAAAATGACAGATTAACCCAGAGCCCATCGCTGCCCTCATTAAAATAAAGTAATAAAATTTAATACAGATTTCTTGTAATTATAACGAAGGTATTTGAAGCAAATTCAGATACTTTTTCGATTCTTCAGTTATACCGAACTTTACGTCCTTTTTGTATTTAAGCTGCCACGCCCACTTCTCTAATCCGGCCCACCACAAGCAATTTGCTCCAAATTTTAAAACTTTTACTGTAACCGTTTTTTCAAATGTACCGAAATTTATTTATTTTAACCATTCACTTTTTTACAGATGTTCTTAGAATCGCTTTCTGAGTCGATCTGTATTCGAAAGGGTGCGGCCCCAAACTACAAGTTACAAATCTACAAGCAAAATACGTTAAAAAAATTAACAATTTTACAATTTTTGTTTTTAATCCAAATCTATTTTTACTTGTAGACTTTTAACTTGGGGTTTTCAGAAACAGGGCCCAGGACCAATATTTATAATTTTGCACACATCAGCACAAACGCTTAATGTCCTCTCCACTTTAACGGTATTGGTATAAATAATGCACTGTCATGGAATTCTACTAAGCGTTACTTATTAAAGGCTAGTTTACATTATAATACTTTGTATTAATACATGTCAAAAACTCAATTAATGTGTAAAAGTCTGATAGTGTGAATGCATGGATGATGAAAATGACAAGTATTATGAAAAAGTTTTTAAAAAATGTCTAAACAATAATTATTATAAAATGTAAATTTAACAAAGATTGAATGTAAGTTTGGTTATTGTAATGTGGAACTTTATTGTAGTTGTTACATGTAGTCTACAACAGACATGAAATGCTTAACATTAACACTAACATGATGTTAGTGTTAAGTATAGACTCATCATGTTAGAGTTTTTCTCATGTTTTAACACGGCTGTTAAGCCATGTGTTTTAACAACTCTTTTATAACATAAAATGACGTTTAAGCTTGACAGAAGTCATTTTGTTGCTTTTTTTCATTTCACACACACTATTGTTTGGAATATGCTTCGACGACAATCAAAAAATAATGAAATTTCTTAACATTAACATGAGTACTATACTCCACCATTAACATATTAAAAATTCAACATGGAGTCTTAACATCATGTTTTAACAGCATTTCATGTCAGTTGTAGACTCGGTGTTACTAAATATTATTTTATTTTTGTTTTGTGTCGTTGCCAGATTTAATAAGCTGAAAATCCCAGATGAAGTTGGAAAATGCCAACGAAACGTAGGATGAAAATGTAAATAAATAATCTTTTATTTAAATACAAATGACCTTGAAAGCCTGTTTAGATAAATTCTAAGAAAATAATAACAAATAATACTTTTCATTGGACTATTTTATTTTATGTGTAAGTGTTTATTCTTTATGTGATGGTGTGAACACAAACTGTTGTGTTAAATTAGATTTTTTGACAGTCGCAAAAAAACTCATTAGATTTTTATCTCAATATGTATTATGGAATACGTAAAAGACTTGTGAGATAGTGTAAACTAGCCTTTAGCACATTTATCAAATTTACATAAATATAAAAAGTAAAATATGAAAGCATTCATCTTAAACTTTCTCCCAAAGTGAAGGTCGTATTATTTAGTTTTTTTTGTTTTAATCAGCAAAATATTCTTACAAAAATTAAAGAAACAACTTTTTTATTAATAAATAAAAGAAAAAGTCACTTTATCACTTAGAATGTAACAAATATCGGCGAAATGAAAGATGAAATGTTTTAACATAAAATAAAAAAGAAAAAAATAACAGGAAAGAAACTCACACAAATACAAATTATACGCACACATTCTTAAATATTATTCAACACAGCACTCAGTTTAACGCACTTTTACCGCCAGACAGAAAGTGAGAGATTTGAAGCAACTGTAAAACAACAGTGTTGCCAGAACTTTTAAATGTAAAATGAGCAAAAAACCTTAATTTTTAATTTTTAAAAAATCTTCAATAAATCTTTAAAACAAATTTGTTACAAAATATAACATTTCATTTCAAAATATATGGCCAATGTTCTGGAATTTAAAAGTTTAGTTTAAAAGTAGTTCTGGTAAGTATATAAAAGTGGTCATCGAAGTATGAGGTGTAAAATATTTGTTTGAACTTTCAATACAGAAAAGTTTTAAAAATTTTTTCGATTTTAATTTCACTCGAATTCCGCATTCAGAACATGACTGATAATGTTTGAATATTTTTCCATTAAAAATATCGTTCCAAATTTAATTACTCAGGCTGAGTATGGATTAATCCCATCTTTGCAACGTTTTTTTTTAAATTTTCTGATTTTCTTTCGCTATTAATTCAATTTCTTTTGCATGCTACCCAGCGTACATTTATTTGTTTATTTTAAAAATTCCATTTCATATGAAATCGAAAAAAAAATTTATTTTGCAAAATAAGTTTTTCGGTAAAGATCCGATTATTGATAACTTCTGATAAGGAAAATGTGCGAAAATCTAAGATTTCTTTGGAAGCAATTTTTTAAAGTTTTCAATCTAAATCTTATTTTGTGTTTTATTCGACCTTTAAAATGTATTAATAAAAGAACTTTTTTTCTTTTGAGCTCGAGGTCTTGGTTTTATTGTAATTTATCCCAATTTTTCAATCTTATGTATCTGGCAATATTATCAATTTATCATCTAAATAAACCGCATTCGTATTGCAATTTTAAAATTTGTTAAAAATTCCAAGAAAAATCATAGCCAGTACTCATAAATTTTTCATATACATATGAAAAAACGATAATACGCGTCTTAGAAATCGCCAAAATAATGGCCAATTTTTTTTAATTTCGCCAAAAAATCGCCATGTCGCCAAACACAAAATTGTGTCGCCAATTAGGCTTATAAACACGTTTGGCGAAAAATCGCCACATCTGACAGCCCTGATGATGACGAAAACCATATCGAGTCGAGCCAAGAAAGGATACAGCAACAGTGAGTGATGAAGAAAAGCATTGTGTGTATAAGCAAGACAAGACTTCGTTCAAAATGTATGCCAACAAAAAAATGTGTCTCAAAGCCAACCGCCGCTCTGCTCGGCTTTCATCTTCTCTTTCAGTTATTGCTTGGGTGCGCGTCATTGCTTGCGCAAAAACTTTTTGTTTGATTCAGCAAAATTATTTGTTTGAAATTTATATGAATTTCAGTAAACTTTTTGTTTGATTCAGTTAAATTATTTGTTTAAAAAAATCCGTGTTTTTTTCAGTAAACAAAATGCAAATAAATTGTTTGAATATGCGAATTTGTTTATTGGACCGATTTCAGGCAAAAAATGTTTTGATTCTACAAATTTTTTGTTTGAATTGGAAAAATTTTTTTTTCTTTGTAAGTGACAATGTCAAAAAGTTTCCATCGAGCAAAAAAATCTGCAATTTTTAATCAAAAATCTTTAAATCTGCATTTTGGCAATTAAAAATCTGGCATCACTGAAAACAACTCGAATTAAAAGAGAGAGAGGTTACACTTCTAACTAAATTGCCAAAAAAAACTTAACTTTATGATAGTGTTAGTAAGAAATGTTTAACCTTGTTGTTGTAATTTCACCCGTCCTCAATTTTAAGAGTGATTTTGTTTTAGGTAAGTTTCATCTCTAGTCATTTTCCTACACCCATTTAATTTAGATTGCCTTTAATTTTTTTTCGGAAAAAAGTTCATCTTTTGTGCATAATTTTTAATTGAAGACAGTAGTTTTAAGTGAATAAATCTTAGACAAATAAGTTTTAAATCAATTTCTAGGGACATGAAAGCAATTATGAAATAGTAAGAACCTGAAGAACTAGCGAAACATTTCTTTTTTGCGGAAATAAATAATTAGTTCCTTTTATTTAGAACTTTTTTATAAGCATCAAAAAAGTGAAACGATTTTGAGACTTGGTAATGCAAACTCTTGGATTCTCAAAAAACTTGTCAAAATCCCCAAAAATGGTCAGCCACAACTTTTACTGAAAATCTCAGCGTTTTTTGCCCACTAATATTTATAATATGTATTTGCAAAACTCCAACATAAAAATTGATTTTAAGATTTATTAAAAAAAAAATCCGATGTCTAAAAAAAACTTCCAGTTCAGCTAAATTTACATTTAATAGTGGAAAAATAAAGAAAATTCTGCTCAAATTACACCACGCCTGCAGGAGTCATTAATTTCCTAACTTTAACACTTAAGTCGTGTAAGTGTTAACAGCACTGTTAAGCAATATGTCTTGAATGCTCTTTTTTAACATACATATTTTCTTCACAGCATTTCATGACAAAACAGCACGTGTGCAGACGTATAAAGAGGTATAATGCCACAGACAAAATCATTTAGTTATAGAAAATTCAAAAACAGTATTGTAATTTTGATCAGTCTCATACACGTCTACCCATATCACATTTTAGTAGCCCACAATCAATCACATTTCTTTCATGACCATTTATATGCTTTAAATTTTACAATAATATTTTGTAGTGAAGTATCAACCTTAAAATAGAGGCCTGCACAATTCCATTTGAACGGAACATTCAGTTTTTATCATGAATAAAAGTTGGGAATTAAGCTCGATAAACAAAATCTTTTTAAATTAAAAATGTTTGTATTCCAACAAAATTACCTTGAATTTTAAAAATTTTTTTTAGTTTTGTTAAGGTCTGGTAGAATGTTGTTTTCATTCGTCTCAAAAAAAATAATCTTCTTCATCTGAATCATTGTGGTAAAAGTCTGTACTGAACATTCTTAAAAATAAATTATTCCCTTATTGGTGTCTGTCTTTGTACTGTATTTAAAAAAATTGTTACTCGAAGGAAATGTTCCTGAGTTAAGACACAATAAAAGAGTATGTAAAACGTACTGGCTTGTTTTTTTACATAAAATAAAAAAACTAATGGTATGAAAAAAATTTTCGATTAATCGAATAATCGAAATAAATTATTCGAATTATTCGTTAATCGAAAATAAGATATTTTTAATTATTCTAACAGATAATCGCCCTAATTTATTCGATTAATCGAACATCGGTTCATCGTTAGTTACCCATACTTCAGAGCCGTATAACAGTACGGGTAGTATCAGTTTCTAGTAGAGGGTGATTTTTGTCTGTCGAGAGGTGGCTTTGTTCTAATATTGCTTGCTTAGTCTGAAGTAGCATCTGTTAGCCAGGATTGTTCTTCGTTTTATCTCAAAACTGATGTTGTTTGTTTCGTTTATGGTGCTATAATTGACTATCTCAAGTTTTATACTCAGAATCAAAAAAATTTCAGCGAAAGTTTATAATCTTGAATGAGTCTTTAAAAAAAACCTCTCCTTAAACTTATTTTAAGCTTTTCTATTTATAATAATTCTATTTATAAAAGCAACAAATATAAATCGCCTAAAAATTATGCAAGCAAAATTAAACATTTTAATAAAAAAAAACCCCCTCTCCACAGAATTTGTCATGTTAAATTTATATGTCTAAGAAAAAACCCAGGTGATATATTTCCTTTTATAAACCCATAGTTTGTAACTCTTAATCAAGAGTTTGTATCAACTGTTTAGCATAAATTAAACGGTCGATAAAAGGCAAATGAAAATTGCTTAACAGTATTCACACAGACTGGTCAATAACCCCAGTTCTACACCATTTCGTTCATAATTTAAGTTTTGCTACTTTGTAAAATTAATTATAATCAAACCAAACGAGTTTGAATAAAACAACAAAATATTTAAATTAGCATAAGTATCAAAGAAAAATGTTTGTTTTTATTAAAATTTTTAACAAATCGAAATTCACTAAAAATCAAAAATACAACAAGAAAAATATTTTTGCTTTTTTAAATTTCAAAAATTCTTTTTTTTTTTACTTACAACCCAATAGTGGAGAGGGTATAATGCGTTTGTGCTGATGTGTGTAACAGTAAAAAAAAATATTGGTGCAAGACCAAAATTTTTTAGTATACCGATCGACTCGAAATCACTTTCTAACGATGTCCATCCGTCCGGCTGGCTGGCTGGATCTCTGTCCATGTAACCTTGCGCGCAAGATACAAGTCGTAATTTTGAAGAAAATTCGATGAAATTTACTGCATACGTCTTAATTGTCATCAGGACAAAGCCAATTAAAATTGGTGAGAATCGATCAATAATTTCACAGGGCCCCCATACAAACTTATTTCCGGAATTCATTTTTGCATCGATATCAAATCGGGTGTTTTAAAGCTGCATAAGAGCGTCCGATATCGCCAACTTTAGTTTGACAGTTGATAATGTAAAATTTTGTTAACATTTCTGTTCAGTAAGTCTTGGCAAGTCATCATAAATCTTTCAATATTACAAAAATGTTTTTAAATTGTGGAAATTTGCTTTGAAAAAAAACTAAATCTGTTTGCGAAGTTCATAGAGCACTTTGTCCATTTATCGAAGCTCATTTTCGGTTAAATAGCAAAATTGCCTAACTTAGAGCCACGACAATTCTCAAGCCGTTAACGCATCATCACTGCATCCATTAAAATTGACTGTTTGGTGCGGTTAACTGGCTTTTTCGAATTGAGCAAGGAGCTGCCGTTACGGTCAAATAGCGAGCGCTATCGAGCCATGCTGACTGAATTTTTATTTCTAAATAAAACAGCAACGACATTGGTTCCAACAATACGGCGCAAGTTGCTATACAGCGCGCTTAACAATCGATTTATTGCAAAATCAATTTGCTGACAACTTTATTTCCAGAAGTGGTCTGGTGTACTGGCCCCCTTGTTTGATTGCTTTTAATGGGGCTACGTTAAGTCATTGATTTATGTCGTCAAACTAGCAATTCTTGAAGCAATGAAAGCCAATACTCAAACCACCATTTGACGCCATACGGCCAGATTTTTTTTTCAGAAAAAGAAGTAACAAATTTAAATGATCGAATGTACCATGTAACTCGTGGCCGCGATGGACATATGCAGGAAATCATAATTAAAAAGTTAATGTCATGAAATTTTCTACCAGATTATAATAAAAAAAAAATGTCAATTTAACAATATTTCTGTCTTGTATTATCATTTCAAGTTCTCATGCAGCCAAAAAAAAAAACATTCTTTATGAGTATTAAAATTAAATTCAGCTCGAAATTATTTTTTTGCATCACAAATCGTCTTACCAAAGTAGTAGTATTTAAATTGTTGGTATTGATATAAAATTTGGCAACAATAACTTTTATAAGAGATAAATTTTCATGACAAATTTTTGTGATGGTAAGTCCAGAATTGACCATTGGACTCATCTCCAATCTCATATACAAGGGCTTAAAAAACTGCAGTCGAAACCAAAAACTGTCAACTTTTCGCTTTTTGAGTTGGTTTGATAACGACCGTTTGCATTTAATGAATTAGAAGTAAAAGCAACAGTTTTTTTTTTGCCAATGACTTCATTTGGTAGAAATGGCAGTTTTTCAACTTTGACTGCAGTTTTTTAAACGCTGCTCATAACCTCATAACATAATTTTGTTTTGCCATGGGTCCCACATATGATACGATCGCAAAAATTTGTCTTTATATTGTAATATAGGGTATCAAATGGTCGGACTTGACGACTATATGGTCGTACATGTTCTATTTATATTCTATTCTTTGTCTGTTTTTAAACGATGACACATTCGTAATTTTTTTTTTTATAAATTATTTATAGTTTAAAAGCTTTTGTTATGTTTATAGTTATTATTATTAACAAATTTATTAGTTTGTAAAAAAAAGAGAATTTATTGTTGTTGTCTTTTGTTTTTGGGAATATTTACATAAGAATTTTGTAATAACTGTCGTTTAAGTCTGTCAAAATAAAAAAAAAACTCAAACAATTTTAACAAAAAAAAAACATTAAATTTATAGAGTAGTCTTTAAAACGCATGACTTTTTTTCGTAATCCCTACTTAGTTTAATGGCCTGTTTATTGATTTCGAACAAAGACTTGTCATTTGAAGGGGTTAAAAAATACTTACTTCGTTCCCTTAACTGACATGTAGAACAAAAACAATATTTCATAATTTGTAAGTTAAGCGAACAAAGTCTTCGTTCGGAAATAGATGACAGGCAGTTAGTATTTGTTGACCCCTTCCAATGACAAATTAGCAAAATTATTAATTATAAAAAAAATATTTTAAATTCAATTTAATTACTGACCAACTTTTCTAGTTTAAGACAGAAGTTTTAATGAATTATAAGCTTTTTTTATTTAACCCAGATATCAGCAGGAAAGTCTTTGAGCCAGAGCCAGACAAACAGGCATTAATCCGCTAATGAAATTTATTCAGTTGATTTCTTTTTTATTATTATTAAAGTTGTTATCTGTTTTTTAGTTTGGCAATTTTTCACTGCAAACCCACGCATTTAACATTAGATTTGCTATAAAAATGATATAAAAAAAACTAATGAAATCGTTTATTTTATTTTCAAAAAGAACTTTGTTCCCGTTAAACTTTTTTTGTATTTTTTTTTTAATCATGAATTAAATGAGTTTGTTCTAAATACAAAAAAGAATAAATTTAAATGATTTTATGTCTTTTTCAAAATCGTTTCTATTTTGGAAACAAATTTCCGGGAAAAATATTTTGAGATAAGTGGCCGTTTACATTGAGAAATTTTTGTTGGTTGAAATTTTGTCGTTTTTTTTTCTTTTCTAAAGTTTTGTATGCGTCTACATTGCGCAATTTTTATTGCAGCAACTTTTTTTGTATACATATCTGTATACAGCAATAACAGATTTGCGACTGAGCATAAAAAAGTTCTTGTTAAATTATAGAACAATGAGAGAACAAATGAGGGAACTAAGCAAATGGAGGATGGTTGTAAGTTCCCCATCTCTTCTCTATCGTTTCATTTACAAGTAAAAATGGAAAACCACACCACGATTTCTTTCACATCCTACGCAGATGTTAAAATTGTAGAATCTGGCTTGACCGACTATACTTTCTTACTTAGTCTTACTTGCGGCGATGCTGCGTAAAAAGCGTTGCATTTCATTTACATGTAAGTAAGGAATAAAAAACATGTAATGCGTTGATGTGAAAACGTGTAATGCGAACCTCTAGGTTAAGAATTTCAGGGCAAAAATCTCCCAATGTAAACGAGAACTTACAAGAATTATATAAAACATGATCTTGTTTTCCACAACATCATAAAAATCCTCACAGTGGAAAAAAGAAATGTCAAATATTGCAAAAAATCTAAAAACAATATTACCGACTTTTTGACGAAAGCATAAAGTCCGAAAAAATCTTTATAAAATGCTTAAAATAATGTATCTATCCTTTACCCACTCTTTCTGCAGATATGGAATACTTGGGGTTATTCAAAGCCTGATTGAAGGGCATCATTATAAAACTCCCTAAGAAAGGAGACACAACAAACTGCAACTACTGGCGGGGCATTACGATTATGTGCATAGCTATGAGAATCTTCATTGAAATTATTCTAGAGCGAGTAGAAGAGAAACTGCTTCCGCGACAAGCCGGTGTTCGAAGTGAACGCTCCTGTGTCGATCAAATTTATACTCTCAGGGTCATAATTGAACAATCTGTTGAAGTGGCATCCCCTTTAGATATTCTTTTAGTCCACTACGAAGAGCATTTGACGTCGTACATCGTGAATGTATTTGAGCAGAATAAAAAAAACTTTGGAGTGCCACAGAAGATTTTTGCAATCATACGCTGCAGTTACGACAATTTTGAATGTACCCTAATTCACGAGGTGAAAATATCTGAACCCTTTAATACCATCTTAGGCGTGAGGCAAGGATGATTATTGTCACCATTCTTATTCCAAGTTCTGATTGATTTGGTAGTTTGGGTTTGGGGTATCCACTAAAAACACATACACGTTTGAAATCGCTTGATTATGCCGATGATAATTGCGAACTTTCACATCGGCTATGTGACATGCAACAAAAACTAAATGACCTAACAAGCGAATCAAATAAAGTGGACCTGAAATTGAATATTTACAGCCAAGATAAATGAACTGAGAATCAATTCCACATCCACGGATCCCCTAAACCTTCTAAATACACACGTCGAAGGAGTAGAAGAGTTCACGTACCTTCGAAGCTGTATAACCGAAAAGAACGGTGCCAAAGAGGACATTGAGAGTAAAATTAGAAAGGGACTGGGTGCATTCGCAAAACTACGTAATGCATGGAGCTCTAATAGCTACAGCGTTAAAGCAAAAATTTAAATCTTTAAAGCTTGCGGTCTATCTGGTCTAGCTAAACGATGAGTTTATTCGGCGCATTACCGACATTGAACCTCAATTATGTCTCACAGAGTCATTGGAAATATGGACCATCGGATAGAGGTATTCCACCGAAGCCGATATTTTATTTCACACATAATTGTCATAGATCCCTCTATCATACAAAAAAATATTAAGATAGTTCCCTGAAAACTTTTTGTTTTATTTACGATTAACATCGTTTGTTTCGGTTGGACCACCCTTTTGCTCGAGAAAAAGTTTCATACACAGACTGCCGTTTTATTCTTAGATTCATGTTTTATTCTCAGAATAGCGTATGTGTAGTCGTAAGTACGACGCAATGTAAACGGACTATTAAAGAATTTTTAAAAAATTAAAGTTTGTTTTTTAAGTCTTTTGTTTACTTAACAGACTCATTTAAATTCTTTAAAACTTACATTATTCCTAACAAGTTTCCAGCTTTAAACTTTAAAAATTCTTCACCAATGATCCTATTAAAAACAAAAAGGCTCCATAAAGGCGTTGTTGCCACAAATCAGAGGAGAAAAAAAATGCTTAAATTACAATGAATGGCAAGCGGTTGCTAAAAGTGACACCTTTACGCAATGTGAAGAATCAAATCAAACAGAAATTTGTTTAGAAAAACTACAGCCACTCAATAATACAACAAGTAAATAAAAAGAACAAAACAAGCAAATAAAAAACGTGTAAAATATTAAAATATTTACACAAACTTGTTCATCTAATATTGAGATTGTTGTAAGTAAAAGGGGGCATATACATTTCCATTAAAAAGTCAAAACAAATGACCATAGAAGTAGGAGCGGAGCGACTAATGGTGGCGACATTGTTTAGAAAAAATTGAAAAAATAAATAAATTCTTCAGCACAACTGTTAGGCACTCAACAAAATATTTTCAGTTGTTAAATGACTGGCCAGTCCCTTGGTCAGTCATTAAACCAACCACCTCTCCAGACTCCTTCTGCAATTATATACTTAAGTTATCATCGAAGTTTTACAAAACATTCAATATTTTTTTTTTGTTTTTTTTTTTTTTTTTGTTTTTTCACTTAACAAATATTTTTAAGATGGCCAATTCTTGTTCTTTGTGACTTTTGCAAAATCGATAACATGACTGTTAACTGCTAAATGGAATTTGTGAAAACCCACACTTTTTCTTTACCGCCTGGCCTGGCCTGGCTTGGCCTGGTCATCTTCTCCCCCCCCCCTTTCATGTTAAGCAAAAAAAAAAAAAAAAAAAAAAACACACAGAATTTTATATGGGATGCCATTTGAAATGAAAAAACAAAACAAAACAAAAACCAACATTGTAATATGTAAATTTTGAACTTGTATGTGGTTGAAAAAAAAGGAACACAAACAGAAACAAACAGAATTCACAGAACATAAAAATCATTTATATTTCTTGTTCCATAGACATTTTGGGTGTAGTCCTCGTTGTGTACTCATGATGTTGATGATGATGTGTCATGTTTCGTTATTTTGTGTTTCTTTTTAGCGGTTATTTGATGTTGTGGAATATTTTAAATGAAAATGACCCTGTGCTAATAAGTGTAGCCGAATTAGTTTTTGTTGGTTTTGTAGCCAACCGTTTTCTACAGTTGGTTGACAGATAAGAATTTTAGCAGTTTGTTGTGTACTTTCTTCCAGCTTATTTGGTGTTTTTAAGTAGAAAAATGATGACACAGATTTTTCTTCGGTGTTTTTTTTTCTTCTTCGATATTTATGTTGACATAAGGCAGATAACAAAGAGTCGTACTTAAGAAGTTGTAAATAAGGTTAAGTAAAAAGTTTTGGAAAACTGTTTTAGGACAACTTTTGAAGTCGATTTTTCAAAAAGAAATTCTTTTTAAATTCCAATATTATTTATTAAGCTTGAGGTTTTTCTTTTTTATATAAAAAAATAAGATAACATTTATTTTATAAATGTTCCAATATTTCGATACAGCAATGTGTATCATCGTCAGGGAAAAAATTACACAATAAAAATAACGTTCACAAAATAATTAAAAAATAATAACAATTGTCACAATAGAAAAAATTTATTTACAATTAGAAAAATTTTTATACAAATAATCTATTACATTCTAAAAAATTTTTTAATTTCCTGTATTGTTTTTATACACTAACCCCCGTATTTATAAACGATTGTTAAATTTAACAAACGTTTATTAATGAAAATTTTCATACGAAATTTGTCTTGTAAATCTTTATTAAATTTAAATTATTTTTATGAATACAGGCATAAATGTCTATAATTTTGTGCTACATTTTCCGTGTCTGATTTAAAATTAATTCTTAACAATTCTGGTACTTTAATGATTTGCAACATTTCTAGCATTAAACGTCGTTTATAATTTTTTTCTGTGTTTAAAACTGATACATTCTCAAAGTCCGGAGAGTGATTTAAACTGGCACAGTGGGCTGTTAATGCTGTTTTTGTGATGAAATATCCCTAAACTTTTGATTTGATTTGTGACCCGAGATTCTAGTTTTCAGTTTGTTCTTTGTCGTACCTACAGATTCTTTGTTCCATTGTCCATTATCGTTTCCCTTACAAGGTATTTTATAAACTACATTCGACATTTCTAACTTATGTACTTTATCCTTAGTCTTAGTGAATAATTTACCAACTGTATTATATGATTTATGTGCTATTTTACATGTCCTTGTGTCGAATATTTTCGACTTTTCCAAACGTTCCGATATTTTAGGAATATATGTAAGTGATTTGTAAATTTTTGGTTCAGCAATTGTATGCAAGTTATTTGCCCTATGGTTACCGCATTGTCCTATTAAACTTGATATCAGTTCCATGGGAAAACAATTATCCCTCAAAATATCCCTAATTCTTTTTAAATTCCTGTAATGAAATTCTATGTCACTTATTCTCAGTATTCTTTCTATAAGAAATAAAAAGTTAAAGGCGATTTTTACTATCTGGTCCGCAATGTTGAAAAGAACGATGTCAAAGACATCGAGTATTTTTTGCGTCAGCCGCCGCCGCCTTTAAAACCCATGGCGCAGGTTTCTGTGCAAAAAGATTCAGAATCCGAAACTGACAATTTAAAATGCATAAATAATAAACAAGTTTATAAATAAAATAAATTTTTAATTAAAAGTGCTAATTTGTGTTTCACTTAAAACTCATGTTGGAATAATACTGCATGTAGGCTAATTTTGCATGCTCGCCAATAGCAATAAAAAGATAATTGAAGAAATAAAAATGATACATTTTTCGGCCACAGAACTTTATTCTCAAAAGAGTTCTTAACTAACACCATATAGCATTCACTGTGTTAAAAATATATGCCAAAATTTTAATGAGCTTCTAACGTACACAAAGGTCCAAGTCGATCGGCTCTTAGACGGCTTATCATCGCCGCCGGTGTTGTTTCTTACCATTAGCCGCCGCCGAAAGTTTCGTGTAGTTTCGGAAAACATTTTAAGCTGACTTAACCATTTTAGCCATACGTTTTGTTTTTTTTTTTCGTTAGTCTGCCTTATACACTTGACGAGTTGTGTGTTGTCAAAACGGAGTCACTGTCGACTAGTTCTGGGATTGCATTACACACATAATTTTTTATTGAAGAAAATATCTTTAATTATCTTTAATGTTTACACTCAAACATATTTTAATATGACGCTATAATGAGAATGAAATAACAAAGAGTATGTGTCTCTCTTCTTCCTTGTTTCCTTTCTCAGACTTGCTGCAAGAAAGATTGATGTGTGTGAAAGCAGACTTACGATAAAAAATTCAATTAGGTTACATTGAAAAATTACAACTTCTCTTAATATGGTCAGCTTGTTAAAAAAAAAATTGTGACATTCGTGCAAAGTGTTTCTAAACCAACTCTACAGTTTTATACTAGGGCTTATAACCAGTACTTAAATTCTGTAACTTTTAAACGACGAAAATTTGTCGTTAAGTAGATAATTTCAAGTAAAAATTTGAAAAACTTACTACTTAACGACACATTTTTGTCGTTAAAAAGTTACAGACTTTCAGTACAGGGCTGTGGAGTAGTTATAGTTATAACTCCGATTCCGACTCCTTCCGCTGAAATTTTTTAAGTACGACTCCGACTCCGACTACTACTCTAACCTTGATACTAAATGAATATAAGATTGGTTCTTAATTGACATTAAAATCTTTTTTTAATGCAGTGCTTTTTAAATGGTTCAACATATCCAGAAAATGATTCTTTAAAAATTTCAAATCGATATTTTAATTCTAACTTGTGCCGCATTGAGTTTTAATACAGTTATTTACATATTCTTTCTGTACAAAGTTAAAAATATTTCAGTGTTGATGGTTAACAAATTCTGTTTTAAAAATAATTAGCAACTCCCGTCATATTTGAGTACAAGTAAATGACTTAAAAAACCACACATCTCTTTTTCTATCTTCTACTGAGTAAAAGTTTTGTATTCGATTTCGACTCTTGTCCGCACGTATAAATAATATACCCAAAAAATATTAATTATTACAAACTTTTATACTATTTAAGTATAGTACTTGAATGAACTACCTCTAATAAAATAAATTATAACTTATTCAAATTTATCTTCAAAATATTGCATCGCCAATTTCGAAGAATTTTTAGTTTGGAAATTATTAAAAAAAAATTTTAAATTTTTTATTCCGGAGTCGGAGTCGCGATTTTTTGTGGGTACTTTGACTCCGGTACAAAAACCTCAACTCCGACTCCACAGCCCTGCTTATAACAACTAGGGACTAACATACATAAACTACTGACTCTACTCCAATCGCCATTTACTAAAAATGTTGTTACAAATAATATTTAAGACTTTGGACTGAGTATAAGACATTTAACCTGTGCTGAAAATTATAGTCAAAATATTAAAACATTAAGTTTTTATCAAAGTTGGGTACCGAAACGAATTTCGGTATCGGTTTTAATTTCTTTTATTTCGGTATCGATTTCAATATAAGTATTCAATTTACGCGGCATTTAAACGGGTTTGGTATCGGTATCGGTATTTAACCATGGTTTTTATAATCTTAAAGCTTTAATTAGTTCTGCTACACGTTTTTAATGTAATAAAATCATTATGAAAATATTTTTTTATAAAAACTAGCTGTATTTTTTTTTTGTAGCATATTAAGGAATGTTTTGATACAAATATTATTCCAAGTGGCCACCATTTGCCTTTCAGCATGACCGAAATCTAACATGTCACTCGTCTATGCCAGTACGCACCACATTTACATATATGTATATTATCCACTGTTCGGATAAGGGCACGCTTTAAAGATTCCAAATGTGGATGGAACAAAATGATATAGTACATGTCCAATCACCTCGACAAAAAAAAATTTCTGATCCGAATGCCTTAAACTATAAATTGTTGTCGATGTTAGAAAGCATGCTCTGCACTAAATTTCATCGAAATTTGGAATCTGTAAAGCGTGCTCTTATTCCATCAGTGCATAATTTTCCTTTAGGTGTAGTTCGTAGTGGACATGGTGGTCATTTTGAATACTATTTTTTTAATACATTCCCAAATATGTCACAAATAAAACCCAACGAAAAAAAATTTTCAGTATGGTCACCTCCAACAAAACTATTTGGAACGAAAATTTTTAAACATATTATGGTTAAATTATCCATATTATTGTCACTGACAACCATATTATGCCTCAAATAGTGGTCAACATGTTATTGTTAATTATAACCAAAATTTTATTAACAATTATTATAGAATGGTTGTTTTTCAACCATAGCATGTTGCTCTTAGCAGAAATAAACAAACTACTGCCGTATATTTTTTTATCTAAACTAATCTGGCGGGAATCGAACCCGCAACCCCGGCACTGATAAAAATAGCTCACTACCAGCTATCCTAACGGGGCACCCAAACATGTTAAGAGGCAATAATAACATGGTTGCAGCTTTGTGATTGGGGAAGTGTTTGAAAATAAACACTTTGCATCGCTTCTTAGTGTTCGGTTCGGTAGATATGTGGAAAACACAAAACACAAACGCTAATAGTGTTTGTGTAGGTTAGGTTAGGTTGGGTTTAGTAGGTTTAGAATGGTTATGTGCCCAAGGGCACACTTCCACTCGGATACCAGTACGGTCCATAGTGAATCCCTTCAACATATAGAAAAAATAAATAAAGAAGATAGAAAAAGAGAAAGGTTAAGAAAAGAAGTATGAGGTGGATAGAGTTTAGAAAATAAGAAAGCTAGTAAGTACCATAAACAACAAATTCCCTCTCTACTGTCCCCTCAACAGAAACAACCGCACTATTTCCCTGACAAACCCCAGTAGATCAGCCGGACTACATCCAGCGTAGGGTAGCTAGATTTTAAATTCGGAAAAACAGTACATTGAACACAAAAAAACAGTACAATCAAGAAAAAAACAGTACATTTTTTTTTTGCGAAAACACAACTATTTATTTAAATTATTATATATTTAAAACTTTTGATTGAATATGCAACAATTATATAACGAAAAACACTTAAAATGTGTAACACCAAATGAATGATTTCCGTTTTATGGCATTTTATACGTATACGAAATTACGAAGCATTTGGACTAAAGGTTTTTTTTTATTTGAAGACAGGAAAACCATAACATTCCTGTAAGCCATATAAGAAAGGAGAAAAGTCTAACTTAGCTTAAAACTATTAAGTCGTTGATTGTGTAAGTATTATATTGGTATTTAAAGCAATTTTCACCACACACATAGTTGCACATATCATATAGAATTTGAGAAAATTTATGTGTCCTAAGTTAATTTTCCAATTTTAAACAATTCTTAAATTATTTACGGCCAATTTGACCAAGTTCAGCAAAAAACTATAAAATCCAAAAAACATATTTCAAAAGTAGTTTAGGTGGAGAAAAGTGGTCCTGAAAGCAATTAGGTATTTTTATAAATTTTGAGCCCGGAAAATTTTTAAATTTGTACGTTTTCAATTTCACGTGATTTCGATTTCCAGAACTTGCCCGAATATTAAATTAAAGGAATTAAAGATAATTGTGTTGGAATAAGTATTTAAAAAATATAAAATTTTTAACAAAATTTCGATTTTGTTTTTGTCTTTTTCAGGTGTTTAAAGGAAAAAACTATTGGAAGAGGTAGCCATAAAATCATATGTCTTAAAAATAATAACATGAAAATATACAACTGCTGCGAGTCACCTATTATAATTAAGATTTCTACTGCGTATATATGAGAAAACAATGACCACAGCGTAAAAAGTCTTATTATTTTAGAGCTTTTTTGTTTGGAACACAACATTTTTTTTAAGCTATGTACTGTTAAATATTAGGATATTTTCAAAATATGAGTTTAACAGGGATTTTCTTAATATCTTGGTTTTTTGTAGACTGAACACAAAAAAAACAGTACAAAAAACAGTACAAAGTGTAAAAAACAGTACATTTGCGTACTGTTTTGGACATTATGCATAAAACAGTACAATTGCAAAAAATCAGTACATGTACTGTTTAAAACAGTACGTATGGCAACCCTAATCCAGCGATGCACCCCAGTTAGTCGTGAAACCTATTTCCTAGCCACTTCTGCCTGAGACCCCGCATCCTTGGACAATGGCAGAGTAAATGCTCGATCGTCTCCAGCTCCTCCGAATCATCGCACAATCTGCAGAAGTCCGGTATGGCGTTATCCCATCTGCCCACAAAAGCCCTGACAGGACAATAACCCGTCAAGAACCCTATAAGCGTTCTAAGACTACTCCTATCCAATCCCAGTAGAACCCTGGTTGCCCCCGCGTCCAATCCGGGCCATAGTGCCCTAGACACCCTGCAGTCCACTCAGTCCCTAGTGTTTGTGTAGAAAATCTTTAAAAAAAATAACGTTTCCCTGTTTGTCATCTTTCGAACACAAAAATAATACTGTTCTTATCCAACTCAACAAAACGATGAAAACATTAAATTCCGTTGGGTGTTTGTTAAATCACAAACTTCATTGTGTTCGGTTCAGCTAATTAATGTATGTCCCTTTTTCCTGGTATAAAAAACCAAAAATTTTTTACAAAAACAAAATACATATGCTGAAAAAAACAAAGAGCCAGCAAAATAATTTGACACAAACAAAACATATACACAGTACACACACAAGTTGTTCGTACTGCGGTCGCTTTGGTTTGTTCATTTCTTCGTCAAAGTAAAAAAAGAAACATTATAGAACACTAAAATATAATGTTTGTCTACAGTATCACTACAATTGTTCAGTTGTTTTTTAAAGAAGAACAGAACACTATATAATGATCGGCTCTTTCTTGAAAATAGTTACGAACGGTATTAAGGGTTGTGTTCTTCTACACAAACACTTAAAAAAAGTAGAACGGATGTTTGAGCCGAACGCTAAATAATGTTCTGTTTATTTTCGAACTCTGGATGGGGGACTAATTTAACCAAAATATGATTGCTGTTGACAATAATATAGTTAAATTAACCATAATATGTTTAAAATTTTTCATTAAAATTAGTTTTGTTGAAAAAATGTTTTTACTCTGCGTGTAGTTATTTATAAAGAAACTTTTCATAACGATGTTATCGCATAAGAAACGTGTACCAGAACTTACGAAAGTTCCAGAGAAAAAAGAAAATTATGAATATTCCATAAACTACTAAATTTTCACTTTGGGCAAAGAATTTGCTTTCAAGATATGAATCATCAAACAAATAACACCAATTTCGGTTAAGAACATTTTTAATCTATGTACGTTCTAAAATTGGTCAACAACATTAAAAAAAAGTACCACCTACATTAAAATTGACCCATTAACAAGATAATAATAATTTCTTTAAAAACAAACAACAAATTAACAATTGCAGCCCAAATTAACCATTAAAAACGAAATAAAATAATCATAAATTAACAACCACAAAAAAAAAGGTGTGCTCGTATTTTAATATTTACAACTAGGCCCAGTTAAGTTCAAAAAATATATGTGTGAATGTATGTATATCTCCCTCTTACTAATAGTTCCGTAAAATGACACAGACTAACCGGCTGACACAGACATGTTAATTTTTTAAATATGTGAACAAATTTATGACTGCATTAAAAAAATTCAAGACTAAATAAAACCAAACAAATAAAAAACTCAAGAAAAAACTTAAAATGTGATATGCAATTATCATAAAATGACTGATACTACAGATGTTGTTGGGAATGTTTAATCATGCCAAACACCATCCATTCAAAAAATAAAAACAAGCCAGAAAATAAAAACACAATTTTAAAATATGATGACCCAAATTACAATGTTAATAAAATTTTTTCTTGCTGGGTTTTGTTTGAATTCGTCAAACAAAAATTGTGTACCTGGAATTAAACGCATACAGAAAAAAATCTCTTATAGCCAAACAAACAAACGAACACGCTTCCCCTTTTCATTTGACCATCATGAATTATCAATGGTTTGGAGGTTTTGAAAACTTTCCTTAAAGTTGAATTATTTGCTTAACAGTTTAACGCATTTTTACAAAGATTAAATAAACACAAGTGACCACCACCACCACCATCATCATCACCAACCTCATCATTAGCATAAGAACTTTGGGCTGGAAAAGGAATTGAAAAAAAAATTACACAAAATTCCTAGAATGTTAGTTGATGTTGATGCGCTATGCCAAATGTTTCCCAAAGTCAATGTATTCGAAGAAATTTTACATTAAAATAAAGCGAGAAACACCTTCACATCTTCTGCTTTTTACCTTTTACAACATGCAAAGTAATCAATGAATTTTGAAAACATGTTAAAGTGTTTGTAATTGGTTACAAGAATTTTTATGGCTCAAATTCTTCAGAGATTTGTAAGAAATTTTTATTTGATTGGGGACAACGTTTGCAATGTTTGCTAGAGTTGACCCCATTCAAATAAAAAAACAATTAAATAATTCCTAATCCAAAACAAAATTATTTGTTTTACAAAATGCGGAAAATTACTAAAATTCAAAAAAATAAATACAAAAATTTAAAATTAAAAAAAAAATTTAAGCGTTTTAATTCAAAATTTAATCAATGAATTAAACTTTTGCTTATATGAACAACATTTACGTAGAAAATGCTGTTAATATCAAAAAATATGTAATTGATACTTTTCATTTGTTAACTGGTGCAAATTTAATAAATTTTTTAATTAATATCACAAATTCTTTAATTGAAATCAATTTTTATTTTTGGCTGTGTAAAACTTTAATTGCCATATTAAACCTACACTCCGTTTAATATTATACTCAGAAAACAACTGCAAAGAACTCTGATGATGAGAACGTGGTTATTCTCGAAACATGTAAGTTCGAATCGAGTTCAATCCCCAGTTCAGTCAAGAATAAAAAAAATATTAGTAAATTTTAATTCATTTTATGATGTGAAATTCTATTCTTCATTAAAATAATTTAATTAAAATTAAATATGATGAACTTGTGTCTAGCAAAACCGGTTTACAACAGTTTAGTATGCCTGAAACAGTAAACAATAATGCTTTTGTAATAAAATTGGTCTGTCACAGTATTAAAAAACTGGAAATCACTCGTTTGAATTTCGTGTAGTAATTTACCATTGACCTCATATAAAGTACATTTCGGAAAACACTTAAGTTCGTCTAAAAATGTTGGGTTACGCAGAAATAGCAGTCAGTATCCATACCCTTAGAGCCAATGGTTCATTATGATAACATGGAGTTCCACTAAACAGAACTCCCACTCCTATTAAACGCCAGACACGTCGTACAATCCCTTAAAGGTGGCGGATCCCATTTTAGGCAGTCATCTTCTTGCCAGTGTAGGACAGTAACAGAGAAGGTTTTCTACCGACTCTTCATCGACCTCGTCATCACAGCTGCGGCAGTATTCATAGTGTCCGGCCTCCA
Source organism: Pollenia labialis (assembly GCA_949318255.1). Classification (NCBI taxonomy): domain Eukaryota; kingdom Metazoa; phylum Arthropoda; class Insecta; order Diptera; family Polleniidae; genus Pollenia; species Pollenia labialis. Next base: position 159,563,201 of record OX439139.1, on the reverse strand, counting down.
GATACTGTACATAACTACCTGGAAGAGAGTATCGCGTGATAACAGATACCAAAAGAGATATTTTCCTCTTCATCGATAGTAGATACATAGTTCACCTGTCTTCCATGCGGGCCGACAATTGCCGGGCAGTTTCTAATTTAATATTCGTGGCCCATCTGTCATTAGCAACATCGAAGTCGATTGCCGAAGTCGATTGCCGAAGTTCGAGTTTGCAGGAGAGCAGAGGTACCCCAACACTATCCAGATACAGTGAATCACGTTAGATAGTGCCAAATCAAGCAGGCTTATCAGCTCTAGTGCTACCCAGCATATCCCCGTGCTATGGGACCTATATAGTCCTGATATCAAACTGGTCAGCCATCTCGTTAAGAGATGAGCAGAAGTCTGGGGCCGTTCTTGTTCTCGGAGATAGTGTATCCAAGGCCATAACAGCAGCACGCGTATTAGTGTAAATATTCACGAAAGTCGTCGACACAGCAGAGAGTCTGAGTCAGTCTACAGCATCCATGATCGTAAGTAATTCCACCTGGAAAACGCTACAGTAATCCGAAAGCCTTCGCGATCAAATGAAGCTCAACCCTTCTCGTGTTCTCACTTCTTCTCCTGCCCAGAACACCATTTCGCAAGCCAAAACTGAGGGGGTGCGATATTGACTTGTTCATATCCCTGCAGTGTCTGCAGCTATTTTCACTCCAATGTTGCGAAAATTTGGGGCGAATACCCGAGTTCGTCGCCATCGTTTCCCCTTTAAATTCAAAGGTGGTAAATAAAGGATAATATCCAGCACATCGGTAGGAATGGTGCGAAGAGCCCCTAAAATGCACACCGAGGCCATTCTCTGCACCCTCCTCAGTATTTCCAAGTGGGTCGTCCTATCCAAGATTGGCCACCACACGAATATGCAGTATTAAAGGATTGGACGAACTATGGTCTTATAGATACAGTGGATTATTCTTGGGGTCGATACCATGCAATGGTTGCCTTTCCGCTCACTCCGTAACATTCTGCCAAAAACTCAACTTGTTGTCCAGAATGATCCCCAGATATCCCCAGTAAAATGTTTATTGTTTGTTAATGTTATATTTTTTATTATGATAGAAGGATCTATGACAATTATGTGTGAAACAAAATATCTGTCCGATGGTCCATATTTTAAATGACTCTGAGACATAATTGAGGTTTACTGTCAGTTAAAAACATTCGCACAGAAACGATTCACGTCGAAGCTTCCTTAGAAAGTTCTTCTGATCACACACCTACAATTGTTACTACGTCGACGTCAGCTACACAAATAACTTGGTTAAAATATAAAAGATATCTCAGTACCCATTGCACAGAAAATATTCCGCTATTCAACGTTCCAGCAAAAGCTCAAAACAACCAATAATTTGAATGCAAAAAGGAGAGTTCGAAGAGAGTGGCCATTGCACAGATCCCCTTAACTTTAGATGATATTAAAAGAGTGTACAAAAAGGCTAAGAAAATTACTGCAGACTCAGAAAACGGCTTCCGCGGGAAAATATCTTAAGGACCTGGATGCAACTCCACAATCAGACTACTAATTATGGCGTGCAGCTAGAAATCTCGCAACCACCATTAAGAAACCTGAATGGATGTTGAACAAGAAGTGGTAAGGAAAAAGGAAACCTGCTTGTAAATCATTTTCCCTAAATTTTCCTGACGATATAGCGGACGAGTGACCGCCTGCTAATGTTAGAGCAGCTATCCCCCTAAGATTGGAGATAAGAGAAATCGAAAAGACTACTTGTGAATTAAAAACCAAGAAGGTACATGGTATTGTTAAGATCGGTAACAAAATGTTTTGGAGCTTCCTCGCAAAGCAAAGAAAATTATTCTTTTTATTTTTAATGCTATTTTACGGCTTAAAAACTATCCTCAAAAATGGAATAATGGATCATGCAAAGGTTGACTCATATAGGCATATTAGCTTTTCATCAAATATGTCAAAGCTGTTAGAGAAGTTATTAGTTTCAAAATTAACACAGATTTTTAGTGAAAATATATGTATTCCAAACCATCAGTTTAATTAGAACAAAACACAGCACAATTGAACAAACTCATCGAATAGTAAATGTCATAAGAAAAGGATTTGAAGAAAAAAAAATTGCTCAGCACTCTTCATCGATGTTTCGCAAGCTTTTAATAAAGTCTGGCATGAAGGCTTATTACATAAATTGAAGCAAAATTACAAACAGACACTATCACGTCAATTTATTATTTAAGATGGAAACTTCTTAAGTTCACCTCAGCCAATTGGCGCTGGAGTCCCACAAGGCAGCATTCTGGGACCTCTATTACACTTGATTTAAACTTCCGACATGCATCACGTTACTTACAGGATCATATATTCCAACTAGAAATATGGTTAAAGCAATGTAGGATAAAGGTCAATGTGCAAATATGCGTACATATAAAAACTTAGATACATATAAATATAGATAAAGAAATAAATTTGTTAAAAAAATTAACGAGTTTCCATGCTTCAAGTAAATTTTGAAAAATTGCAAAAACTTTTGTGACGTTTTTGCTTCTGCTTTAACGTCTGTTTGAATTTAAGGTAACGATACGTAAATAGATAAAGACTCATATTTAGACTGTCATTTCATACGCAGTGTTTTACCTAATTAAAAATTTCTAGAATTCAGTTTGTTAAAATTGAATCACCGTAATTTTGATGGGTGTTGATGTGATGCTAATTGTGAGATTTAATAAAAACCAGTCTTTTTTGCATAATTTTAATACAGTGGCACCTTAATTTTATGATATAAAACTCATAAAAACGGTTAAGTTATTTCATAAAATCAAAAAAAACGTTGTTTTCTCTAGTGTTTGTTCTTTGCTTGGTGCCTTTCTAATGTTTGTTGGTACATTTTTTCCGTAAAAAAATATATTGATTATTAACAAATAATTTGTAAATTTAGAAAAAAAATTAAAATAATATATTATTATAACTACATGAATTCTAAAAATAAGCAGATGAACTAAAAATTATTAAATAGTTTTGTTTACATTTTTCTAACAAATAAATGAATAAGTAAATGTTTTGTATTCAAAAAAAAAAGTTTTGTTTATATTTTATTGCGTAAATAATGCAAATTAATCTGAGTTTAAGAATTCGGTCACCTGAGTATTAGATATTGTATGTATTTGATGAAGACTAATGGCGGTACTATGGTGAAATAAAATAATAAATAGAAATTTGATCTGTGAAAACGTCAAAAATTATTTTAAGCAAAAATCTAATTGTGGCGCTAAACGTGACGAAATAAATACATTTTAGTTAATTTTTTAAATTTTTCTAAATTTTAGTAAAAATCTTTTTAGTCCTGCCTTTACACATGCAAGTATTAGGGTATTTATTCGGCTACCCGATTAACTGATCGATTTATTTAAAATCGGCTGTTTTCAATTTGGGGGATCGAGATTTTTCTCAGATGTGGAAAAATGGTAATACTGATGCGTATCATAAAATGTCACTGAAGCTCTTCTGCTTTTTAAACAACACTAGGATCGGCTGCTTCGGGCAAATAACCCACTCACCCAAAATAACAATTATTACAGAAACGATAACAAATTCAACAAACAACTACCCTTTGATGACGACTTGTGGCTTTAAAAACCGGTTGATGATTGTTACTTGAAACGAACGAACTCTGTCTGAAATATCCAGAATTGAGCAAGTAAAAAAGGAAATGGTTCGTTATAATATAGATATTTTGGAACTTAGTAAAGTACGATGGCTTAATAGCGGTTAAAGCCACTTCCTGTATTGCGGAATCTCTAAGCACCGAATAAATGGAGTGGGTTTACTGTTGTCTCCAATAGTGTTCAATCCAATATCAGAACGTATTATTACTGCAAGGTATAATTTCAAACTCCGCAAAATATCTATTGTACAATGTTATGCTCCAACCGAACCTGACGAAGATGATGTGAAGAAGGATGACTTCTACAATCAATTAGAAGCTGTTACAAACTCATTACATGATGCTGACATAAACATATTTCTGCACTGAAAGAATTTTCTTCACAGATCTAATGGATTTTGACATTAATCCAATGAAAAATTACATTAAAAGTCAAGTTACATTAGCCCCCCGTTAATGAAATGTTTCATAAAAACGATGTAAATGTTGCATTATTTTAATGTCAAACGTTTAAAGAACAGTATACAGTACGTTTTAATGGAAGGGAAAGCCAACCCTTCGGAACATATACAGGAGTAAAACAGGGTTGTATCCTATCTCCAACTCTTTTTCTTCTGCTTCGGGATAGTGTGATGGAAGAAACGAATATCGAAGCACCTTTTGGAGTCCGATGGAATTTGGATCAATACCTAAATGATATTGACTATGCCGATGACATTTGTCTAATGACACATGGTTTTACAGACATTGAGCCGAAAATAACGAGACTGTCCATAAATGCCAAGAAAGTAGGAGTGAAAATAAATTTTAAGAAGACAAAACTGATGCGTATTGGTACTAATATGACAACACCATTTAAGCCTATAGTACGTAAAAGCCACATGCGCATGTGGCTCTTACATAATTTTGACGACACTGCAAAGCCACAATAGCAAGTTCGTGTTGTATGATGACGACAAAATTACGTCAGAACAGCATGCGCATATAGCTTATAGAGGGATACCAGACTTACTCTAAACAAAATCCAGAGTTTTGTAAATCGTTGTCTAAGACAGACTAATATTAGTATGCCCATTGAATAAAAAATAAGAAGACGTAAATGGTAGGGATGGGCAAGTTGAAAAAATATATCGATATATATCGAATCGATATTTTTGTAGAGTATCGATATTTATTATTTCAAAAATATCGATATATCAATATATCGAACGTATTTTGCTGAAACTATTACCAAATTAAAAAATTCGGTATACCTTTGTACAAACATATGTATGAACAAATTAATTATATGTAATAACATTGTTACTTTTTATTGTTTCATTTTATTTAAAAAAATTAATAAAAACAAAAAAATTTAATAAAAACATAAAATTCAATTATAACAAAAACAAAAGGGAAGAATACAAAAAACCATAAGAAAAAAAAATACATTACGAAAAATTTAAATGGAAGTAAATAAGTCATGGAAGTACCAACTTTCCTTAAAATTTGAATTGCATCCCAAAAGTACCAACTGGTTTTAGTCAAACCAGTAGTCATCAGATATGGACATCAGGAGCACTCTCTGTTTTATGTGCACTCCAGACAATCTGCTTTTAGTATCCGGCACTGCTTCTTATAAATACCAATTATTTTAGATCTTCATATTTGTTAAAAAAAAAAAACATATGATGCATGCAATGATTCCAATTCTTAACAAACATTTTGTTTGAAAAACGGCTAAAATTTTGAGTTCTTAATGAAGACTGACTTTAAAAAATATCGAATTCGATAGTCGTATTTCAATATCGATACATCGATATATCGATTATATTTTTTTAAAATATCGATATTTTGATATATCGATATTATTTGCCCATTCCTAGCCACCAAAGTCGTGACAACAGTCTATTGGAAAACGTGATAAAGAATTTTTTTAAAATATTGAGAGCCTGCCGATCCAGTAGAGGGATCACTTGACCGACATTATTTTTTAACCGGAACCTTTTCTTAATAAAAGGAAATAAAAATATTTTTTATATCTCAAAAAAACTAAAATGATACCACACTTTTTGGACACCCTTTACTAGCATTCTACTAAGTTTATTTAACGTGAAAGTGAATAAATAAAGATCATATATTAAAATAAGAGTTCAAGATGTACAGGCTTATTGGTTTAAATATGTGATATAAACAAATAACTACCTAATTCTGGGGTCTTAGAAAACCAACGATAAACGGACCAAAGACATCGTTTAATTTTTTTGTTTAAATCAAGTTGTCCAACTTTATTCTATTTTTTTTCAAACTGAAAATCTGTTTTTTTAGAAATTTGATATTTATTTGTTCTTTTGCCATATCCTCTGTTGTACGGCGTAAAAAGTTTTGCCTTTTAAGGCAATTTTTTAGGGACTAAAAACATATTTTTAAATTTTTAAAAAAAAACATCTACGTCAAACTTGACCTCTCTATTTGCAAATTATCATAGAAAGTTATTTCATAGGTAATAATTAATAATAATTATCATAGATAATTAAAAAAAATAAAGCCGTATAAAAGAACCTCCTCTAAATAGTATTCAAATTAGGCTTATTTGTTTTCGAAACCGAAATAAAATAATTAGCAGAGACTTCTTCAATTAAGACCAAAAAAATAAAAAAAAAATAAGAAATCAAAACATTTTTTGTTTAACAATTTAAAATGTTCTCACAAAACATATTAAAATAAAAATAAAAAAAAAAAAAAAATAACAACTACAAACAACAGCCATAATGAATATATCTTCCTTTTAAATGTTGTTATTTTGAATTTCAACATAATTAAACCTAAAAGTAACAAAAATGTATGAAATAATTCTTTAAAAAAAAGACAAGATAAAATGTATGTTTTTTTTATTCAAAAAAAAAAAAAAAAAAAAAAATGTTTAACACAGCCTGGGTTGTCACTACTTAAGTCATCATCTAAATAAAAATGTGATTAATTTTGTTTTAAAAATGTAGTTTTTTTTCAATGCTTTAAAATCAGGGGTTGCTGAACTTTTAGTCCTAAATTAAATGATAACTTTTCAATTTAATACTAACAAATCATAAGAATACTGTGAAATTATACGCGGAGTTCCATAACAAAACGATAAAACTCCACTTTCTAGGCGTTTTTTTCCTTTTTCCATTACATTAATTTTAAATACTAAGATTGTATGTAATCTTTGTTATAAAATTAACAGAGAAATAAATTTTAATTCAATTGAAAAAAATTATGGTTTAAAATAAAATTAAACATTTTCATATTAATAAATTTGAAATCGCTCGGATATTTGCCACAATTTTTCACAAATTTATTAAGGCTTAAGCCATTGATAGAAGCCCACAGTGAAATACTTTTTAAGTCTTCGTGTAACTTATCCACAAAGTTTCTTTTTTTTTTTATTACTAATATACGGTTGAACATCATCCGCTTACATTCTGATATTGCAGTGTTGCAACTGATCTGGGAATTCGTTAGCATAAATTGAAAAAAGTGAAGGTCCAAGAATTGAGCCCTGCGGTACTCCTTTAGTGAGTGGAAGAAAGGAGGATGTTAACGTTAATTAAATCATTTATCAAATATAAAATCAGTTTTAATTAAAATTTTAATCAAGTAAATTTAACGTTTAATCAAGTAAATTTAACGTTTAATCAGATGAATTAAACGTTTAATTGATACTATTTATTTGTTAACTGGTGCAAATTAAAATAATTTTTTTTTAAATATCACAAATTTTTTTAATTGAAATCAATTTTTATTATTTTTCTCCGAAAAAAATTCTACAAAATTTTTCATTAATCAAAAATTAAATCAGTTTTAATTAAAATTTTAATCAAGTGAATTAAACGTTTAATCAGATGAATTTAATGTTTCATTGATACTATTTATTTGTAAACTGGTGCAAATTAAAATAATTTTTTTAAAAATATCACAAATTTTTTTAATTGAAATCAATTTTTATTATTTTTTTCTAAAAAAAAATTCTCCAAAATGTTTCACCAATTAAAGCATTAATCAGAAATAAAATCAGTTTTGATTTACATTTAATTAAGTGAATTAAACGTGTAATCAAATTAATTAAACGTTTAATTGATACTATTAATTTGTTTACTGGCGCCAACTTAATTAATATATCAAATTTTTTAATTGAAATTAATTTTTAATTTTTTTCGTTACTTTCAGATGAAACTATAAATGCCAAAAATATGAAGAAAAATCGTAAAAGGCAGCCTCTACGTTGGAAAAAAAATGTTTTTTTTTTAAATGCCTTGCACAAATTTTTATATATTGGGTAGGGTTGTACGAAGTTTATTTTTTTAGGTACGGTCTCGTTTGTGCAAAATTTAGAACAATTCCAAAATTGGCAAAATGTTAGTTGTCGAATACTTAATTCAATTAGCGATTATCTATGTTGTGTATAAAAACTTAACAACAAAAAGCCTATATTTTACACATTGTTTGTATCTTTTATAACTTATATGACATTTTGTAGAGTAAATATTTGTCAATCATTTTTACGAAATACCGTCATCATTTGTGGCAAGATTTGTTTAACAACTTCTACTTAAACAAAAAAAGGACAGCAACAGCATTGTTAAACCCACCAAAGCTTATCTTAAATATTTCACATTCAGTGGTGTTGGTAAGGGTATACACAAGCGCAGTATAACTGAATGAATTTTTATTTGAATTAATCAAAAGTGGACTACGTGAATATACAAATACACTATTTCATGATATAAGTTTTAATACTGATTTATACGAAATAAAAAATAAATTAAAGTGAAATTATGACAACCTCTTAAAACTTAAGAGGTTGTTCTTTTTCATTGTATGCAAATAAAAATAAATACTTATTTAAAGAAATATAAATTAAATCAAAATTTAATTTTAACGAATTAGAATTTAACTTTTTTTCCTAAGAAAAAAAAATAAAACTAAAAATTTTGTACATGTTGCCAAATAACTAAAATAAAATATTTAATACGATTATCATTGTCATTGAAAGTGTTGCTTTTAAAAACAAAAGAATTAAGATACGAACACTAATACATGGACACATTAAGGTGTGACAGTTATTTGTGGATTTAAAAAAACATTTTACTATATCATTTAGAAATGTTATATATACTTATTGAAGGCTGCAGTAATGTTGTCGATATAAGTAAACGTTTTATTTACTTGATTAAATTTTTAATTAGGACTGCACTAGTCGAGATGCTCCATAATAGACTTTAAAATACCGGCAAACACAATGTAAATTAAATCTTAAGTAATTGTATGATAAAGAATTTAGTTTATTGAATTCTTTGAGCAGTTAAAACGTATTTGTGTTATCCCATAAATAGTATTGCATTGTATACTATTGGGTACCAGGGTACTCGGGTGCGCATGTTGCGATAGTTAAATTTTAAGCAAATTTGTTTGAGTATTAAAGAAGCAAAAAATAAATCTAGAATCTGAATTCGCTTTCTTTTAGTTAAAAAACGACGATCCAGAAACTTGTTTAAACATTTTAATTCTTAATACATTTTTTTCAAGTAAATAATATAGAACCATTTTTTTTTAAACTTCGTGCAATTGTGCAATTTATTAAGAAATTTTGTTTAAAAAAAAATAATGGTTTTTTTAGGAAAATTCCGATTTCCTGTGATAGTGATATAATAACACAGATACCAATTTTTCACCAATTAAAGCATTAATCAAAAATAATGTCAGTTTTAATTAAAAAATTTAATCAAGTGAATAAAACTCTTAATTGATATGCGCCAGTAAACAAATTCACTTGATTAAACGTTTTATTTACTTACTTACTTAATTAAACGTTTAATTAATCTGATGAAGTTTTTAATTAAAATTGATTTTATTTTTGATTAATTTTAATTTTTTTTCTGTGTATCCTATAAATTATTTTTTCGGTTACTGTTCAAGCTGTTGTCTAAACAATTATATTATTTTTCAAAGATATTCTGCAGACAATGACCTCTTTCACGTAGCAAGTACTTAAAATTAAATATAAAAACCGTTATTTCAATTACCGATAGAATTGAATACAATTTAAAATTAAACGAGCATTAAAGAGGGGGAAATAAGCAAAAACGCCTCTTAAGTTAAAGAAAATTAAAACACATTTGTTTTCTAAAAAAAAAATACCGTAAATGTAAACATTTCTAAAAACCAAAATAAAAGTTATTATCATGTAAGAACCAAGAAATTTGCATAAATTGTTTAAAATTTATGTTTATTTTGAACATTTAGTCATGTAGTTGTTCTTTATTTTTTTTTTGGGAAACTTATAAAACATGTGTAAATTCTACGTTTAAATGTTGGGTTTTTTTTTTTTTTTTTTTTTGTTCAATTTTCAAACCATAAAACAAGCCAGCGGCTAATTTCTTTGAAACACAACCCAGGGGAGAAATGAAAAGCACCAACTCTGATCAACTAAAAAAACAACAACACTTTAGAGGAACGAACTAAAACTTAAAATAACAACATCACCAATATTTTTGTTCAGCAGCCTAAGAAAGCTTTTTTCCCCCATTTTTAGTTTCTAAAAACGTTATCGTTCTAAAGAAAATCTTAAAAGTCTTAATATAATAAAAAAAAAAAACATTATTTTATTATAGTTCATTTAGATAAATTTGCATTTAAATATGCAAAAACTAGAAAAACAAACATAAAAACACAATTGAAATTAATCAACAAATCATGCTGCTTAAACACGAATTTAACAGCCAAAATAAAAAAATCGCCAAGAATCATTTAAAAAACCGGCTATAAAAATAACACAAATAACTCTCAAGTGTTTATTTTGTTAGAAATTTGCCATCATTTTCTAACCAAGATTTTTTTTTTCTATTTACTTAAATCAAAAATCATGTTCTTTTAGGGCATCAATTTAATAAAAAAATTTTGTTTAAACTATGAAAAATGTTCATACTAGCGTGTGTGTGTTTAAGAGGCGTTAAAGTTCGCCCAGGGCCGGACAACTTATTAACGTATAAGTATTTTTTTCTCTCTCTTTATTTATCAAGTTAAGTAGTCTAGAAATTTGCAAAAAAAAAAAAGTATAGACATTGAATGTTCTGCACGTTTTATTTTTATGAGCTGAAGGTTGTAATAACGCTTGATCAGCATGATCATCTTTTACGTCAAATAGTGTCAACGATAAATTTTTTTTTGCTTTCTTATTTCTTTGAGTAAATTTGCTGGCAGTTAATTAAGTTGATTCGTTAAAAGAGAAAAAATGTTCTGTTTGCTATTTGAACCAAATTTGGAAACTTTGGCTGCCGCCGTTCTCCAGATCTGCATAAAAATAATATGTAAAAACAACTAGGGATTTTTGGGTAAAATTAGAGACTGTCGTGGTTTTTGCTCATATATCAGCCATTTGTGGATCGATCAGGCTGAATTTCCATAGCAAACAATTCCGGACCATATGTGTCATAAAAAATGGTTGTGGAATTTTAAGGGACGATGTTGATTTTGAATAAAACACAAATTACTTAGGAAATTATTGCAATTTCTTTTTATAATGATCGACCAAATGGCCACCGCCACCTAGGCGGCACACCTCTATCTTATGGCTGCAGCACAATTGAGGTTTTATGCCGTTAATGTGCCGAATTACCTCATCCTTTAGCTCTTGAACTGTTGCTGCTGTACGCCGACCTATTCTTTCAAACAACCCCAAAGAAACAATAAGTGTGTTACTTTCCATGGTTCAAATTGAATTAGTCTTAAATTAAGAAATGAAAAAAAGAAAAGAAAGAAAAAACTTGACGTTTAGGTGGGATTCACATTCAACATCGGCCCTTAAAATTAAACAACGACAAAGTTCCTATCATATCTGGGGTCCTCGGACAACCCATTTCAACGAACAGACGGACAACAATAAATCAACTGCGATACTCATAAAAACCCAGAATATGTATATTCTATAGGGTCTAAGATCAATAAAGTAGAAATTAAAAACCGAATCCCAAAATTATATATACCCTTTTAACTTCGGTGAAGGGTATAAAAAGTAGCTGAAGTCTCCTAAATACCGCTTAAATCAGGAAAACAGGATCTGTTTTAAAAAAAAATTTCCACAAAAATTTAAAAAAGAACACTTATTTTGGTTTTTTAAATAACTTTTAAATTTAAAGAAAAACCTTTAAAATATGATTACTTATATTTTCTTTTAAAGTAAATTTTTTTCATAATTGAACTTAAAAAAAAAATAAAGTTCCTTAAACAACGTTCAAACCAAAGGGAAAATTCTATTCTAGTCTTCGATCCCTTATACTTCTCACTGAAAATCGTCTTTTTTCATTTCAAAACATAAAAAAACTAAAACAAAGATTGCTGTTTGTTTAAGGAGAAGAAATACTGCAGCACTTACCTGATAAGAAGAGCGCTAAACACTTACATTTGTGAACGGAAATCGTGATTAGAAGAATTTTCGTTCGGCATTGGTAGAACGTTAACTTAAGAATTATTCTTATATATGAAGAATCTTTATTGAAGATTCAATAAATAAAAATTAATAAAAACAATTTTTCGTTCAAATCGAGAAAAGAATGCTTATCTTTGATCAATTATATTTACCACCAAAAATCGTGTTTTTTATAATGCAACATGAAAAAAGCCCAAAAATGGCTGCAGTTGAAATCGAAGAAAAGAAGTTAATAAGCGATTTTGTAAAACTATTTTCGTGTTTGTTTCATAAGTCTTTTGTTTTTGGATATTCCGTTTAAGCGCGTAGCCGCAATTTAATCCTCTAAATGTGTGCAGAGTGAACTTAGAAAATCGTCTGTCTTTAGAAGAGCTTTTACTGTATGAACATATATAAGCTGTTTTTCTTAACAAGGACAAGTAATTTTTATATTTTTTTCATAATTTATAATTTGCTTTTTTACATTAAAAGCAATTTTAATGTTTGTTTTACAATACAACTTCATAAAGTTAATTCACCATTTTTAATATTTTTAATCAAGCTAAAGTTCATCAAATTAAATTTTCATTAAATTATTTTTATGAAGAAAGGAATTTTTAACAACATGAAATTAATTAAAATTTAATGATAATTTTTCATTCTTGACTGACTTTTGACTGCCAGCCGTCATCAATGGCGGTGAGCAAAACCCCTCTGAAGAGATTGTGTGGTTACAATTGAAACATGTCAGGGCAACCTGTCTCTGAAAACCTGGGTTCGATTCCCAGTTTAGTCGAGAATGAAAATTTTTTAATGAATTTCATGTTGTAAAATTCCTTTCTTCATAACAATAATTTAATGAAAATAAAATTTTATGAACTTTAGCCTGATTAAAAATATTAAAATTTGGATTAAAACCCATAAACTGTTTAATAAAATACCAAGTATTGTTTATTAACAGTTTTAATAATAAATTAAAATTAAAAATGCACATTTTTATTAGAGGAAATATTTACAATTGTCAAGATATTAAAATCACTATTTAAACAAAATTGCTGAATCTTTTTGTTGTTTTGCAGAAAACGTATCTTTACTTATCACTTTAGGATGACATAAATTTATTAAATACTTATTATGGTATATTTGTTGGTAAGCAAAAAGAAAAAAAAAAGAAATTGCATAAAATCAGCTCGAAGGCCAACTTGCAAGTTTTGAGATTGAGAACAAATATTTATTAATGTGGATTTTTAATTTAAAGTTCAAAGTGGAAAGTAAATATCACAAATAAATTGTATTTGCTTTAAAGTTATGATAATATAAATAAAATTTATTGAATTCCACACGTTATATTCAAATTGTTAACTACATATCGCACACTGAATCATAAACAGGCACAGCTCAATATTCAAAAATGTTTAGGAGAGGCAGATAGAAAACTGGCGTCAAAAGCATGTTTGCCATTTTTTATCATATTCAGTTTAACTAATCTTAAAGCAGAAAAGTTTAACAAGACGCAAACGAAATTTTCGTGGTCGCTATAGATTTGATTTGTAAACTGGCTTATGAAAAAAAAAAGATTTTGAAAAATTTGGAGTTGTTCCCGCTTGTGATTCATTATGCGATATGTTTAATTTTTTAAAGGCTAAATTTAAATTTTATATTTGCTTGGTTTTAGAATTATTATTAAACATTTTAAGTTTATTTTATTGCTGAATTTGCACTTCAATTATTTAAATAAAGTTTTAACTAAATTAAAGAAGAAAAAACTTGCGGATAAATTGTTGACGCAGTCTAAAAGCATTCAATTCATACTATTTAACAGCTTCCGCAAAGAACACTGTTAAGATAAACTTGTTATACCAAAAAAAAATGTGTTCAGATGGGAAAACAATGTTAAAATAAACACAATTGGTCATGCCCGACCACATAATACCCGTTGTCAGTGGCAATTACAAAAGCGTTTCAACAAAACTGAAAGTTCGTATTTTTTTTTTTTTTTTTTTTGCCAAATAATTATTAATTTTCCCAATTGCACTTATGGAGATAACAAACATTTTAGCAAGAGGTTATTATATAAAAGCTATAGCTTATCTAAAGTTGACAGCTTTATAAATTCATTTTTAGCATATTAAAATCAATGACGATGCAGTTTCCAATTAAAAAAGGCCATTGTCAAAAATTAAGGGTATTTAAAAGTATTTTGGTGTTTTCTTTTCTACAAAAATGTCACATTTTATTTAAAAAAATTAAATTTGGTGTTCATTTCTTAAAAATGCTTTGCTCTCTAAAAGGGCAGGGTGTTTTATTCTAAAAAATCGACCTTAAATGTTATAAGGAATTGCACTTTAGGCTCCGTACAAATCGAGAGTGTTGATAATGCCCTGTAAAAAGATGGCTTCCGTTTATATATGGGGTTACCAGACGAAGTTGGGAAAAAATCGCCACTAATCAGGACAGTAAAAATTTTAAGTTTTAATCGTCATTTTTTCTATAATTTTATACACAGAAAAAATTCTCGCTAATTTTTTTTCAATTAAAGCATTAATCAAAAATAAAATCAGTTTTAATTAAAAATTTAATCAAGTGAATTAAACGTTTAATCAAGCGAATTAAGCGTTTAATCAAGTAAATTAAACGTTTAATTGATAATATTAATTTGTTTTTTAATTAATATCACAAATTTTTTAATTGAAATCAATTTTTATTTTTTTCTGTGTAGTAAAAACAAAAGAAAGCATTGCATTGTTAATTGTAGGTTGCCAGTGGTATTAAATTTAAATGAATTCGGTGTTATAAAATTATTTTTGAAAAACAACGTCAAATCAAGAAATCGTTAAATCTTGGTGTTATTAAATCGGCAATCTGACAAAGGTATTTTCTTGTTTACATATTTTATGAAAAATAAACTAAAGAGTTTGTAATTTCGTCATTCATTTTGTTCATTTAATTATTTATTTAATATAAATCTATTATATTATTATAAATTAGGGTTTATGTTTATTTTTTATATTTTGACGAACACACTTTTTGATTTATGTTTTGATTATGATTTTGTGTTTTGTTCTCGTCAAATTAAAAATCGGCAAGAAATTTTATACATGCACCTTTTAAATGTGGTATTTTTTTTTTTTTTTTTTTTTTTGTAGAAAAGAACACACCATTAGTTGCTAATTTTTAATTTAATATTGATTGCACTTAACTTAGCTAAACGGTATTTATAATAAAAACAAAGTTGCCTTATGTTGATTTGACATTGTTAAACTTTAGTTTAAAGTTGCTTACCTTTTAATTCAAGTTTAACTGCTCAAAGTTAAAATATTAAACACTGCAACATAAATCGTCTAACCAAAATTTTCTAGAGTCGGTCCATATTTGGTCATACCTCCCATACGAATACCACTGGCGAAAGTTGCTTTGAATATCAAAACGTTCTTATTAATACTGATATTAAATTTGGCGACGTTCATTTTTATAATAGCTGATATGGTTTGCACTGGTACTGGCTCATAATTTACCATAGGCCCCATAAAAAGTCCATTCTTGGTACACCTCAAACCCTAACAGAAAATGCTGTTGTAATAAGTATGCATGCGATTTCCACGCAAATGCATGTTTTTTTGTCGATAGTCTAAGAACGATGTCGACCAATTATCTTTCCGAATCATTAAATTTGCGATAAACTGACATCGATTTATATCTGCATAATGTTGCATATTTTGGTAAGAGTGCATATTTTTGCATATTTTGGTTTTAAATGCATATTTTTGCATATTTTAAAATTTTTGAGTGATAAATTTTTTTTAAATTTCCATATTATAAAAAAAGGTTTTCAAAAAATTTCAAAATTGTATTAAAAAAAAAATCTTCTAAAAAATTATTTTTAAATCCATAAATAATTTTTTTCGGAGCTCTGCAAGATTTCGACAAAAAATCCTTAAATTTTTAAAAATTATTCTTTTCAAAGAAAAACGGCAAAAAAAACTCGTGATTTTAATAAATTTTTTTATGTCCTAAAAAACGAATTTAAAAAAGCCAAGTTTGGCAAAAGAGGAAACAGACTTTGGTATATAAATTTTTTGATTTTGTCATATTCTCAATTAATATTTATTTATATCTAAAGAACGTTTTTTATCTAACTTTTTGTTCTTATCTCACCATGGTGAAGGGTATATTAGATTCTGCATAGCCGAATATAGCACTATTTTTTGTTTTAATTCATTCTTTAACTATTTCATTTAACTTAGTTTATTAGTATTTGCCGAACTTTGTAATTGCGACCTCTTCAATATACCACCAGATCGACTTAGAAAATGAATTTGATTTAATTTGTTATTGTAGTGAATAAAAAACAAGTACTTACATCGTCTTTAACAATAAATTCCCAATGTTTGATTTATCTTAACTCCAAAAACCTTTTTACCTACAAAAAAAAAGAAGTAAAAACAAGATAATTAAAATATGCTTAAAAGAAGCTTGTTTAACTGATTTATTAAGAGTTAAAGGCTTAACAAATACGTAACATGACCAGCAAAATTTCGAAAGATTTAATAAGCAAATCTTGTTGCTAAGCGCTAACTATTATTAAATATAAGTAAAAAATACTAAAGAGCATTAGTTTAGAAAAAGCTTATTCAAATATTAATTGAAATTTTTATATTTTGACAATAAAACTTTTTAGAAAACGGAACTCTTTTACATAGAACATACTGATAAAGACTGGTTCCTTATCTAAATAAGAGAATTCCAACACTCTTTTAATAAAAAATAAATTAAAAATAATTTCACATAAAACAATAATACAGTGGGATCTCTTGTGACCGGATAGCGAAAGAACAAGAAGAATGTCTTCCGCAAAGAACTAACGGTTATCCTAATGCTGCCGAAACAAAACAACAGTGTCTGTCAACAGGAACGGGCTCGTTAAGGGTGATTGTACTGTTATTCTCCAACAAAAAAAAATAGTTTCATTTTAAAGGATTAATTTTTTAACTGATTAAATTTGAGTCACAGAAGAAAAAAACAATGGCAAAAGAAAACATTTCTTAAGCTTCTTGCTGTTAATTGGATTTTTGAAATTAACTATAAATAAGTCTCGAAATAGTTGGTAATGCAGACTTAAAGACAGAAATCTCATTGTCATATTTATCAAGTCTGTGAATAATTTCAATGTCAATGATTTTATTATTTTTTTTCAATTTCCTTAATACAATAATTAGAAAAAAAATAGATAAAACTTAAGGGTATTGTTTTAGACGTATAGAACTTCAGATAGGGATAACGATAAAACCAGCTGGCATACGAATAAAGTGCGTTTGATTATTATTTTTTTAAAAAATTTGGTAAATAACCATGCAAAGACTTAAACCAGAAAAAAATTAACAAATCGAAGAAATGTATTTCCAAATTCGCGCTCTATTCGCCAACCTTCTGGAGCACTTAATCAAGTCGTCCATCTGAGCAGCTAATCCGCAAAACTCTAAATCGATTCATGACCACATTTACTCTTTTGGATAATAAATCTGTTTTTATTAATTTTTATTTATTGAATCTTCAATAAAGATTCTTCATATATAAGAATAATTCTTAAGTTAACGTTCTTCCAATACCGAACGAAAATTCTTTTAATCACGATTTCCGTTCACAAATGTAAGTGTTTAGCGCTCTTCTGATCGGGTAAGTGCTGCAGTATCCCTTCTCCTTAAACAAACAGCAATTTTTGTTTTAGTTTTTTATGTTTTGAAATGAAAAAAGACGATTTTTTTTTGTTCAATAATGAAAAAATTTACTTTGAGTGAAACTATAAGTGATCATATTTTAAAGGTTTTTCTTTAAATTTAAGAGTCATTTAAAAAACTAGAGCCAAATTAAGTGGTCTTTTTTGTGGAAATTGATTGAAATTGAAATAATGGGGACTTGGTCGCTTTATAAAGCATGGTTAAGGGCCGATGATGAATGTGAAAGCTACTGTGAATGGTTTTCGCTATCGTGAGATGATAACGAACTTTTTATGGCCCGAATTGGAAGATATGGATGGGGACGATATGTGGTTTCAACAGGACGCTGCCACTTGCCACACAGCTAACGAAACAATGGTTCTTTTGTGCGACAAATTCAATGGGCGTGTTATCTCACGTGGTGGCGATGTCAATTAGCCGCAAAGATCATGTGATTTGACGCCGTTGGACTTATTTCTTTGGGGTTATATGAAAGAAAAGGAGTACGTAAATAAGCCAGGAACAATTCAAGAGCTAAAGGATGAGATAATTCGGCACATTAACGGCATAGAACCATGGGATGGAGGTGTGCCTCCAAGGTCGCGGCGTCCATTTGGCCGATATTTTGTTCCATACATAATTGAATTATACACAAAAAGAAAAACATTCGGGATAAATCAAGTTTTTTTTGATTACTTCAAGTACGAGTCGTACTCGAAAATTCAAGTACGAATAACACTAAAACGTACTTAAAACAATCCTAAATGGGATTTCTTTCGAAAATCAATCCCTAAATTTCTTCAAAGAAGTATAAAATGCTTAAACCAAGTAAAAAAAGATTAAACTTTTCGTTGTATTTAACCCTCCGGCTTACCAATGTTTTGATTTTCTATACACATTGAAAAAAGGTCACGCCAGTCTCGTGTACACCATGAAGGGATAAAAAGAAAATTTGAACTCTCATTTAGTTTATATTTTTGGTTACATATGTAAATAAGATTTCTAAAGTAAAAACCAATCGGGCATGATGTTGATGTTTTATAATTCTGTAATACGGGTAAGTAAAAGAACCATAATAATTTTTTCATTCTAATTTCTTTTTTGGTTTTTTTTCAAGCACGAATTCGGGATAAAATCAACTTTATAAATTCGGATTAAAACAATTTTATAATTCTTGAATCAAGCGCATTTTGAGATTGATTCAATTTTAGTTTGACTTAAGTCAATCTCATTTTCGGATTATTTCAAATACGAAATCGGGTTTTGAATATGGATAATTAAAGTATTTTGGGATTAAAAATCCGTACTTGAATCAATCTTTCTGTTCTTGATTCAAGAAATCCCGTACTCATCGTACTATTAATACCGCTTCGGACTGATTTGTGTGCGAATGGATTTATTTTTCTTTTGAGTGTACCAATATTATCATCATAAAACGAAATGACAATAATTTGCTCAATAATTTGTTTTTTTTTCAAAATCAACATCGGCCCTTAAATTTAACCCACCCTTTAAGTCGAGTCTGAATCGGGCGTATAAAAGCCGTTCTAAGCCACTCAATATCTGCCCGTCTACTTTATGTGCACTATTGACTTAACTGCACAAAATGGCTTATCTTTGTCATTATTCTTTAAAATCCCATACAAATTTTTTTTTAAAGTGCACCTTCTATGCCTGCACATTTGAGATTTATGCCCAAAATTGTTGGCATTTTAAATCAAAGTTGGCTGCACTTTGACTTTACTGCTCAAAATACATATTTTCTGTAATTATTCTTCAAAGTGCTTGTTTACGTTCGTTTTTTACACCTGCATATTTTTCATATTTTTGGGCAACTTTAAAATATTTTCATATAAAACATTAAAGTTAGCTGCACGCATGGTAAAAATATGGTGGCCACTTTTTCATATAAATATCCAATTTGATAAAACTTTTATAAAATATCAATTTATTAATAAAAACGTTGTTTATTTTTCTTTTAAACACGTTACTTTAGCTGCACTTCTATGCTGGTTACCACAATTCATTAATTGTCATTGAGCAATTTAAAAACTTCATTCAAAAAAATAAAAATATTTATATTAAAATAATGAAAAATATGTTTTAAACGTTTGACTTTTTGTAATGATAATGAAATGTTTCATTAATATGATGACAAATAGTCACAGTCTTAATAAAATTTTATGAAATTAAAATAACGCAAAATTTTCATCGATTTTTGGAAACATTTCATTAACAAGGGGCTAATGTAACATTCTTCTTTAATCCAATTAAGGGTCTATGCAATTTTTTATTGGATTAATGTCAAAATTCATTGTTTCTGTAAAGAAAATTCTTTCAGTGCGTTGTCAGTCAAGAATGAAAAATTATCAATAAATTTTAATTAATTTTCATGTTGTAAAATTCATAAAAATAAATTAAGGAAAATTAAATTTAATGAGCTTTAGCCTGATTAAAATATTAAAAATTTTGATTAAAACCCATAAACAGTTCAATAAAATACTAACCGTCGTATTCACAAATGATTATTAAATTTAACAAACGTTTATTAAGGAAAATTTTCATATTAAATTTGTTCTTTAACCCTTTATTAAATTTAAAAAATTTTTATGAATACAGGCATAATTCTACAATACGGATTATTAAGTATCACCGTTTATTTAAATATGTAATTTTTACTTGACAACATAATAATTTTCTTTCTTTTTGTTACTTAACTTATAAATAATATTCTCACACTATTTATCTAGCTAAATATAACACTAGAGAGTTGTCATTGTCACTTTATGCCACGCCCTTTTTACAGTGAACTTTACATTCATAAACAACTTGCAGTGTGACAGTTTCATTAAAAGTTTCCAGTGAGAATCTTGAACTCGTAATAAGACAAATGTTTTGCATTCATAAGTTAGTGTGTTGTACGCATTTCTAACTATAGTTTTACCGTTTTTTTTAAATTTATTTTTTTATTTTTTTTTTTGTAAAGAGTTAAACATAAAATAACTATTTTTACAAAAAGAGTTTGCTGTATAACAGAGCAATTTAATTTAAATAAATAGAATGACTGACCTAAATTAACAAAAGGGCTTGTAGTACTTAATGATAAAATAGTTGTTATTAACTGTATTGAAAATATTTACCAAGTACAGTGGGATCTACAATGAACGGACATTGAAGTAGCCATTAAAAAGTGCTCGTAAAAGGGGAATGTCCGTACAAAAGAACTTAATGCTTTGCCATCGAAAGAGGGTGTCTGCTTAAGAAGGTGTCCGCCAGGGGATATTACACTGTGACTTTAAGGCAGTGCTCGAAAATAAACACTAAATATCGCTTCTTAGTGTTCGGCTCGGTAGATTTGTGGAAAGCACAAATGCTAATAGTGTTTGTGTAGAAAATCATTAAAACAATAACGTTTCCCCGCTTGTCATCTTTCGAACACAAAAACAATATTGTTTTTATCAAGCTCAACAAAGGATGAGAACATTTACTGCCGTTCGGTTTTTATTTAACCACAAACTTCATTGTGTTGGGTTCAGCTCATTAATGTTCGTCCCTTTTGGCTGGTAAAAAAAACCAAACATTTTTACAAAAAACAAAAAGCCTGCAAAATAATTTTACACAAACTAAAAACACACACATTCTGTTCACGCTGCAGCCGTTTTTGTTTGTTCATTTCTTCGTCAAAGTAAAAAAAGAAACATTATAGAACACTTAAATATAATGTTTGTCTACAGTATCACTACAATTGCTCTTGTTTTTTAACGAAGAACAGAACACTATATAATGTTCGGCTCTTTCTTGAAAATAGTTTCGAACGGTATTAAGTGTTCGTCCACACAATCACCCAAAAAAAATAGATATCGATCTTGGGTATGTGAGCCGAACGCTAAATAATGTACTGTTTATTTTCGAACACTGCTTTAAGGTGGCTTAAGATTTGCCTACAAGCCTCATAGATCCTTTAAAGATGTAGGATAGCTTGCAGAACACTTGTGTCTTCAATTTACATTCCTTCCTATACCAAATGTACCATTTAAAGCCATATGACACAAGCAAATTCTCTAAAATAATTATCTAAATACTACTACTTTGTAAGCACAACTAGAGCTAGTCCACTAGACCAGCATCTGAAAGCTCTTAACAATCCCAGTCATACGCAACGCATTTAATTTAGATTGTGGCAAAAATGCTAATAAAGATAAAAACGTTACAAAACAGCGTTAAATGCTTAAAGCATTTGTAATCAATCTTAAAATAAACTTTATTTTTTAAGAACTTCCAACAAAAATAGCCTCAACGTCTTCTGCAACAATCTCAGTCAGTCAGTCAGTTACTCTGTCAGTAAGTTAAATTCTTTTGTTTCCTTTCATATAGACTCTCGCACACACACAACCCATCGCACATGCCTCTATGCAACACAAGAAAGAGCAACAACAGCATGCAACATTGTCTTGTAAGCAGTCGAGAGTGCATGGATTTGTGTCTGTTTTTATTTAAAAAAAAAATAATGTTTTTTTTGCGCCGCATTAAAACGCCTTTTAATGAGATGAACGATAAAAATACTTTTGATGTTGCAGAAGTAAGAAATATTTATTTATTGTGGCCATTAAGTTGTATGTTGCCGATGTCTTTTACCAAAAATATGTAACGTTGGTGCGTGTAAATGACAATTACCCAGCGGGAAAAAAGAAGGAGTACGGAGGCCTTCTAGAAGGCCTCAGTACCCCTTCTTTTGGATGCACAAGGCTAGCTCGCTCCATTCCATACCCACATCTTTTTTACACACGTTGTCATTGCGGAGTAGGCCTTCGGCTCTCGCTTTTCTAGCAAGTCAATAAGAATGGTAACGGGATCAAACAAATAATTATTTTGCTTTTGGTTGTGCAATACAAAGATATCATATGTTACATATGTTACTCCTTCTCTACTCCTTCTCTACTCATTTCTCATATGAAAAAGCCGAGGGCTTCTATGGGGACTTCTTTAACAGTTAAAATTAAAAAATATTTTAAGCAGACCTTTAAAAAGGCCTAAAGTAAGAAGGTCTTGTGAATTTTCGTTCTGGGTAGTAGCATAGATGTGTGTGTGTGTGTGAGATGGTTGTGACATAAACATTGCGTGTTTGTTGTCGACTTAAAATCGTCTATTTTTCTGATGAATTTGTTTATTTTTCTTCAAGGATTGTCTATTATTAAATTTGTTTCTGTTGCATGATTTATTTAAAAATAGTTGTATCTACTTGTAAAAATACTTTAGTAAATTGTTGTTACCAGCAATCATATTATGGGTAAGTTAGACCTCCTTCAAGAAACCACAACCATATTACGGTTGCCTTCGAACATGTTATGTTAAATAATAACAATAATATGTTTACCACCAATTCAGTTAATCTATATCTTAATCGGCAAAGGCAAAACAGTTTCCTCCGCTGTTTGTCAACGTGTTTGAACAAAAAATGCACCATTTGGAAGAGCACAATTTTTATTTTATTAAAATCTGAGTGGGTAAAACAGGATAAAAACGGGTGAATTCGGTAACCTTATATCTCTAAAACTAAAAGAGAGAAAAATTTAATACTTATTGTTGTTAATTAGAAAAAAGGAGACTGGTGCCTGGTGCCTGGTACTTTTTTGAAGTTCGGCCGATTTGGGATTTCTTTGTCAACCCATCTATCTTTTAAACCAATAAGCAAACAAATAAAGATGATGCTAAATTCGTAACAAATACAAATTGGGTACATTTTCGAAATTCAAAAGTTTTCGTACCTATTTTTGGTACTCTTTTCAAAACATGACATATACGTATTGTATTTTGGGCTCCAACGACAAAATTGATTTTTGATACTTCAATTGGGGGAAAAAAGTACAAAAAAGGGTAATACGGGATTATTAAATTTATAACTCTCTGTGGTACTGCATGTTGTAGTTTTAGCATTTTCTATAATATTGAACTTATAAACATACAACTATTGGTGTAGGTTCTTAAGTGAATTACAACATATAAGATAAAAACTGTTGGTACTTTTTTGTTTTCCAACTGGTACTTTTTTAATTTTCGTTAATATTGGGACTAGAAGCATAAAATTATATATGCATTGTTCTGAGTGAATAAGTTTGGGCCCCTTAGGCACAAACTGCTCATGCTTATGCAATCAGCATGTGTTTGTAAATTTAAAATTTCAATTTATGTATGCGTCACACAGGCAATACAGTATGAAAAATCAAAATAGGTTTGATTTAAAATAGATTTTGAGAAAAAAACTTAGAAGAAAATAGGATTTTTCTTGAATTTCACGAAATGAAATTTATCAATCACACACGTATACGAAGGGTTCATCGGCAGTAGCTGTCAGCAGTATTTGTCTATGGGCCCCTTTAGGTAAAATTTTGGTACTTTTTCGTTCAACAACTGGTACTTTTTTTTGGATTTTCGCTAACATTGGAATTAGAAACATAAAATTAAACCTGAGAATCTATAAATAGGAACTTTTTGGTACTTTTTTATCCATCAACTGCCACTCTTCGAATATCCGTTAGTATTTTACCTAAAAAATTTAAATTTAAAATGCCGTTCTTTAGAGTAGGTATGTATATCAGATGTATTAAATGGATACAAAAGAGGGCCGAGCATACTACCCTGTAAAAGCCGGCGTATTATTTGCTCTTTTTGAAGCTTAGAAGGCGATCAGCCATGTAGGATTTTAGTAAATCAGTTTGTTGTACAGGAAAAAAATACAAATTAATTGAATCGTTTTTTTTTTTTTTTTTTTGAAAAGGGTCCAGGAACAAAAATACAAAATACTTAGGAGACCCAAAAAACTGAATATGTACGGAAAATGGAAAATTTTATGAAATGCGAATTAATCAGTCCATATCGTTTTTACCTACAAATCTTTTAGATATAAGTCCATAAAAATATCAAAATCTTTAGTCCCATATCCTAACAATGCAAAATATCTTGGAATGATAAAATAAAATAAAAAAAATTAAAGAAACAGAACAGAATCATATGGACATTATTATGGTAACACAAAGGGAGCAATTACTGGACCCACGTGAGCTGTGCTTAATTGCGGCTGCCAATGGAACCTACTCAATGCTTTTAAAATAAGGTACTAACAAAATTTGTGGATGTGCCTTTCAATAGTAGAATTACCGATCTACACAGAAAATTTTGAAAATCTTAGAAGAGATACACTGGATTCAGATGGTGATTTTTAAGATACGATTTTTTGTGGTTGTGGGCGAACGGAGTAGAGAAGGAAGCGGGGTAGAGAAAAAATCAAATTTTCTGTTCTCTCTGTCTTTTTTTATAGTTTCCTTTGCACACATGCGTACTTTTGTTATGTTGCTTCATTTTATTTTTCATTTCAATGTGGCAACATCTCTTTTAAATACAAAATACGGAGCGCATTCAAATTGTTTGTTCTTTACAAATAAGCAAGTAAAGAAGAATTAGCGATAACAGGAAAAAAAAATCATGGGAAAAAATCATCGTTTGAATCTGTTGTGTTTTTGTAAGCCACTTTTAGAAGGAATTAAAAAAAGGACATGATTTTGAAATCAAAGTCTGAATCTGTTGATAGAAATAGCTAAATACACATATAGACTTTAGAGTGAAATATTTTAAGGAGACTGAAGAGAATAATAAAGCTACAAGATTTTGTGGCTATTATTGCATGAATAGACTAATATTCCTTTTTAGTCTCAGACAAGGTGTTCTTATTATTATTTATTCTTTTTTATTTCTGATTGGAGCTGATGCTAAGACTACTAGCTTAATCCCCAACTATATAATGCTTAAGTTGGCTTAAGCAAATGCGTGAATACATGCTAACCATGTGTGTCAAACCATGTTGTAGTTACTTAAGGAAACTTTTTTAAGTTATATGAATCTGTCATTTGCTTAAGCAAAGTTCGAAACTGATCGCACCTTTCGTACGAAATCAAATGGGTTTGATTTTGTTTTTTTAACGCATTTTAGAGATTTTTTGCTAATTCTTGACAGAAGCTTTAGCAAGCTTACGCATATTATTGTTGGGATTGCGAATCTTGAACAACGCCGCCTCCACTGGTGAAACAAACGCCTACCATGAACCGTTTGTTTTAACGCTGAAATTATATGGATTTAAGTGGGTGTTTTGGTACGCGGATGGTACAATCACAAGCAAAATCAATCCATCCGTACTCAAATCAATCCGAAGCGGTATTAATAGTACAGTGAGTACGGATTTTCTTGAATCAAGTACAGAAAGATTTATTCAAGTACGGATTTTTAATCCCAAAATACTTTAATTACCCATATTCAAAACCCGATTTCGTATTTGAAATAATCCGAAAATGAGATTGACTTAAGTAAAACTAAGGTTGAATCAATCTCAAAATGCGATTGATTCAAGAATTATAAAATTGTCTTAATGCGAAATTATAAAGTTAATTGTATCCCGAATTCGTGCTTGAAAAAAAACCAAAAAAGAAATTAGAATGAAAAAATTATTATGGTTCATTTACTTACCCGTATTACAGAATTATTAAACACCAACATCATGCCCGATATGGTTTTTACTTTAGAAATCTTATTTACATAAGTAACCAAAAATATAAACTTAATGAGAATTAAGAGTTCAAATTTTCTTTTTATCCCTTCATGGTACACACGAGACTGGCGAGACCTTTTCTCAATGTGTATAGAACATTAAAACATGCGTAAGCCGGAGGGTTAAATACAACGAAAAGTTTAATCTTTTTTTACTTGAGTTAAGAATTTTATACTTATTTCAAGAAATTCCGGTATTGATTTTCGAAAGTTATCCCATTTTAGATTGTTTTGAGTACGTTTTAGTGTTATTCTTACTTGAATTTTTGAGTACGACTCGTTACTTAAAGTAATCATAAAAAACTTGAATTATCCCGAGTGCTTTTCTTAATGTGTATTTTATTTCCCACCTACCCTGAAAATTTACGAGGAATCCCTCTAGCCGCCGCCCTAGGACACGTTCGCTGGAAGGCATGCAACTTCACACCGACTTTGTGTGATAAAATGAAATGTATATTTGTGTAAAAATAAAATGTTTCGCTAGCCGTAGTTTTACTGAAAAGTTACATTTAAAAAAAAAATCTTTTTTTTTAAGAACAACTATTTAACAAATTTAAAATTAATCAATCTACATATTTAAATTCTCCAACTTAAGGTTCATTGTGCTTTATTGTTCTAAACTGAAACAATAAATTACCATAAATCATATTTTACTTTTTATCAAAAAAAAATGTTTAAACAAAAAAACAAAAGACTTAAGACACAAGCAGAAAAAAATTATTGTAAGTTTGTGTAAAAGGAATACATGTTTTTTGTTGTTTAATACAAATAAATTATACTTTAAAAAAAAATCAATTTGATTAAAAATTTATACTCGTGTCACCATTTTATCGAAACCAATAAAAACGTTTTTTTTTTTTTTTTGTTCAGCAAACAATATGCAGGGGTTTCATGTGGCATTTCCCTTTTTTAAGTCTACAGATAATTAAAATGCCAATTTTTATTATTTATATTTTTTTATCACATTAACCCCCATTGTCCCAACTTAACGATAGCTAAAGGTAGAATTTTATTGGACGTATAAAAAGTGTTGCAGGAATGGATATCCTGAAAACCCACTTAAGGACTGATTTTCACCACTTGTGGGAGAATGCGGCCTGAGTGGGATGCCACTAACCCTGCAGGAAAATTGTGTAAATTTTTCTTAAAAAAAAAAAGCTCTTAAAATAAAATAGTTTTTATTTCATGACGGCTTTCGACGACAAATTGTATGGAAAATGTGGTATCGACGTAGAGTTCGAAAAAAATTTTAAGAATACAAAACTTTTTTAAATTTTTCTCGATCAATAGCGGCCACGAAAGCAGAATTGCTGTATGAGAACACCTTAATTTTAATTTTTCGCTCACTTTTGTATCGCTGTGTTATTTTAATGTGTAACAAAAAATTTGCTTAAAATATGACAAAGCCTTAACATAAACTTATAGCCAGCTATTCAAACAGAGCTTTATATAATTTATGCAATAATGAATAATATTTAATCACTAGCACTGTCTAACACCCACCCACATACACACCGTACAAAAGATGATAAATCAATTATCCATAAGACGTGAATAAAAGAAAATCCTCAGTTGATAAAAAATTATTAAATAATTCTAAAAAAGTGAAAAAAAATAATAAGCAAATAGAGAATTTCTACCGGAGGCAAACAGTAAGAAACTTAATAAAATAAATAAATTTAACAGCAGCAAATAATAATAAAAAGTAAATTTATTTAAACCGTCAGCACAGCAACAACTACGAAATTATTGAAACATTTAAACAGATAGACAGAAAGACATACAAAAATATTAAGCCAGATATTTAGATGTATGTACATGTGTACACATAATTAATATTTGATATGACATGTTGGCACACGACAGCAACAACTACAACAATATGTTTTTGTAATAAATAACAATCTTATATAGATGACTATCAAAGTATTAGACAAAAAGGCGCCACGCCACCGTTTAACAGTAGCAACAACGCTGTCATGTTGTTGTACTTCTTTCTAATAAATAGCTGGCACTTACAGCAACAAAGTCGACGGTAATAAAAAACGTAGTGTCGCTAAAGTTCTAATGGAGCACGGTTTTACAAAAAATGCTGTAATAACAAGAGTTTAAGGTTACATTTTATGAACTCTTAAGACTATAAAGTCCGTGTACAATATCGTCCATATGCATATATACGGTTGATTTGTTAAGAAGATATAGGGAGGGGAGCTTTTACCCATCTTGCCCTATTTTACGTCTTATTCACTATTTTTTTTAGATGTTACAGTGTCTGCATGTTAAATTCTAAGAAAGCCGTTGGATTAGGTATATTATTGGGATATTGGGAGGTGGAGCTTTTACCTCTTTTGCGCTATTATACGCCCTTAAGCGGTGTTAAATAGACCTTACGACCTATTCTCATACCTAACAAATACACATAAAAAATTTCATAAAAATCGGTTAAGCCGTTTTGGAGGAGCTTAATTACAAACACCGTGACACAGGAATTTTATACCTGTAAGAGACTGTAAACTATAAGGCGACTGTGCCTTGGAAACGCCATCCTGTCGCTCAAACTTCGCACCACTTTTTCAGCCATACCCGTTCTTATTCTGTCAATAGGGCGTCGAATGTTGGCAGTCGTGGCTGGTTTATAAGAGTAGACCAGAGATTCGACGTAACCCCAAAAAAATGAGGCCAAAGGTGTCAAATCACATAAACGAGGTGGCCATTATACTGGTCCATTCCTTAAGATCACCAAAAAGTCCCCAAAAGTTTGGCTTAACAAAATCATGGTTTCACGAGATGCTCGTCATTTGTTTGTAGGCACCGGTTTCGGACTTAGAGGCAAATGCGCCGATGACGACTTCGGCATGTCAACCACACCAAACCGTGATCTTTTTTCGGGCTATAATGGAGTCTCACGAGGATTCTGCTACATATCTTCAAAACTGACAATTCTGCTTGTTAACATACCCGTTAAGCCAACAACGCACCTCATCACTGAAGATGATTTGACAATAAAAATCTTGTTCAACTTCCAGTTGATTACCAGCCCTTTCAGCGAACACTAGACGCAATTGATGGTCCGCTGGCTTTAATTCCTGCACCAACTCGATCTTAAATGAATGTAGGTTATTTTTGAAATATTGTTCAGTACTGAAGGCACATTGAAAAATCTTGCGTTAATTTTGGGACACCCTTTATAATTGTTGGCAAAATCTCGTCCCCTCTCTTTTCAAAACACCCAGCTTTAGAAGTCACAATTAACATCTGTAGCATCTTTATTTGCATACAAACAATTTAAATAACAGCAAACAAATTACAAATTGTTACTAATTTGAATACTGGTACAAGACATTTGTTGACTTCGCAAACAAACTCAAACATCTAATGCCGCACCATAAAATACTGGAAACAACCGTGTGAATTATATTTCTGACATACTCAATGAATCTATCTATCTATCTCGTCTACACTCGTGTAATATTTAACAATTTTTGACGCCACCACCCCGCCGACTGACCAGACCCAACACAACACAAAACAACACTTTGCTGTTGATATGAGTGGGGGCGTTTAGTGACAGTTAAACAAGATTTTAAACAACGAGCGCAAAATAATGTTCACTAGTTGATCATAATGACATGGATAATAATGACGATGATGATGGCGATCAGCATTCGCGTTTCTTTGCTGTTAATTGAGATGCAAAAGTGTAAAATGCATTCAGCCAGTGGGTTGAACTTGATTGTTTTATTATCATCGCGTTTATTCATGTCATGTAGTGTCAATTATTAAATGGTGATTTTGAACAAAATTAGACAACTATATTTTTTTAAGACTATTTAAATTGTGTAGGTAAGAAAGTATTAAATGAAATAGAAATAATAAAAATAAATAAAAAGCAAAAAATAAATGGGCCAGTAAATTTGTTGCCCATGAAATAAAATTTTCAAATTTTTTTAGAACTAAACTACAGTCAATTATTTATGACAGCTATTTTAGGACACGTTTATAAAATAGTCTATATCTACTTTATAA
Organism: Pollenia labialis; assembly: GCA_949318255.1. Classification (NCBI taxonomy): domain Eukaryota; kingdom Metazoa; phylum Arthropoda; class Insecta; order Diptera; family Polleniidae; genus Pollenia; species Pollenia labialis. The sequence continues at coordinate 159,532,776 of OX439139.1, read as the reverse complement.
TCCGGTACAGTTTGAATTTTAATGCCACAAAGTTAATGTTTCACTTACGATATGATCTATTGACTATTAACAATGGACTACGCAGCCCATAATCCAAAGGACCATATTTTTAAGAGCAAATAACAGAACTGGACTTTTATATGAAATAGTTAAGGACACACAAAAATATGAAGTTGTGAAAATGGATCATTTAGTGGCCTAGCAATAAATGGCACACATAAAATGACATTCCATATATCGTTTTTTTTACTCAATACGCAGTTCTACTTCTTTATAATCTTCGATTTTTATTTATTTATTTTTTTTTTTTTGCTAATAAATTTTGCTAATGTTTAAACCAACAAATCAACACTGATAGAAAAATTCATCTTCATATTGATGATTCCCTCACATCAGAATTGTGACATCACTGTTACTACAAATGGCATCAATGATCCCAAAAGTAACATCAATCCAATGATTAACGTCTTTGTACAATTTTGTCATTTTTTACGTGTCATCTATTTTATGACTATAGTGACATCAATTCGATGCCACATTTTGTATATTTTTAACATTATTTTCATGATTACGATGTATTATAAGAAGCAAAAATTCCTATATTCTATTTTTTTAAATTATTTAGTTAAATACGAAAACCATATGGGGCATGGTTCTGGTGTCTTATTATTAAGAGTTCTGCTGTAAACAAAGGTCATAATTCAACAAACGTGAAAGGAACATCTGTAACGGGTAAGTAAATAATAATATTCTCACACTTTGACTTAAGTCAATTCCAATGACTTTGACTTAATGACAAACTGTCATTAAATTGATGCTAATGTGTCCTTTCTCCGATGTTACTGCGTCATTGCACTGAGGACATGTTCGTCATTTCTGTGATGCCGATATGTCATCCCACTGATGACATAATTTAATTTTGACCCTGACGACACTTTGGCCAAGTGATGTTAAGGTTGACTTCACAATGATGAAAAGTGGCATGGGGTCAAAAACGAAGACACTTGTCACAGTACTGATGTCAAAATACATCAGCGTTATGACGCCTTTTCTATCAATGTATAAATGAGTTAACATATAAACCATCTTTAAACGCATAAAATTGGGTGTTTAAACTGCCAATACAGACTATATGAATATGGGTGTTTCCAAAGTAACCGTCGTTACCGATTTTCGGAGATATTTTAAATAAAATTCCAGCCTACCCAAATATGCCACGAGGATTGCTCCAGTTTGGACTTACGAAGGTTCAAGCAACGGCAGCAACCAAAAGAATTCATAAAAAATGTAATTTCAATACTTTGTTGACCATTAAAAAAGTAGCGGTCGTTACTTTATAAACGTGCTGTTTTCAAATGTCGGAAACAAACATCATGCATTGTAAAATTTTTCGCAGGATATGTTTAGTAAAATATCTGATTAATTTCTTTGAAATGTTTTGTTTAAGGAATGGATTTATTTTCAAACCAAAGAAATTAGTTACCAAAAAAAAAAAATTTTTTTAAAGTAACGGTAGTTACATTTTAAAAAATTTTACAGTTTCTTGTGTTTGAATTTATTTATTATGGGTAACCTAAAGTAGCATATTTTTGTTTGTATAAAGAAAATTAAAGTTAATCTTTCAGAAAATGCGACCGATACATTTATTTTGTATGATATTAGCGGAAAAAAGAATTCAAAGTAATAAATTAATTTTTGAGCTTTAAGGGGTAATTTTCTGTGGAAACACCCATATGACAACAGTGATCGTAGGGCTGCCACACATTATTTTTTTCAATTGTATATAATACATAGGATACTGATTAATAGTTATTGAGTTTAAACTTCATATAAATTTAAGTTTTGTTCAGCTAAACCAGCGTTTAAAAATTCACTAACTAATTAACCACTAGCGGACCCAGCAAACGTTGTTTTGCCATATAACTAATTTCTAGTGAAAGAAAGAGAAATTAAGCGTTTTATACCAAGATCGACGTGAAAATATAACATATTCAAAAGTTAAAAATAAAAAAGTTATGTATTTTTTATCCTTAAGCGGCTCATCCACTTGCAATAAAATTGTTCAGTTTTACGTATTGTTCAATTATATCGCCAATGTGTATGTGATATACGATGATGGCACAATATATTGGCAACAATCAAAATACTTTTGATTTTTATTGCACAACGAAAAGTGAGTGAAATGTGTTGGCACCGTTGTACAATGCTGTTTATGTTATTTCTATAGGTTATGTTCACCTTTTTATTGAATGAATGAAAACATAGTGCGACTTATTGCATAATATAGGGCAAAACGGAAATAATATGGCGAATATCATATACAATAATATTGCAAGTGTATGGGCCGCTTTAAGTATGAAAATCATTTAGAGATAATCAATCTTCATTACGAAGAGCAATTGCGTGTACGATATATTTTGTCAGTCCGTCTTTAGCCAACACAAATAAGCCCGATGGCATGACGACGCGAGAACATGCCCCGTTTAATTGACCGTGTGTGGTGTGCCCAAATCTAAGCCACAAACAGACATCGTTTGGCCTTGCGACTTATTAGCAATGACAATCTAATAGGAAATTGGAGGCGTTTGAATTCAATTGGGACGTCTGTGGGAATCATCAGAGTTTGTAACAGCAAAACGTTTTCGTCTCGGAATTAACATTCAAAATTGTAGCTTCGATAACGTTTTACATCAATTTTTTTAACGGCCAATCGTGTACCATGACACAGCCGTGGTGGGTTCAAATTCTGCAGTAGAAAAACCGGAGAAAGAAATTTTCAAAAAAAAAAGTAAAATTTTCAAGAGAATCGGTTAATTGATTAAGGCCCGTTTTCACAACATACCGATAGCTAAAAGTAGACTTTATAAAAAGTGTTCCATTGTTAAAACTTTTCTTTAAACTAAAGTGAGCGTTAAAGTAGATTAAGGTTCATCCTACCTGGTAGGTTAAAGTAAAGTTGTAATAATGGAACAATTTTTATACGGCCGATAAAATCCTACCTTTAGCTATCGGTAAGTTGTGAAAACGGGCCTTAGAAGGTTTAGGAGGGGGTGGTTTTACCATTTATGCTTTATTTTACGTTGTAAATGTTAAAATCTATAGCCTTTGGTTCCTTCAAGACTTGAAACTATTATCGGACTATTAGTTAAGAAGACACGGGTAGGGGGAGCTTTTACCCCTTTTGCCATATTTCACGCACTAAATGGTGGAATTTCCACAAAAAGGATATTTTAAAGTTCCTTTCAGATGTTAAAGTGCCTGCATTCCAACTTTTAAGAATGCCGATTGATTAGTTCAGAAAATAAAGGGAGGGAGCTTTTACATCTCTTGTCCTATTTCGCACCCTAAATAATAAAAATTATTGGCTGTAATTTCAAGAAAATCGGCTAATTAGTTAAGAAGATATAGGAAGGGAGAGCTTTCATCCGTTTTCCCTATTTAACGCCCTCTAGCGATATTAAATATACCTTACGACCAGGGCTGCCAGATTTGACGATTTATTGTCATTTTGACGATTTTTTGTTCAGAATTTAGCAAAATGCCGATTTGCTGATTTTTTTTTTAAGTGACGATTTTTTCAGTCTCCAAAGTATGAATAAAATATGACATTTTCTGACACGTTCGTCCTTTAATCTAGGAATGTTTAACAGCCGTACCTTAACAAGAGCGGAAGCAGAACGTGCAGAGCGTCATTAAAGAGATAAAAACGCTAGATTGACCAAAAAATATCTAAATTGCAATTATTAAGTAACAATATCGGCCAACTTCACTATTAAACGAGCTGTCAAAATCGCTTTTTCCAATTGTAATATGAAAGTCTTAAGAAAATCTTTAAATGATTATTTTCAGAGTACAAAAAGAACAATGTTACACTTTGTTTATCTTTCGTCAAACCATCATCGAATGAACCTTTTGCGGCTCTCTGTATAAATCATAATTTTGAAAATTATCAAGATAATATCTACCAGAGTCTCATACGATTCTTGACATGAAAGACTCGTTAGATAATCTTGACCCACGTCTTAAACGATTCCCACAGTGATTGAAGAAGTGTCTTTCGCTGGCATGAGACTCCCAGTAGCTCTTACACGATTGAAAACGCATGCTGGGTATAAAGTAATTATGTTTTTTTAATGTTTTTTTTAATTAAAATCGAACATAAATTGTGAAAAAAAGTAAATTTTAAGTTGTCCGATTTTTTTTGACGATTTTTCGAACCGTGAAAGACGATTTTTTTCTCAGGAAATTGACGATTTTCTCACGAATTTATTTGGCAGCCCTGTTTACGACCTATTTCCAATGCCGTTCTCAGCCGTATGCTGCGTACATTGGCCTTCCACTATAAATTTGGCGCCTCCATGTACTGTTAGGTCGTCCCCTTCTTTTTTTCTCTGTGAGTTGAAATCTGGGATTTCCTATTGATGTCATTTGGGAGCTTTCATAGGATATGACCCAACCATCTGTATTTGCGTATTTTAATCTTAAAGTCAATTAGAGGTTATTGAGCGTCAAACCCATTTCTCAGAATTTGTTTTAGTTTAAAGGCTTAAATATTTTAAGGATTCATTCAGCGAACGCAATTATTGACGAAGATCTGTCGATTCTGTATAACAAGGTTCGTTAAATTCCAGGTATCCGAGCAATAAAGCAGTACTGACTTTTCATTGCTTGAATTTTTGCAGATACATAGTTTTCAGTTATTCAGGTTTATTTTTAAAATGGGCGTTCAAATCAAAATGTATATCGTCAAATGTACGCCAAATCTGCGTACAATCGGAAAAATCGAGCAAAAATTTGAACAAACCGGATTTGTAGGAGATGTGTTGGTGTTTGCTAACGTGAGATGATAACGAACTTTTTATGGCCCGAATTGGAAGATATGGATGTGGATGATTTGTGGTTTCAACAGGACGGTGTCACTTGCCACACGGCTAACGAAACAATGGCTCTTTTGTGCGACAAATTCAATGGCCGTGGCGATGTCAATTGGCCGCCAAGATCATGTGATTTGACACCGTTTGACTTCTTTCTTTGGGGTTATTTGAAAGAAAATGTGTACGTCGATAAGCCAGCAACAATTCAATAGCTAAAGGATGACATAATTCGGCACATTAACGGCATAGAACCTCAATTATGCCTCAGCGTCATTTAAAATTTGGACCATCGGATGGAGGTGTGCCACCGAGGTAGCGGCGACCATTTGGCCGATATTTTGTTCCATACATAATTGAACCATACCAATATTATCATAATAAAAAGAAATGACAATAAATGTCTAAATAATTTGTATTTTATTCAAAATCAACATTGGCCCTTAAAATTAAATCACCCCTTTTTTCTCACATCGAGCAATGAGTGCCTCCAAATGTTTCCTATTTGGTTATGGTCTATTGGGTTTCCTGTAGCCTTGTCGTTTGATCTGTAAACAAGGTGATGCACATTAATGCGTGTGGAGCGTAGGTGGGTATAGGAAAAAAAGCTCTCCAATAAATTTGGAATAACTCCAGCATGTTGCATCTTCCCAAATTATATCAAAAAAAAAAAAAAAACAATTTTAATTTGTCCGATAAATCTTTATGCCCTCTATTAGGGCTGGAAGTTGGAGAGTAATTTTATGAATTTTATTTTAATTTGCTAAATTAATATGGAAAATTTTATTAATAAATTCTTTTAAGCCTACAAGTAAAAAAACAATTTGGTGCTGAATAAAAGAAACTCAAAATCGACTAAGTGAAAAAGTCCGATACTGTTTCCCATACAAAATTAATTTTAATAAAAAAATTGTATTCTTTAAAATGAATTAAATCAATTTTGTGTGAAAAATAAACTCGGCTTTTTCACTTAATGGCTTAAAGCTTTCTTAATTTTTATTCTTAATTTTTTTAGAAAGCACATGATGTATTAAATATTACAAATTTTATTCAACATGTCATCGTCACAAAATGATCTTTGAAATACAGCCCGAAAAAATATACTCATTATATATTTTTTCATACTAATGGAGCAATTTAAAGTAAAAGTTCTTTTAAAAGACTTTTAAAAATAAACTTTTTTAAATATTTTAGTCCTTTAACCAGCTTTGCCGATTTTTGTGTAGTTATTCAAAAAAAAAGGACAAAACTTTTTTTCTTGGATCTTTTGGAAATTCTCGCAACGAAAAGAAATTTCGCATTTAATGTTGTTATTTTTAGATTTGTTATAGTTTTAATTGGACTAAATACAAATAATGTACATTCCATTAATGAGAATTTTGTTGTGCTAAAATGAAAACAGAAACTGATTTGAGTGAACTATTTTGGAGTTAATGAACGTTTTCATATCCAATCAAAAGCAGGTCAAGTATCAAGTCATTTAAATGTTTTATCAATTTTGTTTAATCGGAATTTTTCTCTTATTTTTAGTTTTTAGTCTTTTGTTCATTCACTCGCTGGTTTTAAGAGAAAGTTCTTTTTTTTTGTGATTTAAATTTATGCGTTTTTTTTCTTCTTTTTATTAAAGTTTTTTTATTGATTTAAATTACAAATAATTTGTACAACATTAAAAAATTAAAAAAAAAAAATTGGTTCATGTCTATAATGACATTGGCCATGGCCGTGATCTTGTCAACTCACGCATACCCTGTTAAAATTTTCAATAGCCCACCTCCGATTATTTTGTTGACCAGTCCGTTATTCAGACGGTTGTTGTTGTTGTTAACACAGATTTTGGTCATGGTTTGTGTTGCTGTGAGGCAGTTGAGTTTTTTTTGTTTGTTGTCAGTTCGAACAAATTTATTTACTAATTGTTTGCTGTATTTTACAAGATTTCAGAAAACATGATGTATTTTCAGTCTGCCATTCAGTTGGTAACAATAAAAATATTTTTTTTGGTAATCAAACGTTTTACTTTTAATTGAAAATGTTTAAATTTTGTTGTATTTTTTTATTGAACTCCTTTTAGAAAATTAAAATTTTTTATATGCACGGTGGGGCAAAAGTCATCACCCTATTAGAAAACGCTATAACTTTTGCAAATGGCGTAAAATGTCAATTCGGTTTCGATTTTTCTTGCACAACAATTCGTCGGTTGAACAAAAACTGCGGCATTTGGCAACTCGCCTTGAAGTGGCTGGGATATTAATTGATCTCTCCAAAGCTGGCTGGTCCTGAAGCAGCCGTTCTGCTGAGAATTTCGCTGTTGTTGCCCACTTTGTCGAAGAGGAGCCTACATCATCGACCAGACGATGTTCCACGTAATTGGGCATTAGCCGGCGGTCCCTACTCAAATTTTTTCGAAAGTTACGAACATGTTGCGTTACAAAGTACAGACAGACCATCAGCTGTTAAGTGATGACCGCCAAACAAGTCTAATAAACTCTCAATTCATATTGAGCAAAATTACGGCATTCGATATCGATAAAAATTTCCATTTAAATTGTTTTGTAGTTTCAATCGATAATATGAGCGATGAGGCTCATATTAACCATCTTAGCGGTTACGTGAATAAGCAAAATAATCGTTTCTGGGGCGCCGAAAATCCATGCATCACTCACGAAGAGCCATTACACCCGCTCAAAATTACTGCGTGGTGGTCTGAAGTTCTGAAGGAAGCATTTCCGGGTCGCTTAATCTCTCATTTTGGTGATTTTTCACTGGATTTTACCGTGCCAGACATCTTTATATGGAGCTTAAGACCCTTGAAGCCTTTGTGGAGAATATTCGCCAGGAATGTGAGAGACTGTCGCCCTAACTTCTTGGAAGTGTGATGGAAAATGCTATAAAACGAGCTCGTATAGACATCAACTCTAACGGCGGCCACTTGACCGATATAATTTTCTCAACTTGATGGAATTAATTCCAATGGATTAAGTAAACAAATTTCACAAGAAGAACCAAAGTTTTTTTTTAATTTAGAAAAAAAAATACAGCAAAAAATCTTTGTTCACCACAAACATAATGAAATGGATGTTAGCGGCACTTAAATTCGCTTTTACTTTAAACTTTATCGTAGTCCACCTCGGTTAACCCTTAAAGCCCGACTCTTTGAATTATCATTTCAATTTTAAGTCATGCTCTTGTTTTGACTTTTAAAAGTTGTTTTTTTTTTTTTTTTTTTTTTGTTTGCTTTCAAAATTAAATTTGTATCTGTGTCTGCTGTTGATTACCGCTAATCGTTGATAAAATGAAATGCTGTCGATTGTTTTTGTTTTAGGTTTGTGTTTTGAGTGTAAAAGTGTGTCTGCTGTCAGTAGAGTCACGTCTTTGCCTTAAAATATTTGTTAAAAACCGCTTTAATTTAAATAAATTTAACAAGATAAAATTGTGTTTTAAGATAATTTTTTTTTTTTAGTTTATGGTTTTTCATTTTTGTGTGGATTTTTGTTGATTAAGTTGTTGTGGTGAATTGATGAAGGATGAAAAGATTTATCGGTGACTTACTTGCGAATAAAATGTAGGGTTTTCAATTTCCCGGATTTTTTCTATTCCCGGCAATTCCCTAAAACTCTTTTTGCAAAGATTGATATGAAAGATAAGAAAGAGTTTATTAAATATATTCAATAATTGACAATCAATGGCAATTTTATGCAAGAAAACTTGCCTTAACAGTACAAACTAATGTGTTTGAATTGTTAAGAATATATTTCAGACATTAGAATTGAAAAGAAGTGGCTCATCTGTCATCATTGTCTTCTTAAAAATTTGTTTTTTTTTTTTTTAATTACTTAGCTAATCCCGCGAAGCTCTTCGCTTGTCTGCAGAAAATAAACCAGAGTCTTTGGCGGGATTCGAACCCGCAACACCCAAGTTCATAGACTAACTCACTACCCGCTTGCCTACCGGGGGACCTCCTCATCATATCAAAAACGATTTCACGGGATAAATTAAAATTGGAATATGCTTGAAATTGGAGATGCTACGAATGTGGATACCGATATTTAAGAATTACCGGTGTATCGATACCGGCTATATTTTACTATCGATACGACGACACTTTTTAAAATTTTTTAGAGTATTTTGAAAAAACAATTTAATTTTCAATGCTTAATTTTTGCATAACAACAAACTGAGTTACCTAAACAAGAGCGGCAAGCGTTTTTTAACATGACTTGAAATCAAAAGCTTTGACATTCCTGTTTAAAAATGATAAACATTTTATAAAGATTTTTTTTTTTAGAAAATAAGTCGCCTGCTCTAATTCTTAAACATATCTTAGCTTTAAAATGTAAAACATTTCTAAATAATAATAAGAGTTTGTGTCTTAAGTCTTTTGTTTTCAATGCGTAAACAGCAGTAGAGGCAAAAACTATATATTAATTAGGGTAGGTATTCAATTAATCGATGTTTTGTATTAATCGATTAATCAAGCGAATAATTATTAGAGGTAAAAATGTAATCGAATAATAATCGGTTATTCGAATAATTTAATTAATATATTAATTAGGGTAGGTATTCAATTAATCGGTGTTTTGTATTAATCGATTAATCACGCGAATAATTATTCGAGGTAAAAATTTAATCGAATAATAATCGGTTATTCGAATAATTTAATTAATATATTAATTAGGGTAGGTATTCAATTAATCGATGTTTTGTATTAATCGATTAATCACGCGAATAATTATTCGAGGTAAAAATTTAATCGAATAATAATTCGGTTATTCGAATAATTTTAATTTTTAATAGTTTAACTTACCGATAGCTAAATGTAGACTTTAAACGGCCTTATAAAAAGTGTTCCATTATTAAAACTTTACTGTAACCTAAAGAGAGCGATAAAGTAAATTAAGGTTCATCCAGTGTTGTTAGACTTTTTTCCTCAAAAATCGTCAATAGTTTTAACAAAATTCGTCAAAATCGTCACGAAAATTTAACAAAATCGTCAACAAAACGTCAAATATATAAATTTTACAAATTAAAGACAATTTTAGCAAGAAATTCTATTTATGAAAAAGAAATTGATATGGTTAAGTTTTATTCTATTTATTTCAGCAAGTGAGCTGAATATATTTATCATTTAAAAAGAAAACAAAAGAAAAAATATGTTTGCATAAATGCATAGCAAAAATATTTTTTATTTGATTTATCTATATTCAGAAAAATATTAAATAATAAATAAAATCTCATTTGCTTTTAACTCGAGCTATTTTTAAATGATTAACTTTTAGCGCTATCTCTATCGCAAATTGTTTTTATTGTTGAAGGTGCTAAAAACAAAGGATTCTGTCTATATCAACCGACTTGAAACGTTTTATTACGTCCAATATTAGTTCCAAGCTAATAAATTTTTTTCTCATTGCACTCATTTTTCTACGCAACTTCTTATTAAAAAGTAACTTCTTACTTCCTAACACGCAATTTTACTAAGAATAACTAACCAACAGAATTAAATGGGATTTGCCTTTTAACACACAAATAGAAAAATTCTTCACATGTAATTATGACTTCATCGAAAAATGCATTCGTATGTGGCGACGCAAATCGAAATCATAAAAACGCAAAGCGGATTTAACCAATTTCTTAAAAGCAGACCAGATAGGACTGACGCAAATCGGGGCTCTAGTGTATATTTTTTGCAGTACCGATGGCATTTCTATAATTGAAGAATTTGAATTACTAATGCTTCTAATGAAATCCACCTGGTTTGTGATGGGTGAGGAATTTTTTTGTTTAATTTCCAAAAATTTTTTGTATTTCGAAAAATTGATTTTAAAGTTTTGCACTGTTTTCAGTGCAACAATTTAAAAAAATGTTACTCGAAGGAAATTTTCCTTAGTTCAGAAACAATATAAGAGTATTTAAAACGTACTGGCTAATTTTTTAAAAAGAAGAAAAAAACTAATACTGAAAAAAACATATTTTCGATTCATAGACATAAATTATTCGGATTATTCATTAATCGAAAATAAGCAATTTTCAATAATTGGAAAAGTTAATCGCCCAAAATTAATCGATTAATCGAACAACGGCAAATCGTTTCAATACCCTAATTATTATCCATTTTAGAACTTTTTATGAACTTCGACATCGATTTGTTACTGCATATTCAACCACCTTGTTTTTGCATATTTTATTTTATTTAAATGGGCATTTTTTGCAATTACTGAACAACTTACTTTTCAGTGACTACTTCATAACATCTGCATAACATAGAAGTAGTTTAGTAATGGCTGATATAAATAAAAATAACTTGTCCCATGTTCGTCATTTTATAACTCGTGAACCACTCATGTGATTTTCAAACGGGTACATGCATTGCAAAAGTCTCCTTTCACTGATGGTTAAAAAAAAACATCGAAAAATTTCTACGAATATGCGTTACACGCGCCCTTTTTATGATGGTGTGTTTTCCCTATATATAAAATGTTTTTTTTTTCCTTATGAGAATTACATTTTGTCGGTAGAAGGCTCTGCTTGCTCGCGTCATTTAACTTATTTAATTTTTGTGTGTTTATTGATTGTCATTTAAGTTTACAGTGCGAGCATTGAAATTTTTTAATTATTGATTTGTAATCTTTCAGTTAAAATTTAAAAGTTTTTAATCGCGACGAAGACGTTCATAAATTGGCCGACGAACACGCTACAGCAGTCAAATACGTTTAAATAGATCTAATCTAAGGAGGAAGAAGAGCGATTAAAAAGTAATGAATTAGCAAGACAACGAATGGCACGACCAGTCGTTGCAAGTTTGCGGAATAAATTTAGAATTTCCTGTATTTTCACACGGTCAACTGTATGTTGCATATTCATATTGGGAAGCCGTCGCACAGTGCTGTGGCCCATAGACATAAATAAAAAAAAAAAACAAGCCTTATATTGTACTTAAAAATGTACAGATCGATAGATAACAAAATAATTCAAATGAATTTTGAAGAATTTTTAAGATTTAACTCTTTTTGGCGGCGCTAGAGGGCGCCAAAGTTTGAGAATTTATAGTAAAAATGGCTAAACAACTACTTGAGTTTTACATGCTTCAGGAAAACTGTTGTAAAACTGTTGTTTTTTAAAGCACGAGATTGAAATTTTTTTCTGTAGTAGTTTACTATATTTACAGCTAACTTGAATTATTTTCTCATACGTGTTTTTTATTGATTTGAAAAATGCTTATTATTTACTTAAGCTCTAAAAATTGCTTAACTTTGATGGACTATTAAAAAAAAAAGAAAAATATCGTCTATGGGTTTTTTTCTGATTTCGAATATTTAGACTGTTTTCTAATAACTACAAGAAAAACAATTGAAAAAATTTTACCACAACTTGAAAAAAAAATTTTTTTAAATGGCTTTTTTCATGATTTTTGCTCAAATTTTCATAGTTTTCAGGAGTTTAAATAGTTTTATTAGCTTTTAAACTCATTACTTTGCAATGTAAGTTTTTGCTGGGTAACTAAATCTCTGCCAATATGGAAAAGTAGCTTATCGATAGTCTCAAATAGAAAGCCCCTAATTGGCTTTTTTTTGTACAAAATTGAGTTTTTCAATGATTCAAATATATTTGTGTGAATACACCTCGTCACAAAAACTTATTGCAATAGTGTAAAAAACAACAAGCAATTGTATGAGCAAGTTTACTATTATGTTCTTACTTTCTCCTGTAAATTATTTGAGGAAGGGCCTTTCTACTTGCGACCAACGTTACGTAGTTGAATGCCTTTCAATCACTTTCTTTATTTGCTAAAAATTCTCACATTCTTTTTCTTTTCAGTGTATGGTTAATTTTGACCAAATTATGATTAATTTCCACCAAATTATGATTACGGTCATATTTTTACATAATATAATTAGTTATGTATCCAAAGCGACTTTTTGCGAGCCAGAACGAAAATCGCATTAATGATAAATTTTGTATTCCCGAAAATGCAAAAAAACTGAATTGGCAAATCGTTTTTATACCCTCCACCACAATTAGTTGTGAAGAGGGTGTATTAAGTTTGTCATATATTCTGGGTCCTTGAGTGATTCTAAGTCGATTTAGCCATGTCCGTCTGTTGAAAACACGCTCATATTCGAACAACTCAAAAGAAATGAACAAACTTGGTGCCAAATTGCTTGTAGTTTTAATAAGCAGCTTGGGATTGGAATTCAGCAAAATCGGTGCAGTAGGACCAGAGCTATAAATCAAAATGTGGAACCACCACCTTAAAAAAAATGATAATTTTGTTACAAAAAATAACATAAATGGTGGAACAAGGCACGGAATGAGATAAGATTTTGCAAAAATTTGTTTTATTCGACTGGAAATCACGCTGCAAAATTTCGTGAAGATCCGTCCATAATTTACTCTAGGCCCCGTATAAACACTACTCCCGGAAAACAGTTTAGTACGCCTTAAGCCGTTCTAAATAATGCTATTAAAATAAAATTGAATACTTCACTTCTCACACTAATAAATTTCGTGATGCTCGGTCCATGATTTACTATAGGCCCCATATAAAGCCCACTGAGCTGTCGGTGGAGGGTATCAAAGATTCGGCACAGCCGAATATAGCACTCTAACTTGTTTTTTTTTTTGTTGTTGTTGTTTTCTAACGAAGACAATGGAATTGTTTTTTAATTTTGTTTTTCTCACTCACTATTTATTGTTGGTGTTTTGTTTAAGCTTTGCTATTGTTACAAGAACTTTGAGTGTTTAGAATTCTTATTCGCTTTAGAGTTTTATTTCTATGATATTTTGGGCTTTTCTAAAATCTTTGGAGAAGGTTTTCTAAGCAACCAGTGAAATGCGCATAGAAGCTGGCTTTCCCTTCAGTGTATTTATCAAATATGAAAATTTGGGAATTTAGCACGTCATACGAAAATCGTATTAATGATAAATTTTGTATTCCCGAATATAACTTTGATAGAACGTTTTTATCGTTAAAAATGGTTCTAAGGGGCCTCAATAGTTGTTCTACGAATTTTTCTTATTTTGCCTATCCGGAAATTTACCGTTATTTTTCTGCTGTTGAGGAAAATCACCAATTTAAACCCTTTAAACCTCAAAATATGACTCCATAATGTTCTACAATTTTGTTTAGAACGGTGCTTTCTTTATTATTTGTAAACATACCAACATCGAAAAATTTCCGAAAATGACCAATTGGTGTAGTTTTTTTTAAGCATATATTGGATAAGCGCCACCTTTAAGTGGCATTTTAAAACAACTGATAAAGCAGCTAACAGGATAATTTTACAAGCCCTCCAGAAAAGTTCTACTTATGAAAATCCGGGTAAAAAAAAATATGGAAACTGGAGGAAAAAGTATATAAATAAAACCTCAAAATCCAATAATAAAAAAACGCAAACACTTGAATTGAAATTAACTGGCATGTACGTATGAATATTTACTGCCTGGCCCACGATGTCGACCAGAACATTTCTTTCGTATATTTATATTCTGAGATTTTCATAGCGAAATGTAGCCCATATCAAATATCAGCCCATATTTTACACAACGGATAAATGAGGGACGCCCTAATGGCCATTTAAGATAGGCGATGTGTTCCCCCATGCATAGATGTAATTTCGTATAAATATCTTTAAGTGGGAAAAAATGTTTTTTTTTTTTGATAAATTACAAAATATAGTTACCTATAAACATGTACTTTGCTAAAATCCAACCATAATATGTTGCTCTTAGAATACTGTTGGTTACCAATATCCTATTTGTTTCCGCGTGTTATTCATCTTGTGAAATATAAATTAATAACATGACACCTTCTATTAAAATGCACGCGTGAATTAATTTATTTAACTTTTAACCATCCATATATTTGTTTTATTACCTGTTAATTTTCAAAATAATTTCACTAGTTTATTATTATTGATGAGTTTTAAAAAATTGTTTGTATAATTGGTTAAAGATGTTTATGCAAATTCTCATTTCCTACTGTTTTTATACCCTCCACCGCTAGCGGTGAATGAGAGGGTATACTAAGATTGTCATTCTATTGGAAAAAATGTTTAGTATTCTTCTAAGAATCCATAAAGTATTAGTATTTTAAGTCCTTGAGACATTCTTAGGCGATTAAGCCATGTGCGTCTTTCTGTCAGTTCGTCTGTCCGTCTGTCCGCCCACTTGCGAAAGACTCAACAGAAAAAAATAGTTTTTGTTTCTAGTTTTCCCAAGCAGTTTTGGATTGAAACCCAGCTCAACTGATGCAGTAGGAAAAGTGCTATGAACTCAAATGTGAAACAACCTCCCCTAAAACTCGATATTTTGCTACAAAAACTAACATAAATTTGTGATGGAAAGCACCGGTTCCTATTAAAATCTTTACACGCAGAGAATAAATATGGTTGGCATGGTTACGGCAACTACACTATGTTTATTGTAACAATATATTGGTGTCGTACACAAATAATTGTTATTTTTATTTATTATCAGCAATATTATAGTTACTGTAAACATTTAAATGTTTATCGCAACTATAAATTTGAGTATTGTTGACTGAAAAATAATTATTTTTCTAACAACTAAATAGTGAAAACTTTTTAAACATATTTGGGGGATTCACAAGGTGTGCTATCCAGTCATATCGTCATAATGCCCTAAATAATATTTTACAATTGTTTAAAATAAATGTTGTTGTATTTTAAACAAAATAAAAATGTTAATGCTGTGTTTATTGATTCGTCATAACTGTACAGTAGAAATCTTTATTATAAGCGGTAGCCCACAGCAGTCCCATATATTTCTTGTAATTATTTTAGGACATATGACTTTACAACTTTATGACTGCCTTGTGAATCCCCCAATTATATTACCCACAATCATATCATGATATTTAAGTGCCATAACATGATAACTTTCTATACATTTATCGTAATAAGTTTAAGATGCAATCAAAATATTTTTACTCTAATAATATTTTGTAAACGCCATTTGTAAAATAATTTTCCATCAGTTGTGTCGTTTCAAAAAACAACACACACAAATTAAAAAAATAATTTTAAAATTTTTAAAAAAAATAGAGAAATTGTATTGACTTAAAAAAATTGATGCAAAAAAAATTTATTTATTTTAAATTGTTGTGACAGCACCACTGTATCATAATATGATTACTTATAATTTGGTTATGATATGATTACCATGACAACAATATGATAACTTCTTAACATAGTATGATTAACAGGATAATAAAATGATTACTATTTAACTTTGTATAATTAACAGGATAATAATATGATTAAGGGAAAAAAATATGATGTAGGTAATATGGTGATGTGTGATGATATGATGATGATAGTAATGTGGTTACTACAATCATGAATCTTATCATAATATGTTGCTCTTAGAATATGTTGACCACAATCATGTTTTTTTTATTTGCGTGCAAAAATTCGTTTTATATGATAAGAAATTTACTGTAGGCCCACTCTCGGAAAACACTTCAGAAAGCCCAAAACCGTAATTAATAATGTCTATTGTAGTAACATTTGGTACGCCATAGTTTCATAAAACTCCTAAATTAATCGAACTCTCGGTGGAGGGCATTTAAGATTCTGTACAGCCGAATATATTTGCCTTCTTTTGCAATTTTTCGGTGATTTCTTATTCTTCATCTTCTTAACAAAACATTTACCTTGATTGAATGGTTTTTTACGCTGCCAATGATTGTGCATCATTAATTAATAATATTTCTATTATTAATTTATCTAGTAATTTAACATTTTGTTAAATTATTTCTAGTTATTGTTTGCAAATTTTAAGCAAATTAATCAAGAGTTTCATTTCAATACGATGTTGAAAGGGGGGGGGGGGGGGGTGGATTATGATATGACCTCTCTAGGTCATTGCTTGAATATAAAGCTTCTTCTGCCTTATTAAATTAAATAAATAATTACACTGTGCTACACAAGAAATATGCAGACGTTTTTAGGTAGCGATACTATTTTGCTGAAGTCCACAGATTACGAAAATGCCTGTAACTTTGTTCGATTATTTTGTTTGGAGCTCTTTTTAAGTGACACTGCTTTGATGTTAAAATAACAAATTCAAAATATCATAAATTTGTTAGTTTAGAACAGGTCTTTAATATTTATTTTTTTCTTATTTAAGATATCTGTGGTATTCATGGGCAACCGCGTTTGTCATAAAATTCAAATTTTTCAGGAGAGCCGGTTTATTATTCTAGATCAAGCTATGAACTTGGTTATTACGTTAAAAAATCGGCATTGGGCCATCTTTTTTGAGAAATTGTTTGCAAAATCTAAAAGCTTTTGAAATTAAGCAATATGGCAACACCGCAGTACTTTACTAAGGCGATACGGGAGTCCTGACCTGACGGGAGTCAGGTAAGGTCTCCGTTAGCATGCATCTTGCGAGAAATGCAGTCTGTCTTTCGGGATGATCGTATTTACGGAAGCCTTTCTTTTCGTTGAAAAAATTTTATCAAGAAGCACGTTAAGGTTGTTGTTTAAACATAGAGTCGCGAGTAGGTTGACGTCCAGTTGGAGAACTGACCTTTGCCCGGCGGTAAAGTTCAGTTCGTGGAATGCTCACTAGGTGCTGTTGCTACTCAACAGAAGTTGCTGGGATTATGAATAGCAGTGGATGTTAGATAGCTCCGGCTCCAATACAAGGGGTAGGTGTATAGCTTTAAGTGAATTATACACTCAACTTGCTACCTGTGTATCCGAATGATCATTTATTTACACAGGGGCATTAAGTAAGTGCTTTAGTATTTTAGAACCATGTAATTGAGACCCACAGTGAAGTAAAGTCGCAAGACAAGTATTTACTTAACTCAAAATTGCACTTGTCTCCTTCATAAACCAAAAAATAATTTAAAACAATAACAACATATGGAACAATTCCTGGATGCATCAGCATTACATAACACCAATTTAGGAAGTACTTGCTTACACACGCCAATTCGCATATTCAGTAGCTCAATTGGCTACAGCGAAATTCTCTTAAATTCAACAAAAATAGGAGATGTTTGTTTAACCCTTGGACTTACATATGAGTCTAATCAGCCCGTTTTTATTTGAATTTGAAGCTAGGGAATTGAAACTTCAGGTGCAATCCTAAAATTTGTTGGCCGCATATTTTTCAAGAAAACTGGACCCAAAAGTGAACAGAAGAACTGTTATAAAGATATTTTTAATGTGAAACAGAAACACAAATGAGGGTTAAACTCAACCGGGAAAGTAAAATTTCTTAAGGATAATAATTTTTTTTCGTAAAAAATCATCATATTTTTAACACAAGTAAAGGCTACTTTACACTATCCCACAGGTCTTATGTATTTTAATGCAATACAACCCAATCATGATAAGTTGTTATTGTTTTTTGAAAAATTTCAAAAAATAATTGCATCAGGCAAGCATTTTCGTCGAAATACTTAAGACTTGTGTGATAGTGTAAATGGGCCTTAAATAACATAATACGGGCGTGGAATAGTGTTGTTTGTATTGTGGGATCGAATCTCAGCCAAGGCAATAGTTTTTCTTTATCACGCGAATGTTTTTAATTAAACAAATTATTTTCTTAAGAACAATTAGAATGACTTTAGATGGGGATATCCCTGAAATCGATTTTCAATTTGTTAATTAGAGTTTAATCGAATCCAATATTCATTAGCATTTTACATATAACATTTAATGTGGTATAAAAGTTGTTAGCAACAATTTTTTTCAGAATTTTTGTACCTCGTCCCATTTATACAAAATGTCATTGTTTTACGACTTGTGCTTCACATGGATCTCTGCTTCTCTATATATATTTCCTTCCAAAGAAAAGTTAGTTTTTGCGTCACATAACCAATGGACTTAAATCTTTGCACGTTGTTCTTTCGGTACTTTTTCTTAACGCTTGTGTAGCGACCTTTTAAAATTGTTTGTTCATGACTGTCCATTTTATACAAAATTTTACGGGGCCTGGAAAGGCCCAGGTGATATGGATATAAAGAAAATTATGTTTTGACCCATTGGCACGTCACGTACAAAAATCAATTTGACTTAGGAATACATAAAGTTTCATAGAAATATCTTCAATATTTATATAAAAAAAAATGTTTAAAATAGCCATGTCAGGTATAGGTTACCACTTTAAGGTTAAAATAAATAAAATAAAATAAACCCAAAATTCTAATGCTAAATAGTTAAAATATATTAATAACTAAATCATGGTACTCAATTTAGCACAAGCTTGACACATTTACAAATTGGCTCAAATGGAATCTCTTTAGTATTTAGCAAAAAAAAAATTATAATTTTAATTGTTTCATTCAAAACAAAATCGTGATGTAATTTAGAAGCAATAACAAGTAAAGAAAAATAAAAAACAAGTGAGAATGAGATATTTGGCTGTACCGAATTTTTAGTGCCCTTCACCTAACCCCCCGTTGCCGCATGCAAGTGCAAGTTCGACAAACTCAATACACTCACACTTTTTCACTAACATTCACACAATTTTTGTACTTTCAGCCAATCGGCTGTTTCCTCGATTTTTCGTTAATAATACGTATGCACTACTTGCAAGTAATCACTTGCATGTGGAAACGTAGGGTAACCCCCCGTTACAAGTTCAAAAAACTCAATGCACTCACACTTTTTTACTAACACCATCACATTTGTTCGTACTTGTAGCTCAACTTGCAAGAGAGCTTGCTTGCTAGTAAATTTTTGACACTTGTCGCAAGTAAAATGACAAATGGAAAAACAGTGTTACCGTATATGAGTTTGTATCAATTAACTAGCACTTAGTAAAATAAAAGTTATGTTTATACACACACAAAAAAAATCATATGTAAAATTACCTAAAAATATCGTATAAATGTATCTAAGCGCAAGGGTAGCATGGCAGTATTTTAGGTAACATAACTAATAACTTAGGTAATTTCTATGTTCGAAAAAGGATATAAAAATTTTGTTAAAATAACTTAAAAACTTTGGAAAACTACACTCACAATATTCTGTACGTAAAATTAAATGAAATTGTAATATAAAATAAATGAAAGTTCAATTAAAAACCGGTCTACCTATTTTTCATTTATTTTTAACAAAAAGTTCATTTAATTTTTACTGTCAAAAATTCAACACCATATTCCGTAAAATCAAATAAATATTCAGTTATTTTGTAAAATTTTACTGTCAAAAATGCAACACCATATTCAGTAAAAACGATTAAATATTCAGTTATTTTATTAAATTTTCGTTTACTCTACAAAACAGCCGAATTTCTAAAAAATTCCAGACAGACACCTGTCCGCTTGTTTTTCTTATAAGTGAGAGAGGGAGAATATTTTTATTTACTTACCCAGTTACACGCGTTTGTTTTACTTTTGTTGTACTGACCACGTTGTTTACAGAAGAACTCTCAATTATAAGACACCAGCAGCATGACCGATATGGCTTCGCAATTATTTTACTTTTAAAATTTAATGTATTTAACTACATTATTTTTACAAATAGAAAATGGGAATTGCTTACACAAAACAAGCAATTCATTTTTAATAGATAAGTAAAAATTAATTTTTGGTAGTAAAATTATATAAAAAAAAAAATATGGGGTCAATTTGACAGTAAAAAATTGACAGTAAAATTTTAATAAATAACTGAATATTTAATCGTTTTTACTGAATATGGTGTTGAATTTTCGACAGTAAAAATTAAATGAACTTTTCGTTGCTTTAAATTACATTTTTATTTACTTTAACATAAAGAAGAATTTAACTCAATCAACGGACAATATTAACTGCAACTGAAAATCTGTATTAATATGCACTTAGTTTTTTGAATAACTTTTAGAATCAGTTAAAAATAAATTTGCTTGGAATTTTAAATGTTTATTTATTTAAAAATGACTGAACGGAATATTTCTTAAATAAACTACAGTCCGTTACTGTAATAATATTGTGAGTGTACCAATGATAGCAAAGTGAATTCATGGTTTTATGTTTGGTTATATATCCATAAAGAAAAGTAATTTTACATTTTTATTTTTGGAAAATTATCTAAGTCAAATTTTGTAGAAGAACATAAATCGATAAATCGAGTTAATTGACTAATTTTAATTTTTTTGAAAAACTGTGCACTTTTTAAAAAAAATTCTATACAGTTTTTTTTTACTTTATTTAAATATTTACATCATTTTTTATTTCATTATAATAAATTATTGATCAATTCGTAATTTTTCAAAAGTTATTAGGATTGTATGATCAATTCAAATGAATCTGTAAAATGAATTGCAATTCACTTTAACAAATTCATTACCCCGGGTCTCCACGTAGCAATATTTATTGCGGCAAACGTCAAGTTTAATTGCTCCATAAAATTTGCGACGTATAGACCGCATATTGCCATGAGTGGCAAATCATTGCGCAATGATTGCTCTTCTTATTGCTTGAGCAATTATTGCTTAGCAATCTGCTGTAAAATCAGCTGTTATTTATCTAACATTTAATTTCTCTCTACGTTTTTTTATGGCAAAGCAATTTCACGTGTTCTCCAGCAATATAGTCAGCAATTATTGCGCCATGCTTCTGCCGACGTTATTGCTTGTGCTTAGCAAAAAAAAATTGATACGTGGAGACCTAGCGTTAGAATTTGAAACGAATTGCAATTCATTTTACAGATTCATTGGAATTTGTCAAAATGAATTGCAATTAATTTTTCAGAATCATTTGAATTGGAAACGAATTGAAATTCATATCTGCCTTAATCCATTTGAATTGATTCAAATTTAATTCAATTCTTTTTTGCTGTGAAATGAATTAATTCAAAATTTAGCTAATTCGTAAGGAATTAAAATCAAAAATGAAGGATTCATTTACAGCTCTGTACAGTTACAAAAATACCAATCCATATGTATTTAAAGAAACGTTAAAATTGCTTTTAATGAGTATGTTCAGTAAGTAATGAAACCAAATTACATAAACAACAAAAAAAAAAAAAAAGAATCTAAACCAAATTTCCATATGCTAAAGATCGTCACAATTGAAAACAAAATATACGAAATTATTTTATCAATTTTTTCTGTTTCCCTTATTGACCACAATTTCATTTACAATTAATTTCAATTTAATTATTTTTTTTTTGTCTCATTACAACTATTGGGGGCCAAAAAGCATTTAGATTGTCAAAGATATTTTTTCAGATAGTTTTTAATAAAGTTGGTGCTAATGTTTTGCTGTTAACACCTTCTTTATAATCTAACACCTCCTAAAATGCCGCGCCCAAACGTGCTTTATTAGAAATTCTATTCACGACACAGTCTGTGTGGTAATTTTATGGCCTGTGTGGTAACAAGAAGATGTATGTCTATATGTTTCCATATTTGTATGTGATTCAATTTTATTTTTAGGGAGTTTTTGGTTTTATGACTGTTTTAAATTTTTTTTTTGTTTTCTAATTTTTCGCACTTATCGTGACACAATCTTAACAAGGGATGTGTGAGTTGTCTTCATTAACAAAACCAATTTAAATTAGAGCAACAACTGATAAAAAGAAATTAAATAGTAAAAAACAACGTGTTCGGATTAGAATTGAATTAAGAATAACAGTAAAATGAAGTCAGTGAGATTTTTGTAATACTGGGCATGGGGTTTCTAATTTCCTGGACTTGTTTTTAATACAAAAATTTCTTTATTCCCGGGAAATCTTGAAAATTTTATAAAAAAAAAAAAAAATTGTTGTTTTATTATTTTGGCTTGAGGTCTTATAGGTATAAATAATAAATTAAAATTCAAAAAAACTTATAATTTTAATATTATTTATTTATTTTTATATTTTTCCAATATTTCGGTCAAAATCTCTGACCATCATCAGGGGGATCTGGTGTTTTTAAAAATACAAAACAAAAATTGACATTAAAAATACAAAATATTTTACACAAACAAATTTTTATATACATATGTAATTATATTTACATTTAAATAAATAAACAAAAAGTCCAAAAAGCCGGACAAATTCAACACTTCACTAACAAAGTTTACTTTGATTTGTGTTTATTAAAATTATTAAAATTTATATTGGATTTTGACTGGAATAAAAAGTGCTTTAGAAGTCGCGTCTGTTTGTATAAAACTAAAATAAATGTTATTATTAACTTAAATTTAACAAAAATGGACACAATCAGTTATTTAGGAAAACGATTGATTTTAATTTTAGAAAAAACGAAATAATATTCAAAAAATTAATCGCATTACTTAAGCAAAATCGGAAATAGAGTTACTTGACTTCATTAACTTAAATTCGATGATAAAATAAAACATACGCTCGTATTCTGTTCAACAATGAATTAAAGATTAGAAGAGGACAAAATTTTAATTTTCTCGCTAAATTAAAATTGTGGTTATTTTGTTGAACTATTTATGGGTTTTTAATCCAAATTTTTTAATATTTTAATCAGGCTTAAGTTCATCGAATTTAATTTTCATTAAATTATTTTTATGAAGAAAGGAATTTTACAACATGAAAATTAATTAAAATTGTTATTGATAATCATTCATTCTTGACTGACCTGAGATTCGAACCCAGGCGGCTGGTTACCATGACATGTTTCGATCGCAACCACTCGATCTCCTCAGATGGATTTGCCGTCTTACACTCGCAGCCATCGACGACTGCTGACGTCAATAGTCAAACATCAATCCTTAAACCAAATTGTATTTTAACCTTTGGTAGATCGCTAAATGTTATTTAAAAATTGTTGAAAAGAATTTAAAAAATGGGATTTGATACTCGAATTCCACTAAACGGGACATAAGCTACTATTTAAGCAAACGATTATAGACAATACAATGTTATTTCAAATATTTTTCGAACTACTTAAGCAGAAACTGAAAAAAGTATTGAGATATGGCATCGTTAACTTGAATTTAACCAAAATGAACAGAAGCTGTTATTAGGAAAATGTTGAGCTGCGACTTCATCAACTCAAGTTCAACATAAATGGACAAACGCTCTTATTCAGTAAAATCATCGATTTCTGATGAGAAAGAAAGCATTTGTTTGCAATCTAAAGCTTAAACATCAGAATATTAAGAAACCAAAGAATTTTTAATATTTTTTTTATAATAACACGATAATTATATTGATAAAGTAAACTTTGTAGAGAGTTTAAGTAAAATGTATTGACTTCAGATTTTGTTTAAACACCCTGTTTTTCTAATCCACAGAAAATAACAAACCTAAACATTTTTGAAATCTTTTCGAAAACATTAACAAAATACATCCAGTAAAATATTATTTTATTTAAACTCATTGACAAAAGATAAGCTGCTTATATTTTTATATATTCTGGGTCCTTTACAGTAGCGAAGTTAATTAAATAATGTCCGTCTGTTCATTTGTATGTTGAAATGGGTTTTCCAAAGACCCCAAAAAGATGGGGAAATATGTTTTTATAAACTTATATCACATATACTCCTTTAAAGTTTCCAAAGACCCCAAAATGATGGGGAAATAGGTTCTTATAAATTTATATCACATATACTCCTTTAAAGTTTGCTAAATTCAGTTAGAAATTTATCCATAAATAACTGAGATATGAGCAAAACACCACGACTGCCTTTATTTTTAACCATAAATCCGTTGCTGTTGTTTTTTTTTTTTTTTTCTGTATGTGTGGTGAATAGCAATCTTGGTTATCAATTCAACATCTTTAAAAAAATGGGCGTGATTTAAGAAGTAGGCGTGGCACTTCTCATACCAAGTCTTTTTAAATTTCTGCATGTTTGAATAACGAAAGAGCCCAAGCTTTGCAAATTAGGTAAAAAAATCTCGATTATCAATACGCAGCATACCAAAAAAATGTGAGCGGGATTGGAGAAGTTGGCGTGGCACAGAATAGTTTTTTTATTACTGAAGAACGGTAAAAGACAAATTGTCCAAACTTTTAACACACATAGCTGGGTAATTAACACACAACCTCTCTAAAAAATATGGGCGGGATTAAAGAAGTGGGCGCAGCCTTTTTCAAAAAAAAGAAATTTTAAATTTCTGTATAACTGGATAACGAAAAAAACAAAGCTTCTATATAAGGTACAAACATCTCTGTAATCAATACACAAAATCCTAAACAATTTGGGCGGGGTTAGAGAATCAGAGATGGCACAAAATGGATTTTTTTTATATCTTAAGAAGATAAGAAAAAAATTGTCCAAATTTGATGCACACATTACTGGGTTATTAAAACACAACCTCCTTAAAAATATGAGCGAGATTGTAGAAGTGGGCGTGGCAAATTTCATACAAAGACAATATAGATTTCTGTATATCTGGAGAACGACAAGAGCCAGAGTTTCCAAATTAGGTACAAGCATTTTGGTTATCAATACACCACATCCAACAAAATGTCAGCGGGATTTGAGAAGTGGGCGTAGCTCAGATTTATTTATATCTTAAGAACAGTATTTCATAATTTTCTTTTCCTATTACACCATTGTGAAGGGTATATAAGATTCGAATACAGCACTCTTACTTGTTTTATTTTATCACAATTTAAATATAATCTTAAGTTATTATGTATTAATTATTTTTAGAAATTAATTTATGAAGATGTTTTTTAAAATATATTTATTGAATTCTTATACTAATTAAATAGTTTTAATGGTTTTAATTATTGTAGAGTTTAAGTTAATTTAAAAAAAATCAAGATATCATTAATTTTATTTAATTTATTGAATAATAAAAATAATATCAATTAACATTTTGAATAACTACGACTCAGTGTGCTTCAGTGTTACCAATTTACCCAGTTGTGCGTTCTCCATTCTCTTTCGTCATGAAATTATGAATTTTGCCATTAAACATTTTTATTAAACAAAAATTTGTATGTGTTTAAAACACAAATGTTGACAAATAAATTTTAAAAATTACGCAATGATTTAGATATTAGGCAGAATTTTTCTTGGTTTTTTTTGAAATATTTTAGAAAAGACTGCAAATCCATCTGAGGAGATCGAGTGGTTGCGATCGAAACATGTCATGGTAACCAGCCGCCCGGGTTCGAATCTCAGGTCAGTCAAGAATGAATGATTATCAATAACAATTTTAATTAATTTTCATGTTGTAAAATTCCTTTCTTCATAAAAATAGTTTAATGAAAATTAAATTTGATGAACTTAAGCCTGATTAAAAATATTAAAAATTTGGATTAAAAACCATAAATAGTTCAAAAAAATAACCACAATTCTAATTATTATTTTAGAAAACATTTACAATTTGCATTTAAATCGGGGTTGTGGAGTCGTCAAAAATTAGTTCTTACACCGACTTCGACTCCAACCGCTGAAATTTGTTAAGTCCGACTCCTACTCTTAACTTTATGCTCAATGTATATCGTCGAAAGAATTAAAAAACGCTGTAACTGACAATCGAAAATACGTTTTTTTGCTTCTATTTTATCAGAAAAAAATACTGCGTCGATTGGTCCCGGTCCCATATTTGTATGATGAAAAAAATTCCATAAATAAATAATTGTAGTTACTGCATTTTATAGGTCTTTGGAAGAAAAATCGTTTGCTTTAAGCCGCAGAATCACCAAGAACAATTGACGTGAGAGGAAATGTTTGCAGCCAAAATATAAAGCGAGAAAAAATAAAAACACGTTTTTAAAATCATGTTCCTAACAAAGCCAGTTAACTTTTGCAAGATTGTTTATATTTGCGAATGGCATCTAATGCTCTAAAATTTCTGATTTTTCTTTTGAAAGTTCAAAACTTATGTTTTTTTTAAATTCATATTTAAGAACTTTTCACGTTAAAACTATATTTAAAGATGTTTTTAGAATTCCATGTTAATGTGAGCACTAACTAAAACGTGCATTTAAAACATTTTGATTAACAACTGAAGACAATTTTAAAGCGGAAGATAGCTAGGGAAATCCCCAAGTTATTATGCAGTTGAGTCAAAATTGATTTTACCACTGTGTTGGTAGATAAAAACCTTTAAAAATTCAATTATAAGTTGTTCATATTTTAAAGTTTTTAACAATTTCATATTTTAGAGTAGTAAATGGAAGAAAATAAGTGTTCATATTTTGGGGTGTTCATATATTAGTGTGTTTTTATTATCGCGAGTGCACTGTATTGCATCGCCAATTTCAAAGAATTTTTCTTTGAAAAATATTATAAAATTTGTTAAAATTTTTTATGCCGAAAAATTTTTGAGTCGAAGTTGCGAGTTTTTGTGAGTACTTCGCTACCAAAACCTCAACTCCGACTCCACAACACGGATTGTAACAACCAACTTTTGTACAACGTTTTATAAACTGCTTTTTCGCTTTTTGAGTTAGTTTGACAGCGACTGCTTACATTTAATGAATCAGAAGTTTAAGCAGCAGTTTTTTTTTTTTTTTGAGCTACGACAAATGAAAAAGTGGAAGAAATTGCAGTTTTTCTACTTTGACTGTAGTTTTTTAAAGGAAGCTTTAATGTGTGTGTTTAGTTGATTAAGAGCTGGCAGGTACTTTTTTTCTGGTCCCCAAACAAATAAAAAAATGTCTCCAAAAATTCCCAAAAATCCCCAAATTAAAAAACAAAACCCTAAGGCCCGTTTTCACAACTTACCGATAGCTAAAGGTAGGCTTTTATCGACCTTATAAAAAGTGTTCCATTATTACAACTTTACTTTAACCTACCAGATAGGATGAACCTTAATATACTTTATCGCTTTCTTAAGGTTAAAGTAAAATTTTAATGATGTTACACTTTTTATAAGGCCGTTTAAAGTGTACTTTTAGCTATCGGTAAGTTGTGAAAACGGGACTAAGAGTTAATATTTTTTTTTTTTTGTTTTTTTTCCGACCAAATTTAAAATTTTTTTAAAAAATATCCCCAAAAAAAATGTTTAGTCAAAACATTTATTTCAATTTGTTTGTAGCATAGCTGGGGAATTTCGATTACAATTAGAAATCATTACGATTAGAGAAATTAAATAATCTAATCATTAGAATTTAATTTTTATAAAAATTTCAGATTACTAATTGATTAGATTAGAAATAATCAAAAATATAATCACAATTAGTGACGATTAGCATTTCTAATCAAATCTAATCAAAACTAATCCAAAAAATTATTGACAAGATTTCTTGATTATTTTTGATTAGATTTGATTAGATCAACTATTTTTAACTGTTTTTGTGAAAAGAAAATATTTTTTTATCACATTTGTTGGTATTTTACATAATGTAACAGTTTTTGAATATTGCATAAAATTGCATACGGTGCACCCTGTTGTTGTGTTATTATTAATGTTAATTTTTTTATTCAAATTAAAGTGTTCAAAATTATTGGTAAGTAAAAATGCACGGTTTTTTTTCTTTTATTTATTGTTTTTTCGCCGTCGTGAAAATTTAAACAAAATGCAAACTTTATATGTAAAACAAAAATTTCCAATTAATTTTCTATATTGTAGTTGTCGTAATGGATCCAATTGTTTTCGAAGACCAAGACTTCTCCGCTGAACTTACTGAATATGAATTTTTTTTTTTTTTTGTTTGACTTTCTGTAAATTCGTTATTTATCTTTATGTATGTAAATATATATGAGCAACTTCAAAAATTTACGACACCTAGACATTTTTTTTCAATTTTTTTTTTTTGTCTGACATCAATGTTGATTTGCGTGTGTATAAACCGATATTTGAGCATGTGAAATCCGTTCGCGTTAATCATTTTTATTACACGGCGCAAATTTTACTGCGGTTTAAAGTTAAAAATTAAAAAAAAATATAAAAATTACAGTTTTTGTTAAAATTGAAAAAGGATAACGCGTGTGGATAATACCCCTTAAGGGCTTTCTTAGCACAATAAAATATTTGTAAAAGCTTGAATACTTTTTAAAATACACTGAAAAACCACAATAACAACAACAAAATATGTATAACTTATGTAATAATCTTTTGTATTTTAAAAAAAAAAATAATAAAAACAGTCACTATAAATAAAAAATTTCTCTCTCAAATAACAATCATAATTCGAATTTAAAAACATACAAAGACTTTAACTATTTTTTTTCTAAAAAAAAAAGAACAAACATTTAAATTTAAATTAATCAATTTTAAAATTTTTTTTTTCAAAAGAAGTTTCTTTTGTTAGGAGAAGATAAAAATATTTAAATGAATAAATGTGACTAATAATTATAATACAACATTTTTAGCAAATTATAGAGAGAGAAATAATAGAGAAAGACAAGAAACAGAAAGAAAAAATCAAGAAAGAAAGACAAGCAGGGTTTTAACGTCGAGTCAAATCATAATCGAAATCTGGATTAATCGTTCTGTTTAATCGTTAGCGTTATTGCACATAAAGCGATTACGAATAAAGTTTACAACATTTACATAGTGATTAAAACTTAACCTTTTTTTAGTAGGTTTTTTTTAGCCAGGTTTTGAAATTTCTTCACGCGTTGAGTCTCCCAAGAGTTGGCATCACTGCATTTATAGCACCATATTTTTTATAAAAAATCAATTCAAAAAAAGCTTTAATTGAGATTTGACCCATTGGGAGCTCAGAACTGAAGCGATCGAAGTCAACAAAGACAATTCGAAAATATTTTGAGGTTGAGTAAGTGAACTGTCTTTAATTACCGGAGCCACAAACTGGGATTAACTACCGTTACCTTATGAACGAAACACTTTTTGATATACATATAAACAGTTATTAAGGGTAATCACGATGGTCATTGTGCATATTTTTTTTGCAAATGTACTATTTTTCTAAAAATTTATTCTGACAGCACTGTAAAAAATCTGCATTTGTTTACAATTATGCACAAGCAAATTAAAATTTATGTATCTTTTTAAATAATTTTAATTTAATTTTCTATTTTATATTAAAACACACGAAAATGTTCAAATTGTTTACATTTGTTTGCAACTGAGCACCACATATGCACTACTAATTTTGCTCATGGTTTTTTTTAATACAAAGTCCCAATTTACAAAGCGACAGACGAAGTTCGTATGCGAGAGAGAAAAAAGAAGTAAAGTGTGTCACGCATACAGCGTCGCCACCTTACCACCAACTTTGTTCCTCTCTGCCTTCTGTCTGTCACATTGTAAATTGGGACAAACGAAGTGAAAAATAACAAATTGCAAATATGTGCATTTTGCACGCATGTGCATCGTTTGCACACTTTGCAACTTGGTTCCATAGGGGATTTTATATTGGACCGATCGTAAATTATGGATCGTAAGTCGCAAATAATAAAAAAAAAATTAAGTTAGACGAAATTTTGATACAGTAATAAAATTGTTTTAAAATTTAATGCTTCTTAAAATGCTTTTCGGAAGGCCACTCTTTATATGGGGCCTGTGGTAGATTACGGACCCATCTTCTCAAAATTTTAGTGCGATTGTCAGTCATATAAAACAAATTTGTGCATTCTATCACCAATTTATATTAAGTTTTGGAACAAAAATATAAATATTTTGGGAGGTTGTTGTTTAACATTTGAGTTCATTACTCTTTTTCTACTGAATCGATTGTTATAGATTTCAATCTCAAACTCCTTTGGCGAACTAGAAAGAATTTGACACAAATACTGTTCTTTTCTGTTGAGTCTTGCAAAATTAAGCGTGTTTTCAACAGATGGATCGACGGATATGGCTAAATCGACTGAGAACTACACAAGAACCTAAAATGTATATATTTTATGGAGTCGTGGATGAATACTAAGTGTACAGTTCAATATGTTAGGGGTATCATCGGGACCCTGACCACACGCTGGGCATAAATTTAGGGACGGCACGGTATTTTGCTATATCCCTACACTGGTTTTCCGTGGCAGGTTTTTCTCCCTTTCTGCAATAGGCTGTTGACGACCTTCAAGCTGCTGCACACGAGCTGTGCTATTAATAAGATGCCTTAGTGGAGCATTCAACTGCATGAAGTTAAAGTTAGGATGATTCCTTCGGTGACATTGCAGGAGCAATTGTTAAGTCAGCATGGTATTGTATTTCCTGACTCGGAGAACCTTTATTTCTACGTAAGTTGGTGTAAAGCGGTTTTTTGCATGCAGCCTGTCACAGTCAGAGGGCAGCATTTTGGCAGTTTTTAGTATGTCTTCACTTGGTATCACTCAGCAAAGGTGAACACACTGGGACACAATAATTAACCATTGACCGGTCTTGTAGCTAGTTTACAAGGTTTATTTGTTCATGCCCCAAATTCTATCGGTGAGCACTTTAAGGCCCTTGTTTCTACTTCGCGATGTCCGCGTTATTGTAGTAGCATCAGCTGAGGAGGGAAACGGGCTATCAAAGGTGATCCCCAAAATGTTTGGGTGGTTCACAGTGGAAATTTGGGTTCAATCGATTACGACGCCAAGATTTTCGACTACCCCCTTTATCCAAGTGGTGAAGAGTATTGCTGAGTACCTTGCTGGTAAAAATTTCAGGTTACGCACAATTAAGATGTGCTTTTCCAGATAACAATTAACCTGATCGCATAGTTCATCAACGTTTTGGTCCGTCGCCATAAAAGAACAATTCCAATATTTGTAGAGGTGCAGCGAGTTAGAAGTTAAGTAGAAGGAGGATAAGACTCCTCACTGTGGTACTCCTTTTTAAGCTCTAAGGTGTTTCGAGCAATAGTATATTAACTCTAGGAACCACTGGCGTCCACTTAGATAATGTAATATCCGTCTCTAAAACTTTTTCGTAAATTCTGCGGTAGAAAAGGTAGAATTAAAAGACTTTGAGTTAGGGGATGTTTTTTCCCCTAGGCTAAGAGACAAAGTTCAACTGGCTGACGATTATCTCTGTTTCCTTTGTTATTCAACGAAACAGGCGAGATTCAACACCTTTGGCGGCGGTAATCATTGTAAGCGAGTAACCATCGGGGATCACATGATGAAAGCGGGTTATACCCAGTTTGTGTAGAACAGGTTTTTACAGATGTACGATTGAGAACTTAAATTAACTAAGATCTATTGACAAGGGTAAACTTGCGGACGGGTTATAAGCTTAATACAAGCGTTTTATATTTAAACTCTTTCTTTTCTTTTTAAATAGGAATTACTGGACATTAATTTCTTACTTTGCAATAGTTATTTCTTTGCAGGTGAAAATTCAACTTGAAGCAATTCCAATCCAATCTCATTATAAAAACATTCAAGTTCAAGAAACCAGTAAAAACCAAACAAACCTTTAAAGTTCTTGTTAAGCAACATAATCTATTTTAGTTGCCTTTTATTTCGTTTTTGATATCAGCAATTGTCTATACCTTTAAGGCTTTTTTTCTCGTTAAATAATCTCGTGATCACATGACCACAAAGAACTAGTTAATAGCCCACCAACTAGAGTTTAAAAATCTTCTTGGATTTCTTTTCTTACGCCATTAATTTGTACTCTAATGAACATGTGGCTATAAAAGTTTAGCAAACATAAACCTCAAACATTTTTTTCTTACAATGATAACTTTTCTTTAGCAGCTTTGATGTTGAAAGGAGAAACGATTGAAAGTCGCAACAGACACTTGTTTGTCTTAAGCTTAAAAGTTTCAAGAGGAGGTTGAGAAAAACCCCCTGCAGCTGTTTTTTTTATAGCACTGAAACAGCGGTCCCTTAAAAGAGAGCAAAACTACACCGAAAAAAATAAAAATTGATTTCAATTAAAAAATTTGTGATATGAATTTAAAAAAAAAAAATTATAAAATTTACACCAGTAAACAAATCAACTTAATATTTGTTGATATTAATTTTAACAAAAAGAAATCTAGCTGTGCATAGAAATCTGTGGTGTAAACGTTTAAATATGTTAAGTTAGGAACGAACACGACCGACCAGCTTTCTTTTTGTAGAAATTACGGGCATAATTAAACATTTAATACACTTGATTCAAACTTTGAATTAAAACTGATTTTAATTTTGATTAATAATTTACTTGTTTCATATACTCCGATGAAGGGTATCAAGGTGTCGGACTTGACCGACTATACTTTGTTTTTTTTTTTTGAATAATAAAAATGGTAAATTGATTTTTAATTAGAACAAAATAAATATTTTATTACTTGCATGTCATTAAAGTTAATGGCCAAACATTGAATTTGTTAAGGATGCAAATTCCGTATTGCAAATCTAGCAGAATGATACAATTCGTTGCTGTTCTTAAAAAGTTGTTCAATATAAAATGTCTATAAAACAATAAAATATTTATAATAGTAAAAATAATTGCTAGTAGAAGTTTGTATTCAGCCTCTGAATATTTAGTGGTCGGTCATTAACTTTAAGATTGATTTTCTACAATAAAAATTCACTTAAATAAAAGAAGAACGTTGTCTTTGAAATACATAAAAACTGCATTTTACTGGACATTTATTTCAAGTACTTAAGTTAAGATTTATGAAAGGCTCTCTTTGATCGCAATAGCAGGTAACTTTATTGAAAATAGGAAAAATTATACTATAAGGGAATGCTGCGTAGGCCATAGAACACTTGGTCAAAGTAATCGCGCACATTCTTATGCTCTTTCATTTAGCCGAAAATTAACCAGCGACTAGTGCACATGCGGCGGATGGCAAGCGAAACCCTTACATTTCTCCCTTGCAAACCTGCTTCGTTTGAAGCATAATTATTTATTGGGATAATACGGAAGTGAACATGAGGTAAATGTAAAAATATGCGAAAATCTGTGAATTGTGTGAGGTGATTTTTTTTTTTTTTTTTTTTATTTCTTACATTTAACCAAATATTTTTCCTTTATAGTTCGTAATTTAGTCAGATGATGGATGGTTTTATACATTTTGTGTGGTTTCATTAATCAATTTCAGTTTAGGATGTACCTGTGATTAGACGTTAGCATCCGATTCTGGTATCGGGATTGCCGATTGGAGCCTCCAGACATGCTTTTGGTATCACAACAAGCATTGTTAGATTGGGTTTTTGATGGCGCCAATTACTCGCCATGACATCACAAGGATCATAGGCATACTCGGTATTTGTAGAAACCCGAAAGACCCGCCGAGACTGTCCGCGACTGCACCTGTGACGTGTCCGGTAGCACTCAGCTATGCTTCCCACATAGCTCCTATTCTCCAATTTGGAACGACAGGAATAAATATATAATATACATGTATGTATATGGATGGTCTTATAATGAACAAAATTTAATTTCGTTCGTGACATACCAGGACAGATTTTTCTCTAATAGTATTTATAAGAAATAAAATATATATGTATGTTCTGTAAATAAACAAACAAGTAAGAAAGAATAATCGGTCAAGACCGACTATATGATCCCCTACACCGCAGTGTATTTTCTGTTATTATATTTAGAATCACATTAATGTTATTTGTGCCGACTTTTATTAATATATCTTCAACTTTAGCAGGTTTGTGTGCCCTTAAGTGATTTTATGATGGCCGTTTTTATGGTAAATTTTCGAGCTACCAGAATAATATGTTGTCATGACAAAGCACCCAACGTAGAAGTTATTATTGCCAATTTTTATGTCAACATTAAAATTTATAAGGAAGTTGTTAGTAGCATTAAAAGCTACAAAGAAACAATTCTCCAAAATGTTTCACCAATTAAACAATTAATCAAAAAAAAATCAATTGTAATTTAAAATCAAGAGAATGATGCGTTTAATCAAGTGAATTAAAAGTTTAATTGAACCTATTGATTTTTTGACTGGTGCAAATTTAATTAACCTTTGATTTAATATCACAAATTTTTTAATTGAAATCAATTTGTTCTGTGTATTTTCAGGAGTAGTTTTTGTATGGAAGCTAAAATCAAATATGGACCGATTTCAATAAAATTTATTTAGATTGCAATTAAAAAAATACTCAATCTAAAAAGCAATTTTATAAGATAATACATTTATTTCTTTTTGTAGTACTTAAAACCAGTGTAAGAAAATAAACATTAAATATAGCTCCTTAGTGTTCTGTACGGTAGATTTTTAGAAAACACAAACTATTATCGGTTGTGTAGTAAATCATTAAAAAAATAACGCTTCCCACAAAAATAATCCTGCCCTTATCCAACTCAACAAAAAGATGAGAACATTTAATTCCGTTCGGTTTTTTAAATAAAAACCATAAACTTCATTGTGTTCGGTTTAGTGTTCATTCGTTTCAGTTGTGCTTAGCGCCCTATTGGCTAGTAAAAAAAACCAAAATTTTTTTACCAAAAAGAAAAACAATTTTACACAAACAAAACATGTGCACAGTACACGTACAAGCTAATCGTGTTGTGGTCGTTGCTAAAATTTTTTGCTTGTTCATTTCTAAATCATTGTAAAAAAAATTAGTTATAGAACCTGTGTTCGAAAATAAACAGAACGATATCTTTTTTTTAGTGATTGTGAAGACGAACACAACCCTTAATACCGTTCGTAACTATTTTCAAGAAAGAGCCGAACATTATAAAGACTTCTGTTCTTCGTTAATTGTAGCGATACTGCAGACAAACATTATGTTTAAATTTACTATAACGTTTCTTTTTTAGCATTGATAAAGAAATAAGCAAACAAAAAAATTAAGCAACGACCAGCCCAAAAGGGACCAACATTAATGAGCCGAACCGAACACAATAAAGTTTGTGGTTTAAAAAAAAACCGAACGGAATTAATTCTTCTCATCTTTTTGTTGAGTTGGATAATAAAAGCATTATTTTTGTGTTCGAAAGATGACAAACAGGGAAACGTTATTTGTTAATGATTTTCTACCCAAAAGAAACCAAAAATATATCATTGTTGTTGTAACATTGATTTTAAAGTATTTATAAGTGCAGTTTGGCCAATACCTGAATTCAATCGCCAGATGGGAGAAATAGTTGATTGCAATTATTTGAAAAAAAATCAAGGATTTAATAAGTTTTAACGGTTTCTATGCAAATATATATTTTTTGCATATGCATATTTTTGCATATTGAGGTTTTAAATGCATATTTTGAAATGTTTGAGAGATTTTTTCTTTAAGTTCCATATTATAAAAAAAAGTTCTTAAACAATTTTTTAAGTATGTGCACGAAAAACAAATTTCCACAAAAAATGTTAAAATCAAAAAGTAAATCCGATTTCGACAAAAGATCCTTCTATTTTAGGTTTCCAATGGGTTTAAAATAATTGATCCAAAACTTTTACAAGTTACTTTCTTGCCACGTGGGCAGAGGAAATTAGAAGCCAATTTGATAATATTGCAATTTTTAAGGAAATGTATCCCTTCGGTTCTCCTTCCACCGCAGCCAATAGTAACAAGATGGGGGGGCCTGGCTAGACGTTTCAGAATTCTGTTTAAAAAAGTTTGAGTAATTTAAGAATGTTTGAAGAGCTTCTTGATACCGATGTTAATGCAATTAAAAAAGTAAGCAAAATAAATATAAAATTTAAATAACATCAGAAGTTAATAAGCATTTGTATTTCCCAACTACGGATATATTTGGGAAGCAATAACTTATTAGGAGGAATTTTGTTAACTTAATACTCAAGTCAAATAAATCATTATTACAGAAAGTAATATTAACAATGTAGAAGGAAGAATAGCCCGACAAATTAAAAATAAATCCAAAAAGGTTTGCAAAAAAAATTAAGGAATTCATAAAATAAAATATATTTCAAATATTTTTGATTTGATCTGGAATCAAAGTGGGATCTGAAAATTAATTTTTTTAATATGCTTTGGCATTCATTAAGCACAGGACAAAGTTTTACATTTGATAAACCGGTACTTATTTATTTAAATAAACAAACATTTAAATTAGTTTTTTAAAGATATAAATTTTCATATTAATCGAAAGTGTATTCTAAGAAAAATTACAATTTACTATTTTTGACTGGTAATGCACATTCGAATTCAATATTTATGCCAACATAATTAGATGGCTTACGTACCAAAGCCCTGCACGAATGCATTTGAATGCCGTTTCAAGACATTTGTTTGTTTTTTAAATACTGATTTTCGATTGCACTTTGCTAAAGAATAAAATACTATGGGTATTCACGTCACAAGTTGCACCCTTGCGAAAAAGCAAAAGTGCAAAAATATAACAACAACCACGCAGACAATAAGTTGTGCGTAAATAATTTTCTATGTGGTTGTTATGTGTTTGCAGTTTTGCTTTTTTGCAAACTCGCGACTCCGACTCCAAAGTTTTTCGGCATAGAAAATTTAAAAAAAATTTTCCAAAATAAAAATTATCTTTTTAAAACACATTTAAAATCTAAATAAATGGTTTATTAATACTGCTCTTATGTGCTGTTTCCAAATGACAGGCGATGGACTGAGTGCTTTTCATATAAATTTTACTACATAATCAATCGCCTGTCATTTGGAAACAGCACATTAATGTTTGCGTACTGTAATTTCTTCTCAAAAACTCAAATTTTTAGAAGGCCGTACGGGAGTGAAAAAATAAAAGTTAACATCACTGAGCCGCATATACATTTAGCATCAAGATTATAGTAGGAGTCGGAGTTGCACTTAAAAAATTTCAGCGTTTGGAGTCGGAGTTAGTAATTTTTTCGGACGACTCCACAGCCCTGGACACAACAATAACTTCATGTGAAGAACTGTGAACAGGAAACAAATGCATTTGTGCAGGGCTTTATTACGTACACAAATAGTCTAATTTGGAAAGAAGTTTTTATGGGGAATATATTAAATTAAAGACCGATTCTCACCATTAACATAGACTTCGTCCTTGGTACAATTAAAATGTATTTACCAAATTTGATCAAATTATGTACAAAATTGCAAACTTATACTTTACGCACAAGGTAAACATGGACAGAAAACCAGCCAGCCGGACGAATGGGCTTCGTTAAATCACTTTAAAAAGTGATTCCCAGTCGATCGGTGTACTAAAAGATTGGTTCAGATTTCTATATGTATTGCACACATCGCTAAAAACTTAATTTTCTAATATCTTTTTCCTTAATTTTTGCTTTTATGTAAAATTTGAAAGTTTAAAATAACATTTTCTTTATTGACAATCTGCTTTGTCCTTATTCTAGAGTAAAAATTAAATGTGGATGGCCAAATTAAACCAGAATTTGGAAAAAAAAAATTTTTTTTTTTAATTTGCTCCGAAATCTTACAAAAGGCATTTAAAAAAATCGAATATGTATCAAAATATGCATCAAAAAGGCAAAATATGCGCTAAAAACTTAAAAAATTCTGCAAAAAGGCTCTTTGAACTAAATTATGCAAAAATATGCTCCAAACGGTAAAATATGGCAAAATATACTCTAACAAATCGATGCCGAAATTCATAAAAAGCTCTAAAACGGATAGATATATTATTTCTGTCACACATGGAAAAACATGCAATTGCATATTTGGGTTTTATTAAGCATATTATGTTCGGAGGTTACCATAATATAGTTGTGGCTTCTTGATGAAAGTCTAATTTAACCATGATATGATTGTCGGTGACAATAATATAGTAATATTAAACATAGCATATTTAAAATTTTCTTTTAAAATAGTTTTGTTGGAGGTGACCATATTTAAACATGTTTTCCTCTGGGTGAATAGACTGAATTTTTTTTAATTTTGTTATTTAAAAAGAGATTTTTTATGGAAATTTTTTAAGTTTTTAGTGCATATTTTTTTTATATTTTAGTGCATATTTTATGCACATATTTACGGTTTTTAAGTGCATGAAAATCGTTTCCCTTATAAGCTGTAAGTACCTTTGCAAGGTAAAGTTTGGGGGAAATGCCGATATTTGCAAATACGTCACAATTATGAAAGACGTATTTCTAAATATGACATGACGTTAGATGTAAGATGTATTTAGGTCAAAATATTTATCTTAACCTACACACTTTGCTATAATTCTGCAAAGCAAAGTCTGTGTCTTAAATCATTTGTTATGCCTTAATTATTTAAAACCATATTTATCTTCTTTTTTTTATTGAAAAATTTTGATTTCATAAAAATTGATTTCAATTCTTTTGAAATTAAATTTACTGTAAAAAGCGTCGGTTAAAATTAAAGCAAATTTTGCACTTACACTGCGGTCAAGGAGAAAACCAGCAAAAGTTATTTATCAAAAGTCTGTATTATTAGAAGTACGAAAAAAAAATTGATAAATATCGAAAACAATTAAATAATTTAGGGAAAAAAATTAAACTGTTTTTTCGGCTTTGCCGAAGTTTTTATACCCTTTACTTAGAATAAGAAATTTTCGGGGGTAAAATGTAGGTGGAACAATCGGACATCCTAATTTCCAGCCATATAAAACTAAAAACAGGTGCAAATTAAATAACAGTTTTGCTATTTGTTACGGTTTAAATCAAGTCCAAGTGTGTTTTGAGAGTGCAATTTTTGTTTCTTCTTAATCAACTGTGCTGGATTTTAATCCCAACCTATTCAGTAGAACTAGAAACCATATGAATTAGAAACATGATTTTCAATTGAAAATTTCGAAACGGGTTCTTAGATGAATATTTCTTGCTCTTACAGATGAAATGACAAATTTAAAAAGACCTAATTCCCCATCCTTTGTGGTGAAGAGAAGATTAATTTGTAAGAAAGTAAAAATATTGAAAAATAGTGAAAAAAAGCAAGAACCTTAAAGCATTAAAAGTCATTGTATGGCCTTCAACGTCCTTGACAGTAACATTGATTACTGTGAGGCTGCTGTTACTGGTAATGATGATGATGACGATGATAATAATAATGACGATGATGTTGTTGCTGTTGTTATGCCGTTGTGGATGTTTGCAGCGTTTCAACCATTTCGTATTTAGTTACTTGTTGTTGTCTGCTTATAAAGTCATTAGCCAAAATTGGAAACAAGCAACAGCTGAACACCAGCTATCATTGATTGTATTTTAAACCCCTGTCGTCTTCTTCTTCCGAATTTCATACCTAATTATTAAGTGGCAATTGCTGGTTATTTGTTTAGTAGTTTGTTGGCTGGTTTTATTTTTATTAAGACTTTATTTAGAGAGAGAGAGTCTTATTATAATTATTATGTATTACAACATGTTATTATCACGTTTATCTGAATAAATAATTTATTTAAATAATACTATTGTTATTATTGATGATGTTGTTGTTGATGTTGTTATTGTTGCTGCTGCTGACTTTGAATATAAAAATACATTTTTTTTAAAAAACAATCCGCAATAGTTATATTTTAATTTATTTATTTTTTTTTCTTTTTTCATAGCCAAAGTAGCTGTTAAAGTTTACGCTTTAATTTTTTTCATTACTAATAAATATTATTGAATATTTTATTTTATGGCTGGTTGACTGTTGTTTAGTCGTTAGATTGTGTATTAAATTTTATATATTTTTTCTATTTTATCTTAATCTTTTTGTAGTTTTTTTTTTTTTTGTCTATTTTTGCAATTTGTTTTGTTTTTCTGTAAATTATAGACATCTAAAGTGCTGAAAATATTGATATTTTTTTATAACGTCATCAATTTATTTTTGATTCTTTAAAAAATTTAGAAAAAAAAACAATTTCAACATCTCGTAAACTTTTTTGCCTGCTCGCCGTGTTCTAAGATGCTTGAAAAATGTTCGTCTCTTATCTAGTGGTATTTTACGTTTTACTTTTTATTATTTTGTATTTTTTTTTTTTTTTTGTAATTTAATAAAAACAAATAAGCGAATGACTAATATTGTGCTGAATAAAATAATTATATTATTGTCTTGTCTAAGCGCCAGGTATTTAAGTTTATTTATATTTTGCTAAAAACTTAGTGAGTCGTTGTTTTATTTTTATTAAGAATTTTAATTATAAATAACTTATAATTATCAAAATACGGAATAAAATTTAATACATTGATTAAATATTTAAAAAAAAAAAAAGTATTTTCGTATTTAATAAAAAACAAAAGACTTAAGACCCAAGTTGGTATTGCAAAATAATGAAAATTCACAAAGTGCCTCCTGTTTAACCATTTCGAGCGTTAACGTTCGCATAGAATTTCATAAGGTTAATATTTCAAGAGCTGAGCCTTTTTTATAGAAATTTTGTATGCGAATGTTAACCTTCATAATTGGTAAGCCAGGCAGTGAGATTTTCAGATGCGTTCAAGTTTATTAAGAGTACATGCGTCACGACCCCATTTTACTTCTATTTAACCGCCGCACAGTGGCTGAAAATCGTTTTTCATAGTTTTTTTTTTTTTTTTTTTTTTTTGCTGAAGAGAAAACTTCTTGAACTTTCCTAAAGTTTTAATTTTATTAAAATCGTTTTAGCAGTTATTGAGAAATTTAAGGTCAAAATATAACTTTTAATGTTTTTAAGCATTTAGCAAGAAAATGCTTTTGGTTTAGATTGAGAATTATGGTATTGTTTTTTTCATCAAAAAGGGGGATGTTTTAAGTTCACTGTTTTAAGAACTGCCAAATTTTATTATGATATCTTTATTCATATCAGATTCATAGTATTTTAAACCTTAAAATTACTATTTTTACTCATATTAAAAGCTCTTTCATACGTTTACACAATAGAAATAATAATTTTAATTTTTTACATTCCCTTAATCCGACATTAATAGATATATCGCAATGAAATTTTGATGTTATGTAGACCGAAAAGATATTAAAATAGTGGACTTAAAAGCATTCCCATTTTTGACTAAGAAATACCCCAAATTCCCAATAACGGAAAAACGCTTTACAAAAATGGCAAAAGGGTTGGTCACATTTATCCACTATTGTGTGTTGGTCACATTTGTGTTACTTAAAAGTACATTTGTTACAATTTGTAGGTCATTGATACTTATTGCTTATATTATTGGGAATTGTAAGAAATGTAATTTTAAGTTACACAAATGTAACCAACGTATAACAGTGGATAAGTGTGACCAACACACTACACTATTTTCTCCAGAAATAAAAGAAATGCTTATATTTTTTAAATGAAACACACTGAAATAGTGTTTAATCAGCGAAAGAACATTTTTTGGTGAAATAGTAAAAATAAGCATTCATATGTATTCCCTTCATACGCATATACATTCGCATAGAATAAACCACTACACTTCTAGAAAAATGCATAAAAATTTAACAACACAACATACCATTGCTTAAAGTCGGCTTTCCTACTAGTATAAAAAAAGGTTTAACCCACTCTTGATAACAGGTTGATATTAAAC
This sequence comes from Pollenia labialis, assembly GCA_949318255.1. NCBI lineage: Eukaryota > Metazoa > Arthropoda > Insecta > Diptera > Polleniidae > Pollenia > Pollenia labialis. The sequence continues at coordinate 159,490,798 of OX439139.1, read as the reverse complement.
ATAATCCACCCGATTAAAAAACTATGGAGAGAACAGAAGCTTTTTTCTGCCCACAAAGCAAAAATGATTAAAACCAACTTTTTTTAATTAAATATTTTTTCTCAAAAATATTTTCCAATCTTTATTTAATTCATAAAAATTCACTTAATTTAATATTTAATTGTATGGACTGTAATATTTCAAACAAATTACTTTGATTGTCGCTAGCCAACTCACCAACATCCAAAAATCAAAAAAATCGCTTTTCTTTTCAATTAATATTAAAACTGTTTGTCAAGCTACACAATGTTTGTGTATTCTTTGTTGTTTGTCGCGATCAACGGTGACAATGAATAATTACTAATAAATACATATAAAATTGTTGAAACAATTATTATTTAGTAAAAACAGAAGTAAGGAAAAACATGTAAAATCAATTAAAAAAGATAATCCGTCAAAGCAAATTTCGATCTACCAAAGGTTAAATACAATTTGGTTTAAGGATTGATGTTTGACTATTGACGTCAGCAGTCGTCGATGGCTGCGAGTGTAAGACGGCAAATCCATCTGAGGAGATCGAGTGGTTGCGATCGAATCATGTCATGCTAACCAGACGGCCAGGGTTCTAGCCCCGGCCACGGTCAATAATGACAGATTATCAATAGCAATTTTAATTAAATTTCATGTTGTAAAATTCCTTTCTTCATAAAAATAATTTAATGAAAATTAAATTTGATGAACTTGAGCCGAATTAAAATATTAAAAATTTGGATTAAAAATTATTATTTACTTTATAACTCTGTTGGTACCAACCGTAATGCGTTTTGACAAACAACTACTACCCAGTGGGAAATTTACAGCAGATAACATTATCAAATGCTTTACAAACTATAAAATTCGTTAAAATAATCAGCCCAATCAGCAGATAACTTAATATTTAAGTAATGGTTTTTTTTTGTAGGTCAGCTTTAGTCTAATTTTTTTGCAATCCATTAAATACATACATATACTTTTGGCGAATTTTTTAGAAACTTGAATATCCGAGGCTTCCAATTTTGTAGAGGATCACAAGTCACTCTCACGACCCTCTATGGACCCGTGTTCTTTAAAATCAACTCAAAATTTGTCCGACTTTGACAGTTTCAAGAATTGCATCAGAGGCAGAATTCTTTTTTAAAACAAAACATTCGTTGTGTTACATTTTAGTAAAATAAAAAGAGCAAAAAAAATGTTGCGAGTTATTTCATTAAAATGAAAAAAGTGTTCAACAGACAGTTCCAAACAGTTGCAAAAGTATATATGGGGTTAAAGGGGACACATTCAGCTTTCTAACGGTACCAAAATCTCTTTAACCCCTTTTGACCCTAACAAGTTCTATTAATCTGAATTTCGGATTTAACTAAAATATAGAACCTGGGGAAACTTTTGATCACACATCAGGTATAAATGATACAGGGATGTAACGAACTATTTCTCAAAGACTACCCTCCCACTAATATAACAAAACAAATTTCGACCCATTATTGATAACAGTTTGCGAGAAATCATAATTTAGTTGTGATCAAATTTCCAAAAATTTAATTTTTTTAAAACAGCAAAGTATTTGTTTACGGATGCATGCCACACCCACAATTACCAACTATGGTTTTTTCCATAAAGTACACTCAAAAGAAAAATCAATCCATCCTTACTCAAATCAATCCGAAGCGGTATTAATAGTACGGTGAGTACGGATTTTCTTGAATCAAGTACAGAAAGATTGATTCAAGTACGGATTTTTAATCCCAAAATACTTAAATTATCCATATTCAATCCCGTTTTCGTACTTGAAATAATCCGAAAATGAGATTGATTTAAGTAAAACTAAGATTGAATCAATCTCAAAATGCGCTTCATCCAAAAATTATAAAATTGTTTTAATCCGAATTCGTACTTAAAATAATCCGAAAATGAGATTGATTTAAGTAAAACTAAGATTGAATCAATCTCAAAATGAGCTTGATTCAAGTAATATAAAGTTGATTTTATTTCGAATTCATGATTGAAAAAAACAAAAAAAAAAAAGAAATTACAAAGAAAAAATGATTATGAGTGATTTACTTACCCGTATGATAAAACACCAACATCATGCCCGATATGGTTTTTATTTTAGAAATCTTATGTACATATTTAACCAAAAATATAAACTAAATGAGTAGCATGAGTTCAAATTTTAAAAAAAAAACTTTGAAAAGGGATTGATTTTCGAAAGTAATCCCATTTAGGATTGTTTTGAGTACGTTTAAGTGTTATTCGTTCTTGAATTTTTGAGTACGACTTGTACTTAAAGTAATCCCAAAAAACTTGATTTATCCCGAGTGTTTTTCTTTCTGTGTACTAAATACAATTTTTTTTGAAGTTCATTTCCTGCAGGAAATTTGTGCATATTGCTATAAAATACCTATCCCTGTTCTGAAAACCACGTGCTTGTAAAATCACACGTGTAATTTTGTGGTGTTCTGAAAATCACCCCGGTGTTGTTCTTTCGGCAATTTAAAATCACACCGAAAAACACAAAAAAGGGAACATCAAAATATCAAACGTGTGATTTTAAAAGCACATGTGATTTTTGAAATCAATTGATTTTCAGAATAGAACCGAATATTTTAAGGTGAAAACAAGACATAATCTCACTTACGCTGCCTTTCCACATGCAACTAGGTGGCTGTATAATGCTGCCAAAGAAAAATTGTGCGAAATAGTCAAAGCTCATCCCATTTGCTTTTCTGTTAACACATGCTACTGTGAGTTTATTTTCAAAATGTCGTTGAAGCGTCAACTTGAGAACATTTTTTTACTTCTTAAATTAAAAAAAGTACCAGAAAACAAAATAGAGTTACCGGGTTAATCATATAGACACATTTGGAAATTTTGGGGAAATTGTTTACATTAATTTATATTAGCATTATTTAAACAATAATAATGCTCTATAATTCACAAACTTGCTTTTGTTAATGCGCGTTAAAACTTGAATTAAAATTTGACAATAATCCAGTAAATGTGCAGTAAATTTTTAACAGGGTAACATTGTTTATCGTTTTGTCATTAAGCGGCATGCAAATGCCAAATTTCCACTCGCATGCAATTTTTGCTGCCACTGGAGCTGTGATTGCGAAAAATCTGAGTGTATTAGTAAAACAGTGTAATTGTATTGAGTTTTTCGAACTGGCAGTGGCATGTGTAAATGCTAAGTTAACTGGTGATAATGTTTTAAGGGTGTAGTAACTCCAAAGTAAAGATAACTGCCACAAAACAAGAAATGTGTCTTAAGTTTGGGCGGGTAGTGGTTGATTCTATCTGTTTCTATTACATTATATAAAGTGGATCTATCATATTAACATGGTTCACTCGGGACAATATCTGCGACAAGCAGTATTTCAACGAAATAGAATGTGTCATTTTTGTGACCTGTCAAAAAGTATCAAAAAGGTGCCAATTAGCCCCCTGCTACGACATCGCCAAGTTAAAGTAGCAAGTCTTCTTTAAAAATGAGGTGTTAGAACTAGAACCGGTCGGTAACCATTTTAGAACTGTCACGTGACAATTTTAGTGTTAGTTCCTTTCCTCAAAATTTTATGTATATAAAGAAAACTTTCAGTCAGCTGTTTTTGTTATTAAAATCAAATCTCGCACTTGTCAAAAAAGTGATTTAGAGGACATTCGTAAAACTGCTTTGGGCGAGGAAGCTTCTCCCGCATCTTTGTGATTATTTAATTATATTTTATCTGCTTTTCATTAGTTTTGCGTTTCATTTCGCATTGGCTAAAGGCTTGGCGTCATATAACTGTACCGAGTAAGACTTTTTGACCGTTTTTGTCCGGCAAAAAACAAAAAATAACTCAACGTGACTTGTGGAGTACCATATAAATCTCTGACGTTAAATACTCTAAAATACGTCTTGTGGATGGGGCTTCAGAAAATTGTGTAGTACCCTGGCAATATTGTTATATTATACTTGTTTTAATAATATTTCATTTATATTATTTTGTTTCAATCACATAAGTTTTAGTTTATAAATTATTTCAATAATTTATTTTTTCTTTTATTCTAATTTTATATTTCAAACATCAAGATTTAGTTAAATAAAATCAATATTTTATTTGTTACTTTAATAGAAAATACTGCGTACTTTAATATCTAATAAATATAACTTCAAATAGTTAGCAAAAAACTTAGTTTAAGTAAAAAAAAATTAATAAAAAACAAGTAATAGCGCTATATTTGGCCTTCAACATGGTGCGATGAGAACAGAAAGTTAATACCGTTCTTTAGATATAAAAAAATCTATTTTTTGCCTCGCACCATTCTCTAATGATCTCCACATTTTTTCGGATTGTGTGTATTGGGTACCTAATATGGCAACGTTGGCTCTTGATGTTCTCTTTATATACGGCAATGTATTATGTCTTTGTACGGGAGGTTCCACGCCCACCTCTCAAATCTTGCCCATATTTTAACAGAGGTTGTGTATTAATAACCCAGCTATGTGCAACAAATTTGGACAATTTTCCTCTTGCACTTCTTAATCTTAAGATATAAATAAATCTATTGTTTGCCACGCCTACTTCTTCAATCCTGTCCACATTTTGTCGGATGTTGTCTATTGATAACAAAGATGCTCGCATCTTCTTTGAAAACTTGTGCTTTCTCCGTACTCCAGATATACAGAAAAACCGACGGGCAGGCGTTCGTCGTTAAATCAACTTCGCTACTCATAAGGACCCAGAATATACATAGAATATTCATTATCGAATTTGTTCACATTTTCGATGGTAAAAATTTGAAGCGCCATACGTTTTTTTGCTTAAAAAAGTCTAGAGAGTATCGAAACTCTTGATATTTGTAACATAACATATAATTAATTGCAAACTTAACGACGTGTTATTTTAAGTTTTCCTTTAAATTAAATATTTACTTCAAAAAAATTCTCAAAAATTAAAAAAATTTTATATGAAAATTTTCTCAACGCAAGGTGAAGTGAACAACAAAATTACACCCTTAATTTAATATTTCAACTTTTGTCAAGAAGTTTGGAACAGCAAAGAAATGTAACACTTTGCCCCATCCATCTTCGCACGTGGTGCGTTTCATACGTTTTTTGTGGAAGAATTTTCGTAATTAAGCCTGATTCATCTGCATTGTTAAGCTGATTATTTGATAAACTGAGTGTATCTATCTTTGCTCTTAGCTTCAATTTAAAAGGATCTACGAGATGAGGTTGCGCTAAAAGCTTTTCTCTAAAATCGGAATCCGTATTTCAGTTTTAATTTTTGAAGCCAACCATCGCTGGCATTAAAGTCCATTTCCATTTAAATTGGAATGAAGCTTTTTCTTTCAGCATCAATCCACTTCTCGGAAGGTTTTTATTTCTCATCTTAACAAACCACTTGTATAAAATTTTTTTGTTAATACACAGGTGTGTACGAAAAAATAAAAAGTTCAAGCGATGTCTGTGCTTAAAGAAAGACAAATGGCCTTCATTAACAAATCTCAAAGTTTCCCAAAATTCTTAAAATTTGAAAATAAAGAAAATGTTTGTTCACTATTTAGAGCTATTAAACTTTGTTCGCTTTTTAGAGCGCTAATATAAAAAACTAGGTGTTCACATTACTGGATAATTCACTATATTGGAAGTTAACATTACCGAGAGTTTACTGTACATATATATGGGAGCCAAGATGTCTATTGATGTGCCTTGCAAGCCATCAATGGTCATCACATACCTATGTTCCACCTCCGCGTGGTGGCTCCCGGTAACAACTGGATATTTCCAGTTGGCTAAGGAACAGGGTTACACAAATTATCACACTACTCTTCTAAGGAAGTTTAGTAAAATACTTGTGGTACCTATCGACCTTTGTATAGTGATAATTTGATATATTAAATAACTCAATTTAGCTTACCCGTCTAGTATTTTCAATTAGAGGGGTTATCGGTTGAGTTAACATTTTGAATGCAATAAGTATATGCTACTTGATAGCGTCGAATCTATCGAAAGCTAGAGTTTTTGTCTTGGTCCTTGGATCAAGCTTACTCGAGGTCTGACCTAAGGACTTAAACAGTAGGCACTACGGGTGTCAGCTGCCCCTGGCGTAAGCTGGGCTGACAGTGGTTGAGGTCTCTTTTTAGTGGGCTTCTGCGAAAAATGCTTCCTGTCTTTCAGGTTGATTGTTTTGTGGGAGTCGATGCCCTTTGGAGGGACGCTAATTAGAGTACACGTAGTGGCTGTGGTTTAAACCCAAAATCGCGGGTAGGTGCTTGCTCACATGGAAGTCTGATTTTTCACCTTCGGGGAGAGTTCGGGCTGTGAGTGGAGTACCTGGGTGCTGTTGCTATTCGACAGATGCTGCTTGGATTCGAACTGCAGCGGAGGTTAGATAGCTCCAGTCCTCAAACAAGGGAGAATGTGTAGGCCTCGACGGGTCTGCTACATTCAAAGTTGCTACCTGTGTGTGCAAATGAATTCTAACTCACACAGGGGCATTTGGTAAGTGCTTAATATGAACTCACCAAGTAGGTTTGGAATGACTACAGTGGGTAAGGTCTTAGGACGAAACCACGTTAATATCAAACTGAACTTGTACATATATATATATACTATATAGTATACTTTAAAGGGTCTTAGATCAATATTGTTGAAATTACAAACACAATGACAAACGTTTACATACCCATCTCCACATGTGGTGAACGGTATACAAATATTTTAAAAAAGATTTCAAATCAAATCTTTTGAAATATCTGTCAGTAAGACAAATACAGACTTCTGTTAAGGCAAAAAATCAGTTGCTAACTCTTCATCATTGAGATTTGACTATCAGCGTTCCCCACGTTGGGAGTCAGCTGATAGAATTTATCTGTAAATAAAAGGAAAATAAATAATTGGCAGATGAGTGCTGGTTAGCTTTGCGACAGAATAGAAGCAAATGAGAAATTGAGAAAACCAAATGACTTTAATGTGCAGTTTTTCGTTGGGAAAAAAGATAATCGTAAAATGAGAAATTAACCAAAAATTTTGCTATTTTTGCAATATTATCTATACAATACAAGCTGTTGGGCACCAGTGCTTCCCTGAGATTTTCAAAATAAAATTTATTTCTATGCACTATTTTTAAATTTTCAGAAAGTTATGTAAGATGTAAACATTTAACAGAAAAGTACGTTTTTGGTGAGAAAGTAAAAATAATTAGAGATTTTTATGTGCAATTTATGTAAAATATATTCATGTCTTGTTTGCAATTGGGATTCTACATTTTAAGGGCCGAAATTGAATGTAAACCACACCTAAACGTCAAGTTTTTTTCTGCATTTCATTTGACATTTTTCAATTTTAGACTAACCATGGAAAGATACACAAACTAGCAATGCGGTAAAGTTATTCAGACTGATTATAAACATGGGCGATGAAATGCATTTCGAAGAAAACCATCTTCTGTGATGAGGCACATTTTCACCTCAGTGGATTCGTCAGTAAGCAGAATTGCCGGATTTGGGCGAATGATAATCCAAGAGAGATTGTCGAAAAAGCAATGCACCCACACAGAGTTTGGTGCGGTTTGTGGGCTGGCGGCATCATCGGGCCGAATTTTTTCCAAAATCAGGCCGGTCAGGCAGTTGCTGTGAACGTTGTTCGCTATCGTGAGTTGACAACGAACTTTTTGGTGGCGATGTCAATTGGCCGCCAAGATCATGTGATTTGACACCGTTAGACTTATTTCTTTTCAAAAGCTAAAGGATGCGATAATTCGGCACATTAACGGCATAGAACCTAAATTATGCCTCAGCGTAATTATAAAAAGAATGACAATAATTTCCTAAATACAAAGTTTGTGTTTTATTCAAAATCAACATCGGCCTTTAAAATTTAACACACCCTTTACTTGCATTCCATTTTTATGCCTACACCACAATAGTGGAAAGGTGATTATGCGTTTGTGCTGATGTTATTAACACCCTTAGCCCACCTTTTACTAAACCTATCGACTTTGAATTACTTTTTGAATCGATCTAACGTTGTCCGTCCGTCTGGCTGGAAGGCTGTCCATGTAATTCTTTTGCGCAAAGTTCTGTTCGCAATTCTGGAGATCATTTAATGAAGTTTGGTACATTCTCATTGCAGAAAAACCAAGCCTTTTAAAAATGGTGGGGATAACTCCAAAATTTCACATAGCCCCAATACAAGCTTTTTTCCGGGATCCCTCCTTAATATTTTCTTAATCCCTTCCTGGCCCAAAATTCTGGATAAAATAAAGCCTGTATTAATTTCGCTATTATATTTTTTCTTGATACCAAATTTCATTTACATTTCTTTAGCCGTTAATATACATACATATCTGTGGCATTTTGACAAAACATCTTAAGTCGAGATAAGATAGCAAAAAAGCTTTTAAAAAAACTCGCTGAAAAAATAATTTTTATCAAATAACAAAAAAACCAATATTAAAGAAAAACTTCGTTTATAATACAAAATTTTAACAATGTAAACAAAAATGTTTTTTGAATGAAAATTCGTATGATTAACAACATTTTTTTCAACTTTTTGAATTTGACTTAAGATGTTTTGTCAAAATGCCACAGATATATATTCCCAAGTACTAAGCAAATCGAAATAATTTTTTCAGTTTTGTGAAAACTTAAATAAATACTTTACAACACTGTAAAAATAATTTCGATTCTTTCAGTATCGAATTAAAGAATTAGAAATAAAATTACTTTTGAATCAACAAAGTATTCGATCACAACTTCCAGAATTACGCCCCAGGTGTTTTCATTAAACTGCCTACAACTCATGAGCCAATACACATACAAAGACCACTTATACATAGCCATAGTGGTATTGATGTTACCTTTCATTGGGAATTCCTAAAAACAAAATCACTTCATGCATTACAAAGAACATTTATTAACACAATGCAACTTATTATACCCTTCACCTCAGGTGGAAAAGGGTATATATAAGTTTGTCATTCCGTTTGTAATTTCTAGAATATTGATCTTAGACCCTTTAAAGTATTCTGGGTCCTTATGAGGAGAGAAGTTGATTTAACGATATCCGTCCGTCTGTTCGTCTGACCGTCTGTCCGTCTTACGTTTGATATGTGTTTTCCGGAGACTCCAGACATGATAGCGGCTAGGTTGTTTTACATTTATGTCACATATAGTCTACCATCGGTTGCTATTGAAATTTAGCAAGATCGATCCACAAATGGCTGAGATATGAGCATAAAACCACGACTACCTCTAATATTTTCCAAAAATCCCTTGTGGTTGTTGTAATTTTATTACTTTTTGCTGTATATCTGGGGAACGGCAAAAGCCAAAGTTTCCAAATTAGGTACACACATTTATGTAGCCAATACACAATCCTACAAAATGTGGGCGGGATTGGAGAAGTGGGCGTGGTACCTCGCATAGATCTCCCCGAGTCCAAGCTTTATAACTCAGCTAAATGGTAAATTTCTTTTTAAACACGTCGGTATATAATTCTGTCAAATCGATACAAGTGTATATAAATGTATATAAATTATTCCTTAACACGCCGGTATATAAAACAATCAAATCGGTTAGATAATGAGCAATTTATTAGCAAAATACTCCAAAAATGGATTAAAAAAGATCAAAATTTTTATACAATCCTACATTTTAGGGCTGCCATATGACCTATGGAAACGACTTATGTATCAAAACATCGGCAATTTTTAGTAGAACATATTTCCCAAAAAATTGGTTGTTAAAACACAACATCCGACATAACGTGGACGGTTTGGATAAGTGGGCGTGGCACAAAATATAATTATTTATATCTTAAGAATGGTGTTCACATAATTTTTTGTTCTTATTGCACCATGGTGAAGGGTATATAAGATTCGGCACAGCCGAACATAGCACTCTTACTTGTTTTTATATATAGAAGACTATTTAAACTTTCATAAGAACTTATATGCGTCATAGCAAGTTTTAATTAAAGCATTTCAAAAAAGATCAGTCACAATATTTGCTTTTAGTTTAATCCATTTAAAATGAAATTCCTTTTTATTCATTAAAGAAAAATTCCCCCAAAAAATTAACACAATTAAAATCCCCTTACAGTGAACCCATTGTAATGATTTTAAAAATCATAAAAATTATTGCAAAAATTCTTCTCGGAATTTTAATAAAAAAGAAAAAAAACAAATCATTAAACAAAAAAAGAAACAAAAGTTCACCTGAAGAAATCTTCCAGATACAATTCATTTAACGTACAATAATTGTATTTCAGATGCTGGCAAACGTTAAAAAACTTTTATATAAAAATTAGCCAACAACATCAAAAGAACAAAATATTTACAGTCTCATCAAAAACATAAAAATTTTTTAAACCCCATAAACAACCAACGTCAACAGCCCAACGGCACGGGCATAAAGGGCAAGACCCAAAATGAAACGAAAGATAAATCCTTAAACGAAGACTTCAGAACAAAAATTATATTGCAGATGGTTTTAAAGACATTGACTGGAATTGGATGCAAACTAGAAGAGAGCACATGCATATGAAATCAAAGAAGTGCAATAAATGCCCTCAAGGAAATTTGAAAAAAACAAAAAAAAAAACACAAAATCCATAAACACGACACATGCTAGGAATGCATAGAGAATGCGCAAAGACACACAGACCTATACACTCCCATAGCATTTATTTGGGAATAAGTGATTATGTGGACGTTAAAACAAAACAACAACACCAGACATGCAACCATCTATCCATCCATCCATCGATTGGGCAAAACGAATACATACATGTGTGTCCTTGAGAATAGTCAAAGTAATAAACAAAGTTTTTTTTTGTTTAGTTGCAGCAAAACATTTCGAGGACATGGTGCATTTTATAAAAACCTCCTCTAGAGCAGCATAAAGACCAACCAAGCACACACACTTTTTTAAATGTGTAGAAGTCTGGCTTTTCGCAACGTGTGGGTATTAAAGGTTGTGTTTCAGTTGCTTTATTGCCATCTGAGTTTTCTACTTAATAGCATGTCCATTCTCTTATTTTGTTTCCCATATTTTTTTTTTCATCCTCTATTTGCTTTTAGCCTTCTGTCTTAAATATCTTTGATTGGCTTCCTGCATCAAGCGTTCCTTTATGGCTTTGATGAGTTTTTTTTTTTTTTTTTTAAGATGCCAGCCAACACGCAAACAAATAGATTTGTTTTCACTGTTGATGAGCTTAATGACATGATTTATAATAATTTTAAATATTGTCTATTTAAAGTTTATTATCTTTTAGAACAAAATTTAAATATTTTATTAGTGAAGAAGAACAAGAAGAGGAAGAATGTTATAAATGAACGAAAATTATGTGAATTATTTAATGGGTTTCTTTCTTAAGTCTTTTGTTTTAATGTGTGAACAAGTATAAGAAAGGCCTTTTGATAACCAGTAATTGCTATTAAATATACAAACTTTATTGTGTGTGTATAAGGGAGATCGATTATTCGGCTTTTTTCAATAACCGGTTTTCGAATCTTCCGAAGAGTTGCTATTTAAAAAACCGGTTTTCGGTTAAGCATTTTAAAAATAACCGGTTAACCGGTTTTAATTCGAATACGTAAAAATATAAAAATCAAATCGGTTTTTGCAATAAAAAGATAATTAGAATAAGAACAAAACATTTCAATACACAGATATGACTTGAGGTATGTTCAGACCTACAAAATATTTGACGATAAAATCAAAATAAGCGTGACCAGTGATTTGATTTAACTTAAGCATTACTTTAAACAATTTCTATTTATTCGCTAAGCTTTATGTCTAAAGCTGGGATCACACGATTGCCGCAAATGCACCAATATGACACAATGTTTATTGGGATTTATTAACGAACAATAATGAAATTGCACCAATCAAATATAATGAAATCACACGATTGTTGGTACAAAGCGAAATGGTTACAACAATTGCCGCAGCACAGTCACACGATTGTTCTTACTTGTGTTATCTGCGAAAACAGCTGTAGTAGCTTTTTTTTATTTGTTTGAAAGTTCTTGTTGGCTTTTTCGCATAGAAATATCTTTAACAAAAATATTCGCACTGAACAGCGAAATGCGAAATGCAAAAAATACAGCTAAAATAGCTTTTAATAAAATGATCACTAAAATGTTGGGTTTATGTTATGCGAAAGTTTTAAATAAAAATTTCCTAAACAGAGTTGCGTTGCTTTTTGTTTGTTGGTTGTTTGGCACATCATTCCAAAGACGAACGGAGCGGCGTTAATAAAAAATTGCCATTTCGACACAAGACATTTAAATCAAGGTATAATCATGTTCCTACCCCTGGTGGATCTAGCAAAGTTAATAAAATTATAAATGTATTGTTGTTTTTTTTTTTTGAAGAAAAATAAGGACTCTAATTTTAAGAAGGTTTTCGAAGATACTCCATAAGGATTTTTTGAAAATGCAGAGACTCCATCACTCTTCCTCAATCTTATAAATGTTGTTGTACAAAACTTCTAATTGTTTTCTTACTGATGGAATCACATTTAGCAAAAAGATCACAACCGTAAGTAAGACTAGGAATCAGATAAGCCTTTGCAAGAAGCCGCCTTATTCTTAGTGGCGTGAAGTGTGGTGATGCCCACAGTGTTCGAAGTTTGACATACGTCTAAACTACGAGATTATTTTTTGATGACTTCACGTACCATGTATAATTCTGAAATGGGTCGCATCTTTTGCATCTGTAGGCAAAATGTACAGAAATGAAATATTAAACTTTCCGTCTCTGACAACGTTTTCTAAAGTTATCATTTTGTTATGAATACTTAAAAAAATAGTGACAACTAAAGATAGTTACATATAATTATTTTTAAAGTTTGTTTACTGTATTTTTAAAAATAACATACCTACCCTGCAGAAAACGCGACTAGTCCATACATGCATGTAAAGAGTAGTCCATAAAGGAGTAGGAGTACTCCAAAACTACTCCAAATATATGGGTAAAATATGGTCCATTTAACATTACGATGTCCTAGGAGGGAACCATATAACCCACCGAACTAGTCCCTAAACTACTCCATGGAGTACTAAATTGGGTTAGTTTTAAAAGTACTCCATGTCATTACAGTATGGAGTACACTAAAGGGGTAGTTTGAAAACTACTTCATGCCACTACTGAATGAAATACTAAAAATAATTTTACGATTAATATTTTTTATTTTTGTTTATTAAAAATAAAATAATAATAAAAGCAATCCTTTTCTCACCCATATAATATATTTATATATGTATACGGGGAAGGACTAAATGTAGTGTTATTTTAAAGAAAATGTTTATTTTATAAAAAAAATTAGTGTTACATGTTTTAGAAAAAAACCCTAATAACTAAAATATAGTATTATAAGTCATGCTCTTTTCCACAAATTTCACAAACTTTCCTCTTTCACGTTTAAATAAACAATTAATAATGGACACCATTAGGGCTACCAATGTGTAATACTGTAAACTACAGAAAAGTATACATCATGCAGTTGTTGGCAGCACTTTATGTTAATTTCATATAACATTGTCCATACAACAGTACATTGGACCATGTTGTAAGTACCCTGCAAATAATAGGACTAGTCCAAATGCATGTAAAATGTAGCCCACAAGGGACTAGGACTAGTCCAAAAGTAACCCAAACGTATGGAAAAAACATGGTCTATTTAACATTACGATGTCCTAGGGCAGGACCATATAACCCAGCTTTGGGTTACAAAGGAGTAGTCTTTCGTTTAAAAACGAAAGACTACTCCTTTAAAAACCAAGACATGTCGTCTCACTACAAACACTTTTTAACAATGACATGGTCCATGCTTTCATTACATCGGACAGGTCCATGGAGTAGTCCATTTAATCAGAATGAATCAGGTGGTCCAATAATATTTGCAGGGTAGTCCATATAAGCCACAATGGACCACGTAGTCCAATATTATCTGTAGGGTACTGTCGTATTCATAAAAAATAAAATGTGTTTTAAAGCCAAATTTTCATACAAATTTTTCTTAAAATATCATTCAAATTCATTTTAATTTTTTATGAATACGGCAGCTAATATTTATGACCTAAATAAATATATACATGCATTTATATGATATAATTTTCTTTACAATATTCATTAAATATGAAATAAAATGTCATGTTAATAAAAGTTAAACGTTAAAAATGGATTTTAATATTTTTTCAATATGTATCTTTTTGGGAAAAAGAGTATCTTTTTGGAAACTAAAATGTATCGTTCTTGAAATTTCATTGGCACTGATTTGTGTGGCTTGACCAGGTTAAGTTGTTGTTGAACACTATCCCTAAGTTCTAAGTTGTGTAATGGTTTTTTGTGGATGAAGAGAAAGGTCATTTGCAACTGCCCAGCAATGTATTTTGTTGAAATCATAATTAAGTTTATCGACATTTTCCCTAATAGAGTTTGCAGGACTACTTAAGTACATCTAAATACCATTCGCATACAAAAATTTGAAATGGAGAAAAACGACAAAACAGTTGACGTTGACTTTAAAACTAGTTGTTACAACAAAACTTAAAACTAAAATTGCAAAATTTATTATTAGGCCTTCTTTTACAATTTGTAAATATATAATGTTAGTATGTAAATGTATGCGTTCACAAAACCTTTTAATATGATACAAATACGTTTTTATTGGTAAGAGTTTCAGTGGAAAAAGGAAATAAGTCCACCAAATGTTTTGTTGTTAAAATCGATAGCGTAAAAATTCAAATGAATTATGTTTTGACTTTGAGCATTCGTTCGAAAATAAAAAGAAAAAATATCCATCTAAATATTGGCTTACCTCGCGTAGTGTTTTAATTGAATTAGTATATTTTGGAAAGAGTATATTTTTTTATTATTTTTAATCCAAATTTTCAATATTTTAATCAGGCTTAAGTTCATCAAATTTAATTTTCATTAAATTATTTTTATGAAGAAAGGAATTTTACAAAATGAAAATTAATTAAAATTGTTATTGATAATCATTCATTCTTGACTGACCTGAGATTCGAACCCAGGCGGCTGGTTACCATTACATGTTTCGATCGCAACCACTCGATCTCCTCAGATGGCTTTGCCGTCTTACACTCGCAGCCATCGACGACTGCTGACGTCAATAGTCAAACATCAATCCTTAAACCAAATTGTATTTTAACCTTTGGTAGATCGAAATTTGCTTTTTTGAATGATTATCCATTTTAATTGATTTTACATGTTTTTCCTAACTTCTGTTTTTTCCGTACTTCTGTCAAGAATTCTTCTTGAAGTCCAAAGTACATTTTTTTGTTTTTTCATTTTGTCTTTCTTTTTTTTGTTGACCTTTTTCAGCACAACTTGAAGGACAAATGTACACATAGAGCTCGTGCCTTAGCTTTAACAATAATTAGAATTGTGGTTATTTTGTTGAACTATTTATGGTTTTTAATCCAAATTTTTAATATTTTAATCAGGCTTACGTTCATCAAATTTAATTTTCATTAAATAATTTTTATGAAGAAAGGAATTTTACAACATTTATTATTTTGAAAAAAAGGCTGCAGATAATTTTTTTTTTAGTTCAGTGCATTCGCACAGTTTTATTTTTAATGAATTTAAAAAATAACATAAAAAATTACATCTTTTTAAAACAAAAAATAACTAAAAAAAATGTCTTCTTTTTAAATGAATCGAAACAAAATAATATGTCTTCTTCAGAATAATCTTTCTGACATGATACTGTTTTCTAGTTTTTATAGAAAGTATGTTACACGGGAGGGATATATTTTAAAAAATCAATCATATCCTTTTTCTTTTAATTTGTTATAACTCTAGTTTCTAGTTGAACTAAGTACAACAACAATTTAAAGAACACAAAAAATTGGCAGGTCGCGAATGCTCGAAGAGAGGCAAGGAATAGAAACGAATAAGAGTGATTAAAAGCAAAGTTAACAAGTTTTTAATGCAATATAAATGCAAGCGTGGCCTTATTCCCTTTTTCCACTAAAAATAAAAATTTTGTGTTTCGTACAAAAAAATGTTTTGTCTTTAAGAGGGGTTTCCGTTGAAATTTGAAAACAACATTTTTACCATACATCGTTAGTCATAAAAGAAAGTGTATCCACGCTAAATCTCAAAAACGCCAAAAATGGACTCATTCCCTTTATCCACTGAACGATTCATATGTAGTTTACAGTAAATAAGTTGCTGTGGTAAATCATTGGCATAAACTGAAAAAAGGAGGGGTCCTAAAATCGATCCCTGTGGCACACCTTTTGTGCGTGTTATTGGATTTGAAATCGTGTTATTACCGTGTACGGATTGACTTCTATCACAAAGATATGACGATATCAATTTAGTTGATGGGGATGAAAAGTTGAAAAAACTCCTCAATTTCATGCATAAGGTTTCATGGTTTACAGTGTTAAATGCCTTGGAATGGTCGAGGAGTATCAAGAAATTAGTTTGACCATTATCGAGTTCGCGTCTTCTATTCTCAGACACGTCAACCAGTCCAGTTACACAGCCGTGGTTGGGACGAACCCCCGATTGTTTTTTGGACATTAAACGATTTTCATGTATGTATGCACTCATTTGCAAATGCAAAATCTTCTCAAAAATTTTTGAAAGAAAACTAAGAATGGCTATTGGACGATATTCCGTGTTAGACTTTGGTAGTTGTATAACCTTTGCGTGCTTCCATTTTATATTGTCGGAACGCACAGCATTGGATTTAACCAATGAAAAGTACTTTTTTGACACCCCATCTATCTTTTGAACCAATCAACATAAAAACAAAGTCAGTACCAAATACAAATTTGGTACTTTTTCGAACATTTAAGGGGTGGAAATCGTAACTATTTATTCTTCTTTTTTTACAAAACATTTTGTTTCATTCATTGACATATTCGTACTAAATTATGGGCTGCCACTACAATACTGAAATTTTTGATCTTTAATGGGGGGGAAAATAGTAACCGAAAAAGGTATACGGGAAATTTGATATTTTTCTTTAGCTTTTTGGTTCTACAACTGGAATTTTTTTAATAAACCTTGGCATAAAAATATGTCCGCGAAGAAAAAGGAGACGCTTTACTATGTTTTTCAAAAATTTCATGTCTACTGCTAAAAATTTGATTACACTCACAATATTATTACAGTAACGGACTGTAGTTCATTTAAGAAATATTCCGTTCAGTCATTTTTAAATAAATAAACATTTATGTGCAGTTTACACAACACAAGTGATTGAACGTGTAGTAAAATTTATATGAAAAGCACTCAGTTTTTTGAGTGTTTTCCATATAAATTTTACTACACGTTCAATCACTTGTGTTGTGTAAACTGCACATTAAAATTCCAAGCAAATTTATTTTTAACTGATTCTAACAGTTATTCAAAAAACTAAGTGCATATTAATACGGATTTTCAGTTGCAGTTAATTTTGTCCGTTGATTAAGTTAAATTCTTCTTTATGTAAAATTAAATGAAAACGTAATTTAAAGCAACGAAAAGTTCATTTAATTTTTACTGTCAAAAATTCAACCGCGAATTCCGTAAAAACAAATCAATATTCAGTTATCTTTTATAAATTAATTTTCCAAAAATTTACTACATATTTCGTAAAAACAAATAAATATGCAGTTATTTTCTAAAATTTTACTGTCAAAAATTCAACACCATATTCAGTAAAAACAATTAAATATTCAGTTATTTTATATAATTTTACTACCAAAAATTAATTTTTACTTATCTATAAAAAATGAATTGCTTGTTTTGTGTCAGCAATACCCATTTTCTATTTGTTAAAATAATTTAGTTAAATACCCACATCAAATTGTAAAAGTAAAAAATTTGCGAAGCCATATCGGTCATGCTGCTGGTGTCTTATAATTGAGAGTTCTTCTGTAAACAACGTGGTCAATACAACAAAAGTAAAACAAACGTGTGTAACTGGGTAAGTAAATAAAAATATTCTCCCTCTCTCGCTTATAAGAAAAACAAGCGGTCTGTCTGGTATTTTTAGAAATTCGGCTTTTTTGTGGAGCAAACGAAAATTTAATAAAATAACTGAATATTTAATTGTTTTTACTGAATATGGGGTCAATTTGACAGTAAAATTTTAATAAATAACTGAATATTTAATCGTTTTTACTGAATATGGTGTTGAATTTTTGACAGTAAAATTTTATAAAATAACTGAATATTAATTTGATTTTACGGAATATTGTGTTGAATTTTTGATAGTAAAAATTAAATGAACTTTTTGTTAAAAATAAATGAAAAATAGGTAGACCGGTTTTTAATTGAACTTTCATTTATTTTATATTACAATTTCAGTTAATTTTACGTACAGAATATTGTGAGTGTATAAATAAGTTTTTACAACAGTTTTAGAAATATATTTTAGAATAATTGGGGGATTCACAAGGTTGTCATAAAGTTGTAAAGTCATATGTTTTAAAATAATTACAAGAAATATATATGACTGCTGTGGGCAACCGCTTATAATTTAGATTGCCACTGTATAGTTATGACGAATTAATGAACACAGCATTAAAATATTTATTTTATTTGTAACACAACAATATTATTTTTAAACAATTGTTAAATATTATTTAGGACATTATGACGATATGACTTGATAGCACACCTTGTGAATCCCCCAAATATTTTCTTGTTATAACTATTTTGTAGTTAGAGAACCAAATTTTGTTTTCATTTATTCAGGATCATTTTTCATTGAAAATATGAAGTTACAAGAGTGTAAATTTTTTCATTAATTTGAAAATATTTGAACATATTAATTAATAGTTTATTTCAATTTCAAAATCTATTGAAATAATGTAAAACAATTAGTTGGATGTTCCTTTTAAAAGAGATATTAAGTTTTCATTAATTCAATGAAAAATTTTAACGAAATTACGAAACTCAATTTCGTAGTGCTTATGAAATTGCTTCATTACGAGAATGAAATTTTTCATTGGATTAATGAGAAAACCAAGGCCCATTGAAAAGGTCTGTGCAAGAAGCCTGATGATCATTGTTTATGTTCTTTTTAGTTGTCAAAAGTTGTTTACATTTTGCTTACTTGTGCATGTATACGTTTATGGTATGCCAGTCATACACGTTTTTTCCTTTTGCATTGTATATGTGGTTGTAAATTTTTGACAACTAAAAAGAATTTTTTTTTGTTTTTGTACAAGTAAGCAGGCCTGATAAATGGACCTTGGTACCGACAATTTATTTTTACCCTACAAATTAAAAGAGACATTAATTTTATATATCAAAAAACCTTAAATGGTAAATTTTCTATTACTTTTACATAAACATTTATATTAATTTGACCCATATAAAAAAACTGCTACCAGAACTGTAAAAAACGTAAAAAAAAACGTTAATACAAACCGTTCCGCATTAACATCGCGGCAATGTTTTAAGCTTTTTGTTTAAAAATTGTTAAATAAAAAGAAATTTACTATTACAAAGCCTAGTTAACAAACAAAAAAAACGTTATTAAAATTAACTTTGCTGAAACAAATTCCCATGTCCATTTGAATTCTTTAAACGTTAATGAAGTGAAAAGTTATACAAACAAACTCAAAAACCCCTTCAGTTCCTTTTCTTCAATTTTCACTTTTAATTTTCAACACATCGTTGGGAACTCGCAAACAAATTTAACGCAAAACTTGAATGGTTTTTTGAATGGGACTGGTTATTGACTGAACGTTGCTAAAATGTTGACCTAATTTCAGGAGATCAAGTGTTTTTTTTTTTAATTTTTTATATTCTTCGATTTCACACAAAAGTTCTTCAAATTTAAAAGAAAAATATGTGTGTGTATTGCTAATCAATTTTTAATAGCCTTTAGCTAATCACTTTTTTAAAATATATTTTTGAAATTTGTTTTGAAAATTATTACAAAAACACTCGTAATATTTTGTTGCTTGGCAACATTTTATTTTTTTCTTTATGGTTTTCAAAACAATTCTCAATTGTTTTGTAATAAAAATGGCAAAAATTTTGTTTAGTTTTTTTCTAGGCGTATTGGGTCAAAAATACAACAATGATAAATGTATGAATAATTATTTTTAGATGGAACAGTGTGTGTCAAGTATTAACAAGAATTATTTTCAAGTGTATTCTTTGTTTTTTTTTTTATTTTACAGAATCGTTCTCAGGGGGCTTTACTTTTGTTTAGGTTGCGGTACCGGAGATTAAGAAATTTTTTAATAAATTTTAAGGTATTCTTTTCAATAAAGAGTAAAAACTGTTACAAATTCTTGCGGTGTTCTAGTTAAATATTATGGAATTGTTTTAATATCTTGTTGTACATACATATGTATACTTCATTACAATAGCGCCTAAAAGCATTTCTAAACGACTCAAAATTACTTTCCTACTTTTGAGAAATGTCGCTCAATTCCCTCGTCTGGCTGACTGTCTATTTATCTGAAACATGCCGTCTAGATTAGCCATTGCTATGTTAAAACAGCAAACAATTTCTTGTGCACACATGAATTTGGTTTGTGAAGACTGCTGTTGTCAATGTTTTGTTCTTGTTAAAACATCGTTGTTACAACATTTGTTTGCACAACGATGTCAAGGGTTGTTAGATGTGATGATTTTTCGTCATTTTGACGATTTTTTTTTTTAAATACAGTAAAATGACGATTGAAGATTTTTTACTAAAAGTAATAGTGTTATGACGATTTTCTGGCATCAATAAAGCATTTACAAGCAGTGATGCCAGAAGTGCAGCTTTATCTGCATTATGCAGATTTTATACCTCAAAATTGCCAAAATGCAGATTTGAAGATTTTTGGTTTAAAAATTCAGATTTTTTAGCTCGGTGGACACTTCTTTTGATTTTCACTTATGTTTGTACCATTTCCACTTCTTGCATTGATAAACGAAATATATCAACCATACTTGGAAGAACCGCATGAAAACGTATTCGTAAGTAGGAATTTTATTCACAAAAGATTACTTGAAAATTAAAAATTCGCATTGTCTTAACACATTTATATCGCCGGACTTATGCTATCTGACTTTACACAAAATAATATTCTTGATAGTTTAAATAATATGTCAAGCAATTAACTTACAATTTGTTGTTTTAAATAACAAAGATGTGATAAATCCTTACTCGGCCTGAGTAATTTGATTTGGATATACATATATTTTTAATTTAAAAATATCTAAAAATTATCAGCCATGTTCTAAAAATCGTAGTGAAATTAAAATTATTAAAACTTTTTTGTGTTAAAAGCTCAAAAATTTGTAATACACAGAACAAATTGTTCGAATCCGTAAATGATTTCTTTCGAATCAAAAAACACGGTAGCCCCTTGAATTTTTATATTTTTACTAAGAACTGTGGCCGTATTCTGTAATTCGCTAAAGCTAAATCTCTATCGCTAAAAATCTAAAAAGTTGATTTAGCGATTTTTGGCTATGAATGCAATACTGTAACGTTCATTGCTAAATTAAGCATTGCGATAAAAATTTAATTCGCCGCAATTTTAGCTTTTAATTTCATCGCTAAAATTTTTAAATTTTGTATTCTCTAAGGCATTTTAGCGATCGAGATCGAGCTTTAGCTAAGCGAATTACAGAATACGGCTACTGGTTTTACTTTTAAATAAAACTTTGAAGATTTTTCTTGCCCTTAGTAAAATCGTGAGTTGTTGCTAGAATTTGGTACCAACTAAGTCAACGGTATTTAGTTTCAATTATACGACTCAATTGGTAAAGTCTTAATTAGATTTCAAGATCCAAAAAATTACAATTTAATTAAAAAAAGTACCAATATTTTTTCTCTAATAGGTTCTCATTTCCACAGAACTCTGCACTTATAATTTTATGGGGGTAATTTTGTTGTTCACTTCACCTTGCGTTGAGAAAATTTTCATATAAAATTTTTTGAATTTTTGAAAATTTTAAAAATATTATATGAAAATTTTCTCAACGCAAGGTGAAGTGAACAACAAAATTACCCCCTATGTTTCTAAGTTCAATATTGTAGAAAATTAAAAAAGCTCCACATGTAGAACGGAAAAATTAAGGAAAGAAATTTAATTTCCCGTATTTCCCCTTTTTGTTACTTTTTTCACCCCTGTCATGTGCGCCCTGTTGTCACAGTAGAAAGTGGCTGGCAGCACCAAAGGGAATTTATTTGACAGCTGGAAACACAATGATGAAGGTAAACAAAAACAAAGGCTATAATGAAAAAAATTTTATTAAATATGTGAAGCCTGAATTCGAAACTATGGCCAGGGAGCCTTAAGGCCATGTCAGATAAAACTTTTGCTTCGCGTTGCGCAAGAGATTCGCTTTGACATCTAAGATGAAATATTCATACTTATACGAAACATGTAACATAAAGTACTAAAGTACAGTCTGCTAGTATATTTTTTTTTTAAACAAACAATTCGTGTGTGTTGTCAAAGTGTTTATTGTGACATACACCTTTTGCGTTACGCTTTTCTGTCAAAGTTAGAAACGTCACGCAAAGCGAAGACGTCCGACGTTTCGTGACCAGAAACTTTTTTTGATTTGTGAGGTTTTCTGGTGAAGGTTGAGCTTGTGGCAGGCGACGCAAAAATTAGAAGGAAAAAAACTACCTAAATTAGATCTTGATTTTTTCCGTAACTTTTAAATTAAAAATACAAAATGAAATTGTAAATTTAAAATATTGCCATAAATTAGTCTGAAAGCCCAAGAGTCGAGCCACACCATCGCCAAGTCCAACTCCATCCAGCGAGGGAGAAGCGGAGTAGCACCACCACTCATGGGATGCAGGGGTATAAAAGTGTTTTCCGACCTTATAAGTAAACTGAAAACCCGGACCGCGACTGACGAACAAAAAAAAATCCTATTTTTTATTTGTATATTCGAAGAAAAAATTATATAATTATTAAGTAATTGCGCCCTTAAAAGAAATTATGTGTAAATAAGTAGGAAGAACTTACATTCGTGTCGTTCGCATCCCGCGTTAACTGTTTCCTTACGCGTGCGCGTCCAGTTAGGGAGAGCTCTCGCCGAGTAGGAATAGTAGTTTTGATGATAGTAAAGTTTTCTTAAAAACTTCAAATAAATTAAAAGAACAGAAAAAAAATTGTGATTACAACAAAAAAAAAAAATGAAATCGGCAAGATAAATTTCTTTTATGATACCCGGAATTACGCGGTTGGACCCTCGTACACGTTACGAACGGACAGGAAACCCAACATTCCATCTCTGAGCCTGCAATCATACCCAAAGAGCGACCACAAACCTAGAAAGCTGTTCGGCCTTAAGTAAAATCGAAAAGGGAATTCTGGTATGCATAAAGCCCTGATGTAAATTTGAATAGAAAACTCAACAATTTCAGAAAAAAAAATATTTATTGAGAAAGGAATAAGAATTTTAAATGTATATAAATATTTAAAATTAAAAACTAATATTAAAATAGTAAAACTAAAATTTAATAATCTAAATATAAATTTAAATAAAATAGTAAAAATTTAATAAATTAAATTTAAATTAAATCCAAATTAAGAATTAAAAAAATTCGAAATTAAATTAAAATAAAATTTTTGAAACTAAAAATTTAATTTAAAGTTAAATGTTTTTTGTTGTTCAAACCTGAAAAAATTTTTTTTTGTGGCTCATTTTTGTAAGTTTTCTTTGTCAAATTAAATGAAATTTATACAGTTAACAATTTCTACAATAAATATGAATTTTATAAAGTTAAAATGAATTTAATGAAGTGTTACAATTAAATATGAGTGAATAATTTAAATACCGGCAGTAAGTAGTGAAAATTGAAGTTTGCAGGGTACGTCTGGGACATCCCTAAATCTGGATGTCATGGTGGGATCATTTATGCCGAGTAGGAGGGTAACCGCTGGCGCAACAACAGCCAGCCTAATGGTTTGCTAGGTAATTTAGCAGGGAGAAATAACCTACTCGGTGCCCCTTTCTTTTTAGTTTTCATAATAATGCTGATATGATTTTATTTTTGTGTCTCTGGGTATAGAGGTCCAGAGTGGTAGCAAGAACAACCCCCATCCGGCGAGCTCTAAGCACAGCAAACGCGAGCATATTAGCGCCACTTACCGTCTGGTAACACTCGTTTTTGTTATGTTTTGGTATTGCATCCGTGATAACATAAACCACCATCGTACCACACAACACCCCATTGAAGAATGAAACATTTCAATATTGTCGTGGGAGCCCATAATTTAATATGTATGTACATGAATGGTTAAAATGTTTTGTAAAAAAAATTACCTAAAATAAGTACGATTTTCACCCCTTAAACGTTTGAATTTCGAGAAAGTACCAAATTCATATTTGTTTTTTTAGATAAGTCACGAACTTGGTATAATCTTTATTTCCATGTTTATTGGCTTAAAAGGTAGATGGGGTGATAAAGAAGTTCCAAAATACAGGTTATACCCGTTTATTCCCTAAAAAAAATGTCGAATTTATAAAAAGTACCATACACCTGTCCGCTTATTTTTCTAATCGAAAACCATAAGTAATTAGATAATACGTATATGTCAATTAATGGAAAAATGTTTTGTTAAGTAAGTACCAAAAATAGGTACGATTTTCGCCACTTAAACGACCAAATTTAGAAAATATTCTAAGTTTATCAGCCATGTCACAGAGTACAATTCCGTTCGGAATCGGAGAAAACATTATTGATAGAAAGTGGAGTTTAATAGTTTTTTTGCCTTTCAGATACAAAAAACTCCCATTCCGTTTATGAAAACTAAAATGGTTTCATTTTCTGAAGCACCAAAATACGGAATGAACTCCGTTTCCGAACGGAATTGTACTTCGTGCCATGGCTTTGTCGGCCCTGTTCTGAAAATCAAGAGATTTCAAATCACGTGTTCTTGAAATCACACATGTGATTTTGTGGTGTTCTAGAAGTCATACCGTTTTTGTGTTTCACAGTGTGCCTTCGGCAATTAAAGACCACACCAAAACACACAAAAAACGGGACACTAAAATAGCACACGTGTGATTTTAGTAGGCACATGTGATTTGAAATCACGTGATTTGATTAAAAGTGATTTGCAGGACAGGCAATGATACAATTTTTATTTCCATATTTATTGGTTAAAAAGAAAGCATGGCAAAAAGTTCGAAAATACAGGTTTTACCCGTTTACTCCCAAAAAAGAACCGCACACCAGTCGGCATATTTTTTAACGAGCAGCGATAGGCAATATTTGTATCTCTTCTAGTTAAGAAGTTAACAATATGTTTTTTGACAGTTATAGTGATGGTTTATAATAACTGAACTTGGTGAAATTGGCCGTAAGAGGTCAAAAATTAACCCCTTTTTTAGCTATAGAACATAAAGTTTTCGAAAACATTTTACAAAAGTACGATAAATCATAGATTCAGTAGGGCCTTTGCTTTATTACGAACTCATGGTCGTCATTAGTTTTGTAAATACAAGTTTAACAAAGAAATCGATCTACATAAATCAAAAATTACTTTTATTTTTGCTTAAAGAAATTCCAAATTTATTTTATAAAATCCGCAACATGTTAACAATCCCTTCGCCTTAACACAATTCAGCAATTTGTTTATCGAAAATCAAAATCATTCATTCATTTATTAATTCATTATTTTTTCAACAAAATATTAATTTTATCTATAAAAAAAAACATTGTATGTACTTGTACCTACGAGTACTAGCAAATAATCAAACAATTAAAGTTTTAATTTAAAAAAGAAGAAAAAAACAGACAAACTCATATACAACCAGGTAACGGGAAGGCCTTTTCTGGCACGAATTCAAATTAATCACGTTTATCAGATATTCAATATTATAATAAAACTAATCATGTAGAAAGACAGAAAGAAAGAAAAAAAAAACAAAACATCAGTACAAGGGTGGTGGTCAAAATTAGAATTATTTACAGTGAGTGTCATTAATGTTCGGTATTCGGAAAGATATTTATTCAACTTTTTCGTAATAAGGCATATTTGCGTCTTTTTAAAAATTTTTGTAATTAAATTTCCACAAGAAAGCCAATTAATGGTATCAATTAAATTTTTTTGTTTTTAATAACATTTGCTGAAGTAATGTTGTAGATGTAAGTAAACGTTTAATTAAATTGGTTAAATTTTTAATTAAAACAGATTTTATTTTTGATTAATTGAAAAAAGAATTGGGAAGAATTTGTTTTTGTACACTAAAACGCGGATTAGCTATCCTGTCTGTTTTATAAAGTGTATACTTCCTTCATTTTTGTGTTTCTCTTATTTCCAAAGATGTATTTTTCCCATGGGTCCCATTTCAAACAAATGAAATTTTCATCCTACCTCAGTGAAGATATTGTGCACTTTTCATTAGATGTACCATTATATTGCCGAAAATTCTGTCAATAGCCCATTTTTTTAAATTAATTAAGGAAATAACGGAAAACCCGAATATAAATGAAAGCAAGAGAAACCCCAACCAATTGTAGTCGGGATTGTAAGAAGAAATTAACTCACTGTTTATTGTTGTTGTTTTTGTTCAAGCTTTCATATTGTTTCAAGTAAAACTAGAGTGTTTATAATTCTTCTTCGCTTAATAGCTTTATTTGTATATCATCTTTAGTGTTTCTAAAATCTTTGGAAAAAGTTTCCTGATGATCTGGCCAAAGCAGCCAGTTAAATGCGCATAGGAATAGCTTTTCCCACCAACAATTAATTTCAGTTTATCAATAGTATTAATTGTTAATTTAGCACATTTAAATGAAACGTTGTGAATTAATTTTTGACTGCCAAGAAAAACTTTGACAAGTAAAACAAGGTTAACACACTTCAAATCAAATCAAATTTTCGCTACTGCTGGGTTAACACCCAGTGACTTAATGAACATATTTTAATGACCAAAATATCAGCGCTTTTTACCGGTTTTTTTTGGAGATCAACATCATTTCTGCTCGTGCATTAGTATCGATATATGTAGTAAGAAACCGAAAATTAATGACAATCACTGTACATTTTAAAAGTAAGCCTTTTCATTTGGCAAAAATTAAATTTGTTTTTTTAAGACTCTTTCTAATGCCTGTTGATAAATTTGTTGGATTTGAAAAACATTTTGTTTAAGAACAATCAAATATTTTAAAAAAATTAAAAAAACAGTGTGTATTTCAGAATTTTTTGTTTTAAGTTTAAAACAATGCAATTAATTAATTCAGGATTTTTTTTCGTTATTTTAGCAAAATTTACCAAGTTATTTTATAAAATAAAGACGTGCAGCAGTAAAAGTAATAATTAGTTGCTTTAAAATTATAAAAAAATCATTAATTAAATCCTATTAGTCACAAATAAAAGGTAGAATTGACAAATTTGTTAATAATTTAACCTTTTTTTTTGCGAAAGATTATAAAAGTTTTAGATAAATTAACGAGTTCTATAACAAAACGCTATAATTCCACTTTTGTTTTTAATGACAATGTTTCATAATTTCGCTGCAGTTCAACGCCAAAAACAAGTGTGAAAATAACATTAATCCAGCTCGACCATATGATACCCCACACCATTGTATTCGCAAACAAACCCATATTTGGAACACTAGCCCGCATTATCCGCAAACAATTTCACTAACAGAAGCGATACGTATTTTCAGTTGTTAAACAATCCATATTCGTAAATAGCAAACCTTTTACTAAATATATGATACTTCATATGAAGGTTATTTAACAGCTGACAGGCTTGCCAGATCGTCGTTTTTTAAACCACTAAATGGATATCCCTGTACCTAAATAACATACTTTGTGGTAATTGTGTTATGTAGGTCTGAATTAAATTGTGATAATTAACTCAAGCCATTTTTATTTTTTTAAAAGTTTTAAACCCAATTATGGACCATCTCTGCTAGAAACGGCTTAATCTCTTAAGTAGCAATTACACTCAGGGAGATCTGCCAGCAAATCGAACTCACACTTCATTAGGGGCGAAATTTTGTACATTTCTTATGATATTTTGATTATTAGAATTTTATTCAATACAAATTAAATTTGGATAAATAATATTAAACCCAACAATAGGAAATAATTAAACTTCGATAATAATTTAATTGAGTGCGTAAATTATTATTGCTGGTAATAATTCTGTGGCAAAAAGGTCGGCTTGTACTATTTTTTAGGAAGCTTCAGGAAAACTTTAAGTTTTTGATATTAAAATTAGGCTTAAGTTAATCTAAATTTCCTTTAAATTATTTTAAGTGAAGAAAGGGATTTACAACATGAAAAAAATTAAAAAAAAATTTTTGGGTAATTTTTATTCTTGACTGAACTCGGGACGAATTTACATGTTTCGAAAATAACCACATTCCCATCATCAGAATTCTTTGACATTCTAACGTTTGCGTCATAGAAATAATTAAATGAAAATTAAATTTGATGTATTTAATCCTAGTTTAAATATAATTTAAATTTCAAAAACTTCAATTAAAAACCAACAGTACAAAAATTATATCACAAATTATTTGTTTGCTTATTTTTTCCAAAGTGCAATAACTTTTTAGATAAAAGCTGAAGTTTACTTCCGATGAGGGCTGTCAGACTTGGGGATTTCATGTGAGCAAAAAGGACAGAGAAAGGCATTTCGGGATTGGGGATTAAAAAAAAATTCGGGAATTTTTTGGTGAATTTTAAACTTTTTTTAATATACATATTTTCCCTTCTTTTATTATTTACTCTTATTTTTCTTTGTTTCGTATATAAAATATGAAAAAAAGTATTAAAACTTTTATCTTACTCTTATACAGTGTAAAGGGTCCTAAATAAGATTATAATTTTTGTTAAGTGTGTAAAAGGTACTTTATAAAATTATGCTATTTTTCTTGAGTGGGTGTTAAAAAAAAGAATTCAAAAATAGAATCTAAAACCGTTGACTACACATACAATTTTTGATTTCTAAAAGACAATTATCAAGTAAATATGTATATGTCTTCCCCAAAAATAAGTAAATTTGAACGAAAACACATGTAATCAAGTTTAGGAAAAAGAATGCTAGACTATTGCTTAAGGCCGTTTTACACTATCCCACAAAGTCTTACGTATTTTTCAAAAATGCTTCCCTGATCTAATTATTCTTTGAACAGTTTCAAAAAAAAATAACAACTAATCATGACAGGGTTGCATTTGCGTAAATTACTAAAGACTTTGTGGGATAGTGTAAAGCGGCCATTAGTAGTTATGATGCATCGAAGTATTAAATAAATGACGGATATATGTATTTTTATTGTTGATTATCAGAATGGCTTAAACCGATTGATCAAGCTCTAAATTCTTACAAATTGGTGCATTCGTCTTCAATAACATCACTGGCAACGCATAAAAAGGATTTAAAAAAACATTCCGGAACCAGTCGCTACAAATAAAATAAAATAATTTTTTTATTTTGGGATTTTTGGGGATTTCTTATTAAAATTTTCTTACTATTTTTTAAAAAAAATTTTAAATTTGGTCAGAAAGAAAAATCAAAAAAATATTAACTTTTTAAGGATTTGTTTTTTTATTTAAGGATCTTTGGGGATATTTTTTTATTTTTTTGAGAAAAAGGAAAAAAGTACCTGGCAGCCCTGCTTCCGATCTGCGACGTTAGTACATAATATTTACGTATGATGATGATTTTATTAAAAACAAATATGTATATTTTTTCAAGAAAACCCCTTTAAGCTTTGTTCACAATAGGCATCAACATTTTCAATGGTGTTCATAATAGAGCAACATTTTTTTTTCGTGACAACAAACATTTTAAATAAAGTAACCGTTTGCAAATTTTGCCCAGAACAATATTAAGTATTTAGGGGGTAATTTTGTTGTTCACTTCACCTTGCGTTGAGAAAATTTTCATATAAAATTTTTTGACTTTTTGAAATTTCAAAAAATTTTATATGAAAATTTTCTCAACGCAAGGTGAAGTGAACAACAAAATTACCCCCTTAATTTTATTTGTTGGAACATTTTGTTGAAATTTTCATTCAAAGCTAAATAAAATTATTATAAACTTCGTAAAGAATTTCATACAAATTGATGCTGAAGAAGAAGTTGACTAAACTTTAAAAAAAAAACTTGAGTTACATTTTTGTTTGAAAAATTAAAGAAAAAAATATATAAAATACTTTGGGAAGAAATAAGATGGAAGAAATAACGCAATTGTTGGTCTGATTGTGAACAAAACTTTAAAGTTTAAAATGGCTTTCCTCCATAACAAAAAAAATACACATAAGCACTTTTTCCTCATTGCCACAGAATTATGTTTCCACAAAAAGAATACAAAAAAAAAAATTTTTTTTTGTTATTCATTATCAAAAAACTAACTTATTAAAATTTTAATTTCAATATTTTAGCTCTTAGAAAATAAATTATTTGTTAAATAACAACGATGAAACCCCATAAAAATATTTTCTATTCTCTTTCAAACTTAAATTATTTTATTTTATTTAATCATTTAGATAAAATTGTTAAAAACTACCTTTAAACAAACATGACGGCTTTGAGTCTAAAAGACTATTATAAATTGTTTACTAAAATATTTATTGTTGAAAATAACTTAATCAAATTAATGAAATTCAATGACTGTTTTCAAAACAAGAAGTAAAAATCAGGAATTATCTTCATTTTGGTACTGAATAACATGTTTATGCATCATAAATGACTGAAGCTAGAATAATATTCGTCTAATATTTTAATATTTTATGCTAAAATTTGAATACAGAGTTGGGACAAATAAAGCACGATACAAGATATTCTGCAGCCGTATTCTGTAAATCGCTTAGCTAAAGCTGAATGTCGATCGCTAAAATGCCATCAGAGATTTAGCTTTGGCGAATTACGGAACATGGTAAGTATATGTACATATCCATAACTTCCATGATAACTAAAGCTTGTCCGAAGCAAAAAGTATGTGAAATATTGCTGGAACAAAGTGAAATTTGACTCATAGAAGCACATTCCAAAAAAAAATGGTTAATATAATTCAAATAATTTATAAACAAGAAATAATTCCCACATTCCATTTTTATTTGTTTCTTTCTATTGTAGCAAAGAAGACTACTATAATAATTGATTTCTTTTTAAAAACGGAAAATAATTTTAGTTAAGCACAGCCATTAAGTATCTATGTATATCTATTTAGCAAAAACATCATTTGTTTTTTACCAACAACTACCTAAACGCTTTATTTTTCATACGTTAAGCATTATATTCTAGCAATTCACACAGTAATTTGCATATGTGCTTAATTCAGTTGGCTAGAGTGGAAATTTAGAAAAAAATCAACGAAAAATTAATAATTTAAGTTCAGATCTTAACTGGGGCAGTAATTTTTTACACATATTACGATTTGTACTTGTTTGTAAAAAGTTGTAAACTTTATATTAAACAATTCGGCATAGTCGAAAAAAGCAATGATTCGATTATGCCGAGTTTTTATGTATAAGAACGGAAAGTATGAAGTTATTTAGGTTTAAATAAATTCATGTTGTAATACGCCCACTCGCCGTATTTATCCAAAATGAGGCCGGTCAGGCAGTTGCTGTGAATGGTATTCGCTATCCTGAGATGATAACGAACTTTTTATAGTCCGATATGGATGATACATGGATGTGGACGATATGTGGATTCAACAGGATGCAGTCGCTTGCCACACAGCTAACGAAACAATGGCTCTTTTGCGCGACAAATTCAATGGCCGTATCATCTAACGTGGTGACGATGTCAGTTGGCCGTCAAGAAAAATTATTGGTTCACACTTCTTAAATCAAATCGTCAGTGATGCAGTTATCGCAGCATTTTGGGCAATTTTTTGTAGAACCACCATCCATCTATCGATTAAAGGAGATTTTTGATGAACGCATTATTTCCAAAGGAAGCGATTTTCGTTGGAAAGAAATTTCAAGCAATAACATCAGAAATCTTTAAAACGCGCGACTGTGCGAAGCTTAGAATATGTGACACTAGCGAAATGACAAAATGTTTTAATTGTTAAATATACAAAGGAATTTATCAAAATTCTAACCTGAAACATTTGTACGAAATGTATTGTAGGTTAGGGCGTTGATATCTTTTTTTTATTAGCGAAAAATGGTTCTTCTCTGGGAAAAATGATTCTTCGTCTACATTTATCATGATGTAGATACTTAATGTTTAAATGTTTTTTTTATTACAGCAAACACAACAACAACAACAAAAACAAGACCTAAACAGCATCATTCTAATAAATAATATTCAATTATCTTAACATGTTTATGGTTTTTTTTTAAATTTAATTTAGTTACTTTTATTATATGTACGCCAAGACTGTGAGCAAAAGAAACAGTGACGGGCAAAACTGAAAATCAACCCAGAACATATGGGTAAGAAACCATAAATTTTAGGACTTGTATAACAGTGTCCCATTCGATAACCCTCATATACTGTTTATTTATCAAAGACCCTTAGAAAATATATAATATTTTTAATTAAAATTTGATTTAAATTATTTTAATTTACAAAAAATTGAAAACCTGCAAGCAAAACTGCTAAATAAACACAAAGAAACATACAAAAAATCATGAATGAACGTTACAAATTATCAGATTTTGTACAGATCAATAAAATATATGAAAAAAAAATTAGCAACAGTATTTCGGTGAACAGAGGTTTCAAGAGGTGTATACAATATGATCCTAAATTACAAATAGAAATAATATATTTATTGTTAAGAAATTAATTGCTTCAATACTAATAATGCTAATAAAGGATTTTTTTAAATGTTACCAATATGCAAAAAAATTTATTTTTAATAAAAAAAAAAGCATGAAAACTTGCCCTGGTTTCAATTGCCTATTAACTTGAGGGCAGCGCGTAATACTTGATTTACCCATCTTTCTTGAGCTGCTAAAATTGGGCTAGAAAATCGTATGGGACATGTACTGAACACAATGGGATTGTTCGAAGCGAGCTTTGGCAGAAAAACGTCCGATACGCGTTAAAGCTGTTATATGCTGTCATGACAACGCTCAGCTACATATTGAATGTCCAGTTTAGGACTATTCTAAAAATTGTTGTTAGAATGTTTTGCCGCACCCGTCCTTTAGTACGGGCCTTGTCCCGTCTGACTACGCTTTAAACTTTCCTTAAAAACAGTGTATCCGAACTTGGCTTAATATATTTTTGACCTTAAAGTTTAGCAGTTCTTTTGACGTGGAATGTTTTCTAGAAAGATGGGAGAAGGTTAAGATCTCAATATGGACGTTTATGGCAAAATAAAGCATATTTTTGTTAATAATACAGGCCTTGCTCCGTCATAATACGCTTCCACTGGAATACGCTTCACTTAAAAGAAGTGTTCTGGAAATATTCTTCCTCCACTATTGACATTAAAAAAAATGAGCAGCTCTTTTCGCGGCGAATTTTTCAAGAAAAGTTTACGAATGCAATATGGACGTTAATGGCAAAAAAAAAACATATTTTTGTTAAGAAATTGATTGTAAGACTTTTTTCAATCAAGAAGCGGGCAAACTTACCCTGGTAATTATTTCCTATTAACTTAAGGGCCTCGCGTACTCTGAATACTCGATTAACCCATCGCATCTGAGGTGCAAAAACGGGGCTAGAAGATCACAGGAGACATGTACCGAACACAATTGATTTGTTTGACGCTAAACGCATGCGATAAAATAAAGCGGTAAAAGTATATCACGACATGTCCAGTTTAAGAATATTTAAAAAAATTATTAAAAAGTGTTGCCCCACCCGCCTTATAGTACAGGCCTTGTCCCGTACGACTGGAATACGCTTCACTCTAAAACAGTCCATCCAAAATAATTTTAATTCATAAAAATAAGCAGTTATTTTGGCGTGGAATGTTGCTAGAAAGATAGGAAAAGGTTAAGATACCAATATAGACTGTAATGGAAAAAAAACATACTTTTGTTAGGAAATTAATTGCAAAATATGCGCTTATATGCGAAATTTGCGAAATATGCGGAACATGCTAAAAATTGTTTTTCGATCAAAAAGCAGGAAAACTTGCCCTGGTAATTACTACGTGTACTTGAATATAAAATATTTCCCATTAACTTGATGGCCTCCTGGCATATATCTCTGAACATAATTTGAATTATTGTATGTACAATGTAATTATGAACATTGTACATACATACATACATACATACGAACAATAAACATTCTATTACTACCAAACTTATCGTAAGATGAATACAAAAGTACTCTTCTATATTCTCCAATCATTCTACAACAAGTGTTCCAAATGATATTGTGCCATCAATACCTGTATATGAAAACAACAAACAAAAAACCAAAAAAAAAAAAAAAAAAGTACATGAAGAAGCTAAAGATGATACATCGTCTTCAACTTGAGATTCTTGAAAGATTAAATCATTTGCGAAGTCAGTTGTCCTCTCC
This sequence comes from Pollenia labialis, assembly GCA_949318255.1. Classification (NCBI taxonomy): domain Eukaryota; kingdom Metazoa; phylum Arthropoda; class Insecta; order Diptera; family Polleniidae; genus Pollenia; species Pollenia labialis. The sequence continues at coordinate 159,456,369 of OX439139.1, read as the reverse complement.
TGCCCTCTTCTCCTTGTGTTTTTTCTTAATTGTTAATGACCTCACAATTATTTTTACTATTTTTATGTTTTTTAATATTATTTATATTTTGCTTCTTCTACTTCTTTTTTTATTGTTATTTTCCTGAATTCTTGTTTTTATTTATTATTTAATTCGCAATTTAATTTATTTAAATTCGTACTTAGCAGTTTAAGTTTTATTTTATTTCCGTTTAATGTTTTTTACACTTGAAAATTTGTTTGAGAACAGAGTTTTGTTCAGTAAAAGTTTGGACAATTTTCGGTTTTTAAAGGGTCTTGAAATTGAAATAAAATAAATATGTGATAAATTGACCAATAGCTTTAAAGGCCTATCGATGTCATTATTCATGGAATATAACACCGAAAATATACTACACAGAAAAGAAAAAAAACTCGTCGTAAATTGAAGTTTTTCTACTTACTTAAAGTAAGACTCATACCAGGGCTGCCAGAAAAATTTGTGAGGAAATCGTCAATTTCCAGAGAAAAAAAACCCGGTAAAAGCTAATAAGAGTCTCATAAAGAGCGTGGTTAATCGTCGATGACCGCATTTTTTAATCGTAGAAGATTCGTCACACGGGAAAAACTGTAACACGAGTGAGATTCTTCCATAGCACAGTGAAAAACGCTTCATTAATCATGTTTTACGAAAACGCCTTTTTCTTGACCTTTTGCCCTATTTGGGAAGTTGTTCGGAACAACAAAAGGGAGTTTTGTGCCAACAATTCAGTTTCCTTTAATTTTGTATTATTAAAGTGAACTTATTCCTTAATTCAGGGTTATTTCACACCTTAAGAACGCAAAATATTTAAAATGTTCAATCAACACAGTAGAAATAAGTTTTCTCAAATATACTAGAGATCATTCGATTCAAAAAATGCATCCCGTATCGCTTTACTGTGGACCAAATTAAACTGAAGCTTATAATTTTTTTGACGACAAATGTGAGCCAATCACTGATGGTGACATCGCCTTGATGCAATTTTGCCTACATCTGTTCCAATGTCTTAATAATTGTCTTATTTATTGAACTAAATAAGTCTTGCAAGATAGACACTTATTTTAAAAATAGAAAAATTATCAAAGGAAAGACCCATTCCAGAAAAATTTTTATATGTAACTAGAGTTTCAAGGGTTTCGCTCCTTTCTACTCATTGTGGTAGGAATAATTAGGAATATGTAGAAATGATCTACACAAAACCTTCATTAACAATTTATGTCTCTAAAATGTTTAAAACAAAAATGCTCAAATCAAAAAAAAGTAATCAATTGATTTTCTTAATTTTTTGCCAATTTGCCACTTATCAAAAACTCATCGATCTCTTAATCATCATTATCATTTAACGTGATTACTTTGTCGTCAATAACAATTTGTATATTTAAAGTTATTTCTTTGTGTTCATTTTAAATTGAGTAAAAATCACCAAAAGATGTATCGACAAATAATTTTAAATTGTTGATGTTAATTTAAATTTATGTTTCTATTGCTTTATTGAATGTTTTCTTCGTTTGTCTTCTGGTAATTCGCTAAATTTATTAATTAATTTAGGCATTGTGGAAGTAAGTTTTTCATCATCTTCAATGCAAAATCAAAAAAAAATTATTAATCATAATCATCAATTTTAATAAATTGTATTTAGAATCAGTTAACGAATTTTATTGATTTTTTTTTTTTAATTACAAGATAAAAGACTTTGTTTTTTGGATTTAATCGATCAATTTAAAAGAGGAAATATAAAGTTGAAGGACTTTGATCGCAAATGTTGCTAAAGCAGAAGTGAAAGTTGGCACAGACCAAATTATTAAATTAATCTTAGTTTTGGACTACTTATTATAACAGAGAGATGGTTGAAGTTCATTTAAAATATTACATACTGTTCGGAACTACAGAGTCAAGGAGAATTCATACAGGTGACCGCATCAGAGAGAGGGAGAGAGAGAGTTATGCTGGCTGTCCTTTTTTATCCTCCACTACAACAAGTTCCAAAGAGGTTATATGTACTAAGTTTGTCAGAAAATATTATGACATTAATGTTTAAAATGATTTCGGCCAAGTGGCCGCCGCAGTTGGCGCGTAGAAGACGCAATCTGGAACACAAATTTTCAACAACTTTTCGCATTCTGACCGTCATTGTTTTTAAAGACATATGGGCCAATGACTCTGCCATCCCATTAAGCGCACCAAACAGTAATTTTCTGTGGATGAAATGGTGTTTCGACAAAAGCTTGGGAATACTCCTCGCTCCAAATGTGACAATTCTGCTTATTTACGTACCCATTCAACCCGAAATGGGATTCATCGGAATATAAAATTTTGAATGGAAATTCAAAATCAATATCAATTTATGCTTCAGCCCATTCGCCGAATTATTTTGATTAAAAATTTAAACAATTTGCACGCGTTACTCTGGCGTAAATCGATCCATAATGAAATCTCAAGGCAAACTAAAAAAACGCAACTATCAGCTGTTAAATGGGTGGTCAAATAAAGCAGTAATGCCAACTCAAAGTTGTATCACTCAAAAAAAAAACACCCTTTATTAAGTGTCCTTGATTAATTCTAAGTCAATTTAGCCATGTCCGTCTGTTGAAATCACGCTTACTTTCGAACAACTTATTAGAAAAGAACAATATGGATGTCAAATTGTTTCTTGTTCTTGTCCTTAGCAATTTAGGATTAAAATCCAGCAAAATCGGTTCAGTAGGATATGAGTAATAAATCAAAATGTTGAACAAACACCCTAAAAAAATTGATAATTATGTTACAAAATCTAACATAAATAGTGATGAAATGCACATATTGATTTTGCACGAGTTCGATTTATATGACCAGAAACCATACCACAAAATTTTGTTTAGATCGGTCCATAATTTACCATGGCCCCCATGAACTGTTCCCATTCAACATCGGCCGCCCGTTTGATTAAGAAGTCCTTAAAACAGTGCACTTAAAACATCCCCTTTTACTAATAAAAAAAATACTATAATTCTCAATCAAAAGCATTTTCTTACTAAATGCTAAAAACAACCTTCAAAAGTTCAATTTTCACCTTTAATTTCTCAAAAACTGGTAAAACGATTTTAATAAAATTAAAACTGTAGGACGGTTAAAGAAGTCTTCTCTCTACAGCCAAAAATTTAAAATTATCTCTATCAGTTCAAAAGTTACAGACTTTTGGCCGATGAAATACGATTTTCAGCCACTGTGTGGCGTGTTTATTCGGCTTTGGATCAGATGTCTGGTTGGCTGGGCTTCACATACGATATCTTTCCATTTAGGTTGTCATAATAGATCCACCTATCATCGCCTGTTATAATTAGTTGCAAAAATGTATTAGTTTTACCTCCGATGATTTCTCAAGGTTAGGTAAGGTAAAGGATGTGATTCGGTTTTTAGAACATGGCTGAATATATTTTGGAAATAATTATTCGGGACAAAATTTGCAAATATTTTTCGTACTAAAAATTGTGTCTGTTTGTGAAAAAAAAGTGTTGCTTTAATTGTGAACACCCAGTAAAAATGTTGCTTTTAAATAGTCAAATGTGTATGTTTATGTGTGATTGATTTAAAAATGTTTGAATTCCCACAAACCTTTAATGATAATTAACTTGAAAACAAAAACAACATTTTAATAATAGGCTCTAAAGATTTATCTTTTATTACCTTTATTTATTTTATGTACCTGTTTAGTTAATTCTTTTTTCTGGTTGTTTTATGACTCATGTTACTACGAAACTTCCTTACAACATTTATCAAGTCATAAAAACTTCAAACATTGAATAGAACTTAAGAATAAAGACAATATAAATGCATTCTATGTGTAAAGGGTGTTTTTTTTTTATAAGCCAGATAAAACTAACGAAAGGGTTAGCTGTGGAGCGAACTGTCATACTGCGCTCACTCTTTGACATTTATAATCAGTGTACACTGGCAAATCATCAACAGTTCAACTGTGATACATTACCAATGAAAAACTGTGATATTTATTTACTTTTTTATTTTTATATAATTTTAAACAATTTCGTGTTTTATGTTGTAAAACTTGTGTGTTTTTTATTATAAAATGTAAATTTAACAAAGATTGAATATTTAATAAACTGAAAATCCCAGATGAAGTTGGAAAATACCAACGAAACGTAGGATGAAAATATAAATAAATAATCTTTTATTTAAATACAAATGACCTTGAAAGCCTGTTTAGATAAATTCTAAGAAAATAATAACATCATGAATAGATTCGCGATGTAACAACGCCGTCAAATTATTTAAATTTACTTTGAAAATCCCAGCAACTTATAGACTTTTATGGTGCACAGCTCATTTTCTTTAACAGGTTGGTTTATAAATAAGATTGCCGCATATGCAGAGCAACCAATCCACAACAGACCTAGAAAATCTAGAAAAAAGAACTGTTTGCTGCGGTTTACACGCTTTGTGACATAGTTATATCATCAATTTCCCAAAACTTGACAACCAGAATGCGCTTTGTGCCGGTAAGTGCCCGTAGGCATAAAATCATTTTGAAGAAAAATGTTTGGAATTAAGCACGACTCGCAAAATCGTTTTAATTTAAATTTTGTATTCCCAAAAATTACTTTGATAATAAAGTTTTAATACCCACACCACAATAGTGGAGAGGGTATTATGCATTTTTGCTGATATGTGTAACACCTTAAAATAGCTTAAAGTATACCGATCGACTCAGAAAAACTTTCTGAGTTGATCTAACGATGTCCGTCCGGCAGGCAGGCAGGCTGGCTGGCTGTCCATGTAACCTTGTGCGCAAAGTACAGGTCGCAATTTTGGAGATAATTTAATAAAATTTGGCACACAGATTCTTATTGGCACAAGGCCAAAGCTTATTGAAAATGGGCCAAATCGTAGGACCACCAGGGGTTTCTGGCCCTCAGAAACTATCAAACCGATTTAAATGAAATTTAAAACGTAGATATCTCCATATTTGTACGGACACATAAGCCATGCATTTTTAAAAAAATATGACCACGAGGGGAGATGGGGGGCAATATTTGCCTCTCAGAAAATATCAAACCGATTTCAAGTAAATTTAAAACGTAGATAGATCCCTATTCATATAGTCATACGCTCTCGAAAATTAGTTTTTAAGGACTGTGGCGTAGGGTATCATATGCTCGGGCTTGACTTACTTGTTTTTGTTTTCATTTTGTTTTTTTTTTATCCTACTAACAACTACAATTAATTTATATTTATATATTTGTTAATATATATTTAGCTGGTGAGACCTAATTCTATTTTTTAATGTTGGAAGAATTCCAACCAATTGTAGTGGGGAGTGTAAAAAGTGATAAACTCACTGTCTATTGTTGTTGTTTTTGTTTAGGCTTTGGATATTGTTACAAGTAAAGCTTTTGCTTATAATTCTTATTGGCTTAACAGTTTTGTTTGTTTAATATCTTTAGTTTTTCTAAAATCTTTGGTTGAAGTCAGCGTTACTGTTATGCAACTAAAGTCGCATTTTTGCCCCTTTTTAACTGCCGTGCCACTTTTCTGGCCCCTTTGTTTTAAATCCCCTTTTGTATCATTTTGTAGTTTTTGTGCCCCTTTTGCAACAAAATTTTTTTTAATACTGGCAATCAATGAAGGCCATGTTTGCAATAAATAGAAATCTGGACCAATCTTTAGGTATTCCGATCAACTCAGAGTCATTTTTTAAAGTGATCTAACGATGTCTATCAGCCCGTCTAAGTGGTTGTATGTCCATGTTAACCTTATGCGCAAAGTACAAGTTTGCAATCTTGTATATAATTTGATCAAATTTGGTAAATTCATTTTAATTGCACTAAGGTCGAATTCTTTGTAAGTAGTGAGAATCGGTTTATAATTTTACATATTCCCCATAAAAACTTTTTTCCAAATTAGACCCTTTTTGTGTCCTTAAACCATCTAATTTATTATCTTATTATAAAATTCGCCCCAAAAATATTTTACTGCAAATAAAATTCATTTCGATTCATTTAACATAAATTGCTTTAACCTTCTTTTAAATGCTAATATTAATAAACAATTTATGTGGATGTGGATGTTAATATTTAAATAATATTCGGCACAAATAACTCTTATATGAATTTTAACCTCTTAACATATCTTTGGTTTTGTGAGCCGATCGTTTCCAAAAAGGGTAAAATTTATAAAATGTTTAACAATTTTCAGCGCTTATTTTCAAGTTCCTACTGCATATTTAATGCGCATAAAATATGTTTTTAAGAGCATATTTCTGGTTTCCCTGGTTATTACACTATTTTAAGCTCGTTCTATTAACAAGGTGACTGTTTTGTATAAATAATTGAAATAAAAATTTTATGCAACAGTTTATAAAAGTTTACTTGCAAACAAAACATGTATTTTCACGATGAAAATAATTTAATATATACAAATGTTTTTTTTTTTTTTTTTTTTTTTTTTTCTCAGAATTCCCCTTTTTGTGACCCTTTTTTTTTTGAAAAATCCCCTTTTTGTGCCCCTTTTTTAAAAATTTTGAACGGTAACGCTGGTTAAAGTTTCCTGGCGATTTTACCTAAGCAACCAGTGAAATGCGCATAGGAAAAGCTTATCCCTTCAACAATGAATTTCAGTGTTTTTTTATCAAGAATACAAATTGGGAATTAAGCACGACTCACAAAATATTTTAAATTAAAATTTTGTATTCCCAAAAATTACTTTGATAGTTTTTTTGAAATTTAAATTTCTATTGGGCCTAAAAAAATACCCTTTTTCTTTCCAAATGTTTTATGGTAAATTCCTTTAAACAATTATCTTAGATCACAAGGAAGTATAATCATTCTCGTTAAAATGAGTACTTAACACGGCTATTATTGGCTATTTTACTTTGAACTCATAAACAAATACTCTCTAAGAATGATTTTATAGCAGGCGCTTTAACTGACCGCACACAGTTCATGCACAATAACAACAAAGGTACAATGAGATCTTAAGAAAGTGTTAGAATGCTAGAAATGTTAATCTAGGGTTCTTAACGGGTTAGGTTAAGTTGAGTTTAAAACAGTCGCATACAGAAGGTGTTAAAAAGCCAAAACATTTGACCAGAAAAATCTTGAAATAAAAGATTAATCGATTAAGAGTTGGGGTTAGCTCTAGATGTAAGAAATGGTAACACATAAGAAAATGTGTTATAAAGATCTGTGTATCCTTTAAATTTGATTTTGATCTACTAAAATCAGGCCAGAAAATAACAGGGGACATGTATCGAGCACAAATAATTCGTTTAAAGCAGTAAAATGTAACGTAGACTATTACAAATTTTAGTTTTGTAAACGTTCATTAACGAATTTAGAAGGAAATACACCAATACCCCTGTTTGCGTCGCTTCGGTTTGCGTCGTTTTCGAAAATGCGTCTTTTTAAAATTTCTGTTATTTCAAAGTTGCGTCGTTTTTGTTTCACTTTGCGTCGTTTGGCTTCGGAGTTGCGTCGCTAGTGATTCGATTAGCGTCGTTAATATAAAAATGTTTGTAAGTCTAATACAAATATGTATTGTATAGGTTGTCTGCTGATTGCAACTGGTTTCAAATTACATTTACTGAAGTAAAGTTAAATTTAAATATTTTGCAGCAGAGTCAAAAAAATCAAATAAGCTTAGAACAAAAACTGGACATTTTGACGAGTTCTAAATCATGTAAAAATGCTGTTGATATTGAAAGAAACCTTGAACTCGGCCCCTTCTAAAACAAAATCCATTCGCTGTTCCAGTGACGCTGATAAAATTAAGAAATTTGTTGAAACAAGAACATCATAAACAAAAACCTTTTACAAAGATGAGAAAATCTCTTAATGAAAAAAAGGAGCCACTTCTAACTTTTTGGAATGAAAATCAAAATCAGCGAAGAATGCCCTTACAACAAACGGTTATTCAAAAGAAAGCTTTAACTTACGCGGCGCCCTGAATTAACCTACCGCAGGTTAAAACAAGTATAATAGGCGAAAATTGACCTGAAAGTACAAAAAAGATAAGTGCCGGTTCACACAAGTCAAGTCAAGTCTTGAGCTTTTAAGAGAGAAGGGAAAAGAGAATGCCATTTCTTTTCCCCTCTCTCCTAAAAACTCAAGACTTGACGAGTCAAACTTGACGTGTGTGAACCGGCACTAAAGTTGTAATATTCTATCATGACCAGTGATGCCAACTTAGTGCTGTTGGCACTATTTATGGTGCTTTTTGATGCCTCAAAATGCCAAAAAAAAATTGTTTGTGCCAAACAAAGTCCCCTTTTAGACAGGCAAAGTTTACTTTGCAAAGTCTTGAGTTTATAGAAGGGAGGGGAAATGAGAATAGCGGAGGAGTACATACGCAAATTTTTTAGCGTTTTGTGCTTTTTAGAACATGGGCAATATTTATTTATTATTAATACGATTTCCGAATGGCGTGCTAAATTCCCAGTTTTTCATATTTGATAAATACACTGAAATTTGTTGTTGAGGGAAAGCCAGCTTCTATGTGCATTTCACTGGTTACTTAGGCCAGCTCACCAGGAAACATTTTCCAAAGATTTTAGAAGAGCCAAAAATATTATACAAATAAAATTCTAAAGCTAATAAGAATTATAAACACTCAAAGTCATACTTGTAACAATATTAAAGCTTAAACAAAACACCAATAAAAAACAGTGAGTTTATCTCTTCTTTCATTCCCCTACAATTGGTTGGGTTCTTTCCGACTCGAATTGTAGTTGTAAGTGGTAAAAAGAAAAAAAAACAAAATTAAAAAACAAACTCCTTCATTCTACTGTCTTCGTAAGAGAACTACAAAAAATGTTTACATTTATTTTTCCCTTTAGTGTTGCCAAGCTTATTTTTGATTTGAGAATACCCATTGAGGTATGTACTACGAATTATTAATAATGTATTTTTATGAGTGAACTTAATTAAATATTAACATTTTTATAATTTATCAGACTAGCAGTTTTGTTGTCAATACTTGCAAGAAATCTGTATTGTTCACCAAAAATTTACACTTATTAAATTTACCTGAACCAGAATTTTTACTACAAGCGTTTCACAACATCTTCAAACTCCCTCTCTTCGATTACAAAGAACACAATAAAATGCCTTTTGTAAAGAAATCCTCAAATAAAACATTAAGAAAGCTGCATCAAAAAGACACCAATTAAATATTTTTAAGATCTAAAAGAAATTTAATGGCATTTTTATTACTTACAACTCAGTACACATTTCTCTACTTGTTCATTTTAAAAGGTTTTTTTTTTGTTCGTTCTTAAAATTAAAAAAGTAACTAATTGCTATTACTTTTGGTTAAATTATTAAAACAAGGTGAATTATTACGAAAAAGTTCATTCAACTGAAACAGATTTAAATAAGTTGAGAAAAATGTCGCCAAAATACCAAAAAGTAAGACGGCCATTGAGCAGGATAAATCGCATTGTAAACGATTGAAGGTGTAAATAGTGCGCAGCCAACAGACTTCTAAAAGGGCCGCCAAGGTAACACGCGTGTTGGGTTCCAGATGCGGTGATGGACCATGTAAGGGCTCATAATTTAAATCCAAAGGTAAGCTGCCATATGCAGCCTCAGTGGCAATACGTTGATGATAGCGTTCCAGTTGGACCATACGTCTATATAACAAAGGAGGTAATATGAAAACCAAAGGTCCCGTTATAGTTCCACCCACTATATCCATTAAGGCATCAAAACTGGGCAGAAACTCTGAGATCATCACCTGAAGACCAACTATAGTAGATCGTATTAGAACACGTTTAACAGAAAAAACTGAAAAGTTTTTAAGTTTAGCGGAATGGATTTTACATAAGTATATATTTATATGTTTGTATGTATGTATGTATGTATGTACCTTCCGATATTTTGAAATAGTTTTCGATTTGCAGAAATAAAGCAGAACTGCCCACCGTAACAGAAAAGCAAAGTTGTATTGTAATTAATATCAGTAGAATAAATAAGGGCAGGCTCCGGGGCAGAGATTCCAAAACATTTTCCGCTATCATGGTACCAAATTTATAGGCCGCTATAACGGATCCTAAAATAGCCATAGTCGATGTGGCTGAAATTTAAAAAATAAAGGGAGTAGAGATGTTTAGATTTTTTTAAAAAAATAAGGAGCGAAGGTTTATTGAGGGAAATGGAATTTACAGGGTGGTTGACAATTTTAAAACTCTGATCAAAGCAAATTCACACCAGTGCCCATATTCTGTAACTCCCGCGTCAAGAAAACTTTGAATTGAAATGTGAGAAATCAAACAAAAATTTTGAAAATTTTAACAAACAACTGTTTTTCTCATTTAACTGCGTCTGTAACGTTTTTGGCGAGTAATAGCTGTGACGTAGCTCGTCAATTTACAGATAAAGTGTGTCTTTAAAATTTTTGTGAGAAAGTTCCAGCTTTGCACTGTCAAATAAACTCACGAGTAAAAATGGGGGGAGAAAAAATTTTAACAAAAAAAAATATATTAAAAATGCAACACGGAAGAAATATGTACTTTTTCATTGTTTAATTTTGCTTTTAACATTTTTGAAAAATATCCGAATGTTTTCAAAGCAATTTGTATGAGCTTATTGGTGAGAGGGGAAGAGAATATGCAATTACAAAAATTAAAGTCGCACTTTACATTATTTGGTATAGCCGACGGTTGTATTTTCTCCGCCGCCGTTGAAATTTTACCATTTTAGTAAATTTTGGTCGCCGTCAACGATATGTGTGACTGGCATTCCCAACGTCAGCAATGTCACATCGGCTTCGAGTGAAATATTATGACATTTTTAAAGTAACGATGTAGTATTTTTTTAATAGTTTGCGACATGAATTACAGACACACTTTTTTCTCACTTTTCAAGAAGTTATGGAATATATTGTTTCACATCTTTTCGATGCGAGAAGTTCTCACCAAAGTTACAGAACTTGGGTACAGGTGACCTTAGCTTGCTACGTAAACAACAGCTGCTAACTAACCATATGCCAAAATGGTATACCGTCCTTTGAAATCTTTCGTATATTTTGATTTTTAATTTAAAACGATTTTAAATTATTAAATTTCAAAACAGACAATTTAAAATAAACAAGCAAAATGAAAGGATTGTTTGAATTGATTGCTACAGTGTTGTATTATTTTGACACAACGTTAAAGTATTTAATAGTGTTGTATCATTTTTCAAAGTAAGGCTTGTATGAATTCGCCTTGACTCCGCCGTTTTAAATTTTATTTTTTATTTTTAATTTTCATTTTATGGCAATTTTAAAAAAGTCAAAAATAGCTCGGGATAAATTTTTATTACAAAAGCGATGAATCAGGAAGAGAGCCTGAAAGGTTTTTTTAAAAGCCAAAAAGTGTTCTGTTTGACTAAAATTGCCTTATATCTAACGTGCTCTAAGAGTATTCTTCAAACATTTGGAGCCACATCTCGGTACTTTCCAAACATTTTATTTTAAGTCTTCCAAAGTTATTCATATAAGCCCATAGACTTAATTGGTAGCTCACCAAGAGTATATTGTTTTACAATATCGTGCATAAAGTCGACTAGACCATTTCGATAAATAGTAAATTGGCAAAATTTTGCATTAAACAAGACGATTATTAGACGCTCTTTAAGAATTGTAGCGGTGTTCTGATGAAAAAAACGGCTTCCAGCAGAATCACCCAAAAAATAATGAAAAATCGCCCAAATTTTTTTATAATAAATAATTCTTACAAAGTAGTTTTAAGCCTACATCGTATTTAGGTTTAAGTCATATGCCCGAAATCTTAAACCCCGAATTAAAATTTTAAATTAAAAATTCCGAATTTTAAAATCCGGACTCGCCAACTAAAGCTTTCCAGCATAGTCGGCTTCCGGCCGGAGGCAAGGATTCCTCCTCTATGGTATAACAAACACCGGTTTCGCTAACGAAATTATTTATTGTACTTTAGTGTTGTGTACGGTAGATATATGGAGTTAAGTTTTTATGTTTACGACACCTGGTTTTTATACCTTAAAAAACGTTTCCCTGTTTGTGATCTTCGTGCACAATAAAGAGCAAAATAAACAACACAAATTGCTTGGCAAGCCTGAGCAAAATTTTATGTTTGTTCAAATATTTTGTGTTGTTAATTGGTTACTGTTTGGACCAACATTTGAAGCATGTTTGTAGGGAAATTAAATTCAAATAAATAAATTAATTAATTAAAAATGTTTAAGATTTGGCAGACATTTTGGATATTTGTTAAACTTTTTGTAGTGTGCAGTGCTAAATGTAATCGTTTCAGTGAAAAATTGGAAGAGTAATGACGTTGACGAAGAAGCATTATAATCATTTTCAGTCGTAAATTAAAATTTTTAAAGCAGCATTGTTTGCCCCACAAAACAGATCGTTTCTAAATCAAGAGTGACACCAAATTCGTTCACTTTATTTTATATTTTTCCTCTGTTTTAAACAAAAAGCGATCAAAATTAAAGCATCAATATCATCTGCATTTATTAAAAACGAAACAAAAAATAAAATACGAAACAAGTGCATTTCTTTCGCATATTAATATTGAAAAAAAAAATATAAAAAAACTAAAATTTGTTTTTGTTTTCAATACAAATATACGAAAGGAATGTTAGTGTCGATATCGTGGACCTGGCTGGGCCTACGTGTGTATTTGCCAAGCCATTTGTGTGATTTGTTTTTCCCTTAAGAATATTGTACCAAACCAACTCAACATAAAGATAAGAACATTTCATTGCTTTAAAGTTTTCGTAAAAACCCGGTTTAGCATATTAATGTTCGTTCGTTTCAGTTGTGCTCTGCGCTCTTTTAGCCGGTAAAGACAACAAACATTTTTTACAAAAACTGCTAAAATTTGTTGTTTGCTCATTCCTTCATCAATGTAAAAGAGCAATACAGAACATTAAAATATAATGTATATCTACAGAACCACTAAAATTTTACTGTTTTATAACGTAACACTGAGCACTACATAATGCTTGTTACGTCCGTGAAATTAGTTATGAACGGTATTAAGGGTTATGTACTGACACACAAACACGAAAAAATTTATATATTTGTGTGTGTGTGTGTGTGTCCGGTTCGCTAAATATGGTTCGGTTTATTTTCGAGCACTGCAATAAAGTCGATTTTATTTTCATAACGAAACCCCCCATTCGAAGGACACTGTTACCTTGCGCGGACACATTTTTATAATCTCTTTATTGTCCGGCCGTTAGAGCTTCCACAGTATATAAATTTTAGAAGCTTTAAGTGTTCTTTGCATGTGAATTTAATGCGATGTCTGTTAGACTTAAAATGTGGAAAATGCGCTGAAATCCTTGTTGTACCCTTCAGCACATGTGTTTATATGTATAAGATTGTCATTTCGTTTGTAATTTCTACAATATTAATGTTAGACCCTATTAAGTATTGATACATTCCGATTCCTTCCATCTATCCGTTAAAATGGGCCCCAGAAATGATGGGTCCTATATTGTAATATATTTATGTCACATATTTTGATATTGAAATCCAGCCTGATGGCCCCACAAATGGCTGAAATATGAGCGACTGCCTCTAACTTATCGCAAAAATCCCTTGTTGTTGGGTTTTTTTTTATTGTATATCTTGAGAACGGCAAGAGACAAAGTTTTCAAATTTAGTAAAAGCTTCTTAGTTATCAATATACAACATCCGACATAATGTGGCCGAGATGAGTGAAGTGGGCGTGGCCCTTCACATACAAACACATTATAGATTTCCGCATATCTGGAGAACGGCAAGAGCCAAAGTTTCCAGATTAGTTACAAGCATCTTAGTTATTATTAGACAACATCCGACAAAATGTGGGTGGCAGGGTAGAAGTGGGCGTGGCACGAAATAGATTTAATTAAATCCAAAAAACGTTATTGAATAACTTTCTGCTCTTATCACCCCATGGTGCAGGGTACCAAAGATTCGGCATAGCCGAATAAAGCACTCTGAAATGTTCTACTTACTGGCAATACCACAAAACGAAGCCCAGCCGACTTTCTCCTTTTGCCGCATATCAATTTGTAAAGTCAGCAGCATGGGATGGATGTCAAATTGAAAAGCCAAAATGCTATAGCCACTTAAAATTCTTAAAAATGGCGGTAATTCTAAAACAAGATAAAACCATTTATGTATTTCCAAACAAAAATTAAATAAATTCAAACATAAAAACACCAACCAAAACTAACTCCCTCAAAAGGTTTGCCAATAGGCAAGGCCGTAAATAAGCAAAACCACAATAAAATGACTATGACAATCATTACCACAGATGATAAAATGACCAGGCCCCTTAAAATATAAATAAAATTAGTTGGAAAGAAATTTCTTTTCACAAGTTAAATCTATGAAATACCAACCTCATATTTTTTGGACTACCCAACCAGGCCATGGGGCACAATAGTATACCCACGATAATGGCCCAGTAACAAAATGAAAAATAAAAATTTCCATCCGTCATGCGATCTCCTACCAATTCCAAATTTTGTGAAGCCATAACAATATTTGGTATGCCATTGGCAAAAATGCTGATGTTCAAAAGAATATTGACTAAAAAACTGGCATAGGGTCCATAAGCCAAATTAGCGATGGCAGCATAGGGATATCTAGCAATTACAAAAAAAAGCATTTCATCGTAGTCGTTAAAACACAAAATAATAACACCACACCTGCTCTTACGACTTATCGACGAATCCAGAACCTGAGCCATTGTCCAACATTCGCTTAGCAAAAACGAAGTGTAAATTTGCAAAACCACCACCGAAATGACCAATGGAATGCCGAAGAACCCCAATTCTACGAGTAAAGCGGGAAGTGTTACAAACGGAAACACACCAAACATATCGATTACATATAAAATTGCTATAAATAGTGTTAAATTTGCATCGTCTTCGTTTGCGGCGGTGGCATGAAAATGTGGCAAAGCACTAAATCTTGACCGTGATAAAAATGGCAGTTGATCATTCGGTTGCTGATAATCGAGATGACGTTGTTGTCTTTGATGATTTGGTGATTTGGATGGACGTAGCCATCCTACACGCTTTTTAAAAAACATCGGTTCTTTTTTATTAATTTTCCAACTTTTTGGTTTTTAATATTCAAGAAATTTTACTCAGACAACATAACACTCGGAATATAAATTATAAACTGAAGCCCTTAATGTTGCATCAACCAAACAGAAGTGTTATATTTTCCATTAGTTTTCTTTTTTTCCATTGTTTTCTCTATAGCATGTATGTTGTGCATCTCCCTTTTTGTGTCGTATGCATGATTTCTAATGCAAACTCTGAAGTAGGGGAAGGTTTCTTACGAAAAAAAATGGTTATTAAAATTTTAAATATTCCACTTTGATTCCCGGCAGGAAAAAAACTGGAATACGGTTGTCAGGGTGGAATTTCTGCTATCATTTATGATCAGTTATGCTTCGATGGATCAACATGCTGAACGGGAACTGAAAGTCATCTTACAGATTTGTTGTACTTTTTTTCTCAGTGATAATGAAACATCCATCTTAAGTTAGCGTGATACTTTAGATTTGCTAATAAAGGGTAGTCCAACAATAATAAACCATGTTAACTGTGAGTCACAACTTAACGTCAAGTTTTTTGCCCAACTTAATTTGACATTTCTTTGTTTCAGTGTTTGAGAAATTCAACCATCGAGAGGCGTTAAGATTGTGGAAGACTTTTACGAAAATGGGCGTTCAAATCAAAATACATTTCGTGAACTTTGTGATTTGTTTGGTCACCACAGTGGGCCAAAAGAGAATACAGGAGTGATTGTAAGAAAGCCGATGCATCCACAAAGAGTGACTGTTTGGTGCGGTTTGCGTCATCGGGCCGTACTTCTTTGAAAATGAGTTGTTTGCTATTGCAAGATGTTGAGGGACTTCTTGTGGCCAGAGAATAATTGTATGGACCTGGACGATATGTGGTTCCAACAGGATGGGCCACTTGCCACACTACCAACGAAACAATGGCACAAAAATATATTGAAAATTTTTTTTGAAAAATTTAATACCTGCAAAATTGAACTAAGTCAAAAACTTGTTTTTTTGCTGATTTTTTTTTATATAATACGTCAAACTGCTCTTTAAAAATCCTGAAACTTTGAAGCAGGTGTTTTTTTAAGATATGATTTTTTTCTTTCGTAACCTTTAAAAAATAATCTTAAAATAAAATTTTAATATGTATTGTAATTTTTAGCAATGACAACACTGTGTTAGTTGCAATAAGCAGACAAGTCGGGCACCTGGCGTTTTAACCTAATTGGGGCTCGCTGAATCCATCAGTGCTAACTGTTATTTTAGGTTTACTCTTATTTTCGAGATATACCGTTATTTCGAAAATGGAGAAGGTTGCACAACATATGATCAGGTAACTCAAAAACGGTTTGGTTTATTAAATGAAAAAAAATGGAATTTTAAAATTTGTTTGTTCATATATGTTCCTAATAGGATAAAAGGAACCTTCTCACCAAATTTCATTAAAATCGAAAAGGGGCGGGTCCCACTCTTGGTCGATTTAACATGGAATTACCAAATTTGTTTCTTTTTCAAATAACTGATAAACATAATTAATATTTTTTGTTTTTTATATAGAAAACTTAGTTTTACTTTCTTTTTTTAAATGCACTTTTTGCGACGATTTTAAGGCAAATACCTGCTTATAAAAACCCTGACCCTTTTTTACTTTAAATACCCGTTTTTGACCCCTTTATTTGAACCATTTAGTCATCGTCCAGACTTGCAATTTTTGTTGCAGCAATTTTTTTTAATCCTGCTTTGAAATTGCATTAGTGTTTAGGTTATTAAATTTAAGTTTTGCAATTTTTGTATTATTATCTTGTCTTTTCTCTTCGCCTTTTTATATTTTATATAAAAATACAAATACACCTACAACTACAGTCAACTTCAAGTTAAAAAGTGTGAGAATAACAAAGTTTCATTCAGAGTACATGAAACTGAGAACCCCTCACCAATCTTCTCACGAATAAACTTAAGAATTACTGCAACAGAAATTGCAATTCTGGACGATGACTTAGAGAATGTCAACGGCAACGCTGCTCATGTATGATTTATAATCAGACTAGTAACGGATTAATTCAGGGGTGCCTTAAGGCTCGCGTCTTTCTTCTCCTATATTCATTATCTATTTTTTAGAATAGAGTAATTTCTTTGCGTGATAAAAATCAAAAGCTTTTGATATTTTGTGCATTTATTACGATTTTCGTTGAAATTAAATCAGCGTCGAAAAAAGGCTTTCACATCACTCGGATTCTTAAAACTGTGTAAGAAATTCCTCACTAAATGTTATCTCTTTGCTTTCTAAACCATATTAACCGCGTCGAGCAGAATGAAGATATAAAGTGTTGCAGATAACCAAAGTAATCTAAACAAACAATGATGTCCCCATACATGCAATACACCCTCAGTAGCAACGGGGAGATCTGCCAACTACGAATCACTATTATGATCAAGTTATTTGATGCACCTATTTCACCCCTAAAGTTCATGGCCAAGAGAGCGGGAGATGAGAGTGGGACTTTTATGATGTTGTTTGGGCTCCGGTGAAATAAGGAAACTGGTTCCTGGTCTCTTATCAGTAAGTACAACGGGACCATTTAGAGAATTCAGTTCAAGGTAAGGCGAAATGTAGTCATTCATTACATTCTCTTAACATATCGGAGACTGGAGAAATAAAATACTGGCTGTCAGTAACTGACGGTGACCGAAATCAAGATAAACTTTAAACCACACTAATTATGTACCTGTAGATATAAAAAATCAAGCTTAATAACTTTATTTTAATCTTGGGTTACCTTCCCTTATTACTATCATTAATTTTACTTTACATTTTATGTTTTTTTTTTAATAATAACGATTAAATTTTCAAATAAAATTATTAAATACAAATCAAATACGTACAATGGTTTATGTTGTCATATTTGCCATTTTTTGTAATGACATTGACATCTATTAATCGTAAATATTTTGCTTTGCTCTAAAAAGATTCCAATAGTCGGTTTGTATTTGTCGTAGTTTATAGCATTTTACCGCATGCAATTGTTTAAGTTTGTGGTCAATATAAATTGCAACAAGTTTTTACTTCTATATACAATTTCGTTTTATTGAACTTGTAAGTAACCTGAAACGTTTCCAAACGAATTGGCTTCAAAGCAGGAAGACGGAGATTAATACACCATTTTCAAAAAAAAATTAATTTTACAAAAATATTAAAATTAAGTTAGAGTTATCCCTAAATGTCAGTGGTCGGTAATCAAAAATAAGGAAGAAATCAAGGGGGCAAATTACGGCATTCAATATCGGTCGAAATTTTCATTAGCTTTTATAATCCGGGGGCAAATTATGGAGTGGATTTTCAGGAATAACGTACTTTTCGCTTACACATAGTCACATCCTTAAGCTGCAGACAAATTATATGACTATAAACCTTATACACACACATATATGCCACTATAAGGCATACAACCACCCAGCGGTAAAACTCAGAAGACCTTCTTACTTCAGGCCTTTTAAAAGGCCTGCTTAAAAATTGTTTTGATTAAATTCCTATTCTTATCTTACTGCTAAAGAATGCCTCATAGAAGGCCTCGGCTCTTTGGTGTAAAAGATAAGATACACCTTCCACACTCGCTTCTATGAGAAGGGAGTAGAGAAGGAGTTAAATTTTTTGTATTGTTTTTTTTTTGCACAAGCAAAAGCAAAACAATTATTTTTTTTATCCCGTTGCCATTCTTATGTACCTGCTAAAGAAGCGGAAGCGGAAGGCCTTCCCCGCAATGACAACGTGTGTAAAAAAGATATGAGTATGGAATGGAGCGAGCAGGCCTTGTATATCCAAAAGAAGGAGTACAGAGGCCTTCTAGAAGGCATCCGTACTCCTCCTTTTTTCCGCTGGGCATATTCGAATTTAATCAATTTGTGTGAATAAAGAAAATAAAAAATCGATTTTAATTACACCGACTGCAGGCTTATGGTTTTGCAGCAGAGTTGCATACTGTATAAAAAAAATAGGTAAAATCATAAAAAGATATTTCATCGCTTATACAGTCGTCGGCACAATTATTTTGACAAATTGTTCTCTTTTCGTTCAAGTGCGTAAGATACCTTTACCTCAGCTTTGCTCAAAACAAAGTGCACATCAACAACAACACTTATGTAAAATATTTAGTGCACGGTTGATAAAGTTGGTACAATTGTACTTTTTTTGGTACAATTTGAAATTAAAAAGTACGCTGGTACCCCCGTGACTCATTTGGTACTATTTCCAAATTTTTCAAATCTATTAATAATTGATATAAAATGGCCACTCAGATTTAATTTCCAATGAAAATTGTTGGTGTTTTGTTTAAGCTTTGATATTGTTACAAGTAAGACTATGAGCGTTTATAATTCTTATTCGCTTTAGGGTTTTATTTGTATGATATTTTGGGCTTTTCTAAAATCTTTGGAGAAGGTTTCCTGATGATCTGGCCAAAGCAACCAGGGAAATGCGCATAGAACCTGGCTTTCCCTCAGGAATAAATTTCAGTGTATTTATCTAATATGAAAAACTGGGAATTTAGGACGTCGTACGGAAATCGTATTAATAGAAAATATGCGAACTTCTGTTTTTTTTTTGTTGTTGTTGGATTTAACAAAACAGCTATGATATTTTGCATTTGCTCTTTTGCAAGACCATTTGCACCAAACACTGAACTCTGCAGTGTTGCCAATGGAGAATCCGGAAATTACACATGATTGTGTTCCAAATTACACATTTGAAGAACGGCTTTGTGTGATTGCGAAAAATTCGCATTTTATGAACACCGTTAAATAAACTCTTTTGCTTTCATACAATCAAACTTGCTGGGTCACACACATTCGCTGCTGGTATTAAGCCATTTAAATAATAGACAGCATGTTTTGCGGTCTACACATGGACATATGGGTTTAGACTGGGTTCACACTATGAAAGTCTTCCTGCAGATAGTTTATGTTTATTGTTGAGAGAAAAAGAGAACATGTTATGGAACAATGTGATGGAAACTGAAAGAAATTAGCAAAACTTAATGTTCTAAAAGAAAATCTTGGCTGTGAAAAATTAATGGAAAAATAGAACTTAAATTAAAATTACACACAGATTACACATGAGCTACACATGCAAGTAAAAATTACACACAATATGTGTAATAACACATGGATTGGCAATACTGGAACTCAGCTATTGTAAATAGATTTTTGTACTTGTTCATTCGACGATTGCATATGCCACATTCTAAATTAAGTATCAGCGGCAGCATATAATCGTATATGCTTATAATATATAGGAAACCACTTATGCAAAAGTTCTCGTAGAAGAGACGACTTTCTCTCATTTAAAGATTATTTTTCGGATCGAACTCATAATGTTTTAAAATATTCTTCAACAAGATGGTGGTTGTCACGTCAAGAAGTTATCAATAGAATTTTTGAACAGTGGGAGCCACTCCATTATTATTTTACTCCGAATGATTTTAAAGGAGATTTTACAAGCGCTTAATTAATGTTTTGTATATCTAGACTTTCTACTCCAGCTTATAAAATGTCTTTCCTCTTTCTGCAGTACATATTGAAAGTTTTAAACACAGTAAATTTGGAAATGCAATTCGAAGATGTTAGAAAGCAAATATTTTTATTTTCGTTTAAAAGTTGAGATTGCATTTTGAGAAATATTCGTCCATTTTCACAACAATTTCGTCAGTTTTCCACAATTAAAGTCGATAAATTCTAAAAAGGGTACGAAAGCGGCTCTCTGGCGGCAATAAATACATAAAAATAAATTGACCCTAAAAACCGCATCATACAGCTTTGGCTAGAGCAAATATAATTTGTTTGCCTCTATTCTTGATTATTTTGAAAAATCCGGGTCTTGAAATAATGTTTAACCTATTTTTTTTTTTTTTTCAAAGTTTCTTGGAATGTCTTATAGAACAAGAATCGCGATGTGCTTTTGACGCGAAAAAATTTGACACGCCCTATTATATATGTATTATAATGGCCTGTTCGTCGATAGCGAATGAAGACTACGTTCACTTAACTTACATGTAAAACAAAAACAATTTTTTAAAATTATATCTTAAAACAGACGTTCAGTTAAAACCTAAAGATGCCGCAGATGAATGGAATTAGTCATCCAGTACTTCAATTATGTAGTCGGCATAAGTATTTT
This sequence comes from Pollenia labialis, assembly GCA_949318255.1. NCBI lineage: Eukaryota > Metazoa > Arthropoda > Insecta > Diptera > Polleniidae > Pollenia > Pollenia labialis. The sequence goes on along the minus strand of OX439139.1, from coordinate 159,435,139 downwards.
GACGAAATAAAAATCGTGCATTTTTCAATGGATTTGAATGGAATTTGGTAGATGGGTAATCCAGATTAAAAAGTAACGGGTACTTTTTAAGTGGTAAGAACATGATAAAATTGATACTTTTTATTTTTTCGATAAATTTAGTGTGCATGCAGATTAAAGCCTACATTTACATACAGTGTTCTTTCCGAGGGGCCTACAAAGAGCTGTTATTCTTGGTACTCTTTTACCTTTGGTACTTTTTCTCTTTTTGATAAATTTGGCACACAGATTGCATATGGTTCAGATTAAAATATAGAGTACTTTTTAAGGGGTTAAACCGGAATTGAATTGGTAACTTTTATCTTTTCGATAAATTTGGTATACATACAGATTAAAGCCTACATTTACATATGGTGTATGTTCTGGGGAATACAATAAGGAAACGCTGTTAATCTTGGTACTTCTTTACCTTTGGTACTTTATTTCTTTTTGATAAATTTGGTATAGAGATAGCATATGGCCCAGATAAAAAAATAGGGTAATTTTTAAGAGGTAAAAACGGGGATAAAATTGGTACTTTTGGTACTATTTCTTTTTTCGATAAATTTGATATACAGATTGAGTATGGTCTTGATTTTCGCATGGACAAGAGTATTTTTCGGTTCTCTTCAAAAAGTGTCATTTAAATAAATAACTAATATTTACCATTTCAAAAACATGCATTTTCATATATTTATGTAGTTCAACCCTCTATAAATAACTTACAATTAACTAAAATTATTAATTTTTGACATCCAAATCTCCACTATTTACAATTCAATTAAATACCAGAACTTTTGGAAACAGTTTAATGGGGAAGCCCTTGATTTGCCTACAGACCTAAGAAAAATTCAACTCATAGCCAGAACTGATTGTGTTTGTTTTACTTTACTTTAAATTAGTTGTGTTCTTGTGCAAAAGAAAATCCAAAGCAATGTCAATGAACTCTATGAACTTTAAACAATATTGAATAACAAATGAAAAAAAATAAAAGGAATGCAAAATAAAACAGTAAATTCAAAACAAACATAAATTAAATAACAAATTAAAAAGGGAAAGAAAATGCCATAAAAAAATTCCAACAATTAAAAAATCATTTACAATAAAATAAAAGGTAGAGAGAGCACAATGGAATGCAGATATAAAAAATTTGCTCATCAGAAAATAAATTAAAAAAAAATTCAAAATATGCAGATATTTTTATAATTTTAAAATGAAAGAACTGCCTTGTTAAAAGAAGCGTTGTAAGCCAAATTTTCAATATTAAAGTTGGTAACCGCTTACACATCGCAGGTGATTTAAAAGCATTGAAGAATCCGAACTTAAAGCTTTGAACTAGTGGTAGATGCTTCTTTAACCCAAATACCGGATAATCAGGGGGGTTACTCTCTATTGCGATGCGAAAGCAATTTCGATACGAAATATAAATGCCAAGTTGCTACTCTCTATCGCTTTCGCAAAACCTTTTTGAAAATAAAGCAACACTGGCAAAAAAAATTAAAGAAAGTGATGATGATTGACAGTAATGAAATGTCAAAATATTTAAAATAATTTTGAAAATCAGTCTTCGTACGGTTCTCGCTTTCGTAAACGACTAAGTCGTTGTTTGTAGTAGATAAAAGAACATGGGTTGTGTGTTACTTTAATCTATTACAAAAAAACGATTAAAAAAATCTGAAAATTGAAATAAAATAAATTGTGATGATCACCATTTTCTTTCGCATTGCAATAGCGTGTTCTCCTCTCTCTTATACGTTTTCTTAGGCTACCAATTGTATAGTACAAACTTAAAAGACAAATAAATACACGTGTGGATGCCCTGAATGAAAGTCAACAAAAAAAAAGACCTTTTAATTTGGATCCACGAAGAAGAGTTATCAAGTTAGTTTATTTGCCCAGATGTTGGGGAGGATAAAAATACTTGTTACAGCCATACCTAAACAAGAGCGGAAAGCGTTTTCTAGCTGTCAAAAATTCTCATGCCAATACAATTTGTATGAAGCATCCCAAAATAGCGCGGCGTCAACGCTTTACAATTGGAAAATCCGATTTTGACAGCGCGTTTATTAGTGAAGTTGGCCGCTGTTAATAATAAATAATGACAATTTAGCTATTTTTTGTCAACCTAGCGGGTTTTTCTCTTATTTTTATTTTTATTATATGGGTTTTATTAAACAAGAAAGTTAACACTACTGTTTGGGGCACAACGTTGACGCTCTTGTTTAGGTATGGCATATTAGCGTAAAAGCTTAGCGGAAGAAAACGTTCCGCGTTCCGCTCTTGTTTAGGTACGGCTGTTAGATTTGTAAAAAAAAATTTAAAGAACGGATAAGAGAGTATATAAATTGGAGCTTATCCTTTTTGCCAAATTCTCACAAGCTGTAAAATCTCTTTATTAGCAAAAAAAAAAATTGGGTTTCTCTTTTTAATCCGTTTGCAGTTCCCCTTTTTTTGTATCTTAAGAGAGCTCCTGTCTCTTGACCAATTCCTACGGGTTGAATTTTTATGTGAAAATCTTCAGTGATTTCTATTAAAATGGGTTAATTGGATTGCTCACAAGTCTATGCTCTATGTGCATTATATGCCTGCATAAATGTATTTGGAAATCAAACATACAACAGAAATTAAATGGGTGTAAAAAACGTTTGTGTACAATAACAATTAAAAATATTATGCGTTACTGTCTGTCGCACGATTTCAAAAGTGTTGTGAGGGTACACACAATTCAAAAGAAATACACTTTTGGCAGTACTTGTTTCTTTCAAAACCTTTGAATACAGTAAAAAAAGGTTTGCTTATGCTCCAAGTATTTGAAACTTGCCTCGTGTAGTCTGCAAGAATTTGTGATGTTTACTACAAAGAAAAGTTTTTGCAAGTAATTGTTGTTGCAACATTTTAAACAAATTTACATACAAATTATTTTGTACACACAAATCCCAAACTCAATTTTAAAAATAAGAATGTGAGTAAATTTTATTCTCTTTCATTACCTTGTTAATTTTTGAGAGTATTTTTTTATACCTGCTTTTCATTTGAAGTTCACTATAGTTAAGCATTTGCTTTTTGCTTCTACACTTTTACACAGCATTTATTTGCGACTGAGTTTGAAAAATTTTCAATGATTTTAGGTCTCTAATGAGCATTCGCTATTCTATAGAAATTAGAAAAATCCAGGTCTTATTTAAGTGGTTTATCATCTACACTTACATGGATGTACCAATAGCCGCAGCGTTGGTATACGCATTATTTTCACCCGAGACTCTCCTTTATAAATATTTTTTTTACAAAAGTTAAATAGACTGATCTTTTTATATGAAGACTTAAAATTCACGTCTAACTTTCTAGTTCTATACTCAGCCATAAACATGAGCCATAGTGCACTAAAACACTCAAATTAAATAAAATGTTTTCGCAAAACAAAGAAATTTTAAAGAAATATGAGAAAATAACTAATTTATTTGTCCAACACCAGCAGTAGCAGCAACTGAATCAAAAAACTTTAAATGACAACATTTGACAACAACAAGTGTTTGTTTGTTTATTGTAAATGTTGTTTTTGGGGCAGTAGTTTTGTGTTGTCGTTGCTGGTGTCTGTTTGATTGTTTAGCTTTAAATTTGGATGTTGCTGCTTGGCCGGCCAGTTGGTTGGTTGGTTAGTTGGACGATTTGTTCGTTTCCTCTTTAGATGATAACAATCTGTGGATTTGTATTAAGGTCTTCAACATAGCAAAAGGGTTCATTGGCTCTTTCCACACACACACACTGTGATAATTTAATGGCCGTAAGACAAACAGGCAGTCAGTCAGTCAGCCATCAAGCCACCACAGTCAAGTCTAATTTAAAAAATTCTCTTCAGAAAATTACCCGAAAAAAAAATAAAACAATAGTCGTCACCCCAGTAAGAACTAAATAAAAACTAAATTAAATTCAATTAAAATAAAATAAGTGAGTGTTTTTGTAATTTCTCTTTCTTATCTGTCACTTTAAAGCAACTTTCTGTGTTATTTGCTTTTTATCTCTTATTTTTAGAGGAAAAAATCTTTGAAGTGTGAAAAATCAAAAAAAAAAATATTAACGGAAAATGCATTAAACCGACCTTCAGAGCTAACGGTTCAGGAAAATTGCTTTGGAGAAATAATTGAATGTATTTGATTCGATGGATTTGTATACATAGCAGAGCTGTAAATGAATCATTCATTTTTGAATTAATTCGTGAATCATTCATGCAGTGAATTAGCAAATTTTGAATCAATTCTTTTTACAAAAAAAAATGAATTGAATGAAATTTGAATCAATTCAAACGAATTAGGCAGAAATGAATTAAAGTTCGTTTGCAATCCAAATGAATTTGTTAAAGTGAATTGCAATTCATTTTACAGATTCATTTGAATTGAATTGATTTTGATTTCATTCAAATGAATTAGAAAAAAGAATTAGCAATTCATTTCCAACTCATTTGAATGGAATTGATTGAAATTTGAATTGACTATGTAAGTAAATCTACATAAGCATCACTGTCGTTTTGTTATTCAAGTTCATTTTGTATATCACCTAGTAAAGTCCAAAGACAGAAAAAAAACTTAGATTTGAAAATCCAATGATATACTGGAGTTGCCAGTAGCGGCAGAATAGGAATCAAATTATTACACTTTTGTCTTTTCACAATCACCTCTATTATGAAAGTCGACGGCACCTGAACAGTAATGTATTTTGTATTTTGTGAGTCGTTATTGGCAATAATCGATTACTATTGACAGTCAATTGATATTTTCTAAGGCTCTTTTAAGTCGACGTCGAGTAGTATTGTCCCAGTTTTAGTCGACAGGAAATTTTGCGACGACTCAAATGAAAGTTAAAAAATTTTAAATGAAATGTAAACATATTTATTAAAATAAAAAATTCAAATTTAAAAGCAGTTAGGGCACAAATTTTATTAGTAAATTTAACGCGAAAATTTATAAAAATTTGCTAAAATAGCGACAATGTTTCATTTAAGACGAACGCCTGAAAGAACCAAAATTGCGACAATTCCGAAAAGGTTGCAAAAATAGCGAAAATTCGCAAACGTTTTTAATATATCAAAAAAGCCATAAAATTGATTAAAAGTCCCTAAAGCTATAAGAAATGGCAAAACTTTGGTAAAAATTTCAAAATTAGCGGAAAATTACAAAAAATTGCTAACAGTGACATGATAGCAAAGTCTAATATTTATTAAAAATCGTTAAAAATGTAAAGAATCAGAAAATTTATAGTAAAAAAATCGCTCGCGAACATGGCTAAAATTCGCAAAAATGGCAAACTTGGAACCAAACCCTTAAATTGATTTGAAATCGCTAAATCGGCTAAAAAAAACTAAATGTCGGGAAATAACAAAAAAAAATTATGCAAAAATAGCGAAAATTCGCGAACATTTTTAATATTTCAAACAAGCCATCAAATTGATTAAAAGTCCATTTTACCATAAGGAATGTCAAAAATTCGGTGAAAATTGCTCAATTAACGGAAATTCGCAAAAATTTGCAAACAGCGGCATGATAGAAAAGTCTTATATTTATTAATAAACGTTGAAGCTATAAAGAATCAGAAAACTTACAGTAAAAATATCTCTTATCAAAAACATGGCGAAATTTGCGAAAAAAAAATTCAAAATTGGAAACAAACTCAACACTTTATTTTAAAAAGCTAAATCGGTTAAAAAATATGTCGGAAATAGCATAAATAGCGTTAAAAGGTGAGTGAAGAACAAAAATAATAAAAAAATAATTGGAGATAGGATTTTTTTTTTTGTCAAATTTTCGATAACTAGTCGACGTCGACACAACACTCTTATATAATACCAAATTAATGTCGAAGTGGAAGTGGTGTAGTCGTCGACTTGATGTGACAACAATTTAAAATGAATGTCGACGTCGACGACGACTTTCATAATAGGGGTGAATGTCTTTCCAAACATGTCTATTTTTATGTATAATTGTTTAATCTTCTTTATATGTATACAAAAACAAAAACACGATTAACAAACATGAAAACTCGTTTCGTGTCTGTTTGGCAACCCCACTTTCTTCTCCACCCCGATCGCCAACAAACAAAACAAACATGCTTGTTAGACATGTCTGAAAAGACACCGTGTGAAATTCTTATAAGATTGAATCAATCTCAAAATGCGCCTGATTCAAGAATTATAAAATTGTTTTAATCCGAATTCGTACTTAAAATAATCCGAAAATGAGATTGATTTAAGTAAAACTAAGAGGGAGTTTACACGGTGTCTTTCCAGGGGGGTTTTTACCTATTAAATATTTTTTCTTTTTTTCTTTCAGATAGTAATTTTGTTATCCTTAATGGAATATGTAATAGGATAATTTTTAATTTATGTTATATATGCCACTTTTTATATTTTTCTGGTTTATTGGCCCCTAAGGGCTTAAAAACTCATGTAAATAAATAAATAAATAAAAATAAATAAATAAAGTGTTTTTAACAATAATTTTTTGTTTAAATACTCCCATATTTGTATATTGTGGAAAATTACTTTTTTTAAAAATTTGCAATCGAATTTTAAAAATTTTAGCAACTTTGAATCTTAACAAAAAATTTTTTGCTGTCAAAGCTGTGTTCGTTTACTCGAAATTCTTAATACTTTTACTAAAATTGGAAAATTTTTTTACCTTTTGTATTGAAAACTTCTAACTGCAACAAAAAAAGTAAATTTTAGTAATCCCCCCTAGATCTGCTCTTAAATTTAATTGATTGCAACTAGAGTTTTTCTTTTCCCGGACTTTTTCATTTTCCGGGAAAGCGGGATTTATTTTTCAATTTCCCGGGATGCCGGGAATTCCCGATCAATACGAATCGATGCAAAATTTTATTTAATTTAATTTATTCAAACAAATATCCTGAAATCAATTAAATAAGTTTATAAATGCATTCAACTTTTTTATTTCTATGGCAAAAAGGAAAAAGGTCTTAATATGTTCCAAAAGTTCACATGGGCAAAATTTCAATTATTTTGTAGGATTTTTGAGGAAGTAATAGAAAAATTACTTTTTTGGTTATCTTTTTTCAATGTGCAGTAACATTTAGACCGACAAAAAATTCCTCAAAAATATCCATGTAAACAAAAAAAATCTTCCAAAAAGAAAATTGTAAATGAACAAACAAAATTTTTTGGAGCTCTACTAAAAATACAAGATTTTCAAGATTTCGACAACATATCATTCTATTTTTAACAAATGCAGCACCTTTCATGAATAAGGCTTAAAATATTTTATCCAAAACTGTTACCTGCTTGGCACATGAGTTACTCCGAATTGCAGAGGTAATAAGAATCTAATTCGATAATATTGATTTATTGATTTCATACGGAAAAAGATTTTTTTAAAGGCTCCTTCACGAGTTGCAATTTTTAATGAAATGTATCTTTTGGTACCGTTGCCTTTGCAGCCGGTATTAACAAGATGGGGAACCTGGCTAGATTCTGTAGAATACTATGCAAAAAACTTTGAGCAATTTAAGAATATTATAAGAGCTTGTTGATACCGATGCTTATGCAATTAAAAAAGTAAAAGTAAAATTGTAGGGATTTAGATCACTTAATAGTCAGCTCAAATTAATTGATATTACAGAAAGAAAAATTAACAATGTGAAATGAAGAATATTCCAACAAATTAAAAAAAAAATCCAAAACGTTTTACAAAAAAATAATCTAGGTTTTCAAAAAATAAAACAAATTTCAATAATTTAAGATCTAGAATTAAATGTGGGATCTGAATTAGAAAATATATGTACAATATTCTAAGGGAAATCACGATGGGTAGTGCAAAGTGTGCAAACGATGCAAATGCGTGCAAAAATACACACATTTGCACAACACAACAACAAAATGTACGTATATGCAATTTGCTCTATTTTTCTTCGTTTACACTAAAAAAAAACCATGAGCAAGATTAGTAGTGCATATTTGCTACGTTGCAAACAAATGTAAACAATAACATTTGACATATGGAGCGCCATATTGTTTTTAAGAAAACTTATAAATTCAACACTTTCGTAGGTTTTATTATAAAATAGAGAATTAAATTTAAGTAATCAAAAATAAAAAAATGTATGCACTGTGTGATTACCCTTTCTATAAATTAATTGGCATTCTTCAAGTATGCTCCTATAACTTCGGTTGGCGTTGAGAGATTATTTTCTATGTAGAAAAGTTTTTGCGTCCGAATAGGTTTACTTTTGATAATATAAAAAAGTATTTATGTATTTGTTTTTGCAAACAAACGTCTGATTTAGTAATTTAAATTATGCTTTAAAAAATATTGCACATTTTAAAAGAAGTAAAAAAAAAACTCCTTTTTATTAAAAATGTTTAAGTTTTAAGTGCATATTTTTTATTTTTTTAATGCATATTTTGGAGTTTTTAGTGCATGAAAATCTCATCCCCAGTAATGTGTATGTAATTCGTTATATTCCAACATTAAAACAAAGTTCAAAATAAACATTTGTTATACATATACTACATATATAACATTTATTCACATGTCATTATCAACTTTTAATAACTAAGTTTAATTATATGTCTTTAAAAAACACGTTAAAGTGCACAATATAAGTTTAAATATTTTTGATAACATCATATAAATAGTAAATAAAAATAATTTTGGAATTATTTATTGTAGCCATTACTTCAGAGTCCTTTTCTAAGCTAGACCTAAGACATATTTGGAATTTGTCAGTACTTAAATTCGACATGTTTTCCTGATCGTTAAAAAATTATATTTAAACATTTTCAGCCATTTTAAGTTTTTTAGATTTTATCTGTAAAAAAAAATATTAAAGAAGTGCTTAACTATCATAAATCAATTTCTAAATGCTCACCTGATGATTATCATCCAAGACAACTTCGGTAACACCACGTTCATTGGTTATCACTTGTACTGCCTGGCCGGGTCCAGTAGTGGTTTTCTTATTTTTATTATTGTTATTCTGACCCAACAATTTACTCAATACACCAGCACCATTTTTATCACCGCAACAAAAGACATTGGCCGCTGCAGACATTGTTCTGCGATTATCTAAATTGTTACTAGTATTTATTATATTTTTAACTAATGAAAAATCTGTTTCATCCATATTCTCTTCATCATCATCATCGTCGACAGCATCATCATCATCTGAAGGTGTTGTCTCCTTTGATGATGTTTGCATATTAATACTTTGTTGTTGTTGGTTAATGTAAGCAATATTAAATATTTTATCCTGCTTTAAGGATCGGGTTAATAGTGTTATATACTTACTAAAGTTTCCAAAAAAATGTGTTAGCAATTGAAAAATGGAAATTTTAGTTATTAAATGGATTCAAAGGTAATCAAGTTATTTGAAAGCTTTAGTTTTTTTTTTTTTTTTTGTTATTCAAAAAGAAGTGGATGATTTTGTTTGTGTTTAAAATAAAAATATGCGTAAGAAGTGACAGTTAAGTTCAAGTCAGATAAATATGTATTAAGTGATATTTATATACATAGAATCCAGAGCAAATCTAACAGAAATAACTTTTAACGAACTAACTAACTCCTTTCTAAAAAATTTCACTTCGCATGATATCCTGCCTTCTGAAAGGTATAAACATCTATTTTACACAGCTTCTGAAATATGCTTTGAGAAGGGGGAAAGGAAGTTGTTCAGTTCTATTTACTTGTTATTTTTAGTGACATTCCATACTCCCTTCTTTGGGAAGGGATTGAAGTTGATATTTAAGGCAGTGTGGAAGGCCTTGACAACCTGTGTAAAAAATAAATAAGTATGGAATGCGGCCTCTTAAATCATTCTAGTTACCACTGGGACATATTTGCAATGCCGCTTTATTTAATAGTATTAAGATTGTTCCTTCCATAACTAAATAAGCTTCCATATAAGAACCATTTACAAAAACTAGTTAATATTTATCTCGCATTAATCTTAAAAAAATGTTAGAACGAAGCAAAGTTTTGCAAGTGCAGCTTTTGTTTCGAACAGAAACAGTTTTACTAATTTTTTAAGACTGGATCCAAATTGTTGATCTAAAAATTTCTAATCCGAATAACATTTTAATCTTTTGTCGCGCGTCTCAAAGTGGCATTTATATTCTATTTTTTTATATACATACTTGATGTACATTTCTACACTTGGTGTCTATATTGGGTTGGCAAAACTAAACAACAGCATATGCAAATCACATAATACTGCCTGAGCTGAATTGTGGCTTGATACTGCCCGCGTACCAAACTGGCAATCTTTCTTTTTCATTGGCTTCTAATGTCCTTCTTTCTCATGCACATTTTAAGTAAAGATGGTTGGTAGCAGTGCCACACAGTGAGACAGCCCTTTAGTAACCGCGGCAAAAAATGGTTTGTCGTGTCGTCCAATTTGGATGAAATTTTCACAGTATATTAACAGATATATGAGTAACAATTCCATGAAATTTCAGCCTCATAACTTCATTATTTTTTGGCCTAGAGCAAGTCAAAATTGAGGGATGCCAACGCGCTTGAAATATGTTAGTTCAATATGTAATATGGGCATTTCCAGCGAAAAGTCAACTTTTTGTCACGTAACGCCAGAAGTATTTTAAATTGTTTCTCAAAAAATTTTATATGTATCGTTTACTTTTTTATATTTTGGTGTAAAGCGCAACAAGCTCTACATTAAGTAACAAAAGGGATAACGATTGAACAACATGGTCCAAAAATACAACCTTATTTGCAATCTGGCGTTACATTAAAAAAAGTAGACTTTTAGCTGAAAATTCCCATATTTACCTTAAAACGAGCAAAGATTTTTAAATTTGATAGCTTGAAAAATAAATCTATATAAGTTCTAAGTTTACTAAAAAAGGTTTTGTACAAAACATCTTGCTCAATTCGCAGTATTTTTCAGTTTTGTAATGCAATCAAAACCCACTTCCGTTTTTTTAACGTCACGCCAGGGCAGATTTTTGCTTATATTTGCAAATCCTTAGCGTCGATTACTGTAATTTTTTTTCTGAATGTAGTGCTTCTTCATTACTTTGTATATATAAAAACCCTTTTTACAAATTTGACTTTGTCATTTAATTTTTTTACATTTTGTGCTACAAATATCACGACACGTCAAAATGGAAATGCCCATATTCAAAAGAATAAAAAATACATAATTTTTTTTTTATAATTTTTTTTTTAATTTTTTTAATTAATTTAGTTGTTGTGAATGAGTAGATGAAAAAATAAATTTAAAAAATAAATACAAAAAAAAATTTCTTAACAACAGAATTGTGGTGTAAAAATTGAACATTTTGCATTTTCAATGGACTAGGAAATATAGAGCAGCCCCTCGCCCTGGATGCAGACTTATATCAAATGAAAGATTGAAGTCTCAGCTTTCATTTGAAGTTAAGAACATATAGCAAAAGTTTGCAAAAGAACTTTAAAAATACAAAAAACTACAAAAATACGCAACGCGCACATTCAGTCGCTATACGTAATAACTGTAAAATAATATTAAATTGTTGTTGTTTTTAATATTATTGAGGACAAATAAAGACACAAAAGAACAGAAAGAAACGGTTAAAACAGAAATAAAAAAAAATTTCAAATTAGTTCTGGGTTTAAAAGTCGATGTGGTGAAACAAGGCATGGGAACAACCAATGATGGTAATGTCTCTATAAGATTTTTTGAAAATCCAGAAATAACCGCTGACATAACTGGTGTAAATGTAGACTTAATTCACCGATTACAAATTATATTAAATACTATAAATACTAGTAAAAATATAGATGTTGGTAAATTCCATACGTATTGCATGGACACTGCAAAATTGTATGTAGATCTTTATGGCTGGTATTACATGCCTATCACTGTCCATAAAGTTCTCATTCACGACAGCAAAATGGTATCTGAGGCTGTATTGCCAATAGGTTTGTTTGTAATTTTTTTGTTTTGAAAGTATTTTTTTAAATTTTATTTAAAATTAACTTTTTTTTTTGCTACAGGAATGTTATCCGAAGAAGCGCAAGAAGCAATGAATAAGGAGTATAGAAACTGTAGGCTATTCCATTCTCGTAAAAATTCACGCATTTCTACGAATGATGCGCTATTTGCAAATATCATCAGATCCTTATATTAATTCATTTAGAAAGAGAATGAAAATTAAAAAATTAGAATACCATGATGATGTTAAAAAATTATTGATAGAATGAAAAAAAAATTGTTCTTTTTTATTGCATTTCAATGGGAGGTGGGCGTAATAGTGGGCGTGTTATTGTAATTTTTGCATGAAATATTTTAAATGTTATAAATTACAGTAATATCAAATTTGAAGGTTGTACCTAAAATATTTTAGAAAATATGGCTTTTTTTATGTTAATGTTAAAGTTATACTTAAAGTATTACGGACAATACGGCATTTTACAAATTTCGATTGTATGTGAGGTGGGCGTAAAAGTCGGCGGTTTTTTTAAATTTTTTTTTTTTAAACTGGAATTGTCTCAAAATTAACCTGTGCAAAATTTCAGAGCTCTACAACGACTCCTTGTATTTAATGCCGGCGTTGTATCACTGTGTGCCATAGTCCTGGATGACTAATCAGTGCAAAAAACACTAGTGTTTGTTAACATTTTTTAGTTCCAGGTCACGGTTACTGTACATTAGTGTGTCCCAAAAAAAATTGTTGGTGCTCAAGCATAATTTAAAAGCTTATAGGGTAAAAGTATTTTTGAGATTTTTTTCAGATTTTTCGGAAGAGGTTTAGAGGTGGCTCAAGTCAAGTTTTGGCCAAAAATCGGTTTGCCGGTCTCTTTTTGAGTTTTCTTGATAACATTGCCAAAACCCACGATTTTCTTTACTTTTAAGGAAATATTTTAATAGATAAATGTCTAAGCTTTATTTTTGTGTGCAGAAACTATAAGTTTTTGCAACGAATTTGCTCTTTTGGGTACCCTACATTACAATTTTTCGTAATTTTTTTCAAAAATTTTGTAAATAACGTAATAATTATAACTTTGAAATTTTTTATGAAAATGAAACAAACTAACAACGCAGTTTGAAAGATCAATCAGTTCTTAATACTTTTGGTATATATTTATAATTTTCAGTTTGTTTTTATTTATTTGCTGCGTTGAAAGCAAAATTCTTTTCGTTAAAAAATTCGGACAGTTCTGTCGACTCATAATTCAAAATTTACATTCGATAGTCGATGTTCGGTAGCCAGCGAAAATATTAACTCGCCAAATTTTAAAATCGCAACTCATAATAGGGACCTAGGCTTAAATAGTTTGGCAAAATGCCAATGTAGACATATTTGCTGCTTTTAAATAAAAGACAAAATAAAGGGGAGATAGAAGATGTCACGCGGTTTTCCTAGACTATCGGCATAAGGTGACTAAAAAGAATGCAAGACTTTCCTCAAAAAAGCGAGACAGATTTTCTGGAAGCACAGGTTAATCGATAATAAAATTCGGTAACGATTTTACAACAAAAACTTCTTAATCTTTCTACAGTCATTTTTTTCTACTTACAAAGATTTACATATATCGCATACTGAACCATAAACAGACACAACTCAAAATTCAAAAAAGTTTAGGAGAAGCAGAAAACTGGCTTTAAAATATCGTTGCAATTTTTTAATCAAAATCCACGAGTGTTAAAGAAGAATTGTTTAAGGAGATGGTAACGCAAACGAAATTTTCGTAGTGGCTATAGATTTGATTTGTGCACTGGTTTATGAAAATAAACGATTTTGAGTCGTGCCTGTTTATGATTTAGTGTGCGATATGTTTTTTCTTACTTGTAATTATTTCAAATAAAACTCATGTTGCTTCTTGTCCGTTATAAAAAGTGTCGTAAAATATAAAAAAAAAAAAAAAAAAACTTAAATCTAAAGCATATTTTAAGGCTCAAATTTAAATTATTCGAATGTACCCTGTAGCCAAAATCGCTATAAGTAAAGTTTTGGACTAGTTGATTACTAGTTGTAAGGCATCGAAAAATAAGAAAAATTTTAAATTTTTGCTGCGCTGCTTTATACGTGACGCCGCAAGTTGGGAAAAAACGAGGTAATACTTGTTTGTTGTAGCAACAACAACCACTCTACAAAAGTAGATAAAAAATAAAAAATTGTTTGTTCTGTTGTACAACAACAACACTACAAGAAGAAAAATTTAGATTTTTGGTTGGTTTTGGAGTTGACAAACAATTTTCATGTTTTAAAAATAAATAAAGTGAAGGTTAATTCCCGCATTCTTTTTGTTAAAATTATTTTGTAAAATACATCAAATTCTTCAATGTAGAATGATGACGAAAAAATTATCGGGGCGCATTCTGCTAGTTTCTTATAATTCTATAAATAAAAAGGAATTCAACAAAGCTGAAGCATGGAGTAACAGGAAAATAAATAATACATTATTCTCTTTCACTCTTTGATTCCAGGCGTAAGTGCTTAGAATTGTTCTAAAATAAATAAATACACTATAAAACAATACACAATTAAGTATGAAATAGCAGTTACTTTGTCTGCAGGGTAATGTATACATATATCCATACATACTTCCTTAATTGTATTGCTTTCAAATTAAACTTACCGCTTATTTCACGATGTCGAAAGAACTCTTTCTATCGTACAACTATATTTAAATAAAAAACAACATTATTATGTATGTTTTTTCGACCTTTTTGTTTTCAATAAGTAAGCGAATAATTGAGCTCAAGGCCTTAGTTTTTAATAAATTTTATTTATTTATTTTTATGTATCAATATTTCGTAACCCTTCGGGAAAAATCTTCAGGAATCAATATACGGTCATTACACGACTGCCCTACAATAAAGATCGGATTAGCGGGCAGTCGTGTAATGACCGTATATTGATTCCTGAAGATGTTTCCCGATGGGTTACGAAATATTAATACATAAAAATAAATAAATAAAATTTATTAAAAACTAAGGCCTTGAGCTCAATTCGCTTACTTATTAAAAAACAAAATTTTAATTTCTTTTGTTTCAAATGGAGTTGTTGAAAAGAATTCATTCGACATCTTGAAATAGACTGTAAAAAATTCTACGTTTGTTATAAAACTAATGATATGTGTTAAGGTAGAAGAACATACCACGCGTTAGTGCGCGCGCCACTGTAGACTTCTGTCAAAAAAAGTTAAACTAGTGTATTTTCATAGAACAAGCTACATGCAAAATTTTTTGACGCCAGAAAGTTGATTAACTTTTAACTTTTTAACGCGTTGTGAAAAACTTATTGAAGAGCTTCAAAAACATACAATACTTATATAAAAAAAAATTCAATAAAATAAAAAAAATCTTGATATACTTTCGAATCCGTTTTCAATGCAAAAATAAGTTGACAAATAAAAAAACAGCTGACAGGTACGGCTTTTGTAACGCGCGTTGTGCAACTTGCAATTTTTCATGCGCTAAAGCTTTTAAACGCACGACAAACGTCGACGAATTAACGCGTGTTATGTACTTCTACCTCAAGTGTCGGAAAATATAATAAAAATCAATAATTAAATCTTAAGCAAATTTTAAGGCGCAATTTGAATTGTTCGATTTGTAGGTATAATAAAATTTAATTTTAAAAAAAGTTAAACGTACACTGAACAAATTAAAAAAAGCAAAAATAATTTGTTTTTTCTGGTGTAATTCTTTTGATTTACTTATAACAAAGTACATATAACATTTATTATATCTATAATTGAAACTAAAATAAATAAAAATATCACAATATTATTATTTTATGTTCTGTTTTTTTTTTGGTTTAATATAAAAAAAATAGATTTTGAATTTACTAAATAACTCACGCTCCATATATAATTTCCAGGTAACATGTTTTAAATTATTGTGTTCAGGTGCTGCCACAGTAGAATTGGTAGAATTTGCAGACAACAAAAATTTTAGGTTTAAATTTTGTTTGTTTTTAACATTTTTCAATTTAACACTACTGCAATTTGAGGCAAAACTAGTAGTAGCAGTAGTAGTGGTGATATTTCTACAAGTTGTAGGAGTGATAATAGTGGTTGTGGCGGTAGTTGAAATAGTTTTAGTGCTTTTTAAGGTGTTACAGTGAGGATGTCAGCTAGAATTGCTTTAGGGTTTTTTATAAATCAATGGGGAAAAAGCAGACAAAAAATAAATAAGCACAAATGTAATAAAGATTATTTAAAGAATCAACTCATTAGCAACAATAATAACAGCAAATTAATGGCAACAGTAAAGTTGTTATTTGTATTTGATAAAATGTTCAGTGTACGTACGATTGTATTGAAAAGGTTATTTACACATATAAAATATAAAATGTAAAAGTGCAATGAAATGAAGTGATTATGACTACAATTGTTGGTTGTTTATTTAAAAATAGGCGAGATGGTGTTTGTTAAGAATGATATTTTAAAAAATGTTGGCATTAAGATATAATAAGATTTCACTTACGTATTCGATTGATATAAGCCAAATTGTTTAATGTATTCCAAAACCATATCATCAATAAGATATTTGCAAGACTGGCCACGACTTAATAAGCGACGTATCATAGTCGAACTTACTTCATTTGAAACCCAATTAGTAACTAGAGTTATATTTCGCTGGATTATTGAAAAACAATATTAATTTCATTTTATCTGAAAAAAAATTAAATTCAACTTACTTGATATTTAGTCAGAGTATCGGATTCGAATATAAATTTTTCAGGGTTTGATCCACTACGAGAAATTACAACCAAACCATGATTGCAAATAATATCCTCAATCTTAAAGGAGTATAAATATAATTTAAAACAATTATGCTGGACTCTTATTTATACATATGTACATACATATACATAATACAAAAAATTGTATTAATTCTATAAATTTTTGGCACATAAAGCCAATTATGCCAAATTATATACCAAAAAAAGACTATTAACACAATACATATTAAATATTTTGACAACTTACATCATCTTCCGCCCACAACCCAGGAACTGCAAATGACTCCAGCAAATCCGCGCCACATAAGAGTTTCAATTGTACCGGATCTCGACGTTCCCTTAGACTGGGTGGTAGCCAACTGGGCATTTGATAATCACCACCGTTCATATTATCTACATCCGGCGAATTAATGTAATTATTCATAAAATTTTGATGATATTGCAAAACCGCTTGGGTACGTGACCAACCATCTTGCTGTGTCTCCCACTCAGATAAACGTATCCATGATGATGATTGTAAAGCTATTTTAGTCATGGAACAACGATGTTTTCCAGGTGCCAAACCTTTTTTGCCATAAGCATCGTGAGTAGGTGACACAACCCCACCAATTACTTTGTGAGTACCTTGCATTTCGAAATGATCTTTTGCAATTTCTTTTGAACAAAAGTTAAGTTCAAATATTAATAAATTATGGAACAATCGATGCATTGCAACTTACCGAACATACGAAAATGCATGGGTGTTGGTGGACTAAATGATCCACATGCAATTAGTACAATTCTGGGTAACAATCGATTTGAAGTTTCTTCTATAAACGCTGACATGTTTTTCTGTTTATTTAATTTGTATTCTTTTTTAACTTTAAAATATGTAGCTTGTATTTTATTCCAAAATATATTTATTTATTTCCGTATGCGGTCGCTGATGATATTTCATCAGTCGCCAAAATAAATTGTTTATATTTGCAAGGTCGTCTTTAGCAGAGATAACAGTTGCTGAATGAAATATACAAAAGCTGAATGCTATGAAATTACGTAATATATCTGGTCTCTGAACATTGCGGAAACACTGAGAGAATTTGTTATTATTTATATTTTTTTTAATTAAGCGGTTTTTTATATTTTGGCATTGTATAAAGGTTGGAGTACATAACACGCGTTAGTGCACGCGCGCTCAGTAGACTTCTGTCAAAAAAGGTAAACTAGTGTATTTTAATAGAACAAGCTACATGCAAAATATTTTGACACGTTAGCACCAGAAAATTGGTTAACTTTGAACTTTTTAACGCGTTGTGTATTTTTGACAAGTAATCAGCTGACAATACAAAGAAAAATTTAACAAATTTGCGAATCGTGAAAGAAAAACTTATTGAAGAGATTAAAAAACACACAATATTTTTATAAAAAGAATAAATTTAATTAAATAAAAAAGTTTTGATATACTTTCGAGTCCGTTTTCAACGCACAAATAAGAAAACAAACAAAAAACAGCTGACAGGAATGGCTTTTGTAACGCGCGTTGCTTAACTTGTAATTTTTCATGCGCTTAAGTTTTTAAACGCACGACACATGTCGACGAACTAACGTGTGTTATGTACTTCTGCCTTAAGAGTCTAATTATTTTCTGTAATGTTTTTCTTAGCTGAGTTTAGTTTTTAACAGAGACTAAAAGTACAAAATTTTTTTTTAACTTGGGCGCAATGACTTTTTCAACCAATAGCAATAATAATGCTAGGAACACAATGGGGCCTCATGCCGTAAGAATGTAGGACGTAAAGTTCTTAAAACAAGCTCAAGTTATCCACAATTCCGTCGCAAACTATTTTGTTTTCTTTTAAAAATAGTATTAGAAAAATCCAAATTTATTAAGATTGTTTTTTATTTTCCCCTCTTTTGTTTTGTTTGAAATATTCAATTTGAAAACACAAAAATAATATATTATATAAGAATTTGTATTGGTACGAAATATTATAAGTTTTAATTTGATAACGTATCTATTAATAAATGCAAGTATGTTTCCCAATAGTAAAATAGTTTTCATCTTTCAAAAGTAATGAAAATTATATTTTAATTCACAGATATTATATTTTAAGTGGGGTTCACATTACGAACTTGTGTGACAGTCGAAAATTAAACATAAAAAATAAGAAAATTGGTTGCACTTTGTTGTTGACTGAAAATAAACCCAAATACCTAAAAGTAACCAAGTGGTTAAAAAAAAATTCGGAATAGAAAAGAACCGTCACATTTTAACTTAAAAAACTAAAGCCTATAGTACACGGAATGTAAAAAGCTACATGCGTTTGTGGTTTTGACGTAAATTTGTCATCATCACACAACACGAACTTGCTATTAAGGCTTTTTAGTGTCGTCAAAATAACAAAAAGCGCATGTGGCTTTTTACATTCCGTGTACTATAGGCTTAAGTGATTGTAAGACAATGCACTTTAAAATTAATTTTATAATAAATTGTATGTTGCATCAGTAAGGCCCAAATTTAGCTAAATTAGTTAGCTAAAGGCCATGTCAGATAAAACTTCTTCGCTTTGCGTGACGTTTCTAACTTTGACAGAAAAGCGTAACGCAAAAGGTGTATGTCACAATAATAGATTGTTAAAAATAAATAAATAAAAAAAATTATACAAGCAGACTGTTAAAGCGTATAAGTATGAATATTTCATCTTGGATGTCAAAGCGAATCTCTAACGCAACGCGAAGCAAAAGTTTATCTGACATGGCCTTAATAGCAATGGTTTAACCAATTAATTAGTATTTTTAGCTTTTTGTTAATCATTAGTTGAACTATCAAATGTTATTGGTTAACCATTAGTTAGAAAACAGCTCTTCTGTTGAAAATTATTATTTACTTCTGTTTTGTATAAAATGACTATTATATATTGTAATAAAAATTAAAAGAGAAACACGGCTACCAACATTGAATTTGGATAGAGATAGAGTTAGTCCATTTATCAATTCTCTTTTGAAACTGCATTTGTGTCCATAGAAAAATAATTTTGTTTTACAGCATTGAGTCATTTGCTATGCCTTCTCTTTCTTTCAATAACAAACTTACAAAAACTGCTTGTACATAAAACAAGTTACACTTTTCCAATTAAGCTTTTTTAAGAAATATATATTTATTTTAAGGATCTGGCGTCAATATTTAACTTTCGTAACAATATATTTTTTTTAATACAAGCCAAAAGAAAACTTAAATTAAATCCCATATGAATAACAATAAAAAATCAATTGTATCGAATGTAAAAATTTAATTTAAAAAGATCCATATCTAAAGAGTTAAAAAATTAAGCAGTAATATTAAGTAAATAATATTAAGAATGGGAAACACTCGAATTTCATAAGGTTACCGGTTCCAACAAAAAGCATTTATTTATTGCAAAAATATTAAGGCCCTAATTCTGTAAAACGCAACCGCAACGCTAAAAATTACATTGAAAGCAAAAACAAAATTAAAAATATTTCATTATTTTGCTGTTGTTTTCACAGAAATTCATATTGAATTTTTAAATTTCAAAAGCTGCATATCTTGTGGCGTTGAAAATTTTAAAACGCAGTATGAATTTCTATAGAAAGCAACAACAAAATTATGCAAATCTCTGACATTGTTTTTGCTTTTAATGTTATTTTTGGCGTTTCGGTTGCGTTTTACAGAATTAGGGCCTAAAACTTCTGTTTATGAAATATTAAAGAGAACTATTTTAACAGTACATAAGTATTTTAAAAAAATCGAAAAATTCTAAAATTTTATTAAGCATTGCCATATGATTATGTTTTTTTATATAACACAGCACGTTGCCACTATTTTATATATTTACTAATTTGACAGCTTTCAGTTCATAAATATGGCGTCGTCGTGTTAAATGTCTTCTGTACGACCAGTGTATGTGTGTGTGTTTGTGAAAAAAGGGAAAAATTACGATATTTTCTTTTGTTGTTAGAAGTTAAACAAGGAAAAACCATAATATTTGCAAAAAAATTTTGTAAATGTATACTAAAATTTATAAATAAAATATTATTAAATGAAATCAAATAAACATAATTCGTATTTGTTACTGGAAGAAAAAGAAAATGAATTTGTGCAACAAATGTAAAAGTTGAAGACGGCCAGTGTGTGAAAAAATCTGTGCGAAAAAAAATATTAAGGAACGAAAAAGTGTATGTAAAAGGCAGTTGCTGAGGCAAACAACAGTTGTAGGAAACGACAGAAATTAAAAAAAGAAATACAGGGGCGACGACAACTTCAAGAAAAAAATCGTCGTTATAAGACGAAAAAAACTTCACAAAAAAAGAAAAATATAATAAACCGACACTACGGACAAAGGATTTTTAGATAAAATGGCACTAGTAACAGTACAACGTTCACCAAGTGTCACTGGATCACCACAATGTTCTAATTCGGTAAGACCTTTAAATAAATTTTGATTTTTTTTCTTTTATTTTTGAATTTGTGCCACAAGCATCTTAAATGTCATGGCAAAAACAATACAAAAGAAAAGAAGTAATATTAAAGATTCATTTGTAAATTGGTTTAAAAAAAATGAGAGTTTACATTAGCAGGTTTCGCTTTCAGATTAAATGAAAAAGATATCATAATTTCATTTATAAAAAGGGTGTTCCTATTATTCATATTTTCTTAGACAAACAATTGAAACTAAAAAAAGTCAGTCCATACGTTGTTGTTTAATCGTTTTGGTATGATTTTCTTTATTGTATGTGCACAAATAAGGCAAAAAGTGCGAGTTGCGCAAATACCCATAAAAAATTACTCATTTCTTGCATTTCTTTTATGTGTTATGGCTGTATTTTAGTTTTTGTTTTGCTTTTGTTGGAATTATTATTATTTTATTTGACGGTCTAGCAAATAAAGAATTAAAAAAAGACTTGAAATACTTATTATCATCGTTGTAATATTACAAAATTATGGATGTTAATTTAAAGTACTTAACTTAATTTGTTTAAGTTTTTTCTTTAAAAAGTTTTAAGTTGTACATACATACATACATATGTTCATACATAGGTAATATTAACATTAGCTGTGTAATAAAATTAAACATTAATATGTGTAATATTTTTGTCATTTCCTGTTGCCAGGTATTGTGTTTCCTTGAACTACAGTAAAAATAATATTTGTTATAAATACCTATGTACTTGTTTCATCTTGCTTACATATCTACATATTAACAAGGGGTTATTACAAATATTATGCTAATAAAATAGGTATTACACCAATTTTTAGAATATGGTATCATAATATTAATTGGTAGAGGTCAAAATATTTACATATAGGTTTTGTATTGAATAAAATACAATTAAAATTACAATCTATATACCTAGTACATATATAAAAATAAGTTGTCCTATGTTCGTCATTTTATAACTCGAGAACCACTCAACCGATTTTCAAACGAGTACTTGCGTTGGAAAGGTTCACTGATGGTTTTAAACTTCCGATAGGGGGCGCTGTTATGATATTTAAATTTTTTTTTGTTCAACAAAATTCTCCAGTATTTCATTTTTTATTTTTATTTAGAAAATCCCGATCAGCGTCGGGACCAAACAGATAGTAATTTAAACATATAAAAATATACCTTCACATTAATCATTTAATGTTTTAGGATTAGTGCCTCCACATCCACTATAAACTATAAATAAACAAACAGAATAAAAAATATCCTATTTGCAAAGGTTCAAGCAGTAGCATAAGGGTTAAAAGATGCGTTATTATACAAATTATAAAGTAGGTATCTTTTATGTATTATTGTTTTAATTTATATAAAAATACAAGCGTTTACCTGTGGCTTGTTTCGAGTGTAACCTATTAAAAATTTACAAACATTCTATGTAGTTATCTACATCTAAGTACATATTTTATGTTAAAATATTTTACATATATAAATATTTCAATAAACACCATTATAGGAATTATAATTTTAAACCAACACTTACATATGTAGTTGCTGAAGAGTTTTAAGCCCTCGATACTCTTGAGCAACCGACGTTCAACTTTACATATGAAGAGTAAGGGGATCTCTAAATATGTATGTACATACATATATTCCAGCCACTTGACCTTATGTAATCTGTATACCAAATTCATCAAAAACAGAAAATATACCAAATAACCTTTTTTTGTTTTTTTTTTAATCTGGACCATATTATATTTATTTATATAAGTATATATTTATTTACTTATTCTTTTATTTACGTAATATTAAGCTATTTAGGCCAAAAACCCATATGACAAGTAAATTATGCTTCAGCTACTTACATATGTATATGTATATATACCTACATATATATTATATTAATTAATCAATAATTATAATTCATAATTAAAACTAACAAAATGAAAATTAAAAATAATATACATACATACATATGTACATAAAAAAATTACAAATTTTATCATGTTTTTACCAAAAGTAGCAAATTTATTTCTTCAAAAGTAACCCAATGTGTATACTTAGGCCCATTTTCATAACTTTCTGATAATTAAATGTAGACTTTAACCGGCCTTATAAAAAGTGTTCCGTTATTAAAACTTTACTTTAGCCTAAAGTAAGCGATAAAGTAAATTAAGGTTTATCCTTCCTGGTAGGTTAAAGTCAAGTTGTAATAACGGAAAACTTTTTATACGGCTGATAAAATCCTACCTTTAGCTAACGGTAAGTTGTGAAAACGGGCCTTAATGTATCAAAAATAGATAATGCACCAACAATTTTAAATTTGTATCTGGGTCATACCTATTTCTATAAACAAAATTAAAGATAACAAAATTACATAGATATAATTTTAAAGCGCTCGATACTCTTCAGTAACCGACATTTAACTGCTCATACGAAAAGCAAGGGGTGTATGCAATCTATATACCAGAAAAGCACAAGCTTATCCTCATTTTAGGCCACCAGAAACTACCTGGTTTGTAAATTTAGGCTTTAATCTGTATGCATATCAAATTTATCGAAAAGAGAAAAAGTACCAATTTTATCCCGTTTCTTATCCTTGAAAAATTTATATTTTTTTTCTTTTAAAGGTACCATATATTTTAATCCTGACATTATGCAATCTGCATACCAAATTTAGTTAAAAGAGAAAAAGAAATAAAGAACAAATTTTTCCCCGATTTTACTCATATTTGAAACTATGTTTTACGATTTTCGTAATAATTGTTTCGAATAAACGGACGTTTTTATACTTTATTGAAAACAAAAACTCACTTTCTTAAAAGCCACTCTCTGTTACGAACAGAAAGTTGTCATCAAATTTCCCATTTTTTTTTTCAAAATACAACCTCTGTCATCGTTTCGACTGATTTCGAAAATCGTAATACACAGTACTAATTGTTCGAACTCGTTTATACGCAGTAACCCCCCAGATCATATACAATCGATAAAAAGTCGTAATTTTACTTACAAAAACTTTTAAAAATTATTTCAGGCTTACAAAAGATTTCTAATACGATTTTTTATAAATATTTGTTGATTGGCGCCCTATGCTCCAATGGGAGTTAGAGGAACACATATATATATATATACCATGGTAGAATAAGTACAAAGTATAGTCATTAGAAATTTTGTTCTCAATTTCAAAACCCGTATAACGTCAAATAAAAGAAAATGTGGAAAAATTTAAAACAAGCGTCAAAAATCAAATGCATAAATTTGGCATTACATGGGTAAATAATGAAAATTCTCCCTAATGAGCATACCTGGTACTTATTATACTATGGATCAAAATACATATTTTTAAGTCTAAAATATTGTTATGATTTATGAATAACAAGTAATTCGCTCCGCTTTGGATCTATTTCAAAAGAATTGTATCTAAGATTATTACGAATTTTCACTATTTTTTTCCACCTTTTTCATGAAAAGAACATAAAAAAGTGAGAGAAAATAGAATATAATGAGCAAATTAAAGTTTTGTTTTCCACTAACTTCTATATCTTCTATTATGTTAGGAGTGTGGCTGCTAGGACTTTACGGACGGTTACAAGATGGACAATGGCACTGGTACCGGTGTTTACATTGCTGATACTGACGTGAAGAGTTGATTCCGACTCTTTATAGAAGTAAACTTCTTATAGAAGTAATTACTATGCTTATCATCGGCATTTGCGTATTTTCGAAATTAAGAAATAAATAGTTAGGGTCGAAAAGGCAATAATAAAAATATGAATTATTGATTTGCAGATAATGTGGCGTCTAAAAATCAAACAACGATTAATTATACCGCATCTTAATTATAAGTATTAATTGTATACTCCTTTAAAAATATTTATTTATAATATTAACTAAAATATTTTTTACACAATGTGGTTGATAAGGGAAGTTTTTAGATCTTTAGCAAGTGTTAAATTATTAATATGTAGACACGTATTATATGGTTCCCTGAAGGGAATGCGTCATAGCTAGAGTTAAAAAACTATGCACTAGGCATGTTCTAAAAATCACTTTTTGTGAAAGCGATTTGAAATCACAAGAAAGGTGTCTTGGGCAAAAATCTGTTCTCATTTTTGTTATTTTAAACCGGTCAGCTAAGTTCCCGCCGATTTAAAATTACTTGCTTATTTTTTCCATAATTTTTAATCAAGTTAAAACTTTTGTGGTTTTCGAAACAACCATAAATTAGTTATTATTAATTTAAAATCTTGTGAGTTTCAGAACATGCCTAATAGTACGATAAGTTATATACATATTCATATAAAAGACTAAATTTATACTTTTAGGAAAGAAAATAAAAAAGTTCAGCCTTATTGTTGTTGTCGTTGTCGTAAACGACTGTGTCTTTTTTTATAGAAGATTCAAGAACGCAGGTTGTGCCTTACTTTAATCTATTACAAAAACGACACAGTCGTATACGACATCGAAAATTACAATAAGTCTGAATATTTATCTGAGGCTTATTTATTATGCGCTTTAAAGATTTATAAATAATTTGCAAAAACATGTAAAGGTTAATAACTTTTATAGACATTAAATATAAATAAAATTTAAACCTCTCCCGTTTTTTTCAAAATTCTCTCAACAATTTTATTTGTTATTATTATTATTATTTTTTTTTTTTTTGTAATTTCTATCTTTTCCTTACTCACTCATGATTGTCAAAATTTTGTTGACCTTGCCTCCACTTATTGTATGTCTTTTAATATTTTATATTGTATGTAAGTAAGTATGTATGTATATGTTCTGTGACTTTGCCATGGATATTTTCTAAACATTTGCGTATTAGTTTTTATAATTTTTTGCGTTTTTTTTTTCTAAAAAATTTTGTTTCTAATAAATTCATCATATTCATATTAAATTTGTTGATATTGATAAGATTTCAATGTTTTCATTTGAAATTTGTTTTATATGTATTTGTTTTTACTGTAGAGTTTTGTTGATATCGTTAAGTTCAACAATACAATTCCTTTGATTTGTCTTTATTTGTATAATAATTTGTAGCAATTAATGACCATCATTGTTTTATTTTTTTATTTGTTTTCAGTCCAGATTTTTTCTCTAAATCATATTTTTCATTTGACATTTCTATTTGTAATCTAATATATCAAAACAGTGTCAGTGGGTGATGATGACGATGGTGATTCACAAATATTTACTCCCCTTATTCAGTTTGTTATTATTATTATTGTTGTTGCTGGTTTTATTATGGCTTTGTTTCATCAATATTTGTATTTCATTTTGTATTTGCTAGACTATATCTCATTATACTCAACATCATCATTGATGGTGTGGCATATTTATTCCGTGTTTAATTTTATTTTTATGTAATTGCAGCTTTTGTGTATAGAAAGTAAACATTTATTTAATTCCCTTGATTATTATCAATATTAATTCTAAGTTGTCAGATTCGTGTGTGTACGAATATTAAAGAGATATGTATGTAGTTTGTTTAATTATTTTTTATTGTTTTTTTTTTTGCTAAACTCATAACTTAATATTATTTAAGATAACATAACCAATTTTTTATCACACGTGTATCCTTCAAAACATAAAATAAAACAAGTAAGGCCGCTAAACGTTGCGACTTATTGTACAATTTGATCAAGTTGTACAACCAATTGTTACGTTAGAGGCGTAGTTGACCAACGGTTGGTCTTCGGTTGAATAAAAAATAAAAAAAATTGATTTTCGTTCAACTGAGTATCATTTAGCTATCAAATTATTACTTATGATGACGATTTTTCTTTCGTTTTTAATTTTCATTCTGACGTTTTGTAAGCAACATTATGAGCAGTAAATAATGTGTGTGAAAAAGAAGGAAAAAAATACCAATACGCAATTTTATTGAAGAATATAATACCATTCCGAAATTTGGTGTATTAAAAGTGATACATACAAATATACAAATATTCGACAAAGATGTAATAAAGTTATCGAAACTCATGTGGACTCTATAAAAATAAATTCTTAATTAAGTTTGATGAAAAGTTAAAGAATTGTAGCTTGTGCAGCGAACGATTAACTGGTTTATTCAACTCAATTCTACGACTAGCTGGAACGTGTAGGGGCCGCATAATATACTATTTACGATGGTACGATAAAAACAGAAAACAGAATATAAAGCCGTTCTCCAGATATACAAAACTTTATAAAACCTTTGTATGGGAAGTATGACGCCCACTTTACCAACATGGCCCACATTTTGTCGGCCAGATATAGAGAAAAATTTAACGTAGCATATAAGCCAACAAAGGCCCCACCATTTTTGGAGTCTTCGAAAAACAAGAAGCAGGAACAATTTTAAAAATATTTTAAATTCTGAAATACCGTTAAAAATTATTCAGGTTGTATATGTGGTTGTTGTTTTTGCACTTTTGTTTTCGCAAGGATTCAACTTGTGATGTAATCAATCTTATAATTTTTAAAAGAACCATGCAACCAAGAGCAAATGTTGGAGAGCCAAGCCATAAACAGTATTTTAATCGTTTTCATAAAATCTTATGCTCTTTAAATTCTGGATTTTTTTACAGAAATATTTGTTATTTAAATATTTGATGAAAATCAATCGGTTTCCAAATGATCGTTTTTAAAAGGGTTGATAAATTCCAAGCGATTTTAAAATCTATTTCTGAATTATAGCCTTAATTTTTTTGTTCAAAATAAAGAACAATTGACTTAGGAGGTCCATAACATAACGCAACAATTCCACTTTCTCGGACAATTCTCGATGTGATGAACACATTCTCCAGGGCTCTTATGGCCGCCTTGCTATCGGTAATAATGTGAATACCCCTTCCAGATATTTCACCGTACCGGATGCGTCTCGCGGCTGTGGCCATTATCTCGGCCTGAATGACACTGCAGTGGTCCGGCAGCCTTATAGGAATGCTCCAGTTTAGCTGCTCGGAGTATATGCCAGAACCGACACCATACAGTGTTTTAGACCCGTCTGAGAATATTCGAATCGCATTCGCGGGAATTTGTAGGTCATCATAGTGGACCACGTAATCAAAAATTCTTACCCTGAAGCCAGGATCAAAGATTGGCTAGTGTGTGACATAATACTAGCATGCCCGAAATTGTAATCCCTCCATGCTCCAGTGGCCCTTAGTCTTACCGCCGCGTACGCAGCTAGCCTTTCCGCCAAAATGTCTGGTGGTAACCAGTTTAAAATCGTAAACAATGCCTTAGAGGGCATTGTTATAATGGCACCTGTTACCGTTATCGCCACCATTCTCATTGTACGTTCAACCCTAGTTTGATGACTCCTCACCTTGAGCGCCGGCCACCAAACAGCTGCCCCGTAGAATAGAATGGGTTTAATGACACACTCGTATAGCCAGTATACATTTCTCGGGTTAATTCCCCAGTTAAGGCCAATGGCCCTTTTGCAGCAATATAATTCAGTTGCCGCCTTAGTAGTCCTAGAAATGGTGTTCATCTTCCAGTTCAGTGTGCTGTCCCAAGATACTTGGCGCTGTCAGACAGTTCCAGTGAGATCCCCTTTATCCTCGGGGTTTCAAATTTGGGAATTTTGTGTCTCCTTGTGAAAAGCACCAGTTCCGTTTTGGCAGGATTTACATCCAGTCCTCATCCCTGACACAATTTTGTTGGGACGTCCAATGCGGACTCCATAAGTTCAGACAATAGTCCGGGATCTTTACCTATAGCCACAACTGCAACGTCATCCGCATACGCGATCATCCTTCAGCTCATCCTTTCCATGGCCCTGAGGAGGGTATTTATATTCAGATTCCAAAGTAAAGGTGACAGTACACCACCTTGCGGGGTGCCCCTAGTCGAAACCTGGGAAATGCCGCCTAAGTTGGATTCGATACGCCTGAAGTGCAAGATACTGCTGACCAATTGAATGATTCTTGTAGTTCCTTGTAGTGCAGGGATCTCTCTCTATGTGGCCCACCAATGAGTGATGCGCATTTTCAGTGGACCTTCCCCTCGTGTAGGCGTGCTGAGCCAGTGACAAGGAGTTATGTCCCAACGATGATCTAATGTAAATATCCAATATCCTCTCTAGTGTTTTCAGCAGGGCTGTGGAGTCGGAGTTGAGGTTTTTGTGCCGGAGTCAGATTTGTAGTATTTAAAAAAAAAATTCCAAAATCAAAATTATCTTCTTAAAACATTTAAAATTTAAATAAATACTGCTCTTATATGCTGTTTTCAAATGACAGGCGATGGACTGAGTGCTTTTCTTATAAATTTTACTACATAATCAATCGCCTGTCATTTCGAAACAGCACATTAATGTTTGCGTACGTTAATTTCTTCTCAAAAACTCTAATTTTTAGAAGGCCGTACGGTAATGAAAAATAAAAGTTAACATCACTGAGTCTCATATACATTCAGCATCAAGATTATAGTAGGAGTCGGAGTCGCACTTAAAAAATTTCAGCGTTTGGAGTCGGAGTTAGTACTTTTTTCGGACGACTCCACAGCCCTGGTTTTCAGTAGAAAGGAAAATAGACTAATTGGTCTAAAGTCTTAAGCCATAGTGTGAGATGTCTTCTCTCCCTTGGGGATGAAGACGATCTTATATGTTGTCCAAGTTGATGTCACATGTGAGAGACTCAGGCAGGCCCTTAATATTGCCAAGAGCCATGATATCAATATTCCCAGGTTATTCTGGAGATTCGCTGGGAGAATGCCATCCGGGCCTGGAGATTTAAAGGGATGGAAGCTTTTGACCGCCCATTCCACAGGATGGCGAGTTATCGAAATATTAGACATATCCCGAGCGCCACTAAATGTTTCCTCCCTAGGCACATCATCAGTGCAACCTGGGAAGTGTGTATTCATCAGGACCTCAAGGGTGTCCTGACTGTTTGTGGTCCAGGATCCTTCTATCCTCGGTATATATGATGGAATAGCTGGTTTTCCACGTCGCTGCAATATTTCCTCCATGACTGTCTCTTAGCCTTCCTGAAAGGATTTTTGAATCCATTCAATGAGGACTTGTAATTGTCCCAAACACCATTACGTTTTGCCTTATTAAAGAGTTTCCTGCTTTCTTTGCGTTTTTCAGCAATTTCCGCATTTCACCATATGGGGTTAGCTTTGCCCTTCCTGTCGATTCTTTTACAGGATTCATTTGTTGCCTCAATTAAGACACCCGTCAATTACTCCACTACGGAGTCGAGCATGGACACACTGTCCATGAGAGCCGGGCACATAGGCAGCTTATTCCCGAGTACACTCGCATAGACAGACCAGTTGGTCTTTCCCCTGTTCGTGTAGGGTTTAACTGAATCAACTCTTAAGGAAAAATTAAAATCAATGTACATGTGATCAGAGAAGGAACAGTCCTTTGACACGTTCCAATCGCTTATCATATTCGAGAACTTATCACTAATACGCTGTTAGTTTGTTAGTCACAATAAAGGTGGGCTCACTACCCCTATTAACTAGTGTTAGTTCATTTACTACTATGAAGTCCAAAAGCGACTCACCGCGTGGGTTGACATCCGAGCTTTCCGAGAATATGATGTGCATTAGCATCAGCACATATTATTAGGGGGATGTTTCGCATGCTAGCATACGACATCGCCTTCCAGGTTGTGGAGTTATTGACTGACGTCACTACCGCCAGCATGACTCTAAACGTCTTTGCACTTAAGCCTCGCGAGGGTTCTTTGAATAATAAAAAATAGGGAATAATGTGCCCTGTATGTGTTTAAAGAATCACTTTATTGAAGTTAAAATTATAAACTCATATTAGTAAAAGATTCGCCAAAATATATTACAGTTCTGGCATGGTTGATATTTATTTTATTTATTTATTTATTTCATTAAATGGAATATAAAAAGCCACTCATGGCCAATTAAAATAACGGGTCCGCCATCTAACGTTTTTTTCAACTAGTGCTTATTTCGTGAATGGTAACACTTAGCTCATGTCTGCTTTGACAGATAATTAGTTTTATCCTTCCGCTGAACGAATATGGTTGTGTATACGCTTGAACAGCGCTGGGAAGTGGGCCTGCGATCGACTTACAGAAAATGCCGATTTTGCCAAAAAAAATCATCTTTTCAGATGAAGCTCACTTTGATCTTGGCGGATATGTAAACAAGCAAAATTGTCGCATTTGGGGCACAGAAAATCCGCATGGATACATTGAAAAGCCGTTGCACCCAAAACTAGTCACTGTTTGGTGCGGATTTTGGTCCAGAGGCATAATTGGGCCATTTTTCTTCGAAAATGAGCAAGGAGTGGCCGTTACAATCAATGGCGATCGTTATCGGGTCATGTTCAACGAATTTTTGTTCACAAAAATTGAAGAGGAGGATATTGGCAACATTTGGTTTCAACAGGACGGCGCTGCGTGCCACACAGCCGAAGCTACACTCGATGTTTTGCAATTGACGCTTTAAAGGACAATATTCGTGAAGCCATTGGTGAAATACAGCTCCACACAATCGATAATGTGCTTAAAAATTGGACCGATCGTGTAGGCTACTGCATGGCCAGCCGAGGAAGCCATTTGAATGAAATTATTTTCCATTATTAACCGGAAGGATTGTACTTTCAAATAAAAAAAGAAATTTGAGAAAATATTCAGTAGTTTATTTTATAGCATTTTCAAAAAAAAGTTATTTAGCGGACTCTTTATATATTACAAAGCAGTTTGCCTGAATACAGTTATAAAATATTTAATAATACAAAAATTATTTAAATTAATCCTCAAACCGGTTTAGTTTTTTCGGTTCCCCAACCGATAAAAAAAGAAAAACACAGAAAACAAAAGATCCCAGCAGTGTACAAACATTACTAAAACAAAAAATTAGGGAACAAGTTTTATTATACATTTGTAAATACATATTAAATACACAAGTAAAAAAAAGCCAGAAGTAATTTAAATTGTTTCTCAAAAATTTGTATATGTATACAGGGGTGTCATGGAAATCGAAAACGTAAAACGAAAGAATTTTAAGAATCGTTTTTCAAAAAGGTTTCTGTAATAACAAAAATTTTATGACATTTATTATACAAATAATGCTCTATTAAACAGATTTCCATGACACCCCTGATAGTTTACTTTTTTATATTTTGGTGTAAAGCTCTACATTAAGTAACAAAAGGGATAACGGTTGAACAACGTGGTCTTAAAATACAACCTTATTTGCATTCTGGCGTTACATTAAAAAAAGTAGACTTTTCGCTGAAAATGCCCATATTTACCTTAAAACGAGCAAAGATTTTTAAATTTGTAAGCTTGAAAAATAAATCTATACAAGTCCAAAGTTTACTAAAAAAGGTTTAATACAAAATGTCTTGATCAATTCGCAGTCTTATTCAGTTTTTTAATGCAAGTCAAAATCCACTTCCTTTTTTTTAACGTCACGCCAGCGCATTTTTTGCTTATATCTGCAAATCCTTAGCTTCGATTGCTGTAAATTTTCTGAATATAGGGCTACTTCATTACTTTGTATATATATTAAAACCCTTTTACAAACTTGACTTCTTCATTTAATTATTTTACATTTTGTGGTACAAATATCACGACACGTCAAAATGGAAATGCCCATATATAGACAAATGATTTTTATTAAATTAAATGAGTGAAATTAAAGCTAATTACAAAGTATTCTATTAAGTTTGAGGCGGAATGCATTGTTAGAATGCGAAAATATTCTAAGTTCCAGAGGCAACCAGTTCCAACTACGCGCAGTTCTTACTATAAACGCATGTTCATAGAATCCATTATTAATTCTCGGAATCAAAACCTGAGGGTTCCTAGTAGTACGATAAAAGCTAAATTTAGAGCAGAGTGGTGTAGGCAACCCAGTTTTAATAACCCTGCAAAAAAATATCAAATTTCGACGTTGTATCAAATTATGGAAGGAACAGCCAAGGAAAAGTTTAACATACTCAGAAATATGATCACGTACTCGAATATTATAAACAAATCTAACGATTACATAGGAAAATGTACCCGTAAAAACCTCAAGACCATATAGTATATTCGAAATTCAAAGAGAATGGGCAAGACGACATCTTATACGAAAAGGCAAGTAGGTGTTTGTTGAGTACAGTTTACGTAATATTCCAGAAATTTTACAACAGAGGGGGTCAATATGGTTCTTAAAAGTTAGACGGTTGACAATATACATAGATACCTAAACATTTAAGTTTATCAATAAATACAACTGAAGAACCAGATATAGAAATGCGTAGGTTGCGAAAATATAAATCACCATAACCAAATACTAGGGCTTTCGTTTTAGTAGTATTAACAACCAAAGAATTCGCAGATGACCCTGATGGAAAGCGATCAAGGTAATATTTAATGTTACAGCTAAAAGTGTCAACATCATTCTTGTTACCATTAAACAGGAGCATTATATAATCAGCAAATAACAATGACCTGCAGCATTCAGAATTTTAGTAGAGATGAAGAAAAATTACCCGATTTAAAAAAAATTGCACCTGGCCCCTGTTTCTCAAAACTACAAGTTACAAATGTACAAGTAAACTAGATTTTAAACAAAAATTGTAAAATCATTGCTTTTTTTAATGTCTTTTACTTGTAGTTTTGAGGAACAGGGCCCTGGTCGGTCACACTTATAAGTATGCAAACAGAATAAAATTCTTAATGAATTCAGTTTTATTTGTAGCCTGTAGATGAAGATGCAGTGTTCACTTGGGCAGCACAAATGATCCTTTGGGTCGCGGTGCTTATAGCCTTTACATAATAAAATAATAATGTAAATACAAAAATGTTCAGTACTAGAGGTGCGAAATTGATCATTTCAAATTCAGTCATCGGATCGGAAGGTATTCGAACTCGCGCTCGTATACACTAGAATGTAAATATTTTTCATATTTTCGCAATTTACGTAATTTTTTCAATTGTAGATTTTTTTTCATTAGTTTTTTTTTTAAGTTTATAATTATGTATACTAAATAAAATTATACTTTATTATATTTCAACCTTAAATTTTTTTTATTTAAAACATACAAAATAATTTATATTTTTTAGGACAGTGAAGCTGACGAAGATGAGGGCAGCAAAACTGAAAAAAGCGAATGTTTCTTTGCTGGCAAAGGTACCGCATTAGTATTAGCGCTCAAAGATATTCCACAGCATGCTGAACGTCGATTGAGCACTGATTCAATAAGATCAACAAATAGCACACAAAGTAACAATTCCGATATACAACAACATTTGCAATCCATGTTTTATTTGATAAGACATGAGGAAACATTAAAAATGGTAAAATAATATTTATTTAAAATAATAGTTATTTATGTTACAATTCCTTATATTACTTCCACTTAAAGGCTGTTAAACTGGAAGCACAACGTGCTAATCGCACACGTTATTTAGTAATTGCATCTCGTTGTTGTTATCGCCCTGCAACCACCGAAAGGCGTAGTAAAATAATACGTCATAATTCTGCTAGGATAGCCTCAACATCATCATCAACGACAACAATGTTGTCAGCATCGGGCGGGGCGCCAACAATAGGTACGGCTCGTCAGTTATCAGTAGATAGTAATAAACCATCATCGCAGCATTTACAACAGCTTCAACAGCAACTTCAACAAATCGATGGCAACTGGGTGGAATTGCGTGACAAGCGATACTCGTCAAATGCCTCTGCCTCGAATCGTCAAAGTCTTAAATGTGATGCATCGGATAAAACATGTGCTTCAGGTGATAGTAAAATTAACACCGCCACATTAACACAAACAACTGCCAACTCTTACACTACGGCTGGTTCCTCTACAACAAACTCAAATATGGCCAATAATGCCTCAAGTAGTCAGGATTGTGTGGGCGTAGAAGAATCTTGTCTGCTCGGCATTGATTGCAATGAACGCACAACAATTGGTTTGGTTGTGCCCATATTGGCTGATACCACCATACATCTTGATGGTGATGGGTAAGAATGTTTTTTTTTTTTAATAACAAAAGAAAAAATATTTTGTTTGTTTTTCTTCTACTTACAGCGGTTTCAGTGTGTCGGTTTATGGCAAGACTCATATTTTTAAGCCAGTTTCTGTACAAGCAATGTGGTAAGTATTAAAGTGAATAGAACGAAACTAAGGGCATTTGTTAAAAATAATATATTTCTTTAGGTCCGCATTGCAAACTCTACATAAAGTATCTCAAAAGGCTCGTGAGAATAATTTCTATCCTGGTGGTCCCTCGCATGATTGGCTCTCGTATTATGAAAGTCGCATAGAATCAGAACAATCATGCCTTAATGAATGGAATGCCATGGATTCAATAGAGAGTCGAAGACCACCTTCGCCAGATGCCATACGTAATAAGTAAGTTTTTTTTAACCAATATCCCCAAGACATAATTGGCTATTCAAATTCTCTGTGGTTCGTCTTTTGAAAGTAAATAATGGACTGCAAGAAAATATAAATAATGTAATAAGAGTTTTTTTAATCTTTTAATTTTTGTTAACTGCCATATCTAAACAACTTTGATTATAGATATTTTTGGAAAAAGGTTCATATAAATCCATGGCGCCCACATGGGGTGCCATCCAAAATATCACTTCGACGTCATATATTTATATTAAGTGACTCAGGACAAAGACGAGCGCATATTTAAATACCCAAATATATACGATGGTTCATATTTTGACTCAAACCCGTTCCTTTAAAAATAAATATTAAATAAATCAATTGAAATGTAGCTACATAATATATATTATATCTTTAATACAAGTCACACACACAGAAAATCTTTAAAATACAATGCAGTAATGTTTGTTCTTAAGATGACACACTTTCGATCAGATGATTATTTCTGAATTTAGTAGGCCATATCTTTATAATTTTTTGTCGATAGCTAAAAATTACTACAATCGGAAAGGTGATTTTCTTAAGATAACAAAAATAACGACAACAACATCAATGTTTAATTCAATAGTATTTGAATAAATTTGACTCCTGGTTAGCCTAAATTATTAATAATTTACAGATTTTCCTCTCTTAGGTGGTAAGAGAAGGAGACATCTGTAAATGCAACGAATCTTTATATACTCAATGGAGTATTTTAAAGTCGTTGCAGGTGTAGCGAAATGGAAGATGTGACACGGATAAGTATTGGGTTATTGGGTTATTGGGTTCTGAGACAGATTACTCTTACCTTGGAGGGATTGATGCCTTTTGTGAGAGGGAAATACTAACTCAATTTCTTTACAATAAAATTTATTTATTTGGGGGTAGATTGCAATAAATAAAGCAAATTCAATTTAACAAAATTAATTTCAATTTTTTGGTTTAAATTAAATTTTAAGGTTTTAAGCAAGGCCCATTGAAAAGGTCTGTGCAAGAAGCCTGATGATCATTGTTTATGTTCTTTTTAGTTGTCGAAAGTTGTTTACATTTTGCTTACATGTGCATGTATACGTTTATGGTATGCCACACATACACGTTTTTTCCTTTTGCTTTGTTTATGTGGTAGTAAATTTTTGACAACTAAAAAGAATTGTATTTTGTTTTTGTACAAGTAAGCAGACCTGATAGATGGGCCTTGGTTTTAAGAAAATTCAACATTTTTTTATTTTTTCGAATTTATTCTATGAGCTAAATTTCAGGTTTGTATTTTATAAAGCTTTTTTGTAATAGTCCTATTCCTCTAATTTTTAGGAATGACTTTATACACTACCAGACTATTATATTGTATCTTCTTGTTACATTTTACCTTAGCTGTCCTTTGGATAGCAATGAAGTATATTGTATGAACATTCATTGCTATCCAAAGGACAGCTAAGGTAAAATGTAACAAGAAGATACAATATAATAGTCTGGTAGTGTATAAAGTCATTCCTAAAAATTAGAGGAATAGGACTATTACAAAAAAAGCTTTATAAAATACAAACCTGAAATTTAGCTCATAGAATAAATTCGAAAAAATAAAAAAATGTTGAATATAATAAATTAACCTATGAAAGGAAATAATTCCCAGTTTCTATGTTTTAAGAAAATTTAAAAGCATAATGTGAACTTATCTAGTTGAAAGTTAAATGCCAAGTGACATTTTTCTTTTTACAATTCGCCCATCTTGTTTCTTACTCTCCAAAGCCAGGCTTGACAGTCTGGTCTTGGAGAGTACTAAAGAGCGCACATAACTTTCTACCACAGTGGTCATTTCAATCATTTCAATTCATAATTTTATTTAATTCACAATGACTTATGAGAAATGATTCAAATGACCGTTACAATACAATTTCAAATTGTTTATCCAAATAGTGCAATAATTCATAATTAATTCAAATACAAAATATATAAATCCAATGTTCCAATAATATATTCAAATATAAAAAATACAAAAAAACCAATATTTTCCCATGAGTGTACAATGTAGATTGTACAGTATTTCGAAGGCTCTTTTCCAAAAAATGCCAATTGTGCGACACAAAAATGTACTGAGGTACTTAAATTACAGATATTAAAAACTATGAAAAGAATTACAAATAAAGAATTCCAACCGTCAAATCTAGAAAAATCTTAAGAGTTGCGTCAAACTCTTCTTTTTCAGCAACAAAAGTTAGGTCTCAGAGTTGGTTTCCAGGATAGTATCGCAAGAGTTAAAATACACATTGCAAACTGTGAATAATGCCGATGAACAGCGTACGGAAATAAAACCGATTACAATTTGATAGGCAGCATTTGACGTGCGACATTCAAGTAAGAGCTCCTTATAAAAATTGATTGAGGTTTAATTTAGAGGACCCAGATGGCTACAATTATAATTTTCACGATGCGAAAAAAGAGATTCAGAGATGGTGTAGATATGGTCTGGGGTTACAAAACCGATTACGGCACAATTAACTTGGACGTTCGTCTGCTTAATTGGCCACCATGTTTGCCCAACCTAAAAATTGGGCAATTGAAAAGGTTTGTGGTTGGCTTTTCCACAAGGTTTATAAAGTGGGAAAGACAATTCGACGATAAGGACTCCCGAAATAAGACTTCTTTGCATTACTATATAGTTCAATAAATAACCGTATATTTAAAGTTATTTTAAACAAAGAAGCTAGCACCCTCTAATAAAATATCTAAATAATAAATAAGTCTAAATTATAAAATAATGCATTTTTAACAAGGTTCGCAACCCGTACAACGTAGGACCTTTGCATAAAGACAGTTCTATATCTCGTACAGATTAATGACTGCGTTCTTGAGGAATATGCAAAAATAAATCTAGCAACAAGGCATTGTGGAGAAGTATATTTCAATGTTTTGTAAAAGTGATAAAGTAACCTAGTGTTAATAAAATTCTTAAAATTACAACCCAAAAAGTCATAAACATTTTCAGAAACATGCTCATGGATTCCCAAGCGGTAGACATATCGTATTATTCTATTAAAACATTTTTCTACCCTAGAAACATTTCCCAACGAAGTCCCTGAATAGACATCGAAGCCATAAGCTATAAGAGGCATCAGAATGGTATAACCTATTCGTTTTCTTATTTATAGAGGCAGATGACATGGAACGTTTTATACTTAACAATATTAAAGTTTGAGAAATAACTGCATTTATATGATGATTAAACGACAGTTTATCGTCTATATAAAGGGTCCGCCAAATTACTTTTTTTTGAATATTTTCTCAAATTTCTTTTTTTATTTGAAAGTACAATCCTTCCGGTTAAAAATGGAAAATAATTTCATTAAAATGGCTGCCTCGGCTGGCCATGCAGTAGCCTACACGATCGGTACAATTTTTAAGCACATTATCGATTGTATGCAGCTGTATTTTACCAATGGCTTCACGAATATTGTCCTTTAAAGCGTCAATTGTCTCTGGCTTGTCGGCGTAACACTTATCTTTGACGGCACCCCACAAATAATAGTCCAACGGTGTCAAATCGCAGCTCCGAGGTGCCAAACGACATCAACTCTGCGGCTGATAATGCGATCTTCAAAAACAGGGCGCAAAACATCGAGTGTAGCTTCGGCTGTGTGGCACTTAGCGCTGTCCTGTTGAAACCGAATGTTGCCAATATCCTCCTCTTCAATTTTTGTGAACAAAAATTCGTTCAACATGGCCCGATAACGATCGCCATTGACTGTAACGGCCACTTCTTGTCTATTTTCGTAGAAAAATGGCCCAATTATGCCTCTAGACTAAAATCCGCACCAAACAGAGACTCGTTTTGGGTGCAACGACTTTTCAATGTATGCGTGCGGGTTTTCTGTGCCCCAAATGCGACAATTTTGCTTGTTTACATATCCGCCAAGATCCAAATGAGCTTCATCTGAAAAGAGGATTTTTTGACAAAATCGGCATCTTCTGTAAGTCGATCGCAGGCCCACTTAACGAAGCGAAAACGCATATTTCCCAGCGTTGTTCAAGCGTATACACAACCATATTCGTTCAGCGGAAGGATGAAACTAATTATCTGTCAAACCGGAGCTAAGTGTTACCATTCACGAAATAAGCATTAGTTGAAAAAAAAATCGTTAGATGGCGGACCCGTTAAAAACCAATTGACTTAGTGTAGGAAACAAACTCAATTGGTATATCACCCAAGCATAAGTTATTGCTAAGAAACCATCGTCTTGTGCAACTTTAGATTAAAGTCAGTTCTTTCCTCAACGAGCTTAGAACATAAAATTTCATTTATTATTATTAACTGCACTGTTTTAATTGATTATTACAAAATGAATGTTTTGAAGTAGTTATTTTAACACCAATACCGATATTCGTTTCGGTTGTTGTTATTTTTGTAATCTTAGAGAATAATAAAATAAAATTAAATGTTATGATGATATTTTATTCATTTATACAAATTTTAGACCCACTGCTAAGGAGGAAACCGAAAGTGTGATTAAAATGAAATTAAAGGAAATCATGATGTCTGTGGATTTGGATGAGGTGACTTCGAAATATATACGCAGTCGTTTAGAGGAACATTTAGATATGGATTTGGGTGAATACAAATCGTTTATTGACGAGGAAATGTTAATGATATTAGGTCAAATGGATGCTCCCACCGAAATATTTGATCATGTTTATTTAGGCTCTGAATGGAATGCTAGTAATTTAGAAGAGTTACAAAAGAATGGGTAAGTAAAATTGTGCCCAAAATCTTATGAAGATAGATTTATTATCTTTATATAAATTTTAGTGTACGCCATATTTTAAATGTAACCCGCGAAATTGACAATTTTTTTCCGGGCATGTTCGACTATTTAAATGTACGTGTTTATGATGATGAAAAAACTAATTTACTCAAGCACTGGGACAACACATTTCGCTATATAACGCGGGCTAAATCCGAAGGTTCCAAAGTGTTGGTTCACTGTAAAATGGGCGTTAGTCGTTCGGCATCTGTCGTAATAGCGTATGCAATGAAAGCATACAATTGGGAATTTCAAAAGGCTCTGCAACATGTCAAACAAAGACGAAATTGTATTAAGCCGAATAAGAATTTTCTTAATCAATTGGAAACTTATCGGGGAATGTTAGATGCCATGAAAAATAAAGAAAAACTGCAGCGCAGTAAAAGTGAAACAAATTTGAAGAGCACAAAAGATGCACGACTGTTGCCAGGCAGTGAGCCCACGCCTCTGATACAGGCCCTAAATCAATCGAAATCAAAATCGGGCGGAGACAACAACGATGCTGAATCCGTGGCTAGTGCCGTCTCAATCGATGTGCCAGATGTGAGTACACTAGCTAGACCTACGGTACGTAGTGATCACAAACATAGGCGTTTTGTTAGAAGATCTAGTAGCACTTCGCCCCGCACCATACAATCACCATTGGCCACCACAATTGTAATGAAGCAACAGTCACAAAGTTTAGAGAATCTAACACCCGACCGTAGCATAGCAGATGAACCAAAAAATATGCGTTTCCCCGGCAGTAATGGGGAAAACTATAGTGTAACACAAAATCAAGT
Source organism: Pollenia labialis (assembly GCA_949318255.1). Lineage (NCBI taxonomy): Eukaryota > Metazoa > Arthropoda > Insecta > Diptera > Polleniidae > Pollenia > Pollenia labialis. Next base: position 159,394,061 of record OX439139.1, on the reverse strand, counting down.
TTTGCATATACAGAAGCATACTCCTCCCTTAAACACATCAATGTTTTTAGCATCGCTGGCTCGAAGGGATGAACAAAAAATGCAAACGTCTCCCTCGGCGGCCACTTCAGTTCGTACAATAGTGTATGATTTAGAAAATCATCAAACACAAGATTCAACGCGTAAAGCGGTAGACGAGCGTAGGACATTGAATTTGGCATTTGAAAAAACCGCCGAGGAGGAAGAATTAGAGGCAGATGAAGTAGTCAAAAGTAAAGACGCCGACAGTTGTGGCAGTGTTAAAGTGAGTAGTCCGGTGTGGACTTCATCAGCAAAATTGATAACACAAACATCAAACATCAACTCCACAAATATAACGCCATTCAGTCGCGATGAATCCATACAGAAGCGTCAACATAATCGCAAGACTCAGTCATGGGCTGCTACTAGCGGTGGTATTATAATGGATGCTGCCTGCCGAGGTTCGAACAGCAGCATTGATTCGATCTCAACTCAGGCTTCAGCACCTACCTCTGTAGCCTCCTATGAAGGTGTAGTAAGAACACGTTCCCGCCAAAGAGAATTGCCTTCTCGACATGCCTCTTGGGGTTCTGGTGACACTCGTTGTGGCATGCCCATTCGCAACAGCTCCTGGGGAGCTTTTGACACCAACCGCAACAGTTGCCAGTATAATTTTAGCCAGCATTCAAATGCTAATGCCATTTTCGAAGGTCAAATTCATGAACTAAACACGAGTAATAAGACTGCTTCTCATTCTCAACAGCACCATCACTTCGGTACGGTAAAACGCACCAAACAGAAACTCGAAGAGTGCACGGTCCTTAAAAAACTCTGCCAAGAAAATGGCAGTGAATGCGAAAATACAAACATTGACTCTGTGGCAGCGACAGGAGGAGAAGAAAATGTAGAAAGTCATAACAGTCCCAAACGAGGCACTAATTTGTTTCGTTCAGCTTCGGCGGCATCCGGTACAAGAACGCGTTTTGCTCAAAGATGTAATAGTGAGGAAATCGTTCCTAGTGGATTACAAAAGGCACAATTAAGCACTGGCAGGCGTAGTGATGGAAATCGTCCAACAAATGCTGACATATTTTCAGCATCAGCGCCAGAACCCTACACTATGTCGGATATTGAGAATAAAAATACCTTAACGGGCGGTGGAAGTGATGAGGAGAATGTTGTGTTGAGGGCAACTGGACAACAAGTTTTATGTAGCGAAGATCAACGCATATCGGGTAATGTGCAAATTTTAAAGAAAAGTTTTGAAGCTAAAGCCGTCAATGTAGGAGCAGGCAGTGCAACTGCCCAAATTCAAATACAGACTACAAGTACAACAGCTAGCACTTGCAATAAACCAATAAAAGGTCATCAATCTCTGCCATCTTCGCCAGTAGCCCAACATGTAGATCATCAGACGACACAACAAACGGCTAAAGCATTTTTAGAACAAACAAATACTAACACAGCTCTTATGACTACATCGGCTTCATTGGCCTCAGAAAAAGATCGTAATGTTAAGGGTTTAGTTCACAAATATCAGACATCATCGTCATCAGCAACAACACTCACCACGACGGCGGCTGTAGCAAAAAATTCATGCAATCCTGCTATTCCCGTCTCAACATCCTCCACAAACACTATAACCACCATGGCGACGTTCAAACCCCGACCTAGATCATACTATGAACCACAAAGATCTTTATCAGGGAAACCACATGAATTTAGTGAAAGTCGACCACCACCCGCACCCCACAAGTCGTCGACAGCAAGTGTCTCTTCTTCCCATCATCACCATCACCACCCACATCATCATCATCACGTTACCGAGGGTATACTAACGCAACAACAGCAGCCACCCCAGCAGAGGCGCTTGCAGCAACATGGAAAAACTCATCCACTCGCTAGGCTAAGTTTACCAAAGCAGAGCTTTAATGCAGCCGCTTATAATACAATGTAATCATCATCTATATAAAAACAATACATTACATACATTAATACATATATTTATATATGTATGCATACAAGATATACAACAAAAATTCTAATCTAAATCAAAACTTTAAGAAAACAAACAAACAAAACTCCATACAACATATTCTTTACCATACATACAACAACATTTATTTACGATGCTACCACACCAGACAGCCACCACAACACAAATCATCACTAATTTATCATAATTATTACTACCACTTATATTAAAAAACATACTTATATATTGCAACCACCCACAATCCCTCCACATATTGCATATGCATCTTTATTGTCATCTTCATGAATGATCATCCAACATTCTTTTATAAATATTTTGTGTTTTACCACCCAACACCCTCTCAATTATTCATAGAAAACAACAACCGTTATGTGGTATTTTTACATTGTCGTCTCGGTTATGACCTCTCTCTCATTTTTTGTTGAAACAGCAAACATAAAATCTCTAAAATTGTGTTTTTTTATTTTTTACTTGTGTCTCATTTATTATGCTTTAACTGCCTGTTTTTAGAAAATTAAAACAAGTGAGTGAGTAAGAAATTGTATTAAAAAGAACAATAAAAAAAGGAAAATTTGTTTCTGTTTTCAATATAATTTCTCACTCATATACATACATATTGTATTATTTTTTTTTTTTTTGTTTTTACGCTTTTTATTATTTTTTTTTAATTATACTTTTTGTATTTATTCAATTAATATATTATTTAATATTGTTGTTGTTGTTCTTAATATATGTTCAATCATTGTGATTTTTATTTTTAAATGCGGTTCTTAACTCAATTTTGTCTTAACAATTTTTTTTAATGTGCTGTTTTCACAACACAAGTGACTGAACGTGTAGTAAAATGTATATGGAAAACACTCAAAAAACTGAGTGCGTTTCATATAAATTTTACTACACGTTCAGTCACTTGTGTTGTGAAAACAGCACATAAATCTTTCGTTTTTAATTTTAATAGAAATTCTACACTTAAATAGAAGCTTTAAATAGAGATTTTTTATTTCTTTTACATACAAAAATCTAACATTTAAATATAAGCTAAGACTTAAGAAGACATATTATCGGGAAGATCGAGATAATGTTAAATTTCTTTAGGAACAACTGTTTAACTCTTGATAAGATGTTGAGTATTTTTAATGCAGGACTTGGTACTTCTTAAAAATTTCATGTTTTTAGGAGTAAAATTGGAGGTTTAAAAAAATTCATCTAACGTTAAACTGGTACGAATTTTTTATATCTTAAAACTCTTTAAAATTAACAAATTGCATTTTCCGGAATTGGAAAGAATTCAACAAATAACAGGTTGAAGAATGTGTGTAGTTGTTAAAAAATACATTTTTCAAAGTTTCTGTGGAATACCTAAACGAAAACGTATAAATTGGTTTTTCAAAAAAGTACTTTTTACAATTTAAATACGAATTTAAATATAAATTTAGTTGAACATCTATATACATATATTAGATTTTCAATTGTGATTTGCTTTTAGGTGAATGAAGTATTGTAAAAAATTTAAATGTATAAAGTGTCTTTATTCGTATTGTAGGCCGGGTCTTTACTTTATTCTTAAAATTTTAAAAAGATTACCTAATCTAAAGTTTAAAACAAAAAATATTTCCTTATACAAATTGGGCATGACAAATGTTTGCTTTTATAGTTGATTTTGAATACAAAATCGAGTCAACAGTTTTCCTTATTGGTTTAATTTAAATAACAAAAGAAATTGGGTATGCTGTTTTCGTAGTTGGATTCAAATTAAAGAGAGTATGTATTTGAAAATTACTTAAGCCTATAGTACACGGAATGTAAAAAGCCACATGTGCATGTGATTCTGACGTAATTTTGACGTCACTTCAAAGCCACAATAGCAAGTTCGTGTTGTGTGATGACGACAAAATTACGTCAGAACCACATGCGCATGTAGCTTTTTACATTCCTTGTACTATAGGCTTTAGCAATAAGCTAAAGTCTTTATTTGTAGATTTGAAAATATGAATCGAAATTTTCAAAGTTCCTAATTAAACAAAATTTTGAACAATTGTAAATTTTTTTAAAAAATACCAAAATTGAGTTACATTTTTTATTTAAATACAATTCAGTGTGTCTGGTAAATTTCTGTTCTTTAAATGTTAAATGTTAGTTTTACTTTTACGCCAAATTTCACTTAAAGGCAATAGAGTCTTTTCAGTCTACTGTTGTCGTACTGGCATTTTTCGTTACAAAAAAAAAAAAAATTTAAATTTTTTATTATAAAGTTGGATAAAAGCAACTTTTTACATTACACTGTCCCGGTTAAATAAAAAACCTTAAATTAAGCATTTCGTTTTCATTAACATTTTTTGCCGTAAGATAAAATTATTTTAAATATTTTTTAAAAAAACAACAAATATTCCAAATATTTTTTACAGATTTTTTCGCATGTTACGCTCTGTCAAGTATACTATTGATTACAACAACATCATATGCTATTACAACAACAACAATAACACCAAATAAGTTTTTAACTAAAATTCCTTTTTTACTGTAAACAAAAAAATTAAACATTTATAACTACCAAATATAACATTATTTAATATATACATACATATATACCTTATTATTACTACAACCACGCCCTTTACCACCCACTCAACACGTTATTTTATCTATACATAATTAATCCGCCTCTAACTCTATTTGTTTGTCGACAATAGTTTTCTTGTTTTTTTTTTTGTTTTTCTTACTGCCTGTTTAACGATTTCGAACGTCAACGTTCGCATAGAAAATTATATTAAAAACAAAATTCTAAAATTTGTTTTTGTTTTAAATGCAATTATCCATGCGAACGTTAACGTTCGAAATCGATGAACAGGCTGATAATCTTTAATCTATATTTTTTTAATATTAGGGTGTTCACGAAAGCCTGATTATCAGGTTATATGACTATTTTTTTATATAAGCAACAACAAAATCCATTTATTTATATTTTTATTTATATTTATTTTATTGCGGTTTATATAACTACATACATAACTGATAACCGGCCTTCCGTAAACAACCCAATTGTGTTATTAATAAAATAGATAGAAATTATTTTTTTATGTTTTTCCCCAATTTAAATTTTTTATTTAGTTTTGTTTTAAAAAATTATGTATTTTTATTTTTTGTCAAATATTTTTAAAAATTTGCAAAAAAAAAAAATATATTAACGACAATTTAAAAAAAAAATTGTGTTAAAAGGTAAATTTCGACTTTTAAATACTTTAAAAGGCCACACAAAGCATTTTTTTGCAATTCGCTTAACCTCAATTAAAAGAAATTTACGAAAAAGTTTTAAAATGTTAATAAAGCAAACTAAAAAGTTTTACTTTAAAGACCCCTTATATTTTTAAAAAAGTTTTAACAAGTTTACTTTAAAAAATGTTAAATTAAATGTAGATTTTATTCCTGAATACTAAAATTGGGAGGACAAAAATAGACATCTAAAAACACAAAAAACTACATGACCACAAAAAATAAAATATATTTTTATTTAAAGAATTGGAATAAATAACATTTTGTTATTATTTTCTTTTATGTTTTAATTCCTTATACAAAAATCGTAAAAAAGATTACACACATACATATAAAATAAACAATTACAACAATAACTTATAGTTTATTCGAATGCAAATGGAATCCACATCAACATAAACTACAACAAAACAAAAAGTACTCTATTTTAGCTCTAAATAATTTAAAAAAAAACATTTTTTGTGTAAATATTGTAAGATTATTTTTTTTTCTATTTTTATGTTTGTATGAATGAAACCAATGGTTTTTAAAAAATTAATAAATTATATAAAAATTAAAAGTTTTTAATTAAAGCAAATTCATTTTGATAGAAATTTAGTGTTTTTTTTCACAAACAACAACTTTTTAAACAGTACATAAGTGCATATTGAATGTATCTACCAAAGTACATATATATAATGTATGTATCTAAAAAAATTTGCTTGAAATTCGTCGTTAAATCTATCTCCTAGCCACATCTGCTGGAGACCTAGGAAAGTGGCACAGTACATGCTCAATCGTCCTAATAATCCTTGCATAACCTGCAGAAGTTCAGTATGGTATTGTCCCATTTACCCGTAAAAGCCCTAATAGAACAGTGACCCGTTAAAAACCCTAGCTTAATTAATTTAAAATAATTGTAATTAAGAAACTTTCAAATAATGTTTTCTCTATTCAAACGTTTTGCGAAGCAAACAATTCTTAAAGAAAACTAGTGGTTACGTGTAGGACGCCAAATATGTAATAGGAGTGAATATAGCTTTGGAATTTTTTAAAAACTTTGGTTTTAAAAAATTATAGGATTTTATGAGCAGTTTTTACAACACAAGTGATTGAACGTGTAGTAAAATTTTTACGGAAAACATTAAAAAAAACTAAGTTCGTTTCATATAAATTTTACTACACCTTCAGTCACTTGTGTTGTGAAAACAGCACATTAATTATTATTTGAGAAATTCTCCAAAATTTATTTTAAATGAGTTTTAATTTGTTGGTGGTTGAGCATGTCTTTATAGAAAATCAGTAGACTTTAAACATATTTTCGAAAAGTTGCAAACAAACCTTTTAGCCAGGATTATATATTTTAAATTATTTTGTTTCAGCATTATAAAAACGAATAGTAATATGAACATGATTCCGCCGGTATGTTGTTTTTTTTAAGCATGAAGGTATGCTAGAACTACTTAAGAGCTTTTCATTTATTTTTGGCAGCATATTTTAGTAAGGTGTTATTTGCAGTCTTTTTAGGAACTTCTTGGAACAGAGTCAAGTTTCACTTGGCGTATGTTTATGGCAAGCTTGCAAGTAATAATTTTAAGGTCCTTTCAGCGCCATTGTCTTTTAAATCAGTTCGAAATATAACCAGAGATGACATCTTTATAAATAAATATAATATAATATTTAGAATATTGTCTACTTGCTAATTACTTTTTGAGCTGTACATTTTTTTTGCAGTGTTTTGTATTGTTTTTGTAACAAGAACACACGCTTATATACGCGATTTGTATTTACATTGTTACATTTTGTTTTGACATTATTCATACAAAGTTTAAGTTTGCCCAATATTCAATTAGAAAAATACTTAAATTATGGGTACATTTATAACAAAAGTAAGGAAACGTACTTATATAAATTACACATTACTAATATTCCAGTTCCATTATAACCTCAGTCGCCCTCCAGATCGCTAGGATCTCAGCCTGTAAGAAACTGCACGCATCCGGAAGCCTGAATGACCTTTTCACATCAGTGTCGGCAATATAAATACCCGCACCAGTGCCAGTATCCACCTTGGATCTGTCCGTAAATACTGTCCACCCCTCAAACAGCCCATTGGATCCACCCCAATCGCCCCTATTCGGGAACTCTACTGGTGGTGTTACACCAAAGTCTATGCTCGTAATCCTATGATCCGAGATTCCCTCGAGAATACTACCCTTATCAAGCGACCCACTGTGTAAAGAAGACTCGTAGAGTCTGAATAAGTTCCTAGCAGCCACACTCTTCTCATACAGTTCAATGGGGGATATATATAATAGGATGTCCAACTCTGCCTGTAGATTACTTCTCCTTGCACCTGTGATCCCCAGAGACGCAATCCTTTGAGCCTTTTAGAGCATCTTCCTATAACTATTCACTATAAACGCATCCCATCAAACAGTGCATCCACAAGTAAGAATATGCCTAAACAACGATGTGTAAATCCTGCATGTGGAGTAGGCGTTGAGTTCTCCCTTTCATCCTCTCCTGAGTGTTCTTCCAAGACAGTTTACAGTCGAGGAAGTTACCCAAGTACTTAGCATTGTCAGATAAACTTAACTCAACGCCATCCAACACTGGCCCCCTAAAACCTTCTATCTTATACCTTCTGGTAAAAAGCACCAGTTCTGTCCTCGCAGGGTTTACAGCCAGCCCCCTATCCTTCACTCATGCCGAGAGTTCGCCCAACATCCCCTGCATAATTTAACTGATCGTGGACAAAAATGTTTCCCTGACCATCAGAACTATGTCATCCGCATAGGCAACGACTTTTCTACCCATGGAATCGAATGAACTGAGAATCCCGTTGACCACACGCTGCCACAATAGAGGCAACCTTCCTCCTTGTATCTTGATCCCCCAGGCTCGAGTTGGTTATCCTGCTGCTAAGCATGCAGATTATCCACTCCACAAGAAAGTCCTTAACTCCCAATTCCACCAGCGAATCCCGAATCGCCTCAATCATAATATTATTAAAGGCTCCCTCTATATCCAGAAACGCGGCGGGAGTATAATCTTTATGCCCCATGCCGTGCTGAATTTAAACCAACAACAACTGGTAGAGCACTCTCAACAAATTTACCCTTAAGGAAGGCATGTTGAGCGCTGCTTATGAGGTGGATATCAATATTACTCCTAAGATACAGATCAATCAGTCTCTCAACAACAAGAATGAAATAAACTAATAGGCCTGAAAACCCCTGGCTTCAGTGGCCTGCGTTACCAGCCTTCAGTATAGAAATTACCCTGACCTCTCCTAGGCAGACACCTCCTACTTAGGCATTTCCTAAATATATTCATATATATTCAAATATATTGGATTGCATGGAAAAATGCCGTCCGGCCCTTTATGGGTCGAAAGTATTGACCGCACACCCTAGCTTCTTTCTCCCTTGTGACTATTTCCTCGACGCAAGCAGAAGTATGACCCGATGCCAATGACATTTCGTCCCATTGGCTATCATCCATACATCCAGGAAAGTGCGCCTCCATAAGTAAGGTTAGGGTCTCAGAGCTTGACTCAGCCCATAAGTCGTTATTTCTTTGAATATACCCCATGACCCTTGGATCAAATAAATGGAATCTAGACAACTCGTTGACATTATCGATGGATTAACAGAAATGCCTCCATGATGGTTGCTTTGCCCTTTTTAGATCCGCCTTATACCTATTGAAATGCACCCTGTATGTGTTCCAATCAACCTGTTCTCCCGTGAGCTTGGCCCTATTAAGCAGTCTCCTAACCGTCGACCTTTGAACCTAAAGTTCCCTGATTCACCATTTGGGCTGCACCGGAAATTTTACCGGGTATTACAGCTCATAGCTCTCCATTAGCAGATGAGTGGACCTGTTCCTCGGGTTCCTTATCAGGTCAAAATTCAGTGTAATGGTTATACGACTATGGTCTGAAAAGTACAGTCCGTTGCCACCCTTCAGTCCACAGCAAGTTGCTCGTCTCGGTTTACCAATGTCAGATCTATTACTGCTTGCCTATCTTTATTTCTGAACGTTGGCGTGTTTCCCAACAGATAATTAGATTATTAGTCGTTATAAAATCAAACATTGTTGATGTCAGCGCTCTCCCATTGACTATGATGTGCATTGACATTGCAGCCCAATTCAATGAAAGCACCTCTCCTTCCTGCATATGCCAATTCCCGCACTTCTGTCCCAGGCGGATCTACTGCCTGGTACGGCTTATACACCGAAGCTAGTGTAAGCTACCTTTAGCTTCTCCATTTACGACGGTCAAGTCACCGCACCTGAAAGAATGAGATATGACAAAATTCAATTTATTCCTCCCTATTATACACGTTCTTATCTTGTCCTCTGCAGACGAGGCAAACAGTGTGTATCCCGTAATCTTCAATCCGTAAACGTTATTTTTATTAATCCAAGGCTCTTGGTTATTAGTTCGGCAGAAGCTGCTTCACCCGCTCGCGCTGTGGAAACCATACAGTTGCTACATTTGCCAATTGTGGTTCTTGAGAATTCTAAGGAGTTCTTGTTACCACAATTGACTATTTTTACTCCCTTCACCCAGTCGGCACCATTCAAGGATACATCCTCTTCTTTGCCACTGAATACGGCCAGTTCGGCAATGAGCCTACCCTCCACCAACTGCCATAGTTCGGCACTGATCCTCCCATCCGGATCATTCCGATCGATGACAGCCACCTGAGGGTGATTTTCGACTTCTTCACCCTCTTGTTCGATGAAGAAGGCGGATCATCCCCAGATCTGACCCTCTTAATGGTTTCCTTATTAGGACCATTAGAAGTTTCAGCCGGAGATGTACCGGGTCTCTTCAATGAGCTCGGTGGCTTCGGCATCTCTGGTTTGGAAGGCTTGTTAACACCCTTGCCTTTTCCCATATTGGTCTCCCTACGGAAGGCGCTAGGGGAATCAAATTGTGGATTACTAGCCTTCCTTCCCGTATCCGTTGCCTTAGCCACTTTGCGTACCACTTTGGTTATTGCCACTTTTCCCTTCGCAGCTTGTTTCGAAGACATGAGCGCCCTGGTTATAAGGGCAGCACCCCCTTCGCTTTATCCTCACGGTAGGTTGATGAAGCCACCCGCCCTACTCTTTCGAGCAGTGTCCAGGCTGAAGGTTGCATTGACCTGCTTTTTTCAGGGATAGGACCAACCCAACACGGCTCTAACAGCGCCGTAAATTCTTGACGACGCTTTCCTCGCTTTCCTCCTTTCCCTCGCAGTAAACTTGAAGGATCTCTCGTCGCCATTTTATCCAGATATGCCAGAGATTTCCTTGTCGCGTTCTGCGCCCTCTTCTCCTTCGTTCGGCTGGTGTTTTTAATACCACATGAAGGTGCGCTTGGCACCTCCTTTACGCCGCCCTGCCGAACAAGTTGTGGACAATCTTTCAAAATACTTTTAATATCGTAGTCCTCGACCCGGTTTCCCCACAGGAATCACTCGACTGTCTTAGAAGACCATCCACATATAAATCGGTCAGTACCTTTCGCTCCTGTTCCATAATACTATCATGAACAACATCCGAAAGGGTACTGCCAGATTCCCCGACCGTGAAGGCCGAATGACCCTGGTCGATCACCCCGTCCGTCGCGTCTTTTACTTGTTTATTGTTATTATCGGTTTTGCTATTTTCTTGTTTTGGTTTAATTTTTGTTCCCATAAGTTTGCACTTTCAAGCGGATTATTCACGCAGTGACGGCGTGTGTGGACTTGGCCACTAAAATACAACAGAGCTTTTCCCTGAAATCGGTATCGTAGAGTTCACTCGCATCTCGACAACATTTTTACCCACGCGAAGGAGATTTGAATTTAATTACAATATGTAATTAACAGTGCCAAGTCTGGGTTCTAATATTTCAATGCTAAGCTGACTGACTGATGACTGTATATGGTTATCCCCACCCAAGTAATGATTAGGCCTCTATAATTTAGTATTGACAAGTCAAACAGTTTATTATCTTTATTCTAGTCCCCTTACAAGGCGGTTTAAAAACATAAGGGACACACGAAAGTGAAAACAATAAATTTGTTTATTTTAGCTTGCTCCCTCCATAAATGTCCTTCCAGAACAGATGTCACACGTTAACGTTCGCATAGCAAAGTCGAAAATTTCCTTAAATATTTAAATTTTAAAAATGTCGAAAAAAACTGAAATAATCATTACAACGCGAAACGCCTAAAAAAAAGGAAAAAAAGACAAATCGATAAAAATTTAAATGTTCAAAATCACGACAAAACTATAAAAAAAACACGTAAGAGTGTTATATTCGGCTTTGCCGAATCTTATATAGCCATCACGATGGTGCAATAAAAACAGAAAGTTATAAAAATACCGTTTTTATATACATATAAATAAATACTCCAATATTGCCACATTTTGTCGGTATGTGTATTGATAACCATATACATATACATATAAATAGTAAGTATATAAATGTTTATGGGTTTGTATAAATGTTTGTTTAAAATAAAACAACAACAAAACAACAACCACAAGGGATTTTTTTGGAAAAATTAGAGACAGTCGTGGTTTTTTGGTTATATCTCAGCCATTTGTGGACCAATCTTGCTGAATTTCAATAGCAAGCGATGGTAGACTAAATGTGACATAAATGTAAAACAACCTAGCCGCTATCATGTCTGGTGTCTCCGGAAAACATATTTAAAACGTAAGACGGTCAGACGGACATCGTATGCAAGTGCAAGGTCGAAAAACTCAATACACTCACACTTTTTCACTTTCATTCACGCAATTTTTGTACTTTCAGCCAATCGGATGTTTCCTAGATTTTTCGTTGATAAAACGTATACACTACTAGCTGACCCGGTCCACGTTGCTGACCCTAAGCAAACATTAGTGTTGTATTACCACACGATTTAAATTGAGCATTTAACGAAATTTACGGCCTTTAAAATAAAAATCCATGGAATACCTATCATTAAGTTTTTTTTACAAAATATGTAACTTACATATGGTGTAGTAAGTTGGACCATGGCGATCATTTTAAAGAAAAAATCGACCGATTTGGTTCCCAAATTATGCGCTTAGTAGAAAAAGTGGGCGTGGTAATTTTTTCTTTCGATGAAAACGTAAAATGGATTAATACGAACAGTTAAAAGAAAAATTAGTCAAATCGATGGAGCAGTTTTTTGATTTTAGGTAAATCGAAAAAAGTGGTCGTTAAAGTGGGTGGGGGAAAATTTCCGCAAAAACCTAAGTTGGACCATGGCGATCATTTTAATGAAAAAATCGGTCAAGCCGTTCTCAATTTATGCGCTTAATAGAAAAAGTGGGCGTAAAAGTAGGCGTGGCAAATTTTTCTTTTCGTATAAATCTTAAAATGGATTAATACGAACATTTGAAAGAAAAATTTGTCAAATCGATGGAGCCGTTTTCTGGTTTTTTGTAATTCGAAAAAAGTGGGCGGGGCAAAATTTTATTTTCGTATAAATCTAAGTTGGACCATGGCGATCATTTTAAAGAAAAAATCGTCCAAGTTATATAGATGTCATTGGTGGTGCAATATGAAAATTGGATTTTGCCACGCCCCTCCGCCCGCAGACCGAAAATCAAAAATCAGACTTCACAAAGTCACCCGCCTGAATATTCTGAAGATTCCCTGAAAATCTTCATAGGGTTATACGTATACACTACTTGCAAGTAATTACTTGCATGTGGAAACGTAGGTTAAATCAAATCTGGAACAGCGACTTCTCCTGTGCTGCCAGGCATGTTATGACAATCGCAAAACGGTTAACATTTGCGATTCTGAAATAAAATCGCATAAAAAGTGTTCTGTAGTTCACAATCGAAAGGAGTTTGGAGACTTTAATTGGCGAAAGTATGCTCAAGGGATCTAAAAGAATGCAAGGAGAACGTACGAGTTTTAGAACACCATAAAATAAATCTGGAGTTTTGCGATTTCTAATCGTGCGATTGTCAGAACATAGCTAATAAGTATATTTGGATAAGCTGTTTATATATTAATTTGAAATGTAAATAAACATGAAATTGAAATTAAAAAAGTCTAGAAAAAGCTAAATGCATTATTGAAAAATAGCCGAAAAAGGGCTTAAAGCTATATGAAATACTAAACAAGAAAAAAAGCTTACACGTGTAGGGCCACATTTTTATTTTAATGTTTCATCGTCTATGGGCGCCATACTTTTCTTTAAACAACACCTCTGTCTTAAGTTCATTTTGGGAAAATTTAAACATGGCAATTCTGTTATACGTTGAAAAAAGTAGTGCCTATCAAAAATACCAATACTCTCCCCTAAATTAAAGATGAAATTTTTTTCAAAAGCAAATAATCTCAGCGAAAAAGTCATGTTCGACTTATTAAAAGGCAATTGTTAATCTATTGCCACTGATTAGTAATTAATTATTAAAAAGTCATAATCTTGAAAAATATGTTTAAATTTTGCAATATGAGAGTTAAAAATTTAACGTTCTCTTTGGCAGAGATAAAATTGACATTATTTAATTCATTTGTCAAAATTTTTTAAGGCACTTGGAAAATTTTCTTCTTAAATAGACAAAAATACAAAATTTAAAGAAAAAAATTGACTAATGCAAAAATTTAAATGGTGATAGTGGTATAGTTTGTAAAATAATCAAAATTTTATTAAAACAAGAAAATTATAAGAAAAAATATTAATGCTTGTAAACCCCCAATTGGGAGTGAGAGTTGTGTGTGTGAATTAGAAAAGTGACACAAGTAGAGGAACCAAAAGAAAATAAAATAGATTTTGCAATTTTTTCAGACTGGTTGATTTTTATTTCTTACTACTCGTGTATGGAACAAATTAGTAGTACGTGGCGTTTATAGAAAAATTTTGTTTTTCTTTTTAATTTCTTTATTTTCTTGATTTGTTTCTATAAAATTTGTGTCGTTTATTGAACAAGAAAAAAATTCGATATAACAAAACGAAAACCAAGAATTGTAATCTCAGAAATTTGGCAGAACAAAAAAAAATTGAAAATTTTTTTTAATGCCTTTTGTTGGTGAAGGAGAAAGTAAAGAAGATAATCAATCAACCAACTTAATAAACTCAACAGAATAAAATTCCAGTTAACCTAACGATATTAAGTAAAATTGTCCAAATAAAATATTTTACAAAATAAGAAACACTAATTTTTACGAAGTAAACACAACGTCAACACAAGAAGAGAGTAGAATAATTGAGTGCTGAGCTGGTGGTGTGATAATGACAGATGTTTCCGTAGCTACTAAAGTGACACCCGGCAACGACAACGAAAATGACAATGACCCGGAGATGAAAGGTTGGCTTCTTAAGTGGACCAATTACTTGAAGGGCTATCAAAAACGCTGGTTCGTATTATCCAAGGGTGTTCTCAGTTACTATCGCAATCAGGCAGAAATGAATCATACATGTCGTGGTACCATTTCTCTCCACGGTGCTCTCATACACACCGTTGACTCGTGCACGTTTGTTGTCTCAAACGGCGGCACTCAAACATTTCACATCAAAACTGCCAACGAGGTAGAACGTCAGTCATGGGTCACTGCTCTGGAGTTGGCCAAAGTCAAGGCCATACGGGCCATGGAAAGTGAAGAGGAAGAGGAGAAAGAAACTTATCAAGTGGTGCCCAGCCAAGAGATAACAACAGTTGTGCGCGATCTCACCGATCGCTTAGAGAGTCTACGCACCTGTTACGATTTGATTAATAAACACGGTGTTGCTCTTCAGGGTGCTCTCAACGAAATAAAATCAATAAATTTGGCTGCAAGCGATGAGGAGACTGTCAACAGTCGCATTAAAATTGTCAATGAACGCGCTACACTCTTTCGCATAACAGCAAAAGCAATGATTAATGCTTGTAATGATTATTTGCGTTCGGCCGAATCGCAGGGCCACAAGTGGTCGAAGGCCTTACAGCATGAACGCGAGGCTCGCCAGCGTCTGGAAGAGATCGTCGAACAATTGGCCAAGCAACACACCCAACTAGAGCAAGCCGCTAGTTTGGTGCAACACAATAATGTAGTTCCAAATCCACCGCCAGCTGTTCCCCAAATATGTGACGCAGATATGCAGCAGAATTGCAACTTTGCCTCCGATGACGAAACGGAATTTTTTGATGCCGAAGGTTCGGCCGTCAATAACGAAGAGGATTC
The DNA here is from genome assembly GCA_949318255.1 of Pollenia labialis. Classification (NCBI taxonomy): domain Eukaryota; kingdom Metazoa; phylum Arthropoda; class Insecta; order Diptera; family Polleniidae; genus Pollenia; species Pollenia labialis. The sequence goes on along the minus strand of OX439139.1, from coordinate 159,378,639 downwards.
ACCACAGAATGGATCAGATAGTGGTACATTTATATTAAAAATGCCTAATGCAGGCGCCAATAAGCAACAACAAACGGAAGCGTACAGCAGCAGCAGTTCATCCGAAGGTGATATTACAGCTTTACGCTCGTTACCGCAGCAGGTCTGCGTGTTGGAGGAGAGAAAGACAATGGATTCACCAGATATGGCTGCACCGGCTGGTGGCGGTCCACGCAAGGTTTCTACAGCAGGTAATAATACCTCTACAGGTGGTCAGGGCGATGGTTCCGCTACATCTAATCATCCTAATAATCCTCATAATCCAGGTGAGGGCTTTGGAGGCGCTGCTGGTAGCGGTTTTGGTGGTGACTATGGTGGCGGACGCGATCCCAATAGACCAGGCGGCAGTCCCAAAGCTCCTGAAGATGCCAGTTCATCAAAGGTAGTGCGTCAACGCCGTACCCGTGTCCCTGATAAACCCCATTATCCTCTTAATCTATGGTCTATAATGAAAAATTGTATTGGCAAAGAATTGTCCAAAATACCTATGCCCGTTAATTTCAACGAACCCTTGTCCATGTTGCAACGTCTTACCGAGGATTATGAGTACACGGATATTTTAGATGCTGCTGCCCGATGCACTGATGAATGTGAACAGTTAGCCTATTTGGCGGCGTTTACGGTAACAGCATATGCCACAACAGCAAATCGTACAGGAAAGCCGTTCAACCCCTTATTAGGTGAGACCTATGAATGCGATCGTATGGATGACTTAGGCTGGCGTGTTATTGCCGAACAAGTTTCACATCATCCACCTATGGCTGCCATCCATTGTGAGGGTCATAATTGGACTTGTTGGCAGGAATTCACCATGACTAGTAAATTTCGTGGAAAATATTTACAGGTTAGTTAATCTGCTTCTATTTGCAAATTCTTAGGTATAATAATTTATTTATTAAAATGCTTTCAATATCAAATTTAAATACATAGGTGCATGTAGATTAAATTTTAAAAATATCAGCAATCTTCTAAAAACACTAAAATTATTTAGTGTTTCAAAACTGATGGTTCGCAAAAATTATAAAGAAATATTAATATTTTTAATCAGGCTAAAGTTCTTCATAAATTATTTTTATGAAAAAAGGAATTTCACAACATGAAATTTATTAATAGTTTTTCAATCTTGACTGAGCTGGGAATCGAACACATTTTCGAGGATTAAAAACCATAAACAGTTCAAAAAAATAACCACAATACTAATTATAAAAAAATGTATGTGCTGTTTCCTGATAGCAGGCAATTATTTGTGTAGAGAAATTTACGTGAACTACTTTTTGTTAAAATTGCAGCCCTAATTTAATTTGATTTGTGGTTGAAAGAACTAAATTTTTTGGTTTGTACGTATTACTCAATTTACACAAAGCAATTTCTTTTTGATCAAGTCTTTACATACTCTTTCTTCTGGCTTTTACGAAATCAATCCATGCATAAAAACAGTAATGAATTTAAATTGGTTTTTAAGAAAAATTATATAATTTCCTTAAAGAGAAAACTTATTAAATAAGATTTGCAAATTTTTTAATTTTGCTAAACATGTTTTAAAATTTTAGATTTAGTAAAATGCTGTGTATATCGAACCCTAATAGTAAAAATGATGTAACCAACAACATTTAAAATTTTTGTTTTTTGATGGAAATCGATAATTTTTGATCATTTGCATCATCTCTAAAAATCTCATATCTCTGGGAAGTACCGTAAAGAAATAAGAGCAAAAGCAATTTCAAACGAAACCCCAGACTTCAAGCAAAAATATTTAAAAAAAACCTTCTCCTTTAAAATTTTATTTTTGTTTGTTACATCATTTTTGCTATTAGGGCTCGATATTATGATGGTGTTCTTTTATTTCTCTGTTATTGTTGTTAAAAAAAATGAAGGGTATAAAAATTAAGATAAGAAATTTTTGCCACATAATTTCTATGACATTCGCTAAATTTTTTATACATTAGTGCTTTGTTTAAAAATTAGAATAAAATTTATTAATTTCTTTAAAAAATTAGAATTTTTAAAAAACGATTGTTATATTATTTCCACTCAATTAAATTAAATTTCCTTTTAATTAAATCTTCAGACCCAGAAATATGCTAATTCTTAAATTTTAATTGTCCAACATTTGCTCTTTTTTTATTAGATAAATGTACAGAACTAGCAAAGCAAATTGTCTTAACAAATTTGCTTGTATTACTAGTGTTTATTAGGAAAGTTGATTGCATTACAGGCAAGTCTGAATTTTTGCACGAAGCTTCCTTTTGTGGGTTTTTACAGCGCCTTAAAGTACCCATCGATCGAAAAATACTATTTATCAAGTGGTAAGTAAGCTTAGAAACTAATGTAACGGTTTTTGACCAAGACCAAGAATGTTCAAAAATACCAAATTTTAATTTTCGAAAAAAAGAGATAAAATATGCATGTCGCTAACTGTGTATTTTACTAATAAAAAATTTAAAGTTTAGGTATAAGTACGGTAACCATATATTTCAGCAGAAAAAGGACATTTCGAAATGTAGTAAAAATGATAAATAGTATAAAGGTTATTGGATAGGCAATAAGCTAATTCAAAGAATATGAAAGTGCAAATTTTTCGTGAAAATATTGGTAATTTACCATATTCAGTTGTTCATAGCACAAATTAAATTATCAATATTTTCACAAACAATTTTCATTTTCACAAGGCCAAAACTCCCTGAAGGAGCGTTCCAATGCTTTTGCGATGTACAAGAGAGTTCTTAACTATTGTCTTGGCTACAATTTTTGTCCTATTATAGGATCGCAAATCTCAATGGTTTGACTGTTATAGGCCAAAATATCGATGAAAACGTGACAAAAGTGTGGGAAAAAACTACAAGTCAAAATCGGGAAGCTCGATTTTCACCGTAGATGTATGGTCTAGTGGACTTTTTTGCTCAATACAATCCCAAGAATCAGAAACGAGAAGCGCCCATTTAGATGTTCAAATCGCCCCACCCTAATGTACAAATTTCTGTTGTTTCTTAAGTAACCACAATCCAGCACATGGATCATCAAAATAATTTTTGCAATATCATAGGGCTCCTTTGTTGAGTGCGAAAATATTCTTTCAATGGAACTAACAATTTTAGAATTCGATCTAACGCTGGCATAAGTGTTAACCAGTGTTGAAATTTTTGGGGTTTTGGGAAAATAAAACTCATAGTTTAAAGAAGAAGTCATAATTTAACAAAAGGACAATTCACAAAAAAAAGGACAATATACTGTCCTTTATTTTGAAAAAAAATCTTAAAGGACATCGTATCAAAAAAAAGGACGAATGGCCACCGTAGGTATAGGCTTTCTAGAAAATCCTTTTTTTTATTTAATCGTCCACCTTCTGACGTTGTTCCGCATTCTGTGCGCTACAACTTTTGCATACGAATTTTCTCGAAAACCGTATGTCCTACGAATTTTCTAAACTATACTTTTGATAATTAGTACTGAATTAAAAAAGCTTAATTATTGAGATCGGCCACAACTATTTTTACATAACCAACTTTTCTTTTTTAAGATTAAAAGCTCTATTTTTGCTGCTAATAGTAGCTCCCAAACAAACCGTAAAATGTATGGAAAAAACATGCAATTTGTCGAATATGAGTTATTTTTGAAATATTTCGAAAACGAAGATTTTGACGGTCCGACGCATGAAACATAATTTTTTTTATCAAAGTTATTTTCGGGAATAAAAAGTTTATCATTAATACGATTTCCGTATGACGTACTAAATTCCCAATTTTTCATATTTGACAAATACACTGGAATTTATTGTTGAGGGAAAGCTAGCTTCTATGCACATTTCACTGGTTGCTTAGAAAACCTTTTCCAAAGATTTTAGAAAAGCTAAAAATATTATACAAATAAACCCCTAAAGCGAATAAGAATTTTATACACTCAAAGTCCTACTTGTAACAATATTAAAGTTTAAACAAAACACCAACAATAAACAGTGAGTATATCTTTTCTTACATTCCCCTACAATTGGTTGAGTTCTTCCGACTCGATTTGTAGTTGTAAATGGGTAAAAAGGAAAAACACATTGCTTCAATCTATTGTCATCTTAAGAAAAAAAAAAAAACAAAAAAACGAATTGTTTCTATCGTACAACAACATTTAAAACAAAAACAAAGTTTTTAGAATATTTTTTAAATATAATTGTTCAAAAGAAAGAATTCTTTCGCACTTTAGAAATAGGATATTAGGGTGTGTTCTTATACAAAAACACTTAAATAATAATAGTTATCGTTTTTGGATGTGTGAGCCGTATTTATTTTCGAACACTGGCTAAAACTTATAAATAACCAACACAATTGCCGCTATTTAGAAAATTTAATAACAATTTAAAGTTGAAAAGTCATATTTTAAATTCAATTTCAATTTTCTAAAAAAAAACAATTTATTTAAAGTTCTGCTTTTAGTAAGTATTACTGTCATATACTTGCATTTCTTTTGTTATAAATTTTTATAAGAAATTTTGTGATTCACGTTTTTTCACAATTTGTATTTATTATATATTCGTTTTATTTTTCATTGTACAGATTGATATACATATGTATATACATAAGTATGTACGAACTAGGCAATAAATGTGTGTCTACAAGTTTGTATGTTTAAATATATGTATGTATGTAATATTTTTTGTTTATAATCTAAATAAATAAAAATATTCAATGTTCTGCTCAAGTTTTTCTTTCGTATTTTTTTTTCGATTTCGGCCTTTGATAACAAATAAACAAAGCTAGTAAAGTTGCTACAATAATTACTATGTATTATCGTTTAATATACATACATACATACATATAATACTTTTTTTTGCAAGGAAAGGCATTAAAAACTACATACATCCATACGTAAGTAAATATAAAAAAAATGTATGTATGTTACAAATTGGTTTTAATTTGATAACAGTTAGAGTAAATAATGACGTTATTAACCTCTTCGAAAATTGCAATCTGTTTTTATATTGTTATAAAGTAAATTATGTCCACATAACAGTTGAATAGCGAAATACTCGTACACATTAGGTGTGTTTATCTACTTTACTAGCAGCAACTTGCACCGAGAGAGAACTAATTTAATACTATGTTGCCACTATGAGCCAAACAACTTATTTTGAGCAAAACGTGTCAAAGTGAAACAAAATGTAAAACTGGTTTTGGTTTTCGAATTTTCGAAATCAATTTGACATTTATGTTGTAAACAAACATGAAAGCCAAAAAAATATGTGTTAAAAAATTATTTGTCTTTTACATGAAATTTCCTTGTTTGTTTTTTAATACACAGATATACATACATATATGTATGTACCAGGCGCGGATCCAGCTCGAGCCTTAGGGGGGGGGGAAATTTTTTTTGATACAAAAAGTAAAAAATTTGTTTTTAAAAGTGTATTAAAATTAATATGTGTATCATACTAAAATATTAATTAGCAGATACTTTAATCTATCTATACAATATATAATTTCTTAGTATTTGCGGATGTTTGTATGTATGTCCTATTATTTCCGCAACTTTCTGAAGCCATCGGATGACATATGAAGCTGAAATTTGGCATACTTAAAGTACTTTCTCTGCGGAAGATCGTAACGAAGCCAGATTTTTGATTTTCTGTCTTTGGGACCGGCTTTTCAACTAGTATCTGATTGAATAGATGTTTTTTTCATCATATGGGGAACTTTGGTCCCCACTTGGCACGACTAGGCACCGTCGGATCTAGCTGAAAAATTAGGACATGATTTCTTACACCAAACCTCATATTTTAAGTAGCGCAAACAATTAAATTTAAAAAAAAAATTGCGACCAGTCTAATGTGTATATTATATTAAAAACACTCTACAATAAGGTTAAATGAAATGTAAGATTAGTTCAATATAAATTAATTTTTTTAAATAGGCAATTTATGATTTCCTTGTGAGGCAAATTTAGATAGTATAGTCTTTCTTCTGTCATTGTTGACCTAAGCCATGTTTTTATTAGACGACGGGTAGGAAATGAGCTCTCTCTCGTAGCATTACTGACGAGTAGGGCAAGTTTTTTATGGCATATGCCATTTTTGCCATTTCTTCAATAATTTTTTTAAAGCAATTTTTGGTCCAGCTTGCCAAAGAATACCTTTTTGCAGCATAGAAAAAAATTTTTAAATATGCTTAGCGAATATGGGGCAGAATCTATTCGAAATGCTTACTGAATAATGCAAAAATCGGACGTAAAAAGTACTTTCAATGCATCTGCTCAAGCCTCTTGAAGTTACAAACGAAAGGGATTTCTATGAATGAAAGCTTTGGCTTAATTGACAGTACTAAGGAAAATAATAAAAGATGTCAGTAAAAAAGATTTGGTTAAAAAGTTTAAAAAACGTTTTACGTTTTACGTGTAGTAAATTATTCAATACTCCTGAAAAATCTATATGGCTTGGCATTTCAATTTTAAAAAAGTGTTTTAATCGATTTTCTCACAATTTTGTTTAAATGAAAGTGAGACGGATGAATAAATTGACAACCTTTCTCCATCTGAACTTTTAGTGTTCAAATATGCTCCAGTTACATCTTGCGATGTTAAAAGAGTGTTTTTCATTTATGGAACTATTTTATGTGAAAACAGGAGATTATCAGGGGTGTTCTAGAAATCGAAGACTCAAAACGTAAAAATTTTAAACGTCGATCTTTAATAAGATTTCCCTGATAAAAAAATTTTATGACAAATATTATAAAATTAAACAGAATTTTATAACAAAAATTAGATTAAAAGTGTATTAAAAACAACTTCCAAATTCTTGCGTTTTGCCCCCCAGTATTTTTTTTTTTTTGACAATTTGAAGAAACATACTATTGTACATACAATAAAAACTTAATAAAATACATAATTGTTTCTTAAATAACATGTTTGTTTTTGACATTTTTCGTGCCATTTTTTATACATTTTCGTGCCATTTTGCCAGCCGTTTTTAACACTTTTTCGTGCCCTTTTAAACTTGCCCTTCTGAAGAGCATTGAAACGAAAATTTTAAATATTTTTCTTAGCTTTCGGTAGATTTCTTCATCACAGTTTATTAAAGCATCTACAACGTTATCTGATAGATTTTTAGATATTTTCCATGCTTGTTGCCAATGCAACAGTTCAGACTCAAGTTTAGATATTAGTAGGTGTTTATCTATATCTTTTATTAAACATAATCAGCTCATCAGCTAGTTGTGATTTTAAAAGTTTTGTGTCTGTATTTGAATTGATTACACTTTGAGGTAGAAGTTAAGGTATGTTCAATACGTTTAGGATATCTATTGGGAAACGTGTTTTGAGATCTTCTTAAATAAATTCAATAAGAGGAATGTAACCTACAACTCGGTAGCAATCTTCAACATTTTGAATAAGATTGGCACCTCGATTTGAACGCAGATAAATTTAACTTTTTCAAAAATCGCTTTAAATAGTTCTTCGGCTTTATTTCTTTTCTCTTCAAGACACATGATTTAAGTTTTGATAAGGCTTGATCCTTTTTGAAGATCTAGATCGTGCTTTTATAAAATGATACTATTCCTCAAATTAATTCAAAAGTACTAAGCGAGTTCCTTAACATAAGGCTTTTGATGAAGTAAATCTACCTTTCCACTCAGATATTTTTTCCAAAGCTTCTACTATATGATGTACACTTGTTGCAAAGTATAAAATTGAGTCGTGACGGTCCAACCATCTTGTCTCGCATAATGTAGAAAGTTTGGCTCCCAAATACTTTGCTAAAACTGCTTTTCGGTTGGGATGATTATATTTAAAAAAAATTGTCGTTTCTTTAACAAATGATACAACATATTGTATTAATGGCACTTTGTTGCTTTTTAAAATTGAGTTGTTTGATTTATGGGAATAGCAAGGCTTTTGTTTTGCATTTGTCCAGAATTTTATAACAGCCCCATTTTCTGCTGACATCAGAGGACACATCAACGTCATTATCAATATCCTTTGAAGCCTCTTCAAATGCGTTTACAACAAAGCCAATAAATGCTTTCCTAATAATTTGTTGTTGTATCTTGAAATATCTTTAAGATTAGGAAATCTGGGGTTTCCCCGAAAAATCTCTGTTTTCGTCAAAAATTATCGAATAGAATTTTGATTCATATAACACATATATACATAAATATTGCATATACATACATACAAAGGCTTATTAAAAATTTGAGCGCACGCATTTTCAAGTCAAACGTTTATTCTTTGGATATAAATAGATGGCACCTGCTGGGATTGAATGTAGAATAATAAGTATTTGAATACAGTAAACTAGAAGTTTCATTGGAAATATCTAATAAATAACTGTTAAAATTAAGATTTGGATACTTATTGAAAATTTCGTTAGATTCAATAAAAAAAACCTTGCTGGGATTTCCTAAAATTTTGTGCATATAAAAAATATTATTATTGGGAATTCTTGTATTATCGAGATAAACCAAACATATTTTATAATTTAGGGGGGGGGGAAATTTCCTTATTTGAGGCTGTGGTAAAGCCGACCCTGTACTATGGGGTCGTTGTGTGGTGGACTGCATTGGATAAGGGAACGGGATCAATGCGATCTACTCCAACGAGGGCGCTGTTCACGATACTGAACTGGCTCCCGGTGGATATAATGGCCAGACAGTTGGCTCTTTGTTCGGCGACGCGGCTGCACGCGGTGAATAGCTGGTCAACACGTGACTTTGGACACGCCGGGATAATCAAACGTACGATTGTCCCTGATGTAGTGGATTACTGCACCCCGGTGCCATTCTTTGGTGCGGGGTTCGTGGTGCAAATGGCGCACAGCAGTGTGCTGTTGGATACTTTCCGTGAACCGACCCTAGGGGTCTACACTGATGGTTCGAGGAAAGGTGAGATGGTCGGCGGAGGTTTCTTCATAGAGGAACTGGATGTGAAGGTTTCCTTTCGCCTGCCGGATGGATGTAGTGTCCTGCAGGCGGAAATCTCGGCTATAAGGCGGGCGGCAAACTGGCTGAGGTATCATTGCATATCGGGAGATATACGTATATTTACTGACAGCAAGGCTGCCCTTGCTTCCCTAGCGGGTGTCTACACGACATCGAGGTTAACTGTAGAATGTCGGATGTCTTTGGATGAGATTGCGAAACATTCAAGGGTAACGCTAATATGGATACCGGGGCACACTGGGTGCCCGGGCAATCAGGTAGCAGATGAGCTGGCCAAACAGGGTGGTCGCATGGATGATGCATTCATTGACCAATTCATTGGCCTTCCAATGGCTCACTGTAAATCACTTATAGGGCGCGAGTCCTATAGAGTTGCGCAGACGCGGTGGACCTGTGAATCCACCTGCTCGATATCCAGGATCCTTTGGCCTGGATATGATGGACGGAGAACTAGATCTCTACTTGGGCTCAGCAGAAACCAGATTAGGACTGTGATATCGGTTGTAACTGGACACTGGCCGGTGGGGACTCATGCTAGGAGAATGGGTCTGGAATTTTACGACTACTGTAGAAGTTGTCAGAACGAGGAGGAGGAGGAGACTGTGCTCCACTTTCTCTGTCATTGCCCTGGACTGCGGGGTATTAGGGTGGAATGCCTGGGGGAACCGGTGTTTGCCTGTTTGGAGGATCTATCTGGGATGGAACTGAAATCGCTCCTTCTCTTCACTAGGAAGACGAGGTGGTTGGACTTTGCAGTGACGCCATCTGAGTGACTGCTCTAAGGGATGGGCATTGGCGCAGGGTATCACAAAGGGACCAATAAAGGACCCAAGTGAGCTGTCTTTGATGGCTGCCCATGGAACCTAACCTAACCCCCCCTGAATCCGCGCCTGGTATGTACCCTGTAGGAAGTCAAACACATTTTTAAGTAATTTTAAACTGTTTTTTTTATAACCACATCTAGTTGATTAAGTGACTTTTTTCCTTGTCTACGACGCATTATTTTAACATAGGCATGTCATATGGCCATCTTTGCATGACTTTTAAACTGACTACTAACTACTTATTGTTCAACCTATTTGTAGTTAATTAATAGTATAGTCGGTTTATAATAAATTATAAAGTATGTTCCTATGAACAAACATGCATATTTTTATATAGAAATTAATATTTAAGAACATTTTGCATCAAATTGCTTTAAATGATAATGTATAATAGTATATATTTGCCAACTCATCAGCAACCTCATTGCCGCCTATGTCGCAGTGACCCGGCACCCAGCACAGCCTTAGCAAATACTCCCCTAAGGCTCCTTCCAGTGCCCTCCTACAATCATCAACCAGCTTGGAGTTCACATAACAGCCCCTTACGGCTATAAGAGCCGCCTGGCTGTCCACATATATAGTGACCTCCGAGCCCCTATCAATGTTGTCCCTCATCAGTTTCACGGCCCTACAGACCCCCAGAACCTCCGCCTGAAAAACACTGCAGTCGTCAGGAAGCCTATATGACCTTCTAATGTTCAGATAAGTTGGCGAAAATTTCATTTGAAATCGAGGAACAGTCAGTTTAAAATAATTTTTTTACCCATTTTGAAAAGTTTGTTCTGTAAACAAAATTGTGAAAAAGGTGTTTGATTAATTCTTGCTATTAAAAAATTTACTAGCAGAATTGTTCCATAGCAAATTTGTATGCTATTTTTCACTCCCTCGTTGTAAGATTTTCTAGTACGTGAACCACTGTTGCCAATTTAGGCATTTAATCGCTAGATTAAGCCATTTTTCATTTCGTTTAGCGATGAAAATATCAACCGTTAGACCCCTTTCAGACTCGGCAAGTTAGTTGCGCAAGTTACTTGCCGAGTACAACAAAGTCTGTACAAAAAATTTGTTTCCTTACCCCGGCCTTACCGCTGACGTCTACAAACTTAGAGTTGCGCAAGTGTGAAAGGGGTCTAAGCCATTGTTATTAAGCAAAATTTCCTTCAAGTTTTTAAAATTTTTGGACCAAAAAAGGTATAAATGCTGCATAAGTTGTGTTGTATCTTGAAATCTGATTCTACTTTACGTATTACATTGCCTGATAAGGTGAAGTTGATCGTCTTTAACAGACAGTGATATATGTAGTTGCTCTAGCAGTGTTGTCACATTTTATCCACGTATCTGCGGTTTCTCCTGGTTTTGGTGTACTTAATATATCCTAAACGCCCTCCTTAATCAGAAGCATATCAAGCGTAAACTTCCAAGTGAAATAATTTTCATTACTGAGTTTAGCCACTTTTTTCTTTAGTTCTGTCATTTTTCCTTTTTCTTTAAAAATTTTCTTTATTACTATTTAAAATGTTTTAACTAGGGCGTTTGGGCCAATAACCTGTAGAAAAACTCCTGGATGTTTCTTATTTTAATTAAACAATATTTTATTTGAGAAAACACAACTTATCTTTTACAAGTTTTAAACCAGAAGAAGAAAGATATTAAAAAGGAATGATAAAAATATAATAAAAGCAATGTCATAAGATAAATACATTTTAAGATTATTTGACAAGTTGGGATGCATTTATTCACATGCAGGTATCAGCATAAAATAGTTTTCAATTAAAGGCATATTAAAAACCAACCATTTCATTTCCAAAAAGTGGACAAAATAGCACGATATTTTTACAGCGGGTACACTCAAAATAAAAATCAATCCATCCGTACTCATATCAATCCGAAGCGATATTAATAGTACGGTCAGTACCAACATCGACATGGTTTTTACTTTAGAAATCTTATTTACCTATTTAACTTTAAATATAAACTAAATGAGAAGCAAGAGTTCAAATTTACTTTTTAACCCTTGGTGGTACACATGAGTATGCCCAGACCTTTTTTCAACGTGTATAGAAAATCAAAACATGCGTAAGCCGGAGGGTAAAACACAACAAAAAGATTAATCTTTTTTTTTACTTGATCTAAGTATTTTATACTTATTTCAAGCATGCGCGGATTCAGGGGGTGGGAAATTTCCTTATTCCCCCCCCCCCCCCACCTAAATTATAAAAATATGTTTGGTTTATATTGATAATACAAGAATTTCCAATAATAATATTTTTTTATATGCAGAAAATTTTAGGAAAACCCAGCAAGGTTTTTTTTTGTTTTTTTGTATTGAATCTAACGAAATTTTCAATAAGTATCCAAATCTTAATTCTAATAGTTATTTATTAGATATTTCCAATGAAACATCTAGTTTACTGTATTCAAATACTTATTATTCTACATTCAATCCCAGCAGGTGCCATCTATATCCAAAGAATAAACGTTTGACTTGAAAATGCGTGCGGTTGAATTATTAATAAGCCTTAGGGCCATTATTACAACTTGCCAATAGTTAAAAGTCGGATTTTGTCGGACCGATAAATAGCTTTGATTATAAAACCTTCATTTATTATGTTTTCATCTATTAAATATTATTATTATTGAAAATAACAGGAATAAAAAATGGAAGTTGTAATAATGCAAAGCTATTTATCGGTCCAACAAAATCCGACTTTTAACTATTGGCAAGTTGTAATAATGGCCCTTAGTAGTATATGCAATATTTAAGTATTTTTGTGTTATATGAATCAAAATTCAATTCGATAATTTTTGACGAAAACATAGATTTTTCGGGGAAAACCCAGATTTCCTTATCTTAAAGATATTTCAACATACAACAAAAAATTATTAGGAAAGCATTTATTGGCTTTGTTCATTTCATTTCATTTGTTAAAGAAACGACAAATTTTTTTAAATATAATAATTCCAAGCGAAACGCAGTTTTAGCAAAGTATTTGGAAGCCAAAGTCTCTACATAATGCGAGACAAGATGGTTGGACCGTCACGACTCAATTTTACACTTTGCAACAACTGTACATCATATAGTAGAAGCTTTGGAAAAAATATCTGAGTGGAAAGGTAAAAATACTTCATCAAAAGCCTTATATTAAGGAACCCGCTTAGTACTTTTGAATTCATTTACGGAATAAACACATTAAGTGTGATACTTATTGTATCACTGCCGCTTAGTATAATTTTAAAAAAGCACGATATAGATCTTTAAAAAGGATCAAGCCTTATCAAAACTTAAATCATGTGCCTTGAAGAGAAAAGAAATAAAGCCGAAGAACTATTTAAAGCGATTTTTGAAAAAGTTAAAGTTATCTGCGTTCAAACCGAGGTTCCAATCACATTCAAAACGTTGAAGATTACTACCGAGTTGTATGTTACATTTTTCTAATTGAATTTCTTTTAGAAGATCTCAAAACACGTTTCCCAATAGATATCCTAAATGTATTGAACATACCTAAACTTATACCTGAAAGTGTAATCAAGTCAAATACAGATACAAAACTTTTAAAATCACAACCAGCTGATGAGCTGATTATGTTTGAAAAAAGGGATAGATGAACACCTACTAACATCTAAACTTGAGTCTGAACTGTTGCATTGGCAGCAAACATGGAAAATATCTGAAAATCTATCAGATAACGTAGTAGATGCTTTAATAAACTGTGATGAAGATATCTACCGAAATCAAAGAAAAATATCTCAAGTTTTCGTTTCAATGCTCGTCAGCAGGGCACGTTTAAAATGGTACGAAAATTTTTTAAAAATGGCTGGCAAAATGGCAAAAATAAACATGTAATTTAAGAAATATTTATTTTATTAAGTTTTTATTGTAAGTACAATAGTATGTTTCTTCGAAAAAAAAAAATACTGGGGGCAAAACGCAAGAATTTGGAAGTTGTTTTTGATACACTTTTAATCTTATTTTTGTTATAAAATTCTGTTTAATAAAGAAATATTTTTATAATATTTGTCATAAAATTTTTTTATCAGGGAAATCTTATTAAAGAGCGACGTTTGCGTCTTCGATTTCTAGAACACCCCTGATAATCTCCTGTTATCACATAAAACATCGCAAAATGTAACTGGAGCATATTTAAACACTAAAAGTTCAGATGGAGAAAGGTTGTCATTAAATTCATCCGTCACACTTTCATTAAAACAAAATTGTGAGAAAATCGATTTAAACACTTTTTTAAAATTGAAATGACAAGCCATGTAGATTCCTTGGCAAGCTGGACCAAAAATTGCTTTTTAAAAAAATAATTGAAGAAATGGCAAAAACGGCATATGCCCAGTGTTGCCAGAACTTTTAGAGGAAAAATCAGCAAAAACCCATAATTTTTCGTCAAAAAATCTGCAAAATCTGCGCCAAAGTTTTAAAAATCTTCAATAAACCTTCAAAACAAATTTATTACATTTTTTAAGTAGTTTGTTTAGAAAAAGATATTACAATTAATTGCAAAATATGTTCCCGAAGTTAAAATCGATGGTAGATTTAAAAATCGTTCTGGTCAATATGAGTGGTCCTCGAAGTATGAGGTATGAAAAAGGTAATATTTTTCTGAACTTTCAACACAGAAAAGTTTAAAAATTTGTTCGATTTTAAGAACATGACTAATAACTTTTGGATATTTTTACATTAAAAATATCTATCTATTTAATTACTCAGGCTGAGTAAGGATTAATCTTTGTTATTTTAAAAAACAAATTAAACGTTAATTGTTTGACATGTTATTAAAATTATCAAAAGTCTAATTGAAAATTTAGTAGAGATCAAATATTGCAACTTTTAAAGATATTTATTTGTACATAAGTGCATATAAATATATACGTACATATGTATGCATAATGTTTTTTTTGTGTAAAAGCAGATGACATATGTCCGGCGATATTAATGTGTCAAGACAATGCGAATTTTTAATTTTTAAGTAATCTTTTGTGCATAAAATGTCTACTTATGAATGTATTTCCACACGGTTCTTCGATGAATGGTTGATATACTATATTTATTTATCAATGCAACAAGTGGAAATAGTACAATCATGACAATGTAAAGAAGTTTCCACCGAGCTAAAAAATCTGCAATGTTAAACCAAAAATCTGCAAATCTGCATTTTGACAATTTTGGGGATAAAATCTGCAAAATGCAGATAAATCTGCACTTCTGGCATCGCTGCATATGCCATAAAAAACTTGATCTACTCGTCAGTAATGCTACGAGAGAGAGCTCATTTCCTACCCGTCGTCTAATAAAAACATGGCTCTGATCAACAATGACAGAAGAAAGACTGTACTATCTAAATTTGCCTCACAAGGAAATCATAAATTGCTTATTAAAAAAAATTAATTTATATTGAACTGATGTTATTTTTTATTTATCCTTATACACATATTAATTTAATAAACTTTTAAAAAAAATTTCTTACTTTTTTGTATCAAGAAAAAAATTTCCCCCCCCCCCAAGACTCAAGCTGGATCCGCGCCTGATTTCAAGAAATCACGGGATTGATTTTCGAAAGTATTCTCATTTAGGATTGTTTTATTCATAGTTAAATTTTTGAGTACGACTCGTACTTAAAGTAATCATAAAAAACTTGATTTATCCCGAGTGTTTTTCTTTCTGTGTGGATGTAACATGTCGATTTTTAAACAGTATGAAAAAAAGAAAAATTTCGAGTTAATACCCTCTTTATAATCAAGTGCGATATAATAAAAATGCATTTTGAGCAAATGGAATCATTATAGGCGAGAATTAAACCACGGACAGAATTAATATTCACTTGTTTACCCTTATCATAACATTGATAGGGGTTCGGAGGTCACTATATATGTGGACAGCTAGGCGGCTCTTATGGCGGTAAGAGGCTGTTATGTGAACTCCAAGCTGGAGTCTTAGGGGAATATGTGTTGAGGTTGTGCTGGGTGCCGGTCACTGCGACATTGGCGGCAATGAGGTTTCTAATGAGTTAGCGAGACAGGGCTAAGAGATGGAGAATCCTAACTGTATGGAGGCGGTTTGGCCTCCAATAGGCTTCTATTTTGGAAGGATCAGGGGATGTGCGCGACCAATCGAGCCTGGGGGAACCGAACGGACTGCCAGGTATCGCGGACGCTGTGGCCGGTACTTAGGAAATCCGATTCGGAGTCGCTGCTGGCAGGATGGCGGTGAGGATGGGAGCCGACTTGTCGGATATGTGCGAGTTGTACGAGGACCCGGAGGAGTTGGAGACAGTTAAGCACATTCTGTGCCACTGTCCCAGAATACAGGGTAGCAGGCTGAGGTGGCTTGGCAGTAGATTCCTGGACGAATTAGGGGATGTCGCGGGTTGCGGACTTGAGGGCCTGATAGGATTCGTAATGTGGATTGCCTGGCTGCGCGAAAGGAGGCTGGGTGCTGGCCGCACGTAGGGCTTAATAGGATTTCTCTCGGGTTTGGTCCGAAACTCTATCTTATACTTTCGCTGTTTATTTCACCTAGTATCCATCTTAACATATCTATCTCTATATAAAGCGTCGCAATGGACCATATTGGTCTCTGGGTTAAGGTGTGAAGGAGACCTCACACCAGCCTTTCTACCTACCTACCAACCCTTATCATGGTTGGCGTATTTAAAATACGCCCGCGACTGTTCGGTAATACTTTAATATATTTAAATTCGGCTACCACGATAAGGGTGATTAATCTTAACTTTATACATTTATTTGACTTTTTGCCATAATATTTTTAAGGAAAATGAATTTAATGACCCCGGGCGACACTGGGTTTTTACAGCTAGAACTATATATGTGACGCGCAAAATAGAAAGAGACCTAAGGGTTTTGTTCAGGAGAGCCATTTTAAAGGTTTAAATACGTGTATCTTTGGTGTACCATCACTGAGCGTGTTGGTATTGGTCTCATTTGAAAGCGACACATCTCATGACGTCAGGAACGTGTTGGTCAACCTTGAAAACGCGCGTAGGTCGTCCCTACCTCTTGTTTTGTGTAGCTGTTTTTTACTGTTCCCTTTACCTTACTGGTCCCTTTCTCTATGCCCTGTCACATATGTATTTAACAGGACAAGTAAGCCAGTATTTACATATCTCTAAATTTATTAATTTTTAAATTTTTATAACTTAACTAAATTATACTAATAACTATTATAAATTATACTAATTCCTATTATAATTCCTTTTATTGAATCACCGATAATAGGAATTATGGGATTTACTTTAAAATCCAAACATTCGATATCGTTTTGCTTACAAGTCTAAAATTCTAAAATTTTATTCAATTTATTGATGCGTTAAGAAAGTTCCCAATTAAAAAAGAATGTTCTTTTCATTTGTTACATAAAATATATATTAATGTTCAATGACACATTTTATGTGAAATTGCCGATACATTGTATGCAAATTTTATGATTATTTTAAATTGATAATAAAAAAAATTAAGCGACGTTTTATTTTTTCAAAGAAATATTTTTCTAATCATAACCTTTATGCATTTATAACATATAGATACAGAGTGCTCATAAATACTGTATACAATTGGGGGATTCACAAGGTTGTCATAAAGTTGTAAAGTCATATGTCTTAAAGTAATTACAAGAAAAATTTGTGACTGCTGTGGGCAACCGCTTATAATTTAGATTTCTACAGTATAATTATGACGAATCAATGAACACAGCATTATAATTTTTAATTTGTTTGAAAGACAACAATATTTTTTTAACAATTGTAAAACATTATTTAGGACATTGTGACGATATGACTGGATAGCACACCATGTGAATTCCCCAAATATATTATTGTAAACTACAAAAATTCTACGGTTTTCTTGAAAACCCCCCATTTATTTTTGAGATAATTCTTCTCTTTGGTATAACGAAAACTGGGTTTGCTAACTAAAGCTTCTTTGCATAGCCAGCAAGTATTTATTTCTCTTTGGTATAAGAATACTGGGGGGTTGCCGCGTATTTCGATTCAAAAAAAATCATTTACGGATTCGAACAATGTATATTTGTTTCGAATAAACGGATGTTTTTTATTCTTTATTGAAAACAAAAAATCCCTTTCTTAATAAAAATGCATTTGCATTTGTGTGTTTAAATTTTTTTTTTGTGCTTTATGTGTTTTTCACAACATAGCATTTGATTCGTTAGCAAAGAGCAATCGACAATCAGTATTTAAAAAACAAAGAATGTCTTGAAACGGCATTCAAATGCTCAATATAAGTAGCATTTCCCATTTGGCCCATTGAAGAACGTAATTGGCTAACATGTTCCTAGAAAGAAAGCAACTTAACATTTTTTATTTTTTCCAATTAAGGAGCGATATGTATTAATAAATGAAAAATAGCCCCAAAGTAAGAATTGTTGTTTTATTTGGTGACATTTTTCATTCTTGATATTTTCATTTCACTTAAAATACAAAACCCCAACAAAAAAAATTGCGTGTTGTTGTGTCTCATGTAAAATTTAAGGGCCATTCTTCATTTTATTTTTGGGGTCATTTTACGCACCGCCATATTTGATACCACATAAGTCGAACTACATTTGTGAAATACAAACGAAAAAATGTTGATAGAGTTGTACTCTGTTTATATTACGAAAAACATGCGAAATGTTTCTAGCAATATTTTTATTTTCCGTGCGAAACAAGTGCAGCTCATATTATTTCGCACGGAATTTTAAGCAACAGCGTATCCAAGGCGAATTCATACAAGGTGGTCTTATTTTGAAAACGTTTACAACACTGTAAAGTATTTTAACGTTGTGTCAAAAATAATACAACATTGTAGTGAACAATTTAAACAAATATTTCATTTTCTTTTTACTTTTAAATTGTTTGTTTTGAAATTTAATAATTTAAAAAATTTCTAATTTCATAATTTTAAGCGAAACTTATAAAATGTAGTAGGTAAATATTCCCCAGAACCACATGAACGGTATATCATTTTGACACAAGGTTAGTAATCAGCTGTTGCTTTTGTAGCAAGATAAGATCACCTGGTATAAATTCGCCTTGAGCGTATCATTTTTTGTAATATTTTTTTTGTATTTGTGAGGTGGGGTTTATAACAAGCGTTTCAAAAAGAAAAATGTAGAAAAGTGCAAAATTGAATAATAAAATTAAATTTTTTTGTTTTTACTATAGAAAATTATTAAAATAAAATTGTTTTAAGTTTTTAATGACAATTATCAAAACAAATGGGTTTTGTCATAGATGGGGGTAGTGCACTAGCTTAAAATGATGGAAATAATTTTGTTGATGTTGAGTGATGAATTGAATATTAGCAATCTCACTACACATAAGTGATTGCAATGTTTAAACATTTTGCGCTAAAAAAAATAGTTTGATTTCAAAAAAGCAATCATCAGTTAATTTGCAGTTTTTCTTCTTCACTTATTTGACTAAAAATTTGGCACACAATTTAAAATACAAAACTTGTGTTTTAATCAGCGTTTAAAAAGCTGCAGTTGAGAGAGTAAAAGTCATAAGATTGTGCAGCAACTTCGACATCTTCATTTGTCATTGTACAAAAAAACTGTTGCCTTTACTTCTGATTCATTAAATGAAAACAGTCGTAGTGAAGGCAAAAGCAAAAAACAAAAAGTTGTACACAACAAAGAACATCGGCAGTCGACATGTTCGAAAGTGTTTGGTTTGACAGACTGAAACTTTTAAAAAATCCCGTAGTTACCGAAGATGGGACGTTGTGTTTTTTTTCGATTTTTTTTTTAAATAATACCTACATGTGTACATAAATACATACATATGTGTTTATTTTAATGCTAAACAATATTTTTAATTTTTTGAAATTAAATAAAAATAGTAAGAAAAATTTTAATAAGAAATCCCCAAAAATCCCCAGATAAAAATTTTTAGTAAAAATATAATTTTATTTTGTTTGTAGCGACTGGTTTCGGCATGTTTTTTAAATCCTTTTTATGCGATTCCAGTGAGGAATTACAAGCGGAACAATATGCTGTTCTTGAAGACGAATGAACCAATTTATAAGAATTTGGATCTTGTTCAATCGGTTTTATAAATGATGTAACCAACAACAATTAAGATTTTTGTTTTTTGAAAATCCATAGATTTTGATCATTTGCATTATCTCTAAAAATCTCATATCTCTGGGAAGTACCGTTAAGAAATAAGAGCAAAAGCAATTTCAAACGAAACCCTAGACTTCAAGCAAACATATTTAAAAAAACCTTCTCCTGTACAATTTTTTTTTTTGTTGGTTACATCATTTTTGCTATTAGGGCTCGATATATCCGTCATTTATTTAATACTTCGATGCATAATAAGTACTTTCCAATAGCCCAGCAATCTTTTTCCCAAACTTTATTATATTGTCATTCATATTTCGTCGCCTAATACACAAGAGGTCCTATCTAACGTTTTGAAAATTTCACGGCAGAAGCAACAACTATTCAAAATGATAAATTAATAAATCGCCTCACCTGTTAATAATTAAATTTTCTTCTATTTTTCATGTAAAAACTTCCAGTTGTTTTGACAATCAACAATTGCATATTATGCAAACTGTCAGTTGGGCTTTTTAGCATTTACCATAGTATCTTTTGTAGAACGTTAATTTTTAACTTTTCGTAAGTTAGGGCCGCCTTTGCGTTTTAGGTAACGATTTACTTATTTTTGGGGAAGACATATTTGCTTGAAAATTATCTTTAAAAAATTAAAAATTGCATGCGTTGTCAACGGTTTTAGATCCCTTTTTTAATTCTTTCTTTTTGAAACACTCACTTAAGAATAATATTAATTACCTTTTACACACTTAACAAAAATGGTAATCTTAATTAAGACCCTTTTCACTGTATTAGTTGTTGATAAGAGTAAGCTAAAAGTTTTGCTACATTTTTTTCGTATTTTATGTACGAAACAAAGAAAAATAAGCGTTAGTTATATTTCAAATTTATCAAATCCCCAAAAAATCCCCGAATTTTTTTTTAAATTCCCGAGAAAATCCCCAATCCCCAAATGACTTTCTTTGTCCTTTTTTCTCGCATGAAATCCCCAATTTTAAGGATAAATCCCCAAGCCCAGATTATATGATAAGCGACAAAAAAAGGCTATTTAGGAGACGGCTTATATATATACATATATATTTTTTCTTAAGTAGTGCAGCGCTTTATTTGCACTCAAAAGAAAAATTAATCCATCCGTACTTAAATCAATCCGAAGCGGTAGTACGGTGAGTACGGTTTATTTTTTGAATCAAGTACAGAACGATTGATTCAGTGCGCGAAATACTAACATTATCCATATTCAATCCCGAATTCGTATTTGAAATAACCAAATGAGCTTGATTTAAGTAAAACTAAGATTGAATCAATCTCAAAATGCGCTTGATTCAAGTATTATAATTTTATCCAGAATTCGTGCTTGAAAAAACCAAAAAAGAAATTAGAAAGAAGATATTATTATGATTGATTTACTTACTCGTTTGACACCTTACAGAATGATAAGACAACAGCATCATGCCCGGTTTGGTTTTTATTCTAAAAATCTTATGTACATATTTAACTAAAAATATAAACAAAATGAGAAGCAAGAAGTCAATTTTACTTTTTAAACATGAAAATAATATATGTTTTTCTTCGTGTTCTGTTGGATGAGTAAAAAAAAAAATTCGGATTGTTTCAATATATCGATATCTTGCATCAAGATTTTTTTAAAAGTCGATGTATAGCATCCACCACTTATGTAACCTATGCCATTCTTCGCTCCCCTCTCACTAACAAACTCAGACTTTCTAAAAATATATGTATGACATGATTTTTTTTACTTTATTTTTATATAATAATAGTAAATTATTGCATAGATTGACAGATTAAGGCCCGTTTTCACAACTTACCGATAGCTAATGGTAGGATTTTATCGGCCGTATAAAAAGTGTTCCATTATTACAACTTTACTTTAACCTACCAGGTAGGATGGACCATAATTTACTTTATCGATCACTTTAGGTTAAAGTATAATTTTAATAATGGAACACTTTTTATAAGGCCATTTAAAGTCTACTTTTAGCTAACTGTAAGTTGTGAAAACGGGCCTAAGACAAAGTAATGTAAAATCTGTCAATGGTATTTTGATTTTCAGATTTCCCCAAAAATCCCAAAATCGTCGTTGAAGGCAAAAACTTTAATTTATTTTAGAAATTGATTGTTTATTAAGTGTTTAAAAGCAAATGAAGCATTTTTCCAAAATTCTTGCGAAATATGCAAATACTCATTTTTCAAGCAATAAGCTTCTTCTTTTTTTTTTGCCTGCTAACAACGATAAAAATAATAATTTTAGGGCATTGCTCAGAAAATATCGTTAATGACACGCATTAATTGGCAAACCATGTTTTATTGCTTAAATTGCTGTTGTTCGTACGCCATAATTTTTAAATAAATATAAAAAAAAAAATGTTGGGTCGGGGTCAAAAATATAAATAAATTGTACAACTTTGGTTGCGAAAAAAACAGTAGCGTTTGATAAAATTTTCTAAATTTTTCGCATAAATACATGTCGCACTTGATTACAAAATGGCATCGATTTGTTTGTGCATATTTTTGTTAAAGAAAGCATATAAATTCGTTAGTTTTTGCTGAAAAAAGCATATGTATGTATGTTTTTCATATGATTTTTATCAATATCAAACAGTTGCAGCACTCAAACGAAAATTAAATTAATTATTTTAAAAAATTAGAGACAATAAATGACTTTATTAAAATTTTAAATTACTGTTATTTTAATGCTTGAAAGTAGCATTACCGATGTGCAAAATCACCATTCGATTTTTCAAAATGTTTTTGTGTTTGAAAAAAAATCTTCATGTTGGTGTCAAAAACACAACTTACAATTAGTTCCAGAAAAAGAAAATGCATTGCATGAAATTCTTCGAGAATATAAATTTTTTAAAAGACAAATTCTCAACAGAAACTTTTTCGAATTATTTTGTTGTTGTTAGAAAAATAAGAATTTGCCGTATCTACTATTTTGAGTTTGATTATTGTCAGGGAAACCAAAAATATGCACTTAAAAACAATTTTATTAAATTTGCATATAAGTAAAAAAAACAAGTAAAAAAGTAAAGTCGGTCAAGGCTACGCCACAGTATGTACAAAACAATGTTCATCTTTGGGACCCCTAGGCAGTAATATACCAGCCCGAATAAAATTATGTTAATGAGGTTAAGATTCATATAAAAGTTATTTGTTCATTTAAAAAAAATTAATAAAAATAAAATAAAATACAGTCGAACTTCCATAACTCGAACTTCTCTAACTCGAATTTTCTTTAACTCGAACTAATTAGGTTGGCAGTAGCGTTAAGAGAATAAATAACATACAATTCTTCTTCCGTAACTCGAACTTCCACAACTCGAAGTTCTCCATAACTCGAGAGAAATACATACATACGAATTCTATAACTCGAATTTTTTGCTTGGTTTACTGGTTTATTGATTTTGCTTTTTTGTTTTGGTTTGCTTATTTTGTTTTCTTTTGCTTGTTTAGCTGGTTTGTATATTTTGCTTGCTTTTTTTCGGGGAAATCCCTTTTTGTACATCATGTGCTTCTTTTTTTTTTTGCGTAAGTATCAGTACTTTGCATAAATGTCATTCTCCTTAGATGATAAATGTTATAATCGCATTTTATTTTATTATCATGGCAACTAAACGGGTTTTAAAATGTTTGTCAATTGAAGAAAAATACAAACTAATTAAAGAAGTCGAAGGTGGATTAAAGAAAAAGGATGCAGCTGATAAATATGGTATCCCGGCTAACAAATAACAAAATAAATAAATTTTCAGTCACTAATTTCAAAATATTTTACTTCATTGTAGCTTTGTATGTAGTTTTCAGTAACTACCTGTTTTAAATAAAAAATTCAAACTATAGACACGTGCTTGCAATTGATTATTTTTTTAAAATTTTTTTTCTGTAACTCGAAGTCTCCGTAAGTCGAAGTTTTTTTTGGGATAATGATGATTCGAGTTATAGAAGTTCGACGTAAAATTGATATACACTTGTGACTTAAACTTAAGCAACTCAGAAGTTTTTTCGAATATGAAGGGGATTGCACAACATCTTCGCGTAACTCAAAAATGGTTAAGTTTATTGAATGAACTAAAAAAAACAAATTCCTCAAAAAAAAAATTTCTTCCTCTTTTTTTCGAATACAAATTTCCTAAAAATATAGTACTTTTTAGCAAAAACTCAAGCAACTATTCTATAGACCATAGTAAAGGATGGCCCAAAATTAACGAAGGGGTTTGAATTCGTTAAAACCTTTTAGTTAAAAAAAAATTATTAATTTTTTTTTTATATAAATGGGGAATATTTTTAGTTTAGCTATGAAAAATAATAGTGGTGGCCACTTTCTGCTTCGCAAATTCGTGCTCCTTCCAACACATTTTCCATAACCTTTCGCAAAACTTCAGGTGTTATTTTGTTTATTTCGTCGCGTATATTGCTTTTTAATTGCTGGATGTTTCTAGGCTTATTAATGTAGACTTTTCCTTTCAAATAACCCCAAAGAAAACAGTCTGGGGCGGTATAATCTGGTGAATACGGAGGCCAATTGAAGTCACTTGTACGCGAAGTAATTTGTTCACCAAAGATGTCGCGTAAAAGAGCCATTGTTTCCCTTGCAGTGGGCACGTTGTTCAATTGAGTACTGTTCCATTTTTAATTCCCCAAGTCTTCTTTACAAAATACTGAAAAGAAAAGAAGAAAAAAATTATAATAAAAAAGTTATAAGCAATTCAAACCCCTTCGGTAATTTTGGGCCACCCTGTATAATAAGTAACAGGTAGGTGCCTAAGGGGGAGTTGGCATTATTTACCCATGTAATGTCAAATTAATTTATTTGAGTTTTGACGCTTGTCTTAATTTTTTCCTTATTTTTAAAATTGAGAACAAAATTTCTAATGACCAGGGAAACCAAAAATATGCCCTAAAAATGCGTTTTATGCGCATTAAATATGCAAAAACTTGAAAATATTCCCTGAAAATTGTTAAAAATATGCAACAAAAAATTCAAAAATTGCTTATTTAAAAACAAAATATTCAATAATTTTTTAACAGTTCCTTTTAATAAAATGGGATGGGAATTTTGGGCAAATGTGAACTGATTCGAAAAGATTTTAATTTGAGGTAAAATATTTTTTTGGCGAATTTTATCTTAATGCCAACATAATCAGATGGTATAACAATAATAGAAAACTAAAATATACGAAAGAAATTTCCTTTTTGACATAGTGGGCCAGGCAATAATTATATTAAAAAGTATGTCAAAAAAACAAAAAAACAAATACAGTAAATACCAAGGCGAATTCCTCCCAGGTAATCTCGGTACTACAAAAAGTCAACTCGTACAAAAACCACAAGCAATTTGTTTTTGTAAAATCATTGTACAATGTCAAAAACAGAAACAAAGATAATAAACAATATTTTGACATATAAGAATGATAAAGCAAAAAAAAAAAAGTTATCAGCAGGGCTTTTAAGACCACCTGTAATAAACTCGCCTTGGTAAGTAAACTGTAGGGATTTCTTTAATTTCTAAAAACATACATTACATTTTTAGTTATTAATTTTTGAAGTATAATTTGAATTTTTTTTTTTTTAGCATGTTAATTGCGTATATTTTCCAATAATAAATGCATGAAGTTTCACGCCCTATATATTTCCTTTTGAATCGATCTCACTATATCCGAACAGACTTCGTCCACTCAAAAGAAAAATCAATCCATCCGTACTCAAATCAATCCGGAGCGGTATTAATAGTACGGTGAGTACGGATTTTTTTGAATCAAGTACAGAAAGATTGATTCAAGTACGGATTTTTAATCCCAAAATACTTACATTATCCATATTCAATCCCGTTTTCGTACTTGAAACAATCCGAGAATGAGATTGATTTAAGTAAAACTAAGATTGAATCAATCTCAAAATGCGCTTAATTCAAAAATTATAAAATTGTTTTAATCCGAATTCGTACCTCAAATAATCCGAAAATGAGATTGATTTAAGTAAAACAAAGATTGAAACAATCTCAAAATGCGCTTGATTCAAGTATTATAAAGTTGATTTTATCCCGAATTCGTGCTTGAAAAAACAAAATAAAGAAATTAGAAAGAAACCAATATTATGGTTGATTGACTTACCCGTACTAGACCTTACAGAATGATAAAAATGTTAAAACACCAACATCATGCCCGATATGGTTTTTCCTTTAGAAATCTTATGTACATATTAAACCAAAAATATAAACTAAATGAGAAGCAAGAGTTCAAATTTACTTTTTAACCCTTCGTGGTACACATAAGTCTGACAAGACCATTTTTCAAGGTGTATAGAAAATCAAAACATGCGTAAGCCGGAGGGTTAAACATGTTCTGCTTTTTCTTCACACAAAAAGCAAATCGTTTTTTCCAAACTTGTGTTGTGTTGTTGTAAATCTACAAAAAACTTTGAAATACACACACGTATGCACGCATAAAAGAATGCAATGCTGAGAGATGATACTAATAAGTTTTATGAGATTAAATCCCTCTTTTTGTAATTTTATTCTTAGAGTGGCACTACCAACGAAACGTTTAATCTTTTTTTTGCTTGATTTAAGAATTTTATACTTATTTTAAGAAATTCCGGGATTGATTTTCAAAAGTAAATCCATTTAGGATTGTTTTGAGTACGTTTTAGTGTTATTCGTACTTGAATTTTTGAATAAGACTCGTACTTAAAGTAATCAAAAAAAACTTGATTTACCCCGAGTGTTTTTCTTTCTGAGTATATATATTTTAAAGAAGGCATTCATGGTTAAGCAAGACAACATTGCAATCTATGTATATCAACTCCAAAGTCAAACACTACCTTATTTTTGTGTTTACTCCAGTGTTGCCACTTTGTGGGTAATTACCCGAATTTGGTATAATTATTAATGTCGTGCGTAGAGCGTGGGTAATTTCTCTTAGTTGTAATTCAGGTGCAATTTAAAATTCTTGGGCAGATGCCCAAATAAAATAAAGATTCGATATCAGGCATTTATTTCTTTTTAAATATTGTTGATACAAAATGCACAGTCTTCTCAACCAAAGTCTTGGTTTCGTTATAAGAAAAGTCTTCAATCATTTGATATATATTTTCAAAAGTTCGATAATGAATGTCGCAAGATGGACTCTTTGATTTGGATAAAGATTTAACAGTTGTTAAACTTAATTACGAAAGGGACAGTTGTATAAAACCCTGTAGCCCATTTGTTTACAAAATAAGGTATAACACAAAAACATTAATTTTAATCACAGATTAATACACGGCATTACCAATTGAAACTTATTTCAAACAAACAGGCACCGCACCGCGCCTGTTCTTGACGAAATGCATTGCAGACGTCCACTTTTTTTCTACTTTTTCGAGCATTTCTGGCTGCATGG
The DNA here is from genome assembly GCA_949318255.1 of Pollenia labialis. Lineage (NCBI taxonomy): Eukaryota > Metazoa > Arthropoda > Insecta > Diptera > Polleniidae > Pollenia > Pollenia labialis. The sequence continues at coordinate 159,351,377 of OX439139.1, read as the reverse complement.
CACCAGTTAAATTAACAATGTTGAACTCTAAGACGTCAATTTTTACTGGCTTATCAGTATAAGCCAGTGACTTCACAGCCATACGGAAAACAATCAAGAGGTTTCACATAACACGGCCTTGAAGTCAAATTGACAGTTTATTTTCTCTAAATCAACACATCGCCTTTATTTTTTAAAAAATAAGTTGTGCCATTTAAATCATGAAGTCGTCGACAAGTTGCGAAAATCGATGGCTGATTTCCGAAGTAAATTTGGATGATTTCTGTCGTTGTTTAAGCATGAATCTATTCATGATAATCCGCCTGAGCCAGAAGTGAGAGCAGTATGACAGTCCGTATGACAGCTAACCTTTCGTAAGCTCTATCGGGCTTAAAAAAAACCCCATTATAAAGGAATGGCAATGAGCATTTTGAACTTTCTATAAATGTATTCAACCAAAAGTGGAAGTTAAACTCATTATTTTAGGAGTTTTATTTTATGTTTTATTAATAGTTTTTAAATCTTTAATTTTCTTTTTGTTAATTTGTTTTTGTTGGAAAAAGAGAATGACCTTAATTATGTTACTTATTTTAATATTTTATAAATGAAATCAATAATGTTTGTTTTTGTAATATTTATTTTAAAAGTAGAAAATAAATTTTTCAGCCGTTGGCAGTTTTTAGAAGAAAACACATCAATTACTAACAGTTTTAAGTTTAAATAAGAATCTTAACAGTTTGACTAATATTAATCTTCTTTCAATGAGTTTGTAGTGTTTTGCTTCTTTGTAAATGTATTTTTATTAAATAAAACTTGAATTTTATATCAGGTGTATTTTCATTTAAATCGGGTAATTTTGCTTCATCTCGAGTGTAATTTTGAATTTTTCTGGTGGTAACACTGGTTTACTCTTTTTTTAAGACTTTCTTAAGGTACGTTCAGACTGATGAAATATTTGATAGCAAACATCAAATATTTCATTAATGTAGTCTGAACACAAAATATTTTTGAGTGTCAAATAAAATAACAGCTGATTTTGAGCAAATAAAAGTATTTGCCGGCAAACAAATATTTGTTCAATGTGAACATAGTGTGAACACAAAAAATCAAATATTTTAGTAATTTTTGAGCAAACATATATTTGATATTACAAAAAAATTGTAAGAGCAAACAACGACAAATAATTTTAGCCAAGTTCCCGATAGAAGCAATTTTTCCTGTAAGTTTTCGGGTTCTTTACAGTTTTAACGGTTTTTAATAATTGTTAAACTTTGCTATCATGCCGCTATTAGCAAATTTTTGCGAATTTCCGCTAATTTAGCAATTTTTACCAAATTTTTGCCATTTCTTATACTTTTAGGGATTTTTATCAATTTTATGGCTTGTTTGAAATATAAAATTTTTTCGCGAATTTTCGCTGTTTTTGCAGCATTTTTTTTTTTGTCTTTTCCCGACATTTTGTTTTTAACCGAATTATATATTTTATGGGTTGTTTCTAATTTTTCGCAAATTTTAGCCATGTTTCCGTTAACCATTGTCTTCTAGTTTTGTTTTTCTTGTACATACTCCTGTACTAACAATATAAGAGATGCTGCTCCACAAAATAAAACAAATAATGAGGCTTCTGCGCGAATTTTTACTATTTGTGAAATATATTTTCATTTTTGAACACTTTTATTAAATAATTATTTGATGCAAATATTTATTTTAGTCTGAACTTATGGCAAACATTAATTAATTTATTTTATTTGATACTATTTGCCAACTGTTTCAACAAACAAAAATGTTCAAATATTTGAGCTTAGTTTGAACATCAAACAAAATATTTTTTTGTTTCACACAGTTTGAAGCAAATATCAGAACAAATATTTTCGTCAAATACAAAATGTATAAGTGATTCATAATAATTTATTTGAAAGTTACTATAACTTAAGATTTTCATGATTAATTTAATGTGATTTTCGAAAATGATTTATCATAAAAATAGTAATTCTGGGCCGCAAAAGTTACCAAGGTAATTTTATTTTAAATACGGTAATTTGGATTTTTGGTACTTCATATGTAAGTTTTATAATTTAAACTTTTGAGAGGTGATTTTCAATTTAAAAATAGATAAATGTTATGACAAAAAATTAAGAACATTAATTATGTTTCTGCAAATGCTTTCGTAACCAGGGTTGTTAGACTTTTTTCCTCAAAAATCGTCAAAAGTTTTAACAAAATTCGTCAAAATCGTCACGAAAATTTAACAAAATCGTCAACAAAACGTCAAATATATAAATTTTACAAATTAAAGACAATTTATTGCATGGATTGGTTCGAAAATATAAATTTTTAGCAAGAAATTCTATTTATGATGAAGAAAGTGATATGGTTAAGTTTGATTCTATTTATTTCAGCAAGTGAGCTGAATATATTTATCATTTAAAAAGAAAACATAAGAAAAAATATATTTGCATAAATGCATAACAAAAATTGTTTTATTTCATTTATCCATATTCAGAAAAATATTAAATAATAAATAAAATCTGATTTGATTTTAACTCGAGCTATTTTAAATGATTAACTTTTAGCGCTATCTCTATTGCAAATTGTTTTTATTGTTAAAGGTGCTATAAACCAAGGATTCTGTTTTATTACGTCCAATATTAGTTCCAAACTAATACATTTTCTTCTCATTGCACTAATTTGTCTACACAACTTCTTATTAAAAAGTAACTTCTAACTTCCTAACACGCAATTTTACTAAGAATAACTAACCTAACAGAATTAAATGGGATTTGCCTTTTTACACACAAATAGAAAAATTCTTCACATTCGTATGTAGCGACGCAAATTGAAATCATAAAAACGCAAAGCGGATTTAACCAATTTTTAAAAAGCGGACCAAATAGAACAGACGCAAATTAGGTCTCTAGTGTATATTTTTGGCAGTAGCGATGGCATTTCTATAATTGTAGAATTTGAATTACTAATGCTTCTAATGAAATCCACCTGGTTTGTGATGGGGGGGGAATTTTTTTGTTTAATTGCCAAAAATTTTTGTATTTCGAAAAATTGATTTTTAAGTTTTGGACTGTTTTCAATATAATTGTAAATATTTCTTGTGCGTCAGAAAATCGTCATAACACTATTACTTTTAGTCAAAAAATCGCCAATTGTCATTTTACTGTATTTTCTCAAAAAAATCGTTAAAATGACGAAAAATCCTCACATCTACCAACCCTGCTTTGCAGATTAAAGTGTTATAAAATTGATGCCAGATTAAAGTAAATTTATTGACGGGATTAAATCGTCAAAACATAAGTGACTCTACATCAAAAATCGTCAATCGTCATTTTGGTAAATTCATCAAAATGACGTAAAATCGTCACATCTAACATCCCTGTTCGTAACACCGATATGTGCAAAATAAGAAAAATGAAATTCCTCTTGTACATTATTAATATTATTTTAAACTTTTTGTTTGTTTAAAAATCAACAAACTATAGTTTTCGGATTATATTAAGAACGGATCAGGGATTAAATGTGGCTAAAGTTAAGTGTTTGGCACGTGAATAAACCGCATTTGAATCAAGCATTCCGTACTTGATTTGAGAAAATCCGTGTTTACCGTACTTATGACACCGCTTTGGCTTGGTCTAAGTACGGACGGATTGAGATTTCTTGCTAAAAATTATTATATAAAATTTATAATTGAATGAATTAAACAAAACATTATTTTTTTTTTATTTTTATTACATACATATGCGCGCTAGGTGTTGATTCAAAAATATTTAATGCCTCATTCATAAAAAAAATACAATAATTTTTGTTAAAAATATATTTTAACACAAAAATGTCCACTGAAATTTTTCTTAAACACGTTTAATGGTATGTGTTGTTCCAAATGACAGGTGATGGACTGAGAGCGGTTCATATAAATTTTACTACGCGATCAATCGCATGTCATTTGGAAACAGCCTTTTAATGTATTGAATAAAAACCTTTGCGTACGGTAATTTCTTCTCAAAAACGGTAATTTTTAGAGGTCCGTAAGGTAATGAAAAAATAAAAGTTAACATCACTGCTGCCAGCTGTTAAGTATCTGTAATCTGAAGTGTCCATTTATTTAGTGAAAGGTTTGCCATTTACGAATATGGGTCGTTTAACAAAAAAAGAACGCTGGGGCGCCAGAAGTGGATTATGGTATGGTATTTTGTATATATTCCTATGCCCTTAATTTCTACAAAAAGAAATCTAGTTGTGCATAGAAATCTATTGTGTAAATGCTTCCATATTTTGAAGGAAAACTGAAGATAAAAACACATATTCAAAGAATGTAAGAACACGACCTGCTTTCTTTGTTAGAAATTACGGGCATTAGAATAATTTATAAGAATATCTAATCAAGTGTATTCTATACATTAGGGGTACAACCAAAATAAGGCCCTATCTCAACGCTGTAGCCGATGTTGTGCTGAAACCGAAAAATGTTTCCTCAGGTCATTTTGGAACAAAAACGTTCTGCGTTGAAGCCGATTTCTGAAAGCCCTTTAAACTTTATTTTATTTTTTCAAAATTTTGTATTTTTCAAAATTTTTTATTTTATAATTATTTAACTATTTACATTTCTTAATGTTATTATATGATTATAATCAAAATCACAATCTAAAAACTATCTTTGTTAAGTGAAATAACCTTAAGATTAAAAGTTCATGTTGATTGCATTTGGGGGAAATATCTTGTACGACTTTGATGGCGCGTTCCGCACAAATGTTGCTGCAAAAATTAGCAAAAATCGGTTGTTTGTAACTAGTTTATCTCAAAAGCTAGTTACAGGAGTGCCCCGGTAGGCTAGCTAGTAGCGAGCTAGTCTATCAGCCCCGGGGTTGCGGGTTCGATTCCCGCCAGAGACTCTGGTTTCTTTCCTGCAGACAAGCGTACAGCTTCGCGGGGATTAGCTTAGGGAATTAATAAAAAAAAAAAAAAAAAAAAAAAAAAAAACAAACCTATTTATGATTTGTATGGATAAATAAGTTTCACAAGCTAAACTTATAAACTGTTTATGGTGTAAAAAGTAATTCACAAGGGACTAGGACTAGTCCAAAAGTAACCCAAACGTATGGAAAAACATGGTCTATTTAACATTACGATGTCCTAGGGCAGGACCATATAACCCATCTTTGGACTACAAAGGAGTGGTTTTAAAACTACTCCATTGTGTACACAAGAGGATCGTTTAAAAACGAAAACATGTCGTTAAAAAACGAAGACATGTCGTCTCAATAACAATTTTAACAATGACATGGTCCATGCTTTCATTACATCGGACCAGTCCATGGAGTAGTCCATTTTTTTTTTTTTTTTTTTTTTTATTAATTCTTCATTTACATAACCGAGCCTATAGGGCCTTATGCAGTTAATTAAAGCTACTTACTAAATAGCAAACTTCTATATAAAATTATGCAACTAAAAATTACAGTATGCAATGTACAAAAAATGCTAAGAAATAAATAACAATACATATGAATAATATTTATTTAATATAGGTTAAAAAAAGAAAATCATAATGAATGCTTGTAAGCAAAATTATTTGAACAAACACAAATAATCTGAGAAAAATTAAAAAAGAAACAAAAAGAAAATCGAACATATTACGGAACATTCAATACATGGAATTGTGAATATTCTAGCAATTTAGATTTGAAAACAGAATATGAATACGTAAACTCCCTCAATTCCCTCGGCAATGCATTCCATATTCTCGATACTCGAATTTGAAATGACCTTTTATAAACATCCAAATGCCTGACAGGATAAATTATTTGCGGATTTCTTAATGAATGTGAAAAATTAAATTTATTAACAATATAAACAGGATAACCATTGACAAGGGATTTATATAAAAACAATAGCAGCCTAATGCTGACAAAATTTTCAAAAGAAGATCCAATAAAACTTAAAGCGTATCGGGAAACATGATCCCTTCTTTTCAAATTAAAAACATATCGGATAATCCTGTTAAAGATTAGCTTATATTTTCCCCGGACATGACTCCCAGCCCCAGTAAAGATTTCGGTACAGTACAATATATGCGGCATTAAGATAGCCCTGGCTACCCGTGTTTTAATTGAAAGAGGCAAATATATATTTAATGAGTACAACCTTTTTAAAAGAAATGATACTCGAGAAGATAGGTTATCAACGTGTGGGGAAAAATTCAGTAGGGTGTCCAAGACAAGGCCTAAACATTTCATTTTGTTAACAAATTCTATAGGAACACCATTTATTGCAATATTAACATCCTCCGTATTGAATCCAAACCCCATTAACTTTGTTTTTACTGGGTTAAAACAGAACCCATTAATTGCCGCCCATGACATTACTTCCCGAAATACATAGTTGACTCCTACCTCCAACACATTCAAAAATGCAGTATCTGAATAACAAACAAACTGAACATCATCTGCATATACAAATGGCAAACATTTCATGAAATTGGATCAGGTGGTCCAATAATATTTGCAGGGTAATTCCAAACTTAATTGCATTTGACGCGGAACCTTTTTTTACGATATCGAAAATCTAAAGATGCAGTTCTAATTGTTTTTTATGTACTACATGGTATGGATAGGGCCATTTAGATATTTTCAAAAATTGTAAAAAAGTTGTTTCCCTTATATTCATATATGTATACTAAGGGCTAAAAAATCAGAGCAAGTTAAAGTCTCTTTTTGGTTTAAAATGTGTTTAAACCAACAAATCTATAAGTCACCAAAGATATAAACCATTTTTAAACGCATAAAATTGGGCGTTTAAACTACCAATACTGACCGTATGAATTTGCTAAGATTTATCGTAGTGCTGCCACATGAAATTTTTTAACACTGATTTATAGTTGTTGAGCTTAAACTACATTAGAATTCAAGTTTAGTTCAACTAAACCAACGTTTAAACCATCAGTGATTTATTAGGCATAAGTAATATACAATTGTTTTTAGCCTATGAGTAGAGTTGCCAGACAGCCTGGTAAAAAAGAATTTCCTTAATTTTGAAAAATAGAGTTTTGGTACGAATGGTCCATACAAAACATGTTGAAATATGCTTTAAATAGTTTATATAGTTTCCTATATGCAGGCTTTCAGGGTCATTATTTAATGTAAATTAAAGATTATTTATTTCATTCTCAATAAAATCCGACGTTTCGTTGGTATTCTTTCCAACTTATTCAGGGATTGAGTTTTTATTCAATATGCTTTTATATATGGCAATGGCTGAATTTTTCATTGTTCTCTTTATACTACATTTACAATAGGCCGAAATCTTGAAGATTTGATTTAAAATCTTCTTCGAAATCTAGTGCATTTACATTATACTTTTTTGACATTAGCGAGATGTTGTTTTTATAACAAAACCACTTGTTTTTAGAACAAAACACATACAAACACAAAAAGAAATATAAATTAAAAAATTTGCATCACATTTTATTAATAATCAACGATATTTATTTTATCAATATTCACCCTTATTCCATTTAACGTCGTAGTCATCGTCATCAAATTAATATTAGGGTGATCGATCGAATAGTATTCGACCGGTTTTAACCGGTTATTTTAGTTTTGCCCAAGTCGAATATTTTAAAATGTCCATTTTTCGAATATCGAATAAACCGGTTATTTTAGTAAAATAAACCGGTTATTTTAGTAATGTGTAATTTATATACGTTTTCCTTACTTTTGTTATAAATGTACCCGTAATTTAAGTATTTTTCTAATTGAATATTTGGCAAACTTAAACTTTTTAAAAAAATGTCAAAACAAAATGAAATAAAAGTCAAAAAACGTTATGAGCAATGTAAATACAAATCGCTTATATAAGCGTGTGTTCTTGTTACAAAAACCAAAAACAATTTAAAGTACGTCAAAAAAGTTCACCTTAAAAAGTAGTTAGCAAAATACTATATAAAGCTTTATAAAGATACCATCTCTGGTGATATTTCGAACTGACTTAAAAGAAAATTGTGCTTAAACGGCCCTAAAATAATAAGTTGTAAATATTCTTTAACGTCACGACTTATTAATCATTTTTAATTAGTCTACAAGCTTGACATAAATATACGCCAAGTAAAACTTCACCCTGTTCTAAGTAGTTTTAAAGAGACTGCAGATAATACTTTACTAAAATATGCTGACAATAATGAATGAAAAACTCTTAAGTAGTTCTTGCATATCTTCATGTTTAAAACAAGAACATACCGGCGGAATAAACGTTGTGGGAAAATTCATCAGTTTTATTTATTAAAACACTAAGAACAAAATTGAAGAAATCAAAAATGTCCTGAAGGGTTTAAATTGTGTGATCGACGAATTGAAAGATATTTCATAAAAAAAGCATGTTCATATTACTATTGTTTCTATAATGCTGAAAAATCCTGGATAAAAGGTTTTGTTTGCCACTTTTCAAAAATATGGCTGAAGTTTACTGCTTCATATAGACATGCTTAACCAGCAACAAATTAAAAGTCATTTACAATAATTTTGGGAAAATATGCCAAATAATAAATTTATTAAATCCCAATATTTTTAAAACCAAAGTTTTTCAAAAATTCTAAAGCTATGTTCGCACCTATTTAATATTTGACTCCTAACGTAACCACCAGTTTTCTTAAAGAATTGCTTGCTTTTGCAAAACGTTTGGCTAGAGCAAACATTATTTAACGGTTACTTAACTACATTATACATAAATGCAATTATCATCTTAGACAGTTAAGCAAATAACTAGAAATTGTTAAAAATAATGCTTAAGTTAAATCAATTTACTGATCACGATTTTTTTTGATTTTATCGTCAAATATTTGTGGTCTGAACATACCTTGTCATATCTATGCATTGAGGCCCTTTGCTCCTTATAGGATCGACCGTAACATATATACATACATATATATATGTACTTTGTTGGTTCCTTACCTTCGTGAATTGTTTTGTTTTTATTCTAATTAAGTTTTAATTACAAAAACTAATTTGATTTTTTTTTATGTATTCAAATTAAAACCGGTTAACCGGTTATTTTTAAAATGCTTAACCGAAAACCGGTTTTTTTAAAATAGCAACTATTCGGACTATTCGAAAACCGGTTATTGAAAAAAGTCGAATAATCGATCACCCTAATAAATATCAACATCAATTTTCATCGACGTCGTCATCAATTCGATACAAAACTTGTATTCTATAACAGCAGTGTAACGATGTCGATTGTTTATCGTTTTTTAAAGCACATCTCTAATAACTTAGACAGTTAGTTTGTTTTTTTTTCAGTTTTTATAAAAAAAAATGCAATTTGATCTTCTTTTCTTAAAAATGTTGTGCTCTAAAAAAGGGAAGCTTGATTTATTCTAAGAAATTCACAATTACTAATGCCCCGTATAAATCGACAGTGTTGATTGTGGCCTGTAAAATACAGACTTCGGTTTATATGTATGTGGGGCTATCTTTATAACGGCGACGATTGCCAAAAAGAGCAGCAAAAAGTTACGCGAAAATTGCAAACATTCAGAAAATTTGCAGAAATAGCGAAAATTTTTAATATTTCAAACAAGCAATAAAATTGATTTTGAGTCCCTACAAACATAAGGAATGGCAAAAGTTCCATAAAAATGGCTAAATATTTGGAAATTCTAATTGCGGTATAATAGCAAAATTTAATATTTATTAACAAACGTTAAAGCTGTAAAGAATCACATGAAAAAATCACTTCTTTCGCGAACATGGCTTAAATTCGCGAAAAATTGCAAACATGAAAACAAACCCCAAACATTTATTTAAAGTCGTTTAATCGGTTAAAAACATAATGTCGGAAAAATAAAAAAAAAATTAGTGAAAGTCATAAAATTTATAAAAAAAAAATTCCTAAAACTATAAGAAATTACATACAAATATTCGATAAAAAAAAATTGCAAAATAAGCAGAAATTCGCAAAATATCGGTATGATAGAAAAGTTTAATATCTATTAAAAATCGTTAAAGCTCTAAAGAATCAGAAAACTTAGACGAACAGTTTCGCTATCAGACACATGGCTTAAATTCGCCAATTTCCGCTTATTTACAAATTTTTATGGAATTTTTGCTATTCCTTATAGTTTTAGGGACTTTTAATCAATTTAATGGGTTGTTTGAAATATTAAAAATTTTCGTTATTTTTGCAATTTTTGCGTAGCTTTGTTGCTCATTTTACATTTTTTTAATTTACCATTATTATTATTGTTAAGTTAAAAAGGAATAAAACTGTTTCGACACCAATAAGACTGACGACAAAATCAGAGTCAATTTATATCGATGCCATCGTTAACGTTGCGTACGGCATACCAAATATACATCGACGCTTATCGATAAAACTTAATATTGACAATGGGCATACCGATTTGCAAGAATCGACACAAAACGTTATCGTTTCGTATTGATGACGCTAAATGGAATAAGGGTGATTATTCGAATTTTTTATTTCTTTTACAATTTTTATAAAACTTTTTAATTGTTTTTAAACAAGTTTTTTATTTAAATGTAATTTTTTCTTGTGCAGGGAAGTATTTTTTAGTGCTATATTGAAAAAACCATAGTTGCATCATTAGTTACAACTAGATTTTAAGTAGATTTCGTCGAAATCTAGTCACGAAGTAGATTTTGTTTTGTATGGGAAATCTAGTCAAAAACAACTAGATTTGGCTCGAAATCTTGTAAGTATGTACTAAGTTTTGCAAAGGTGTAAATGTAGTTTTAAGATTTTAATCAAATTTTTTAAATAAATATTCATCACATTGTGTATCAATAGGTGCGTTTGTTTACTTTTCCAGCAAAATCCAGTAGGTGAGTAAATTTTTGGGCAATATGAAAATTTTACTTTCGAAACTGGCTCTTGCACAAAAAAGTAAACGAACCGAAAAATTGCAAAAACTTGCAAGTTACTTCAAACATGACCGCTATAAAGCTTATGGCCGTTTTTTCATTACGCGATTATCTTTTTCCCAACGAAAAACTGCACATTAAAGAATTTTGTTTTTCTCAATTTTCCATTTGCTTGTGTGTGTATTTTGATACAAACAGAAAACAAATTGGTTGGGAAACGGTTGCAGTTTTTTTTCTATTTTCTTTTAAAGCAAATTTTACTGCGGTTTAAAGTTAAAAATTAAAAAAAAATATAATAATTACAGTTTTTCTTAAAATTGAAAAAGGATAACGCGTGTGGATAATGCCCCTTAAGGGCTTTCTTAGCACATATTTGTAAATGCTTCAATACTTTTTAAAATACATACACTGAAAAAAAATGAAAAAAATTTTGTTTATCGTGTATGCATATAAAAATTTTTTTTAAAATAGTTTTACTCAAATATTTATTCTTAGAAGCATTCAGGAAAGGCTACTTTGATCAAAATTTGTTTCGCTTCTCAGTTTTCTTTTTATGAATTTCAGGATTTTTTAAATGTATAATCTGAAACCAAATCAAATATTTCATACAAGGATGCTTTTTGAGGTTAGACAAATTTTGTTTCCTCCATAAAATGTTAAATCCTTAAAATTGTTTGGTGACTTTTCAATTTTAGTATCAAGCCCAGTAAAGTCTTCTTTTCGATGTACGTTTGAGCGGAATTCATACAGCGCTTTAGTTATCACAAAGCGAAATGTGTTTGGAAAAAACTGCCGCTGCATGCGGCAGTGTTGAAAAAAATTATTTTTTTTTGCACTTTATCAGTTTAGTTCGTCGCGAAGAATTAATTTGGATACCTAAACATGTGCCCATGCCATGTTTTGATATAAAAAATGCTTAAAAAAAATTGTTTTTTTGCAAAAATTTTCAAAAGTTCATAAAATTTTTGCGTTTAAAAATGTTAAAGTGCTTTTTCGCCTCGGAGGTACCCTTTACGAAGTTACTCACATCACACAATACACTAGCCAACTTAAAAGACAATTAAGATTGTCAGGCGCAAAAAAGATACATTTTTAAAAACTTTGCGCTAATTTCTTTTAAGTTTGTAAAATTACGCAGTTTTTTTAATTCTGCGCTTAAAACTAATTTTTATTAAACGGCGCAAAAACCCTATGTAAAATCTTCAAAAAGTTCCAAATTTGTAAAATTTTGGTTTCACTTGCACAGCAGCGATATTAATAAAAAAATTTTTAGTAGATATATCCTCCAAGTCTAGTGACTATATTTTGTATTGGTTTGGATATGAAAGCTAAAAACTATTACAAAGAAAACGGAATGGATGAAAAAACTCTAGCAAGTTTCAAGTCGTTTTTTTAAAATTTTTTTTAATTGTAACCGAATTGTGATCACGAATCTGTTTTTCTGTGTAGGTGTTGCCAACGGAAAACAATGTTTTTTGTCGGTATATTGAGAAACCCAAAATCTTTAACGGACAGTCTATCGGTCTAATAAATTTATGTTGACATTAAGTAACATATGGGCATTTCCACCAAAAGGTCCACCGCAACAAAAAAATTATAAGTTCTTGAAAAGGCCTTGTTTTATCATATTTTAACAGGAAAACAATCAAATTTAATAAAAGTAAAAAAGTTTTATATTTATTTATAACCCATTTCAAGATTTATGAATGCAAAGTGGAACAAGTGCAACTTTTCTTATTTGGATATTTCTATTGTACGTTTTGCTATGATAACAGTTCTTTAAGAGAGACATTATGCATTGACTTTTTCTCTCTAAAACCTTTTGGAAGGTCCAAAGAGTCAAAACTATGCGATTGCAAATAACTGTAATTTTTTTCTTTGTATTATCTCATATTTCGATGTCATGTGCGACATTGAAAAACATCATTTTCTATCAGTGCGTCGAAAGTAAAAGGAAAAACCTCATCAAATTACCAGACCAAACAGAGATTTTTTATACAATTAAAATAAAAAAAACATTACGGTAAAATAGCAAGATTTGTGACCTTGGTACTTATATAAAGTTGTTCACGTGCGACATGGTAAGTGTGAAAATTAAAAATTTGAAAATTATTTTTTTATATACATATCGTCGGTTGATTATTTAATTGTCGTATGTCATTTTCATTTTATCAATGTGCACAAAATAATATTAATGGGGTTCAAATGTATTTTATGCCCTCTCACCAAATTGAAAAGCAAAGCATATTATATAAGTTAGACGAAAAATGGAAGAAAGTAAAAAGCATTCCAGGAATAGCCCAGTTGCACTTCTTTTGTTGCGATGGTCAAGAAATAAAATCTGCTAGGACTGCCTATTCTAAAAAAACTGTATTTTATATTCCTCATAATATTTAATTCTTTTACTATTAATATTACTATAACTTTTACTATTATTCATACTATGTACATATTTTTGTTAAGTTTGTTGTTTTAATATAAAAATAAACACTTTGAAAACTTCTGTTCATTTAAAAACATTTTAACTAAGCTCAATTATATATAATTTCGTAAAAACAGTAACAGAATCAACATAAATATCATGATGGAAAAAAATGTCATGTGCGACAGATCACGTGCGACTGCGATTAAAGCTAAATAAAAAAAAAAGTATACATTATTTTTATTTAAAATGACAGCCATATTTAAGAGGCATGCGTGCATAACATTCTTCAATTTTTTTCATTCAAATATTGCCTCAGGTTTCGCTGAAATCGGCATTCGAATTAATGGCCACAAAAAACACTTCTGTTTTCGTCACGTGCAAATGCCTTGTTTTTTTGCAATTTTCTTGAAAACGAAACAATTTATCAAAATGAACAATAGCACCAATTATAGGGCTAATTAATAGCTATAACTTGAATCTATTGCCAAAATAAAAAAAAGTTTTATTTTGACTTTTTTTTAACTTTAAATGTGTACGATGGTCACGTTCGACATGATGGAAATGCCCATATGTGTTATTTAGACTACCCAGTATACATTGTTTTTGGTACTTGATGCATTGCATTTCAATAATTATAAATTCGTAGTAAATGTAATTACTAAATGAACTTCTGTGGAAGCTTTTAGACTTGTTTAGTTTGTACATGACTTTTAATTTTGTTCTAGTTAAACAACATACGAAAATACATGAATAATTGATTTTTGACATTCGGTACCCTGAATAATATGCAGTAAGAAGTATTTAAATATTTATTAAGGTTTACATCTCTAAAATATACATGCCATGTTATTTATAATAAACTAGCTGTTTCGTCCCGGCGCTGCTCGGGATATTCTAAATAAAAATTAAAAATGAAATACTGGAGAATTTTGTTAATAACTTGACCCCAGCGCCACCTATCGGGATTTTTTTTTATAAACTATCAGTGAAAGTAGACCATTTTAAAGCATGTACTCGTTTGAAAATCGAACATAGGACAACTTATTTTTATAAATATGCAGGGTGGCCCAAAATTAACGAAAGGGTTTAAATTCGTTATAACTAGTTACATAATAAATACTTTTTATACATTTTTTAATTTTTTTAATACAGTATATAAATGTGGAATAATTGTAGTTTAATTATGAAAAATAATATCTCGCAAGTGATGGCCATTTTCTGCTTCGCAAATTCGTGCTCTTTCCAACACATTTTTATAACCTTTCGCAAAACGTCAGGTGTTATGTTGTTTATTTCGTCGCGTATATTGATTTTTAAATGCTGGATGGTTCTAGGCTTATTAATGTAGACTTTTCCTTTCAAATAACCCCAAAGAAAACAGTCTGGGGCGGTTAAATGCGATGAACGCGAAGGCCAATTAAAATCACTTGTACGCGAAATAATTCGTGTAAGTTTGTGCCACCCTGTACATTTAATTTACTTTTCAAGAAAACCTATTAGAAAACTAGTTTTTAGTTTATGCTGCACTTTTAATTTAGTTTTTGTTACTTTAAATGTTTTATTTTACAAATTGTAGACTTTTTGTTTGCAAATTGTATGTTTTTTTCTTGTTTTTATTTTGCTTATTATTATTTATTGAATCATATGTTTATGTTTTCTATTGGATTTTACAGGAAAAATTTGTTCAGTTAAAATTTGCAGGCTCTTTGCTGACAACTGTCACTTTACTCTCTCAGTAGATGCTGTCTTTTGCAAATTTACGTGTACGCGAACGCATTTCAGTAAAATCCAGTTTGCAAATTTTGGGGTAAACGAACGCAGCTATTATAAGTATCTAGCACTGCGTAGTGTTGTTTTTAAAATGTTTTGTCATAGACGATTCCATGGTAATGTTTTTTCTTTTTCTACAGTAGTACAATTAATTATTGTTGTAAAGATTTACGTCTGTATTTATAATAATTTTAAAAATTTAATAATGGTTTACAAAACACATTTTGTATGAAAATGTTCCTTAATAAACGTTTGTTAAATTTAATAATCGTTTATGAATAAGGAGGTTACATTTTATTTTTCCTGAGATTGGAGCACTTTGCTCACTCATTAAGTCTTTGATTTTAAATAAACTGTATAGTTTTTTTTGTCACTTTTAACAAAATAAAAATAAGAAAGTTATTTTTACTTTAATAAGCAAAAAGTAAATTGTTACGTTGTAACTTTAACTTTAACGGCTGAAAAATTTATTTTCTACTTTTAAAATAAATATTACAATTAAAAACATACATTATTGATTTCATTTATAAAATATTAAAATAAGTAACATAATTAAGGTCATTCTCTTTTTCCAACAAAAACAAATTAACAAAAATAAAATTAAAGATTTAAAAACTATTAATAAAACATAAAATAAAACTCCTAAAATAATGAGTTTAACTTCCACTTTTGGTTGAATACATTTATAGAAAGTTCAAAATGCTCATTGCCATTCCTTTATAATGGGGTTTTTTTAAGCCCGATTGAGCTTACGAAAGGTTAGCTGTCATACGGACTGTCATACTGCTCTCACTTCTGGCTCAGGCTTGAGCAACGACAGAAATCATCCAAATTTACTTCGGAAATCAGCCATCGATTTTCGCAACTTGTCGACGACTTCATGATTTAAATGACACAACTTATTTTTTTAAAAATAAAGGCGATGTGTTGATTTAGAGAAAATAAACTGTCAATTTGACTTCAAGGCCGTGTTATGTGAAACCTCTTGATTGTTTTCCGTATGGCTGTGAAGTCACTGGCTTATACTGATAAGCCAGTAAAAATTGACGTCTTAGAGTTCAACATTGTTAATTTAACTGGTGCCATGCAGCCAGAAATGTTCGAAAAAGTAGAATAAAAGTGGACGTCTGCAATGCATTTCGTCAAGAACAGGCGCGGTGCCTGTTTGTTTGAAATAAGTTTCAATTGGTAATGCCGTGTATTAATCTGTGATTAAAATTAATGTTTTTGTGTTATACCTTATTTTGTAAACAAATGGGCTACAGGGTTTTATACAACTGCCCCATTCGTAATTAAGTTTAACAATGTATGTGAAGTTAGCTCCGTCAGTTAGCTTCGTTTTCTGGACTATCAAGTTTCCTGTACACAAGCAACTTTTGTTAACATAGTTCGTACTCAAACACTGTTAAGACAACAGAATGGATGTTTTTTGGCAAAAATAAATAATTTGAGACAAAAATAAATTTAAAAATGGTAATTCAGAATAATTAATAAAATATTTATTTTTTATTTAAACAATTTGGCCCGGAAATGAATTACAATGAGATTTCTAACAAAAAAAAGCACTACTTTCAGAACCCGAAAATGGGTCAAAATCGAAATGGTGCTCTAATATGGACTACTAGGGTTGATAGCTTAGGTATTCTAGATTTCAGAACTATATAGTTTATATTCAGAATTTGTATAGATTTTTTGTAACAGAGCATAGCTGAAAGTGAATTTATGAGATTTCTAACAAAAAAAAGCCCTACTTTCAGAACCCGAAAATGGGTCAAAATCGAAATGGTGCTCTAATATGGACTAATAGGGTTGATAGTTTAGGTATTCTAGATTTCAGAACTATATAGTTTATATTCAGAATTTGTATAGATTTTTTGTAACAGAGCATAGCTGAAAGTGAATTTATGAGATTTCTAACAAAAAAAAAGCCCTACTTTCAGAACCCGAAAATGGGTCAAAATCGAAATGGTGCTCTAATATGGACTAATAGGGTTGATAGTTTAGGTATTCTAGATTTCAGAACTATATAGTTTATATTCAGAATTTGTATAGATTTTTTGTAACAGAGCATAGCTGAAAGTGAATTTATGAGATTTCTAACAAAAAAAAGCCCTACTTTCAGAACCCGAAAATGGGTCAAAATCGAAATGGTGCTCTAATATGGACAAATAGGGTTGAAAGTTTAGGTATTCTAGATTTCAAAACTATATAGTTTATATTCAGAATTTGTATAGATTTTTTGTAACAGAGCATAGCTGAAAGTGAATTTATGAGATTTCTAACAAAAAAAAGCCCTACTTTCAGAACCCGAAAATGGGTCAAAATCGAAATGGTGCTCTAATATGGACTAATAGGGTTGATAGCTTAGGTATTCTAGATTTCAGAACTATATAGTTTATATTCAGAATTTGTATAGATTTTTTGTAACAGAGCATAGCTGAAAGTGAATTTATGAGATTTCTAACAAAAAAAAGCCCTACTTTCAGAACCCGAAAATGGGTCAAAATCGAAATGGTGCTCTAATATGGACTAATAGGGTTGATAGTTTAGGTATTCTAGATTTCAGAACTATATAGTTTATATTCAGAATTTGTATAGATTTTTTGTAACAGAGCATAGCTGAAAGTGAATTTATGAGATTTCTAACAAAAAAAAAGCCCTACTTTCAGAACCCGAAAATGGGTCAAAATCGAAATGGTGCTCTAATATGGACTAATAGGGTTGATAGTTTAGGTATTCTAGATTTCAGAACTATATAGTTTATATTCAGAATTTGTATAGATTTTTTGTAACAGAGCATAGCTGAAAGTGAATTTATGAGATTTCTAACAAAAAAAAGCCCTACTTTCAGAACCCGAAAATGGGTCAAAATCGAAATGGTGCTCTAATATGGACAAATAGGGTTGAAAGTTTAGGTATTCTAGATTTCAAAACTATATAGTTTATATTCAGAATTTGTATAGATTTTTTGTAACAGAGCATAGCTGAAAGTGAATTTATGAGATTTCTAACAAAAAAAAGCCCTACTTTCAGAACCCGAAAATGGGTCAAAATCGAAATGGTGCTCTAATATGGACTAATAGGGTTGATAGTTTAGGTATTCTAGATTTCAGAACTATATAGTTTATATTCAGAATTTGTATAGATTTTTTGTAACAGAGCATAGCTGAAAGTGAATTTATGAGATTTCTAACAAAAAAAAGCCCTACTTTCAGAACCCGAAAATGGGTCAAAATCGAAATGGTGCTCTAATATGGACTAATAGGGTTGATAGTTTAGGAATTCTAGATTTCAGAACTATATAGTTTATATTCAGAATTTGTATAGATTTTTTGTAACAGAGCATAGCTGAAAGTGAATTTATGAGATTTCTAACAAAAAAAGCCCTACTTTCAGAACCCGAAAATGGGTCAAAATCGAAATGGTGCTCTAATATGGACTAATAGGGTTGATAGTTTAGGTATTCTAGATTTCAGAACTATATAGTTTATATTCAGAATTTGTATAGATTTTTTGTAACAGAGCATAGCTGAAAGTGAATTTATGAGATTTCTAACAAAAAAAAGCCCTACTTTCAGAACCCGAAAATGGGTCAAAATCGAAATGGTGCTCTAATATGGACTAATAGGGTTGATAGTTTAGGTATTCTAGATTTCAGAACTATATAGTTTATATTCAGAATTTGTATAGATTTTTTGTAACAGAGCATAGCTGAAAGTGAATTTATGAGATTTCTAACAAAAAAAAGCCCTACATTCAGAACCCGAAAATGGGTCAAAATCGAAATGGTGCTCTAATATGGACTACTAGGGTTGATAGTTTAGGTATTCTAGATTTCAGAACTATATAGTTTATATTCAGAATTTGTATAGATTTTTTGTAACAGAGCATAGCTGAAAGTGAATTTATGAGATTTCTAACAAAAAAAGCCCTACTTTCAGAACCCGAAAATGGGTCAAAATCGAAATGGTGCTCTAATATGGACTAATAGGGTTGATAGTTTAGGTATTCTAGATTTCAGAACTATATAGTTTATATTCAGAATTTGTATAGATTTTTTGTAACAGAGCGTAGCTGAAAGTGAATTTATGAGATTTCTAACAAAAAAAAGCCCTACTTTTAGAACCCGAAAATGGGTCAAAATCGAAATGGTGCTCTGATATGGACTAAAAGGGTTGATAGTTTAGGTATTCTAGATTTCAGAACTATATAGTTTATATTCAGAATTTGTATAGATTTTTTGTAATAGAGCATAGCTGAAAGTGAATTTATGAGATTTCTAACAAAAAAAAGCCCTACTTTCAGAACCCGAAAATGGGTCAAAATCGAAATGGTGCTCTAATATGGACTAATAGGGTTGATAGTTTAGGTATTCTAGATTTCAGAACTATATAGCTTATATTCAGAATTTTTATAGATTTTTTGTAATAGAGCATAGCTGAAAGTGAATTTATGAGATTTCTAACAAAAAAAAGCCCTACATTCAGAACCCGAAAATGGGTCAAAATCGAAATGGTGCTCTAATATGGACTACTAGGGTTGATAGTTTAGGTATTCTAGATTTCAGAACTATATAGTTTATATTC
The DNA here is from genome assembly GCA_949318255.1 of Pollenia labialis. Taxonomy (NCBI): domain Eukaryota; kingdom Metazoa; phylum Arthropoda; class Insecta; order Diptera; family Polleniidae; genus Pollenia; species Pollenia labialis. Next base: position 159,331,737 of record OX439139.1, on the reverse strand, counting down.
AGAATTTGTATAGATTTTTTGTAACAGAGCATAGCTGAAAGTGAATTTATGAGATTTCTAACAAAAAAAGCCCTACTTTCAGAACCCGAAAATGGGTCAAAATCGAAATGGTGCTCTAATATGGACTAATAGGGTTGATAGTTTAGGTATTCTAGATTTCAGAACTATATAGTTTATATTCAGAATTTGTATAGATTTTTTGTAACAGAGCGTAGCTGAAAGTGAATTTATGAGATTTCTAACAAAAAAAAGCCCTACTTTTAGAACCCGAAAATGGGTCAAAATCGAAATGGTGTTCTAATATGGACTAAAAGGGTTGATAGTTTAGGTATTCTAGATTTCAGAACTATATAGTTTATATTCAGAATTTGTATAGATTTTTTGTAATAGAGCATAGCTGAAAGTGAATTTATGAGATTTCTAACAAAAAAAAGCCCTACTTTCAGAACCGAAAATGGGTCAAAATCGAAATGGTGCTCTAATATGGACTAATAGGGTTGATAGTTTAGGTATTCTAGATTTCAGAACTATATAGCTTATATTCAGAATTTTTATAGATTTTTTGTAACAGAGCATAGCTGAAAGTGAATTTATGAGATTTCTAACAAAAAAAAGCCCTACTTTCAGAACCCGAAAATGGGTCAAAATCGAAATGGTGCTCTAATATGGACTAAAAGGGTTGATAGTTTAGGTATTCTAGATTTCAGAACTATATAGTTTATATTCAGAATTTGTATAGATTTTTTGTAATAGAGCATAGCTGAAAGTGAATTTATGAGATTTCTAACAAAAAAAAGCCCTACTTTCAGAACCCGAAAATGGGTCAAAATCGAAATGGTGCTCTAATATGGACTAATAGGGTTGATAGTTTAGGTATTCTAGATTTCAGAACTATATAGTTTATATTCAGAATTTGTATAGATTTTTTGTAACAGAGCATAGCTGAAAGTGAATTTATGAGATTTCTAACAAAAAAAGCCCTACTTTCAGAACCCGAAAATGGGTCAAAATCGAAATGGTGCTCTAATATGGACTAAAAGGGTTGATAGTTTAGGTATTCTAGATTTCAGAACTATATAGTTTATATTCAGAATTTGTATAGATTTTTTGTAATAGAGCATAGCTGAAAGTGAATTTATGAGATTCCTAACAAAAAAAAGCCCTACTTTCAGAACCCGAAAATGGGTCAAAATCGAAATGGTGCTCTAATATGGACTAATAGGGTTGATAGTTTAGGTATTCTAGATTTCAGAACTATATAGTTTATATTCAGAATTTGTATAGATTTTTTGTAATAGAGCATAGCTGAAAGTGAATTTATGAGATTTCTAACAAAAAAAAGCCCTACTTTCAGAACCCGAAAATGGGTCAAAATCGAAATGGTGCTCTAATATATACTAAAAGGGTTGATAGTTTAGGTATTCTAGATTTTAGAACTATATAGTTTATATTCAGAATTTGTATAGATTTTTTGTAATAGAGCATAGCTGAAAGTGAATTTATGAGATTTCTAACAAAAAAAGCCCTACTTTCAGAACCCGAAAATGGGTCAAAATCGAAATGGTGCTCTAATATGCTCTAATGGTGCTCCACTATTTTCGAATTACCTAAAATCAGAAAACGGCTCCATCGATTTGACTAATTTTTCTTTCAAATGTTTGTATTAATCCATTTTAGCCCATATCTACACCATTTGTAAGTTATTCTGTAAAAAAACTTTATGATAGGTATTCCATGGATTTTTATCTAAAGGCCGTAAATTTCGTTAAAACCTCAATTTAAATCGTGTGGTAATACAACACCTATGTTTGCTTAGGGCCAGCAACGCGGACCGGGTCAGCTAGTTATTTGATAAAAATGATTTTTCGCCGAGTTTTTTTTTTACTTTTACACCAAATGTTAATGTTAATGTTTCTTATTACAGATTATACCATTGGGCAGTGCGTATTGTCAATTCCCGGCAACGGATCACAAATATACATGGCGCAAAGTGACAACAACTGTAAATAATATTATAGTTGGTAAATTGTGGGTTGATCAACATGGTGAAATGGAAATAACGGGCTTAAATGGCGCTGCAGGTCTAAAGTGTATGCTTAAGTATATACCCTACTCCTACTTTTCACGTGAAACCCAAAGACGTGTTAAGGGTGTGGTCATGGATCGCAACAACGAAGTCAAATGGGTTATACGTGGCGCTTGGGATAGTAAGATTGAAATCGCCCCGGCTCTATCGACTTCCGGACCATCGGATAGTCCTGTTTATGAGACGGGTGCATATAAAACCGTTTGGCAAAGACGTATGCCACCGCCAGATAGTGAGAAATATTATAATTTCACTCTATTAGCGGCTCAACTTAATGAAATGGAGGAGGGTATAGCACCTACAGATTCACGTTTACGACCTGATCAACGTCTAATGGAAGATGGCCAATGGGACGAGAGTAATCGTGAAAAATTGCGTCTCGAAGAGAAACAACGATCCAAAAGAAAACAAAGGGAATCAGAAGCAGAAGCAGGTGCTCGACGTGGTCAACCATTTCCGCCCTATAAGCCCGTCTGGTTCACTCAAGAACGCGAAGAAGGTACCGACAATATTGTGCATATACATACGGGTAACTATTGGGAGCACAAGAAAAAACAAGATTGGTCAAAGTGTCCAGATATTTTTTAAACAAATATACAATATTATTACATTAAATAAAAATTAACTATTAAAAATTATGAAAAGAAACTGAAAAATCCAAAAAAAATACATACATATAAATTAAAAACAGCAAAACAAAGTAAAATAATAATAATAATTAATAAAAAGTTATAAAAATAAAACATTTGTAGTTAAATTAGGCCTTAAAATATTGAAATAAACCAATAAAACGCATAGAATTATACAAAATTACATTAATTTTAATACAAACTACTTCGTTAAATCAGTTACAAATGAAAAACGCATTAAGCATGCATTAACATGTTTTATTTGATAAACGTATTCTAATCATTAATTGTCAATGATAAATAAAGCACTTAAAAAATTAAAACTTATTAGGTGTACATTACACTCACAGGCACTCACACAGATATACATTTCCCAATATTACTACATACTATAATTTTTCCTTTATCTTCCACGAGCCCTCCATTAAAACATATTATAATACTTACATACTTGTTTTTAGTCCTAGGACTTTGCCTAATGCCTAAAAGCTTTTGTATTAAAACAAGCAAACTAAATAAAATGAAAACCAGTACATGAATGAAAATGATACAAATTAAAATCATAATACATACCCAGCCAGCAAAATAATCCGACGTCGTTCAGCTATCTGAGAGAAACGTCGGCAAAAAAGTCGGAATCGTATACGAATTCTGTCAGATTTCTGACCCAAAAATTTATAAAGTGGTTGACACGAATTCTGACAGACATGTCGTGGGAAATTCGGTTTTTTTTGTCGGCAATTCTGATAGATATCTAAGATTATTTTTGCTTTCTAACTGACAGTTGAAAGAAATCATTTTATTGCTAAATATGTATGTAAAAGTACATACATAATTTTAAATTTTACACGTACGTACCTTTTTTATGCTTTTTATCTTGAACAAAAAAAAATTAAATTAAAATTATTTTCAACTAAATGACAATTGTCATTATTTAAAAAAAATAATAAGCCTCGTTAGACAAATCTGAATGAATTCCGCCGGAATTCTATTGGACATATCTGTACATAAATTCCCCCCGATATTTCCAACCGAAATCGATCAGAAATAGGCCAGACAGTAAGTATATTCAATGTCTGACAGAAATCTGAACCAAGTCTCTAAGATTGAAGTCAGATATTTGCACAAAATGTCGGGACAATGTCGGAGTATTTTGCTGGATGGGTAATTATAGGGATAACTACACACACACACACAGAAAAATTTTAAGTATATTAAAGCCATATTAGGTACAATATTCATTATACTATGTATGTATGTGTAAAACACCAATATTATTTAATAAGATTAAAAAATATACGTATATATATTAAAAAAAATTAAACTAAATTAAACACAGCATATTTAAAAAACATTTCAAAAATATGAATCTATGTTAAAAAGAAATAAAAAATATATATATGTATTAACAAAAAAAAACAAATTAACCAAAAATATTGCAAAATTTTAAATTTTTCGGAAGTTATTGTAAATTGTGTTACACAAAAATAATAATGAAAATATATGTACTAGAAATTCAGAATCTGTACCTTGATCTCGTTGACTTAAAAACATTTTTTTTTTTAATTTATTTTTGGTTTAAATTAAGCGAACGAAATTTCCGTTCGAAATCAAGGGACAGGTAGTTAAATTATTACAAAAATCAGGCGCTTAATTTAAAATAATGATTAATAAACTTAGCAGAAAACAACAATATGTATACATACATACGTATGTATATTGATTCAATTTAATTCAAATTCGAATTTTTTTTTCGAAATTAAAATATATTCATTGAAATGTAGTATGTATGAATGTGTAATTTAAAATAAATTGAAAAGTTGCTTATTTCTATTAAAAGATTAATTTTTTTTCTTCTTTTGCTGTAGATTTTACAGATGAGTAAAAATTATAAAGCACGAATGCAATTTAGGTGCAATTTTGTTTTGGGAGTTTAATTTTTAAGGCAATTACCCGAATTGGGTAATTTAGCGTAGGCAATTAAGCGTGGATTTTTGTTTGAAAAAGGCAAGAAAATACATGGGAAACTCAATGTAAATAAGCGTGAAAGGCATTTAAACGTGGGGTAATTAACCGGGTTATACTGTATTAAATATATTGTTATAATTACCACAACGAACGTATTCGTTTAAATACTTAACCCGCATTATTACCGAAAAATATTGGCATTTTTGGCGAGGTAATTATCCGTGGAATAATGTAACCTCATTGAGGTAATTAAACGTATTTATTTACAAGATACCTTAGCGTTAGTGTATGATAAAAGGTTAAGACATAGAAATTTTTACAAGAATCAGCTAAATTTAAAAAAGAGATGTCAATAAAAAACAATGGGATTTGCTGTCTTAAATTTTATCTGTAATGCTTTTAAAGATGTCCTGTCTGTCATATCCTACTAACAAAAACGTTATCATACATACAAACTTATGGTCAGGGAAACCGTAAATATGCAATTGCATGGTTTTTTTTGTGCCACCAATGAAGGCAGAAACAATATATTTATCTGTTTTAGAGCTTTTTAGGAATTCTGGAATCGATTTGTTTGTGAATAATTTGCATATTGCTTAAAACTCTGGTTAACAGATGCTTGAATTTCGCCATCTACATTTAACCTTCACTCTACAATTCTAAGCCAAAGCAAGTTTTCGTTGAAGAAAATGTTATTCCAAACTGTAAAGATTTATATATCGTCACTGTTAAGACGAAATAACCTATCTGCAGTTTTCAAAAGTTTACAGGAGAGGGAAAAAACGTTATAAAATTGAAACTACAGTGCACTCGGGAAAACGTCAACACTCGTTTACGTCAACATCCCAAAACGTCAACCCTTTTTTTTACATTGCCTACTCTAAAACGTCAACCCAACCATAAAGCTCTAAAACGTCAACTCTGAATAAAATAAAATTTCGAATTTAGCAGCAGTTAAAATACACACATTTGTACACACACACATTTATTTTATGAAATCAATTCAGATATTGGGGATCCACCTGGATAATGTTTCTAATTCGTGTGAAATTGAGGAGTTGGAAGTGATCGATGATGAGGAGAACGATTTAGATACAAATGTGCAGACAATAAAACCAAGCGAAGCCGTCGAAATATTTAACAGGGCTTTGGATTGGGCTCAATGCGAGAATGTTGACCAAAATGACTTAAATGAATTAAGACGTTTAAGAGAGAAGGCTCTCTTCCAAGTGTTGGATAGAAAAAAACAGCAGAAAAAAATAACAGATTTTTTTTAAATGCATATGTGTGCATGTAAAATTAAAAATATGATCTCATTTAAAATGTATTCTTTTAGTTCCAGTTGTCTTCTATGGTTTTAGTCAGGTTGAATGCCTTTTTTATTTCCTTTTTGAATTTGTTTATGTTTGGATTTAGTTTATAATTAATAAAAACGTTTAAAAGCACATTATCGATATGTTTTTTATTTAAAAATTTTACATTCGTAAACGTCAACAATTTGTTAAACGTCAACACCCGCGGTTTTAATTAGTTGACGTTTTCCAGAGTGCACTGTATACGTTTTCTGAAGAAGCAAAATACGGAATTAAAACCACTTTCGATCGGAATGGAATTCTATGATTTACAATATTGAAACGAAAATTACACTTTTTGATTAAAATGAAACCAGAAATATATATCGATTGAGAAAATTTTGTTTTTCTAAACACAGGTTATGTAATGTCACTTATGTTTTTTGGAAAAGTAAAAAAAAAATCTGCAACCAAATAACCTACCTGCAGTGCTAATTAGTATGAATAAATAAAAATTTCTTTATACATATGTATGTATATTATATACGAGCCCTAACCACTATTATTTCGTACACTGACTATTTTGTTACATTGCGATATTAAAGTAGGAATATTTTCCTAATTATACTGACTACACCAGAAAGTAAATATTTTTTCTTAAAAACAATTTTATTGTATTTCAATATAGTACATTAAAAAAGAAAGATATTTAAAAAAAATCTTTTAAAAATATAAACTAAAACGAAAGTATATTACGTATTTTCAATTAAAATAAATTGACCACTATTAATTCATAATGTCACTTATTTTCTTACTTAGAACTGTGTTACATCTTCCTTATTTTCCCAGAGTTGACTCGCTTTGTCTTGGTACTTATTAATTTTTGACAATCTTCAGGGGTTATTGAGTCCCAGATTTCTTGAATTTTGTATCTTAAACCATCAAGAGTCCGTTGAGGATCATTGCGAAGCTTTCTTTTCATAAGAGCCCACAGATTTTCCATTGGATTGATGTCTGGACTAGATGATGGCCAATCAAGAACCTCTATACCATTTTCTTGTAGCCATTTTTTAGTTTTTTTTAGCTGTATGGGCAATCGGCTAACTTTGGTACCAATGGTATCAGAGTTTCCTCTAATATTTTTATTTTTCTGCGTTTACGGTTCCATCACTAAAATGAAGCTTTCCAACACCATTTGAGGACATAAATCCCCATAACATGAGGCTAGCTGAAAACTTGACTGTCCGTTTCAAGCAGTCTTTATTGTAAGCTTTTGTACTTTTTCGAATCACCCTTTTTCTAGCATCACCAACACAAACATCAAACTTCGATTCGTCAATAAAAATAATGCTGTCCAATTGCCTTTGTACCCAAGAACGTCTCTCTTTACAGCATAACCAATGTTTTTTCTTTTGAAATGCGGTAAGCAATGGCTTTTCCTTAGCCTAAAAAAGTTTATAATATTCCAAACTGATTTCGACATACCGAGTAAATTTCTAACTTACTTTATAAAAATTACACCCTATACTTTTCATTTGTTGGCGGGTGCATTCACGTTTTACGGGCTTTCCAATAGGATCACACCACTTCGAAGCTACATATGTCACGAACAGTGCTTCGACGATTTTGCTTAATAATCAGCCTTATTGTGGTTGTCGTTTTCGTAAACAAACGTGTCGTTTTTTGTAGTAGATTAAAGAACACATGTTGTGTACTACTTTAATCTATTACACAGTCGTATACGACAACGACAACCACAATAAGGCCGAATATTTGCTAAAGCTCATTGCAGTAGTTTTGACTAATTTCGTATTTTTTAACAATACATACTTTGTATTGTTGACCTTGGGAGTTTAAGATCAGTCGATATTTGCCCATGTCTTTCCCGATTTAAATTTTTCAATGACTAAAATTCGAATTTCTTCACAAATAGGCTTACCGCGTGCCATTTTTCAGAAATAATAAAAATTTAAAAAAAAGAAATTAAAAAAGTTCTCTTTTTTGCTCCCTTGCATTATTTTCCTTTTTTTTGTAACGGTATATTTACAATTTTTGTTTACATTTTGAACTTTTTGTCACCTTGAGCCTAGTTTATACACTGTACGAATTAATAGTGGTCAAATTAATTTCAGTAAACAATAATGATTTTTTTCGTAACACTAGAAGAACTAGTTTCTACTAGTCAGTATAGAGTACTAGAGCTTTAACTCTAATTTTTATTCACCTCAAAGCTAGTTTAAACTTCAAAATTTCAAGTATTAGCTATAGCTTCCTTTTTATTCACGCGGCCCAATATTCAGCACAAATAACTCTTTTATAAATCTTAACCTCGTAGCATGACTTTATTTTGGTCAGCTCAGAATAAAGTTTATTTTAATGCAAATGTTAAATTGTGGAATATTTTGCTCTTAAATAAGCCATATTTTGCTCTTTGGGCATATTTTTTTTAAATTTTAAGCGCATATTTTAAAATGTAATCTTGGTTGCATTACTTGCTGTGTTGTTGTCAAATGAGGCTATTAAACGAATGGAATATAGGTGTAATTTTGTTTTGGGAGTTAAATTTTTAAGGCAATTACCCGAATTGGGTGAATAAGCGAAGGCAATTAAGCGTAGATTTTTGTTTGAAAAATGGAAAAAACGGGGATTTAAAACTCAAGGCAATTAACTGGGTTATACTGTATTCACTTACAATAGACGAACGACTTGATTTCAAAAAAAATAACAATGAAAATCGAAATAAATCACAAATAAAGCATATTTTTACAATTAAATGTTAACTTACTAAAGGTATTCACGTCAAGAGTTGTACTTTTACGAAAAAGCAAAAGTGCAAAAACAACCTCGGCTTGGTCCATTTCCTCTAAAGTTTTAGCCATTAAAACTACATATTTATATTTACCCAAATTAGTTATGAGGTAGTTGATGAAAAACGATAGATTTCAAAACGAATATATTCGTTTTCAATTAGGGTAGTAGTAAACGTTTGGTAAAAGTAAAACGAATCTACTTTTATTCTTAGATGTGATAACATTTTTAGCAAAAAAAATGTTGGTTTAAGTTTAATATGTTCTTTATCCAAATATTTATCGTTACCTAAAACGCAAAAGGCGCTAACTAACACAAAATTTAAAATCGATTCATCATTGAATCATTGATGTTGATGTAATTATTTAATTACGACTTTTTATGTTATTTTCCGACAATTCTTTTATCGAATTCGCAAATTAGTTTTTGGGTTCGTTTCAAATGTTGTAATCTAATGTCTGTGGTTGTAATTTTTCGCCAATTTTAGTCATGTTTGCGATAAAATCGATTTGTTCATGTAAGTTTTCTGATTCTTTACAGCTTTCACGATTAATTATAAATAAAAGACTCTGCTATCATGCCGCTGTTTTTTGCAAATTTCCGCTAATTGAGCAATTTTTACAGAATTTTTGCCATTCCTTATAGTTTTAGGGACTTTTAATCAATTTTATGGCTTAAATTTAAAATATCATAAGTTTTCGCAAATTTTTTTGTTACTTTCCAGCATTTTGTTTTTTAATCCATTTAGCGATTTCAAATAAATTTTATTCTAAACAGCTTTCACGATTAAAAAAATATTAGAATTTGCTGTCATGCTGCGATTTTTAGTTCAACTAGTCTTTTCAAACAAAAACTTTGAATACACAAAACAGGCGGATTTGAGAACACCAATTTATGAATTATGCGGAAAAAATTTTTTTCGTTTTCAATTTGAGTCAAAACCTAGCACATATGTACCTGATAATATCAACTCTACACTTAGCAACAACGCAGGAATACCTTTTTACGTACATTTTTTTCTTTGAATTGAAATTATAAATTTTAGTGTTTAAAGATGATCTTTGTAAGTCATCGTCCAGACTTGCCAAATTTTCTCACCAATAAACAAAAATTGCAAGTCTGAACGATGACTAAAGAATAAACAATTAAAAAAGAAAAAGCGTAAAAAAATGGAAGAAGCAGAAATAATAAAAATACTGGAATACTTATCTAAAAAAATGTTTCGGTAGATAAGTTATGAATTCGACTTGTAAATTAATAACACAACTCATTTTGTGTATTTTTTAAGAAACTTACGGTAAATGCGTTTATGAAAAATCCCTTAAGCCAAACGTTTTTAAAAGAATCTAGCTTCAATGCGTTACTGGTGCATTTAAACGAATTTTGTTTAATTGCGTTGCAATTATTGAAAATGTGGTGTAAATGCTTAAATCGCTCATTTCCTGGAACGACGTCCTACGTCAATAATCGTAAATTTTAACATAATATAACTAATGCATAGTAAATCAGTTGTTTTATGAAGTGGTAGTTATTTCATGTGAAAAATTTTTTAACTTTACTCTTGAGAGAAGAGTAACATATTTTGTTGCCATTATGTTAATTTAAAACTTTAAAATTGTTTTCCGTAAGTCAAATATTTTTGAGGTTAGACGATGTTGCAGAAAATGAGCGATATATGCTATTTATTTGCAAAAAGAAACCGTTATTAACAACGCCTTTGCATCAATTTACATATTTGATTTAATAGTTTTGTTGAATTCAATTTAGTATTAAAATGGTTTGACTAAAAATAATACCAGTTCACAAATTGTTCTAAAGTGCTAAATAGCACTGTGGTGAACAGCCTGTGTAATTATGATATGATAAATTAGTGTAAACATTAAAATTAAATGACACAAAATTACGTGAATAAACAAATTAGTAAAAAAAATATGAATCCCAGCTGAAAAAATAGCACACTAAATATACATAGATAGGTAAATATCCACAAAAAATTTTAAAATATATATCGTCACCTAATATGCAAAAGGGCGTAACAACACTTTTTATTTTTTTATAGGAGAAGCAAAAAACGTTGTAGAATTAAAGATATTTTAGATTTAACAGACATATTTTATTGTCTTGCTTAAAACACGACTACAGACTTATTTCTTAAGATTTTTTATTTTTTGTTAATATTTTTTAAGTTATGGTTGTTACGCCTTTTTGGCATTCGATATTCTGAAACAAAAAGACGTAACAACATTAAACATGAGAAATGGTGATTTTGTTTTTAGAATATAAGTATTCTATATCTATTATTTCTGAAAAAAGGTTGCAATTTTTTTTTTACATTTATCACAATAAGTTGATGTACATCCCACTTTTAAATCTCTTGGATTTCTTTCACATACTTTCCCCATGGAAAATCCTTCGTATGCTTTGCCATTCATCCGTTTTCTTTTATTTGTTTTTTGGCACTATGTTCAGTTTCCTTATTATTATTTTCCATTTAACTTTTTTTTACAAATATTTTAATATTTTCACAATACCACTCAGTCAAAATATGACCGTTAACATTGAACGAAAAAATTACAAACAAATTGACAAAAAAATCGTAGGCAACTTAGTTATTCCAAAATAAAAAGAGTCAGTTTTTTTCATTCAAGTGTGTTGTTACGCCTTTTTGTTTTTGAAATTTATACACTTGTTGTTACGGCCTTTTGAATTTCGTTTGTAAAATCGTTTTTTCTTGACGTATAAGTTCAAAATTCTAGAGAGACATGTAATTTAGTTTAGTGCATTATAATCAATCAAAAACTCGATTTTGAATTTTTTTGTTGTTACGCCCTTTTGCATATTATGTGACGATATGCAAATATTCCCAAAAAAATTAATATTAATTTTATTTAAACGAATGTTTATTACATGATATATTATCATATATTTTTTCAAGTTTTCTTATTGAGATAATCTTCGATTTTCAAAAAACCGTACCACATATTGCAAATATACGTTCAACACTATCAAGAGATAGTGTGTTAATATACTCATCTGTTAACTCTTATTATACCCACACAACAATAATGGAAAGGGTATTATGCATTTGTGCTGATGTGTGTAACACCATACTAATTGTTTCAGAATCACTTTCTGAGTCGATCTAACAATGTCCGTCCGGCTGGCTGTCCTTTAACCTAGTGCGCAAAATACAGGTCGCAATTTTGAAGATTTTATGAAATTTGTTAGGTTAGGTTAGGTTAGGTTGAAAGGCTGGTGTGAAGTCTCCTTCACACCCTCACCCAGAGACCAGTATGGTCCATTGTGACGCCTTAATTAGAGAAAGATATGTAAAGAAGGAAAATAGGTGAAATAAAACAGCGAAAGCACAAGTCAGAAAAGAAAGATGGATAGAAAAGAATGTTTCGGACCAGCCCCGAAAGAAATCCTGACCAACCAAATTCGACCTACGTGTGGCCAGCACCCAGCCTCCTCTCGCGCAGCCAGGCCATCCCCATTACGAATCCTATCAGACTCCCAAGTCCACAACCCGGGACATCCCCTAATTCGTTCAGGAATCTACTGCCCAGCCACCTCAGCCTGCTGCCCTGCAACCTGGGACAGTGGCACAGAAAGTGCTCAACTGTCTCTAACTCCTCAGGGTCCTCACACAACCTGCACATATCCGATAATTCGGATCCCATCCTCACCGCCATCCTGCCTATCATACAGTGGCCCGTGATCATTCCTATCATGGTCCTCACGCTGACCCTACTCATGCCCAGCAGCAACTCCGAATCGGACTTGCTAAGCACCGGCCACAGCGTCCGTGATACCCGGCAGTCCGTCCGGTTCCCCCAGGCCCGATTGGTCGCGCCCAGAATCCACTCCCTGATCCTTCCAAAATAGAAGCCTATTGGAGGTCTAACCGCCTCCATACAGTTAGGGTCCTCCATCTCTGAGCCCTGTCTTGCTAACCCGTCAGCAACTTCATTGCCACCTATGTCGCAGTGACCCGGCACCCAGCACAACCTTAGCGTATACTCCCCTAAGACTTCTTCCAAAGCCCTCCTACAATCATCAACTAGCTTTGAGTTCACATAACAGCCCCTTACGGCCATAAGAGCCGCCTGGCTGTCCACATATATAGTGACCTCAGAGCCCCTATCAATGTTGTCCCTCATAAGTTCCACGGCCCTCAATACCCCCAGAACCTCCGCCTGAAAGACACTACAGTCGTTAGGAAGCCTATATGACCTTCTGATGTCCAGATCCTCAATGTAGACTCCCGCACCCGTGCCCCTCATCTTCGAGCCATCAGTGAAAATAGCAAATCCACTAAATAATCTGCTCCTACCTGACCAGCTCTCCCTAGAAGGCACTATTACCTCCGGCGACCGCCCAAAGTCCACCCTGGTGCCCACATAATCAGTGGAGCCGGGTAGTCCCAGGCAATAGCCACAATCCTCAATCACACTCAGGATCCGTGAGTGACCCTGCGTGACATTCCCTATCAATCCTAACTCCCTCAGTCTAAGAATGCTCCTGGCCGCCATTCCCATCACATACTGCTCAATAGGCAGAAGATGTAGAATGACGTCCAGGGCAGCCTGAGGAGTACTTCTCATGGCACCTGTCATGCCAATTGAAGCGCACCTCTGAGCCTTAGAAAGAAGGTTCCTACGACTAGCAAATCCCAATGACTCCCACCAAACACAGCATCCATACGTAAGAATGGGTCTAACCACCGAAGTGTACAGCCATCCCACTACTGACGGCCGGAGTCCCCAGCTCCTACCTATCGATGATCTGCAAGCATAGTAGGCATTGAGACCCCTCTTAAGTCTCTCCTGAGTATTTCTTCCCCATGACAGCTTGCTGTCAAGAAATACCCCCAGATATTTAGCACAATCAGACAATCTAAGCTCCAATCCTCCCAGTACCGGTAGCCTGAAATTCTCCACCTTGTACCTCCTAGTGAAAAGAACCAACTCCGTCTTCTCCGGATTAACTCCCAATCCCTTATCATTAGCCCATGCCGATAGTTCGCCCAGCGCCCCTTGCATGATGTCGCTTATTGTCGGCAGAAACTTGCCCGACACCAATATAACTACATCATCCGCGTAGGCCACGACCTTCTGACCCATTCTGTCAAAACGTCCCAGAACGACATTGACGGCCAAGAGCCACAATAAGGGAGAGAGAACTCCCCCCTGTGGGGTCCCCCTAGTCACCGATTTTCTTAAGCGTTCACTTCCCCAGTCAGAGTGAATAACTCTGCTGCTTAGCATCATAGTTATCCACTCGACCAAGAACAGCGGAACCCCTAGGTCAACCAGTGCCTGCCTGATAGCCTCTATCCTCAAATTGTTAAAGGCGCCCTCTATATCCAGGAATGCCGCCAAGGTGTATTCCTTGTTTCGCAAACCCCGCTCCACATAACCAACCACATCATGCAGCGCACTCTCAACAGACCAACCCTTAAGATAGGCGTGTTGAGCACCGCTGACGATGCCGGCGTCAATCTTCGTCCTCAAATGTAGATCAATCAGTCTTTCCAAAGTCTTCAATAGAAAAGACGACAAGCTGATTGGTCTAAAATCCTTGGGTTTAGAGTGACCGGTTCTACCCGCCTTTGGTATAAAGACAACCCTAACCTCCCTCCACCTTCTAGGAATGTACCCGTTCAGCACACATACCCTAAACAGTTCCACCAACAACAGGAGTGATGATTTCCCGATATTCTGTAACATCGCCGGAAAGATACCATCTGGTCCCGACGATTTGTAGGACTCAAAGGTATTTACCGCCCATGTTACCTTATCCAAGGTAATCATCTCCCCCACCGTCTCCCTTTCCTCAACGCCCGAGCCTGACCCAGAGAAGGGGTCACCACATACAGCCTGTTCTCCCGACCCCGGATCCACGCACCCCGGAAAGTGAGTCTCCATTAGCAAACAGAGAGATTCAGAGCCAGATTCCGTCCATGAGCCGTCCGGTCTCTGAATAAATCCAGGGACTACCGGGTCCTTGGATAAAATTCTCCTGAACCTAGACATCTCATTCACGGATTCGACTGACTCGCTAAACTTAATCCACGAGTCCCTTTTCGCCCTTCTAATATCTCCCTTATACTTCCCGTAACTTACCCTGAAGTTACTCCAATCTTCCTCCCTACGCGTATACTTCGCCCTATTGAACAGCTTTCTGACAGTGGACCTTTGAGTCCTCAACTCGTCTGTCCACCATCTTGGCTGTGTGCGTCTGCCCGGAAAATTTAACGGACAGGATCGCTCATAGCTACTGGTCAATACACCCGTGAAGGTGTCTACCAGTTGCTCCACACCGGCCGGATTCGACCCCCAGTTCCGTGTAACCCTAAGGTTCCTTTGCACCAGTCCCGAAAACGAATCCCAATCCGTCCTTCTCGGATTCCTATACGGACACCCTTTCGACCTCTCAAACATTAGACTAAAGGACAGACGACTATGGTCAGAGAAGGAAAAATCCAAAGCCACCCTCCAGTCCTCTACTAATTCCCTACAGTTCGTCAATGTTATATCTATCACTGCCTCTCTATCCCTAGTTCTGAACGTTGGCGTATTCCCCCTATTACAGATAAAGAGATTGCTGGCAATAATAAAATCAAACATAGACTCACCTCTTTTGTTGATGTCGGCACTTCCCCATTGGGTGTGGTGTGCATTGGCGTCACAACCCAGTACCAGTCTCGAGCCGCTTCTGCCCGAGTGCTCCACCAACTCCCGTACTTTATCACCAGGTGGATCGGTAGCCTCGTACGGCAAGTATACCGATGCCAGTGCCAGAAAGAATAAGAAATCATAAATTTAAACTCAGTTCTTGCCAGTATACAAGTTCGTACCTTATCATCTGTGTGGGGTACGAACAAGGTATACCCCGTGACCTTTAATCCAACTACCCGGTTTTTATTAATCCAGGGCTCTTGGATTAAGGCCACGTCCACGTTGTTGTCAATGAGGTGGGTTGCTAATTCGGTTGAGGCTGCTTCGCAGTGGTGCAGGTTTATCTGCACCACTTTCAGCCTCTTAGGGTCTATCATCTTTAGGAAACCTAAATTTGATAGACCCCAACCCGAACACAGCAACCCCTCCCATTGACTTCAGCCTTTTGAGAGACTCCTGGTCTACTGCGAACCTGAAGTCTCTCCCTTGGTTCTCCTTACAGCCCAGTGAAGCTATCAATTTCCACTGGCCTGTAGTGAGACCATCGTTCTGGTTGTCCAGTAACCCCAGTATGACCTCCACCGGTTTTATAGGTGGAGGTATCCACACCGTGACTACTGGCCTTAATGGCAACTCAGACGCTAGTATGACGTCCAATCTGGCTTCAGTGAAAGCGCTGCCACACCTGCCAATTGCAGCCTTTAAAAACTCAAAGGTTTTTTGATTGCCGCAACTGACAGTTTTGACACCTCTTGCCCAGTCAGCCCCTTTGAACGATACTTCGTCCGGCCTTCCTTTATGAAATTTGTTACGTAGGTTCTAATTGGCACAAGGAAATAGGGCGAATCGGTCCATAATTTCATATAGCCCCATACAATCTGCTTTCCCGAATAGTGTCAAAAAATAATACCCCGAGAGGAGACATGGTGAATATTTCTAGAAAATTAAAATCATTTAAATTTCTTTTTTTTATTCTCTAATTTTATTTGATTCAATTAATAAATGTCACTGATTTCATTAAAAAGAAATGACGCTTTCCTATCACATCAGGTAATGAGTTGTTAATAAATTAAAAGTATTTATGCCTTTATCTACAACAAAAAATGTATTTTTATTAAAGTTGCATATTTTATTGCAAATAAACATTTTGTTACAATTCGCCGGATGTTTGTGATTCACGGAATATATGCAGTGATCGTAGAAGAGCTTCTACTGAGGGATCGCGTCCGCGGAAACGACGAAAAACTTCAGACGTGGGAACAGTTCCACCCGACGAGAGGAAGGTTTCTTTGAAACGTTTCCCTGTTTCAGAAAAGTCTTGTGGTTTTTGCTCAAAAGCTGCATAAATGTCGGCTGCAATTATTTTTGAGTAGAGGTGTGAAAAATATGCCGCACCCCAATCGCCTGAAAAGATATCCGTCAATGAGCAAGGATGGCAATCCTTTTTTTCCAAAGGCATGCAACGATATACGGGCCAAAGTTTACGTACAATGTCTAACCAAAAGTTGTCCGATTGATGCAATTCAATGTCCAAATCGGAAAGATACAATTCATGGCACAGATTATAACCACCCAAATGTGTCTTGAGTAAACATACTTTCTTGGCCAAATCATCGGGTAAAGGTTCATCGGTATCAACATGACCTGATACCGACTTTAAAATTGTCGAATTATCTAAAAAGTTAGTCATAAAATAACCTGATACTTGTGAAGCATCCCATTCTATATTGGAAAGACCTGCCAAATCGGTAAAACGGGCTTTTGTCAAGAGATGTTGCATGGCGGAACCGAATGTTTTAAATACCATTTTCAAATCGTCAACATTTAATAGATAGGGTTTCTCATTGATGGGCGCATTGAAATTGAAAATTATTGCACATAATGGTGAAGATTTGGCAGCTTCATTGCGATTACGTATAGTAACCATCCAACCATTATTTTTGCCAAATTTGTTTTCTTTCGAATAACAATCAACATAAAATCCTCCAACTGGATGGCTCCCACCATTAGAATCACAATCGAAGACATCAAAATATTTAACAGCAGGCTGCCATACTTGGGCATCAGTTCTCTCAACGATTTTTATGTTGAACAATTTTTCTGATAATGAAAATAGTCCAGAGAATACTCTGGGTAATGGAAAATATACTCTTAAAGCTTCTTCATCAAGTTTGTGTTCGGCCAACAAATATTTTCTTTGCCAATAAGTAACATCATACATGTCTAACTTGTGCTCGAAACCACTATTAGTAGCAAACTTTTGCAAACCTTCAATTTCAACAGACTGAGCAGGACCAGCAAATTGTATAAGTTTTGCAAAAGTTTGCTTTAGTTCCGATACATTTTTAACCATTTTTGTTTGCATTGACATCGTGGCGAAATTTGGATATCCTAAGGCATTAGCTTGACGTTTACGTAAACTGCGTATCTTCTCCAAATGTGTGCTGTTTTCTAAGCTCTTATCCATATGATTGGAACATTTGCGTACATTTGCTTGCCAAATATTCCAACGATGTGTTCGATCGGGACAATACTTAAGAAAGCCTTCAACAATTTGTGGCTGTAATGTAAATTTCCAAGGACCTTGAGTAATTGGTCTATGGGAGTCAATAGATGTCGCTTCTAGTAGAGTAGCTGGAAAATCACGCACCAATTGGTAGTCGTGAACTACATGTGCAAAGCTATGCACCGCTACATTAACCTTATTTTTAAAATTAGTTCTCTCTTTGCCCATTTGCATAAGTATATCCCTAAGACCATTACGACTGTCGTTGCTTAATGACAAACCATTCAAAGTACCCTCTAACAAATATTTCTGCAATAGTCTTTTCTCTTCAGAATCCTTTAATTCTTCAGAATTTTCTTCTTGCAAGGCCTCATAAACAACTTTACTGCAGAAACGAGAAGCTCTAGCATTTCTAGCACGCTCATGGATATTCATATAGGATTTGGTAGGTATTAAGTTGCTATTGCCCAAATACAAGGCTTTAGCTATACCCCATGTTGTATCCAAGGGTCCAGTTGCTTCATCCAACTCTCTAAATACTTGACCCAAGTCCAATTTTTCGTTTTCTTTCATTTCGTTTATATCATTTTCGATTCTCTTAACAAGCTTTTCCACAGCACCGGCTTGGCTTCCTATCGCACCTAAACAATTTTCAATAGTTATATCATTAAAGGCCGGCATACCATCAGGTTTAACAATGACGTCTCCAGACTGACCATTTTCTCCTATTTCGGGTACTCTATAATAAGATTTAATTAATGAGAATATCTTTGGTTATAAGACCTCATGCCGGGACACAAATTTTCGATTTGGTACTTACAATACTATGTAACCATTTTGCTTGGCTGTAGTGTGTATATATCTTTTTGTTGCTTGTGTTTTCGAGAGTTGTTTTAATGCTGTTAACATATTTTTTTTAGTTAATAAAACTGCAATATTTCTTAATTTTTTCTTCACTAAATGCACAAATGAAATGTTTTACACAATCAGAAGTCAGCTGGAAAAGGATGATGTTATTTGGCACAGCTGTTACACAGTGTTGAAAACCGGAAAATTTTGCGATATATATGAAAACAAAATTAAATGGCAATATAAATTGAAAACTAAATTATGCCAATTTATAGTGAAAAATCTTTTAAAATTTTTCATTATTCTGATTTTAATGTCGTGTTTCATAATTAAGTCTTAATTTTTATAATTATCCTTTTACTTTTTTTTATTAAAACAAAAAAAAAACGTCTAGATTTGACAGTACTACCAAGCACTGCTGCCAGATTTGCCGATTTATTATTTTAAAGATTTCTAGCTCCGAAATATGTCTGGCTTCACACTTTGAAAATTTTCTTTCAGAAAGTCCGAATTTATAACTTGCAGTCAAGGTATATTTACACAAGGTAGACTCATTTGGGAGTGTAGACATGCTGCTCTATAAAAATAACCGAGTGGAACTGAATTGTCAAAATTGTCTTCATATAAATTTAACGCACACATGTACAAAATTTGGCTCATATACACGGAATTTGACATTGGTGTTCCAACTTAGGTAAACAGCTGACAAACATATGGGCCAACGAGTTTACCTTGTGTAAATATACCTTGCTTGCAGTCTACAACTGACATGAAATGCTTAAAATAAACTCTAATAATATGATGTTAGTGTTAAGTGTATTCTCATCATGTTAGAGGTTTTCTCATGTTACAACACGGTTGTTAATACAAATGTTTTAACAGCTTTTATAACACCATGTCAAAATGATTTAAATATTTCTTCTAAATGTTTTAAAATTTAAATCAGTCGGACGGCAATTGTATTTCGAGTAAAATGTGATGATAGTTTAAAAAGTAAATATGACACATCCTTCGTACAAAACTTATAAATGTTTGCCTTGATTTCATTAATCTTTATAGTACAAACTAACTTTATATTGTTTTATAAATATTAACTAGTCAGATTTATAAATAATTAATTTTTATAGTTAAGATAGAAGAAGCTACAATTACATTTAGAGCTGACACAAATCAGCGCGCACGTCAAATTTGAAGTTTATGTATTTTAATTATTAAAGAACATTTTTCACTTTACTACTTTGGTTATTAATAAACATTTTTTAATTTTTTATTTAAAATTAATATAAATTTTTTTGGGAGATTTTACAAAACCGTTTTTGTGGGTAAGGTTTTTAGTCCAAAACGGCCCTAAAAATTTTTGTTTTCCTAAAGGCTAGCTTACACTACAGAAGACACTCCGAAATTCGAATCAGTAATTTCATTACATTTGGCGCTCCATACACATTCCATTCAAATTTTAATCTCTAACATAATAAAGCTATTTTATCCTTTTAAATGTTAATGTAATTTTAAAGCGGCCTTTCCTTTAATCCCTTGAAGACAAAATATCTCATATATTTGGTGTATTACAAATAAATCTTATATGAATCCTAACCTCATAACGATACCTTATTTTGGTGAGCACAGAATAAAGTTTATTTCAATGCAAATATGAAATTGTGAAATATTTTTCTTTCAAATAAGCAATATTTTTATTTTTAGCGTATATTTTCAAATTATTAACATGTAAACTTCGTTGCATTACATGCTGTGTTATTGTTCAAATACTACTGAGGCAATTAAACGAATAAAATTTAGGTGCAATTTTGTTTTGGGATTTTAATTTTTAAGGCAATTACTCGAATTCGGTAATTAAACGTAGATTTTTGTTTGAAAACTGGAAGAAAAAAAAAACGGGAATTTAAAACTCAAGGTAAATAAGCGTGAAAGGCATTTAAGCGTGGGGTAATTAACCGGGTTATACTGTATTAGGGTATTCATTCGATTAACCGTTAAGCGGTTAACCGATAAATTACGTCTCGATTAATTTATCGGTTAATTAATGTTGTTCGTTGAGAAGTACGTTTTGAGCTGTATTTTTAAAACCATATATGGCTTTCTATGCTCGGTATTTGTGTATCATTGAATTAATAAATAAATAAATAAAATTGGTTTTTTCGATTAACGGTTTAACCGGTTAATTGCACTCGATTAACCGATGTAACAAAATTTTTAATTTTTTATAGTGTTTTAACATATTTTTTTGTTTCGTCTCATATACAAAGGGCAAGTGTTTAGAAATATTTTTTCATACAATAGATTTTCTTCTAGCAATACATTCTTAAAATACAGTAAAAACAGACATTAAGGAATTCGGAAATTAGCTTTTTTTGCAGAATATTCGGTGCTATGCTTTGCCAGGATGAGCCAGGATATGATTTGATAACAGAAGAAACTCTCGAAGTAACACAAACAGTTTTTTAACAGAATTAACCGAAACAATTAGTGTTAAAATTTTTTAAAAATTAACTAATAGCATAATGGAAGATTTTATTATGTTTAGAGAAATCTAGGAAAGGGTCTGAGAAATTAGATATTCTGTAATATGGTTTGCTTTTGATTTGCAACATCTACGATAAGTGAAATAATTTTTTCCAAGTCCAGTTTAATCAAAATTAAAGGAAAGATTCGCTGAAATCCTAAACATTTAAACAAATTTTTTTCTGTTGAAATAACTAATAAAATAATCTGAAAGTTTATTTATCTACATATATATAAAATTGTAACGTTACTGACTTACTCACTGACTGACTCACTGATTCATCATCGCACAGCCTAAACGCCTGAAGCTAATAACTTGAAATTTGGACCAGAGATTGGTCACTCTCCAAATCGATCCACTAAGACGGGAATTTTTGGAAATTCAAATGTTTAGGGGGTAAAAACGAGAATATACGGTAACCTTATATCTCTATAACTAAAAGAGATACAAAAATATGTAATACTTATCGTTGTTCTTTAGAAAAATAAGCGGACAGGTGTCTGGTACTTTTTTGAAATTCGGCCCTTTTTGGGAGTAAACGGGTAAAACCTGAATTTTGGTACTTTTTTGACACCCCATCTATTTTTTGAACCAATAAACATAGAACCAAAGTTTATACCACATTCGAAACTTATCAAAAAAATACGAATACCAATTTGGTACTTTTTCGAAATTCGAACATTTAAGGGGTGAAAATCGTAACTATTTTTGGTACTTTTTTTAAAAAACATTTTCCTCCATTCTTTGACAAATTCGTACTAAATTACGGGCTCCCACTACAATACTGAAATTTTTGATACTTTAATGGGGGGAAAAAATAGTACCAAATAGGAAATACGGGAAATTTTATATTTTTGTTTAGCTTTTTGGTTCTACAACTGGTTTTTTTTTATTTATCGTTAATATTGGACCTAGAAACATAAAAGTCAACATGTAATTTCCGGAGTGGATAAGAATCTATGAGGAACTTTTTTGTTCTTTAACTGGTACTTTTTGAATTTCCGTTAGTATTGGACCAATAAACATACAATTCAAGATGCAGTGTCCTGAGTGGATAAGAATCTATTAGGGGAAGTTTTTGGTACTTTTTTGTTCTTTAACTGGTACTTTTTGAATTTCCGTTAGTATTGGACCAATAAACATACAATTCAAGATGCAGTGTCCTGAGTGGATAAGAATCTATTAGGGGAAGTTTTTGGTACTTTTTTGTTCTTTAACTGGTACTTTTTGAATTTCCGCTAGTAGTGGACCAAGAAACATAAAATTCAAGATGCAGTGTCCTGAGTGGATAAGAATCTATGAGGGAACTTTTTGGTACTTTTTTGTTCTTTAACTGGTACTTTTTGAATTTCCGTTAGTATTGGACCTAGAAACATAAGATTCAAGATGCAGTGTCCTGAGTGGATAAGAATCTATAAGGGGAAGTTTTTGGTACTTTTTTGTTCATTAACTGGTACTTTTTGAATATCCGTAAGTATTGGACCTAGAAACATAAAATTCAAGATGCAGGGTCCTGAGTGAATGAGAAAATAAACTTTGGCATACAGATATGTCCACGAAGAAAAAGAAGACGCTAACGAAGTTGCGGGTTAAATGCTAGTTAATAATAAATACATATTATGTATTAATTTATATATGTATGTACATGTTGCATACTCATGAATTATTTTTTGTTTGGTTTTTTTGGTTCAACGAATGTTATGTTTGGTATGTTGCTGTTGTTTTTCATTAGCTTACGTAATATTATATATGGAAATTACTTAATTTATAAATAAAAAACTATATTAATCGCTTAACCGATCAATACCATTATTAACTGATTAATTAATTAATCAATTAATGTAAAATCCCGATCAAATAAATACCCTAGTATGTATAAAACACCCATCAACCATCAATTATGTTTTTGTTTGATTATTTTTTAATAAAGATTGTTTAAAATAAATTTTAAATTGTCCGACTTTTTAAAACAAGAGACGATTTTTTTATTTTTGCTCAAGGAATTGAAGATTTTTTCACAAATTTATCTGGCAGCACTTACATTTGCACATGAAATGTTATTAAAATTTAGGCTAAGCACACTGTTAAAAAATCATAACAAAAAACAGCTGGAAAGAAAAAATATATAATCTTAGCGGTAGATCTATTCGAAACCGCAAGCTATGAATTTCGTAACAAAACTTAGGAAATATTTAAAAACAGGTCCAAAGGTATGCTGTTTTTCTACTACTCCCATCAACTTTACCTACAGAAGGCGGGTAGTGATAACTGGAACAGGAGCTGTGACACCTTTGGGAGGAAATGTGCAACAGTCTTGGCAAAAATTATTAAAATGCGAGGCTGGTATTACTAAACTGGGAGACCAATACAAGGGATTACCATGCCAAGTGGCTGCTAAAATCGATAAGGACAAATTGCCTTTAAATGAATTATTAAGTAAAAGCGATTTCAAACTAATGAGTGGCGCTACACAATTTGCAGTATTGGCAACTGAAGAGGCTTTAACAACAGCTCGAATAAAACCAAAGGAACTTAGCAGTGAGGAATTAGAAAGATTTGGCGTTTGTGTTGGTATGGGCATGTTCGATTTACCTGAAGTTTATGGTGCTTGGCAACAATTGCAAAAAGGTTATAATCGCGTCAGCCCATTTTTTGTACCACGACTGTTGCCTAGCATGGCTTGTGGACATATTAGCATGCGACATGGCTTAAGAGGACCTAATCATTCGGTTTCAACTGCTTGTGCTACTGGAGCTCATGCTATTGGAGATGCTATGCGTTTTATACGCAATGGAGATGCTGATATTATGTTAGCTGGCAGTGGGGAATCTTGTATAGATCCCTTATCTATAGCAGGATTTTGCCGGCTAAGAGCTTTAAGTACGGCCTTTAATGATACTCCAGAAAAGGCTTCTCGACCTTTCGACAAAAACCGTGATGGCTTTGTAATGGGTGAAGGAGCCGCCATTTTAGTGTTAGAAGAACTTGAACGTGCTCTTAAAAGAAATGCTCCTATAATGGCGGAAGTTCTAGGCTATGGTTTGTCCGGTGATGCATACCACATTACATCACCTAGTGAAGATGGAACAGGAGCTACACTGGCTATGCAAAGAGCAATTAATGATGCTCAAATTATGCCCAAAGAGATAAGTTATGTAAATGCACATGCTACCTCAACCCCTACAGGCGATCGTATTGAAGCATATGCCATAAAACGGGTATTTGGTGATCATAGCTCTGATATAAAGGTTTCATCTACAAAGGGAGCTCATGGCCATCTATTAGGTTCGTCGGGCAATTTAGAAGCCACCTTCCTTATACAAGGTTGCTACGAAAACATATTACCACCATCTATTAATGTCGAGCAGTTGGATCCTAAAATTGGTGTACGTGTTGTTACCACACCAGAAGTTTGGTTTAAAGATTCAAAAAAGAGACGTATAGCTTTAAAAAATTCATTTGGTTTTGGTGGCACTAACGCTTCACTATGCATTGCCAGTTTTGTTAGTTAAGAGGAAAACGTTTCCTGCATTTATTAAATCAATATAAAATTCAGGCATGTTCTATAAATCGAAGAGAAGTGGATTTAAAATCGAACATCCAAACAAGCCTACATAAAAAATATTCCTTTTTATATAGGTACTTCACACTTTTAGTACCAATTAGCTTAAAAAAACAAAACAACAGGAAAAATTACAGTCATTTTGGAAATTATTTAAATCAAAATCTCGTTCGATTCAAATTCCAAGTCATTTCGATTCCTAGAACATGCCCGTATGTAATAAGGCGAATACGTTTGATTATTATTTCTTAGTAGGTGTATTGGCAGTGCGAAAAATTTCTTTTAATTAAAAAGTTGATGAGCAACCTAAATAAGAGCGGCATGCGTTTTTATGTCAAAGCTTCTCATTTTCATAAAGTTTATACTGTTTATACGAAACAAACACCACCCGGTTGGAAAATCTTATTTGACAGATCGCTATGTCACTATGTTTCAAAAAAAGCTTGCCGATCTTGTTTAGGTACTAAATGATCAATTTGTATACGCTTTACCGAAGGTAAAAGGGTATACATATATAAGTTTGTCATTCCGTTTGTAATTTCTACAATATTTAATTTATTCCAAATACTTATGAGGACCAAATTTGATTTAACTATTACCGTCTGTCCATGTGGGCGGGAGTGGGGAAGCGGGCGAGGCACAAAATAAATTTATTAATATCTTAAGAATGGTGAGAGCAAAATCTCTTAAATTCGATACACATAGCTGGGTTATCAATACACAACCTCTTGATTATTCGCCGCGTTAGAGAAGTACAAATACATTATAAATTTCTGTATATCTGGAGAATTAAAAGAGCCAATTTCCAAAGTAGGTACCAACATCCTGGTTATCAGTACACAAACCGACATTACCGACAAAATTAGGCAAGATGGGAAGATTTATTTATATATAAAAACGGTGTTTTTATAACTTTCTGTTTTTATTTATTGTTTGGCGACTTCAAATTGCAACAGTATTTTTAAGAGAACTAGAATATTTCAATATTTGTAAGAAACTGTGGCAGCTCGGAAGCAAAACGCACAAGTTTCAGAACACCACAAAATAAATTTGGCGTTTTGCGATTTCAAATCGTGCGATTGTCAGTACAAGGCTGAAAATATGTGTACAAAGCTATGTTTGTGCTACATATTTATAAGTATTAAAAATTCATAAGTTTTATGTTGCAATGGCAGAACAGTAATTTTTCTGCACTGATTCAATTCAGATTACTTTTGCGATTGGAGTAAAACTTACCAGCTACACTTAACAGTTGCTCGTTGGCAACACAAATTGTGATGCAGAAAGATATTTTATTGTTGTGCCTAATTCAAAAAATAAGATATGTTGAATAAAATACATTTGTTTAAATCTTGTTGAATAAAATAATTTTAGATTTTGTATGGAACAAATTAAAATATAATACATTTTTATTATTTGTTTTAAATGTAATTTAAGCGATCGAATTTTTCATTGGGAAAAAGATTAACATGCAATAAATAAAATATTAAATATAGTAAACATATCATAAACACACATACATACCTTTATTATTTTTTAAGTAATTCAAATTACTCCCAGATTTCTTCAAAAGAAGTAGACAATTTCTGAAAAATATGCAATAATCTGTTTTGAATTCACTGTATTACCACCATTTAAAAAAAACTTACCGCTTTACAAAATGGACAAACGCCAAATGCAACATCTAAAAATGTTTTACTATCGGTTAACGTACTAAACCATTCCTTAAGACAAACGGCATGAAATATAAGACTACAATGGTTGTTATCACACGATACAATGGGAATTTCTCCATGCTCGAGTTTATAACAATAGCAAATATTGCAATACTGCATAGATTTTTGTGAACCCTCGTTCGGCGTCATAGGGAAGAAGCACATATCAAAAATACGTAAAAGATTTTTATGAACATCCAGTTCACCATCCCAATCACGTAAACCCTTGCTATAAACACGCCTTAGTTGTGTAACTTCAAGTGTGGGCCCAACAATGTGAACCGACATGGACGTTAAAGGTGAAAAGGGATCAGAAAATTTAAGCTTTAAAAATACCTTTTCCTTTAAAACAAATAAGCGCCAGTTAGCCTTGGTAGTGGGTAATGGCGGCTGAACGACATGGCACAATTCATCGATATCGTTAAAGTTCTCATAAAATGGTCTTAAGCTTTCCAAAAAGTTTTTATACTGTTGCAACAGCATTGTAAGTGAAGTGACTTTACCCAACAATTCCTGCCAGTCTATGCATGAAGGTAGACTGTGGTCTAATAGCTGTAGACTTGGTAGCGAAACTTCCAAAAAGTGCTGTTGGCTTTGCAAGAATTTTCTAATACGCACCAGGGAGCAGTTATCATTAAGCAAAACTTCATATTCATTGGGCTTGTACAGCTTGGCAATTTCAGCATAAACATTTGTTTGTACTTCATTATTATTATTTGATAAAATGTATTTTGGAACTTCTGCCGGTTTAACTAATGTTGGCAAATTCTCTATAAGCTCTTCCACTGACCACTTGTAGGGTATATTGTGTTTGGCATTTGTAAATGTTTTTATATTAAAACTTTGTTGCACTTGTAGTTTAAAATTATCGATGCATGGAAAGTTGGGACAGATAAGTTTAATATTGAACCAAAAATTCTAAAATTATGTATTTTAATTTTTTAATTTCTGTGCACTTGTGTTTACGGTAGCTTGTGAAAAGCTGTGTGCTCTTACTACATACCTTTACCTTTATTGGACCTTGCAAAGTAATTTCTTTATTTTTCGAATGCGAGGCCACAAGTCCCGGAAATTTTAAAAGAATATTCTCCAAATCACTTAAACCGTTATCACTTTTATACATTGTTTATTCGGGAAAAATATTTACAACTTATAAAAATGAAACAATAGAAAAAAAAACACTCATTTTGATTCTAGATCTAGACACGGCAAATGTCAAAATGCCGCTATAAAAAATTTAAATAAGCAAAAACACACACCAAGGCGAATTCAACAGGTAAACTCATCTCGTCCTCGTCAGACGTTCATCAGCTGTCTCTACGGCGAATTAAAAAAAATTTAGAAACGTCAAAATATAATTTTGTTTTGAGAAGAAGTTGATTGGAAAGTGCTAAAAATATTATTTTTATAATAAAAAATTTCAAAATTGCGAATGATTTAAGAGAATTTAATAATTTATTTTATAAAAAAGTAATAATTTTAATTGGCAATAAAAAAATTTAGATAGCTATCAATTAAATTGCAAAAACAAAATACATGGGTCTTTTTGTAGTTGTAGAAGTTGCACTTACCTGTTATGAATTCGTCTTGCAGCTGTATTGCGAGGTCTGCCTGCGTCAGTGACAAGGCGAATTCAAACAGGTAAACTCATCTCGTCAGCCGTTCATCAGCTGTTTCCACGGCGAATTAAAATATATGGTCAAACGTCAAAATATGATTTTGTTTTGAGAAGAAGTTGAATGAAAAATGTTAAAAATATTATTTTTATAATAAAAAAATTTCAAAACTGCGAATGATTGAAGTGAATTTAATAATTTCTTTAATAAAAAAGTGATAATTTTAATTTGCAATAAAAAAATTTTGACAACCAACCAGAAAATTGTATAAACAAAATACATGAGGCTTTTTGTAGTTGTAGAGATAAGTTTACCTGTTTGAATTCGCCTTGGTCAGTGATTAAAAATTCAGTACTTTAGTACTTTTTTTATCCTTTAAGCTTTTGAACTTTTAACTGTGAAGTGATCATTTCGATATCAGAGTTTGGTAATCAGTGTTTGTTCCAAAATTTACGTTGTTGTGTATAAAAAATAATTAACGACGTTAATATTAAAATGCAAAGCGAGGACTCCAGGATTTATATTTTGCTATTCAGAATGCGATATTTGTTCTTACAAGTTGCCTTTAAGTGGAATTTTTTGTGGTATTCGATTTGACTTATTTATAGAAACATACAAATTGTTTATAAACTGAAAGGAACTGCAAACACATTTTATTAGAGATTTTGCGAATCCTTCAGAACTAATTTTTGTTTTAAAAATAAAACCTTTAAAATAATTAGCAGCTTCACTCCAGATATAATTATTTCCGGGAAAACTAATAGTACAATACCATTGTTATTAACCTTTAGTAACCGACCCAATTTTTCGGTAACGAAGATCAAAAATTTCAGGCACTCCTCAAAAATATTGAATAAACCTATTTGAAAGGAAAATTTCCAACGATTCCAAATATTTTTCTCTTTTTGAAATCAGATTTTTAGTTTGGATATATTTTACATAGATAGATATAGCCCTTCAAAGTTGACTGATTTCCAGTGTTAAGAAACAGACAATTTTTAAATAATTTGGTCCGCTTACAAACACAATGTCTCGAAAACTAGGTAACGGATCGTTATTCTATTGATAGATGTATTTATTGAGAAAAGCATTTACAAAAATTGTTTGCTTTGTGTTTGTACAGGTAAATCGCTGTTTACCAACTATCAATTTTCTCCATTTTTCTCAACTTTGATGGAAAATAAAAAAAAAACTATAAATTTCTCAATAAAATATTTTTTGTTCCTTTTTTCATAAATGGTGGATTTTTTTTTTTTGAACAAAAAGTACCATTTTTGGGGGGAAAAGTACTCTTTAAGTGGAAGTTGAGTACCATTTAAAAATTTTAATTTTTCAACTTTGTTACATACTTAGAACTCGAAACAGGTGTGATTGAAGAAATGAAAAAAGTTGTTAAAATTATAGAAAAAGAGCGAAAACATACTTAGAACTAAAGGTACGGTCACACTTATAAAATATTTAACCAAATAAGCGAAGCCTCTTCTTTTGTTAATAGTTATTGAGATTTAAAATGGTCTTACTATCACAAATCAAGCTAATTATACTACTAGACTTAGCCAAAAAAGGTTTTTTGTAAGATGTGGTATTAAAATCTAAATAAATATTTGAATTAAAGGAAATAATAATTTAGTTTGCTTGTTTGTCGCGTTTTTTTCGTCAAATATTTGATAAGTGTGACCGTAGCTTTAGTTCTTAAAAAAGTTTAAAACATTTATGTTTAAAGATAAAGGTTTTAATTCAGTGTTATAACATACAACCTTTAACGTTGAGCGGTAACGTTCGAAATCGTTGAACCGGCTGATAAAGCAAATTTACTTTAAGAGATCATAAGAAATACTATAAGTACAGCAGCAACTACCATTTGATTTTAATTGATCTTAAGTTTTTGTCAAACTTGAAACAGAGTTCTACGTGTAAACGATTTCTTTCTTTACATTTTACATTATTCAATTGATTCTCAGAAATGTGGTATCGATAAAATACCAAAAGCAACATGTTTAATGTCAGCAAACATTAGTTTGTTTCTTAACATTGGTTATATTTTTCCAAGAAATTTAATTATCTTCAATTCTGAAATGCTTCATTCCTGAAAGATCCTCTAGAACACGGATTTGAGAATTAATATTTTCATAGTTTTCGTTATCGTTTGTAAATAGCATTAATAACAACAGTATTATGCTTTTGGTTTTTCCGGAAACTATATTTTCTGGAGGGATGTTGATTATCCCTTTTAAGGTTTTATTTTCAAAACAAAATTTAGTTCTTAATTGTACGCAAATTATCGAATAAAACGATTTCCCAGTTTCTTTTACTTTATAACCATTTCCTTAACATTGCATGCTTCTATAAATATGGTTTTCATTTATATTTAAAGTTTTCACTAGCATACATATTATCCAATGCATCCCTTTTTATAAATTTTCGTGCCACTTGTAAGAACAAATATCCCATTCTCGAAAGCAAAATATGAATCCTGGCGTCCACGATTTGCATTTTAATATGCACGTCGTTAAATATTAAAAAAAAAGAAAAAAACAACAACATGAATTGTGCAACACACTCATGATAACCAAAGCCTGCTCTCGAAATTATCACATCATAGATAAAAAGCTCAAAGGATACAAAAGTACAGAAAACATCGCGGGGGTACTGCGGTATTTTTAATATGAAAAAGTACTGAAAAAATTACCAAAGTACTGAATTATT
Source organism: Pollenia labialis (assembly GCA_949318255.1). Classification (NCBI taxonomy): domain Eukaryota; kingdom Metazoa; phylum Arthropoda; class Insecta; order Diptera; family Polleniidae; genus Pollenia; species Pollenia labialis. The sequence goes on along the minus strand of OX439139.1, from coordinate 159,300,796 downwards.
CAACACTGGTATGTAATATATGCAAAAGTCTGAATAACGTAACTTTGCAAAAGTTAATACATATGTATATAAATTTATGTTGACAAAAATAAAATTCTTAATTTATTTACTTATTAATTCAAACAGGTAAACTCATCTCGTCAGCCGTTCATCAGCTGTTTCCACGGCGAATTAAAAAATATGGTCAAACGTCAAAATATGATTTTGTTTTGAGAAGAAGTTGAATGAAAAGTGTTAAAAATATTATTTTTATAATAAAAAAATTTCAAAACTGCGAATGATTGAAGTGAATTTATTAATTTCTTTTATAAAAAAGTGATAATTTTAATTTGCAATAAAAAAATTTTGACAACCAACCAGAAAATTGTATAAACAAAATACATGGGGCTTTTTGTAGTTGTAGAGATGAGTTTACCTGTTTGAATTCGCCTTGCACATACCTTTTTAAATTCTTCTTGGTGTTTTGCTAATAATGGTTGTCATAAAAGTGCCATTACTGCCCGTCTATACCAGAGATATTTATTGCGACATATATTGCAGTAAATATCAAAATTATGTTATCTTTATTGTAGACAGCAAATTTTTGTACAGGGTCCGAAAAAAAATTTTTTTTTTTGAAAATGCTATAAAAAAAACTACTAAATATTTTCTCAAATTTCTTTTTTATTTGAAAGTACAATCCTTCCGGTTAATAATGGAAAATAATTTTATTCAAATGGCTGCCTCGGCTGGCCATGCAGTGGCCTACAGGACCGGTCAATTTTTTAAGCACATTATCGATTGTGTGCAGCTGTATTTCACCAATGGCTTCACGTATATTGTCCTTTATAGCGTCAATTGTCTCTGGCTTGTCGGCGTAACACTTATCTTTGACGGCACCCCACAAATAATAGTCCAACGGTGTCAAATCTCAGCTCCGAGGTGGCCAAACGACATCAGTTCTGCGGCTGATAATGCTGTGTGGCACGTAGCGCCGACCTGTTGAAACCAAATGTTGCCAATATCCTCCTCTTCAATTTTTGTGAACAAAAAAAAATTCGTTAAACATGGCCCGATAACGATCGCCATTGACTGTAACGGCCACTCCTTGTCCATTTTCAAAGAAAAATGGCCCAATTATGCCTCTGGACCAAAATCCGCACCAAACAGTGACTCGCTTTGGGTGCAACGGCTTTTCAATGTATGCGTGCGGGTTTTCTGTGCCCCAAATGCGACAATTTTGCTTGTTTACATATCCGCCAAGATCAAAATGAGCTTCATCTGTAAAGATGATTTCTTTTTGGCAAAATCGGCATCTTCTGTAAGTCGATCGCAGGCCCACTTAGCGAAGCGAAAACGCATATTTCCCAGCGTTGTTAAAGCGTTTACACAACCATATTCGTTCAGCGGAAGGACACAACTAATTATCAGTCAATTCAAACATGAGATAAGTGTTACGATTAACGAAATAAGCAATAGTTAAAAAAAAACGTTAGATGGCGGACCCGTTAATTCGGTTTACCTTCACCAACCCCTTACTACGCTAATTGAAAACGAAGAAAATCATGTGGGTGTGAATCTGCAGAACACCAAAAACTGTGAATTTCTGCAAAATTTCCTATAATTGTTTACTTTAAAATCTCTACCTAAAAAATAAACCAAAACAAATATTTTACATTTAGAAGTTTTTTTTTTATTTTTAAGATGGTAATGCTAAACTTTAATCAATTTTAGGTTTAATTTTTATTATTTTTCACCTTCAACACCTTTAATAAAAGGCTGTTTGTTTATAATCCATTAATTTCTCGTTCTATTTACTTTATCAAAAAAGTGAAATATTTTTGTTACTTTTTATTATTTATTTAATAATAATTACTTTAAAAAGTAAAGTTATTTAAATTATTTATATTGTAAAATATATTTATGTATATATTATTTGTTATTGTTGTTTTTTTTATATAATTAATTTATATTTTGAATGTTTTGTTTAATTCTAGAATATTAAGTTACAAGTTACAACTATTAAATGTATAAATATTTTTTAATTTGTTTATTATATTTATATAAATGAATTAGAATAATTTTTCATAAATAAGAATATTAAAAAATAAGAAAATTTTGAAAAATAAAATAAATTTTTGTTTTACATAAATTTATATATGTACATACGTTATTAAAGAGATTTTTTTATTTTTAATAAAAAAAAAGTTTTTAATAATTATTAGAGTTTTGTTTATTACTTTTTCTTTTTTTTATATATATATGTATATGAATATATTTAAGACATTGCCCTAAAAATACGTATTTCCGGTAGCGAAAAAAAATATTTCGTAAGTAAAATAAGTTCAATAAAAAATCTAAAGTTAAAAATAAACAAATAATTAAGCCCAATTTTCAGGATTGATATTAAAACACATTTATGTTTAAAATCGTTTTAAATACAAAATTCTCATTTCCACTAAAAACTTAAGTGGAACTTAAGTCACCGATGTTGTACACTTAATTCCAACTTATGTTTCCATTGTAATATTTTAGCAAGGTGGCCTCAATATCACAACAATGCAACAACAACAGCCACTAACAGTCAGCTGTTTTTTCAGACCACCTTGTAAATAATTACACTTTTTTATATATTTTTTTTTGTATTTAGTTGTGCTACCATACTTTTATCTTAATTAAATAAGACTTTTCAAATACAACTCAAAAAACCAATCTGTTTTTAAATACGATTTAAGTTTGTTATGAAAATTAACTTAATATAGATTTAAATACATTCCTGAAAATTGGGCATTAGAGGAAGACAATAATTGAATAAATAAATTTAGTTCTTATTTCAGTAAAATTAAGAATATTTTGGTGTAGGAAGTAAAAAAGACGGATTATTATATTTTAAGAAATATTTTAATCCATAAATAGTAGTTCGAATAGTCGAGTCGGACTTATATTTTTAAGAAAAAATTTAGCAACTGGGACAATGGGCTTTTATCAAAATCTAAGTCCGAGACTGTTTCCTCGTTCCGGTGAGGTAGGACCCTATGTCGACCCCGACTAATATGCCGGTGTAGCTGAGGTTGATCAGTTAATAACACTATCAGACGAACACCTTTGGAATAACAGACTATTTTTAACAAATGGTACTCTGAAGGTTGTAGACTACACAGGAACCCAGGTTGAGGAGAAATTTGGCAATATAAATCCTCGATAACGCAAGTTTGTCAAGCAGTGGTAAGATGATGTTTCTCCCGATTGTACAACAAGATATCACAGCGCGGGTTGTTGTACTATGACTTTCCCGAGCATGACAAGTGTTGCCACTCTCCCTATACCGGTAGCCGACCAAACGACCAGTTTGGATCTAACTTACGCTTAACAGCAGGCTCGACAGATAGCGCGAGAGTGTTGGCAACTGGACAGATGCGCTCGACTAACCAGCACAGAGGCATACGGCCTCTGCCTTCTAATAGATGGCGGGCACACGCGTAGTCGGTTTTTTGTCGAAGTGCCTCGAGTGCGGTAAATCAAGACGCGCACCCGAGGGTAGCAGCACAGAGAGTACCGGAGCCAGCAGCGGAGTTGGCGCAAGTGGATGTGGAAGCTGTGCTTCCGCCACCATAATATTCTAGCACATACTGATGTACTTTAGGATGTTTGATAAAGCGCGCGTACCGAGTGACGACTTCCTGACATACTCAGGTGATGTTCGAGACCTCGACAAACAATACCTAACACCTCTAGGACGTGCTAAAGTCAAGCAGCTTACTAGGGGCTTGTACAATTATTCCGATGAGACAGCTTCATCACTATTAAAACTACTATTCGGGAATCCGCACGATATTACTAAATTTAGACATAGATAAATCCCTTAACGAGGAAGCACTGGAACTTATCTTTTTACCATCTTGCCGCAGCCAAGCTAACATTAAACGACTGCGATTGGGTTCAATACTCAGACAGTTAGATAAATCTGTTCTAGGTTGGCTTACAGCTTTAGACTATGCTACTGCTACGAACGTACTCCTAACTTGGGGATTCTTTCACAGTCAATCATCGTTCAAGGAAAAAGCTAAAATGCTATACCAATGGTAAGATATACCCGAAGAACTTCCGACTCAAGAGTATGTATGCCGAACTCATAGACTTATGAATTCGACCTCGTGCGGGAATGTGAAGATCTGGCTGGTGCTGGTTCGAAACATTGTGCTAGGAACGCACCTTTTCAGATGGGTTTATATACTGTTATAGGGCCATCCCGCATTAATAATCGTAAAACTCGCGATTTCGAGACATACGTTCGGGAGGGCGGATGGTTGACCACTGGATCGTCATCTATCGGGCGTGTGGACTGGAGGTGGGAAGACAAAGTGGGTTACTTTAAGGCCAGAAAGAACATGCACGTGAATATATACTCACCGGACGAAATTTGGAATATCATACAACTTTGGGACGGTATTATTGTTACCAAGCCTATTGTTAAAAACGAATTGGGTAAAATGCGATTGGCGATAGATAGTAACCTTGAGAGTTATATTCATGAGGCTTACCTTCTTTCTATCATTGGATATGAATATACCAAGTGGAAGCACATAACCTTGGATGAACGAGAACCCGAATACGTCAAACGCACACTAAAGTTACAGCGACTATTATCACAGGGCTGTTATGCTTTGCCCTGGGACTTTTGATCACCAAGCGACAACCCATGAGATACAAGCCATACTTAAGACTATATATAGCAGGGTACACTTGACTCAGGTCCAACACAGTGTCCTCGACAAGGTACTTAAGTCTTACTCTCAAGGATTCCTTTTAGTTAACAAAACCCGTTTGCCTATTAAAGGCGGACTACAATCAGGCCAGCATATTACCTCTCTTATAGGTAACGTTTGGAAGGCGGCAATAATAGAAGCGGTTATACAATTCGCCAAACTGTTAAATCCAAAAATCAAAGTCATGGAAGTTGCTGTGCGTGGAGACGACACATATATCGTGACCACAACCGCTATACAAGCCTATTACATAAGACTTTGCTATGCTTCATTGTATGCGGAGGGTAATGACGCTAAATTTTCCATAAGACAGTTTTCATGTGAATTCCTTCGTTCTGAAAAATCTTAGAGGAAGGTAACTGCGTGGCCTAATAGGGCGCTAGCGGCCATAACACAACGCAAGCCTTGGTCCGACAACCCTTGGGATCCCACACGTAAGATAATAACAATAGTTGTTAATATCCGGCTCGAAGGACCAATAAATACGTCGAGTATGTTCCTCAGGGGTTATGGACTGTATTCAGGGGTAGATTTGCCTATGTTGCGGTAACACTAATTACCCACGTACTTGGTGTTTGCTCCAAAAATGGCGACCAAACTCGGAAAAAGGCAGAAAAAGTAAAAAAATAGGTGATTTTTCCTACTTCGAAGCGCTTTTCCAAATAAAAACACTTTCCCGTATAGTTTTCATACGTTATAAAAACTTAAGAGTTTATTGAAATTTTTAAAATTCAGATTCCCACGATAGAGCAAATTTACTTAAAGCTATGGCGGCTAAACAATGACTGAAAAAACTTTTAACAACTTCATTTTCAAATCCAAAAAATCTACTTGACGAGAATACATGAAAATTCAAACAAGAACTTAAAATAAACTTCTTGATGACGGTGGCGCCTCGAGATGTCAAAGTTCAATCTAATTAGACCGCAGGGCTGGAAACACCGTCGCCTTCAGTTTAGACGTAAACAGTTAATTTAAAAGTGAAAGAGGAAAGTTTGTGAAATTTGTGAAAAAAGGCATGACACGTGATACTAAATTTTAGTTATTAGGTTTTTTTTCTAAGACGACAAATTAATTAATTTAACTTAGGTTTTTTTATAAGGATAATTTAAAAAAAAAATGGAGCACAAATTTTTTTATTAAATAAAAATTTTCTTCAAAATAACACTACACCAATACCCCAGTTTGCGTCGTTTTGAAGTTGCGTCGTTTTCAAATTTCTGTGATTTCGAAGTTGCGTCGTTTATATTTCAGTTTGCGTAGCATGACTTTGAAATTTCGTCGTTATTGCTTCGATTTGCGTCGTTAATATGAAAATGTTTATACAAAGCTAAAACAGAAAAGGGGGATTTCCCGCATCAGACTAATGCAAATATGTATGTACAGGTTGTCTGCTGGTTGAAAGTTGTAGGTCGTTAGTAGTTTCAAATTACATTTGCTGAAGAACAAAAACTGGATATTTTGAAACGTTTTAAATTAGGGGAAAAGGCTGTTGATATTGGAAGAGACCTTGGATTAGCACCTTCTACAATTAAATCCATTTGTTCCAGAGACGCTGATAAAATTAAAAAATTTGCTGAAACCGCAACATCCTTACAACATAAACAGGTAACGAAAATGAGAAGTCCTTTAATGGAAAAAATGGAGTCACTTCTTAGCATATGGATAGAAGATCAAAATCAGCGAAGAATGCCATTAAGTCAAATGGTAATTCAAAAAAAAAGCTTTAACTCTATTTGAAGACCTGAAAAAAAACTATCCGCTATCAAGTGCCGAGAGTGCAGAAGAATTTAAGTAAGTAGAGGTTGGTTTGACCGTTTTAAGACCCGTTAAAATTTGCATAGCGTTGCATTAAAAGGAGAATCTGCTAGTGCAGATACTTTAGCTGCAGAAAAGTTCAAACTTGAGTTAAAGGCAATCATTGAAGAAGGTGGGTATTCTGCACAACAAGTTTTAAACGCTGATGAAACCGGACTTTTTTGGAAGCGTTTGCCAGGAAGAACGTACATTTCTAATTCCGAAAAATCTTCGCCTGGTTATAAAACTAGTAAAGACAGACTTACACTTCTTTTGGGAGGACATGCAGAAGGAGATTTTAAATTTAAGCCATTTTTAATCTACCACTCTGCAAACCCGAGAGCTTTTAAAAATGTAAAAAAGAGCGAGCTTTCTGTTCACTGGCGTGCAAATCAAAAAGCATGGATTACTGCAACCTTGTTTAGAGATTGGATGGATAACTGTGCTGTTCCCGAACTAAAGTCTTATTGATCTTCAAAAAATATTGATTTTAAAATGCTGTTGTTACTTGACAATGCACCAGGTCATCCTGTTTTTTCAGACGATTATTCGGAAAATATTAAAGTTATTTTTATGCCTCCAAGTTTGATAGCAATTCAGAGTAACAGTCGAAGCAGAAGAAAAAAAGCTTACTTCTGCTAAAATTTCTGAAGCGATGCAGTTGATATCGCAAGCAATGGATATTTTTGAAAACAATGATCCAGACGAAGATCGCAGTTTAAAAGTGTCTAGAAATGTGACCGACTCAATCAATGGTTATAAAGAAATTTATTTGGAAAAAAAGCCGTTACAATCCAACAAACTTTAGATAACTTCATACAAAAATCACCAAGACTGACAAACCTAACCGAAGAAATGGCAATCGATTTAATTGACTCAAGCTCAGAATAGAAAAAATAACAAATCGATATAGACTTGCTTTTATACCATGAATTTTTATTTTATTCTTAATATTTTAATGTTTTTGTTATGTTTTTTTACGTTTTTCTCATGAATTGCTATAATTTTATATATAATTTTATGAAAAATCTAATTAATTAAATGAAAATCTGTACAAATGTATGGAAAATCGTGCTTTGGTTTGCGTCGCGTTTCTCCGGTCCTAATTAACGACGCAAGCCGGGGTATTGCTGTACATGCAAACTTAATGCTAGGAACACAACTAGGACGAACGACGAATTTCGTCCAGCACGACGAATTATTCGGAAGAAATTCGCTGTATATATTCGGCGTATGAAACACAATAACGACGAAAAAACAAAATGGAAATAAAATATGTTGTATAAACAAGAAATAGTGGTACCATATGAACAAAAAATACTTCACAAACAAAACATTAAGAACAACTTACTAAAATACTTTTTTACTGTTAATTTTTTATTACAATTTGTATTTAAAATGATATTCAGTTAAAATTTTACAATTTCTAAAGTAAAAAGTAACTTTATTTACTAAAACACTTGCCATTTTCAAACAATATGGCTACCCGGTACTGATTTGTTCGTCGTTCGCCGGCGTTAGAATTAGAATTAAATCTATTTAAAGTTTGCAGCGTCCGGCGAGTTTTCGTCGGCGCCCTGATTGTGTGCATTTTCATATACACAAATATTTTTTATTTTTGGCGACGAATATTCGCGGCCAAAAGTTCGTCGTTCGTCCCAGTTGTGTTCCTAGCATAAGTCCTTCACCGTATACATAAAGAGTAAATATATTATATGGGTGAGAAAAGGATTGCTTTTATTATAATTTTGTTTATTAAAAATAAAAAAGCTTAATCGTAAAGTTATTTTTAGTCTTTCATTCAGTAGTAGCATGAAATAATTTTCAAACTACCCCTTTAGTGCACTCCATTCAGTAGTGACATGGAGTACTTTTGAAAGTAACCCTTTTAGTTAATCCATGGAGTAGTGACATGGAGAACTTTTGAAACTTCCCCTTTAGTGCACTCCATACTTCAGTGACATGGAGTACTTTTAAACCTAACCCACTTTAGTACTCCATGGAGTAGTTTAGGGACTACTTCGGTGGGTTATATGGTCCCCTCCTAGGACATCGTAATGTTAAATGGACCACTTGTTACCCATATATTCGGAGTAGTTTTCGAGTACTCCTACTCCTTTATGGACTACTCTTTACATGCATGTATTGACTAGTCTCGTTATCTGCAGGGATACCTGAATATGTAATTTTTGTTAAATTGTAAAACACATTAAACAAATCGACTTTTTTTAATGTTGGCATTTATTTTTCGCCTAAGTGTTGCCAAGAATATTTTATATTTGAAAATAACATTTAATATCAAATTGAAAAAACATTGTCAAATGTTTATATACAATCAAATAATTGAAAACGGTTTAAGATCGTGTTTGATGTCAAATGATAAAGTCATTTTATATTAAAAATTTGTTGAGAAGGGTTGTTACTAATATACAAACGATCATAGATATTGATTCTGGGTGTGTGTACCGTACGCTAAATTAGGTTCGGTTTATTTTTAAACACTGCTTTTTAGTCTAGATTTACACGCTCAAACTTTTTCGAGGTTTTAGGAGAGAGGAGGAACAAAAAAGGGCGTTGGTATGTACATATATGCTTGTACTCGTCGGTAAACTTTGTTCTTTTATTCCCAACTATATACACATGATTACTGCTGGTCAATATCATAAAAAACGACTAGAACAGATAGAGTGTAAAAATAGTCTTAATGCTTTAGGCCTAACCATAATATGCATAGCCTTGCTTAACCTACTGTCAAAAATTAACAAAAAGTCTCTCAAATGTATTAAAAAAAACAAAAACAAAATAAAAAATATTTGATTCCGTACGGAATGTGCGATTAGATTCGCACCTTGCTTAAGCAAATGACAATTTCATTAAAATTAGCACAAAGTTTCCTAAGTTCAATATGGTTTGCCTTATATAATTACCATGTATTCGCACATTTGCGAAAGCCAACTTAAGCACATTGTGGTTGAGACTTTATTCTTAATATTGTGTATTTTTCGAAACGTGTCTTTTTAATGGGTTTGTTAAAAAAAAAACACTTACAAAACGTGCACAGTAAATTCCAAGTTTTTTTTCTTTCTACTTCGAAATTAAACTTTTATTGCAAGATGTTTAACTATTTATGGATTAAAATATTTTAATTTTAGAAAATTTGTTAACTATTTCTTTAAAAATATTTTATAATCACGGTATCGTGAATAAAAATTCAACAGTTTTTCCCTCAAAATTTTTAGGGAAAATGAAAAAATTTCAAGAGAAATTTTATTCACGATAGGTGTGAATGTTTGTTTTGTTTTAAGAATTATACGTATTTTTTGTTTTATTTTTTAAAATTCGAATTATTATTGTTTTTTTTTCTTAGTTGTTATTTTTTATTTTATTAGGTGTTTTCAATAACTTTATTAGCTGAAACTTGCAACGAGAGAGTAAATTTAAAATTTACAACATTTTTCTCCCAAATACTCAAATAGATAAAAAGGCAAATGAACGCATTACCAGCAACATATACCAATTGCAATATGTTATATAGTTATGCCCATTGTCAGTATCACCCTGTAAGACACGAAGCTCTGTTCTCCTTATTGTTTTGAACTATTTTCACATTGTTCATAAATTTATGAAAACTATATATATTTTTAATGTCATTGGGAAATATTTAATTTAAAAAAGATTAAAATATTAAATTATTAAATAATAATTTTTTTTAAAATTTTTATTTTTTTTTTTGTAAACAAGAACATAAAACAGTTATTTGAATAAATAAACATTTTAATAGCCGAAATTTTCAAAAAAATGTTTGCCTCTCTGATTACATTGTACAACACAAAAAAAAATAACAAGGTTCTGCCAACTGATTCGACCTATAGTAGAATTTCATGGCAAATATTTTCGCAAAAATATTTTAACCACATACATCTTTGTTTTAAAGTTGATTTTTGTTTTATTTTTTTTTTTTTTCAAAAAAATTGCAAAAAGACCCATTTTCAGAAGAATTTGAGGGTTAATGTATGCCAACAAAATGTTGCTTGTAATGTTCTGAATAAATCTTCAGAAGACTCTATAAAGCAAAAACCTAAGCATCACACGATTTTCTAAGTTTTTTTTACTACACAAGAGTTCATCCTTAAATAGGGCGTTAAATGAGTTACAGATGTAAACTTTTAAAACGCCGATACACGTATATCTTTATTTAGTCCCATTTACAAGAATCAGTGGGCAGAGCATTGTTATTTTGAACAAATTTAATTTTTATTATGCATTTTTTACTCTCTCGTTGCTAGATTTTCGAGTCCGTGAACATATTCTAGTTATTGAACAAACCTATTGTTAATGCTACAAAATGTGTGGGAGGTTTTTTAAGTATAAAAGTAATTTATATTTTCTTTGATTTGTAAACATTTTGTCATGCTACATAAATAAATAAATACATATATGTATGTATGTAATTATGTATCTTTTCTATTTTGTTATATATATGAGGCGCTGAGTTCCAAAACTCGTTAATTGCATTTTTTTAAAATAATTATGATAGCAATGACTGTTGACAGATAACACTGCGCGGCTTTAGTATCTGAAGTGAGTACCGGTTTACACACGTCAAGTCTTGAGGTTTTAGGAGAGAAGGGAAAAGAGAATGCCATTACTTTTCCCCTCTCTCCTTATTTGACGGCACTGAAAAAGAAACAAAAGTCTCTCCTTGACATCTGTAAATTACATTGAAGATATGAGTGAGTTCCAAAACGTGTTCCTTACATTGTCTAGTGAGAAAGAAAACTGTTTCCTTGCATGGAGCAGAACCATGCAGCCATAATCTTCCTATATTGAACCTTTTTTCAAAACAAAGAATCTGTTTTTATGTACACATGGTGTGAGCATCAACGTTTAAAAGGTTCTAATGAGATTGCCTCAATTCTGTCCCACCTCCCAAAATCATTTAAAAAATGGGAAAACACTAGCAATGCTTAAGCCACGACGGTTACCTTACACTGTTATCACAAAACCTGAAAAGTTGGCTGACGTGGACAAACATCTTCAAAAGCATATTGGTGAAGACTGGCGAGGAATAGAAAGTTTAAAGTTTTACCTTGATATTTTGGATAGCAGAGGCTTTGGAAGAAAATAACGAGAACAATGCAGAAAATAAAACTTTGAAGAAAATTAAGACTTAAGAATTTGAATTTTTTCATTTAATGATAAATCAAATTTTTAATTGAATTTAAGTTTTGTTATATTTTATTCATTTAAAAAATTTTTTTTTGTTTAATATTGATAAATTACCGACTTAAAAAATTTGCAAGAAACAAAACTTCCTTCTTGTAGAAAAGTTAAACTCAAAACTCTTTTCTTGTGGTGCATAGTTCAAAAACTCGCTCCTTGCAATTTAAAATAAAATGATATTGCTTAATTTTTCAAGGAAAATAGGTTTCCTTTTGCAAAAATGGACTACATATGTATATGCCAGTAAAAAAAAAATAAAAACAGCAAAAAGGTATCAACTAAAGAAAGTAACATTTAGCTTATTAAACGTTTTTCGAGATTTGTGAAAAATTACTTCAAGTAGCGAGTTTTGGAACTCAGCTTCTCATATATACATATGTACTAAAATGTATAATTTTACTTTTTTTTTATTTTATATACTTAACATATTTGCCTTGTGTAATTAAAAATATAAAAAGAATTAGGCACTAATTCTGTAAAACGCAACCGCAACGCCAAAAATTACATTGAAAGCAAAAACAAAATAAAAAATATTTCATTATTTTGTTGTTGTTTTCCACAGAAATTCATATTTAATTTTTTAAATTTAAAACGCTGGGTATCTTGTGGCGTTGAAAATTTTAAAACGCAGTATAAATTTCTATAGAAAGCAACAACAAAATTATGACAAATTATTGACATTGTTTTTGCTTTTAATGCTATTTTTGGCGTTGCGTTTGCGTTTAAAAGAATAAGGGCCTTGATTGGATTGATTTCTTTCAGTGGGTGGATTGTAGAAGTAGTACATAGAATGGAGGAGGTCTTAATTGACATGCTATTTTTAAAGAGAAATTAAAAGTCGAATGGTAAAAATTTTAAATAAAAATAATACAAGAAGTAGTCTAAATGTTTGTAACTTTACTAATATTTAAATCAAATTCAGTAAACAAAAGCTCTAATGCTGAGTATACACGTTACTATATTTCGTACTTTCCGTAGTATGCGTTTTAGTACAATTTTAACCCTGCCAATAATAGGACTAGTCTAAACACACGTGTAAAATGAAGCCCACAAGGGACTAGGACTAGTCCAAAAGTAACCCAAACGTATGGAAAAAATCATGGTATATTTAACATTACGATGTCCTAGGGCAGGACCATATAACCCAGCTTTGGATTACAAAGGAGTAGTCTTAAAACTACTCCAAAAGAAAGATGAATTTAAAGATGGCTAAAACCGATTGAACAAGCTCCTAATTCTTATAAATTGGCTCATTCGTCTTCAAAAACAGCATATTGTTCTGCTTGTAATTCCTCACTGAAATCGCGTACAAAGACTTTTAAGAAACATGACGAAACCAGTCGCTACAAACAAAATAAAATAATTTTTTTTACAAAACAGTTTTATTTGGGGCTTTCTTATTATTTATAAAAAAATTTTAAATTTGGTTGGAAAAAAACACAAACAAATTTTTTAACTTTTTTAGGTTTTGTTTTTGGGGACAAGGAAAACAAGTACCTGTTGTATGTATGTATGTATTATTATAAAGCCGAATTTATAAAATTAGTAACAATTTCGCTTTACACTAGCATGATACACCATATTTATTATCGTTGTTATCGAAGCACAATCAAAATTTTTCAGCACGATGCACGCTTCCTATTTTATACTTGTACGATTTATCGTAGGATTTGTGGTAACGTGTATCCTCAGGATTAGTCGATAGTATGTATGTATGGATTTATATTACAAATCTAGTTTATATTGCTTTTAAGCAACTCTTTGAATTTTATTAGAGCGGTGTTCAGTGTGTGGTGCAAATGGTCTTATGAAAGAGCAAATTCAAAAGCTCTTTTATAAAATATAACGGATTTTACGAAAAAGCATCTCTTTTGCAAGATCATTTACACCAAACACTGAACTCCGCTTGTATGTATGTATATACATTCTAACTGCCATAACACTGAATATTTAAAAATGTTATTTCAACAAACATGGAACACAAAATGTAAAAAAGTAAATAGCATAAAAACAATATTTTTAAATCTGGCCAAAATCAAGGAAATCCAAGTCTTTAACCTAAATCCTTAAAGAATTAAATAGAACATTTAATGATTACAAAATTATATAACAATAAATTTGTTAAGTGTATACACTTAAAAAAAAAATAAAAATCTGCCCTACTTCCTTTAAAATGTTTATGGAAAATAAGGGATTTTAAAAAAAGTTGAGTACATACTTTTTTCAACATAAAATTTAAAATTTTTATAAAACTTAAAAACAAATCAATTAAAGTCAAGTAGTTATAGTTGGGGAGGGGAGATTGGTTTTAAGGTAGAGTTTTTTTCATATCATTTAGTATAATTATAAACGTCGTTGTCCTAAATTTCTTACTTTCACTTTCTATTAAATATACTTCCCATGTATATATATCTAGTATATTATGTATATAGCTCATATTTAAGCAAACAACTATAACTATTAGTTGTTATAATTTATAATAAATCTATATACAAGTTTTAATTAAAAGAAAACATTTTTCATAATATTAAAAAAGCAACATCTTTCTTTACCAATATTCCTTCCATTATTTCAAACTGCTAAGCTCTTTTTCGAATGTTTGCTTCTAATTTAACAGAGCATCCATGGTGTATCGAAATGGTTGTTGTTTTTGATGATGCTGTTTAATAGTTGGAAGTTGTTGGCGAAAATGTTTATTAAATTGGTGCTGTTCAATCAATGAGGATGACGATGATGTGTTCGATGTTAAAGATGCAGCTGATGACGGTCAGTCTAATATTACAACTTCCGATTTAATATCTCTTCTGGGTATGTGAGGTTTTACAGCTGTTGCTATAGGAATATTACGCCAGGGCTTACGGGCTGCCCTTCTAAGATCTGTAGGTGATAAAAATTTACGCGCTTTTCTGTAAGAAAAAGAATTAAATATTTTCTCAACGTTATATGTATGTATATGACAGTTTCTATAAATAGCCAATATGTATGTATAAGCAAAATTCAGTAAAAATGGGAACAATTCAGCAAAATTGCCTAAAAATTACAATTTTATTTATAATAAAATTTTGTTAAACTCTAATTTTACACTAAAATAAACAAAAAATTCCAATAAATTTATTTATTTTATCAAAATTTTGATTAATTATAAGTAGTAATATAACAAAAAAAAATTGTTTTCCAACTTTTGTTTTTAATTTTAGGATACTTAATTGGAACAGTAATCTTTCGTTTAAGATAAAAAATTTATCAGTACACTGAAAAAAAATGGCTGAAAATTATGTGAAAATGGAAAAATCCTAATTTTATATTTCAAATGGCACAAAAATGACTAATGGCTTTTTTGCGAAGCAAACTGTATCTGGTTTGGAACTTCAATATCTAAAATTCCTCCGTGCCGTTTGACGATAGAATGTTTTGTTCGGACACAAATTCTAAAAAAAAAAACGAAAAAATGCAAAATTTTTAATTTTTTTTAATATTTTGCTATGTATATCTCAGAAACTAAACATTCTAACGTCATTCGGCAAGGAGAAAGGACCCTTTTGCTTAAATTTAAGTATGTAATTCTATACAGTAAAAATAATGTTTTAAATATACATTATAAAACTTCTACGAGAGAGGAACAATATACAAATGAAATTTTGGTTATGTCAGCATCAAAGAATTGTTTTTCTATTTTGCATAATAAAACCAAACATTACAAAAAAATTCATAAATGATGACTTTTTATTCCATTGTAAATATAGAAACTTTTATCTCAACAACAGCGCTTTTCACCCTTCCTTGTGAATCTTATTAATTTAGTTAAAGTACTAATATTTACAAAACTGCAACAATAAAATGTATTAGACTAAAATTTACTACACTGTGTTTGAAAAATTCAACAAAAAGGCTGTAGTAAACACGTTTGTTAAATAACCCAGAATAAAACAGTGGTAGAAACTATATCTGTTTTCCTCACTCAGAAAATTCATTAATTTACAATACTAACGAAAAAGACACTCATGCTTTGTAGTATAAAATCGTATTAAGAAAATCAGAGTTGTACTCTTAATTCAAAGGGTGAAAACCGCTTACAAGTTACTCAATATACAGCAGTAAGTATACGTATGCAGCATAAAAAGCTTCTTTTTAAAAATAAATGTATAAAAGTGGCGTACCCGGATATGGTATGCGGCACAAAACAATATTTTTCGCTTTCAATAAAATAATATTATTAATGGTTATTACGATGGTCATTGTGCCAATTTGCAATTTGTTAATTTGCAGTGTATATTATGACACTTTTATTTTTTGTGAAAATGAGCTATTTTTCTTAAGGCCTCGTAACTCTTACGTTAATGTTGCGGATACGTAAACGTAGCGGTCGACTTGAAATGTTGGTAGTTACTAAAAATAAGATTTTAATTAACGAAATAAAAATTCATTTCTAAGCCTAGAATTTGATTAATAGAGTAATTGATTAACATAATTGTGATTAATCGATTAATTGCACTTTCCTAATTTTTTTTATTTCTATAAAAATTTAATAGAAGCAGGAAATTTTTTGGAGAATCAAACATCTAAAACACTTACTTGCTGGCATTTGTTGCTCTAAAGTAAACATCATCTGGTGCATCCATCCAGCTAATAACTTGCTTGCGTCCATTTCCCGTACGAGCCATTTGAGCAATTTTAGGTTTTCCATTAAGCTGCAAAAACTCCAATAATTAAATAAATTCGAAAAGAGAGTTTTAAAAACTTAAGATATGAACATACATGATGTCTTGATAGTGGTTGACCAGAAGCAGCCATCATAGCAGCAAATTGTTCGGGACTCGGACAATGTGAGGGCATAGGATCCTTGTTGGGTCTCTTAGTAGGTGGTCCAGCCGGTACAATAGTCACTGCATACAAATAACCATTATTAAGAAGAGAAAAAAAGCTTTCTAAAACTAATTAGAAAAAATACCTTCGGTGCCATTTAATTGAGTTTCTTCATGAGGTCTTTTACGCATTACGGAGGGTGCTGGTGTCGGTATAATTGTTAAATCTTTTTCAAGATCAATAATTTTATTAGGTATACGATCGTAGAGTAGACTGCCGTCGGGACCTTTTGGTGGTTTTGGAAAATAAACAACATCTGGTTTTGGCATTTTATCTTTTGGTGTCAATACCAACCATTCGTGTGGCCCGATACCCGGTGAACCCAAACGGTTAGCTATTTTAGTAACACTACCACGATCTTTCTTTTTCAGCAATAAAATATTTTTAATATCCGTTACTGATTTTCCCGACATGCGACTTGTAACTGTTGCAGTAATAAAAAGAGGAAATTTAGATAAATTGTTATTGATCGGTAATAGAATTTAATACAAACTTACATTCTTGCCTAACCAGTTGCGTATTAATTGCATATGAACTTTGTCGGGCAGCTTTTTTAGGTTTTATTAGATTTCTGCAAATAATTCGCGCCAGTCGCGTCATTGGATTTGTGTGTAAATAGAATGCCGTGCGTGTCTTCATAATCGGTCTGGGTGAACTAGAACTAATTGCTATGCCATGTGCTTGGGCATAATGGCGAGCAAGATGTGTTTTTAGTTTAAATTCTTTTCCACAGTTAACAATTGAACACCTAAAAAATTTCCTCCAATTTATTAATAATTTAATATTCATTAATATAACTACCAAATGCCAATACTCACTTATGCAATGAACGATTTGATAAATCACTAACTTTGTCATCCTCATCGACGACAACTTTTTTTTTTATTTCGTCTATACTGCCGTCATTTTTACTCTTAAGACCACCATATTTTTTCCAATAGTCCCAACATGTTTGACACAAACGACTAAGCACATTGCCACTATTCCATGGGTACCACTATAAAAAAAGGTTATAATAAAGAAAATGGAAACCAACTTTTTCAGTTTCTTCTTACTTGTGAAGATTTTATATTTGAGCAAGATTCACAAGGTTTGCCCATATTTGAGACGTCGGGTCCACCATTAGTTGTGCCATTGTAAACACCACCTTTTGATATAACAGCGGCGCCACTACCAACCTTTGTTGTGGCATTATATTGCGGTATGTATACTTGTTTTAATTTTAATTCCGCTTCCACAGCCTTTACACGTTTCTGTTGAACATAACGATCTGTAGTTTTCCACATATAATAATATTCAATGATTTGTTTTAGGGTCTTCCAAGGCAGCTGTTCACAGAGATATCATCAACAAATTTAATTAATTCGTTAACAATTGTGCCTCAAATACTTACGAAATCTTGTCGTATATCATTAAAGTCTTTGCCATATTTATCTAAAGCTTCTTCAAATAGATTTGCTTCAGAAGCACTCCAATCTTCGATTTCATCACGACATAGAACTGGACCAGTGGAAGGAACTAAGGAACACATTGCCTCTTCGATGGAATAATTATGTTTGTGCAAAGTGTCCATGGCATGAAACTGTAAAGACGATTTTGATTAGTGACAAGATGAATAATTCTCTTTAATATTAGTAGGCAATGTACCAGTGTAATATCACGACTTGCTGCTGCCGCTGACATATGTAATGAAGGCTGTTTAACTGAACTACTGCAATCCAAAGCTCGTGCAAATGTGCCAATGGAACGTGATACAACCAAAAATTGATCAATTTTCCGATCTGTCAGTACATGACTTGGAGTCCAAACTAATGATTCTAATTCTTCTAATTTACGTTCATCGGTGGTAATGTCTTTGAGCTTTGCAGGAATTTCACTTTGATAACGACTACCAACACGGATTTCACCTTTGTCAGCCAATAAGGTTTTTTGTGTGGGATCAAAGACTAAGCAATAGAAAAAGGTATCCTGGCAAAAGAAAAATTTTAGCTTTTACTTTCATGTTGAACTTTTTTAATTTAAAATAAATAAACTATTTTCATGAAATGTTAGTGGTTGATAAATGATCTCGTTACGATATTAGAATTTCTGAAATTTACGACTCACGTCTTTATTTAAATAGCTTTGCAGTGACTCCGTTTCATTAAGCAGTGTCACCGAACATTTGCCTCTTATTTGTGTGGCGGGTAAAGATTCAACTTGTCGAGACAAAAACAGTTCACGATGTTTGATTTGATAGCGTTGTTTAGCTGTCAAGGGTTCACCTTTTTCTAATGTTCCCAGTGAAGCATTGTGACCCGTTGTTGCTTTATCACCAGCAGTCAAAACAGGACTTGTACGCTCTTCATCTAGGGCAGCTATAAAATGTTTAATTATTTTTTTTAATAATGAATAATTTAAAAATCAACAATTATTAAATAATAATATTTTTTTTAATAACTATTTCTACATAATATAATTAATATACAAAGTTTAACTACTTTTTAATAAAAAAAAATACACCAATAAAAAGAACATAATTTTTTTTTTAACTAAAGAAAAAAATTCTACAGAAATCCAATTGAGTTCTTTTAACTAAGTATTGTAAATAGTAGAAGTGTTTGTGATTGATACCTATCGAAGGATCAAGAACAGCTTGAGCCGCTTGTTCTTCTCCTACTGGTGTTCTAAGCCATGTTTTCTTCAGCTTCATTGCCAGTGGGGAGTCTTCAGCTGTGGCCACTACATAATTTAGAAAAATAAATTTCGGAATTATGTTTTAGTTTTTTAACCAAATAAATTAAAAATTTACATATCAACTAGTACAACAATAAAAAATGTCTAAACAAATGATCAACAATTTTCTTAAAAAAATTTTATTGAATAAATTGTAATAAAAATAATATTATCTTCAAGAAAATATAATTTAAAATATGCGTCATAACTAGGGACCGGATTTTTATGCAGTAAAAATCGAGTTTTATGCGCATAAAACATACACTTAAAATTGAAAAATATGCGCTTTAAATTGCAAAAATATGCACTTTAAATTTTTCCTAACACATTTTTTAATCATAAACAAATCATTAAAATAACATAAGACCCCTAAAAATTCAGTCTCGTTAACGAAAATAAGGTACACCAAAAAAGCAGAAATAAAAATATAGTAAAACACAAAATATAAAGTAAAACAATAATGTAAATTAAGTCACTTGTTAGATAGATATGCGAACCTTCATATAAAATTTTCATATACATATGTACATACATTCATTTTCCACTACGCTGTTTTCGTAAAAATTTAAATTAAATATGCCAGCAGTTTTTGTTATTGCTTTGTTTCCTTCTTATTTCAAAAAACTTATCAAATTTTATACGAATTTGTTTACTTAAGTTTCCTTTAACTGCATACATTCTATTTATGACATTATCAATTAATTAAATTTGCATTCTCAATGGATTTGATTTCTCTAATTTTACAATAGTCTCAGAGATAAATCCGTAATTTGAAGATTTAAAAATTATCCGAAATTTTATTATTTATTTATTTAGGAAAAATTAATAATTATAATTAAATTATAATAATTAATAGAGCAAGGAGTACTAGCAACTGAGGCTCTCGACTCTATGTAAATTTGTTATTTATTTTTTTTTTGGTACTGCATTACCGTCGTTCCATCACATCCTTGAATTGTTCAAAATTTTCAGCATAATACACGACTGATTTAAACCACATTGTTGTTATAGGATACTTCTCCTAATATGCGACAAAACGCGATGTGCTTTGCAAAATATTTTTTCCCAAAATTGCACCAAAAATATGCAATGTCAGCAATATATGCAAAAATATGCATTTAAAGCATAATATGCAAAAATATGCACTAACAAATCGATGCCATTTTATTTAAAATTTCTTGATTCGAAAAGATATTAAGTTAATGTTGATCTCAGACTGACGACAACAAATATGCATTTGCATAAAAATCCGGTCCTTGGTAATAACTTATATATTTTTTTCCGTATTGCAGTATCTGCTGCGTCAATATGACACGATCTTTCCTAAAATATTTTAAAATTTAATATCAATTCAATTGTTTTATTTAAATAGCATTAATTGATGCTTCCCACGCAGAAAATAACAATGGGCCCAATATTCGATAATCATTTCCTAAGGTGTTCGAAACATTGACAAAACAAGGTACAAATTAAAACCTCATGCTTGGGTTGCCCGACTCTTTTTTAACGCTGGGTTAACGCTGTGAAAACCACAATAATAGAGCTTTCCCAATATAATTTTTTTTATTAAGTAGTTTTTAAGATTGTAAATCGTAACGTAGGCAAACCGTTTTGGTTTCTTGTATAAAAGTGCTTTTCCATTGCTAAAATTTTTTACAATTTCTCCTGAGCTCAGGCAGAAAATAACGACCGGGCCAACGTTCGCAAAGCCAAAATATTACAAAATATTATTTCGGTACAGTTATACTATATACAAGTGTTCGCAAATAAACAGAACATTATTTAACGTACGGCTCACACTCTCAGAAACTATATCTATTTGTGTATACGAACACAACCCTTAATAGCGAACGTTAAAGGTATTCACGTAAATTTGTTTTACCCTAGCAACTGTGCAAAACAGCATAGTTGCACTTATTTGACGTGAGCAACCCATTTTGTTTGCACCTTCAATTTTGAGCATTTCTGAAACCATTTTTTAAACAACGCATATTTTTTTAATAAGTTTCAATAGTAAGTTTCTTGAAAAATACACAAAATTTTTATTATTTCTGCTTCTTCCATTTTTTACGCTTTTTCTTTTTTAATTGTTTTATTTTTACAAGGTTCATCTTTAAACACTGCAATTTATAATATTTTTCAATTCTAAAGCAGACCATACACGATTCAATTCAATTGTCAACTGAGTCGGTTGTTGTCCAAATCAAAGCGTGTATGGCTTTGTCAGTTGATTAGTTTGACGGTTGTCGAGTTGGTTGAAGAAAAATCAAAAGATTTTGATTTTTTCAAGTTGACTCCAAGTCTTTCAATTCGATTGTACTGTGTGTGCTTAAGTCTCTTGATCAGCTGTCAAAATTTATGTTTGTAATTTTTTTTTGCAAAGAAAAAGTGAAATATTTTTAAAATTGTCTTTAATTTCAATAAAATTTTAAATAAAAAAATGACATTGGTGGCAAACATGGATACTTGGAGAGAAAATAAATTTTTGTAAAATTGTAAAAAAATCTAAATTTGACAGTTGAATTAAAATCTTTCAATTCAGTTGAAGAAGTGTGTGGCCAAGTATCAATTCAGTTGAAAGACTCAGTTGACAATTGAATTGAAAAGTGTATGGGGCGCATAAGAATAAAATGTACGTCAAAATGGTATTTCTGCCTTGTTGTTTAGTGTAGAGTTGATTTTATGAGTACTTTTGAAGAATTTTTTTAATTTGGCAATGCCATAAAAAGTTGCAAAAATGTTATGCTTTTACTCTGATAATCTTGCATTTACTTAGACCGTGAAAATTTTGCATCGTTTGTGCGCCATAATTGTCTATGTGGTTGTTATGTTTTTGCACTTTTGCTTTTTGGCAAGGGTGCAACTTTTGACGTGAATACCTTTAATATATAGTGTGGTTTTGTTCGTCGTTATAAAAGAGAACAATTGTAGTGATATTGTTATTGTTTAGTATTCTCCCTTACAAACCTGCTTCGTAGTAAGGGAATGCCGTAGCACTTGAAAATTTATTTTTTTATAAAAGTTGTTGAGAGTTCTTTCACTTACTTTACTGCATTTATGTATGTGAAATGCGCATAGGAGTAGCTTATCCCATCAACAATAAATTTCAGTGTTTATATCAAGAAAAAAATTGGGAATTGAGCTGACTAACGAAATCTTTGAAATTAAAATTTTGTATTCATTCCCAAAAATTACTTTGATAATAAACTGGCAAGTGCACGGCTTAAAAAAACTTAACTGGCAACATGCTTTTGCAAGTTGTTTTTGTTTTCATTTTGTTTTTTCTTAACCTAATTACAACTACAATTAATGTTGGAAAAATTCCAATCAATTGTAGTGGGAAATGTAAGAAGAGATAAAATCACTGTTTATTGTTGATGTTTTTGTTTAAACTTTGATATTGTTACAAGTAGAACTGTTGCTTATAATTCTTATACGCTTAACAGTTTTATATGGTTTAATATCTTTGGTTTTTCTAAAATCGTTGGATGAAATTTCCATGAAGATTTGGCCTAAGCAACCAGAGAAAATCGCATAGGAATAGCTTATCCCATCAAAAATAAATTTCAGTGTTTGTATCAAGAAAAAGAAATTGGGAATTGAGCACGACTAACAAAACCTTTTAAATATAATAATAAAAATAAAAAGATAAACAATTTAATAAAATTTAATCTTATGCCCCTATTGCGGTTCTCCACTTTTTTAATAGTTTGGTTGTCTTTGGTAAATTCACATTGCCATTCTCAACTCAATAGGCAGTTGGCTATTCAGTTGTGTATCTGTTTTTTTCGTGGTATTGCCGTTTTCAACTTTGCAAAAGTTTGGTCGACAAAAATGGTAAATACGCACAACTGCTAAAAAGTAGTTGTGTTATTGGCAGTTAAAGTTTATTTTTTTTAAATTCGTTGAAAATCGAAAACAAAATGGACATATACATTTTTGTAATATCTTTTTTGATATTTTTAAAAACTTTTATTAGTTTGAAAATAAAAACAAAAGCTCAATTTGAGCGCCTTGTCCTGCTTATTTAGAGAAACCTAGAAATTGCTCGCGGAAAACACCAAAGCTTGGTATGATAAAAACTTCATGTAAAGAGTTATGGGAAGAGTTTATAGTGGAGTTAAATAGTTTGGGACCACGACAAGAACACCTCTTAAACACTTATAAACTTCTTAATCTAATTATAATATTCGTGGCACAGGTTTGGATACACTACAAGACAAGTATAAAGAAAAATTTTGCCAACAATAAAAGAAACATTCAAGCGACAGGGGGAGGGGCTATCACAAGAAGTTCCATTAAATAGCATTGCGGATACTGTTTCGCAGCTCTTGTATTGCAAGTCCGGCCAAGTATTTGGTATTGCAAATATTCCACCATCAAGTGACAATTTTACTGAGTCATTTGAACTAATAATCCAACCAGCAGATGGGCCAACAGCTACCCCAAAAAGAAGAAGAACTCATCAGGCACAAGAAAATTTCGTTACTTATTAGGAGTTCTTACTTGGCACTGGGAAGTTCAAGAGGGTTGGAATCATCACGAATTTGTCTTCTTGTATTTAGCGCATCTATATAAGAGTTTTCCTTTTCATCATCATAAAATAAATCGACACTTATATTTATTATAAATACTTTTTATTCAACACAGCAATTAAAAATACTTTTAGTTTAAAAAATTATTTAATTTTATAAAATTTTCACTTGTCAAACGTTATATTTAAAGTTGGCAAATCGATATTTTAAGTTGGCAACATTATAGCAAACTCAACTTAAAACAGTTGGGTATCACAATACCTAAAATGAGTTTGGTTGTGCATAAGTTGGGTTGACTCTCACACGACCAAACTGAGTTGAGTGGAGAACCGCAATAGGGGCATTAATCTATTTTGAGGTTTGCTCCTTTACCATGAAAATGCCACTCAGCTGGCATTCGAAAATCTTTTTCATGACCTATAAGATTTGCGAAGCTACTTTTGTTTTTAAAATGTGTGCCTGACACACTATATAGAGACACATTTTCAAGAGTGTACCCTTTTTGGGACCCATGGGCAATCATGGCCCCGCTAGAACAAATTAAATTTAAAATTCATATTAAAGTTTTTTGTGCCAAATATTATGAGGATATCTTCATCTATATGAACTTTGCTTGTCTTTAAATGATTTTGAAAGGGGGCTTATATGGGACATACACACAGAAAAAAATCAAGTTAAAAACGTCGAAAACAAGGTTGATTTAAAATTTTTCGGTGGTGATTTTGCTTCATACGTTTTTCATGTTAATTCAACCTGATTTTATATTTACTTCCGAACAACATTTTTTTCCTTTAAAATAACTATAATTCATGTTAATTTAACATTGCAGAAAAGTAAAGACGAAATCTTCCACTTTTATGTCGTTTAAGTCAGGTTTCATTTTCTGCAACTTCCGCAAGACGGCTGTAACTGTTGCAGATGTTAAATGCATTGCATCGCGATCACTGATGCGGCATTTATCCATGCTTGCTAACATTCGATCATCAACGAAATGGATTTTTCCGCGAGATCCCTGATCCCGCAAAACGAATATGGCAACACTTAACCGTTGTTAATGACCCGGCAGAAAGAGTATCATTTGACTAAAAACTAATTACAGATTTCAATCGCGCATTGACATAAGACGAAGAGGATAAGCCCACAAAAAGGCTTCATTAGTAAGTTATCAACAATAAAACAAATTTAAACATTCACCTATTTCTTTGGACTTTGGTTTTAGGGTATTCCGGGAAAGATTATCCGTAGTTTATCAGCAGACTATTGCGGCTTGTTGGAAAGGTAATAATTATAGGTATCGAAGAAATTCAGTTGGGAACATAAAGTCAGATTTTGTTGTTATTTAAATATAAACAGGAACAAAAATAGTGATAAATGGGTAATGTAATAAAAGTTTGGGCTCAACCCGGAGGTACTCGGAATTAAAAAAAAAAAAAAAAAATAAAATATGCATAATTATTTGTATCCCCAACCTCATATTTTTCAGTGCGAAAACTTTTGGATTTAACATTTTTAATTTTTTCTATATAACGCTATGACCAGTCAGTGGGTATACAAAATCAGGAAGAAGCAAAAATAAAAAAAAAACCTTGTAAATTAATTTTTTTGAATCCCGAGGAAAACTTTGATAGGGGCGATTCTTTTCTAGACAACTTTTAACATCAATTTTAAAATCACACTATTTGATACTTTTTTGATGCCAATTTAAAGTAAAATATCTATATTTTATAATAATATGATTTTTATAGACGTAAGCTTAAATATAAATTTGTTGTGCACTTCGAAGCATTAAGATTCATAGATTTGGCGCGAACAGAAAATTCATTGCATGTTGCACCCGTCATGGCCTAAAGAGCAAATTTCTTATTATTGGATTATATTTCTCTACGATGTTTGATTTGATAATCATCGTCTGATATCTCATCTTTCACAATAAAAAAGAATAATACAAAAAAAGTTTAAAAATTAACAGAGTTTTGTGTTTATGTGGTATGATCTTATGAAAGTTGGCCAATTTGGTTGCCCCGTCATGCACTTTAAAGCTCTCTCGTGGGTATTTAATCGTTTCATATAAATTCTTGTAATTAGATAACAATAGTATATAACAAAATGTTACCCCTCCTAGAAATAACTTAATTGCAAATGTGTTTCTTTCTATTAGTAAAAGACGTTTAAAGCTTCTAAATGTTGCACCCGTCAGAATAGAATCGCCCATAGGTTAGGTAAGGTTAAGAAGGGTTATGTGCCCAAGGGCATACTTCCACTTGGAGATCAATGCGGTCCATTGTGAATCCCTTCCATGATAGACAGAGAAAAGTAAAGAAAACAAGTATGAGGTGGATAGAATAAAGAAAGTTATAAGAATGTTAGTAGGTACCACGTAGAACTATACCCTCTCTACAGTCCCCTCAACAGAAACAACCGCACTATTTCGCTGACAAACCCCAGTAGATCAGCCGGATTACATCCAGCGATGCACCCCTACTCAGCGTTACCGTTATGATACTAAAGTATCAATTTGACCCTTTTTCTACGGTTATGATACCTTTTATGTCCCTATTTTAATTATCCTTTTGTATAATTTTCAGCTATTTTGAACCTTTTTGGTAATAGCACTCATATTTTGTTTTATTGTCAACACTGTTGAATGATAGTGCTAAACAAATGTTTTCGAAATAAGCGGAGATGGAGGAATGGACTTCAAGTGAAGATTTAGTACTAAAATATAGTTAGTATTCGTTAAAAGTTTGTGTTAAAAGGGTTTCTACAACTTCTAAATTTGATTTTCGATAGTAAAGTACAAGTTAAAGTACAATTTCCCTAATATCAAACATAACTCATATACATACATATTTGTTATTTTTTATTTATTGAATAACTTATGGTGGTTTCTTTTCAAAAAAAATGTGACATTTTATTTAAAAAATCCAATCAGGTGCTCGTTTCTTAAAAATTCGGTAAAAATTGTGGAAATTCCCAAATATATGGTAAAAACGGTATGATAGCAAAGTCTAATATTTATTAAAAATTTTAAAAGCTTTAAAGAATCAGAAAACTTCCTGCAGGAACAAATTCCTTCAATTAACAACAAACCTTAAAATTTATTTAAAAACAGGAAAGGGCGTTCCATAAAAAAATTGAGTTTTTTAAGCACTGCCTACCTGAAATAAATATTTTTTGTTTGTTTATAAAAAACTTGGTCTTATTATATTTATTAAAATGGAAAATACTGCTTTTAAAAAACTCGACCCTTTTTTATTGAAATACCCATTTTTTGCCCCTTTTTCTGGAAAATACAATTTTTGTGATCCTTTTCGAAAATTTCCAACGGTAACCCTGCTTATACTACTTACAATTTCATGAGTCAGTCAGCGTTACCGTTAATCGACTAAAGTCGCATTTTTGCCCCTTTTTTGACTACCTTGCCACTTTTTTGCCCCTTTTGTATCATTTTGTATAATTTTGTGCCCCTAAATCTTTTATATTGGCAATCAATGAACACAGATGAACCTTCCAGCTTTTATATGTTCGTATGTTTTACATTATCGCATAGAAGAGCATACGCCGAACGGATTTTTTTCTAAATAAGCTTATAAAACAATAAAATAAATTGAACGTAGATACCTGGCAGTCCTTGTTGAACTTATTAATAAATATAGATGTATATTTTCAAGAAAATATATATACATATAACAACTTAAGAAATAAACGTCAAACCTTATTAATTAATTATTTTTTCTTTTTATTAGTAATGTTAAACTATTAGTTCTTTAGCATGTATTAACACCTTAAGTTAAAGTAAGGGTAAAATATGCAATATGCTTTACATGTTTTACATCAACATATTTAAAAAAGAACTTCAAAATGTTTCCAACGGTTGTATTTTTTATACAATCGAACACAAAATGGAAAAGTTTGAACGCGTTAACTTGCAAACAAGACGTTTGTCTTCACTGTGCATATATACATTCGAGCTTCTCTAAAGGGAACTTATATACAACAAAGCTCTCCATATAATGAACAAAGTTTAAAAATTAGTAGAATGTGATCTAATTTTATAAACAAATGTGCAAGAAAATGTAAGTTCAGTACATCAAGGGATACATACATAATTATTATAGGGAAGTTCGACTGTTGCTGTACTTATATAATGTATTATTTATACATAAGAAGAGGTTTATTTTTTGTATCGGGTATATTTTCAGTGAAAATAACTTAATAAAGAAAAATAAAAGAAAGAAAAAATAAACAAAAATTTTATTAAATTTGCATTTTTTTAACATTCATTTCAAAAGAAAACAAAATACGCTTACGACAGAATTTTGGGTAAATAGAGCGTTTTTTTTTTAAATGTACGGCCTTACGTTCTTACAACGTGCGACCCAAATGTGTTCCTAGCATTAAATCAAAATATTTATTTGATCATTAAGAGAGTATTTATTAAATTTTTATTTTTTCACTTTTTGGAAAAAATCGAAAAGTAATATTCATATCCCCCCTGCTATCAATATTTTGGTAATGAAACGGTTGGCTTAAAAATTATATTACACATGCCTTTATATTTAATTCAAAATAAGTTTGTGTCTACTGGAAATTTTTAAATTTTGAGTTAATATCCTCTTTATTATCAAGTACGATATTTATTAGTATTTTCAATTCATACCTGAGCTACCTAAATATGAGTGGCAAACGGTTTTTTTTGACAAAACTTCTAATTTTCATACAGTTTTCATATAAACAAATTAATTCAACACTAGCGGGCGCTGGAAAATCTTTTTGGCCAGATTGCTAGATCAGTTTGTTTTATAGAAAATGTGTTGACAAAAGAATTTTCATAATTTTTCGACTAATTTCAAATTGCTAATTTCAATTAAAGGGTTACTCGAAGAATTTAAGCCGATTAATCGAATGATGTTAAATGTTATAATTTTTTTACAGTTTTAAGTCCAATAAGCAAAACCAAATGTATGTGTCCATTGGAATTTGAAAAAAGCAGTCATGTTAAGTAAATAATTTAGGTTAAATTATTGTTCAATTTTTTCCACACAATTTAATAATTTATTTATTTAAAAAAAAAAAAATCGACAAAGGTATGTTAACTCAAATATTTATTTTAATTTATCGGGAATGTTCTAGAAATCAAAATGAAGTGAAATTGAAATCGAAATCGAACGATAATTTAATTTTAATTATTTACAAAATGACCGTAGTTTTAAGGGTTGTTCTTGTAAACATAATTGATACTTAAAGAATTTAAGAGATTTGTGCAGGCAGAAGTAAATTTCGTTAGGGGTTCTTAAATTGAATTAGGTTAAATAAAGACTCCTGTCGAAAAACTGTTGTTTTATGCTTTTGTTTTTTGATTTGTAAATTACCTATACATATATAAATATTCATTACTAGTGCTGGGAAACTATACATATATAAATATTCATTACTAGTGCTGGGAAACTATCGATACTATCGATAGTCTTAAAATAAAAATAAATCGATAGGAAAAATATCCATATCGATATTATTTTTATTTAAAATACAGTTATAAAGACATGTAACAGCAGCTTTACACACACAGTTTTTTTCCCGCAAGTTTTTGCTTGCTATTAATTCGCGCCGAATTACAGTAATGAATACAAACAACAAGAACAAGGATGGATTGCTTAGCTGTGCTTTTAAGCTATGTTTAGCTGTGGTATGTCGAAATTAATGTATGTTTATAAAGGGACTGAATTGTCAAATAATTTTGTAATGTGGAAAAAAATGCAATTGCGAGCATAGGATAAAACAATGACGACCATTTGAGGAAAAGTCCACTAGATTTATTACCCTTTGGGTTGAGAATCAAAACTAATTTATGACATTATCTGAAGTTGCAATAAAATATCTTATAGTCCCTGCTACTTCGCTTCCTTCAGAAAGGTTCTTATCAGCAGCACAATTTTTAAAAACTGTCATTTAAAATTACGTGCGTACATACATACATACGTCTCATACGTTCAATAAAGTGCTAAAAACAACGAACTGATAAAAAACTACTTAAGGCCAGTTTACACGGTAATACAATGTATTACGACTTTGTAGAATCAAAATATTATGAAATTCTCTCCGTGTTTAAAAGAAAAAAATAAAAATCTGTTGTATGCATTTTTCATGTTTACACGGATGGTACAAGTAAAATCAAAAATAATAACAAAAAATCAGATGGTTACAGTTTTACAATTTTTACAAAAACAACATAAAAATTTCCTGAGTTGAATTTAGTTGTTTTTGTAATTGTATAAAAATACTACCACCTTCAATGTACTCTGTTAAAATACACCTCTGGTGTGATGAAAATACATAAGTTTCTAAAATGGTATAGAAAAAAATCATTTACCGACCCCTTGTCAGATTTTGTGTTCGTATTCTCTCTTACTCAATACATTTTGCTTTTACATGGAATTATTTTTCTCAGTCTACATAATGTCGTAATACAATGTATTACCGTGTAAACTAGCCTTTAAAGTTTTTCTGCTCAAGTACATACAAACATTCAGTCGATAGTAATATCGATAGTATCCCAGCACTATTCATTACTAATGTATTATTAGTACTAAGTTAAAAACCCAATTAACATTAAATTGTGGCTCCTATACAGTGTTGCCAAGACTTGGTGACCAAAAATGGCTAAATTTACGTAAAAAAATTGCTAAAAATGGGCTAAAAAATGGCTAAAAGCTTTTTTAAATTAAAACACATTGAAATTCAATAACAAACAGAAATAATTCATTAAAATTTGTTTGCGATACGGCTGGCCATGCAGTAGCCTACACGATCGGTCCAATTTTTAAGCTCATTATCGATTGTGTGCAGCTGTATTTCACCAACGGTGTCAAATCGCAGCTCCGACGTGACCAAACGATATCAGCTCTGCGGCTGATAATGCGATCTTCAAAAACAGGGCGCAAAACAGCGAGTGTAGCTTCGGCTGTGAGGCACGTATCGCCGTCCTGTTGAAACCAAATGTTGCCAATATCCTCTTTAATTTTTGTGAACAAAAATTCGTTCAAAATGGCCCGATAACGATCGCCATTGACTGTAACGGCCACTCCTTGCTCATTTTCGAAGAAAAATTGCCCAATTATGCCTCTGGACCAAAATCCGCACCAAACAGTGAATTATTTTGGTGCAACGGCTTTTCAATGCATGCGTGCGGGTTTTCTGTGCCCCAAATGCGACAATTTTCATCAAAATGAGCTTCATCTGAAAATATGTTTTTTTTTTTTTTTGGCAAAATCGGCATCTTCTGTAAGTCGATCGCAGGCCCACTTAACGAAGCGAAAACGCATTGGATGGTCAGTTGGCTTAAACTCTTGAGCCAATTGGACTTTGTGTGGCTTCATACCAAGGTCTTTATGCAAAATTCGTTTCAATGATGTCTCCGAAATGTTCAATTGTTGAGAACGACGGTGAATTGATGTTGATGGCGCTTCACGCACACTTTATGCCACAGCAGCAATATTCTCGGGTGTACGCACTGTTTTTGGTTTTTCACGCTTTGGTTTATC
Source organism: Pollenia labialis (assembly GCA_949318255.1). Classification (NCBI taxonomy): domain Eukaryota; kingdom Metazoa; phylum Arthropoda; class Insecta; order Diptera; family Polleniidae; genus Pollenia; species Pollenia labialis. The sequence goes on along the minus strand of OX439139.1, from coordinate 159,269,377 downwards.
GATGAGGATGCCACTTTCTTTCACTTTTTTCCCAAGATAACGAACATACGGAGCTGACGGTGCTTCTCTTCTTCCAAAATCCGTACGCAATTTTCGCACACATTCTCAACATTACCATGATTTTCAAAGTAATGTCGCAATATTTCCCAGCGTTGTTCAAGCGTATACACAACCATATTCGTTCAGCGGAAGGATAAAACTAATTACACTTAGGTCTGTTTTTATGCGGTTTTTTTATGCGGATTTGAATTTATGCGGTTTTCAATTCGATTTTTTTTACATATTTTTTTTTTTTATTGATTTTTTATATTTTTTTGTCGTATTAAACCTTTGTAAACGTTCTGAATAGTACTTTTCAAAAATTAATGACGAATTATTTTAAAAAAACTGCCGAAACCCTTCCAAATAAAGATTGTATGAATGTTCCGACTTTACCAACTGCTAATGTGTATGTTGTCTTATCTAGCGACGAGGATTTGATTGGGTCCTCTAGCGATGAAAGTTATTTTGCAGCAATTAAAAAGCGGATTAGAACGGTGGCATGTCATAACGTATAGTGTCATAGTGTCCATGGACTTTATGACACTTTTAAATGTGTCATAATGTCCATCAGAAAAGTGACATAACCTCCACGGACGTTATGACACTTTGCATAAATATTTTTTTTAGTTTCTTATTCATTACTAATTTACGTATAAATTTAAAATTATGCCTTTAACTATTTGTTAACTTTCAGTAAACTGGTTTATATTTTAGTTTTTCTCTTCTTATGTATATTTCATAATAAATAAATGAATTGTTTTTGGTTAATTTTTATATATAATGACTTTTTTATGCGGTTTTGGTCTAATTTTTACTCCCAGATTTGAAGTTATGCGGTTTTTTAACTTTTCGAAACGAATCATCCGTTTTGTTTGAAAATGTAGTCTTTTTTATGCGGATTTCATTTATGCGGTTTTTTTTGGAACGCATCTACCGCATAAAAAAAGACCTGAGTGTATCTGTTAAATCAGACATTTTTTTTTTTATTAATTCCCTAAGCTTATCCCCGCGAAGCTGTACGCTTGTCTGCATGAAAGAAACCAGAGTCTCTGGCGGGAATCGAACCCGCAACCCCGGGGCTGATAGACTAGATCGCTACTAGCTAGCCTACCGGGGTACTCATGAGCTAAGTGTTACCAGCACTAGTTGAAAAAAAAAACGTTAGATGGCGGACCCGTTAGAATACTGGTAGGGAAAATTAACAAAATCTTTTCATTAATAACCTAATTACATATATGCATATAACTACTTATTTTCTTCCTTAGATAATGGTTTTGCCATAATAGCTCCCATATAAGCTAAGAAGATCAAATTTTTCTCTCATATTTTTTTTATATTTATAAGGATATTAAATGTTAAAAACGATCCAAGTCGGTTAATTACTTCAACTGACACCCATACAAGCAAGTATACTCTTGCTATCGCGAATTAAAAGTCTACAGATTATTCCTCAAAATGTTTCTTTTACCCATGAATGTTTTAGAAAAAACGAGGACAAATTTGGAGATAAATGTTTTTTACGATAGAGATAGACATAACAATTTAATCTATCTCGTTTACAAACATGTATTTTTTTCTGTGCTTCGTTATATTCAAATATATAAAAAGATTTAAAATTTTCTTTTTTTGAAGCCTGAATAAAATCGTCACTTTTTGGAAAAAAATAATCAGCAAATCGGCATTTTGCTAATTTCGGAACAAAAATTGTAGCCGTGATTCCAAATAAATTGGATATCTGAAAAGCTGTAAATTTTACAGACCAAATTTACTATACATTTTGCAAGTTATTTAGTACATATGCATTTAATAAAGATTTCTCAGTTTTATAATACCCAAAGAAGTTTGCTTTGTTTTTAATCCATATTTACATTTTTTGAACGTTGCAAGCAAAGTAATCAATCTATATTTATTTTCATCTGGTATGCTGTACAATATAAAAATAAAATGCCAAACAACCAACCAAGCATATACAAACTATATTTTTTAAATCAAACGCGTATACATAAGCATGCAGTGGCTACTGGTTAAAAATGGAGAGTGGGGAGTCAATGGAGGGGATTTTTGGTGGTAGAAGCAGGCATATGAAAAAGTTACGTGAAAACACAGGATGTTGCTAGATGGCTGGCATTGTTAAGAATTAAAAGGGGTTGGGGTGTTTATTTTTAAAAAGGGGGTGGCGAAAAACAGTTTTCAAGGATGCTCTTGTGTACTTCTCTATTCTCCCCTTTTTTTGACAAATGTAAAATAGAACAGAAAAGATACTTTTATAAATTAAAAAGGAAAAAATATATACATACTATGTAACTGTAAAGAACTTTTTCGGAACTACACAAAAATTAAAAATATTGAAAGTGTTGAATATCAAATTATGAAGTTATTTTAAATTTTGATATCCTAATGTTAGTTGTTGTGCCATAGCTACATATCGTTCTCTAAAATGCAAAATAACGTAACATCACTTTACATAAGTTTACAAGAGATGCAAAAAACGTTGTAAATTGGAAAATATTTGAGAAACAAAAGCATAAATTTTGAATTTTTTGATTATACGTTGTTTTGCATGATATGTAAGTGCATATGTATGTAAGTAATTTAAAAAATAACAATTAAATTTGATCTATTACACAGTGCAACATTTTTTAAATCATCGTGTGCGAACTCCTTCTCGTGTAAAAGTTCTTGAAGTACTTATTGAAACTAATAAAACCCAGTTTGGATTTTGTTAGTTTTAGCTGCTGTTCGGATTTAATTGCCTCTTGTATTGATTGGCTTAGACTTGATTTTCCGAAAAACATGAATTTTTTTCTCACAGCTTTATTTAGGAAACTAATTAAAATTTTGTTTTCCTGTCTTTATCCGAATTGTAGCTATACCAAGGAGAAAAAAATCTGAGCTGAAAAACTGCATCTAGTGCCTCAAAATAGATAGAATGTCGAAACATTTTAATTTTTTATTTCTTTTTTCAATATTTTAAGCCTTTAGCTGCCAAACTGTACAAAAAAATTCCATATTATAAAGTTTAATAGCCTAACCCGGTGCGCTTTGACACACCCAGATACCAAAATCACCTATATTGTCCTTTTCTAGTCTAGCTCGTTTTTTACAAGATATTTTATCCCTTTAAGACCTCACGCTAAACTACTAGGTATTATTTCAAAATTTTTAGATTATATGGTATCTATATCGTACGAATATATGTATAATACATTTTTAGGTTTTACCATTTTATAGAATTCAAGGATTTTCCGAACACGCACAATTGATGAATCTCGTTAAAATTTTTAACTCAAACTCCTTTTTATTGCATCAAACGATATATTTGGCATTGCGCAACTAAAAGCGAAAATATTTAGAACGAAACCCAGAAGCACAATCAGTACATCACGGTCTTTAAGGGTTAAATTGGTAACCAAACTATTTATTCCAAAGATGGAAGCTTTTACTTTAACGCGCGACTAATCGGGCCTGAGGGAACCGAACGGACTGCCGGGTATAGGGTGTAATCGGTGCACAACTTTTGATTTTATTCACAATTTACTGAGAAAACTGAATTGACAAAAATCGCGATTTCCATACAAAAACAACATTTTTTAATATTTGTGTATTTGCGAATGATACGATCTGCGTCTGTTGTTGTTTGTTTATTTCCAAACTTCACGTTAGTGACATTTTGTTAAATGTTAAACATTATAAAACAGAAAAATCAATAGTGGAGAGGGTATTATGCATTTGTGCTGATGTGTGTAACACCTTAAAATGTGGGTCCTGGACCCACCTTAAAGTATACCGATGGCCTCAGAATCACTTTTTTTGATTGAAAGATTAATATTAAATGACTGACGATTTTTCTTATGGTGTTTTTTTTTTCTGAACAATAAAAATGTCACCTTTTGAAAAGGTGCAAAAACAAAATGTCTTGCCAACCCTTTTTGTTATTTTTTTTTTTTTTTTTTATTTGAAACATTTTGTAATAATTTGTCGAGAACCAAAACACAAGTTATGAAAAATTGAAATGCCCTTTTTTTATCACCTGACAAACAATTGTTCTTCACCATTAAAGCTCATTTTTAACGCTTTTTGTGTTAATTTTAGGCATTTTGTTTTTAAGCCGATTTATCGATTTAAAATAAATTTTAAGGTTTGTTTCCAATTTTGGTATTTTTTGCGAATTTTGTTCATTTAGCGATAGATGCGATTTTTTCTTTAAGTTTTCTGATTCTTTACATTTTTAACGAATGTTTATTGAGGCAATCTATGCCGTTATAAAAACCCCCCATATATAAACAGGGTACTATCAACATTGTCAATTTATTCGGGTCGAAATGTGCAATACATTATGCCATAAGTAAGAGAACAAAACATTTATAAGAAACGAATACCAAATATGTGTGTGAAGATAAATTTAAATAAAATTTATAACCCTCGACACATTCTGTTATGTTAACAGAATGATGTTAACCACTTAACAGAACTTAGGTTAACGCTGTTATGATGTATGCGTCCAGATTTCTGGAAAGGAGTCAACGGGGGTGAAAAAAAATTATTAGGATTTGTGGACAATATTATTCTCCATTGTTTTCCACCCCCTGCATTTTTAACAGAGCGAGTTGGAGCGATAAGTAAGATAATAATTTTTTTTTGCCCACGTTGACTCCTTTTCCAGAAATCTGGACTGGTCAACGCCTCAGACAATTAAATAAGGTGAATTCTAAATGTTGTTTTTTCATAAACTACTGATAATAAAGTAGACTTACATTCATAGAATGACGAAGGACTTAGAAAAATGAATTAGGATTCATCTAATACTAACGACAACAAAAAATTTCGTATTAAGGAGACGTGATTAGTAAGGTGCATACAATTTTTTTTAATAAAAACTGGCTCTCCCGGAAGATCAGTTTTATATTTTGATTCTACTCGACGCTCAACGAATTTCAGTTTTTCAATATAAATAACATGATGAAAAAAATTCTTGTTAATGGCTAATAAATCACTAAACGTTAAAACGCTGGTTTAGTTGAACTAAACTTGAATTTATATGTATGTACATAGTTTAAACTCAACAGCTGTAGATCAGTGCCCCATATGGCTGTAGGAAAAATCGCCCAAAGAAAAATGAAAAAAAAATGAAAAATCGCCCAAAAAAATTGCATGTAAAATTGGGCCTAAATTCATATAAAAAATTACCAAAATTTTTTGGGCTATTTTTCGTAATTGTTGGGGGATTTTTCGTTTTTATAAATTTGAATCATAATGAAAAATCACCCAAAAATGTTTTTCATTTTTAAAGTTTCGTCAAAATCCCGTCTACAACTGACATGATTAGCTGTAATTAACATGATGTTATAAAAGCTTTGTTTAAACATTTGCATTAACAACCGTGTTTAAACATGAGAAAACCTCTAACATTATGAGCCTAAACTTAACACTAATATCATATTTGACATTACCCAACAAACCAAAACGATATAGAAAGAACTTGCAGCAAGCTTACTAACATAAGCCTTAAGTTTGCAAAAGTGTGTTGATTGCTATTATACATTTATTTAATAATGAAAATTGATCCCTTGCGATAATACTTGTCTACAATATAATGTAAGCTTAGAAGTCTAATCACAGAATAAGCTTACAGAAAAAAACTTTTCTAATCTATAATAAGATTAAATTCTTTACGAACACTCTGTTTTAATTTATATGGCATATTTGCAAAAAGTTTTTTACTTATACATATAATAATTAATGACTTTTTTATTTTAAATTGTGCACTGTTTAAAACACTTCACTCTTTGAACAAAACACAAACAGCGTTACCGTTGTGCGACTTAAGTTGCAATTTGCAACCTCTTTGCCGCTCTGACACTTTTTGTGCGCCTTTTTTTAACTCGTCTAATTTTGCAACTTTTTCCAAATTTTTGCGACTTTTTGCCCTTTTGTTGTAATTGAATTTTTTTTCATAGAAATGCGCTGCTTACATTCACATATTTTCCCTTAAAAATATAAATTTTGTTTTAAACATTCCCCGGGACATGTAACATCATTTGATTGACCAGATGATTATTTTCAATTCAATTACTGAAAAGTTATCGTTGTACAACTTTTTTCGGCTTTTTTAAAGATGTTTTCGTCATACAATTTTTTTTAATTTTTTTTTAAGAAACAATTTGTTCAATAAGTAAAAATTTAATTTTATCTGAAGCAAATTTAAGAGAGTTCTTAAAGAAATAAAACCGAAATTGTCACCAGGGTGGGTATTGTTAAGGCTAAATAAAGTAATCAAAATGTTAAAAAAAAGTGTTACCAAAATTTGAAAAAACGACTTTTTTGTGCGACCTTTTCAAAATTCTCAACGGTAACCCTGAACACAAATACTGAAACTTATAACACAAAATTCAAATAAAGGGACATCATTCTCAAAAACACTTACAAAACTATTGCGAGAATAAGCCATTTTCAATCATATTGGTTGTCATGTTGTAGGAAATCTCTTATGACTCATTTACATTTTGCTCTGTTTCGGTATGTTGGGAAAGATCATAACTTATTAAAAGCAATACATGTAATCAATTCAAGCTAACAAAATCAACATACATACATATACAGTGAAAACTCTCTATAGTGGACAGCTGCGGTCGCCTGAAATTTGTCCATTATTGAGAGGTGTCCACCTAAGGGGAGGTCTAATAAAAAGTGCATAATATTTTTTTTGTAGTTTATTTAATACCAAAAACAAAAAGAGATCATTCTAATTTTATTAATATGGACATACATATTCACATAATAATATATAATATTTTTTTTGTAGTTTATTTAATACCAAAAACAAAAAGAGATCATTCTAATTTTATTAATATGGACATACATATTCACTAGATAATAATGTTTTGTAATTTATAATTTAAATCGATTTAAAAAAGTTGTTTATAATTTTCTGTTTTAAATTGACTTCTTTTTCGGCAATAATACGATATTGCAAACAGCTTTGCAATTGTTTTAAATAGTTATATGCCTTAAAATCAGCCAATAAGAATTGTTTTACATTATGAAGACATTTCAGAGCTTCAATAGTATTTGTGATTTTGTTAGCTACATCTACACAGTTTTCTATTTCAGTAGCTTTATTTCACACTTTCGCTGTGAAGCCATTTTTGACACAATTTGACAACAAAACATACACACATATTTAGTTGCTTCAGAGTTAGCAATTGAATAATATTTGAAAACAAACCGAAAATATGCAAAAGCGATGCCAGATAAAAATATAATACAAAAACATTTCAAAAATTTTCAGCGATTTTATGAAGATGTCCACATAATGGAGGGTTTTCAACCAAAATATATACAAAATGCTTGTCCATGTCCATATAAGGGAGTGTCCACCTATGGGAGGTTCATTCACATGAAAATTATTTTTAGTGCTACGTTTCAGAGTTTTTGTCCACTAAAAGGGGGTGTGCGCTAAAGAGAGTGTCCACTATACGGAGTTTTCACTGTATACATATAACCGATCGATCTAAAGAACACTTTGTTTTACAGGACTGTAAAAGTAAATCCGAAAAAACATTTTCGGCACAAAATATTTGTGTATTATATGTATGCGTGCTTGCATACACCATCATTGTACATAAAATACCCCTTACTACATTGATTTCCAAACTGTGGGTCGCAACCCACGGAGGTTTTGTAATAATCTCAAGGGGATTGTGAAGTTTTTAAAGTTTTGTCTGAGAGTATGAAACCAAGTAAATTAAGGCGACATCTTGAAACTATACATTTTGAATATATAGCACCCTAAATACTAAAGGGTATTAACTCAAAATTTTTATTTTATCACTTTTTGGAAGAAATCGACACATAATATGCATATCTACCCGCTGTAAAACTATCATGCTATTTTGTCTACTTTTTACATGAAAAGTTTGGTTTAAAAATCCTTTTTCATAAGCCTGTAATGTAAAATTAAAAATTGTCTTGCTTCTACTGAAAATTTTAAAATTTTGAGTTAATACCCTTTAGTATTTAGGGTGCGATATGTATTGATTAATCCATAGATTTTTTTCAAAGAAGACTAAAAGAGTTTAATAAAAAAAAACATTTATTTCTGTTCCATCAAAATCACTGTTTGAATCATAACAAGTTTCCTATAGAATTGCAAAATGTAAAAAAACCCCATTCAATAGGTGAAACGCTAGTACTATTGAACAGCTATTGATATGGTTAAACTTGTTTTACATCTTATAAGGGGCCGCCAATTTTTTATTTTTTTTCTTATTTGGGTCGCAGTATCAGAAAGTTTGGAAACCGCTGCCTTACTATATCCAATGTAATGTATTTACTGACGAAACTCTGCCTCTACTTATTTCACATCGCGCTATTCGACTCGGTAGTACGTACAACTATTAAAAGCCACTAAAATTTCAGTTGTATTTGTCGTTGCTTTTTTTTGTTGAATTAAAGTAGATGATACTATGCGAGAGAGATGGTTTTCAACATTCCTACAAACCCGTGCAAACATGTAGAGGACTATGACTGATAGTCTTCTTATTTGTGTGTTGGCTAAAATGTCTGTCAGAGTTGTCAACTTAAAATCGAGAAAAAAACGCGTTTTTCGAAAAAGAATAACTAAGTTTAAGTTTTTACTTTTTAATTTAAATTAGTAGAAAAATTATTTTATACAACCATGTTCTAAAATTAAATTCGAGTGAAAATTTAAATATTTTCTTTTATATACCACTTATCCATATCAGAACAACTTATATATCTGTGGTATTTTGACAAAACATCTTAAGTCGAGATAAGATAGCAAAAAAGCTTTTAAAAAAAACTCGCTGAAAAAATAATTTTTATCAAATAATAAAAAAACCAAAATTAAAGAAAAATTTCGTTTTTAATACAAAATTTTAAAAATGTAAACAAAAATGTTTTTTGAATGAAAATTCGTATGATTAACAACATTTTTTTCAACTTTTTGAATTTGTCAAAATGCCACAGATATGTATGAATTAGGGATGTCAAATGGGACCAGGTTTTTTGAATCCCGGGATTCGGGATTTTTTATTAAAAAAAACGGGATCCCGGGACCGATCGGGATTTCATATATAAAGACCAATTTTTTAAATTCATATACATTTTTATAAAAAAATGTTTATTTATAAGTATTAAAACAAATAAATTGATGAAGAATATTAAACTCATTACAAAATAAAACAGTTTAATGTATTCTTTTAAAGTAATATGGAAAAATTATGTATTAAAACTTATATTTTAAAAAGCTTCTAAAACAAACTAATGACGTCTGATAATCGATACCTTATTTTATTGAAAACATGTGCTGTCGACGAAAGCAATGTTCGCAATAAACACTTCTGGGTGGTATCGTTAATAATTAGATACATGTGCATATGATACATGACAATATTTAATTTATTGTATATCAAATATGTAAGTATATGCAAGTATTAATCTAATAAAATAAACTTAAGCAAATGTGTCAAAAGACCTTTGGTAGAATCTCTCTTAAAGTTTTTAACACCTTTTTGCACAACTTGCATTGTGCGTACGCAGTTCTATTATCATTCACGTAGAAAAAAGACCACATCGAACTTTATCTTATGATTTTATTTTCTGGTGTACAAAATGCATTGCATGTAACATTAATTCACTTGTGACTTCTTTTTGTAACCAGTTAAAAATTAGAATCATTGCCAGATGATTTAATATTAAATTTTTAAAGTTATTTTTAACCCAGGGTGCCTCACGTTTATTTAAATATAGTTGTATTTAAAAAAAAATACCACATATTTACTAAATCCAAAATCTCGGGATTTTTACATAAAAAATCCCGGGATTCGAGACTTAAATTTTTAGAATAATCCCGGGATTTCGGTATTCGGGATTTCGGGACTGGCATCCCAAGTATGAATACATACATACATACATATCGCACTGGTTCCTCAAAAGAGAGTCACTCGAAATTTTTCACTTTTTGCAAGAAATCAATGCACGTACAGTGTTCATATCAACACACTGTATAAACTTACATAATTTGCTCTTTTCTTTCGCAAAAAAAAGAAAAAAAAACAGATGTTAATGGCTTGTTAGAAATATTTAACATTTTCGCGAATTTTCACTACTTTTTTGGTGGTATTATTTTACAATTTGTTTGTTTAACCGATTCCAAATAAATTTTAGGGTATGTTTCTAAGATTGCAAAGAAGCGATTTTTCCTTGTGAATACAATACAGCTGCAAAGAATTAGAGGAAGAAATCGCTTATATCGCTAACATGGCTAAAATTCGCGAAAAATTGAAAACTTGGAAACAAACCCTAAAATTTATTTGAAATCGCTTAATCGGTTTAAAAACAACATTTCGGGGGGAAACAAAAACATTTTGCAAAAATAGCGAAAATTCGCGAACAATTTCAATACATATTTCAAACAACCCAAAAACTTTATTAAAAGTGCCTAAAACTATAAGGAATGGCAAAAATCCGATAAAAAATGGAGTAATTAGGGGAAATTCGCAAAAAATTTCTAATGGCGGCATAATAGCAAAGTCTAATATTTATTAAAAATCTTTAAAACTGTAAAGAATACAAAAACTTACAGGAAAAATTACTTCTATCGGTATCATGGCTAAAATTAATTGTCGTTGCTTGCTCTTACTTTTTTTTGGAATATCAAAAAAATGTTTGCTCAAAAATTACTAGAATATTTGATTTTTTGTTCACACTATGTTCACATTGGTCATATATTTGTTTGCCGGCAAATACTTTTATTTGCTCAAAATCAGCTGTTATTTTATTTGACACTCAAAAATATTTTGCGTTCAGACTATGTTATTGATATATTTGATGTTTGCTACCAAATATTTCGTCAGTCTGAACTAGGGATGCCAATCCCGATCCCGATTATTAAAAAAAAAAAAAATTCGGAAAAAACACAACGTCCCATCTTCGGTAACTACGCGATTTTTTAAAAGTTTCAGTCTGTCAAACCAAACCCTTTCGAACATGGCGACTGCCGATGTTCTTTGTTGTGTACAACTTTTCGTTTTTTGCTTTTGCCTTTACTGCGACTGTTTTCATTTAATGAATCAGAAGTAAAGGCAACAGTTTATTTTTGTCCAATGACGAATGAAGATGTTGAAGTTGCAGCACAATCTTATGACTTTTACTATCTCAACTGCAGCTTTTTAAACGCTGAACTGAGGTAATTGAATCAAATATAGCTTTTATGGCAATTCTTTTTTTATTGAATCAAGTAACACATTGTTTAAAATCGTACGTTGTTTTTTTTATCATATTTTTTATTAAATTAGTCATTAAATAAGAAAAGTCACAATTAAAAATTTTTACAAATTTAAAGCTGGGATCACACGATTGCCGCAAATGCACCAATATGACACAATTATTATTGTGCTTTATTGACGCACAATAATGAAATTGCCCCAACCAAATTTTCTGAAATCACACGATTGCCCTGTTTTATACAAATTTAATTGCCGCTAGTTGGTACAAAGCGAAATGGTTACAACAATTGCCGCAGAACAGTCACACGATTGTTCTTACTTATGCATATTAACTGCGAAAACAGCTGTTGTGGTAGCTTTTTTAATTGTTTGAAAGTTCTTGTTGGATTGTTTATTGAAAAAAATTAAATGATAAATGATACAAATCATATACTTAAACAAATTATTGTTGAATAGTTTTATTTAATTTTTTAAGATATTCGAAAAATTAACAGTCTGTTTAACAATTTCGTATGTTTAGGTTCGAATAGAAATATCTTTAATAAAAATATTCGCACAGAACAGCTCAAGGCGAATTTATTACAGGTGGTCTTTAAAGCCCTGCTGATAACTTTTTTTTTTAGCTAAAATCACTGTTGGATGTCAAAATTTTGTTTATTCTCTTTTATTAATACATACATACATATTTATTTTCATTACCTACTAAAAGAAACACAAAAAAGTAAATCTAATAAAAAAGGCAAATATTGGCGCGTATTGTGTTGTTTGATTGCCGCACAAGAACACAATAAATATTGGTGCATTTTTGTCATTTTTACTGACGCGCGGTTGCATAGCAAAAGTCACACGATTGCCGCACCAGGGTTGCATTTGATTGGTAAAAGTAAGCACAATATTGTCCTCGATTGGTACAAGAGCCATTTGGTTGTGCAGTCACACGATTGGGGTATTAAAAAGTGTGAAAATTGGTGCATTGCGGCAATCGTGTGATCCCAGCTTAAGTAATATTTAACTTTAAAATAATAAATGAATTATAAAACCTTCGTTTGTAAACTTCTTTTAAAGACCATTTTTTTAAATAAATATCTATAAAAAGCATTTATCTCTTAATTTTCAAAAATCCCGAATCCCGAAAAATCCCGATATCCCGTAAAATCCCGTGATCCCGTAAAATTTTATTTGTATTTGATATATTTGATTTTTTGTAATCCCGAATCCCGGGATTTGCGAAAACCAGTCCCGAATGACATCCCTAGTCTGAACGTACCTTTAGATCAATAAATCACATATTTAAATTCATAAAATCCATATAGATAGTTCACATTATTTTTATTATCCATGGACAGATACAGTTTTAATTTTAAGGCATTTTATAACACTTAAGTTCATCTTTTGAAAATTACATTTAAAACTAAAACAAAATTTGAAAATTTGTTTTTGTTTTAAATATAATTTTTCTATGCCAACGTTGACGTTCGAAATCGTTAAACAGGCTGCAAGTAAATTGACAAATAACAAAGTTGGGTTGAAATCCCGGGATCGCGGGAATATAATTTGTATTTCCCGGTTTCCAAAAAACTCTACGTTTAAATATGGCCGTCTGTATATTGAAAGTTGTTGTTTGTGTTTATTTGCTACTGAGCAAGTATGCACTACTATTTTTACTTAAGGGTTTTTAGCGCAAACGAAGTTAAATGAAAAATTTTGCTGTTGCAAACATTTGCATCGTTTGCACTACCTATCGTGATTACCCTTATTATGTTTAAAAGCATTTAATTTGCACTTTAATAAATTCTTTGATAAAATTTATTAAGTGCCATTGAGAATAAAAAACTCACCGATCACTAACTCAAGAAATTTTCGAGTCGAAAATGTTGAAAAGCACTAAACACGGTGTGAAAAGCACCAAACTGACAACTCTGATGTCTGTTTGGTAAAGTTACTTCTTTTTTCTCTTTTTTTATATTTTGCTTAAGCACAGTGCAAATCGATATTTATGATTTTTCTTTATATTATTCGTACATCTTTTGTTTTATACGTAAATGTAAAATATTTCTAGTGATATATACGAAATGTTCATGTCATTGTGTTGCATTTTTTTTTTCATTTTGTTTTTGTATTTAATAGCACTTAAGAAAATTGTTCAATTAATTCCAACACACTAAACTTGATCTAATTTTTAAAGGGCCAAAAAGTAATAAATAAAATAAAAACAGCAATTTTATTTAGGGCATAAGAGTTTTTAATTATGTACAATAGTTTTTTAATAATTTTTTTGAAGCATTTTGCATTAAATAATACAATGAATCAATAAATAAATATTGAAATATAGTAAAAAATTTTAAAAATATTGCATACCTATTATCAAATCAAATAATGTACTACTAGATAAATTCCTTAACTTAATTTTAATATTAATGATTAATATGTAACAAATACTTACGTTGATGTTTGTCAGCTAATTGAACCAAGGTATTTGGAAGATCTCGCCTTCTATAGAAGCACATTACTTTGGCCTCCACACTACCATTTTGACTTTTATTTAACTCTTCAATGCGACGTATTAGATATGGACTATTCGGAGATGTCTCTACATAGACATAGTCTAAAATTAAACAAATTAATACGAATATATGTAAATTAAAATATAATTAAAAATATTTATCAAAGTTTTTCTTGGGATTCAAAAATTAATTAACAAGGTTTCTTTTAAATGTGCTAAATTCCCATTTCATACTATTGAGAAACTGAAATTTATAGTTGAAGGAATAAGCTATTCCTATGCGCATTTCACTGGTTGCTTAGGCCAGATCGTCAAGAAAGAATTATAAACCTCAGTTTTACTTGTAACAATATCAAAGCTTAAACAAAAACAACAACAGAGAGTTAATCTTTTCTTACAGTCCAGACTACAATTGGTAGATTTTTTGTCAACTCTAAATGTAGTTGTAAGTGGGTAAAGACAAAACAAATTACTTTATTTTATTTTGTCAGTTTATTTATTGAAATGGTCTTAAAATTTTACTTAAATTAATGTGATTTTAATTAACATCACGATTAATGTTTAAAATAATTCCCAAAAGAGACTTTTTTTAAATTAACTGTATGTTCAACAATTTTGAACGTTTACGTTTGCATAGAAAATTTCTATGAAAACAGTAATTTTTAAAAACATTGTTCGTATAAAATTCTATGTTAACATTCGGTATTATTGAACAGGCAATAAAAATTAATACATCCAAACCACTTAAATATTAAAAGATAAAAATAACTATGTATGTACATTAGGGGTATAACTTTTAAACAATTTTTTAAATTATCAAAAAATACCTATCCATGCCATATAGACCATGAAAATCTATGATAAAAATTGGGGTCACTTTTTCGCGGGCGTTAAAAAAGTTCCCCCCCAAATCACTTTGAAGTTTAGTATTTGTATTTTTTTTTTTGTTAATTAAAAATACAATATCTCTATTGTAAAAACAAAAAACATTCAGTTCTATTTTACTATTTCACAAATAAGCCTTATACCACCAATTATACTACATCCAAACAGTTAAAATTATGTTAAAATAACACGGAAAATCTTTTTTTGAACAAAATGGAAAAAACGGTTTGGGGGGGAGGTTTTTTATCCAAATTGATCTCAAAAAACTGTTTTCTTGATATATACATCAGTGGCCACCCCGTCGTGATAGGTATTTTTTTTTGTTATACCCTAATGTACATATGTATATTTTAAGGTTGTTGCAATACTGGCATGTGAAAGTAGAAGATATTCATTAGGGTATTCAATTAAACGATGTTTGGTATTAATCGATTAATCCAGCGAATAATTATTCGAGGTAAAAATTTAATCAAATAATAATCGAACAATTTAATATTATTCGGTTAATCGAATAATTTTAATTTGGTCTACACCTTTTTAAGTTGAAATTGAGAAAATACAAATTAATATCGAGAAAAACTAGTTGATGTTGAGAAAATGCAAATTGATAATAATTTAGGCTAGGGCTTAGGTCTTCAGGATCGTTGGCTATATTAAACAGGAGACGTACGAACTGGGGAGTTCAATACTCCTCTCTGGTCCGGTCTCTATCTGACCCTCCTGGGGTTGATGATATCGGGGGGATCGATGCGGCAGTGGATCTGCTTTCGAACTCACTGCAGTTGGCGACTTCCTTGGCGTGTAGGCCAAGGGTGCGTAGGGGTAGGAACCGACCACCATGGTGGGATCCTGACATTGCGCAGGTAAGAATTGACTGTCGTAGGTTGTTCAATGTGGCAAAGCGCCATGGAAATTGAGCGGACTATAAGTCATCATTGAATAGGTTTAGAAATCTGGTTAGATCGGCGAAAAGGATTGCTTGGAGGAACTTCTGTAGCGGCGTGGAAGGATCCTCTGAGACGAACCGTTTACGTAAGGTAATGGCCTCGAGCCCGGTTGTCCCGACGTATGTCCGGAAATCGGATGTCAGTTGGACCACGAATAGTCAAGAAACACTTGAAGTGTTGATTGATACTCACTTTCCTGGAAACTCCCAATGGGGTTTGCGGGATCGGTCGCGGGAGGCGACTCCTATTCCTATGTCCATACCATTGGACTACGATAGGATTAAGTGGGCTATCGATAGCTTTAGCCCATATAAATCTCCGGGTATGGACGGTATAATTCCTGCGGACCTGCAGAGGAATTCGACCCTGATAATACCCTGGTTGTTGGCCATATACAGGGGATGCGCTAGATTTTCGTATCTTCCCGTGAAATGGACCCTGTGCAGGGTGGTCTTTATACCCAAAGGGGGTAAGGCTTCTCACACCGAGCCGAAGGATTACAGACCGATTAGTCTTGCATCCTTTCTTCTTAAGACTCTTGAGAGGGTTATCGATATACACTTGAGGATGACCATCCCAAGGGGCTTACTCTCTGCCTCTCAACATGCCTACACAAGGGATAGGTCTGTTGAGACGGCTCTTCACTCTCTGGTCGGAACCATTGAGAGATCGCTCGAATTTAGGGAGTACACACTTGTGGCCTTTCTCGACATTGAGGGGGCCTTCAACAATGTCAACCCGGACTCTATCGTGATGTCCATGAGGAGTCTGGGGATCGACGCTGGCATATGTAGATTTGTGGACAATCTACTACGGAATAGGGTCATTTGCTCTACGATAGGTGAAACCAGTGTTCAGAGGCTGGTGAACAGGGGTACTCCCCAAGGGAGAGTTCTATCCCCACTATTGTGGAACCTGACTATGAACACCATGTTAACAAGGATGGACGGCATGAGGATCAAAACGGTGGCGTATGCTGATGATGTTGCAGTGGCCATCTCAGGGAGGCATTTGGGCGTAATGTCCCAGTGTATGGAGGCTGCTTTGAAGGTACTCAGTACCTGGAGTGCATCATGCGGTCTGGGTGTAAATCCGTCTAAGACGGAACTGGTACTCTTCACGAGGAGGTATAAGACCGAGGACTTTAGGCTTCCGAGGTTAAATGGAATTGATCTTCGGATATCTCAAAGTGCGACGTATCGGGGCGTGGTTCTGGATAGCAGGCTGTCATGGGGACTAAATGTCCGGATGAGAGTGAAAAAGGCAATAGTTGCCATATATGCGTGTAGGGGTGCAATCGGCAGGAACTGGGGTATGAGCCCGAGGTGTGTCAATTGGATCTTTGAGGCTGTGGTAAAGCCGACCCTGTACTATGGGGTCGTTGTATGGTGGACTGCATTGGATAAGGGCATACACCGTGCGATGCTTGAGAAAGTATACAGACTTGTCGCGTTGATGATTACGGGATCAATGCGATCTACTCCAACGAGGGCGCTGTTCACGATACTGAACTGGCTCCCGGTGGACATAATGGCCAGACAGCTGGCTCTTTGTTCGGCGACGCGGCTGCACGCGGTGAACAGCTGGTCGACACGTGACTTTGGACACGCCGGGATAATCAAACGTACGATTGTCCCTGTCTTTGGTGCGGGGTTCGTGACGCAAATGGCGCACAGCAGTGTGCTGTTGGATACTTTCCGTGAACCGACCCTAGGGGTCTATACTGATGGTTCGAGGAAAGGTGAGAGGGTCGGCGGAGGTTTCTTCATAGAGGAACTGGATGTGAAGGTTTCCTTTCGTCTGCCGGATGGATGTAGTGTCCTGCAGGCGAAAATCTCGGCTCTAAGGCGGGCGGCAAACTGGCTGAGGTATCATCGCATATCGGGAGATATACGAATATTTACTGACAGCAAGGCTGCCCTTGCTTCCCTAGCGGGTGTCTACACGACATCAAGGTTAACTGTAGAATGTCGGATGTCTTTGGATGAGATTGCGAAACATTCAAGGGTAACGCTAATATGGATACCGGGGCACACTGGGTGCCCGGGCAATCAGGTAGCAGATGAGCTGGCCAAACAGGGTGGTCGCATGGATGATGCATTCATTGACCAATTCATTGGCCTTCCAATGGCTCACTGTAAATCACTTATAGGGCGCGAGTCCTATAGAGTTGCGCAGACGCGGTGGACCTGTGAATCCACCTGCTCGATATCCAGGATCCTCTGGCCTGGATATGATGGACGGAGAACTAGCTCTCTACTTGGGTTCAGCAGAGACCAGATTAGGACTGTGATATCGGTTGTAACTGGACACTGGCCGGTGGGGACTCATGGTGGAAGAATGGGTCTGGAATTTAACGACTACTGTAGAAGTTGTCAGAACGAGGAGGAAGAGGAGACTGTGCTCCACTTTCTCTGTCATTGCCCTGGACTGCGGGGTATTAGGGTGGAATGCCTGGGGGAACCGGTATTCGCCTGTTTGGAGAATCTATCTGGGATGGAACTGAAATCGCTCCTTCTCTTCACTAAGAAGACGAGGTGGTTGGACTTTGCAGTGACGCCATCTGAGTAACTGCTCTAAGGGATGGGCATTGGCGCGGGGTATCACAAAGGGACCAATAAAGGACCCAAGTGAGCTGTCTTTTGATGGCTGCCCATGGAACCTAACCTAACCTAATCCCAATTGATATTGAGAAAAAAACAACTTGATAATGCGAAATCCAAAGTGATATTGATAAAATACAATTTGATATTTAGAATTCCAATTTGATCTTGAGAAAATACAAATTGATAATAAGAAATTCAAATTGATATAGAGAAAATACCAATTGATACTAAGATATCCAAATTGATAAAGAGAAAAAGCAAATTAATAATAAGAAATCGAAATTGATATTGAGAAAAAACAAATTGAAATTGAGAAAACCCAAGTTAATATTAAGAAATCCAAATTAATATTGAGATACAAATTCATAGTTTTATTGATATTAGGAACAAAAAAATTATGAGTTAAAAGACAAGTGACTGAAAATATTTGAAAGTTAAGTTTTATATAAACATATGTATAAAAAAATTATTCACCAATAGGCATGTTCTATTGCCCTTTAGAAAAATGTTGTAGAATGTTGTACTGCTCTTGCACAGTCAACTGTGGTAAAAAGTACAAACTGTCAAAAAAAATCTGCCAAATAATTCGTAGGTTCACAATATGAAAGTTTTATTTCAGAAAGTCTGAGGTTATTGATAAGAGGGGTGAGGATAATAGCATGTTCTCTTCCTCTCTCACCTATAAACTCACAGACTTTCTGAAAGAAAACTTTCATAGTGTGAACCCAGACTAATTGATATTTTCAATATGCCAAAAAAGTGTAAAAAGTGAATTAATTAATTTATTTAATTGTCACATCATTAACTAAAATTGATAATATTTGCGAAAATAAGGGTATGTAAAGATGCATTTTCATGAAAACAATACAATATAAACTTTGAAATATTAAATTGCAGAAATGTTTACTTTACTCATTTAATTTTTTTTAAATTCTTTTTTAATAACTTTTTTATTGAACTCATTCTTAAAATGTGTTTTTTCTTTTTGAAAGTTAAATGAGAAAGAAGTTATGATTAAAATGTTGTAACTATAAAAAATAATTTTTAAAATCAGAGTTGTACAATTCAAGAGTTTATAAAAAGAGATGCAATTCTTCGTAATTTGTATTAAAAATTAGCAATTTTTTATGAATGGCAACATCATTTCGTTTGACGTTTAAAAATTGTAGTATCGTAGTCGCGATTTTTTTTAAACGCAGTTTTTTATTAAACTTTCTAAACAATTTAATAAAAAAAACTGCGATTAAAAAAAATCACAACTACGATACTACAATTTTTATTAAGTATTTTCCTTCTTCTGTAAAGTAAGGAAAATGTTAGTTAGGGCTTTTCTATATTAAAGTAACGATATGTTTTGTTTGTGTAAAATTATTTTGCTGGCTTTTTGTTTTTTTTTTCGTATGTGTACAGTAGTTTTCCGGTTTAACGAACTTTGGCCTTCGGTAAACTTGGCAGTTCATTAAACTGAAAAGTTCGTAACATGCCATACTTATGTCTAGTACCCATTTTATGAATACATAAATAACTAGAACTGTTTTATTTGTCGTTTATTTTGAAATATTAACTAGCCGAACCGACCGGAATTAAATATTCTCATCTTTTGTTGAGTTTGATAAAAACATTATTGCATTATTGCTGCTGATTTTTTACACAAACACTATTAGCGTTTTAACTTTCCGTGTCACATATATTTTTTTTAAACTAGAACCACGAGGGGAGGTATGTGAAAAATTCTGCCTCACCAAAACTACCTAACAGATTTCAATGAAATTAAAAAAATAGATAGATGCCTCCCACTGGAGCATAGGGCGCCTAACTAACACATTAGCAATGTAATTAAAACAAGTAAGAGCGCTATATTCGGCTTTGCCGAATCTTATATACCCTTCACCCTTCGTCATGCTGAAGAATATGACAAAATCAAAAAATTTGTATAAAAATTTATTTAAAACTCCGTTTCCTCTTTTGTCAAAGTTGATGTTTTAAATTCGTTTTCCCTTGCACAAGTTTTATATAAGCGGTTTTCAGTCTTGGAAGTAAGGTACCCTTTTAGATTTTTGAATGTAGGTATTTAACGTACTAACCAGAGAATGACAACAAGTACCCATAAGAAAAATATACAGAGGTATTTACCCACGCTTTTCGTTATTGTGTATACACATATTTACAACACAAATAATAAGAACAGCTATGGTTGTGCGTTGCAAGAAGTATCCCTGCAAATAATAGGACCAGTCCAAACACGCGTGTAAAGAGTAGCCCACAAGGGACTAGGACTAGTCCAAAAGTAACCCAAACGTATGGAAAAAACATGGTATATTTAACATTACGATGTCCTAGGATATATGGTAGGCCCATATAAACCATCTTTGGACTACAAAGGAGTAGTTTTAAAACTACTCGTTAAAAAACGAAGTCATGTCGTCTCACTACAAATACTTTTTAACAATGACATGGTCCATTACATCGGACCAGTCCATGGAGTAGTCCATTTTATGAAATTGGATAAGGTGGTGCAATAATATTGCAGGGTATGGTCATTACTTATACTTATGCAAAAATACATGAATATTATGCAGATGTTATTCAATACCCATGAATGAGTTGTGGTTATCTGCCATACATATAAAATATCCATGTTTAAAAAAATACCTTCAGTATTTTTGGCACTTCTGTGTAAAAATGAAAAAAAAAAAAATTTTTTTTAACAAAAATGTGCGTTGGTGGGATCCTGACATTGCGCAGGTAAGAATTGACTGTCGTAGGTTGTTCAATGTGGCAAAGCGCCATGGAAATTGAGCGGACTATAAGTCATCATTGAATAGGTTTAGAAATCTGGTTAGATCGGCGAAAAGGATTGCTTGGAGGAACTTCTGTAGCGGCGTGGAAGGATCCTCTGAGACGAACCGTTTACGTAAGGTAATGGCCTCGAGCCCGGTTGTCCCGACGTATGTCCGGAAATCGGATGGTAGTTGGACCACGAATAGTCAAGAAACACTTGAAGTGTTGATTGATACTCACTTTCCTGGAAACTCCCAATGGGGTTTGCGGGATCGGTCGCGGGAGGCGACTCCTATTCCTATGTCCATACCATTGGACTACGATAGGATTAAGTGGGCTATCGATAGCTTTAGCCCATATAAATCTCCGGGTATGGACGGTATAATTCCTGCGGACCTGCAGAGGAATTCGACCCTGATAATACCCTGGTTGTTGGCCATATACAGGGGATGCGCTAGATTTTCGTATCTTCCCGTGAAATGGACCCTGTGCAGGGTGGTCTTTATACCCAAAGGGGGTAAGGCTTCTCACACCGAGCCGAAGGATTACAGACCGATTAGTCTTGCATCCTTTCTTCTTAAGACTCTTGAGAGGGTTATCGATATACACTTGAGGATGACCATCCCAAGGGGCTTACTCTCTGCCTCTAAACATGCCTACACAAGGGATAGGTCTGTTCAGACGGCTCTTCACTCTCTGGTCGGAACCATTGAGAGATCGCTCGAATTTAGGGAGTACACACTTGTGGCCTTTCTCGACATTGAGGGGGCCTTCAACAATGTCAACCCGGACTCTATCGTGATGTCCATGAGGAGTCTGGGGATCGACGCTGGCATATGTAGATTTGTGGACAATCTACTACGGAATAGGGTCATTTGCTCTACGATAGGTGAAACCAGTGTTCAGAGGCTGGTGAACAGGGGTACTCCCCAAGGGAGAGTTCTATCCCCACTATTGTGGAACCTGACTATGAACACCATGTTAACAAGGATGGACGGCATGAGGATCAAAACGGTGGCGTATGCTGATGATGTTGCAGTGGCCATCTCAGGGAGGCATTTGGGCGTAATGTCCCAGTGTATGGAGGCTGCTTTGAAGGTACTCAGTACCTGGAGTGCATCATGCGGTCTGGGTGTAAATCCGTCTAAGACGGAACTGGTACTCTTCACGAGGAGGTATAAGACCGAGGACTTTAGGCTTCCGAGGTTAAATGGAATTGATCTTCGGATATCTCAAAGTGCGACGTATCGGGGCGTGGTTCTGGATAGCAGGCTGTCATGGGGACTAAATGTCCGGATGAGAGTGAAAAAGGCAATAGTTGCCATATATGCGTGTAGGGGTGCAATCGGCAGGAACTGGGGTATGAGCCCGAGGTGTGTCAATTGGATCTTTGAGGCTGTGGTAAAGCCGACCCTGTACTATGGGGTCGTTGTATGGTGGACTGCATTGGATAAGGGCATACACCGTGCGATGCTTGAGAAAGTATACAGACTTGTCGCGTTGATGATTACGGGATCAATGCGATCTACTCCAACGAGGGCGCTGTTCACGATACTGAACTGGCTCCCGGTGGACATAATGGCCAGACAGCTGGCTCTTTGTTCGGCGACGCGGCTGCACGCGGTGAACAGCTGGTCGACACGTGACTTTGGACACGCCGGGATAATCAAACGTACGATTGTCCCTGTCTTTGGTGCGGGGTTCGTGACGCAAATGGCGCACAGCAGTGTGCTGTTGGATACTTTCCGTGAACCGACCCTAGGGGTCTATACTGATGGTTCGAGGAAAGGTGAGAGGGTCGGCGGAGGTTTCTTCATAGAGGAACTGGATGTGAAGGTTTCCTTTCGTCTGCCGGATGGATGTAGTGTCCTGCAGGCGAAAATCTCGGCTCTAAGGCGGGCGGCAAACTGGCTGAGGTATCATCGCATATCGGGAGATATACGAATATTTACTGACAGCAAGGCTGCCCTTGCTTCCCTAGCGGGTGTCTACACGACATCAAGGTTAACTGTAGAATGTCGGATGTCTTTGGATGAGATTGCGAAACATTCAAGGGTAACGCTAATATGGATACCGGGGCACACTGGGTGCCCGGGCAATCAGGTAGCAGATGAGCTGGCCAAACAGGGTGGTCGCATGGATGATGCATTCATTGACCAATTCATTGGCCTTCCAATGGCTCACTGTAAATCACTTATAGGGCGCGAGTCCTATAGAGTTGCGCAGACGCGGTGGACCTGTGAATCCACCTGCTCGATATCCAGGATCCTCTGGCCTGGATATGATGGACGGAGAACTAGCTCTCTACTTGGGTTCAGCAGAGACCAGATTAGGACTGTGATATCGGTTGTAACTGGACACTGGCCGGTGGGGACTCATGGTGGAAGAATGGGTCTGGAATTTAACGACTACTGTAGAAGTTGTCAGAACGAGGAGGAAGAGGAGACTGTGCTCCACTTTCTCTGTCATTGCCCTGGACTGCGGGGTATTAGGGTGGAATGCCTGGGGGAACCGGTATTCGCCTGTTTGGAGAATCTATCTGGGATGGAACTGAAATCGCTCCTTCTCTTCACTAAGAAGACGAGGTGGTTGGACTTTGCAGTGACGCCATCTGAGTAACTGCTCTAAGGGATGGGCATTGGCGCGGGGTATCACAAAGGGACCAATAAAGGACCCAAGTGAGCTGTCTTTTGATGGCTGCCCATGGAACCTAACCTAACCTAATCCCAATTGATATTGAGAAAAAAACAACTTGATAATGCGAAATCCAAAGTGATATTGATAAAATACAATTTGATATTTAGAATTCCAATTTGATCTTGAGAAAATACAAATTGATAATAAGAAATTCAAATTGATATAGAGAAAATACCAATTGATACTAAGATATCCAAATTGATAAAGAGAAAAAGCAAATTAATAATAAGAAATCGAAATTGATATTGAGAAAAAACAAATTGAAATTGAGAAAACCCAAGTTAATATTAAGAAATCCAAATTAATATTGAGATACAAATTCATAGTTTTATTGATATTAGGAACAAAAAAATTATGAGTTAAAAGACAAGTGACTGAAAATATTTGAAAGTTAAGTTTTATATAAACATATGTATAAAAAAATTATTCACCAATAGGCATGTTCTATTGCCCTTTAGAAAAATGTTGTAGAATGTTGTACTGCTCTTGCACAGTCAACTGTGGTAAAAAGTACAAACTGTCAAAAAAAATCTGCCAAATAATTCGTAGGTTCACAATATGAAAGTTTTATTTCAGAAAGTCTGAGGTTATTGATAAGAGGGGTGAGGATAATAGCATGTTCTCTTCCTCTCTCACCTATAAACTCACAGACTTTCTGAAAGAAAACTTTCATAGTGTGAACCCAGACTAATTGATATTTTCAATATGCCAAAAAAGTGTAAAAAGTGAATTAATTAATTTATTTAATTGTCACATCATTAACTAAAATTGATAATATTTGCGAAAATAAGGGTATGTAAAGATGCATTTTCATGAAAACAATACAATATAAACTTTGAAATATTAAATTGCAGAAATGTTTACTTTACTCATTTAATTTTTTTTAAATTCTTTTTTAATAACTTTTTTATTGAACTCATTCTTAAAATGTGTTTTTTCTTTTTGAAAGTTAAATGAGAAAGAAGTTATGATTAAAATGTTGTAACTATAAAAAATAATTTTTAAAATCAGAGTTGTACAATTCAAGAGTTTATAAAAAGAGATGCAATTCTTCGTAATTTGTATTAAAAATTAGCAATTTTTTATGAATGGCAACATCATTTCGTTTGACGTTTAAAAATTGTAGTATCGTAGTCGCGATTTTTTTTAAACGCAGTTTTTTATTAAACTTTCTAAACAATTTAATAAAAAAAACTGCGATTAAAAAAAATCACAACTACGATACTACAATTTTTATTAAGTATTTTCCTTCTTCTGTAAAGTAAGGAAAATGTTAGTTAGGGCTTTTCTATATTAAAGTAACGATATGTTTTGTTTGTGTAAAATTATTTTGCTGGCTTTTTGTTTTTTTTTTCGTATGTGTACAGTAGTTTTCCGGTTTAACGAATTTTGGCCTTCGGTAAACTTGGCAGTTCATTAAACTGAAAAGTTCGTAACATGCCATACTTATGTCTAGTACCCATTTTATGAATACATAAATAACTAGAACTGTTTTATTTGTCGTTTATTTTGAAATATTAACTAGCCGAACCGACCGGAATTAAATATTCTCATCTTTTGTTGAGTTTGATAAAAACATTATTGCATTATTGCTGCTGATTTTTTACACAAACACTATTAGCGTTTTAACTTTCCGTGTCACATATATTTTTTTTAAACTAGAACCACGAGGGGAGGTATGTGAAAAATTCTGCCTCACCAAAACTACCTAACAGATTTCAATGAAATTAAAAAAATAGATAGATGCCTCCCACTGGAGCATAGGGCGCCTAACTAACACATTAGCAATGTAATTAAAACAAGTAAGAGCGCTATATTCGGCTTTGCCGAATCTTATATACCCTTCACCCTTCGTCATGCTGAAGAATATGACAAAATCAAAAAATTTGTATAAAAATTTATTTAAAACTCCGTTTCCTCTTTTGTCAAAGTTGATGTTTTAAATTCGTTTTCCCTTGCACAAGTTTTATATAAGCGGTTTTCAGTCTTGGAAGTAAGGTACCCTTTTAGATTTTTGAATGTAGGTATTTAACGTACTAACCAGAGAATGACAACAAGTACCCATAAGAAAAATATACAGAGGTATTTACCCACGCTTTTCGTTATTGTGTATACACATATTTACAACACAAATAATAAGAACAGCTATGGTTGTGCGTTGCAAGAAGTATCCCTGCAAATAATAGGACCAGTCCAAACACGCGTGTAAAGAGTAGCCCACAAGGGACTAGGACTAGTCCAAAAGTAACCCAAACGTATGGAAAAAACATGGTATATTTAACATTACGATGTCCTAGGATATATGGTAGGCCCATATAAACCATCTTTGGACTACAAAGGAGTAGTTTTAAAACTACTCGTTAAAAAACGAAGTCATGTCGTCTCACTACAAATACTTTTTAACAATGACATGGTCCATTACATCGGACCAGTCCATGGAGTAGTCCATTTTATGAAATTGGATAAGGTGGTGCAATAATATTGCAGGGTATGGTCATTACTTATACTTATGCAAAAATACATGAATATTATGCAGATGTTATTCAATACCCATGAATGAGTTGTGGTTATCTGCCATACATATAAAATATCCATGTTTAAAAAAATACCTTCAGTATTTTTGGCACTTCTGTGTAAAAATGAAAAAAAAAAATTTTTTTTAACAAAAATGTGCGTTGATCACTAGGCAGGTATGGGACTATGTACATATTATTTATGATACATAAAATAAACTTGTCCGTAAAATCAGCAGTACCTATGTAAAACTACACATAAGCTATACATTTTTGTTAAAAATAGGACCACGAGGGGTGGGAACGGCAATTTCTGCTCTCCGAAGCTATCTGACAGATTTTAACAAAATTTTAAACATAGATAGATTCATATTTATATAGACACTTAAGCTATGCATTTTTTAAAAAAATAGGATAACGAGGGGAGATAGGGGGCAATTTATGTCTCTCCAAAACTATCCAACAGATCTTGATAAAATTTAAAATATAGATAGACCCATATTTATATAGACATATAAGCTAAATATGACCACGAGGGGCAAATTACATGTACGTTTTTGATCGAATATTAAAAAAAATTGTTATACAGCAATTGTAACACACATGCACAATACCATGTGACCTGAAAAGTTAACAAGTCAGATGTAAAAAACATGTTGTGTACATGTATCTTAAGCAAACGCTATAAATATGTATGTATTGGTTGGAATGGTTGTTTCACTCTTTCTTATTAGCACAACATACAAATCGTTACTTACATGCATACATAAAAACCCATATATTTGGTCTCGTATCACTTATCTATGCTAAGTGCTTGTGACAGAGACAAGTGGCTCTACGCATCTGAACAATATTTTTGCACTTCTGTTACAGATTACTAAACAGAAATGACACGAGACGGAAGATTTTGCGTTTTTTTTGTCTCTTTCTAAGAAAGCTGCCTTTTTGCGTTTCTCTTGCATCATCTTTTATGCCCCAATACAATGAACACAAATTTATAAAATTGAGATTTATTTGCAAAACTGTTGTAAAAATTAACTTTTAAGTTTACCACAACACGATTAAATAATATTTAAGAAAGTAAATAACATTATAAAACAAAACAATACATATTACTAAATAATTTTTTTTCTGCACAAAACAAACGATTGTTGAACTAATGCATTTGTTTTACGTGGTTTGTGTTTTGTTATTTTTGTTTTGATCACGCCATTTGTGTTGATTGTTGCGGCCTGTTTTAACACATTGCCACTTCACTACCAGAAAAAGCTTTCTGTTTTTTTTCTTTGAAAGTTGCCTTCGCAACTGATTTGATTGATGTGTATGTTGTGCTAATAAGAAGTAGTTTAACCGCCACGACATACATGTAGCGCTTGTTAGACGCCTTTCTGTAACGATTTAAAATTCAAACATTTCTCTTTAATAAGTTGTAAAGGAATATACCATCGAGCTTCCCTCGTGGTCCTATTATTTTAAAAAAATATATGTATATTTTAAATTATGTTTTAAATTTCATTAACATCTGTTAGATAGTTTCGGAGAAGCAGAAATTGCCGCCAACCACCTTACCGCATTAATCAAATCTTAAAAAGCTTAAAAATTATCTTGATATTCTTCTGAATAATAACACAATAATATTTTGCCAAGTTCCAAAATTATTAAAATTGAATTTGCCATCTCTGCTCTCTCTCTCTCTCTCACCCTGCAAATAATAGGACCAATTCAAACACGCGTGTAAAGAGTAGCCCACAAGGTACTAGGACTAGTCCAAAAGTAACCCAAACGTATGGAAAAAACATGGTATATTTAACATTACGATGTCCTAGGGCAGGGCCATATAACCCATCTTTGGACTACAAAGGAGTAGTTTTAAAACTACTCCATTGTGTACACACAAGAATTAGTTTTAACTTCGTTTAAAAACGAAAACATGTCGTTAAAAAACGAAGACGTGTCGTCTCACTACAAACACTTTAACAATGACATGGTCCATGCTTGCATTACATCGGACCAGTCCATGGAGTAGTCCATTTCATGAAATTGGATCATTGGATAAGCTGTTTATTCATGGTTAGTAAGCTAATTTTTCGTTTGTTCGTTTGTCCTTCTAAATTGTTTTCTTGATGACATATTGAAAGTAAATTGCTCAAAAATTGCATGGAGTATATAGAGTGGGCAAGAAATGACTTTCTCTTCCCTTCTCTCCTAAAAACTCAAGACTTGACGGTTAAAACGTTAAGAGTGTGAAGTGTGATACCAAAAATACCCTCACGCTTTGTTGTTTACAATAGTACATATAGTACATAGTACCGCTTTTATTAAGATTAAATTTCCCTAAATAGTTGTTTATGATACAGTGGAG
This sequence comes from Pollenia labialis, assembly GCA_949318255.1. Classification (NCBI taxonomy): domain Eukaryota; kingdom Metazoa; phylum Arthropoda; class Insecta; order Diptera; family Polleniidae; genus Pollenia; species Pollenia labialis. The sequence continues at coordinate 159,240,792 of OX439139.1, read as the reverse complement.
GCTCGAAAAAGTTAAGCAGTTGGTTTTGGAGGTGATGAACTTTTCCGAAATCTTAACTTTTCCGTGGTATGAAAAATGCATGTGGTTATATGTGCATTTATACATGAAAATCCTTGGCCAATCGATTAGCAAGAACGCCTTCATCTAATTTTTTTAAAATCTTGCATTTTTCGGCGACTGATAACATTTTTTGCTTCATTGCTGCTAACATTGTTGCGATCAAAACAAAACAAATTCTACGACTACTTTCTTTCACAACCAACTGATTAGAGCAAACACATTATGCAAGATTAGGTTTGTATATAAAATTCGCAAAAAAATTAATTAACGGTAAATGATACACTTAGAAACAGAAAAACAAAATAAAATTGTCTCTAAAAAGTTAAGAAGCACTTAACTTTTTAGAATCACGTGTGGTGAATGAAAGCTGCTTAACTTTTCCATATACTTAACTTTTCTATGACTTAACTTTTTCGAGCCTCCACTGTATATGTAAATCAAGATAACTTCAGCACGACGATTTGTCTCTATAAAATGTTTTCGTGATGACATAATGCAAATAAATGGCTTGAAAATTGCCTGCAGCCTATGTCGCAGCTTTCAGTTTAATAAATTTTGGCAACATAAAAAACATGAAAATGTTAGACAGAAGATTCTCATTTGAAAGCTGTAATGCATGATATAAAAAATATTTGCTAAAGACCGCGTTTTTGAGATTTTTTTAATTATTTAAAAATAGAAAAAAAAATTAATTATAATAAAAATAAAAAAATAAACACAAAAAAGGTTATAATAAAGTATTAACCATTTTTATTTTCGAATTTATAAAGTTTTCTTGCATTATAATTGTCAAAATATCGATAAATCGTCAAATCTTGGGGGTTGCTTCTTATTTCGATTCAAAAGAAATACTTTACGAGTTCGAACAATTGAATCGTTTATTTCAGAACCCCGTCAACTCTCATTTAAAATAGGCACACTTGACGGGTTTCTGAAATAAACGATTCAATTTGACTGTGTACAACGACTGAAGTAATATTCTTTTTATGAATTGATATAATCTAACTTTTACCTAATCAATGATAAATCTTTTTTCAATACCTACATATATAAAAAAATTAAATGGTCGAAATATTTCTTTATAAATTCTTGGAACTTTAATAGCAAGAAATGGTGGGCTGAACATATGTGAAATAAATGTAAAATAACCTAACAACTAGGTATCATGTCTGGGGACTTCTGAAAACACATACCAAACGTAAGACGGACAACGTTAAATTAACTTCACTCTTCATATGGACCCAGAATATATATAGAGGGTCTAAGATCAATATTGTAGAAATTACAAACGGAATGACAAACTTTTATATACCCTTTTCCACCTGTGGTGAAGGGTATAATAAAAATAGGACTACGCCGGGTAAACTCTAGTATTTAATAAAAACAGAAAAACGTTCTTAATTATTCTACATTTTACGAATGCAATAGAAATTATCTTTAGTTAAAAAAATTTCAATTATAGTTACGTGTTTTTGTAAGAACGTAACTAACATACCTCTTTAAAACACTAATAAATTATTAATTTTTTTTAAGAAATTAATTAATCGATCGATCTATAATTAGTAAACGTGCAACATTTGATTGCTAAAATTGTTACTGTGTAAAATATTAAAAACGTTAGTTACGTAGTTTTGCATCTGCTAACGATATAACATACAAAGGATGGAGATATATTTAAAAAAATTCTACCGATGTTGATGCCATATGGTCGTATTAATAACCATAAGGAGGGCTCACGCTGCTTCTTTGAACCAGTGACCTGTAGTAGAGCGTAGTTGTCTCATTTAACCTAATGAAAATAAAAATTTAACTAAATCCTATCTCAGATAAAATACCCATACAGGTCAATTCTGGTTTCCTGATAATAATATTTATTAAGCCGATGTCACTGCTTTAATGTAGTTCCTTCTGATCTGACTTCCCCACGCATGATATTGTGCTAACGATGAATTTGTTTCAAAGGAAAGTTAATACATTTGTCAGTGTTCAATATGTTTACAACATCATTTTTATTGTATTGAAAATTGTTAATGTTTTTTTAAGAGAGTTACCGTCGAAATTGGGTTCGTTGCTTTAAGCTAAGCCCGCACAAGGTTGGAGATGAAGTATTAGAAAAATTAGTTAATTAAAATAAGTCAACCCTAGATAATCATTGGCAGAACGACAAGAATCTACTTTCTTAAGTTAGAAAGCATTGGACAATGAAATAGCAAATGCTGTTATAGCATATCGAATGTGCAGCTTTAACACAAGTCTACATATTTAAAAAATGCAAAGCAATAACGAAGAAAACCTCTTTTTTTAATTTAAAATTTTAGATTTTTTTAATTTTAACTAACTGGGATATTCATAAAAATTAGCAGGGTTTTCATAAAAAGTGTTAACAAAAACATTTTGTTAATACTAAAAGGTACATAATTCAAAATATTTTTTAATTATTTGATTCATATTATTACAAGATTTTTCAAATTAAAAAATAACGCAAATCTCTTTAATTTGTTTGATATTTCGTACGAACGCACATTTTTAGAAGGGCAATGCTGCTTTTGTCATTAGTAGATTCAACGGCTTTTATTAGAGATACCAATATATCAAACAACCTAAATGGATACGCACACTCTCTATCAAACGTGCACACACACACACCTCAAATGCAAAAATTAGTACAGACGAAACAAAAAGTATAAAATTAATTTTTTTGTCATAAGTGCCCAGTACTATGACATATAATACTCATGGATTTAGTAAAGTCAACTAAAAGCGAATAATAGATATAAAATATGGAAGTCAGACAATTGGTCAAGTAATAACATTGAAATATAAAAATTTCATAAAAACTTTAATTGTGGTTTTTAAATGTTAAAGAATAAAAACAAATCATTATTTTTAATTGTTTTAAAACTTTTTTTATGCTTCTAATCATTTAGAAATAATAACATACAGGTATCTGATGGAAATCGATTTTAAAAACGAAACGATTTGAAACCGAAAATATCGTTTTCAGTATCTTTTAAAATGGATTTTAAATACATATTCCATTTATTTTTAGTCTTCATTCTTGCAAATGTTATATTTTATACGTTAACTGACGTGTATTCTGAACGAAAACTTAATCATTTAATTCGGAAATGGATTTTAAAATCTCTCGAAATTCATCACACCTTTTAAAAACGTTCGTTTTGAAATCGATCAATTTCCATCTCATACCTGATAAATATGAATATCGGCCACTTAGCACAATATTGTTTTTAAGAAATTTTGTTTTTGTTTTAGCATTTCACACAAAACACACAAATGCTCTTAACAAGGTTCTACAATTATAACTCTTCAAAAGTTAAAATAGAGCTATACGAGGAACTTGTTACTTATATTCAATATTATGATACAACAGTGTTAAATGTCATTAGATATTACTTGACATAGCTTCTACTATTATGTATAATTATAGATTTTGAATAATCATTTACTTTAAATTCACTGCCTACAAAGTTATACTTACAAGAGATGCACATAAAACAAAATAATATGCACCACACAGAATTAATAGGAGAAGGGTTTGCCAATGGTTCACTTTATGTTTTTTCATGGCCAATTAATATGTATTGTACAATTAATACCCAGCGGTAAACTTTCGGAGGCCTTCATTTATAAGCCCATCTGTAAGACCTTCCTAGACCTTTTTTTAAGATCCAGTACTCATGCTTGCCTTCTCAAAAAGGTCTTATGAAAGGCCTACCTACTCCCTTCTTCATACATAGGCCTACAAAGAGACCTGCTGAAGAAAGCCTCTATTCAGACCTGCTGAAGAAGGGAACGCAGAAGGCCTTGGCTGGCTAGAACATCGTGTGTAATAAATGTATTAGTATGGAACGGGTAAGTAAATCGTTGTGTCTATGAAATAAGGGCTTCCAGAAGGCCTGCTTACTACTTCTTTTTACCACTGGGTTTTAAGAAAAGATGTAACAAAAATAATATGAAGTAAAAACTATGTTAATATATAAATTAACAAATTGATTTGGCTGTAAAGACATATGAATATAAATAATAAATTATTTAGTGTAGTTTCTTCGTCCTTATAATTTTATTTATTCTTATTTATAAATCAAGCTCAAGATCAGGTAAAGCGAAATATATTTATTTATTGTTTATCCAATATTTCGCTGTCACAATGTAGTAGAGTAGACACCAGACATAATGAATCCGTTTCACAAAATATCGTTCAAATACTGTATGATGTTCAAGGGTACATAAGTTTGAATATTACGCGTCGAGTTGATGAATGAAAATTTATTCACAAGTAATGCTAATCGACCATTTCTGATTATCTTGTAAAAATGAAGTAAAACACGTATGTATATCTAGATAGTTTCGAAAGCTACATTTCAAAAAAAAAAAAAAAAACAAGAGTAAGCACGTTCATATTCCCAAACTTTAATTTTAAATGCATTACGAACCAGTAAATAATTGTCGATTCAATAATGCTCAAACTATAACACCACTTAGCAGAATATACTTCAAGACAATAGGTAATTCGACAAAAGGCTGAAAAATATCATTCCCGAGTATTGGAATTCAGTCATTCACAAAGGTAGGAAAAAATATTGAACACAGTACAGAGCTCTGCGGTACACCAGAGGTGACATAACTAGTACTGAAGTCATACAGCCGTATTCATAATGAAAATTTGGCACTAACCAAACTTTGGCCAACGATTTGCTAAACTATTGCTAACGAGCTGCCAAACGTTTGACGTTCACCAAGACAGCATCGAAAGTTAGCAACGGCGGAAATTGCAAATCAAGGGATTTAGTTGCAACGCCGGAAATGAAAATGAAGGAATCTTTTGGATATGATTTTAGAAATATTTATATAGATATAGATTAAAAAACACTAACCGTGCAAAAAGTCGTCCGAGCTGTTCGAGAGAAAAGTGGGTTCATCCAAAATGGTCAGTAAAAATCGTTGCTGATTTATGACGGGCAAACTAGGCAGTGCCAAGGCATAAACTCAATGAAATATGGAAAAATATCACTTAAAGATATAAAGAATTTTTAAATTTGTTTTTGTTTTTAATACTATTTTCTATGCGAACGTTAACGTGCGACATCGTGGGATTGGCTGTTAATAACGGTTCCGCCATCTAACGTATTTTTTTCATCTAGTGCTTATTTCGTGAATGGTAACACTTAGCTCATTTATGATTTGACAGATAATTAGTTTTATCCTTCCGTTGAACGAATATGGTTGTATATACGCTTGAACAACGCTGGGAAATATGCGTTTTCGCCTCGCTAAGTGGGCCTGCGATCGACTTACAGAAGATGCCGATTTTGCCAAAAAGAAATCATCTTTACAGATGAAGCTCATTTTGATCTTGGCGGATATGTAAACAAGCAAAATTGTCGCATTTGGGGCACAGAAAACCCGCACGCATACATTGAAAAGCCGTTGCACTCAAAACGAGTCACTGTTTGGTGCGGATTTTGGTCCAGAGGCATAATTTGGCCATTTTTCTTCGAAAATGGACAAGGAGTGGACGTTACAGTCAATGGCGATCGTTATCGGGCTATGTTGAACGAATTTTTGTTCACAGAAATTGAAGAGGAGGATATTGACAACATTTGGTTTCAACAGGACGGCGCTACGTGACATACAGCCGAAGCTACACTCAATGTATTGCGCCCTGTTTTGAAGATCCCATTATCAGCCGCAGAGCTGATGTCGTTTGACCACCTCGGAGCTGCGATTTGACACCGTTGGACTATTATTTGTGGGATGCCGTCCTAGATAAGTGTTACGCCGCCAAGCCAGAGACAATTGACGCTTTAAAGGACAATATTCGTGAAGCCATTAAAAATTGGACCGATCGAGTAGGCTTCTGCTTGGCCAGCCGAGGCAGCCATTTGAATGAAATTATTTTCCATTATTAACCGGAAGGATTGTACATACTTTCAAATAAAAAAAGAAATTTGAGAAAAAAACAGTATTTTTATATAGCATTTTCAAAAAAAAAAGTTATTTGGCGGACCCTGTATTTGCCATTGGTATGAAAGAAACAGAAAATCAATTAAATTAATTATATAATTTGTAACTAAAATAGTGAGATAAAAAAATGTCTATAAAAAAGTGGTACCGCCAAAAAGCTGTAATCAGAATGCTAGTGGTAAAGGTGGGCGTACTGATGACGGCTTTATATAGCGTGGTGATGGATGGTCGTTATGAAAGTAGTGTTCGGTCAACAGCTAGCGGTCATTCGGGTGTTGGCTTTGGCCAGGATAATCGTTTAAGATTTGGTGGTGGTTATAAAGGAACAACTAATATTATTTAAAATCCTGATGACTTTTCAAGTTTGTATTTGCTTTTTTGGACACAAGTTGGTAAAAAAATAAAATGCCTTTTCAAGATTTAATTTTAAATTTAAAATTAATTGATTGGTCACACGAACGTTTACCTCTATTTTCAGACCCATGCAAGAAGTGGTACGTTATAGAGTTTCCACAGATATAATGGTACGTGGTATTTACGTTTCTGAAGTCTAATTTCCTGACTTTGTAATGTATAAATGAAATTCGATTATAATATAAATTTAATTAAAAAAAAAAATTATTATTTTATAAAGGTTAGTACTAACCAATATTTACGTTATGAATAACTAGTTAGTGCTAACCAATATTTATGCATGACTAACTAGATAGCGTTAACCATTATTTAGGTTATCATTGACTAATTGAAAGCAGCAGAGCAAGCAGTACTGATATATGTTCCGTAGTCGAGTGGAATTCATTAGTTAGAAAGAGTGGCAAAATCACATGTACACAAGAGTTTCGATTAGGTTTTTCATTTTGATCTTAATACATTAATAGAAACTTTAACCAATAGGTAGGCTTCTTGTAGGGAACTAACTGAAAAATTAAAGAAAGAAAAGTCAAAAACAAAGCATATGCCTATTCGCAAGGCAAATTCATGTAGACGGTTGTGGCGATAATACAACAAAAAACAAACATTGTATTTTATTTGTTGCTTTCGTTGGACGATATGTCAAAAACACAAGCAACTTTTGACATTCCTCTCATGGCGAAATAAACTACGCCAGTTGACTATTTTTTTCTCTTGCATTGTTTGTCTAGGTTTATGTCAAAGTTTTGTTTATGTTTACAAAAAGTCAACGTATTGTGCTGTGATTATTGTATTTTCATAGAGTTTTTAATAATTTTAAATTAAAATAAATAACATATTGACCATAATTAAATAAAAATTGTTAAAAATTTATTTATTCCATCCCGTTTAGCGGCACGCTTTGATTTTTGCTTAAAGTATTTTTTGACGTAAACGATGATATAAATTTCCATTTTTGTTGTAATGTTATATTAGTTGCCGTAACGATGCCACCAGCTTATTCGACCATGATTCCTCTCTCTCCCTCTAAATAAGAAAAAAAGTAGCGCAGCTGTGCTTTTAAAGTCGGCGATATACTATCCTATTCAGTCGTAGGATTGTCAAAAAAAATCGTGTGCTCATAACATGGGGTCTTGACCTGACAACTTTTTGTCCTAACAAATGTCAAACTTCATATAAAAAAAACGCTGACAACAATTTTAGAGTTTTTTTTATTAGACTTTGACGTTTGGTATGACAATAAAATTTTAGGTGAAGACCCCATGTTAAGTAGGATAGTCTGTCAGATTTTTTGACAAGTCTGTCAGACTTACACATTTGTATGAACATTTTCATAAAATGATAGTTTCTATGCGATCAGAGTTGCATTTTCTTGTAAAGTAGCTGAGTCATTTCAGTTGGCATCTTTTTTGTGGGATCTGTGGCATTGACAACAGATTTTGAAGACATTTTTTTTATGAAGGATAGAATTCCATCAGATTTTCTTGTAAATGAATCGCACGATTGTGTAGGATAGTAAATAAATAAAATAAATAAATAAATCTCGACCTTAAAAATTGACAGCGTTGTCAACTCGGTGCGTTTCGCACCATTTTGGGTGCGTTTTTATGGTACCCGCAAACTCCGGAATGGTAAATGGATTCTAAAATCGATTTGCAATTTTGTATTTCGATTAATCGAATAATCGCACCTCAAAGTCGATTATAAAATCGATTAAGATAAATTTGCAAAGAGTAAACCATATATCACAAAGGGGGAAATAACAGATTTTTTTATGTACTAATAGCCTATTTCCGATGTTCGAAAGAATTCTTTCTTTCGAACAATTACTGCCCTTATTACTGTTTATAAATCAACACATTTGAGTTGTAATTAAGACAACTGGTTGTGATCAGTTATAATTTTTGTTATGTTTTTGTACACCGCAATATGGCAAAGTTGTAAACCATAATACCAAAATTTAGAAATTAAGTACCAAGTCTTCTGATTCATCAGCAAATGAAAATTTGTTTTACATGTCGTTTGTTTAAAAATGCATTTGAGAATATAGCATAGATTTGTAACGGCAAATGGTATTACAGTGAAACTTCGATATAACGAATCTAGAGGGGATCAAAAATTATTTCGTTAAAGCTATTGTGAAGCCTTGGTATAACGAAATTTAAAGAAATAGGAAAAAAATTCGTTACAACTACAGTTTTTTTCTGCCCAAATTCTATTTTACACGAAAATACTACGTACATAATAAAAATTCACTATTTAAGAGGTAAATAAACAATTATGTTTTTATTATTTTTTTATTTTATTACATTTTAGTAAAATATTGTGTAATTTGTGTTTGTTTACGCAAGGTTAGAATGCAACCATCAATATTTTTTCCGACAGATGCTAAGCTGTCAAATGTATTTTGCGGTGTAGAATCTTGTGCCTCAAAAAATTAGAATTTTCGGAATTAAGCTCCATCGTTCGGTCTGGTGCGCATTTAAAAAATAGTCCAGTTTCGTCTGCATTAAAAATATTGTGCGGCTCATATTCTGCCAACAAACTTGGTAACAATGCTTTCCATTCAGAACAAACTTTATCACTTACACTGGCACTTTCTCCACTCACTTTTCGAAATCCGATATCATCGCTTTTTAAAATTATCAAGCCAAAATTTACTAGCTTTAAAATCGTTGTATCCCAGACTTGCTGCAAACTGTTCAGCTTTGGTTTTTACCATCGGCCTCCTAAAGGAATGTTTTGATTTCGACATTGTGTAAACCATTTAGAAAAACATTGCTCAACGTCTTCATATTCTTCAAGGCGCAGTCTTTTGCATTTTAAAGCTTTAGTGTTGCAAATAATCTCCCGATTTTTTCAACTTGCAGAAAGAGTACTCAGCGGTATATTAAATTGTTTCTCAATTTCTTGCTAAGATTTGTCACCACGATCAACAGCATCAATTACAGAATTTTTTTTCTCGTATAGAAATTGATTTACGCTTTAATATGAGTGTACATTTTGGTAAAGAACCAAAACACAACTGCCTACATTCGTGGAGCTTTACGTATGCAAAGACATTTATGTACATTTCGTTGTTTTTAAAAGGGACTTCCCCGTTTTGCTTAAAATTTAATTTTGCTTTTTTCTAACTTCGTTGTATGGAGGCTATAGTTCAAGACTTCGTTATGTAGAGGCTTTTGATAACGGGATATTAATGATTTACACACTTAAAATGTTATACATACATACATACATATGTATGTATTTCTCAATTATAATTTTGTTGTATAGAGGCTTTATAGCGCAGAATTTCGTTATAGCTATAGAGCATTTTTGTATGAAAAACTTTGCAATAAAAAGGCTCAGCTAAAAATTAGTTATATTGAGTTTTTCGTTATAACGAAGTTCGTAATATCGAAATTTCACTGTATTTATTATATAGTTTGATCTGGGGGTGGCCCATGGGCCTCAGCCCCTTTAATTTTAATTCTGGTTTATTTTTAATTGCAGAGGGTCCAAATTTTTTCGGGGCATACGTTAACAGCACTTTTGCCTTTTTTTAATTTTGAATCTGGCGGCATATTTTTTTGTATGCCCCGTAACTGCATTTTTACAAACACACGCAGCCACCCTTATCTAGCGACACTAGTTGTAATTTTTAAAGCAGATTACAACAAGTATAAACCAAACTTAAATCGTTTACACATGTATAATAATAGCGCATTCAACAAATTCCAATTAGATAAATTGAAATCGCCTATTTAAACGACGATGTGTGTTGAGAAAAATACTCGTGTAGACACACATACTCAGTGGATAATAAACAAAAACTACTAAATCGTGTTGCAAATCCACATAAAAAGGGGATTTGTAGATCAATTAATGGAAATTTTGTATGCACATATTGAAGAAAAAATAATAAATATAATATTTTTTACAAAAGAAGACCTCAAGCTTAATCAATTTAAAATAATTTTAAAATTTTATTTTACAAAATGTATTTTTATATTAATTATGCTTTAATTCAGAATTTGAATTTACATTTGTAATACATATATAATTTTTGGCCTCCAAGGCTTTTTATATTACTTGGATTCAAATAAATAAATAAATTATGTTTCGTGACAAAAAAAAAGTGATTTCAAAATTGTTATTGTTACCTATAACGTTTAAAAAAATTTAGTGTACAAAAAAAGAAAGAATAAAAAAGCGCGTAAAGCATACAAATATTTTAAATCCAATCAGTGCACTTGAGCTTAACAAAACACTACGTGCAACACAAACACAATAAATTATGAACACCATATGTAGAAATATATTCAGACAGATTTGTACATTATTGGTGTTTTGTCTGATTTATATTTTTCCGTCTTTCTATTTTCCATATTTTTGCATCCAAGAAAAAAGTTTAACACACACCGACTAGTTACAAACTTCAGCCGTATCAAGTTAAAGATGGTTAGTGTATTCACATTATTAGCACAATATCAAATCGTAGGCCCCCGTAGATGCTGCCTCTGCTACGACTGCAGTTGCTGCCACAATATTATTTTTTTAAGTTTAGCTCAACGTCATTAACCATAGCGTAAAACAGCGACGTTATCGGAATAGTAGCACAAAAAAAAGCAAAAGCATACGTGTGGAAGAGGTGTGCGAGACATGAAGAGCAATAATTAATATAAAAAAGCAAACCGACAAACGAAAGACAATGCAAAAGGTATAAGCGAAAAAATGGAAAATTTTTCTTCATCTCACCTCCGACACGATACATATTTGTAGCCATTTTCACTTTATTTTCATACAGAATTTTAAATGTATTTTATACACTTGTATTTTAATAATGTTTTTACACAATTTTTTTTGCAATTTTAAACACATTTATTAATAAAAATCACAATTTGTTATGATTACATTCACACAAGACGCGTTTTTTTCGTCGCCATCTTAGAAAATTACTGTGAGTTGCAGCGTTGTTTTCGAAAAGTTCTTAATGGAAAGTTTGAAAAAAAATGTAGTAGACAATTACTATTGTAAGTAAATGTACATACAGCTCTGTATTTGTTTACGAAAATTCAGAAAAGAAAATGAAAAATATGATGTAAACTAAACTACCGACAACTGTTTTATCTTCAACAAAAAAATATTTTGGGCTGCCATATATATATTCGTTTTAAAAATTCGCGTTAATTTATTTTTAAAATTTCTTTCGCCGATTTACTTTTTTGCATAGGAATCGCGATTGCGATTAAAAAATTTTCGTAAAAATTAAAAAAAATTGTTCCATTAATATAATATTAATTACGTGGAAGTATATTTGAGACTAACTGCCTGTTTTTAGAACGCGAGTGCAAAAGTGACAAGTTTAAATAACATTTAATACAAAATTTGTTTGTGACTCCAGGAAATATGACCCCAAAAACAAATGAAAATTTACCCCAAATTTAGGGCTATTTTTTATTTTACAATGTAACGTAATTTTTTTTATTGAAAGGTTGCCCCAAAAACAAAATGCCTCTAAATTTGGGATAATTCTTATACTAAAAAATAACAAACATTGTCTTTGCTAACTAAAGCTACTCAGCACAGCTGGTATTTGGCCGGTCGTAATAACTTTCTGCTCTATGGTTTAACTAACACCGGCTCCCGTAATTAAAGCTTATCTGCAAAGGCGGTCTTTGCGCCCCACCCGCCAACTCCTACACTATAGTTTTCAACACTTGACAATAGCAAATCATTCATTGGCAACATGTAACTATAAAAATTGCTTCATAACACTTCACCATTGCCATGTACGGCAACTAAAAATGCATGCACATGAATGCAATGCAATTAATAATTATTTAAAAATGTATTCAGCAATTTAATGTTTCTTTTAAATATGTTTTGTATGAATTTTCGAATTTTAATATATAAAAATAATATTTGAATGTCTGCATGTCGCTTACTGCAAAAATCGCATGTGTTTTATTATAAAACAAGTACATTCTATAAATGAAACCGTATTTAAAAGTAAAAATTTCTAAAACTTAGGGTACCCATACATTTTTAATATAATTGAGTACTTTGTTGTTATTGTCGTTTTGCTCTATATAATTTAATAAGTTGGCCAATATAAAAAACAAATAAAGGGCACAATTTCTTATTCAATATATGTACAAGTAAACAAAAGTAACGCACTTAATTGATAAAATAAAAATGTTGTATATTTTAACATCAGCGGCGTTGCCTGATTTCGGCAGCAACTTCAGTTCAGTTGCCATCCATAATCGACCAATAAATTTATTCAATTTTAATTTATTCACAGCACAAGCTTCTTTTTCCCTGCGGCAACACGATCAAGTTTTTCTTGATAGCCTTTAACATATACTGCTTGTCAAAATTTACATAAATTGAAAGCTGTGACGTAGGATGCACTCAATTTGTAAGCAATTTACTTTCAAGGTGTCATCAAGAAATCAATTTATAAAGATAAACTTATGTAAATGGACGCGGGAAAACAAATGTCGGAGATGTGACAGCCAAATTGACGGTTTATGTTCAATATAATTTCATTAAAATATGTAAGTTCAAATTAATTTTTCGCAACATTTGGGCTTGATTAAATAATAAATAAATAAAAAAAATGTTTCTGCGGTCCACACGTAAGCATATGATGTTGACGATAGGATTTTACAGTTAAGTTATCCAACTTTAACACTGGGTCTTCAACTAAGATAAAATATGATATAATATCTGGGACAGGTTGAGAGAACACATTTTTTCATGTTAATCTTAATCTTAAACAAGCGGAACATGTATTTATGTTAATTTTTTTAAACACTTTTCACAAAATTTGCACTAAAAAATCAATTATTTTATTGATATTGTCTTTTTGTTTCATGTGTACATACACACAAAAAAATAGTCTAGGGTATTTTACAAACGCGTACATAGGTAATTTATTTTTATATAAAAACAAAAAACTAAGTTTAGTTGAATAAGATAATTGGTAATTTAATTGGGTTAGGTATCTTCTTCGAATTTTTTAATATATGTATGTATGTAGGTTTATTTGATTTTTTCTTTCAACTGGAAATTTTTTTGTTAAAGAAACTATTCGATAGAGTATAAAGATACAACGTATTTATGTGAGTATATTATAAACATAAGATCTCCACTGAACTTTTTACAAAAAAGATGTATGTATATAAAAAATACAAACAATAATTATTTATTACTTCAATTGATGACGATTAATATGGACGAAGCGAACATTTCCAAATTGGATTATATTGATATAACAATTCTGGCATCTTAAACTACCAAGAAGAATTTCGTTATTTATCACACGAATTCCATTGAAAAGAACCAATTAAAAAAATGATTTAGAAGCATTAAAAGAAGGAAGGCCTAATGAAATTAATATTTTGACAATTTAATAAATCAAATTTATTGTTAAATTCCAATAGGTTTAAAAAATATATATCGCTCATCCAAAATATGATATTTTGGAGTTAATGATGCAGAATTGTTCGCTATGAGTTTATTTTGTGTGTAAATTTTATCTTTATATGTTTTATACTTTCCCCGTTTGATAAAAATAAATAAAATATAACAATGAAATTAAATTAATTTTATTTAAAGTATGTAACCAAAAAAAGTATTGTACAAAATTAAACTTAGATAATTTTCCAAAAATAAAAATATAAAATAACTTTGCTATCATTGGTAAATTTTCAAAGTTTTTAAGTATTTTTAACAAAATAATTACATAGTTTTTCGAACATAGAAATTACCTAAGTTAATAGTTTTATTAACTTAGGTACTGCCATGCTACCCTTGCGCTTAGTTAATTTTATACCATATATTTAGGTAATTTTACCTGTGATTTTGTTTGTTTGTATGTATGTATGTATATTTTTAGTTTTATTTATAGTGCCCCGGTAGACTAGCTGGTAGCGAGCTAGTCTATCAGCGCCGATGTTGCGGGTTCGATTCCCGCCTGAGACTCTGGTTTCTTTCCTGCAGACAAGCATAAAGCTTCGCGGGATAAGCTTAGGAAATTATAAAAAAAAAAAAAAAAAAAAAATTTGAAAGTCTTATGTAATTAAGATATGTTATCTCAGGTGGAGATATAATCCACGTGGAGATCCAAATTAATATTTTGTGCTAAATACCCCACCCATTTTATTCGTCATATTTCCATTTTGACCTACTATATTAAGTGCCGGTTCACACACGTCAAGTTTGGCTCGTCAAGTCTTGAGCTTTTAGGAGAGAAGGAAAAAGAGAATGCCATTTCTTTTCCCCTCTTTCCTAAAAACTCAAGACTTGACGAGACAAACTTGACCTGTGTGAACCGGCACTAAGCAATAAGTGGCACAATGGTTTCAATTTACACATACATATGTAAAATATAAATAATATTTTAGCCATCGTCCAGACTTGCAAGTTTTGTTGCAGCAATTCTTGAGTTTATTAGTGAGAGATGAGAATATTGGAAAGGGGTACTCAGTTTCATGTACTCTGTAATTCTGTTTTGTTATTTTTAAACTTTTTAACTTGAAGTTGGCTGTAGGTATATTTGTATTTATATATAAAAGACGAGACAATTCACAAAAATTGCAAAACTATAATTTTATGATTTTTTTTGGACACTATGCAATTTCTAAGCAGAATTTTTAAAAATTTCAAGTCTGGACGATGACTACCAGTTTCAACTTTTTTCGGTTGAAAACAAAAACAATTTTATTCATAGCGAATCAAAGAGAGAAAAAAAAGAAAAAATTTACATTCAAAGTGAATTGACTAGTCAGTAATCGTTGTGCATTAACCATCGTATAAAAACACAAAGCGCTCTATAGACTTCTGCCAAAAAAAGTTAAACTAGTGTATTTTAATAGAACAAGCTACATGCAAAATGTTTTGACGCGTCAGCGTCAGAAAGTTGTTTAACTTTGAACTTTTTAACGCGTTGTGTTTTTTTGACAAGTAATCAGCTGACAATACAAAAAAAATTTTACAAATTTGCGAATCGTGAAAGAAAAATTTATTGAAGAGCTTCAAAAACATACTATATTTATATTCTACCTTTAAGCATTAACATGGCGTTTACATTTGGCAGTACTGGCAAGACAGTAGCAATACATGCAAACTTTTTCACTAATACATGCACACTTATCCAACTGTCTAAAGCAGACCATACACGATTCAATTCAATTGTCAACTGAGTCGGTTGTTGTCCAAATCAAAGCGTGTATGGCCTTGTCAGTTGATTAGTTTGACGGTTGTCGAGTTGGTTGAAGAAAAATCAAAAGATTTTGATTTTTTCAAGTTGACTCCAAGTCTTTCAATTCGATTGTACTGTGTGTGCTTAAGTCTCTTGATCAGCTGTCAAAATTTATGTTTGTAATTTTTTTTGCAAAGAAAAAGTGAAATATTTTTAAAATTGTCTTTAATTTCAATAAAATTTTAAATAAAAAAATGACATTGGTGGCAAACATGGATACTTGGAGAGAAAATAAATTTTTGTAAAATTGTAAAAAAATCTAAATTTGACAGTTGAATTAAAATCTTTCAATTCAGTTGAAGAAGTGTGTGGCCAAGTATCAATTCAGTTGAAAGACTCAGTTGACAATTGAATTAAAAAGTGTATGGGGCGCATAATAAATTTTGCAGACAGTAAAATTTGACAGTGATTTGACATTTGCTAACAGTAATCCGAAGTTTTGAAAGCAAAAGGGAGAAAACTCAGTATGTAAAAAAAATAAACATAATTTGCTTTAATTTTTTATATTTTAGTTAAGTGTTATGTTTGTTAACACAATATAGTTATTTTAAGCTGTTTTTAAGTTTGCTTAGTTCACATAAAACACTTACCACATTGTAAAAGGGGACTAAGCAAAACAGAATAGTAAAATGTTGCTAATACATTTCAATAAAAATGAAAAGTTGCATAATACGTACAATTATATTGCAAGTGTATGGACTAAATTAAATATATAATTTGATAGTTGCCACGGCAATAATTGCCGAATTTATTGCCCGTGGGATCTAGGTGTTAAAAAATCACCAGCTACGAATTTCTTATAATAAGTTGGCATCACTGCTTTACCAGTTGAAGTTCAACCAACTGTCAAACGTAGTGACGTGGCCAAGCCAGACTAAAATTGAAAAATCTTTATTTTTTTCTAATTGGATAGGGGATTTAATTTTTTTGGGTTGTGAAAAACCAAATACCGATAAATTAAAGATTTTGCGGCGGTCCTTAATACTTTCCGCTAAAGATGACGACCTATGAGGAGTTTATACAACAAAATGAAGATCGAGATGGTGTAAGATTGACGTGGAATGTTTGGCCATCTAGTCGCATTGATGCCAGTCGTTTGGTTGTACCTTTGGCCTGTTTGTATCAACCACTTAAAGAACGGCCTGACTTGCCACCTATTCAGTATGAGCCAGTTTTGTGTACCCGAGGCAATTGTCGTGCCATTTTGAATCCTTTGTGTCAAGTGGACTATAGAGCTAAATTGTGGGTTTGCAATTTCTGTTTCCAAAGAAATCCGGTAAGTTTTTTTTTAGTTTTGAGTATTTTTTAACTAATTCAATGATGCATTTTAGTTTCCTCCCCAATATGCTGCCATTTCGGAGCAACATCAACCAGCCGAATTAATTCCTGGCTTTAGTACCATTGAATATACCATAACGCGTGCTCCCTGCATGCCTCCTGTTTTTATTTTCCTTGTTGATACATGCATGGACGAAGAAGAATTGGATGCTCTTAAAGATTCTTTGCAAATGTCCTTGAGTTTATTGCCACCAAACGCATTGGTGGGTCTTATTACTTTTGGTAAAATGATTCAAGTCCATGAATTGGGTGCTGAAGGTTGTTCTAAGAGTTACGTGTTTCGTGGCACTAAAGATTTAACAGCCAAACAGGTTCAAGAAATGTTAGGTATTGGTCGTTCAGCGGGTGGTCCCCAGGGTGGTCCAGCTGGACCTGGTGGCCAATCAATTCCCGGCCAACAGCAACGCATGCCTGGAGCACCAGGTCAACATCCAGCTGTACCACCGGCCAATCGTTTCTTGCAACCCATTTCCAAATGTGACATTGCTTTGGGAGACTTGTTGAGTGAGTTGCAACGTGATCCTTGGCCGGTGCCTCAGGGCAAACGTTATCTCCGTTCAACGGGTGCTGCCTTAGCCATTGCTGTGGGTTTGTTAGAATGTACTTATCCAAATACTGGAGCCCGAGTTATGGCTTTTGTGGGCGGACCTTGCTCTCAGGGCCCCGGCCAAGTGGTTGACGATGAACTTAAACATCCCATTCGTTCTCATCATGACATACAAAAGGACAATGTAAAATTTATGAAAAAGGCTATAAAACACTACGATACTTTGGCTCTGCGAGCAGCCACCAATGGTCACTGCATTGATATCTACTCTTGTGCTCTCGATCAGACTGGTCTAATGGAAATGAAACAGTGCTGCAATTCAACCGGTGGTCATATGGTAATGGGCGATTCTTTTAACTCGTCTCTATTTAAACAAACTTTCCAACGTGTATTTTCGCGTGATGCGCGTGGCGATTTGAAAATGGCCTTCAATGGCACTTTAGAGGTAAAATGTTCAAGAGAATTAAAAATATCTGGCGGTATTGGTTCATGTGTGTCGTTGAATGTGAAGAGCCCATCGGTGTCGGATGTTGAAATCGGCATGGGTCAAACTGTGCAATGGAAATTGTGCACTCTTAATCCCAGCTCAACAATGGCTTTCTTCTTTGAAGTTGTAAATCAACATGCTGCTCCTATACCCCAAGGTGGTCGTGGTTGTATACAATTTATAACACAATATCAACATCCAAGTGGTCAGAGGCGTATAAGAGTTACAACGTTGGCAAGAAAGTGAGTAAAAACATGTAAGAGCGCTATATTCGGCTTTGCCGAATCCATGGTTTGATAAGAAAAGAAAGTTATACAAAAACCGTTCTTTAGATATAAAAAAATATATATTGTGCAACGGCCACTTCTGCAATCCCGCCCGCATTTTGTCGGATGTTGTGTAACCTAACCTAAGATGTGTACTGAAAATCAAAATTTTTGTACAAAATTTTTCATAATAACAGAAATTTATAATCAGCCTTATTGCGGTTCTCGATCACGTATGCGACTAGATTGAAGAGCAAGTTGTGTGTTACTTTCATTACGCTGAATGTCTTTGTACGGGAGTTGGCACGCCCCCTTCTCTATTCCCGCCCATTTTTTTAAAGAGGGTGTATTTTTTCTCTTACCGGTCTTAAGATATGGCCCCTATTACGGTTTACAACTCAACTCAGTTGAGTTGTAATTTCTTAATTTTTGTATTGTGGTTTACAACTTTGCTATATTTCGGTGAACAAAAACATAATAAAAATTACAACTGTTCACAACCAGTTGAGTTGAGTTGTAAACCGTAATAGGGGCCATACATAAATCTATTTTGTACAACCCCAATCTTCTCAAATCCCGTCAACTTTGTCCGATGTTGTGTATTGATCGCCAAGATGCTTGTACCTAATTGGCAACTTTGGCTCATGCCGTTCTCCAGATATACATAAAACAAAACGTAAAAAACAACAACATGCAAGGGAGCAGGCTGAATTTGAATATCAACTATCCGGACTATATGTGATATATTAATATAACAGTCCCAATCATATATTGGGTCATCGAAATACCCATTTCGATGTACACAACGGACACGGACATCGTTAAATCAAATTCGTCACTCATAAGGACCCAGAATATATATGCTTTGTAGAGTCTTAGATCAATATTGTAAAAATTACCTTCGGTAAAGGGTACAAAAGAGTTAAAATTTAATATGGCAGTTTTTTTAAATTGAAACTTTTTATTCTATTTCTAACAGTTGGGCTGATGCTACTTCCAACATTCATCATATAAGTGCTGGTTTTGATCAAGAAGCAGCTGCTGTTATAATGGCTCGAATGGTGGTCTATCGTGCCGAAACTGATGAAGGACCAGATATATTAAGATGGGTAGACAGGCAACTTATTCGTTTGGTAAGATTGCTTTATATTAAATTTTAAACTATACACATAATTTGTTGATTATTTTAATTACAGTGCCAGAAATTCGGCGAATATGGCAAGGATGATCCCAACAGTTTTCGCTTGGCTCAGAATTTCTCACTCTTTCCACAATTTATGTATCACTTGCGTCGCTCACAATTCTTGCAGGTTTTTAATAATTCACCCGATGAGACCACATTCTATCGACACATGCTTATGCGTGAAGATTTAACGCAATCATTAATTATGATTCAGCCCATATTGTATTCATATTCATTTAATGGTCCACCTGAACCAGTTCTGTTAGATACATCGTCTATACAACCCGATCGCATCTTATTGATGGACACATTCTTCCAAATTCTTATTTATCATGGTGAAACAATCGCGCAATGGCGGGCCCTTAAATATCAGGATATGCCAGAATATGAGAATTTTAAACAATTGCTGCAGGCACCTGTAGATGATGCTCAAGAAATTTTGCAGACACGTTTCCCCATGCCCCGTTACATTGATACGGAACATGGTGGTTCACAGGCCCGTTTCTTATTGTCGAAAGTTAATCCATCTCAAACGCATAATAATATGTATGCTTATGGTCAGGTGAGTTTTCTAAGCACTATATTTTGCTTTTAATTTTAAATTTTTCAACAAATTTTTAATTTTTTAACATTTTCTGTTTGTTAAATAAATTGCATCTGTTTTGTTGTGTCCCTGTTTGTTTTATTTTCACAAAATTATCCTTGAACGAAATCTTATGTTTTTTTATAAAAAAAAAACAATCAAATGCAGCCACCAATTGGTTTAACTACGGTATTTATCTTTGAAATACTTTACAAAATATAAATGTTGGCTTTTTCTAATATTTTTTGAGTGGTGAAGGTTTACCTTACATATATAAATATTTGAAATGGTGGTGTTGGTTTCTTAATCCCTAATCCCTTTAAATATTTTTGACTCCCTGAATATTCAGTTTTATTTAATGCATATTAAATACTTGTTAATTTTATTTTCTTGTGATTTGGCATGGTTTTATCTATTTTTTTCTCTAATTTGTACGAATTATTTAGGATGGTGGTGCTCCTGTATTGACCGACGATGTTTCACTGCAACTTTTCATGGAGCACTTAAAGAAACTGGCTGTTTCGTCAACAACATGAATTTGTAGGAATAGAAGGTGGTATTGTCGTTTCGCATCTAGTGTAAGCATAACATTTAAAAAAACTTGGAAGATTTAAAAACGATGTTACCGCATTGCATTATTTAGTAGTTACATTTTAAAACTTTAGTTCTACTCTACTTATTACATTTTATTATTATCTATGCCTCACACTTGTTGTATGTTTGTATATGATTTATGTTCATCTTTTTTATAAGTTATTATATACCCTAGTAATTAAGGACGGAGTTTAACGAATTCATATTTGTATCGTTTTTAAAAACATTGCTAAAAGAACAATTATTCCGATATTAATAACTATTTAAAGAGAATTCATTAATAACAAAAGTTTTAATAATTTAGAAACAAGACTAAAATTAAATATTGAAAATTATAGCAAAAAATAAATAATTATACAGAGATCAAAAATTTTGTATTATTTTTCAAATTTAAAGTTTCTTAGGAGTTTTTAAAAAAGAAAAACGGATGCAGACAGACTTTTATTTATTTGCCACTTGCAGGGAATGTTCTCGTAGCTGTTTAATATTTTTTCAATTAAAATCAATTTTTGATTAAAAATAAAAAATATTCAGCCATGTTCATCTAGTAAAATTGATATCGATGAAAACTTGCAGTTCACTTTTTTTGAAAATTACCATACTTTTTCCTGATTTTAAGAGTGGTTGTGATCAAGATAAGCTGTACTCATAGTATGATCGTTTTCAAAGTTTGTTCGATTTTAATTTCACTCGAATTCGATTTTCAGGACATGATTGATAGTTAATTTTATTCAGACCATAAATAAAAAATTGATATTAGAAGAATCACAATAGTGCTACATTCGACTATGCCGAATCGTATAAACTCTTCACCAGGGTGCGATAAAAACAGAAAGTAATCTATGTATACATATATCTGTGGCAATAAGTAATAATGGCTTAAGTTGACATAAGTGCTTTTTCATTTTATTACATATTTTTATTCTCTTCTTCAAGATCTATCACCCAACTAAATTTCAATTATAACTTTAACTTACACAACAAAATACACAATTTATTTTAGACAAAATATCACAAAACACGAAATATCAACTTAAGATATTATTATTTATTGCCACAGATATAAACGTTTGTGCCTTGTATGTGCTCCTTAAACTCAAGAACAGATTGACACAACACATGGTCAATAAATTCGTGTACAGGGGTGTGCTGGAAGTCGTAAAAAACGTAAAACGCAAGAATTTGAAAGTTTTTCTTAATACACTTAATCTAATTTTTATTATATTTCTTTGAGTTCTAACCTCTGCACCACTGCGGTGCCTGCCAGCCAATAGTCAATCATCAATCTTTAACCATGGGTACTGGTGGTTCGAAATTTGCTGTTACTGTCATTCTGATGAAAGAATGTGGTGATTCTTGAAACATGTAAATTCAACCCAGGTTCGAACCCCAGCTCAGCCAAGAAAATTATCAATAAATTTTAATAAAATTCCCATCCCATCAACAATAAATTTCAAGTGTTTTTATCAATAATAAAAACTGGGAATTAAGCACGAATAACAAAATCTTTTGAAAATTTAAATTTTGTATTCCCAAAAATTGAAATTACTTTTTGATAAAATTCCAAGTTGTAAAATTCCTTCCTTCAGTAAAAATAATTTTGAAAAAAATTTGATGAACTCAAGCCTAACTAAAAATATCAAATTAAAATTAACAGTTCAACTAAATATCACAATTGTTCTTAAAATTCTTTTACTACGGAAATCTTATTAAAAATCGACTTTTAAAATTCTTGCGTTTTACGTTTTCGATTTCCAGCACACCTTTGGTAGTTGGAGCCAGGTTTCTCTTATGTTTAATCCCGATAGGTGGCTGTTGTCGTAATAATTAATTTATTTTTTTTAATTTATGGTACGATTTGGCTGAAATTCAAAAACTATATTTATTAAAAAAAATTGTTTCCTAAACAAATTTTAACCTGGTAGATATCACTGGGGTCAAGTTATTAACAAAATTTTCCAGTATTTAATTTTTTAGTTGAAAAATCCCGCGAAGCGCCGGGACTAAACAGTTATGTATGTAGTATAAATATATTTTACACACTATAAAGAATAAATAGCGGATAATACTGCTACTACAATTTTAACTTATAATAAAACCCGGTCCTCTGCGCTTTATTACTTTACTTTTCAATCCCGTTCTATTTTTTTAGAGAGGTTATGTATTGATAACCCGGTTATGTGCATAAAATATGCACAATTTGTCAAAAAGCGCGAGCTGCTTCTCCACTCAGAGCAGTTTTACGAGTGTGGCGTAAATTAATTGTAATGGATTTTTAATTCAAATGAATTGTGTCAAATTTCTTTTCCAATTCAAATAAATTTGTAGAAAGAATTGCAATTCGTTTCTAATTTAAATGAATTTGTAAAAGTGAATTGCAATACATTTCACAGATTCATTTGAATTAAATTGATTTTGAATTATTTCAGACGAATTAGAAAAAATAATTCGCCATTCATTTCCAACTCATTTAAGTTGAAATTTGAATTGATTTTGTATTGGAATAGAAATATCAGGTAGCGGCAGAATAGGAATTAAATTATTGGTTACAGGCGATCTTCGAGAAAATTGTTTTTCATATTTAAAAATGCTCTTGAAAGAATCAATAAATAAAATTCATTAAAACATGAATATATTTGAAGTTTATGAAAATTTTTCCATTATAAAATGTGGAAATTTGTTATCACATATAAAATTCGTTGTTGTTAAAGATATTTTAAAGATTTTGAAAAAATGGACTACTCCATGGACTGGTCCGATGTAATGCAAGTAGAGTATCCAATTATTTGACTTTTGCTTTTGTTCGAGTAAGGAATTAATCGGATTTTAACTTTAAAAATTGCTCGATTAATCGAGTAAGGTTTTCAAATTGTTCAAATAACTCGAATAACTCGAACAATTAAAATAAGTTTCCAAAAATTTAATCTACTGTAAAAAAACGACAATGTGTATTTGGTTTTATAATTTTTTATTTAAAAACAAAAAAAATACAACACAAAAGTAAAATTAAAAAAAAAAAATAAAATCACAATTCATTTGTACTACGTATACTGCGTTATTAAAATTATATTTCAAAATATGTTTAATAATAATGAAGATACATATTTCAGTCACATCTTTTAAAAAAGTCTTTTAAAAATAATACAGAATTCAGGTGTTTGCTCTTTAAACGGTTTTTTTGTTTTGTTTTAATAAAACTTGACGTTGAAAACACCCTTTCACTTAAAGTCGATGTTGGTGATAACGACAAAATTGCATTAAAAAGATTGTCAAGTTTTTCTGATCTTTTCTTTGTTTTGTCTAAATACATGAAATCATCTATTATACTTATACTTTTTGTGTTTGATTGTTTAAAATTTGCAATTCTTTGTATTGTTTTGTTAAGCTCACCTAGAAGATTGTTTTCGTTTGGATCCAGATCTTCTTCTAAAAAATCATCGTCTGATACATTTTGGTCGGGTTCAGTATTAAACAATCGATTGTATAATTTGATTGCAAACTCTTTTGTTTCGGTTTTTGAGCTGTATTTTAAAAAGTTATCGCTATTGGGAAACCTTGCGGAATTAAGGTAGAGTGTAAGTGTGTTAAGAACTTTAATTCGTCTTTCGTTTATTCTTTCTTTAAGACAAGCAAGTAAATCTTTTGAAAAAGAATTGTTTGTCTTCTCTAAATTGTTGATTAAAAACTTAATTATTCCATCCAACTCAATAAGTGTTGCGGAATCTTTACTGAGCTCCTTGATGGCAACATCCAGCGGTTGTAAAGTATTACTAATTGCAGAGAGTATAAGTATTTCCCTGTCTGTGAAAACAGGTAACCCATAATCTGCCAATGTATGGTTTACACATTTATAAATGCGAAGAAACTTTTGAACCATATTGGCTAAGGACGACCAACGATGTTTAACGTCATGAATAAGTCGAATTTCTTTTTTTTCTTGAATAATTACATAGGTTTGTAAATTTTTTTGCTTTTCGGTAGACTTGTTGAAAAATTTGCAACACTTACGCACGCGAGTAACAACACTCTGTATTTCAGATTTAAGACCAAATCCCTCATCTATGTCAATTTCGTTTTCTTTTTCAGTTATTTCAATATTTTCATTTTCGTCATCACTTTCATCACAACTTTCCTCTTCATTCACTTCTGGACTTCTAATAACTTTTTTTGAATAAAATGTATCAACGACTGACAAATGAATAGCATGGTTCAAACATAATTGCGACTCAGCTAGTATATCGTTTCCATATTTTTTCATTGCAGCGGCGCCATCATGCGTAGATCCAACTATATGTTTGTTAAAATTGATGCCAAATTCTTCAAGTTTTTTGTTTATTGTAGAATAAATATTTGCAGAGGTTCCCCTTTTTTTCATTTCTTCAAGTCCTAAATTGAACAGCTTAAAATTCTTTTTTTTAGAATCATAGCATCTTAATGTTACGTTTACATATTTTATGTACGAAATGTCCGACCACTCGTCTACTACAATGGAAAATCGTACATCATTGCTCAACATATCGTTTATTTCGTTAACAAGTTCTTCTTTTTTCTTAGTATAAAAACTATCAATAAATTTCCAAATGGTGCTTTCGCTCTGTGGCATTAAAAGGCCTTTTAACTTCAAAAATGATATTATCACTTTAGATTTGTTTAACGAATGCACCGACATACCGTCTTCAGCCACACACCTACAAATAATTTCTTCAAGGGACGACTGTGCATCATTTTTAAAATATTTTGTCAGCGGACCGTTAGTGGCTTTTGCAGAAATTGTTGGTTCTTCATCCAATTTAGTGTTGTGTGCTTGACGCAGATGATAAATAAGGGAAGATGTGGCGGAACTTGAGCATTTATACATTTTTGGACAATTGTTGCACTTAGCATTGTTTCCATCTTTAGTAAAATATTTCCAAACGAAGCTCATTCTAAAACAAAAAATTTAAAAAGTGTACAAATATGTTTGTCAGTATACTCATTTTTATTCACTTGTCTATTTTTTGCAACATTAAACTTACATGATGTTAATTTTAGTTACTTCTTTGACAATACTTTACTTTCTTTAAAAATTATTTTCGCTTAATAAGTTTATTAAGACATTTGCTTTCTTTTTTAAGCATCAATAAAAATCTCGTTGATTTTAAAAACTTTAACTAAAATGTCAAACAAACCATTAACAGCTGATCTCAGAGCAAGCAAAAATGAAGTGATAACTAAACATGTCTCATTTTTAAACATAATTTTAACGGATAAATAAGCGTAAACTAAATAAACATGAACATTGCTATTTTACGGCCTAAATTTTGCACATAAAATTTGCTCGATTAATTGAACCACATTGTTCGAGTTATTTGTTAATCGAAATTGGCTATTTTCATTATTCGATCAAATAATGGCAAAAAAATTCTTCGATTAATCGAACAACGATTAATCGAGTGGATACTCTAAATGCAAGTATGGACCATGTCATTGTTAAAAAGTGTTTGTAGTGAGACGACATGTCTTCGTTTTTTAACGACATGTTTTCGTTTTTAAACGAAGTTGCTAAAAATGTAGTAGTTTTAAAACTACTCCGTTGTGGTCCAAAGATGGGTTATATGGTCCTGCCCTAGGACATCGTAATGTTAAATAGACCATGTTTTTTCCATACGTTTGGGTTACTTTTGGACTACTCCTTACACGCGTGTTTGGACTGGTCCTATAATTTGCAGGGTACTTTCAATAAAAAATTCACACATGCACAAATCAAATTTGTAGAAAACGATGGCAAAATTACCAACGTTAAACTTTGTTTTGCAGGCATAGAGTGAATGTAAATTTAAGCGAATGAGTAAATCAAGAAAAATAGTGGTTTTTGCAGTTCTCTGATACATATATAAAATTGTAACGTTACTGACTGATTCATCATGGCACAGCCTATACGCCTGAAGCTAAAAACTTGAAATTTGGACCAGAGATTGATTACTCCCCAAATCGATCCACTAAGACGGGATTTTTGGAAATTCGAATGTTTAGGGGGTAAAAAATAGTAAAAATGGGAAAATTCTTATATCTCCAAAACTAAAAGAGATACAAAAAAAATGTAATACTTATCGTTGTTCTTTAGAAAGATAAGCGGGCAGGTGTCTGGTTCTTTTTTGAAATTCAACCCTATTAGGGAGCAAACGGGTAAAACCTGAATTTTGGTACTTTTTTGACACCTCATCTATCTTTTGAACCAATAAACATAGAAACAAAGTTAATACCACATGTGAAACTTACCAAAAAAATACGAATACGAATTTGGTACTTTTTCGAAATTCGGACATTTATGGGGTGAAAATCGTAACTATTTTTGATACTTTTTTTACGAAACATTTTACTCCATTAATTGACATATTCGTACTAAATTATAAGCTGCCACTACAATACTGAACATACGGTAAATTATAAGATAACAAAAAAGTTTTTAAAAAAACTTTGTAAAAAATAATTTTTATCAAATAATAAAATAAACCAAAATTAAAGAAAAATTTCGTTTATAACATGGTGGAAATATGCAGGCGGCATCGTTACGGCAACAAATACAACATTACAACAAAAATGGAAATTATATCCCAGCTTACGTCAAAAATTACTTTAAACAACTGAACGTGATGAAATAAATAAATTTTTGGCCAATTTTTATTTAATTATGGTCAATATTTTATTTACTTTAATTTAAAATTATCAAAATCTTTAATAATATACAATAATCACAGTACAAAACGTGGATTTTTTGTAAACATAAACAAAACTTTGACATTAGATTAGACAAACAATGCAAGAGCAAAAAATCGTCATCTGATTTATAACAAAATTTTAAAAATGTTTTTTGAATGAAAATTCGTAGGTATGATCAAGGTATATTTACACAAGGTAGACTCATTTGGGAGTGTAGACATGCTGCTCTATAAAAATAACCGTGTGGAACGGAATTGTCAAAATTGTCTTCATATAAATTTAACGCACACATGTACAAATTTTGGCTCATGTACACGGAATTTGACATTGGTGTTCCAACTTAGGTAAACAGCTGACAAACATATGGGCCAACGAGTTTACCTTGTGTAAATATACCTTGGGTATGATTAACACAATTTTTTTCAACCTTTTAAATTTGACTTAAGATGTATTGTCAAAATGCAACAAATATTTACATCAGTGTTCGGTTAGGTTAGGTTAAGAAAGGTTATGTGCCCAAGGGCACACTTCCACTTGGAGACCAATGCGGTTCATTGTAAATCCCTTTAATGAAAAAGGTAGAGAAAGAGAAAAGTAAAGAATAGAAATAAGAGGTGGATAGAATTAAGAGGTTATATATATTAGAATTGCCATGGGAAGAATCACCAAAGTTACGCTGCTCTTACGTTTTGCGTCAAAAGTTACATTTTCAGATATTCCTTGAATAAATTTTTGTGATTTAGACAAAATTAAGGCCCATTGAAAAGGTCTGCGCAAGAAGCCTGATGATCATTGTTTATGTTCTTTTTAGTTGTCAAAAGTTGTTTACATTTTGCTTACATGTGCATGTATAAGTTTATGGTATGCCACACATACACGTTTTTTCCTTTTGCTTTGTAGGATATGCGGTAGTAAATTTTTGACAACTAAAAAGAATCGTTTTTTGTTTTTGTACAAGTAAGCAGACCTGATAGATGGGCCTTGGACAAAATAAATATTTTTATTTCTTATTTCAGTGATAACAAAAAACAATAAATTCATTAATTTAACAAAAACATATCTCAGAATAAAAATAGATAAACGTTTGAAAACGTAAATTTAAAAATACGAGATATACAGGTTAATCTGTGTAAGTTTCAAGCCCATGCTTATTGTATGATAATTAACATATTATTTAAGTTCTCATATAATAATTGTTACTTAAGTACAATTTAAAATTGCTGGAAATTATGGATTTAGAAGGCTAATATTTTGAAATTTTCTTTAGTCATCATTAATGCAGCTATTGTATCAGTATTAAATCGATTACGGCAGTCAGTCTTAATAAGTTTCAGTTGGCTAAATATTCTCTCCACACACGCATTGAAAAATGGAAGTATCAAAATTAAACATATTTCTTTTTTTAAGTTTTTGGACAACGGCTTATTCGCAGCGTTTCTTATATTGAATACTTTTTTCCCAATACTCATGAGCATTAAAATCGGGACTCAGCCCCAATGTTTTGTGGTTGAGAAGTGCGTGCTCACGCCAGTCTTTGGTTAAAGCGCACTTCTCGTCAGCAAAATTAGTTAAAATAAAAAATCTTTTCAATAAATCAGTTAAGTCTTTGTGATTGACAGATTGTGCTTCTATAGGATTAACTTTTTTGAAAATCTAAAAGCGATGTTTGAGTTAAGATTCCTAAAAACATTTTTTTATAGGTAGAATGTATTTGAGTTTGAAAATTCTATTTTGGAATCATCAGTTATTTTTGTGAAAGTGAAATCCATATAATTAATGACAATGGTTCAAGTTGATTTTTTAACCTCGTACTGTAACATACATACATATGGGGATTTCATGTCAAGTGACCCAATTTTGAAATCGATGTCTTCCGATTTGGATGATTAAAAACAAATTTAAAAAAAACAAAAATTTTTTTTTCAAAATATTGATCAAATATCTATCGAAGCTACTTGGGACAAATTTTGCAAACACCAATAGGTAATAAGTTATATGGATGAGAAAGAACACCTGTGTGGCCAAAATGTCAAATTTTGACCCCCTTTAACTCAGAAACTTGTTGACCGATCTTATTGAAAATTTGTGTCTTACTACTATCCAATAGGACTAAACTTGTCATAAGAATAGGAAAACATCGATTTCAAATTTGGGTCATGACATGAAATCCCCCATATTAATGTGGATGCAGTTCTATTATATATCTAAAACGCTATACACTTCATCGTCAAGACCCCATCTCCATTACGAATCTCTTCAGACCCTCAAGTCCACAACCCGAGACATTCCCTAATTCGCCCATGAATCTACTGCCCAGCCACCTCAGCCTGCTGCCCTGTGGCCTGGGACAGTGGTGCAGAATGTGCTCAACTATCTCCAACTCCTCCGGGTGCTCACACAATCCGCACACA
Source organism: Pollenia labialis (assembly GCA_949318255.1). Taxonomy (NCBI): domain Eukaryota; kingdom Metazoa; phylum Arthropoda; class Insecta; order Diptera; family Polleniidae; genus Pollenia; species Pollenia labialis. Next base: position 159,210,975 of record OX439139.1, on the reverse strand, counting down.
TTCGACAAGGCGGATAACATCCTAACTGCGATCCTGCCTATCAAACAGTGGCCCGTGATTATTCCTAACATGGTCCTCACGCAGACCCTACTCCTGCCCAGAAGCGACTCCGAATCGCAATTCCTAAGTACCAGCCACAGCTTCCGTGAAACCCGGCAGGCCGCTCGGTTCCGCAAGGCTCGATTAGTCGCGCCTGGAATCCATTCTCTGATCCTTCCAAAATAGAAGCCTACTGGAGGCTTAACCGCCTTCATACAGGAAGGATCCTCCATCTCTGAGCCCTGTCTCGCCAACGTATCAGCAACCTCATTGCCGCCTTTGTCGCAGTGACCCGGCACCCAGCACGACCTCAGCAAATACTCCCCTAAGACTTCCTCCAGAGCCCTCCTACAATCATCAACTAGCCTGGAGTTCACATAACAGCCCCTTACGGCCATAAGAGCCACCTAGCTGTCCACATATATAGTGATCTCCGAGCCCGTATAAATGTTGTCCCTCATCAGTTCCACGGCCCTCAAGGTCCCCAGAGCCTCCGCCTGAAAAACACTGCAGTCGTCAGGAAGCCTATATGACCTTCTAATGGTCAGATCCTCAATGTAGACCCCCGCACCCGTGCCCCTCATCTTCGAGCCATCAGTGAAAATAGCAAATCCACCAAATAATCTGCTCCTACCTGACCAGCTCTCCCTGGTGGTCCCAGGTAATAGCCACCAGCCTCAATCTCACTCAGGATCCGCGAGTGACCCTGCGTGACATTCCCCAACAATCCTAACTCCCTCAGTCTAAGAATGCTCCTGGCCGCCATTCCCATCACATACTGCTCAGTATTCAGAAGATGTAGAATGACATACAGGGCAGCCTGCGGAGTACTTCTCATTGCATCTGTCATGCCAATTGAAACACACGTCTGAGCCTTAGAAAGAAGGTTCCTACGACTAGCCAATCTCAATGACTCCCACCAAATACGGCATCCATACGTAAGAATGGGTCTTACCACCGAAGTGTACAGCCATCCCACCACTGACAGCCGGAGTGTCCAGCTCCTACCTACCGATGATCTGCAAGCATAGTAGGCATTGAGACCCCTCTTAAGTCTCTCCTGAGTATTCCTTCCCCATGACAGCTTTCTGTCCAGAAAAACCCCCAGATACTTAGCATTATCAGACAGTCTAAGCTCCACTCCTCCCAGTACCGGTGGCCTAAAATCCACCACCTTGTACCTCCTAGTGAAAAGAACCAACTCTGTCTTCTCCGGATTAACTCTCAGTCGCTTATCACTCGCCAATGCCGACAGTTCGCCCAGCGCCAATTGCATGATGTCGCTAATTGTCGGCAGAAACTTGCCCGACACCAATATAACTACATCATCCGCGTAGGCCACGACCTTCTGACCCATTCTGTCAAAACGTCTCAGAACGACATTGACGGCCAAGAGCCACAATAAGGGAGAGAGAACTCCCCCAAAGAGGAGATAAACTCACTGTCTATTGTTGGTGTTTTGTTTTAGCTTTATTATTGTTACAAGTAAGACGATGAGTGTTTATAATTCTTATTAGCTTTAATGTATTATTCGTAGAATATTTTTAGCTTTTCTAAAATCTTTGGAAAAGGTTTCCTAATGATCTGGCCTAAGCAACCAGTGAAATGCGCATAAAAGCTAGCTTTCCCTCATAGTTGGGGGTAGTGCACTAAATATTTTTTTTAGTCAGCAGTGCACTATCACTAAATAAAACTGCAAAGAAATTAGTTTGCACTCTTTTTTACCAGCTTTAGTGATGATTGCAATTTTTTAACTACCACGAAAATTTTTTTAGTGATATTGCAAATTTTTTCACTATCACTAAACGCAGATTGAATGAAAAAATCTGCACTCAATTCAAATAGTGCAAAATTTGGACTTGCAATCAAAAAAGCTGCATACAAATATTGTATCACTAAAATTAAAAAAATGTAACTTTGTATTTGTATGGTTTTTGATTTTTTTTTTGAGGATATGCATAAGCAAAGAACATTCAACAAAGTTAAAGTTTGTCAATAACGGTATAATGATTGGCTTTAATCAAGAAAAAACAAGTTTTTGATTTTAAATTTAGTGCAACAATTTTAGTTGCACTCAAATGAGTGAAGAAAAAAAAGTTGCAATAAACTGATGATTGCTTTTTTTAAATCAAACAATTTTTTTTTGAGTGCAAAATTTTTTAACATCACTATCACTCATGTTTAGTGAGGCTTCAAATTTTCAATTCATCACTCAACATCAAGAAAATGATTGCAATATTTTTGCACTATCACTAAGTGTGAGTTGAAACTGCAAAATGAGTGCACTACCCCCATCTATGCTTTCCCTAAACAACAAATTTCAGTGTATTTATCAAAATTGAAAAATTGGGAATTTACCACGTCACACAGAAATTTAACACGCTTCTTCGTTAGCGTCTCCTTTACCTTCGTGGACATATTTTTATGCCAAAGTTTATTAAAAAAATACCAGTTGTAGGATCAAAAACCTAAAGAAAAATATCAAATTTCCTGTATTTCCTTTTTTGGGTACTATTTTTTCCCCCATCAAAATATCAAAAATTTCAGTATTGTAGTGGCCCATAATTTAGTACGAATATGTCAATAAATGGAGAAAAATGTTTTGTAAAACAAAGTTCCATAAATAGTTACGATTTTCACCCCTTAAATGTTCGAATTTCGAAAAAGTACCAAATTCATATTCGTTTTTTTTTTATAAATTTCGAATGTGGAATTGACTTTGTTTCTTTTTTTATTGGTTCAAAAGATAGATGGGGTGTCAAAAAAGTACCAAAATTCTGGTTTTACTCGTTTACTCCCTAATAGGACCAAATTTCAAAAAAGTACCAGACACCTGTCCGGTTATTTTTCTAAAGACCAACGATAAGTATTACATTTTTTTTGTATCTCTTTTAGTTTTGGAAATATAAGGTTACCGAATTTTCCCGTTTTTACTCTTTTTACCCCCTAAACATTCGAATTTCCAAAAATCCCGTTTTAGTGGATCGATTTGGGTAACAAATACAGTCAATTTTATTAATTTTAAAGCTTATTTTAAATTTTTAAGCATGTTTTATGCCCATATTTTCCAATAATAATTGCATGAAATTTCACATATTTTGAAAAGAAGTTGTAGCCATTTTGTTCATTGGAATGCAACACGGAGTTAAAGGAGAGTGAAATTTTTTAAAGATAAAAATACATTTTTGAGAGTTAATTTTTTAATGGAAAGTTTTCAAACTAAATACATAGAATACAATTTATACTTATGAATCTAATTGTTATGAATTTATTGTTATTTTTAAAGGGTCCCTAAGTTTATTATGAAAAATCATAGACCGTCTGACTACAGTATTGATATAATCATAAAAATCGTCATAAAATAATTCGTATGTTCGAAATTGGGCAGGAAATGATACACATGCGTTAAGCTTATCGCACAAACACAAACATAAGTATATTGTGTCTATTGAATAAAATAAAATTAAATGTATCCTACAAATTAAAGCCTAAAAAACGACTAATAAATACAAACACGTAGACAATAACACAGGCATTGTCATACACAGCGGGAAAAAGAAGGTGTACGGGTGCCTTCTAGAAGGCCTCTGTACTCCTTCTTTTGGATGTGCAAGTCCTTCTTGTTCTATTCCATACTCATATCTTTTTTACACAAGTTGTTATTGCGGGGTAGGCCTTTCGCTCTCGATTTTTACGCAGTTACATAAGAATGGTAACGTAACAAAAAAATAATAGTTCTTTTGCTTGTGCAAAAAAAAAACAAAACAAAAAATGTTACTCATTCTCAATGAGGCATTCTTTAACAGTAAGGCCTTTAAAATGTACAGAGTATAGAGGCCTTCTAGAAGGCCTTCGTACTCCATTTTTTTCCCGTTGGGTACGCACATACATGTATGTATGTTTGTATTTAAACAATTTAATTATAGAAGTCCAACAAGTGTTCAATAATTAAAATAAAAAAATGGTAGTTTAATAGAGTATAATAGAAATTACAAAAATTGCTTTAACTACGCTAAAAATCCGCAATACTTTTCTTAAAAGGAAAATTTTAAGTTCTTAATACTGTGTTTTTAAAATGTATCTTTTTCTATTTGCTACCCTTTCAATATGTTGCCATACAAATGTATTTACACCATAAAAATAGGGTGGTTGCTTTTTTGGATTGTTATACATACCCACTTCCAAAAAGGAATGCTTTTGTTTGTAATTCATAGTATTAATCTTATTTTAATATGCCTAAATGAACCCGATTTAAAGAAGGTTAGATGTGATTTAGTATACTTTTTTTTTTTGTTTTATTAAAAAAAAGTAATGCAAAGCCTTCAAGACCCAAGCTTACATGTACAATTGTGTGAGGGAAAACGATTTTGAAAACAAAACGATTTGAAATCGATAATGTCGTTTTCAGTTGCTTTAAAAATTGATTTGTAAAACATTTACGTATTTGTTCCTGTCTATATTCTTTTTAATTTTATATAAAAAATTTTAATTGAACTGTTTTTTGAACAACAAATTATAGAATTCAGAAAAAGAGTTTAAAATCGCTGGAAATTCATCACACCTTCTATGCTTTGTATAAATACATTTCAAAAACTCAAGTTATAGTAAAAGTGTTTTGGGACACAAAACTAGTGTGCAACAAAACAAGTGTTTTGCTACTTGTTTTCCCATACATTTTTCATGTTCGAAAAACTCAAACAAAAACTAGTTTTGCCCAAAACATGTCGAAAATTATGAATACGACTCTGGGTAATCAATTATTGGTGATTGACAATTTCAAAAAAAGTGACATATTTACCAAAATATCAAGACTTATTAAATAGGTTTATGCAACTCTGCAGCTGATTTATATGTGTACAGCGTATATATAACTGTGTATTAAAAAACAAACAAGAAAACTTCATGTAACCCGGCGTTTCCACATGCAAGTAGTTACTTGCAAGTGGTGTATACGTATTATCAACGAAAAATCGAGGAAACAGCCGATTGGCTGCAAATACAAAAATTGTGTGAATGTTAGTGAAAAAGTGTGAGTGTATTGAGTTTTTCGAACTCGTACTTGCATGTGGAAACGGGGAGTAAAAGAAAAATATTTTTTTTGGCTTTCATGTTTGTTTGCAACATATTAATTTCGAAAATTCGAAAACCAAAACCAGTTTTAGATAATGGAAACACTTTGACACGTTTTGCTCAAAACAAGTTGTTTTGCTCATAGTGGAAACATAGTATAATATGTAATAAGTAGTGTTAATGCAATGTGTTATGAAAATGACAAGTATTACGAAAAACAATTTGATATCCCATACGACTTCATCGTTTTTTGAAAATTTTCAAAGCAATCACCCCTATCGTGAATAATTTTTCCCTCGTAATTATTCCCCTTTTCACATATCTGAGATCATAAAAAACTCCCATGAAAAAATGCAATTCAAATGAGAATAATAACGTGAAAAAATGTTCACGGGAAAAATTCTCCTTATCAAGAAAAGTTTTTTCCCTCGTAATTTGTTCACATTCCCCTTAGATTTTTTCACTTTACTTTTGCTAGGGAAAAGAACATGTATGTAATTAGTTCCTCCTATAAATCGAATATTAAGGGCTACATCCGTTAATAAGGCACAAATCGATATATTGGTCAACAAAATGCATTTTGTGAAGCTTACGAAAGACGTGGTGGCAGAATTTTGAAAAATATTTTACTACATAAAATTTATAAAGTGCAAAAAACTAACGTTGTAATCAAACTATCCCTCCAATAATTAATATTTTGCTTTATTATTTTAACTTTTCTTTAAAATATATATGTACATACCCACGTGTATATTTTTTTAACAAAAATTTCATTTATTTTTAATTTTTTTTTTAATCTTTCTTCTTTTTTACATTCACTGGAACTGATAGCGTGAAAAGTTTTTCACATGATATTCACGATTGCTGTTTTCCCTTCGAGGGAAATAAAATTTTAATGGGAACAAAAATTCACTTGTTATTCACGATAGGGTGAATAATACTATTTATTTGATCCGGGTTGCATTTTAACAAAAGCATGTTCATGTGTGATAGTGTGAACACAAACTGTAATGTTAAATTAGATTATTTGACAGTCGCAACAAAACTCATTGGATTTCCATCTCACAAAGTATTATGAAATATGTTATACTTGTTTGATAGTGTAAACTGGCCTTTAGTAATAAAAAGTTGCCAGAATTTATTCAATTTTAATGGTTCCCAACCATAATGCTAGAAAGAATGACTTTGAATTTTTAAAAATAAAAGGCTCTAAAAGACATGAGGGGTAGAATAAGCCCTCGCCTACAAAAATCAAAGTCATAATAGTTTTTGTAGGCAAAAGGCATATTAAAGTATTGCATTTAAAAGAGTAGATATGGAAACTGTTAAATAAGGAAAATTATATTATCTTCTTTTAAATATTTAATTAATTTCTTAATGAGTTAAAATCGTTTTTTCAAAAATTTGGTTGAACCCTTTTGTACAAAAGTCCGATACGTATATAAAATCACTTAATACTGTTTAAATTGTTAACACATCATGCATAAACTTTTATACATTCTTATTGAAAAGTGCGCTGAAAGAAATGCCTTATCAATATTCTTCCAAATATAGAGAATATTTGTTTACATGAATATATTATACGGTTTAGTGCAGAATTTTGACCACACTACAATACTTTTCGCTTAGTCACATCATTTAGTTGCAGACAATTCGAGGACTAAATCGCTAATGACCATAAGCCAAATTCTCATATATGCCACTTTGAGGCATTTAACCGAATTCGAATATCAAGTTATGTGTGTATAGAAAAAAAAAATCATAAAAACTAGCAGTCTTGAGGTTTAGCAACAGAGTTGCATACTATATAAAAATAGTTATCATAATAATTCGTATTGTGGTTATTTTGTTGGAAATGTTTATGGTTTTTAATCCAAATTTTGATATTTTAATTAGGCTAAAGTTCATTAAATTTAATTTTCATTGAATTATTTATAAAATAATTTAAAAGCACGAAAAACAGAAGTAAGGAAGAACATGTAAATCAATTAAAATAGATAATCATTCAGTGGAAATTTCGATCTACCAAAGTTTAAATACAATTTGGTTTAAAAATTGATTGACTATTGACTGCCAGCAGTCGTCAATGGCTGCGAGTATTAAGCTGCAAGACCCTCTGAAGAGATTGAGTGGTTGCACTTAAAACATGTAAGGGTATACTGTCCGTGAAAGCCTGGGTTCGATTCCCGCGGCATTCAAGAATGAAAAATTACCAATAAATTTTAATTAATTTCATGTTGTAAAATTCCTTTCTTCGTAAAAATAATTTAATGAAAATTAATGAAAATTAATTAAAATATTAAAATTTGGATTAAAAAATAATAATCTTTCATAACTGAAACCAACGGCAGAAACAAATTTTTTTTCGAGCAGCAAAAAATAACAAAAATTAAACGATTTAATTATTAGTTCTTTAGAAAACTAAAAAGAACTTAGCACATTTTGCTCTACGTTTGCCTTTGCTCGTCGGTGATAGATGGTATGTATATATGGCAAATGTGCTTATATCGCGGAATGGACAATAACGTAAATACTTTTTATTAAATTCACTTATAGCGAGAGAATAACCACATATAATGGACTACATCGCTAATGTGAAAAACGGGAGTGCTTTTAAACGAAAAGTGCTGTAATTTATTAACCCACCGATCGATCCATGTTAAAGAATAATATAAAAACAAAATTTTCAAGGATTTTACGAGATTTGTTTTTGAGAAGGGAACTGGAATTAAAAAAGTTTCTTTGATATTTATTAGGTGCATTTAAAGATAAAATCGTTCGATATTTAATGTTAATTACCCTTAAATCGATACTCTCACCCTTATGAAGGCCAATTTCTTAAAATTTCGATCTCGGAGAGTCAAATTAAAATGAGCCATGCATTCTCAGCTTTTGCGTATTTGTTAATAAAGTTTAATCATCGCTACACCAAAAGTCGGTCCCTTAGAAATAAACCTCTCTGGGTTAGAGTATTTTTTTCATTTGTATCTGAAACTAAGAAAAAAACTCAACCCGTTTGTTCCAAAAATAAATTACATAACACAATTAAATCCAATTAAAAATGTTTTTAAGGACCTTCTTACCGAGATGATGTGAATCAGACCTCACAAAGTAACGTTATCGTTAAGTTAAAGAAGACCTAAAGAAGATAAAACAACGTATTAGACAAAAACGGAAACTACTCAAAGCTGATTGACCCATTTTTTACGAATAAAGATTTCACCAAAAAAAAATTTTCTTACAATAAATTTCAATCAAGTTCTTAATAAAATCCGCTTATGCTTTTATCATATAAAATGTTCAGTGTACCAATCCATTTATATTTTGTTTAATCTTGTATATACCATTAATGTCAGCTTGTTACCCATTTGGCACATTAAGTTCTTCCTTCTCTGCTTATACCAAAATAAACAATACTTAGATACATGTCAGTTCTATGTATGTATATTACTTTCTATGTACATATATTACTTCCTATACTACAATATAAAATCAGGCATCGACGTTCTGCTACTCTTCAATACAGCTTCGGGCATTGTGGCGCTAACACCTGTTGAATTCGGTTCGCTATTCTTGAAATACAATATAAACAAAAATTATCACAACTACCAATACAATAAAAATTGACACAACTACATAAACACACATAAGGAATAGTGTTTTGTAGTTGTACGTAAAAACTAAAGCATACTTTTAGGAAAGAAGTGTTACTTTTTATTAAAGTGTTTGTGCAAAAAGTGTTCTATTTAAACATATGTCAACATTAATTAGAGGAATTTTTTTTAGAAATACTTATGCAGTTTTAGCTGTTAACATTAAGTTAAAATAAAACAGAACTCAAACATGTCGCAAAAACAACAACGTTTGGAAACTAATAAGAATTTAAATGAATCGCAACCAAACCGCGCTTCTGTTTTAAATGAAACTTTTAATGAAGGAGGAACTTCTAGCCCTTATTACAGCTCACCCAATCGCAATATGATTGCTGTAATTGTATATTTGGCCTTACTGTTAGATAATGTTCTGTTAACCGTTATTGGTAAAGTATTTTTTAATTTAATTAATTAAGTTAGAACGAATTTTTGCAAAAATTGAGATTGTAGCGTATACTTCTGTCATGAAATGTATAGATATGCCAGTTCACAAACTATGCCAATGTTTTATAGAAAAGAAAAATATTAAATTTTTACTCTCGGAATGGAATAAATTCTTAATAAGTTCCTGTTACTTAAAGCTTACATGGAACAAGTTATCAGAACATGTACATATTATGTTTGGTCCGTTTTTGATTAAGCTTATACAGTGTGTACATATACATATATAATCAAAGTAGATGATGAAATGCATTCAGCCAGCTGTCGTTATAAAATTTGCAAAAAACACCTAAAAAATTCTTAAAAACTTTGTACAGACCGGTAAATGTAATTCTTTATCTCTAATTAGGCCTCATTTCTAAATTTATTTTATATTACGTATACGTCATCATACCGTCGCCTATAGCGGCAGTTTGCCAATCTAGCCGGACATTACTTTTTGTTTTAGCTTATATTGCCTTTTTAAAGTTATTGAGTGCTCCTAGATCAACTTCGAACTTGGCAGAAATATGTGTTATGGTCATAGGCTGGTAAACCCCAAAAAAAATAAAATCGGATTAAGGAGAAAAAAATTCCCCCTAGAAGAACTAATCCAGCCTCTGAAAAATGCAATTATTTAAAAGTTTTTCCATACTTTTGTTAAGCAAATGCAACTTTTAACGTCGGCGAAAGTTAAAAAAACCTAAAATCGGACCCAAGAGATCGTTTAATTTTCGCCCCTGCCCCCTTTTGTAGGCGTTTACATAAAATAATATTTAAAAAAAATGTAAATATTTAAAGAAATAGATGACTAAATCCTTAATGCTATAAGAATTACATTTTTGAGCACTTATGGGCAGGGGGAGGTATCCCTCCAAACCCACACCCCGGAACGACCCTGTCAAATTTTTTTTTATTTTTTGCTAATTTCCACAAAAATTATAACTTATTTATAATAGTACATACCAATAAAATTTATTAAAAATAATAACAACTAATTTATTTGAAACAACTTCTCTTTTGCACTAAGATGATTATGAGTAACATGGTCTGTTTCGTCTGTTTCTTCAAAGTCCTCGTCCAAATTTGAGTTTTCTTCAGAGGCAGAGACAGGTGGAAGCATAAAAAAAAATTGCGTCTTTCGTAAAGGGCAATGATTTTTTTTTGGAGTTGGTCTTATGCTAATAATCAGTGGGTTAGAACTGAGCCAAAGTCTATTTTTAAAACATTTACACTTTTTCCATTTTACTCTCGCAGCTTCAAAATGGTTCTGAGAACAATGTTATGCAATAACTCCAATATATACAGGGGTGTCATGGAAATCGAAAACGAAAAACGAAAGAATTTTAAGAGTCGTTTTTTAATAAGGTTTCTGTAATAACAAAAATTGTATGACAATTATTATACAAATAATGCTCTATTAAACAGAATTCTTTAACAAAAATTGTAAAAATTATATTAAAAGTTTAATAAACAGAACTGCCAAATTCGTTCGTTTTACGTTTTCGGTTTCCATGACACCCCTGATAGTAAAAAAAAACAGTACCATGAGCCCAGAGTTGATTTTTTAAATATTATTTTTGTTTTTAATAATTTTAAAAGTTTTGCAAAAAGGTTCATTTATTTTGAGATTTCAAATTTTATCGTGTGGTAGAGCAACACTTTCAAAAACCTTTTAATTTTTTTTTACAAAAAAGTAAACAAAAAATCGTTTTTTTTTTAATTTCGAACGAATTTGTTCATCATTCAAATTTAAAATGAAATTTTTCTATAAATTTTATAACCCAGCTAGCAAGGTATATTCACACAAGGTAAACTCGTTGGCCCATATGTTTGGCAGCTGTTTACCTAAGTTGGAACCCAAACGTCAAATAGCGTGTATATGTGCCAAAATTTGTACATGTGTGCGTTAAATTTATGTGAAGACAATTTTGACAGCTCGGTTCAACTCGGTTATTTTTATAGATTTGCGTGTCTACACTCCCAAGTGAGTCTAGCTTGTGTTAATCTCCCTTGCCAGCTAGCAAAGGCTGTTTGTTTGATGATTATGTTTAATATACAACCAGTGTTGCCAAAACTTGGAGACCAAAAATGTTTAATTTACGAGAAAAAATGGCTAAAAATGGGCTAAAAAATGGCTAAAAGTTTTTTTTAAATAAAAACACATTCAAATTCAATAACAAAACAGAAAAATTCATTCTTAAATAAGAATAAAAGTTATTTATTATTTTGAAAGATATTTAAAAAATTAAATCATCGATACATTTTATGTCGTTATTGTTCATCTCATAGGAATCACTTGTGCGTATTAGTTTTAAATAATTTGAAGATAAATCCCGACAACATTTACCCAACCTTTTAATTCCAGATCTACAATAAAAAACAAGTAAGAAGATATAGTCGGTTAACCCCGACTATATGATACCATACACCTCATTAATACCTGTGTACCAAATTTTATTAAAATATCTGCAAATTTGCGATCTGTACTTTACGCACAAGGTTAACATGGACAGCCAGCCAGCCGGACAAACATCGTTTATTCGACTTAGAAAGTGGGTCTGAGTCAATCGGTATACAAAAAGGTGTACCCTCTCCACTATTGTGGTGTTGGTAAAAATATTTCATTGATAAAATCGACTTAACGGTTGCTAAATGTAACCTATTTCTCAAATTACTTTTAACGATTTTTACTTGGCGAAATACCCTCTACTTCAGCATTAGACCATGGAAGAGAGAGCAACTTTATAGAAAATTCTGAAATTTCTAAAAAAAATTGTTGCCGCCTACATCTCTTTATTGAAATACTTGCAACCAGAAAGAAACACCGATGTTTGTGTTGATCCATTTTTTAAATTTAATATTGGACTACTGTTCCTTTATTTTGAAAGATGTTTCATCATCATCGTTTATAGCGATTTTCAACATTTGTAAAAGTTGTGATTTAAATTAAAGGCGTTTTAATTGTTAAAAATGTTTATTTTGGTTTTATAAATTTTAATAATAAAATAAAAATTATTTTTTTAAAAGCAAAACGCCAAGAAAATTTTTTTGGCTAAACAAGTTGAAAAATGGCTAATGGCTTAACGCATTTTTTAATGGCTTAAGAGGGTGAAAAATGGCTAAATCTAGCCACTAAATGGCTAAATTGGCAACACTGTATACAACTCCCAAAATAATCTTCTGATGTTTATCTGACGAGTAACAAAAACAAAAACATTTAATTTTTTTTTATTTATTACTTTTTTATTTATTTTTTGACACGCTCGTCTTTTAATTTTGGATTGAATCTTTTGTGACTCTCTGTAAGAGTCGTATAACAATTACTGAGCTACCTAAATAAGAGCGTTTTTGAAATATTTCTGGGAGTATAATCAAAAACTTACTTTTCTCTGCGTTCGCTTGCATATAAAAATGAAAATATACATTAAATTTTTGGAGCAACGAAGTGGAATTCGCCTACAATATTTTGTCAGGTGGCGTCTCTTTGAATGTAGAACAAGATTGCATCAAAAACTCAATTTCAAAAAATTGGCATATGGGCATTTCCATGAGAATGTCAACCACGACTCAAAAAATTAAAACGCTTGAAACTTTTTTTCAAATATGGTAAAAAGAAATAAAACACCCAAATTTTACTATGCAGACGTACTTATAGCTTATTACAATTTTTAAAAAGCAAAAAATAAAAGTTTAAACTTACTTTCTCTTTGATTAATTTTTAGTAACTGCAATTAACAATTTTCAAGTTTCTTCCGATTAAATACAGAAACTGGCAACCCTGGAATTATGCATTAAAATTAGTGTTACAACAACAATGAACAAGATGCATGAGGAAAGACCAGGTATATAGTTCGATTAGCGGTATATTTTTTGGTTTGTTTTGGATGCTATTCTAATGTCACGTACGTGGTGCAAAAACAACATTTGTCTTTATCATTTCTATTTGGCCCGTCTTAGGTGTTTCAAAATAAAAGTTCAAAGCAAGATATTTGCTGCAAAAAAATATTGATCGGAATTTTTTTTTAAATTGGTATAATCAAAATTTTATAAGCTTTTAAAGCTCGTCACGTACGATATTGTAAGTACTAAAATGCAACTAAATGCATCATCTTATTATGTTTGTATTAAGTTTAAATGTGGTCAAACCTTATTTTATTACAATCAAAATCGTCTTACAAAATTTTTTTGGAATCGGTCCATATTTGACCATAGCTCCCATACAAGTGCTACTCAAGGAAATAGCTTTTAATGTCATAACCTTCTTAGAAATGTTGGCATTTACATAAAAATTGGCGACAATAACTTTTGCGATAGGTACTATATCGTGATAAAATGTTGTGCGGGTAGGTCCAAAAATTAACCATAGGTCCCATAAAGCCCCCCTTTCTTAAATCGGCTAGGGACACACAAATCTCATATAGATGGAAATAACTAACTAAATAATATTCGGCACAAATTACTTTTATATAATTCTTAACCTCATAGCGATCTTGTTTTGCCATGGATGAAATTTATGTCGCTTACACTATTTTCGCGGTTAGGGCTCGATATATTTACAAAAAATATTTTTCATGCCTTGTAAATACTATAAAAGAAAAATCTGTCACGTACGGTAAGTCACGAACGATATAACAGTTTGTTCATTATTAAACCATCAAAAAAAAAATTCTAATTACGGATTATAAAGGTAAAATGTCTGGTTTAATGTTAAAAATTAAAAAAGAAGAAAAACCTCCCACAATTCGCAGATTTTCGTATTTTTTTACATTCACCCCAAAATCACTTCCGTTTTATGTCACGTAAGATATTCACTTACTTTGCTCGATATTTTGGACAACAAGGTTCCGAATTTAATAATTTTTTTTTCATATACATATAGTACCCTCTAAATGAAACTAAATGAGAAAAAAAAATATCCAGTTAATACTATTTTGGCAAATTTTCTTTCTCTCTGAAAGTGTACAAATGTCACGTACGATGACATGGAAATGCCCATATACGATAATTTCGCGCAAAGGGGTCGATATTAGCAATTTCCTTGTTAGATGAAACAGATGAGGTCAGAAGACTGAATAGGTTACACGTATTAGACCTCCAATATAGAAAATAAAAATTTTGTTTCATATCAAAAACTTATTACTTTTAAATAATAATAATTTAAATAGTTTATTAAGCTGATTGAAGTTTGAACATTACATGTGTTCCTTTAATTGATTAAATTTACTAAATATTGTAAAATAGAATGTAAATAAAAATCACTGACAAAAAAATATATACGGGTATTTTGCTCTTGAAGCTGATTTCTAAATGATGAGATTATGATACAAAATGCTAGCTGGGCAAGAGAGAGTCCTACATTTCTTATACTATTTCTAAAAATATACGTATGCTTTTGTATGTACATATGTATGTATTAAAATATAAAAAAAAACTGTAAAGTTTAAAATTGCTTTCCTAAAAAACTAAAAAAAAAATTGACTTAAGCACATTTTCCTTATTGCCACATATATAAATTTAGTTATGCTCATCTTTAAAGAAAAATTGATTCTTTAAAGTAATTTAAAATTTTTTTTCTTTTTCTGTGATTTTTTTCTTTATCAAAATAAATTTGGCTGCATGCAGTGCCCATTTTACCAGATTATCTTGCTACCATTAATAATAGAACAACCATAACACCAACATTACATTACGCTTCACTGAATGCAGCATCAGCAGCTACAGACGTTAAAAGTATAAACACCAGCGGTGGCCTTGGTACCCTCGGTGCTGCGGCGACGGCACAGCATTTAGCTTATCGTAATCTGGACGGTACAGCACAACATCATCAACAACAATACCAACATGCGGCTGCCATACAACAATATCAACAACAACCACATATTATGACAAAACATCCAATACCGGGTAAATCGATGGTTAATTTTTCATTGATTCACTTTTTAAGCGATGATAATAATAGTAATAATAATAAAGTGCTAATGGCGACGCCAATAGTTGAACAGAAACAGCAGCAAAGGGATTCGTTATCAACTGAACTTGCTGAGCAGGGACAGACGGATAGAAACTATTTAGGATACATCAATCAAAGCAACGTGACGGATAATAAGTTAACGGAAACAAAGTTAAGGGATCATAACGATGGCGATGTTAACCTAGCCAATGAAAATGGTTCGATTGGAATTTTGCTGGCCATGAAAGCTTTAGTGCAATTAATATTTAACCCCATTGTTGGTAACATGTCAACCAAATATGGATACCGTTTACCCATCGTTATGGGTACATTTTGTCTTCTTATATCATCGTTAGGTAAGATCTACATAATATCAAAATATGTACACCCAAAGAAAAAAACATATTATGTGTATTTTAATCATATTATTGTCACCGACAACCATATTTTGTTAAAATTTGCGCTCCATCAAGAAGCCTCAACCATATTTTGGTTGCCTCCGAACATATTACGGTTAATAATAACTAAAATATGTTTAACACTTATAATAGCATTGTCGCTTTTCAACCATAGCATTTTGCTCTTGGAAAAGAAGAAAATATTATTGTTAAATTAAAAACAAATTATTTTCATATTTAACCATAACATGTTTAGAGGCAACCATAATATGGTTGTGGCTTTTTGATGAAGGACTAATTTAACCATAGTATGATTGTCGGTGACAATAATATGGTTAAATTTAACATAATCCCCCGTATTTATAAATGATTATTAAATTTAACAATCGTTTATTAAGTCAACTTTTCATACAAAATTTGATTTGTAAACCTTTATTAAATTTTAAATATTTTTATGAATACAGGCAAATAAATATGTTTAAAATTTTTTTCAAAGATAGTTTTGTTGGAGTTGACCATTTTTAAACAGGTTTTTTTATCTGGGTGTATGTTAGTATGCAATAAGTTATGTTATACTTACATACAAATATTTCATATAATATTGAATTAGTTGTGTCCAATATTTACCACCTTTTCCAACTTACAATAAGCAAAACCTCTAGATTGTAAGCATACATACGTGTACCACAAATCTTAAAAATCACTTGAATCCGATTAAATCTGTCAAAGAAGTCAATATTTGACAGATGTTTGTCTTATGACAACGAAAAAAATTCTATATACACAATTTAACAATTGGGTATTAACTCCCATTTCTACAAAAATGGCTAATACGTAAAAATCTTAAAAAAATGTATTATCGGAACAACTTTGGCATTTGTGATTTGTACAAACATTACTTTTCAAAATGTCCTTTCGATAGCTCCATATTGATAATAGCAAACATATGTACATATATTCAACATGATCATATTCTTCAAAAGGACCGATTTCCGAAAATCACTTAAACCCAACGAATCTTTTAAAATTAAAAGGACTATAATTTACCATTGATTACCACTTTTGGTAATCCCTTAAATATATGTCAACACTTTTAAATGTTTATGTCAAGTCCAAATTCAATTTAATATAATAACAATAGGTGTGTTCGAGTACTTTTAAAGTAAAATGCAGTAAATGAGTAAGCTGAAAAATTTTCTCTCACAAAAAGCTGTTGTCCAAAAAAGTACGCGATCGCAAAATTCATAAAATTAGGGCAACAGCTGATGGAAATTAATTAAAGTTTTGAAAAATGTTTACATATAAACTTTTGACTACTTAACAACTCTTTTTCTTATCGGTACCCGAATTATACCAGTAATTTTAACAAATAGATATCTAGCTGTGTTAAAAGCAAGTGCAGTTCAAAGTTACAACTCTTAAAAATTAACATAACAAAAAAATGTTTCAAAAAAATTTCAAAATTGAGTTTTTTATGGATTTTTATTCCCTATATCATAACGCATAGGTGTGCAAAATTTGAACATGTCATATTCCAAATGACAAAGTTTTTGTACCTAGAGGACCGTTACGCACGATAAAAGTTTAATTTTGTTGCATAGTGTAATTTAAACAAACATTAAGTACTTTTTTTTTACTTAAACCAGTAAAAGAAACTATAACTATTATTTTTTAATGTATATAATATTCATATGTATTTCATATTTATACTAATTAGTACTGCAGATAGGTCATTTGGTTTCAGATTTTTACATTTCCAAATAACCAAATAACAAAATTTTCTCAACCGATATATATTTCTGGTTTAATTTTAATGAAAACGTGTAATTTTCGTTTCAATATTAGCTGCGTTCGAGAACACAAAAGTTTTTACTTTTTTTTACTGAAGTTTACTGCATTTTCCTAAATTAAGTTCGCGTACACAAAATACAGTAAATGAGAACACAAATTTAGAGCGTAAAGTGACAGTTCTTGTCTGAGTATTTACATATTTTTACTGCAGAAATTTTTGCAGTCAAATTTAGTAAAACAAAAAAACATAAGTTTCAAAAGGTAAACACACAAAAGTAACACACAAAAAGCTTACAAATTGTGAAAAAATTAATAAATAAAATATAAGTTTAAATAAAAATTAAACCAAAACAAAAAGTGAATAAATATTCAGGTATGTGCAAATCGTCTTTTCGCCTCACGTGTGATAGATTTCGAACGATTTCATGTTGTTTCGTTTCAACACCTCACAATTTGTTAATGCAACTTGTGAATGACATTTGTAAAATATTTAAAGAAAATTTTATTTTTATCAACATTAATTTCACAAATTTAATTAACAAATATTGCTTTAAATATTATTTAATATCTTCATCCTTTCCTTGAAATTTTCTGGGAGACCTCTCAGATATACTTGGGATGTTATAAACATATTTGAATTTCTTTTGCCAAGCTATATTTTCGGTCTGAATGGATCATCAGTTAAACCAAACTTTTATTGCCGTTCCAATTTTATTCCGTCGACCAAAGAGTATAGTCCACAAATTTATCCAACAGCTTTCTCTTTTTTTAAATATATATTTGATTATAAGGATCTCCTCCAGTTAATATTATAAGTTACAATTTTCTTCTGAATACAGACTTTCCAGTCACGCCACACCTAACATTTATAAGGCCGTATAATAATTTGTTTGGTTAAGAAGATGATATACAAGCAAATGGCAAATACGCTGTGTAATAATTTATGATGCAATGAAGGAGCATAATGTGGTGCATTTGCGAAAAATTATGCAGTCAAAAAGCACCGCAAAATAATTAGGCAGGTCCATCATATGAAATTCAGCATTACATTAATGAACAGGGGTTGTTATCAAGTTAATTTGAGATTCAACCATAAGGACCTGTTCGTAAATGTAATGCTTGATTGCATCTGATAGAAACACCTAATTATTTTACGATAATTTGTATATGTACGTACTTGCATATGTATCTATAATTAAAACATTGGAATCAGTTTCCATGAACTACATTAAAGTATCTTCTTGGAGATTACTCTTATGCGTTCCCCTGCATAAATATGTGTTAAGTAAATAAAATATTACTTCTTACTATTTTTAACATCGTTTTACTTAAATTTTTGGAACACATCATCGCTTTTCGGTAACATAAAAAAGACGATTTAAACTGGCATTATCGAAATTCGTCACATGGTAAAAATACTCGATTTTTAATGAAACAAAATGGGATATAAAATCGATACATTAATTCGACGCATGTTACCATATCACATGTTTTGTCGATTTCAAAAAGTTTGGACGACGAAATCGATTTCCATCACATACCTGGGGTCTAATCACCGCATACGATATCGAGCAAAATTGATCGAAATTATTTATTTTGGTATCATGAATCTCGATATAGAATGAAATTTATTGAATTTGAAATAATAGCATTCGATATCGAGTAACTGGACATTACATTTCTCGAGTTTTCATTCGATACGTTAGTGTCTATCGTATGCAAAAACATTCGATAGTTTATTCGATACGATAGTATCGAATGCGGTGATTAGACCCCTGATTAATTAATTAATGATTCAATTTTATAAAATAGTAAAGTATGGCAAACATTTGTATCTTTTTGAAAAGTTAAGTTTTGGTAGATCTTCTAGAACCACTAGTCAGGGTTCTTCCTAGTAAGAGTTGCAAGGATATGGAACAGCTGTATTTCAAATAATGGGAGAAAGTTTACTAAATCTTTTAAGGAATTTAAGAAGCAATATTTGTTAGTTTTCTATTAGCTGTTACTAAATCAGCAAAGAACTGTAAATTATACACCTCCATTTATAACATATAATTTAACTTAACTTCAATAGTTGTGCAAAAAGAGGGGAAATATGTATATAAGTGCTGGAAGTTATGTTTTAAGAATTAGTAAATTATTTAAGTATATAAAATTTCTAATGTATAGTCGTACTGTATTTCTTGATTTATTAGGCCTTATAGGCTTGTAATCAATTTTCATTTTTTAAGTAAATAATTAAACTTGTTTGTGATGCATTTATTTGGCTAAATATCAACTTTTGAAACTGTTTTTGTTATGTTAATTTTTTTAGAGTAGTAAAAGTGTGAAGTATTTGGGTACATAAGTAATCAATAGCAAATAGAGTTTTTTTTCCCGGAGTTTTTCGATTCCCGGGAAAACGGGAAATGTTTTTAAATTTCCCGGGATCCCGCTCCATATAAATAATACAAAGTAAAGAAATGCCTATAAATACTATAAAAATTAATTAAAGGTTAAAAGAGGAACTTGAATTATTATTACTTTACACTTTTATATGTAAATTTCGTAACATTATGATCCAGATACAAGATAACATAAACATAACAATTTAATTCATAAAACAATAATAAAACAAACAAAAATTGTGGTACTCAAGTTATGAGATCAAAAAGTAAATTCATAAAATAGATAAAATATTTTAAATAAATATGTTTTATAAGTATATATATTTTAAGAAATATATTAACATTTTTCAACAGCTTAGGAAATAACATTAAGGTACACTCAATGCGTTTAGAAAGTCGGCAAAGAGTATATTTCTCATTTTATTTACTTATTACCATGTTTCCGAAAAATTTCGTTCGCTTTTTTTACCGAGATTGGACGAATAGTTTAAAGTGTAAAGTTGTTGCATATTTCTAATTCACAATCCGAAGTAATTTTTTTTTTTTATAAACAACGTCTATATCAGCCAAATGTATGACAAGGTTGATGCAAAAAATAGCATCAAACTGACTTCTTCTTACAAGATCCACCTGTAATCTTTAGGACAATGTGTTTTTAAAATTGCAAAGTGTTGCTTCATATTTTCTCGGTATTTTATCCCAAACTGAACCGAAGTTATAGCAAAATATACATATCTTTTAATCGGTACATTTTCAAAACTTTAATCGCATTTTGCCAGATCGATTTTTTTTTGTAGATATGACTTTGCTGCAATAAAGGAGCGATATTTTAGATATCTCCTATTTTTATGACTTGTCCATGGACAATTACAATTTATGGCCTGCATCTTATTTTGAATTTATGTTCTTTATTAACTCTTCACTTCACTAAATTTATTAATAATCAACTGTTGCACGGCACATTCTGCTTTTGGTAGATTTATTGCGTCAGTAGACATTGATTTACGAACGTACTCACTTCTTGTTGTTGATCTAATCCACAACCCATCAACAGATGCTAATTTTTAGAGAATAGAAAACTAAATTTCAAAGTATAAATAGCTTTTTTCTGAAACTATGAGGAACTTTTATTTCCCGGGATCCCGCAACAAAAATCCCGGGAAAACGGGAAATAAAATAAGTGGAATGGGAAATCTCGTGGGACGGGAAATCTCGGGAAAAAACCCTAATAGCAAAACATTATTCATGTTTTTTTGAAATAATAATAATAAAAAAAAAAAACAAATATGTATGAAAGATTACATAAAATAATTTGTTTGTATTTTTCAAAAATGTTCGTGTTAAACCAACTATTTAATCGAGTACCGATAAGAAAACGGGTTAAGTAGTCAAAAGTTTAAACATTTTTCAGCACTTCAATTATTTGCCATCAGCTGTTGCCTTTATTTTATGTGAGAGCAAATTTTTTAGTTTACTCATTTACTGCATTCTACTGTAAAAGTTCTCGAAAGTACGTATTGTAAAAAGTTTCAATTTAATAACGTGTTTTCCCTCTCCTGTAAAGTTTTGAAAAATGCAGATAGGTTATTTCGTCTTTAAGGTGACGATATGTAAATGTTTCACAAACAAGTTTAATTATTAAATATTTATTAATTTTTTTTTGTTTAATTTTTCTTTCAACTTTTTTTTATTAAACAATTTTTCACAAATTGTATGCTTTTTGTTTGTTTACCTTTTGAAACATAAAAACTTTTCATCAATTAACCTAATAACCGATTTAGAACAGTGGGTTCAAACTCTGTGTGACGTCAGGCAAAAGGACATAGTCAGATCAAAAATTTCGAACAGAATACTCACGTTTAAAAGAAAATCAAAAAACAATCTAAAGGAAAAATACATTTTTGAAGAGACGAAACGAATTTTGAAAAAACACAAAGATGTAATCGTAATAACCAAATCAGATAAGGGTAATAAAACGGTAATTATGTACAAGGAAGACTATAAATCAGGAATGACCAAACTTTTAGAGGATAAGACAACTTACAAAACCATACGATCAGATCAGACACAAAAATTACAACGTACAAACAACAAAATAGTCATGGATTTGTACAAGGAGGAACACATAACAAGATACGAAAAATTGAAACTAACATCCCATTCAGACACAGAACCCAGACTATACGGACTCCCGAAGATCCACAAGCCTGACATGCCATTCCGCCCAATTTCATTCTCGATAGAGGTTCCATGCTACAGCCTGTCAAAATATATTGGACACATTTAAAAAAATATTATATTAGAAAAATATAATATAAAAAACTAATTAGAACTTAAGGAAAAATTCAAAAATATTACTTTAGAAGACGACGAAATCCTTATTTCCCTGGACGTCGTATCCCTATTTACGAACATACCAATCCACTTGGCAATAAATAACATAATGCCACAATGGAATATTTTGAAAAATCACACCACAATACCAAGGGCTCAATTTCTTAAAATACTACAGTTCTGTCTTAACGACAACAATTATTTTATATATGACGACACCTACTATAACCAAACTTACGGAATGCCAATGGGTAATCCATTATCTCCAACAATAGCTGATATCGTTCTAGATACACTATTAGAACAAGTTACCACGGATCTTAAAAAGGAAGATGTAAATATATAACTAATTTCAAAATATGTGGACGATTTGTTTGCGATTATTAAAAGGACGAAAAACTAATTTTAAAAACATTTAATAACTACCACAACAAAATAAAATTCACGATAGAAAAAAAGAAGACAATTGTATCCCATATCTAGATATGAAAATATTTCGGGAAAACAAAATTATAATAACGGATTGGTATTCGAAAACTATTGCCTCAGGTCGTCTTATAAATTATCACTCGACTTAATCGATTTAATAACAACGGCTTTAAAATTGAGCAATAACAAATTTAAATCCACAAATATTGACAGACTAATAAAAAACAGCTATCCGACATATTTAATAAATAATCTAATAAAAAAGGCACAAACACTGCAGTAAAAAAGTGTAAATACTTAGTCAAGAACTGTCACTTAACGCTCTCAATTTGTGTATTACTGTATTTTGTGTACGCGAACGCAGTTTAGTAAAACGCAGTAAAGTTCAGTAAAAAATAGTAAAAACTTTTGTGTTCTCGAACGCAGCTAATATAACCTCACAAGAAAATTTTTAGTACTTTAAGAATCGGTTATGAAATATTATAGCGTGTTAGTCAAAATCCAACTTCTGAATAAATTCTTATATACTACAACAGGAAACAGTATACATAGTACCAAAAATTTGCTTTTATTTAAACCTGCTTATTATTTGGTTCTTTTAGTATTTGCTATCGGTGAATCATATACAACATTGTTATTAGCTCGCTCCGTCCAAGGTATAGGATCGGCTTGTATTGGAGTTTGTGGTATGAGTTTAGTGGCGCAAGTAAGTTTAAAACATTTGGAAGAAAATATTAATAATTAAAATTTCTTAATATTTAAATGACAGCTTTATCCTGAAGAGGGTCGTCGTTCAAGGGTAATGGGTATAATTTTAGGCAGTATTGCTTTAGGTGTTCTACTTGGTTACCCATTTGGAGGCATATTATATGACTTATTCGGAAAATCAGCACCATTTATTATATTATCAACAATCATTTTTATTAACTTGGGTAACATTTGTTTAATATTTCCCTTTTAAAATAACATTTTTTTTTAATATCTATTTATGCATTTGACTTTTAAGGCATGCAATTGGTTACAATGGATTTATCTATACTGCCCGAGGTAAGAACATTAAACTAATAGCTTGTAAGTATTGTTTGTATAATAAATATTTATTTCCAAATTTCAAAGGTTCTAGTTAATGTTGATCAACAGAAACAACAAAAATGGAAAACATTACTAAAAAGTAAAATGATTTTGGCTATTGTCATAGCAATATGGGTTTCTACATCGACAATGGCCATTTTAGAACCATGTTTACCCATATGGTTAATGCAATATTTAAAACCTACCAAATGGCAGTTGGGAACTGTATTTATACCAGATTCTATAGGTTACTTTGTAGGCACAAATTTTTTTGGTAGCATTGCCTATAAATACGGACAAATAAAAGTATCCTGCATATCACTCGTATTGGTGGGCATATCTTCAGTACTTGTAAGTAAAAAATAAAAACGAGGCATTATAAATGAAGCTGACAACAACAAAAAATATATGAATTTTGCCGAAATTTGACATAACTTTGGCAAATATTGTTTGGTATGCTGTTTTTTGTCGATTTATAGGGTGCTTAAATGTTTTATTTTATTGTTTCTAGATATAAAAAAAAAAATTAAGATAACCGATTTTTATAGGATTTCGTTTGATCTTAAAAACAAAAATTAAAAAAAAATCCGAAAATTACCAATTTAAATACAAATTTTCCAATTTTGACCCATTTGTTATTTTATTTTTTTTTTTACCAAAATTAGGTTAAGATGTCCTTATTTTACTGTAAAAGTTTGTAAATTTCTTAACACTCGTACGGCACTCCAAAACCGGAAGTGATAATTTTGAATTCAAATTTTTTCTTACAAAAGCTCAATTTTTTTTTATTTTTTAAAATCTGAAATTAGCCTAGAATGTACTCCTAATACTGTAAACGTTTTAAAGTTAAACATATGCACATTAGTTTAAAATATACGTAAATAATTGTCCCTTTTTAAATGGTCACTTTCGGTTTCGCAGTTGTTGCACTTTTAAACTAATGTATATCCCACTTTTAAACGTTTACAGTTTTCTGAGCAGGGAAAGTTTTAAATGCTATTTCCATTAAAAATATGCATTTGAATATTTTTCCAAATATATATTGTTACTTCTTTATAATAAAACTTTGAGTTCTCTTAATTACAAATCTATATATAAATCGGCTAAGGCAAAACAGTTAAGAACACTTTCCTCCTCTGTATGTCAACCGATTTGAACAAAATATACATCATTTAAGAGGTATTTACTCAAAGAAGTGCACAATGTATATTTTATTAAAATCTGTCCAATAATTTCAGAGTTATAAGCGTTAAAAATTGTTACTAACACAAATGCAAAATAAATAAATAAAAATTTATTTTCAATTATCAAATAATAAAAAATTAGGGTAATCGATTATTCGACATTTTTCAGAAACCGGTTTTCGTATATTTCGACTATATAAATCAGACCAGGCAAAACAGTTAAGAACGCTTTCTTCCTTTGTTTGTCAACGGAACCTGTATGGGGAGAAAAAAGGTGAAATATGGGAAACTAAATTTCTTTTTTTTTACTTTTCTGTGCTTCATGTGATAATTTTTAAATTTTCTATAATATAGAACTTTGAAACATAATATTATAGGTGTAGGATCCTGAGTGAGTGATAACCTATAAGATAAAAAATGCTGGTATTTTTTGTTTTTCATCTGGAACTTTTTGAATTTTCGTTAATATTCGACCTATGAAGATACAATTATACATTAAACTGGGCGAATAAGAACATGTAAGGGTAGCTTTTTCGTACTTTTTCGTTCTACATCTGATACTTTGATTAATTTTCGTTAATATTAGACATATAAACATAAAATTAAACGTACAACGTCCTGAGTGGATGACAATATATAAAGGAGACTTTTTGATACTTTTTTGTTTTTCAGTTGGTATTTTTTATACTGAACTTACAAAATTAAGATAAAATATGAACCGGAGGTTGGACCCTCGCCAAATCGAATCAAATAAATTCATATATACTTAGATGAATTATGTTTTCTTCATATTAACAAAAAAAAATTATGGTCGAATTTTGACCATAAGGCGAACACTGATCAAAATAAATACACACACTTATTCAACTGAACAAACTTGATTGAAATTAACTATAATGTTCACAAAATTTATCCAATATTGTAAGTAACGAACTGAAACGTTTAATGTCTCAAAAAAAAAAAAAAAAAACTATTCTAAACATTTACGAGTAAGCCCTTAATTATAGTTCACATGATACAAATACACAAGGTAGTTCCACTTCTCTCTCAAAAATTATTTATTGAATTTTATTGGAATTATTTAAAGTTTTTATTTGTATCAAGCTTCAAATAATTCCGATAAACTTCAAAAAATAATTTCTGAGAGAGAAGTGGAACTACCTTGTGTATTTGTATCATGATAGTTCACAACCGGTAGCAATTTACAGTGGAGTAAATAACAAATTCAACTAATACGACATAAACAATAATTTATAACCAAAATTATCAGGGCTGTTCTGCAAATCACTTTAGCTTAAATCACGTGATTTCAAATCACATGTCCCTTTTCAAATTCTACGTGTAATGTTTTGGTGTTCCATTTTTGTGTATTTTGGTGTGATCTTCAATTGCCAAAGGCACACTATGAAACAGAAAAACTGTATGACTTTCAGAATCCTACAAAATCACACTTGCGATTTTAAAAGCACTTGATTTTCAGAACAGGCCCGTATAAATAATTATAAGATAAATCTTATTTCGTAAAAATATGTACGCTTTGCATTAATTTGCATTTTACGCAGGTTGATAGCCGTTTTAACTAAAGAATGCTTTTGAGTCACATTTCATGTGCATTTTCGTATATCGACATTTTTAACATAAACTTACAGAAATTACATGGGTGTAAGTTCTTCTAAAATAAGCGGTAACTTTACAATTTAGAATGTTTTGTTTTTGATAGTGATTTATTTAAAAATAAACAGATAAACTAAAAAAGAATTTAATGCCCGTATGATGATAGATAACCCAGACATTTTAAGAGTTGATTGTTCCGTTCTGTTTTGTGTGCTTTGTATGAAAGTTTATCCGTTATAGAAGACGTAAAAAAAAATTGAATAACATATTTATTGAAAAACTTAACAAAGTTTTCAATCGACATGTTAACCTTCAAATGTTGATTAAATGAAAAATAAAAACATATTTATATTTATCAAAGTAATTTTTGGGAATACCAAATTTTAATTTAAAAGATTTTGCTAGTCGTGCTTAATTCCCAATTTTTATTATTTGATAAAAACACTGAAATTTATTGTTGGAGGGATAAGCCATTCCTATGCGCATTTCACTGGTTGCTTAGGGGCCAGATCGTCAGGAAACTTCATCCAAAGATTTTAGAAAAACTAAAGATAGTAAACAAATAAGCGAATAAGAATTAAAGGCAACAGTTTACTTGTAACAATATCAAAGTTTAAACAAAAACCGAGTTAGAAAAATTGGTATTAAAAATTATCACTTCCGGTTTTGAAGTACGACACCTTGTTATAATTTTGGTAAAAATTTCCGGTCATTCCAGTCATTCGAAGAAATAGCAGCTGCAGTTAAACGTTTGAAGTCCGGTAAATCTGCAGGCCCTGATGGAATACAACCCGAGATTCTAAAATAGACATAACTCTAACAGCGAAGTTACTAGAATCCTTGATTTCAAATTTTAGGTTAAACGAAAAATTCCGGATGATATAAGTGAAGGTTTTATAATAAAACTACCAAAAAAAGGAAACTTGCAAGATTGCTCCAACTGGAGGGGTGTTACTCTTTTAAATATCGTAAACAAAATCATTGCTCACATCCTCCACAATCGTATTTCATCCATTATTGAACCACATTTAAGACCAGAACAAGTGGGCTTTAGACTTTGATCACATCAACAGCTTGGGGCCTTCATGATAGGTTAGAAGGTAATAATTATGCAGATGACGTCTGTCTTTTATCCCACCGCTTCTCTAGCATACAATCTAAGATTCAAGCCTTTGCTACACGTGCGGCCAAAGCGGGATTACACATTAATATCAACAAAACTAAATCAATGCGCATAAATCCTTCATGCAACGCGAACTCCAGCTTTCGGACCAACCCATTGACGATGTTGAAATCTTTTTCTACCTGAGGAGAATAATTTCAAAAACAGGGGGCAGCAAAGAAGATATACAGAATAGACCGTGTAAGGCAAAGCAAGCGTATGGCACGCTTAATAAATTTTGGAGATCTCAAAATATCTCAACTCACCAAATCAAAATCATGGTTTTTAATAGCAATGTAAAATCTGTGCATCTGTATGGCTGTGAAACCTGGAATATTTAGAGTGGTGAAATGAGTTGCATGCAAGCTTTTGTAAACCGCTGCCTCAGGCGTATTGAAAGGATATTCTGGCCTGCCACGATATTAAATCTGGATTTGTGGAATTTAACCCATCAAATTCCTTTAAATATGAATATCCGACTGCGTTAATTTAGTTGGCTAGGACACACAATGGGAAAGCCAGCACATGATTTAACTCGACAGTCTGTGGAATATAACCCCCAAGGATCCAGAAGACCTGGTAGACGCCAAATTGAGAACGAGTTGCATGAACATGGCGTGTCCCGGAATGAGATGAAAACGATGTCCACTGATAAAACACAATGGAAAAGATTTGTTGCGGCCCTATGTTCCACAGGAAAATGAAGGACTACTTATAATCAATTTAGAAACTTTTTCGAGTAATTTTTCAGCTACCCGCGACTCATCTGAAAGACTCTTTTATGACTCGCGTTTCTGTTCAATTACGACTCATTTTCGATACAGTTTATGCTACTAATTTGACATTACCTTTTTATTTAAAAAAAAAATCAAATTAAATTTTTTATAAGTTTTATTCCTTACAGCATGAGCAGGCTGACATAAATAAGCATACATTTAGTGCCGGTTCACACAAGTCAAGTTTGACTCGTCAAGTCTTGGGCTTTTAGGAAAGAAGGGTAAAGAGAATGCCATTTCATTTCCCTTCTCTCCTAAAAACTCAAGACTTGACGATTCAAGCTTGACGTGTGTGAACCGGCAATTAGGAAACTCACTAGCTTCGAAATCTGTAAAAACAATGGTCCCGTTATACAGAAACAATACCAAAAGCAACAAAATGCTTAAAACAGTCACATTTCGATCATCTGTATGATCAATTTATGATTGCGACCATTCAGTACATTTTGTTATTGTTTTTTAAGGAAGTCACTTTCTAAGCATTTGTGGGAATCATTTCGAGTCTTGTTTTAACCACAGAACAGATTAATCAGTTTTTGATCATCTAAGGTAGTCTTAAAAGTTATGCCAAATAAAAAAGAATTTCCCCTAAATATTTTTTTTGGGTTGTCCGCTTCACGAATAATACCTCAAATGTTTAAAAGTATAATATTGAAATTTTTTATACTTTTACTAGATACCTAGTGCTACAACAGTAGCACAACTATTACTGCCTCATTTCGGTTTAGGCTTAGGTATTGGCATAATAGATGCAGCTCTAGTTCCGTTATTGGCGACTTTTGTTGATGCCATTTTGGATCAGGAGAATCCAATTAATATGGATACCAAAATTACTAGTAGTTCACATACTATGTCTAGTTATGGCACTGTTTATGCCATACAACAGACCTCTGTTAGTTTAGCTTATTGTTTTGCACCCTTGATTGGCGGAGAATTGGCACAGGCTTTAGGATTTCCATGGCTTATGCGCATTGTGGGCCTTTTCAATATAATATATGGACCTATATTGGTGTGTTTGTATTATAAATATGATCCAAAGGTAGGTCAAACAAAATTAAATTCAATTTGTCTGTGAATAAAACATTTAATTTTATTTTGATAGTTACTACGCGACAAACAAAATGAAATGTTATTGAGTTCTTCTGGAGGTGGACATGGCAGTAAATATAAACAATTGTACAACTCTGTGGACACTGAGTAAATCAATTGGACCTATTAAAACTTTACAAATTTAAAAGAGGGTTATATCTTCAGCAATATCTATAATTCCTATAATATTATGTATTAATTATTTGATGTTGATATACAAAAATTAAGATACTTAAAAAATGCAAAAAATTATTTAAGAAACTACAGCCAATCTTAGTTTTCAACATTTTGATATGAAAAATCGGTTTTTAATGGAAAATAAAGGGGATCACTAGGGCACGGAATTTCAAGCAAATTAATGTTTTTTTTCTCGAAGGTTTCAATATTAACTGAAAATGTTATTTATTCGAATCACAATTTTTTTGTTATTTTCCGACATTTTGTTTTTTTAACCCATTAAGAGATTTCAAATAAATTTTAGTGTTTGTTTAAAAGTTTGCAACTTTTCGAGAATTTTAGCCATGTAAGCGATTTTTTCCTGTGATTCTATACAGCTTTCCCGATTTTTAAAAAATATTAGACATTTCTATCATGCAGCGGTTAGCAAATTAGCGATTTTTAGTTCAACAAAAGTTTTTTCGAACAAAAACTTCGAATACACAAAAACATGCGGATTTGAGAACACCAATTTATGACTTATGTGGATTCAATTCGAGTCTAAACCTAAAACATACCCGAATAAGTCGCAAGTCCAAACGATGTATATTTGCAGCTTAGTTTTGGTAATGAATATTGATAATCCTTGTTTGATTTTTATACTTCATGATACAAATACATCATTTTTTTATGTTTACCCTTTGAACAGAAATAAAGAAAAAAATGGCAATTGTTTTTTTTCATCGCTGATCATGACAAAAAAACCCCATATTCCTCTTTACCCGAATTTTATAAAACGTTAAGTTTAAAATTCATTATGTCTAATTTGGAATGAAATAAAAAGAGTTATAAAATACTTTAAAGGTTCAGCTAAATTATTATTAAAATTAAGTAGTCTTTCGGAGAATAATGATTTATATGGATATGTCGATGCTGATTGGGCTGAAAATAAAAATGATAGAAAATCACATAGTGGTTATGTGTTTTATTTAAATGGAGGCGTTATTAACTGGAGCTGCCGAAAAACAGAGTTGTGTTTCTCTGTCCACAGCTGAAGTCGAATTCGTAGCATTGTCAGAAGCTTGTGAAGAAGCTAAGTGGATACATGCACTACTTCAAGAAATGCACTACAATGTCAAGACACCAATTACAATTATGGAAGATAACCAGAGTTACATTAAGATGATTTTAAATGAAAAATTTAATAGTAGATCAAAGCACATTGATATAAAATATCACTTTGTAAAAGATTTTTGTGTAAATAATTTTATTAATCTTAAATATTGTCCAACCGAAAAAATTATAGCAGATAATTTAACAAAACCACTTGCATAAAATCCATCTATCTATATATATAAAATAGGATGTGTGTATGTATGTATGTTACGTATGGACTCAAAAACCGCTGCGCCAATTTTGATGATATTTTCAGGGAATCTTCAGAATATTCAGGCGGGTGACACTGTGACGTCTGATTTTTGATTTTCGGTCTGCGAGCGGAGGGGCGTGGCAAAATCCAATTTTCTTATTGCACCACCAATCAAATCTATATAATTTGGACGATTTTTTCTTTAAAATGATCGCCATGGTCCAACTTAGATTTTTACGAAAAGAAAATTTTGCCCCGCCCACTTTTTTCGATTTACCTAAAATCAGAAAACGGCTCCATCGAGTTGACTAATTTTTCTTTCAAATGTTCGTATTAATCAACTTTAAGGTTTCATCGAAAGAAAATTTTGCCCCGCCCACTTTTACGTCCACTTTTTTTTATTAAGCGCATAAATTGAGAACGGCTTGAGCGATTTGGACGATTTTTTCTTTAAAATGATCGCCATGGTCCAACTTAGGTTTTTACGGAAAGTAAATTTTGCCCCGCCCACTTTTTTCGATTTACATAAAATCAAAAACTGCTCCATCGATTTGACTAATTTTTCTTTTAACTGTTGGTATTAAACCATTTTACGTTTAAATCGAAAGAAAAAATGACCACGCCTACTTTTACGCCCACTTTTTATATTAAGCGCATAATTTGAGAACGGCTTGACCGATTTGGACGATTTTTTTTTTAAATGATCGCCATGGTCCAACTTATTCTTTTTTGATTGAGCCCATATATACACCATATGTAAGTTATTTTGTAAAAAAACTTTATGATAGATATTCCATGGATTTTTAATTAAAGGCCGTAAATTTCGTTAAATGCTCAATTTAAATCGTGTGGTAATACAACACTAATGTTTGCTTAGGGCCAGCAACGCGGACCGGGTCAGCTAGTAGATTATAAACAAAGAGGAGGAGTGTATATACGTTGGCTTTAAAAAAAAATTGTACTTAAAAATAAAAAATTGTTCAAATATTTGTAGTAATAAAAAATAATTTGTACTGAAACATCAATTCCAATATAGTTTTCCTTCAATATCTTATTTAATTTTGTTCAAACTCTCTACTTTTTGCTAATTTGCGATATTTTTTTATTAATACGTTTAGAAAAGTTAATTAATAGATAACTTTTTAGAGCGACGCAGGGGCGTTAAAATTCGGTTAACTTAAGCGCGAGATTAACTTTTCCGCGACTTAACTTTTACGCGATATATATATATATATTTTTTTTATTTTTGAAAAAGAAAACAACAAAACAATTCATTTTATATAAAAATTTTAAATTATTATTATGGTTTTATGTCTTAAATTAATTCTTAATTGTATAAACGCTTGAAATGTGACCCCGTATTCAAAAATTATTATTTAATTTAACAACGTTTATTAAACGAAATTTTCATAAATAATTTGTTTTGTAAACCTTTATTAAGTTTTAAAAATTTTTATGAATACAGTCATAAATCTGCAACATTTGTTAATAACTACTTTATCGAACAAAAAATAAAACACATGACTTTACAAAATAAAAAACATGTTGTCAACATGACATGAATCATTTGAAGCCAATGAAGAATCATGTCAATAAGACATGAGCTGTATGAACACAGACTTACTTAATGTCAACATAAATTTATTAGACCGATAAAGTGTCCGTTAACGATTTTGGGTTTCTCAATATACCAACAAAGAACATTGTTTTCAGTTGGCAGCACCTCTCAAAATACATATAAAAGTTGGGAGTCAGCTGATTGAATTTATATGTACGGCAAATACCTAAAAGGAAAATAAATAATTGGCAGATGAGTGCTGGTTAGCTTTGCGATAGAATAGAAAACAAATGAGACATTGAGAAAACCAAATTTCTTTAATGTGCAGTTTTTCGTTGGGAAAAAAGATAATCGCGTACTGAGAAAACGGTCATAAGACAATGAATAATTAGAAAGTATAAAAATTCAATAAAAACGAACATTTTTATACATATAAAAATGTTTCATACATAAAAGTTTTAAAAATAAAAATCCCGATTTATTTTTATTTTATTTATATTCGGGATTTGTCATTCCCAAAAAATCCCGGGATTTCAGGATTCGGGATTTCCTGTTTGGCATCCCTAATGAACATATTATGTATATCAAAATTAAAAATATTTGTTTCTAAATCAAAATTTTGACTAAAAATCCAACTTTTTTTGGAATAAATATTTCGGACTAAATCCAAAATTAAAAAATATCAAAACGAATTTTCTTAAATTGCAATAATAATGGCTAAGACGTTACCAGGTATACGAAGATATTGGCATTTAAATTATTATTTTTTATATTTATAATTATGTGTGTACATATGTATGTATGTATATCAATAAAGGTCCCGCTGATTTGTATCCTTTGCCCCCAACGGTGGGTTACGCAAATCATGATTTGCGTAAACAACGTTCGCCAAATTATTCGTTTGGTTTACGTACAAATTTGAAAGACAACCGCTGTAGTCCGGGACCCGCAAAATATAATGTTTCGAAATTTGTTCGTTATGGTGTAAGTAAGGCCAATAGATTTACTATGGCACCAATTACTTATTTAAAAGGTAATAAAAAAATACTTTTATTAATTAAACACTTACATGTATTTAATTCAATTATTTACAGAAAAATTTAAAAGTCCTGGTCCTATGGCTTATCAATTGCGGGAATCTCCTACTTTTAAAGGCTCCAAGTCGCCGGAATATTCCATTGGAAAAGTTAATACATTTTTCTTTAAAAACTGTGCTCCTGGTCCAAATAGGTATGGAATTAATGATTCATATGTGAAACACAAGGCTCCTGAGTATAGCATGTAAGTTAAAATGTATTAATTATATGAAAATAGAGCATTTTACATATTTTGCTTGTATTATGTTTTAGAGGCGTTAAAAAGTATCTGAAAGAATTAATTCGTTCACCAGGCCCTGCTACCTATCCAGGTGCTTCAATGTCTTTAATACGCCCTGACACGCCTAAGTACACAATAACACCACGCACAGAATATGTATTTAAATTATATGGTCCAGGCTCAAACTACTATAATCGTATGGAATACAAGCCTGGTAAACGTGCTCCTACCTACTCGTTTGGTACACGCCATTCTCCACGTTCTGGTACAATGATTGTACCATGTGATAATATATGATTGCAATTTAAATGATTTGTAAATGTATACAGTGTAATTTACTTATATTCTTATGATCAAAATTCCATTAAAAATTTTAAAGTTTATTAAAAAATTTAGCTCTAAATATTACTCAATACCTTAAAAAGTGTCTTCAGTTTTTTTTTGATTCGTACGATGTATAAGTATCTTGTAATTGTTGTAATTGTATATGGGACAATCCAAGCCAAATCGCAGAGTTTGGAGAACAGCACATTTCAGCAAGTTTTCAGATTTTTTTTGCTTATGGTTACATAGATATCGAATATTAAAAAACCACGTTATAAGAAAACTATGTTCAAATAAACACGCATAACGTTTTCAATATTAGTCCAAATAGAATAAAATTATGTGTGCACGAAATTGATGAAGGGTGCTATGATCAGTAATATATTTTGCTTAGATGAAAGTAAAAAACGTATTAAAATAATTCTTAGTTATTTTATGACTATTTAGACATAGCCATTGGAAATAACAGAATAAAGGAATTAGGATTGAAAATATGTCTTGTGGAATTCTAGAAAATTTTTGCACAGTAGTTTAATCGAAAAAAATTTTGCTTAATACATTTCAAAAAAATCAGAAAAAATAGTATTTATTTGAATCCCACAACCAAATGGGTCTTGAAATTTGAAGAAAAAATTCATACATGAGAGTGCTGGAAATCATAAACGTAAAACGCAAGAATATGGAAGTTGTTTGAATCTAATTTTTGTTATAAAATTCTGTTTAATAGGGAATTAATTTTTATAATATTTGTCATAAAATCCTTTTATTACAGAAATCTTATTGAAAAACGACTTTTAAAACTCTTACGTTTTGCGTTAACGATTTCCAGCTCACTCCTAATAGTTTAATACAAAAACTTAAAAAAATCAAAGAGTACAAACAGTGAAAAAAATTTATTTAAAAAATTAAATCTCGAAAATCGCAGCAAAGCCCACTGTGCAAAATTGTTTTCTTCTTTGTATTGGATAGTAGACAAAAAAAAAAAGAATAAATACAAAAAGTTTATTCTATTTGGACTAATATTGAAAACTTTTCTCCAAACTGTCCGATTTGACTTTGATTGTCCCATATATAAATCGGCAAAGACAAAACAGAAAAGTCATGAGTGAATGAGACAAATTTTGGTACTTTTTTGTTGTTCACCTGGTACTTTTTGTTAATATTGAACATACGGCTGTGAGGTATGGAGCCTCAAAATATATTACTGCAGCCAATTGCAATGCTTTGAACGGAAAATCTAGAAAAATCTTTGGACCAATAAAAAATGATGATGGAACATACAGAATAAGATGGAACGATGAAATTGAAAAGCTTGCTGGTCACAAAACGATAGTAAGGTATATAAAAGCGCAATGGTTGTGAATGTTTGGACATGTTATCCGCATGCCAAAAGAAGCTCTAAATAGAAAACTACTCATAGCTGATGAGCATGGTACAAGAACACAAGGAAGATCAAGAGAAAAATGGAGAGATGATGTACCAAAAGATCTAAATGTATTGAGAATTCAGGGGTAGGGATGGGCAAGTTGAAAAAATATATCGATACATATCGAATCGATATTTTTTTATTTCAAAAATATCGATATGTCGAACGTATTTTGCTGAAACTAGTACAAACATATTTATGAACAAACATTTTATTTCAAAAAATTAATAACAACAAAAAATTCAATTATAACACAAACAAAAGGGAAGAGTACAACAAAATCATATGAAATCCAAAAAAAGTATATTACGAAAAATTTAAATAAGAGGATCTCTAACTCGTATTTTCTTGAATTTTTATAAATACTGAATCTAGAAACATAAAATTAATCATGCAAAAGCCAGAGTGATTGAGAAATTATAAAAGGAGACTTTTTGGTACTTTTTTGTTTTTCACGTGGCACTTTCTGATTTTTATGTAACATACAAAATTAAATTAAACGTTAACGTATTTGTGTGGAAGATAACATGTGGAGCGGAGGTTGGTCTCTTCCCAAATCAATCTTCACAAAGACTGAAAAACACAAATACACGAAACATGTGAATTAATGTAACTACTTATGTATATGTTTGTATTTTTTTCTTTATATTTTCATAAATAATTATGGACGAATTTCGACCACTAGGTAAACAGTAGAACATACTTTGAAAGCAGGATAATTTTTAAAATTCCTACAGTTTTAATTTTATTCAATTTTGTTTTTATACTGAAAGTAAAACAAATTTATCATATCTAAATACCGCTCATTTGCTGCAACGTCGTCATAACTAAAAAAAATACATTTCGATATAAAAGTTTTTAAAGTTTTTGATTTACTCGAACCACTTAGATAAACGAACATCGCATTATCTGCAAAAGGGGAAAGTATAAAAGATGTAAAGATAAATTTTATTTATTTTATTTATTTATTTTCACATTACCTATAACCTAGCCTTTAAAGGGCATAAACATAGCGAACAATGCAGTATCTTCAACTCCAAAATTTCATTATTTGAGTTATGCCGACGTTGCAGCAAATTGGCGATACATTTGTATAATACACACATATTTAAACATATCATGTTTATGTATGTACATTTGTATATAAAATATTTTTCTTTAAATACGATTCTTAATAAAAGGTTAAATTATAAAAAGACTTTTGAATAGAGAATATTAAAATTTAATAAACTTAATCAATATAAGACCTACGAGTATTGCTAATTCAAATACAATTATTAAAATTAAAACAAGTTTATTATACAGAACCTCACGTTGAAGTTTGCGAATTATGCTGCGTGATTGGGAGAGATCGTCGTCGGCATTTTCAAGACGACGCGTTGAACGCAAAAGTGATTCACGCTGTTCACTTAATTCGGAAAGAACCTTAAAATTATAAAATTTGATAAATAAAATAGTGGATTAAATAAAATATTTAATATCGTTTAAAGATATGGGTTGATATGCTTTTAGAAAAATGGAACATGACATTAATTAAAGAAATAAATAATAAGGCCTTCCTAAAAATTTCATAACAATTTTTTAAAAAAAAAAATTAAACGTTCCAACATATTATTACATAAAACGCAAAAAGCACTTAGTGATGACATTCTTCAAGTCTTGAATTTTTAGCAGAGACTCATATCTACATACGTCATTTTTGGACTGATCTGGCTGAATATCATTAGAAAACTTAAACGGAGTATATGTGACATAAATATATGTCAACCTACTCCCAATCATTTCTGAGGTCTTCGGAAAACCTATTTCAATATACAGACGGACAGCCAAATTTTAAATTCTCTTCTCATAATGAGCCAGAATATATAGGTATACTTTATAGCGTGTAGTATCAATATTGTAGAACTTAGAATCGGAATGACAAAGTTATATGAACCCTCTTACGTTCGGTGAAGGGTATACAAACAAAACAGCCCTATCTACGAAAGATTTTATGATAAACGCTGAAAGCCCAGTTTTCACAATATGCAACATTGTCAAAAGAGCTGGTAGGTTTTAATATATAAACATGTTTCTCAAACTTAAAGTTGCTTCAACAAAAATCGCAAGTTATAATTTAGTTCAAGGAAATTTATCATTCCAATGGTTTTTGCGTTTAAGGTAACGATATTTATTTATCAGGGTGTAGAAAATAAATTAAGTTTTTTTAAAATATTTATAGCATAAAGGTACATAAACTAGTTTTTTATTAAGATGTTTCATTTTCAGCAACCCGTTTAATTAGGTTTAACTGATTAGGGTAAAACTAGACATAAAAAATTTAATATTTATGGACATATCGTCGGCTGATAATTTAATTGTCGTATGTGGATTCCGATAGTTTCGAATAAATTGAGTTTGAAGTTTGAACTCTTATAAAAATCCACATACGACATTTAAATAATAAATCAATGTTTTTGTCGTTTTATATGGAAATTTGTCGTATGTGTAGTTTGGCAGTTACATTCGACATTTAATTTGAAAATTGCTTCAGCAAATACCACATACGACAAATTTAACACTCCATATCTCGAAAACCCTATGAGGTATCGAAAAACTGATAACGCCAAATTAAAGATCATGTAGAAAAACCTAACGAATCGATCTTAACTAAAACCCGCAAAAAATCCACATACTACATTCAAATTTTCAACCGACGATATGTATGTATATAATATATATGTAAGTATGTTTGATAATGTAAAATTCTAAAAAAGTAATATGAAGCACATACATTTATAAGACGAATAAATTTATTTATTAACAAATTGAAAACATATGTACCTCTGTTCCTATTTGTTCAGTTTCGTAGGCAATTTGATTGGAACGTTGTAAACTTGCACCAGTGCTTTGGAGGACATCATAGGAGTTTGCAGTTAACTGTTCTTGATTGTTTATAGAATAAGCCATTTTTGATAAAAGTTTTACAAAAAAACAAATTAGTTTGCATTAAGTTTTGTTTTTCGTTGTTTAAGTATTTTTTTTTTTTGTTTTTCTCTTTCTAATAAGCTGATAATAACAATTCACAATAGTGCGTTCGATACTTTACAACACTTAAAAACATATGTTTTAAGTACACGGCACTGCCAGTTTTAAATTTTCTCACATTGTTTGATAATTAAGTTTTAATCAACGTCAGTAATTGTATTTTTTTTGTTGATAGTCGTAAAATAACAAAACTTTAAGCAAATTTAATGAAGTGTTTGTTAATGTAACAATTTTAACTGATTTTTTATTTAAACCGAAGGAATACATACCAGCAAACTATAATGAAAAAAACCTGGGTGAAGCGGGAAAATATATACTATGTTCCCTTTTATAAACAAAAGTCCAAAATGTTATTTTTAGGAATATTTTTATTGGGCATTATATTCTTTATATATCAAGCTGTTTTTATAAATCAACTGCCAAATGTAAGTACACCATGGTCTTTAGAAGGTACAATGCAGGGCCTTAAAAGAAAACACAAACAAATGCAGGCTTCGTTGGGTAAAAAACAAACTGATAATGATTCAGGTGGAGGAGGAAGTGAGGACGAAGGCGGTGGTGATAATGGTGATAACTCGCCAGAGACAATTAAAATAATAAGGTAAATATTTTGTAGATTGTCAACCCAATTATGAATAAAAATTTCCCGAGAGTTTTTCCACCCCAATTTTTTATATTCGAATTTAAATAGGGAAATTGGGAGAAGGGAAAAAACTCCTAGATTTTATATTCATATCGACCCCTTTGCGCGAAATTATCGTATATGCCAATATTTTGAAATTGAGTTTTTGATGCAATCTTGTTCTACATTTAAAGAGACGTCACCTGACAAAATATTGTAGGCGAATTCCACTTCGTTGCTCCAAAAATTTATTGTATATTTTCATTTTTATATGCAAGCGAACGCAGAGAAAAGTAGAAAAATGGCTGTCCTGTAAAATTTGGTTTTTGTAACATACGATAATTTCGCGCAAAGGGGTCGATATATTGGATGTACATACATATAAGATAAAAACGTTTATATGCGAAAAGGTTTTACTGCTTTTAAAATTGTTTTGAAGAATTTTTATTATATCATGGGCTCGTTTTAATGAATTATTATGTACACATTTACCTTTTCTGATTTTAAACATACTTTAATAATCAATCCTGATCTTGAAGAATATCATTCATTAAATAAGAGTTGTTTAAACGTAAATCATTAATTGTCAGTTTTGATTTTTAAATTTTACTTCTATTAAAAAATCGAAAATAAATATTTTTAATTCCTTTTTAGAGGCATACGACTTTTCGATTATGACTCTTATAAACCAAACTTCGAGGGAAAATTCCGTTGCTTAGATGGTAGCTTGGAAATACCATTTCAACAGGTCAACGATGATTACTGTGATTGTGAACGTGATGGTAGCGATGAGCCAAGCACAAATGCCTGTAACAATGGTCGTTACTATTGTAAATATCAAAAACGTCACCTTACGGGTCGGGGACTTGATATATTTGTGCACAGTAGCCGGGTCAATGATGGAATATGTGATTGCTGTGATGGAAGCGATGAATGGCAGGGAACCAAATGCAAAAATAATTGTTTATAGGAGTGATAACCAAATTTTTTTAAGAAATGATTCCCAATAGCTTTAAGAATTTATTTATTAATTTTTTTATATATAAAAATAAAAATTAGTATTGTTCCGAAGTCATTAAATGATTAATAATACTCGGCCATGTTCTGGAAATCGAATCTGAGTAAAATTGAAGTAAAACAAATATTGACAATGAGCCTGTTTTGAAGGTTCATAAAAATATCCTATTTTTATATCATCTAAGTACCAATTATCTTTGCCAGATTTACTCTTAAAACCAGGAAAACTACTGTCATTGCTGAAATAACTAAACTAAAACCCTCTCGATTTTAATTCCATTCTATTTAGATTTTTAGAATATGGTCGATTGATCTTGTTATATGTACACAATTACTTTAAATAACAAGTAAGATTTTTGAAAAACTGTATAGCTTATGTGTACATCTATGGTTTCAATTTCATTAAAATCGGTTTGATAGGCAGAAATTTACCCTATCTCCCCTCGTGATCCTATTTTTTTAAATATGCATACCTTTTGTGTCCATATAGATATGGTTTTATCTATGTTTTAAATCTCCTTAAAATCGGTATGATAGTTTCTAAAAGGAAGAAATTTCCCCCTACCATCACTCGTGGTCCCACGATTCGTAATTCTGAGTCGATCGGTATACTTTAAGTTGGGTCTATGACCAATATTTTAAGGTGTTACACACATCAGGACAAATGCATAATATCCTCTCCACTATTGTGATGTGGGTATAAATACTACCTGGGCCCTATTCCACAAAACAACTTATCAACTTTTCACTATGCACTTATCAAATTTTTCGTCAATTTGCAAAACTTTATGTTCCACAGAACTATTAAATTTGATAAGTGATAAGTTGAAATTGATAAGTGAAATTTGCAAAGTCTTTGCAATTTTTTTATTCTCTTTTTAATTTCTATTATGCAAAGTGCAAAGTTATTATTGCAAAGTGTAATATGCAAAGACTTTGCAAATAATTATGCTGTTGCGTTCCACAAAAACTGTAAATTCTATTTTTGCAAAGCAAATTTTGATAAGTTTGCCAAAAAATTGCAAGGTAAACGATCTCTTTGCAAATTCATATTATTAAAACTAGTGAAGCTTTCAAAATGTTAAGACGTGAGTTTTTGTTCGACGATAGTGAAGAGGTTGCTATATCAACAAATTATAGAGACCGAATTAATTTTTCGGGACTACAAAACTTTAATTTTAAAGAGTGCTTTCGATTAAATCAAATCCAAGTTAACTTAAATATGTTTTAAATATTAACAACAATTTTAGAAAAAATACTTACTTTATTATGCATAAAACTAAGCAAAGTTTTAGCTAAGTACAAAGTGAGATTTGCAAAGAATGTTGTGGAACAGAAACACTTATCACTTTGCCAAAAAATTGTACTGTACGAGACGGGGAAAAATTACCAGCTGGTTGCTGTTGAACAACAACCAGTGAGTGTGGCCAGACTGTCGGCGGCGCTGGTATGCTGGCGGTTTGCGCGGCTTAAGCTCGCCGGATGGGGTGGTTCTTGCCAACCGACTGGCAGTAGTCCCGAGTACAAAAAAAACTCATACCAGCTAAAAAGTTTAAATAAAAAAAAAATGCTGGGGCCCGAAGCAGTTAAAAAGCTAAAAAATAACAAGCAACGAAAACCCATCTTGCCTCACCTTTTTCACACATCTCCGGCTGATGACGTGCCGGGATTGGCCCTCCCACTAGAGACGAAGTCTCTCCATGACATCCTTTAATCTCCGGATGTCCCAAGCCTTCACCTGCAAAAGAATTACCTTCCTC
Source organism: Pollenia labialis (assembly GCA_949318255.1). Classification (NCBI taxonomy): domain Eukaryota; kingdom Metazoa; phylum Arthropoda; class Insecta; order Diptera; family Polleniidae; genus Pollenia; species Pollenia labialis. The sequence continues at coordinate 159,169,029 of OX439139.1, read as the reverse complement.
TACTTACCCGCCTGCAATAAATTTACCAACTCATAATAAAAAAACCAGGTAACTTCATTTATAAACGTTACAAATCATGTCTTGTTTATTAAAAATAATAAAAAAATTGCAAAAAAAACCAAATAAAAACCCAAATCTTTAACAAAAATCCATTTCTATAAAATCCAATTCTAATAAAATTTACAAACAAAAAAGTGATTTAATTCAATTTTTAAAACTTCAAATTTAAAATCTTCTTTTAAAAGTAAAAAAAATATTAAAATTTACTTTAATTTTCCAAAATTAGGATTAAAAAACCCATAAATACTCAAAAAAACAATACTAATAAAATAAACTTTTATTGTTTTGTGGTCCGCAGCAACTTTAAAACCTGCCCTCCTGCCTCCAAGAAGAAGATATAATGTTCTGCCGTCCGTCCGTGAATTGCTTGTCCTAGTAATGGTAAGTCTAACAAAACCCAGTCTATATATATATTTTTCCTGCCTTAAAATTACCGCTTTATTTTCTTCTAGGGAAACTCAATGCTAAGGTCAAATTTACCCTGGCCCGAACGAAAACCTAGGTTTGAGCTCAACCCTAACCGCGCACTTTTAGGCTCTAAATCGCCCAAAGGTCTGAAACCCGGTAAGTTTTCCCCCACAAAAAAAATAGCTTAAATTTTAAAAAAAACACAAGAATAATATATTTATTTTATTTGTCCGTAGGTCGTCTGTTCGCGTGTTTGTCCGATGTCAAGGCAGATACCTGATTTCCCCAAGGTTTGGTGGTGCTAACTGCTCACAGATCCCACGCTGGTGTGACAAGGATGATAAGCTGGCGCACTCGGCTGTGGTTTTTCTTCTTTATTCAAATATCTTGTATTTTTAATTATCTTTTTCTTTATAAATTTCGTTGTGCACAAGTTTTAAGTTTTAAATAAGTTTATTTGTCTTGGTTATTTTAATTTCTATTTGCAATGCACTGTCCTTTTTATTGGTGCTTTATTTAACTTTTAATTTCAAATTCAAAATTTTTTTAGTTTTTAAGATTAATAATTGCCAGTATATTTTATTTTATTTTTTTTTTTTTTTACTTAAAATGTCTTTTATACCGTGCGTTTATATGTGTATGTTCTAAATAAAACTTTATTTCTTACAAATCAAACGTATTTCTCTTGACATAAAAAAAACAAATTTTTCCTTTTATTTTTCACTGCCGGTGGCCACTTGTCACACTTCTCAATCAAAAGCAAAAAGGAACGACATTTTTTATTTTTAGCCCCACGAAACCTCGGGGACGCTTTCGTTGACCATTTTCGAAAATCTTTTCTTTCCAGCAAAAAAAAAATTCTTAAACCTAAATAATAAATTCTTCTTTCTGTAACTATATTTTTCCTTCTCTTTTGTTATGTCTTTTTCTCATCATACAGCTGTCTCAATTTATATAAACAAAAAATTTTCCCTTTTGCCTATAATATTGCCAACCATTCACTGCCTTACCATTATTAGGGTGACCATAACAAACCCAACCATTCCTTAAATTCACTAGTGAATTCAGGATGGGGGGGAAAAAAGGAACCAATTTAGCAAAAAAACAAGATTTTAATTTTTGGAGATTTTGGGTATTTTTTATTAAATCCCCAAAAATTAAACGATCTGGCAACTTTAATAACCGATGTGAAATAAATGCAGCACTGAAAGTACTGTACCCTTAGGAACGATCTGGCAACTCTCAATTCATTTATTAATTAATAGCCTTATGAATGAATGGAAAAGGAGAATGAAAGAAAACGAAAATAGTAGCGTGATTTTACACACATACTATTACACCAAAAACAACGAAGCAGAAATGAATGGTAAGTCGACATTTTTATTGAAAATTATTAAAATTAAATCATTTAGGTACAAATTAAATATTTGTACATTAAATTAACATTATTAATCATTAAATTTTATTTCTTTTCAGGAAGTGATGAAAAATGACCAACAATAGCTGGTAATAAAGGTGAGTACAAAAAAATTATTAATTAAAAAATTGTATTTCAGGTTACAATAGTGACGACAAGCGACAACTTTTTTGAGATGGCGATTTTCCGGTGGGATTTTAATAGAAAAAGGTATGTAACCAAAAAAAATTAACTTAATTTTGCGAAAATTTAAATTAATAAGTGTCTAACTTCTTTTTATTTTCAGAAAATTCTTTTTCGCCAACCATAAGGGTATGTGGACGGACATATGGAAGAAGCTAAAATCACTGGTGTAATTAAGGTAAGTGTTATGAAATTAAGTGATAAAATCCTTTAATACAAATGTGCTCCGCGACTACCGTTATTAAACTTAAGTGTGGAATGTTCCCTACAGTTCGTAACAAAAATCTTCTCACGGTTCAAAAAAAATTAAAATAAATTTTTCCAAAGTGGTTGTAAATGTAAAAAAAACACATGCGAGTGGCATAAAACAAAAAAAAAAATTTTTAATTTTAAAATAACAGTGCGGAAAAAAAAATTCCTACGGTTCAAAAAAAAACATTAAAATAAAAATCTTTTTTGAAATGGTTTTAAATAAAACGCGAGCAAAAAAAAACATTAAAAATATAATAAATTTGAAAGCAACAGTGCGCGAAAAAGTAAATGGGAAAAAATTTATAAAAAATTATATGCACAAAAAACAATTTGTTGCTTTTGCCTCTATTTTCCAAATAAAAAATTATAAAATTATGGAAATTTTTAATATCAATAAAAAAAAATTATCAAAACTTGGCCGTTTCAAACCATGTGTTAATTGATTAAATTGAATATAGCTCAGGCTTTAGCAATTCCCAGCAACCACTCCTCAAGTCGAAATTATTTCATTTTAAACCAAAAAAAAAATTAAGATTTTTGTTACTTAATTAACATTTAAAAACAAAAAAATTTTTTTTTGATTTGTGCTATTTAATTAACATTTTAGTTAAAACTTTATTCCAAAACAACAAAAACTAATTAAAGCGAAATCATATGTTTAACTTTTTCCAAAAAAACGAAAAATAATGATGCACATTAACATAATTGAAATACTTTTTAGCAAAAAAAACTTACTAATTAACACCTACTGATAATTTCCCCTGTGTTTTTTATGATTGGGAATTTCAAAGGGTGTACCAAAAAAAAGTGGTGCAAAAACAACTTATACAAATTAAATGAATTTTTAATACGAGTGTCGCAACAAAAAAAAGTGTGCTGTGAAAAGTAAAAACTTTTTCATAAAAAAACAGTTGTGTGGAAAAAAAAAAATATGCCTTTTGAATTTTAAATCAATTTAAAATGCAAATCTTTCTAATGCTTTACATTACAAAAAAACATTAGCCACTTTCCCATTAAGTTTAACTGAACTTCAACATTTTCTTTTTTTTTTTTTTTTTTTTTTTTAGGGCAAAAAAAAAAATTAATTTTTAATCTTTTACAAATTAATTCTAAGATGATTTCCCTTATTTTGCTTATTTCTCTACAGGAATTCCACCTCATCCTATGGCTAATCCTCCGGGGAAATAGATTGGCCTACCTTCATCGAAAACTAAAAACACAAACCGTGCAGGATTCAAACGGCTTATGGCCTGGGAATGCAGGGACTTAAACCACCAAAGCTCTTTGAACTTTGGCGAGATGAACCCCCTGCAATTTCCTTAAGAAATTGGCAGAAAATCCCCCCAAAAGGTGGTAAAAAAACAAAAAAAATCAACTGGGAACAAAGGTAACTTTGGCCATTAAAAATAAAAACAGTAATATAAACTTAAAATTCAAAATACCAATTAAAGCCTTTCTCCCACAGGTCTTTGCATGCAATCCAGGGTGACCAGATGGGGACTTGTAGCCACTGTTAACCAATGACGTAAGTAAAACAAATTATTATAAAAAAACATATATGTATAATTATTTAGGGCCTAAAAAATTCAATGGGGAATATTACCCGAAATAGAAACGCAAGGACTAAAACCACCAAAGTGTTACATCTTTGGCGGGAATTACCCCCTGCAATTTCAAAAAACGAAAAACCCCGAAAAAAAACAAATTAAATTTCCTAAAAGGCGTCCTTACCAAAGTCTTTACAAAAATTCATTCCTCACCTTTTAGAATATTTAATCAGCAAAACTTAAATGTGTATTGCGTTTACTAATGTTACCTTTCTCCACAGGGTCAACAACTCACGGGACCTGGGACAAAGAAAAATGGAATACTGGACTCAAAACAAACAATTCAAGGGAATGGGGTGAGCCCAATATTTGTCTAAAATTATAATTACGAAAAAAACAAATATATATACTAAAGTCCTTCAACTTTCCCGACAGGTTTCTTCAGTTAATTTATACCGCCTCAGATGACGACATGAATCAACCGACTACCACAACAACAATGCAGATATCACGGTGAGTCTTATGTTATAAGTTATGAATAAATATACTAGGCATATATGTATTTAGTAAGACAAATGTAGTTTTCATTTAACAAATATTTGACGCAAAAAAAAAATAAAATAAAGGCATGGTTATTAAATGGAATTAATTTACCATAATGCCCAATAATTTTGGCTGACATTCAAAATTTTACTAAAACCAAACAAAATTAAAATAATAATGCAATTAACTAAACGCCAAATGCCGTTTGATCTGGCCAACGTTAGGCAAAATCAAATAATTATTTAATGAACAAAGTGTTTACGTGTAGGCGTCAAATATTTGTTTAATGTGATCGTAGCTTTTGAGGACATTACGTAGGGTTACGTGAATCCCGTCTAATACGACATATTGCGTACCCATATTGAAATTGATTTGCATTGACATACAGAAATACCATTTTCGGATAGCAGTATCAACTTTAATAAAATAAAAAAATCAGTGGTTTAGTTTTTACCAAGCATTGATGAAACTAGTCCCTATATTTGTTCCAACTTGCTGTAAGATCGGACTCAGAAAATGTCATTAATTCTAGGTGACTAACAACCCTTAGCTCTTAATAGCATAGTTCTTCAGAGTGACCATGGGGTTGCACTATTAGAAACGATGACGGTTACATATGTAGCCAGTTAAGAAACGTTAGCTATTGGTTGGAACAAAATCAGGACTTCAAAATAAAAAAAAAGTGATACTGTCATCCCACAATATAACCATAAAACAATAAAAACAAAAAAAACAAAGCAAATCAAAGCCAATATGTGTTTGCGTAGTCGCATTATGACGCCTAACGAAAATAAAACTTAAAAAAAAGTATAGCAGTAGAGTTAGGTTTAAAATTTAAGTATAACCTAAGCGTATATTAAATAGGTTCCCGCGGTACGTTATTGTTTTAAGTCCTTCCCGTGGAATACTCCCAACGATTTTCCCATCAGATCTTCCACTTCGTACAGACTGTTTCCGACCGGCTTTACTATACGGCATTTCAAGAACTTTCGGGCAAATTTCGCGTTAAAACCGGTTTTAAAATCGCTCTGTTGAAAGTTCCTACGGTAGACCTCTTGTCCCGGTATAAATTTTACGACTCGACATCGCGTGTTATACGATTTTTCACCACGTAAATAAGCCTTATGCAGGCTTTCTCGCATATTCTGCCTCAAAAGGTCCATTTTTGCCGATTTCGGTAAAATATTCGCCTCCGCGTCACTTAAAATCTTAAGCTTTCTAGCCAATTTGTACACGCTACCATGGCCTATCATGTTCATACCGAACAGAGCAAAATAAGGTGTTACACCGATCGAAGTTTGTACTGAAGATCGCAATGAAAACTCTATTTCTGACAAATGTTTGTCCCACTCAGAGTGATCTTCTTTCAAATACGTACGAATAGCGGCCAAAATTGTCTGATTCACCCGCTCGGACGCATTTGCCTGCGGCGAATGTGTCGCCGTGCGGAGATGCTTTATACCAAAATTCTGTACCAGGGTACCAAATTCCTTACTGGTAAATTGCTTGCCATTGTCAGAAACAATTGTTTCTGGCGTTCCAAACTTATGGAAAACTTCAGCTATCAGAAATTTGACAACATTTTTGGTACTGGCTTTTGCCATTGCCTTAAGTAAGACAAACTTTGTAAGGTGGTCTAACACTATGAAAATATAGCAATTTCCGTTCTTTGAGCGCGGGTATGGGCCAAGAAAATCTATATAAATTCGCTGAAATGGACGTTCGCTCATTACTTCAGCTCCCATAGGTGGGCGTAGTGTTACGTTAGCCGGCTTCGCCTCTTTACATACTTCACAATTTTTTACAAAGTCGCGAATTTCAATCGTCTGGTGCGGCCAATAAAAATACTCCCGGACTCTGCGGAGAGTCTTTCCTATGCCCCCGTGAGCAGCTTGCGGCGAATTGTGGGCGTTTCCAATGATAGTTTTGGTTAATTCGAGAGGTACCCATAGCTTCCAAGCAAAATCTTCGCTTAAAACTCCACCATCATACGGACGTACCCTCTTATAAACAAAACCATCAACTACTTTTAAGTCAGGTAATTGCTCAGAATTTGTTTCTACATTAGAAACAAGTTCTAAATAATCACTTGACTTAAATGCATCAGAATTTAAGTCGATCATACTACCAACCTCCGCCGATATCTCTGACATTTCGTAGCGCGATAGGGTATCAGGTACTACGTTTTGTTTCCCCTGCCTATGCTCGATAGTAAAATCGTACGCCTGCAAATGCAAACTCCACCTTGCCAATCGACCGGTCAAGTCCTTATGTGACATAAGCCACTTAAGACTGCTGTGGACGGTAATAATAGAAAAAGGCATCAATTCTATATAGGGCCTAAACTTCTTAATCGCCAAGACAACTGCCAGACATTCTCGCTCAGTGACCGAATAATTCTTTTGTGCTGAAGTTAATTTATGCGAAAAATAGGCTATTGGGTGTTCACCATCAGAATCGTCTTTCTGGAAAAGAACAGCGCCAATACCTACATCCGATGCGTCACACTGAACGTAGAAATGTCTGGAGAAATCCGGATGATTAAGAAGTGGGCTCGTAATCAGAGCTTCCTTGAGGCGATCAAACGCGACCTTAGCTTCCTCCGAAAACTTGAATTGCTTCCCCTTCTTTAGCGTTTCAAAGATTGGAGCTGCAATGGTAGCATAGTCAGGTATAAATTTTCTATACCATCCTGCTGCTCCCATGAAGCTCCGCACTTGCTTTGCTGTTTTAGGGTAGGCAAAACGAGAAATCGTGTCCACTTTAGCCGGATCAGGCTTTAATTTGCCACCTCCAACTATGTACCCCAGATACCGTAACTCTTTGAAACAGAATTTAGATTTAGCCACATTAATAGTTAGCCCTGCTGCACGCAACTGAATAGATACCTGAGATAACAATTCCAGGTGTGTCTCGAAATCTGGAGATACTATCAAAAGATCGTCTAAGTAGACGAAAACTCTATCACGTAGTGCTGCGGGAATCACTTTATCCATCAGACGACATAACCTTTGAGCTGCGTTACACAGCCCAAATGGCATGACCGTAAAATGGTAAAGTGGTCGCCCTGGCACAGTGAATGCAGTTTTCTCCCTACTAGACGGGTCTAGTGGTATCTGCCAGAAAGCGTCCTTTAGATCGACACTGGATATAAAAATCGTGTCTCCCAAACGACTGAGCAAACCTTCTATGTGCGGCAGTGGGTAGGCATCCTTGACTGTTAGTGCATTAAGCTTGCGCGCGTCCAGGCATAACCGATTTTTCTCGCCCTTGCGGACCAGAGTAACCGGATGACTCCATGGACTCTCACTAAGCTCAATGACACCAAGGTCAAGCATCCTATCCAGCTCCGCAAACATTAATTTTTGCACAGCCGGGGAGACAGGATAATGACGATCCTTTACTGGAATAGCATCCCGTGTGTCTATTGAGTGCGTTTCTAAATTCGTTTTACCTAAGCCATTTTTCATATAACAGGGAAACTTCAATATGACCGAATCTAACTTCTGCTGCTGTTCGGCTGTCAAATTATGAGTTACGACATCTGAAGGACTATCTGCCTCTTCACAGAGACTTACTTCATTTGTCGTAAGACTATCAATGTTGGCAAATAATTTAAAAGCCTTCATAAAGTCGACACCCAAGAAAAGCTCTCGACTCAGAGTAGGCACTAAATAAAAGGTGACAACTTCTCTTTTACTACCGAGCCTTACCTCCGCCCGAACACGACCGACAATTTTATGCGCCGTACCGTCCGCGGTTTTAATAATATTTGCAAAATCGAAAATTTTCAAACCAGTATTTTTAAGAAATTCCAAACAATTTCGCCCCAAACACGTTACCGTGGCTCCACTGTCCAAAAGACCTTCGATTTGCTTACCGCCTATTTCTATTCTAGTATATAATCTGGCATCTTCGCCCTCGTATAACGCCGCTGCCGCGATTTCGTTTCTTATTCTTTTACGCATCTTATACCGCTCTCGCGCCTTTTTAATTTTGTTCGAAACTTCCCCAAAAATTCTATCTTTTGCCTCTTTATATTCTTTAAGCCTAATATGTAGTGGCTTAAGCTCTCGCAGCCGAGGTTCAGGGTTTGTCTCTCGAGCTGCCCTGTCTTTATTGACCAAAATCCGCATGCTTCTCACCTGTAAATTCGATTGTTGTTGTTGTTGTTGTTGTTGTTGTTGTTGTTGTTGTTGAACTGGGTCTAAACTTCGGTTGACCGCGCCTCCCCAGTTCGAGACGGGTTCCGGGACCGGTTTCCCTGGCACTTTGGACACTTAGGCGCCACTACATTTTCCCTACCACACCTAAAACAAAACTGCCTAGTTATGGGCTCGGGACAATCAACAAAACTGTGACCGACCACTTTGCAGTTCCAGCACGTGTAACTGCTTGTAGACCGAATACCATCTACCTCGAAATCGATCAACGACAAATCTTCCTCCTCACCTGCCAATTCACTCACCCTTTGCGTAGGACGCTGCTGATACATTTGACGTTGATTCGCAATCAGGCCTTCAGCCCGCCTCACCTCACGACAAAATTCAGATAAGGTTTTTATGCGTACCGAGAACATCATCTGGGCCAGCGATGGCTTCAAATTGCCCCTCATAATTTCCACTAGCTGTTCCTCATCGTAGGGTTGCTGTTGCTGATTTCGTAATTTAATTACAGCATTGTAGAAATCATCAAATAGCTCATTTGGAAACTGCCTTCGATTTAGAATTTTCATCTGTATTTGATGTTCTTGCTCGAAACGTCTATACTGGGCCAAGAGAGCTTTTTCCAGTTCCTCCCATGTATTTATATGAACAATCTTGCGATAGTCCCAATACCAGTCAAGGGCTGGACCATCCAGTAAGAGATGAAAACTACGCAAAATTTCGTTGTCAGAGCAACTGTAGTCCCTCCTCAGAGCTCCCACTCTAAAAATAAACTCTTGCACATTCATGGTTCTATTCGTGCCGTCAAACTTGACACCCCACTTAGCTACTTTAAATTTGTCCAACGATTCGGGCCTCCCTGGCATAGACATGGCCAAGTTGTACCCTTGCTGTGGTTGCGGCTGCGTGGCTGGCCTTGACCAAACCTCCTGTGGATATCCAGGCTGAGAACCATTATACTGCTGGTAAATGGGCTGATGGCCTGGCGCAGGTTGCGCCCACATCTGTGGCTGCTGACCATATGGGTGAACTGGCGGTTGGGCATACCGCAAAGGGCTTTGTGGCTGTAATAATTGCTGTGGCTGACCATACTGCTGTTCCAGCGGTTGAGGAAATGGCAGATGACTTTGCTGCTGTCGCGGCAACTGTTGTGGCTGGTAAGGCGTTACCCCGGGAGTTTGCTGTGTATATCGCCCCTCACCTCTGGCCGCATTTTGGCAGACGGGCATAAAATTCGGAGCAGCAACCAATGGGGGTGGTGGCATATAAGCTGGCGGTACTTGTGGTGCTGCTGGTTGCCCATATACCGTAGCTTGTGCCTCCAAAGATGTTCTGGATGGCTGCAATGGCGGTAACTCATGAGTGCCAGGTGATATGTCTGCGGGCCTAGCTGTTTGGCCGCGCGCGCCCTGCGACAGAATGAGCTGTTTCACCTCGTCTAGGGCTCTTTGGATCCTCTCATCAACCTCTTTCATCAGCTGGGCTTGGTGCAAGCCAACCGACGCTTCCACCAGGTTTTGCAGTTCGCCAGCAGGCCTCTGTAGTTCTCCCCTTTGGAGGCCAAAAACGCTTTCCCGCACTTCTTTGCGAATGTTTTGTGCCGCCTCGCTAAGAAATGGTGGGGATAATATAGGCTGATCTGCAATTTCGGAATTTGTAGATATATCGTGTGAGGTTTGCGTACTGAAGACAGGATGACCTATCCTAGCAGCTGTTGTCGTGGTGGTGGTAATGGCTGTGGGATTATTCAAGGTAGTGATCGACACGATGGTAGGGGTATCGGTGCTACCGGTGACACTGTCTCTTGTGGTCGCCATGGCGTTATTTTGTTGAACTAGACGACTCGCACGACGAGTTAAAACCATTAAAAAAAACGACTTTAGTATAAAAAAATCAAATAAACAAATTCAAAAAAAAACGTACCTTAGGCAAAATGGTATTGTAAACCCCAATACGAGGATATTTAAAACTTAGAAAAAAAATTATATATAAATCTGGCTAAAAAAAAGAAATTTCAAAACAATTCGAAAATAATAAAACAATAAAGATTTTGGCGGTTTATTTCGAGGAAATGTAAACTTTCGCAGGTAAAGTAAAAAAATAAAAATGTTTATATGTGTGAAAGTAATGGTGAAAAAGTATAATTTTCAGATGCTAAAACAAACAAATAGTTGGAAAAATGGAAATTGACTTTCCTTGCGACTGGGCTGCTACACTAAGAACTATACAAAAATTGTTCCCTGGACTAACCCTAGTCCTAGCGATTCTCGCGGATGAAAATACAAGGAATCAAATGTGAGTATCACCATAAAAAAAAACAATTTTTTGACTATTGAAACTAACAACGTAAGTGATGGTTTTCCCAACCCTTGCCTCACCTCTTGAGCCACTCAGATAATGATTTTTGGTAATCATGTACCGGCCTCAAGCTGTCAGGAAGGATCGGGAGTGATGAATCGTTAAGTCATAATGCCCATATCGCTCACACTTAATGTCGCAGCGCGAAATAGTCTGCACCGTCTCTTTATACGGGACTTACCTAAGTGTGAACGTTATGCTCATGCCAACTTACACGATTCATAACGCCTATTGTGCTGAAAAAAACTAAACCTTGAAAAAAAATCCTATTTAGATTAGTCGCTACGGTTTAGGGACTCTTACTCCTACCTATCCGGACTTACGAACCTAAATAGTTTGTAACTATTCTAATTCCTATATATTTTATTTCCAGGCTATGGAACTACTTCGGGCCCCACGTTGGGCGCCATTCTGTACTGTACGAGACGGGGAAAAATTACCAGCTGGTTGCTGTTGAACAACAACCAGTGAGTGTGGCCAGACTGTCGGCGGCGCTGGTATGCTGGCGGTTTGCGCGGCTTAAGCTCGCCGGATGGGGTGGTTCTTGCCAACCGACTGGCAGTAGTCCCGAGTACAAAAAAAACTCATACCAGCTAAAAAGTTTAAATAAAAAAAAAATGCTGGGGCCCGAAGCAGTTAAAAAGCTAAAAAATAACAAGCAACGAAAACCCATCTTGCCTCACCTTTTTCACACATCTCCGGCTGATGACGTGCCGGGATTGGCCCTCCCACTAGAGACGAAGTCTCTCCATGACATCCTTTAATCTCCGGATGTCCCAAGCCTTCACCTGCAAAAGAATTACCTTCCTCTACTTACCCGCCTGCAATAAATTTACCAACTCATAATAAAAAAACCAGGTAACTTCATTTATAAACGTTACAAATCATGTCTTGTTTATTAAAAATAATAAAAAAATTGCAAAAAAAACCAAATAAAAACCCAAATCTTTAACAAAAATCCATTTCTATAAAATCCAATTCTAATAAAATTTACAAACAAAAAAGTGATTTAATTCAATTTTTAAAACTTCAAATTTAAAATCTTCTTTTAAAAGTAAAAAAAATATTAAAATTTACTTTAATTTTCCAAAATTAGGATTAAAAAACCCATAAATACTCAAAAAAACAATACTAATAAAATAAACTTTTATTGTTTTGTGGTCCGCAGCAACTTTAAAACCTGCCCTCCTGCCTCCAAGAAGAAGATATAATGTTCTGCCGTCCGTCCGTGAATTGCTTGTCCTAGTAATGGTAAGTCTAACAAAACCCAGTCTATATATATATTTTTCCTGCCTTAAAATTACCGCTTTATTTTCTTCTAGGGAAACTCAATGCTAAGGTCAAATTTACCCTGGCCCGAACGAAAACCTAGGTTTGAGCTCAACCCTAACCGCGCACTTTTAGGCTCTAAATCGCCCAAAGGTCTGAAACCCGGTAAGTTTTCCCCCACAAAAAAAATAGCTTAAATTTTAAAAAAAACACAAGAATAATATATTTATTTTATTTGTCCGTAGGTCGTCTGTTCGCGTGTTTGTCCGATGTCAAGGCAGATACCTGATTTCCCCAAGGTTTGGTGGTGCTAACTGCTCACAGATCCCACGCTGGTGTGACAAGGATGATAAGCTGGCGCACTCGGCTGTGGTTTTTCTTCTTTATTCAAATATCTTGTATTTTTAATTATCTTTTTCTTTATAAATTTCGTTGTGCACAAGTTTTAAGTTTTAAATAAGTTTATTTGTCTTGGTTATTTTAATTTCTATTTGCAATGCACTGTCCTTTTTATTGGTGCTTTATTTAACTTTTAATTTCAAATTCAAAATTTTTTTAGTTTTTAAGATTAATAATTGCCAGTATATTTTATTTTATTTTTTTTTTTTTTTACTTAAAATGTCTTTTATACCGTGCGTTTATATGTGTATGTTCTAAATAAAACTTTATTTCTTACAAATCAAACGTATTTCTCTTGACATAAAAAAAACAAATTTTTCCTTTTATTTTTCACTGCCGGTGGCCACTTGTCACACTTCTCAATCAAAAGCAAAAAGGAACGACATTTTTTATTTTTAGCCCCACGAAACCTCGGGGACGCTTTCGTTGACCATTTTCGAAAATCTTTTCTTTCCAGCAAAAAAAAAATTCTTAAACCTAAATAATAAATTCTTCTTTCTGTAACTATATTTTTCCTTCTCTTTTGTTATGTCTTTTTCTCATCATACAGCTGTCTCAATTTATATAAACAAAAAATTTTCCCTTTTGCCTATAATATTGCCAACCATTCACTGCCTTACCATTATTAGGGTGACCATAACAAAATGAAATTTGATAAGTGCAAAGTTGGTAAGTTGTTTTGTGGAATAGGGCCCTGGTCTTTTCTGAAAATCATGTGATTTGAAATCACATGTGCTTTTAAAATCACACTTGTGATTTTGTGGAGTTCTGTAAATCACACCGTTTTGTGTTTTTCGGTGTGATTTTCAATTGTCGAAAGCACAAGCAAAAACAAAAAGTAATTTACAAGATTTTGTTTGCCGTGCTTAATTCCCAATTGTTATTCTTAATAACAACACTGAAATTGATTGTATTTACGCATTTACTAATAAATGCTAAAGGTAAAATTAAGTTAATTTGGATACTATGCCATGCTGAAATATACGGAAACAACTATGCTGACCTAGCTGCTAAAAACGCATGCATATCCCCCTTAATTAAAGATGTACTGACTGAAAAAATTGATCTGCGAACTGAAATCATAAAAAAACTAAAACTCTTAGACATTAACGGAAAGATGAGCTACTATTATGGCCATTATTCACAAATAAACCCAAATATCATCACACCTACATACCCAACAGACATCTGTAAATACAAAATCAAAATCTTTTCCCTATTACGTATGGGTCATATAATTGCTACCCATCTACACCTCATTAACAACAACTATACGAATATACATATGTCAATTCTGTGGATCTGTAAATACAGTAAATCACATTTAAGCATGCTGTCCAGAACTAAGAAGTCTTCAATCAAAACATCTGTGATATAATGGACTCGATGTCATAAAACTACCCTCAAAGGAAAACATAATCTCTAATTTTAAATATATATCTAGCGTAAATATTAAAATCTGTAAATATTATTAAATATAAATAATAGCCGATGGCCCTGGCAGCCAGTGCTAACTTCCATATTATTCTTATATTCAATATAAGTATAATATCACAAATCAATAAGATTACTGAGCAATTCCATATGAAAGCGATCACCTTTTGGACGACCCCTCTCCGATTTTAAAATAAATAGTCTCAATCGATTGCCCAGCAAAAAATAATGTACCTACATTTTTTTTTTTTTTTTATAGTGACTGGTTTAGTGGTGGTGTACACCACTGTCATGTGACAAAATTGAAGAATTCTTCATAAGGGACCTCATTAAAAGTTGTTTTAAAAAAAACTACTAAAGCGATCGCAACGAGTGATAGCTCGTTGGAAAGGTATTGAATCAGGCTTTAATTGAAAAATAAAATTTTCCTAATTTTTCTCAGAAATTTACCTTTAAATTTTCCCATGAAAATTAAATTTTCCGATTTTCCGCAGAAGCTCCTAAATTTTTCGGCTAATTTTTTTTTGGATTCCTCATAATTTTTGCTTTAAGAATCAGCAATAAAAAAATGGGCCCCGACTCCTTGTTTGGACAGGAGAAGAGCATTTAAGAGACTACCTTGTTAAAAATACATTTTAAAAATTATTTTACAGTTAAAAATACATTTATGAAGAAAAAATCTTTCTTATTTTGCTGCTTATACTTAATTACAATATTTATTAAAAACTAGCTGACCCGACAGACGTTGTTCTGTCCCAATTAGAAAAAATGTTTGCGTTCGATTTTTAAAATCCGTTAAAAATAGGAAAAAAGTATTTTTAAATTAAAATGTTGTTCATATACATATATATGATTTACATTTGATTTGAAAACACATATGGTTGTATATATATGCTGTGAATCTTATAGTATTCTATTTACATTTTAGTTGATAAGATCAATATTCAGGTAAACAGTAAAACTTATTTAGTTGCTTTGCTAGGATATCATAATTTTTTAATTGCAATGCTTTGTAAAATACAACATTTTTTGTTTGGTTGTCTGGTTTGTTGATTGTCATTGCATATGCGAGCCTTACTGGAAACAAACTGCAAGCGTTAAAATTGAATGTCATGTCGGTTGGAATCATTGGGATCCGAGGTATCAAAACATTTTCTCCCTTGTACTTTCCTTTAAGCATTGTTGCTTCGATGACGTTATTCATCAGTTTTTTTTACCGTAAGTCGGGTGCCATTACAAAGACGTGGTTGGTATATATTTCGTAACATTATGATTACCGATCAAACTTTTAGTTTGAATTTATGAGGAGGTAATCCGGGTGATCCCAGGAAGTTCGATTGGATAGTTGACGACATCGTTCTGAGAAGTAATGGAATCTACCGATTTGTACGTCTCCAATTTGCCAGCGATTTCACTTTGAATCTTAAAATACAGTTCGTCGACATCAACGTAGCTAATATAGCAAGTTCGGTCAACAAATCATGATTTCTGTAATTTTGTGTAATGTTTGAAAACACCTTTCGGATGAGTTCGGACTTTGATTCGGTGAACCGGCAGAAATTGAAATATCCACCGGGATTTTGTCGTTTCCTATGTCCAGCAATTGTTTGGAAAATTCATCTCGAGATTGATTGTTTTGCAGCTCGACCCACATTTTCAGAGTCAATTTGAGCTTCCTAACGTGTTTCCACAAAGCAGACGACTTCAAACATGCATTTAATTCATCGGCGGGCGTTGATCGTTGTATCACTGGAAGTGTTTGCCAAAAATCACCTGCCAACAAATCATCGTACTTCCAAATCGGCTTTGATTGTTTCGTAGTAGGCGTGGTAAATTTTTCTTTCGATGAAAACTTAAAATGGAATAATAATAACATTTGAAATAAAAATTAGTCAAATCTATAGAGCCGTTTTCGGATTTTAGGTAAATCGTACAAAGTGGGCGTAAAAGTGGGCGGGACAAAATTTTCTTTCCGTAAAAACCTAAGTTGGACCATGGCGATCACGTTAAAGAAAAAATCGTCTAAATCGGTCAAGCCATCCTCAAGTTATGTGCTTAATAGAAAAAGTGGGCGTAAAAGTAGGCGTGGTAAATTTTTCTTTCGATGGAAACTTAAAATGCATTGATACGAACATTTAAAAGAAAAATTAGTCAAATCGATGGAGCCGTTTTCTGATTTTAGAAAAATCGGACAAAGTGGGCGTGGCAAAATTTTATTTCCGTAAAAACCTAAGTTGGACCATGACGATCATTAGGAAAAAACAACTGTCCAAATCGGTCCAGCCGTTCTCAACTGATGCAATTACCAACGAACAACATTGATTTTTATTTATATAGATTTCAATTGTCTTGGCATCATTATAAAATTAAAGTAACTTTAAATTTAGCACGTCGGCAGACGAAGAGTGCCGCTTTACATTAATTGACATATCAGAAATATTTGGTATGAAGCAATGAAACTTTTGCGTTCCAGTTATAGTTTTTTATTCTTAGAAGCATTCAGCAAAGGCTACTATGATCATAATTTGTTTCGCTTCTCAGTTTTCTTTTTACGAATTTCAGGATTTTTAAAATGTATAATCTGAAGCCAAATCAAATATTTAATACAAGGATTTTTTTGAGGTTAGTAACATTTTGTTTCCTCCATAAAATTTTCAATCCTTAAAATTTTTTGGTGCGTTTTCAATTTTAATATCAAGCTCAGTAAAGTCTTCTATTCGATGTACGTTTGAGCGGAATTGATACAGCGCTTTAGTTGTCACAAAGCGAAATGTGTTTAGAAAAAACTGCCGCTGCACGCGCCAGTGTTGAAAAAATTATTTATTTTTGCACTTTATCAGCTTAGTCCGTCACGAAGAATCTATTTGGATACCTTAACATGTTCCCATGCCATGTTTTGATATAAAAAAAGCTTAAAAAAAAAATTGATTTTTTGCAAAAATTTTCAAAAGTTCATAAAATTTTTGCTTTTAAATATTTTAAAGTGCGTTTTCGCCTCGGAGGTGCCCTTTACGAAGTTACTCACATCACGCAATACACTAGCCAACTTAAAAGGCAATTCAGATTGTCAGACGCAAAACATATACATTTTTAAAAAATTTACGCTAATTTCTTTTAAGTTTGTGATGATTTTTTTTGTGGATATATCCTCCAAGTCTAGTGACTATATTTTGTATTGGTTTGGATCTGAAAGCTAAAAACTATTACAAAGAAAACGAAATGGATGAAAAAGAAAAAAGTCTTGCAAGTTTCAAGTCGTTTTTTTTTTATTTTTCGAATTTTAGATGACCACCGATTCTTAAGGTGACGACTTTTCAACGTAAAACTTTGTACGTCATATCCTTCAAGTGTAGTCATCCATCGTTTTTTTCAATTCATAAAACTTAACGAAATAAGAGCCATAGTATGTTGGTTTCAGTGAGTGCCCAAAAAATTTGAAATAGTCCATATATTCTTACAATGTTTTTTTTTTTAATTCCCTAAGCTACTCCCGCTTGTCTGCGGGTAACCAGAGTCTCTGGCGGGAATCGAACCCTACTTAACTTTATTTTTTTAATATCAATAACAAATAAATAAAACACATATATATTTATTTTTTTTTTTTTGTTTTGACATACATATTTAAGTAGGACTTAATAAATATGGAGTTGATTTTTTTTCTTTCTTTATTAGTTTTCAAATATTTTTTAGTTTTAATTTTTAAATCTTAAATCTTAAATACTAACATATATGCATCTAGTTATGTACTCGTTTATTAAGTTAAATTTTTTAATATAAATTTTTTAATTAAATTCTTATAGATTGAGTGAAAATGTATCTCATTTATAAATATTATACTTCGTACTATTATTTAATTAGTATGTACTATATGAATTTAAAATAATGAATAGCTTAAACAAAAAATATTTTTTGTTTTTTAATAAATAGTGATTATAAAAATCTTTTAAACAAAATCAATTGGAATTAAAAACAAAGTTACATATATATATACCCTCTTACCTTAGGTGAAAGGGTATAACAAAATCATAACTTAAATTGTATGTACATATATGTACAGTGAAACCACCCATAACCGAAGACTAACCGTCGCGGTCTTTCTGTCCGGCTATGGAAGGTGTTATCACAAAGGGACCAATAAAAGACCTAAGTGAGCTGTGTCTCGATGGCTGCCCATGGAACCTATGGAAGGTGTGCGCTTATTATTTTAAATATTTTATTTTTTTATTAAGACTAGTCTTTTGTGGTTGAAAAAAATTTATTTAGAGTAGACTTTAACTCAGATTGACGGAACAGTTCTTTTAAATTTCCGAAAGCATTTAGTGTTTCTAAAGCGGACAACACGAGCTAAACAAACAATTTTTACAAATACATACATATGTATGTATAGAGAAATTTCTTTACCATGATTTGTGTTAACAGGGGAATTTTGATGGGATTAACACAAATATTAATCAGAGTTGCAAGAAGAAGAACAAAAAAAAAAAACTTTTGTCTGTGTATTTCAACGCTTATGTCCGTTTAAAAAAAATATTTCGAAAAAAAATATATGAAAATTAGTATCCACGTCCGGCTTTGAAATACATTTTGTAAAAACGTATAAACAGCTTAAATCGACCAAATATGGCCGGTTATGGGAGGTGTTCGGCTATGAGAGGTTTCACTATATGTATGTATATCCATCGAAGTAGGCAAATCTAAAAAAAGCAGATTACGGTTTCTACAATTTGGTTGTTTTTATTTTGCTTTTTTTTTTTGCCAAAAAATTCTGTATACAATTTTGGTTTCTAATTTTTTTTTTATTTCTATTTTATTTTAAATCAATGTTGCTTTTATTTTTTTAAATATTTTTTCAAGTGAAACGCATTAATGCAATTTTGAACTGCTAATTCGAAAAAGGTACTTTTTTAAAGTTATTTTTTATTTTACTTTACTTTTGTTTTTTTATGATTAAATAAAGATAATTATTAATTTTTTTTTTTTTTTTGCAAATTTCCAATACTTGTTTGTGTTCCTTTATCGCTTATTTAAATAAATTTTCTTTAAATTATTTGCAAAACCTTATAATACTAATAA
The DNA here is from genome assembly GCA_949318255.1 of Pollenia labialis. NCBI lineage: Eukaryota > Metazoa > Arthropoda > Insecta > Diptera > Polleniidae > Pollenia > Pollenia labialis. Next base: position 159,149,920 of record OX439139.1, on the reverse strand, counting down.
AAATTAATTTCATGATAGATTTTTGTTGTTTATGTAAAGTTACGGGGAGAGAGAGACGTGTCTTGTAATTTTATGTAAAATTACTAGTAGTCTTTATTATGTATGTGTGTTTAATTTTTCTTAGGTTTCCTATTATTTCTTTTAAGTTATTTGTAATTATGTTTATATATCACCTTAAAGCTATGTAATACTTAATTTATTATGTTTTTCATTACTCTTAATTTTTTAAACTTATAAAGCAAAAAGAAAACTATTTCTATTGTTTTTACAAACATAAAAACATCACTAACACAAGTGGCTAAATAAAAAAAATAAAACATTTTAATTAAAACAAGCAAGTCTATAATTAAAAGTAGAGGCAAGAAAACTTGCCTCTCTCCCTTGCTCTTTTATCTATAAAATAAAATTTCTATACCTCAATTAGGTTTAATTTTACGAATATGTTTTCTACAAACTCAAATAAACTTTTACATGCTTGCTAAATACGGATATTATAAAAATTAAGGAAAATAAAAAAGGAATAAGACTGTCTGTCGAATCGTTATAAAAATTTTGTTTGTTAAAAAATCTATTTAAATTTTAGTTGAAAAAAGTTGTTTTTAAATAAGAGCAAAGTGTATCATCAAACTTAAGCTACGGTCAGGTCAAACTTGGCAAATATTTGACGAAAAAACGGGACCAACAGGCAAACTAAAATATAATTTCGCTTAGTTCCAATATTTATTTTGTTTATAATACCACATCACACATAAATCAGTATGTCTAGCAGTATAATTAGTTTTGTTTTGTGATATTAAGACCATGTTAAATCTTAATTATTATTAACAAAAGTAGTGGTTATTCTTTTTTGGTCAAATATAAAATAAGTGTAGCTTTAGACCCAGATTCCTCTCCTATAAAACAAAAATTTCTTTTACGAAATCGCGACTTTTCACTGAAATAGATTATTAGGCTTTTAAAAGCAATGTTTTATTACCATTACCAGTAGTGCGATTCTCTTTCAATTTTAACGTAATTTAAATTGTTAAAAATATTTGACAGCAAAGTTAACGTAAATTTTATTCAGTAACTTTTTTAACAATAACCTTTACAGCTATGTCCATCTTAACGTCAGGTATTTAAGTTATCTTAGCGGCAAAATATTTTTCATTGTTTATTTTTAAATTCGTAGTTTAAAAAAAAAAAAATAAAAAAACAAACAAACAAACGAAAATTTTGGCAAATAAAAGCCACATTAACATTTTTAAAATACACGTTATTTACATACATTTTGCCAAAATAATCGGGTTTGTTCTGTAAATCAAAATGAAGCGGATTTAAAACCGAACAAATTTTGAATACGACCCTGTAAAGAAAGTTAATACAAATGCTCCGTTTTATAAACTTCATACATTGAACACTAATTATATCTACAAGACCAGCTCTTAAAACCAGGAAAAACTACGATCATTTTGTAAATAACTGAAAATAAAATCTCGTTCGATTTCAATTCCACTTCATTTCGATTTGTAGAACATGCCCGAACATTAAAAAAGTTGCTTTTTGGGAATTTATAAATATCAATAAAACATTTTAGATGCAGCTTATGGAAATCACTAAAAGTGTTTTCTTTTCTACACAAAAAATAAGTGGTATACTTTCCAATCATGCCGCTGTTAGCAAATTTTTGCGAGTTTGTTCGAAATATTAAACAATTTCGCTATTTTTGAAAAAAAAAAAAAAAAAAATGTATGTATTCCGATAATTTGATTTTTTAAGCGAGTTAGCGATTTCCAATAAATTTTACGTTTTTTTGCAAGTTTGCAATTTTTCACGAATTTTAGCCATGTTCGCAATATTAGCGATTTTTTCCTAGTTCTTTAGAGCTTTAACGATTTTTAATAAACAGCCACTGTTTGCAAACCTTTGCGAATTTCCGCTAATTTAACAACTATTACCCAATTTTTGCAATTCCTTATAATTTTAGCTACTTTTAATCAATTTTGTAGCTTGTTTGATATATTAAAAATTTTCGCTATTTTTGCAAATTTTCAGAATTTTTGCAATTTTCGCTAGAATAGCAGAACCTAAATGGGGTTTTGTTAGTTTAGAAAGTACTTTAAGTCGTTCCACACGATAACTAGTTTGCCCTCGATGACAGTGTTCGTTACATATACTAATAATTAATTAACAAAGATGCCACTTGATTGAAAATTTTAGCCATGTTGTTAAAATTGAGTTACTGAATTGCTGTATTGTTACCGTAACGTTAATCGTTAAAAGTTAGAGAATTCCACTACAGGGCAAGATTTTAATGCTTTTTACATAAGTTATTCCCAAATATGTATGCTTTGCATAAATTTCCATATTACGCAGTTTGGCAAAATAAAAATATATCGGTCCTTTTCTTCAATATGCGTTTTCTTACAACGAAAAAAATTACATCAGGTTAAGTTTGATAATGATTTATTAAAAAATTCCAAAAGAAACTAAACGATCTGTAATAGTATATCGTTCAGTTCTATTTTGTTTGCTTTACATAAAAGTTTTTACGTCATCAGATACACAGGCCTGTCACAGAAATCAATTCCGAAAATGATTTCGGTTGACGTGAAGCTTCCACTTCCAAATTCTTGCGTTTTACGTTTTCGAATGCCAGCACACCCCTGTAAGTCAAATTTTTTAAAAAATACACATGTTGTGTGATGGATGATGAAGCTTATGTACTGGAAGACTTCAAAACTTCCGGGTCAAGATTTTTATGTAGCTGATGGACGAGATAATGTTCAAGAACAATGCTGGACAAAAATCAAGTTCTTGGGTGGTAATACATTTGCAGTTCTGGCAAAAGTCAATAATTTGTGACACGAGGCACGATAAACACAGAAAGGTATTGGACTCTTGTAAAAAAAGAATTAAAGAACACAGGAAAGGTATACCAGGACATGTCCGATTTTAAGCGTAAGTGGACCCCTTAGTCCAAATAGGCAACGGAAGCAACTAGGGGAAGATTTCCGGAAACAGTGATAAATTTATAAATACCGAGTAATTGTCAATATTTTATGTTCAATGAATTTGTTCAACATTTAAATAAATTTAGGTATTTTTGAAAACTTTTATATTGAACGGGCTGAGTTTTATATATCATTATACAAGTAAAAGTTGTTATGGCTCACTCTTAATGCAAAATGTTTTAGTAAAAAAATTAGTGGATACATTGTATGTACATACAAACATACATTTTGTAAACCAATTACGAAAAGAAGACAAGTTTCCTAAGGGGTCCGTGAAGAAAAAAATCTGTAAAAACTATTTTTCTAGAGTACCAGGCCTGTTCTGAAACCCTCATGATTTCAAACTATGTACAAATTTTTAAATCGCACAGGTTATTTTGAGCTATTCTGCAAATCAGCCAATTTAAAATTTTCTGATGTGCTTTTCTTTCTTTGAAACTAAGAGTTGATTTGTATTGTTTTCAATTTTTCAACTAAATTACGTAAATTGCCAAACAAAGCAATATCATTTATTATAAAACAAACGATGTCTTAGAAATAGATTTTTATGTGTAAAAAAAAGAACTACTGTTAAAAAAATTAAATAGAAAACACATCATGTCAAATATGTATATTAAAATGTTTTTGTTAAATTCTTAACGAAAAATATAGCAAAAATAGGAAAATAGTTTTAAAGAATTTAAAATTTAAATCGTCAGTCAGTTTTTTTTTATTTTTGCGTGATTTTCAATCACTTTAACCAAAAGAGATTTCCCAAACTGGCCCGTATATAAGAAAGAACAAATACTTGAAAAAAAGTTTGGTATCCGTTAAATTTAGGAGGGCATCTTTAACTTTGTTAAAAAAACTAAAAAAAATTACATTTAAAGGGACTTAAACCAACTTTTAGCTATAATATCTACCTCTTGTTAATGGTTAACTTTGTTGTATACATGTTATATTAACCTGGTAAATTGTTGACTCGTTTAAATGTGCTATATACATGTGTATCTGTTTAAATGTTTATAAAAACGAAAAATTTTATGTTTTATTGCACTGGAACAAAAAGAATCATTTTATATATTTTCATATATATATATATATACATACATACATATGTATGTGTGAGTATATAAGGGACCGCAAAAAAGAAAATCAAAGTGAAGGGAAAATGCTGCACGCCAAAGCTGTACAAAACCTTAATTTTTGCAATATTGATTTTTATTTCTTCAAGTAAACAATACAATTAAAAAATAATCTTTAAAAAGTAAATTTTGAATAACACTTATAATCGTTACGGTCCCTGAAGTATATAAATTAAAAAAAAAAAATTTAATTATAAATATAATTATTGAAATAATAAAAAAAAACAATTGCTGTAGGTGAACTAAATATGCTAATAATGCATATTTTATTTTAAAAGGAAATTAATAAAAACGCATAGTTTTGTAAGCCTAAAAAGGGAAGAACAACAAACAAACAAACAGGAGATTCAACGACACAGCGTATAATACAACTTTTGTAACTTACGTTTCGACTTACACTGATGAGTATGATTATGATGATTAGTATTGTTGTTGTGCGTGTGATGGGGGGCAATTGTTGTTGATGCCACAGTTGTATTATTTGAATTAGAGTTAGCATTTGTTCCCAGAAGGGCAATCGATGATAGTTGTTGCTGCTGCTGTTGATGGTGGTGTTGTTGATGAGCAGTGGAAGTTATAGCAAGGTGATGTTGCGTTTGCTGCTGCTGTTGTTGCTGTGTATTATTTAAAAGTGTTGCTGCAGTTGTATTATTAAAGTTATGGCGAAAACGTTGGGATGTTTGATAAGTTTGATAATTAAAAAAATTATGATGATTTTGATGATTGATATTTACAATTGAATTGGTAACAGATGATGCTGTGGCCGATGATAATGATGTTGGCGATGTGGCATTAAGGTTAACTGTTGAAGCAGCTGTAGCAGCAGCAACGGCGGCTACGGTAGATTGAGATATTAAAGCTGCAGCCGCTGCTGCTAAACCACTTGTTGTTGAGGGTGATGACGAGGATGATGCTGCTGCAACAGCCGCTGAGGCAATACAATGTAATATATGATTCTGCTGTTGTTGCTGCTGTTGTTGTTGCTTGTGTTGTTTTTGTTTATGAGAAGAAGCCGATGACGATGAACACATTTTACCATGATGATGATGATTGTGGTAATTATGATGGTGATGATGGTTAGAGCGTCTTCGGTGGTGGTGGTGATGATGATGATGGTGGCGATGTCACTTTTCTTCAGACGTTTGTGATTGTGGCTGTGGATGTTGTTGATCATTATTTTGTGCATTATTAAGTGTTTGTTGTGTCAGCTGTTCTTGCTGTAGTTGCTGCTGAGAATGTAACTGTTGTTGGTGATTTTGATTGTGTACATGCTGGCAAAATGCTTGTAATACTTCAAAATGTGTCATTAAATTTGCGGTTTGACTATCATAATGCAAATGGCGTGTAACTTGAGCACCTAAACGTCTTAAAAGATCAGTAAATGTTTTCTCTTCCTTCCTTATCCAAGGTCGTCGATCATCTTGCACTTGATATGGTGTTAAATGTACATGTATGTTGATGGCTAAAAATTTAAATTTTATTTAATTTATTTTAGTATACAATTTTGTGCTAAAATTAAACCTACCCATTCTAGTTAAAGTTTCTAATAAGCTTCGTGAAGTAATCCATGTATTCTTTTGACCACCATGTCCACCATCTAGCCAATACATATCTTTTATTCGTGACAACAACCGTACCATAGTACTATCATCGGGTGTAAGAGTTTTTAAGTAATGAAATTCATATATAAACTAAAACAAAACATAATTAAAATTTAAATTAGTTATCAAATTGGCAATTTCAATAAAAATTATGACGTACTTTGTATTTGGGATAAAAAAAACAAAAAGTTGAAAGTAAAATAATATTGTTTTTTTAGATGTGAATAATGTGTACAATTTAAGTGCTGTTTTTAGAGCGTAATACAAAACTTGAAATTATGACATATTAACATAAAAAAATTATAGCGTTAACGTGAAATATTAGTCACTTTAAATAATTAATACATATGTACTTATTATCATAATCATTTTATGAACTCCAACAAAAAGTCCTCCTACCATTATTGCATACTGTGATAATTATTTATTATTTAATTAAAATACATGAAATTAAAATTATTCAAACTTTTGATAAATCAATTAATCATAATGTTGAAAACAAAGCAATCAGAAAAACAAGTAAGAAAGTATAGTCGGTAAAGCCCAACCATATGATACTTAACACCACAGTATTTTAAAACAAATTTTCGAGAGTGTATGAATAGTGATCTATCTATGTTTTAATTTCATTTAAATCGGTATGATAGTTTCTGAGAGGCAAATATTACAACCCATCTCCCCTCGTGGTCCTATTTTTTTAAAAATGCATAGCTTATATGTCCGTACAAATATGGATCCACCTATGTTTTAAATTTCATTAAAATCGGTTTGATAGTTTCTGAGAGGCAGAAATTGCCTCCTATCTCCCTTCGTGGTACTACGGCCCATTTTCAATAGGCTTGGTCCTTGTGCCAATAAGAACCTATGTACCAAATTTGATTAAATTATCTCAAAAATTGCGACCTGTACTTTGCGCACAAGGTTACACGAACAGCCAGCCAGCCGGACGGACATCGTTAGATCAACTCAGAAAGTTATTCTAAGTCGATCGGTATACTTTATGGTGGGTCTAGGACCAATATTTTAAGGTGTTACACACATCTGCACTAATGCATAATACCCTCCCCACTATTGGAATATAAGCGGTTTTCACCCTTTGTATTAAGTGTACACCTCGACTTTTCTTAATACGATTTTATACTAAAAAGTATGAGTGTCTTTTTCGTTAGTATTGTAAATTAATGAAGTTGCTGAGTGAGGGAAAGAGACAGATATAGTTTATTCAACTGTTTTATTCTGGGTTGTTTAACAAAGGTGTTTACTACAGCTATTTGTTGGATTTTTTAACCACAGCGTAGTAAATTTTGGTCTAATACATTTTGTTGTTGCAGTGTTGTAAATCTTAGTACTTTAACTAAATTAATAAGAATCACAAGGACTACAAGGGACTTTACTATCAAGGGTAAAAACCGCTATAGTTTTTATTTTATTTAAGCAAAAAATATAAACCATACTTACTACATTAAAATAATTAAAGTCGTCTAAAACTTATTAACACTTTCCTGCTTGTCTAAGTAAATCTTTTCGAAACTCTTCATATTCCTTTTGTGCTTCAATTTTGTTATAAAGTTGAGTAAGTATAAGATCTTTGCACTCTACACCATTGCCCCCAACAATCATTTTTAATTTTCCGTATTCAATGTCATATGGCAAACCCAAATCACACAATTCTTCAAATTGGGTTTTCGATATTTCTGGTGTTTGTTTTGAAAATTCCTGACATTTTTCAAAGAGCTCAACACATAGTTGAATTAAATTTCTATCCCCATTTGAACGAGTTTTTAGAAAAGATTTTAGCATTTCCAAGGCTTGTCTATCACTAAGCATATCTTTAATATTTAATGTAAGTAAACATTGTATTTCCATTTTAGTATTCATTTTAGTATTCATTTTAAAAGCAACTTTCTTTCTTTTCTCTAGCACTATTTTTGATTTACTGAACAGACAGTTAAAAAGTTTTCGTGGTGATGCAATTATAAATTAGCAAAATGTTAATTTAATCAGTATGCTCTTCGTGAGTATTTTGTTGTTTTAAAATTTTAATTTAACTTATTATGAGAGGTAGAACATGTTTGATGTGTGCTGATACTAAAGTACATTTTTATACGCTACACTGAAGGTAAAAGGGTATTATATAAAAGTTTGTAATTTTGTCAATATTGATGTTAGACCCCATAAAGTATATATGTATATTCTTAATTCTTATAAGGATTTAACGATGTCCGTGTATCCGGTGAAATAGGGTAATTTATGTCACATATAATTCGGAATAGTTTGCTATTAAATTAAGCCTGATCGGTCTACAATGGCTGGGATATGAGTAAAAAATCTTTAATTGCCTTTAATTTTACCCATAAATCCTTTTTTGTTGTTATTTTAATTTTTATTTTTGTAAAACTGTTGAAAGGAAAGAGCCAAAGTTTTTAAATTAGGAACAAACATCAAGGGTTTCAATACACAACATCCGACAAAATGTGAGTGGGATCGGAGAAGTGGGTGGGGCATAAAATAGATTTATTAATATCTAAAGAAGAGTATTTATAAAAATGTCTGTTCTTACCGCACCATGGTGAAGGGTATACGATTCTGAATAGCCGAATATAGAACTCTTACTTGTTTTTTGTACATTTCATAATAAATTCCAAAAGTTAGTAGAAAGTTATTTAAAATTAATAAGATTTTGTTTGTCGTGCTTAATTCCCAATTTTTATTCTTCATAAAAACAATGATATTTATTGTTTTGGGATAATCGAGTTTATATGCGCATTTCATACATTCTCTCAAAATTTTTTAAAAAAGCCAGAGATATTAGCATATAAAACTGCGGAGTGAATGAGAATTGCAAACACTCAAACATAATCTTATAAACTAAAAATTTTGTATTCCCAAAAATTACTTAAAGGGTATTCAAAAAAAGAAAAATTTCACTCTTATTGACGTGAACGGGTTTTTTATTTTTTTTTGTAAAAAGTTCAAACTGTTAAATAATTCGTGGGAGTAATTGATATTTTCAATATGCCAAATAAGTGTTAAAAGTAAATAAATTAATTATTTAATTGTCACATCATTAACGGAAATTGATAATATTTACGAAAATAATGGTATGTAAAGATACATTTCATGAAAACAATTCATTCTTTATATGTATTTTTCTTTCTTGAAAGTTGAATGAGAAAATTAACTTCTTTCTTGAAAGTTAAATGAGAAACATAACTTCTTTCTTGAAATGTTGTAACTATACAAAATAATTTTTAAAATCAGAGTTGTACAATTCAAGAGGTTATAATAAAAGATGTAATTTTTCGTACTTTGTATTAAAAATGAACAATTTTTTATGAATGGCAACATCATTTCGTTTGACGTTTATAGCGGAAAATTACATCTTTTTATCCTGATTTTTTTACACTTGGTTATAGTTTGAAAAAAATTTAACTTTTGGTGGAATTTTTTTTTCTTGTGGTTGTCGTAACAAAAATTACATTTTTCCACTTTTCCATTTTTCCAACAAATAAAAAAAAACTAAAATGAACACCTTTTTAGAGTTATTTAAATTTGTAAAAACAAAATTAAATATGATAATCAGCCTAAGGAAACCCGATTACATAATAAATGCAATTAATTCAAAAATTATTTCATAACATCCAAAATGGTACAAGTTGTTCATTACTTTAGTACCACAGCAAAACCTTGTGCCAACACTCATATTTATTCTGTTGAATACCGCTCTCAGAGATCGTATGTATTTTTTTTATTGATCTCAAATGTATCTATATAATACAATTTCAATTCATTTATGTAAACAGCGTTGTTAAATTAGGGTATTTATCTCCAAATTTTTTTAAAACGGGAAAAAACTTGATTTGGGAGTCGGGGATTTTGTTAGGGATTTTTTTCAAATTGTGGTAATTTTTGTTTTGTTATTATAATTTAATATTAAGACTGTTTTTAATGGCAACAAAAATAATGATTTTTTTTTGAGGAAAAGGCACTTTTTTGCGGGGGATTTTTGAGAATAATAAGGGTAATCGCGATGATCAATGTGCAAATTTGCCATTTGTCAATTTGCATTGCACATTATGATTGATGGTGAGCATACCACTTTTTTATGCAAATATTTTTCTAAAAAGTTATTCTGGCAACACAAAAAACAGTATATGTCCATTTTGTAGTAAACATAAATTATCAGGACGGCTTGTTGTAATTTTAAACCCACAAATATTTACAGAAGAAAAACAACCTCTTGATTCCGGAATTTTGGAAGAAAAAGTAGGAATTAGTTTGCTAAATATTCCATTTCCTTCTTTTGGTTTTCTTTTATATAAATTCAATATATAAATGAGTCTATCAGCGCAGAAGTGGTGTAACCCAAGACTACTTTTTATGAGATATTGAGGAGTTAACACTACTCGTGCACTATAGAACTTGGTTGTAACGGTCCGTGCAAAAACTATGTTTCTAGCGCCATCTGTTTTGGATACAAATAGTTGGTTATCTCGACTATTGCACTGTAAAGAACAGTACAAAGAACATATTTTACACTTCTGCGCTGATAGCCTCAAATCAAACTTAATTTTTAAAACGTTTTCTTATTTAAGAGGTATTGCATGGGTACAAAAATTGCAAATTTGCAACATTGTATGGGAACGTTATTTTTAGTTCAGTGTTGTAAATTTAAATATACGGTTTTGTAACAATATTGAAAATAAGAGTCGGAAGACGGTTGTGACTACGTTGTAAATTGGTGAATCCAACATTGCAAATTTAAATTTATAGTACTGTGACAACACTAAAAAGAAGAGTCGGAAGACGCACATTTGGCGTTATCATTTTAATATTGTGACAACATTGTAAATTTGGTAAACAGTACGTTGTATTGATGTTGATAGTACCCCCTGCAACGTCGGCAAATCGTCGTTGTGATTGTCTTTTTCTGCCTGGGTAATAGCGTTGGATTATGTATCTCAAAAATTAGAAAAACAAATTTTTGAAGTTCTCGAGATGTATGAAAAATCTGAGTTTCTTTTTTGTTATTATGTTGTAATAGTTCGAAAAAGTTAAAAAACCTTGGGACATTTTGCTTAACTTTTTCGCGATTCTACTGTATTATTTTATTTTTAAAGAATTGGCGATTAGAAATAAAATAAAATTGGGAGCCCTGACTTTACTAGAGAAATTTATAAGACACAATAAAGAAAACTGTCGTTAGTACAAAATAATTTGATTAAAAAAATTAGGGTAGTAGCGAATTTTCAGGTTCGCACTTGTATACTATTCGCTTAATTTTATATTTTCATTAGCACTCGCATTCGCTAAAATGTATACGAATATTTAAAGCGAATATATATGAAAATTTAAGAAGATATATATTACATATAAGACAAGTAAGAAAGTATAGTCGATCAAGCCCAACCATATGATACACCTACACCACAGTATTTAAAAACACATCATGTGTCCATATACATATAGATTTATCTATGTTTATAAACTTCATTAAAATCTAATTGAAAGTTTGTGAGAGGCAAAAATTGTCCCCTTGTGGTTCTACTTTTAAAAAACAGCATAGCTCATATAAATAAATATGTTTCTATCTATGATTTAAATTTTATTAAAATCGGTTTGATAGTTTCTGAGAGGCAGACATTTCCCCCTATCTTCCCTCGTGGTCCCACGATTCGGCCCATTTTCTTGGTCCTTGTGCCAATAAGAACCTATGTCTCAAATTTTATCTAATTAATCTCCAAAATTGCGACCTGTACTTTGCGCACAAGGGTACATGGGCAGCCAGCCTGCCGGACGGACATCGTTAAAAAGTGATTCTGAGTCGATCGGTATACTTTAAGGTGGGTCTAGGACCAATATTTTAAGGTGCTACACACATCAGCAGAAATGCATAATACCCTCTCCACTATTGTGGTGTGGACATAAGAAATACACATAAGCAAGCAACAAAAAGCTTATTTAAAATACTATTCTTAACGCACTACTCTTAAGGGTGATAAAGCATCCAAACTTATGTTTATCAAATATAACTTGGCTTAACTTAACTTTATAAACAATTTATAGATCTTATGAACAGTAATTATTTTTTGGGTATGGAATCGAATTTCTATGGCAATTTCTTCTATAAATGCTTTTAGAGAACCTAATTTTTTAATTACACTATTATAAATGCAATTTTTTTATAATTTTTTCTTGCATCCTTTAAATTTATTTACGGGAATTAGTTTTTTTTTTTTTTTTTTTTTTTTTTTGTTTTTTTTTTTTTTTTTTTACTATTTTTGTTTTATTTTAAGTGAACAAATCGACATGATTGCCGATATGAAATTGCTTTTAATATAAAAGAAATTTTATATTTTAAACTAAATTAAGGCAATTACAACTTCCTTAATTTTACCTTTTACTGCTGTTATAAACGCTTGCCGCTTTTGTTTAGGTAGCTCAGCAAGGGCTGAAACTATGTACATATATGCAAAGAGATGTTTTTTTTCTTAAATGTTCAAATAAAATTTTTTTAATTAAATGATTGAAACAGATTCCAAAGAGAACGAACAGTTAAGCCGCTTTTAATTTCTGATTTGCTTATTTTTTTCTTATCTAAATATGTAGATTATTAATCAGTTTCACACTCACAACATTCAGATCACAGATATAACAAATTTAATTTAAATAAAAAAATGATTTGAATGACAGTCTGCAAACACTCATTTGGGAACCGTTGATTTCCATTAAAATTGTAATATGCATTCTAGTTTCACTTAAAAACTTGCTAAATCTTAATATATTAAGGGTAATCACGATGGTCATTGTGCAAATTTGCAATGTGTATATTTGCAGTGCATATTATAATTGATCGTGAGCATACCACTTTTATTTTTTGTGCAAATGTGGTATTTTTCTAAAAATTTATTCTGGCAACACTAAAAACTTCTGGCAGCACTGCAAAAATCTGCATTTGTTAACAATTATATACAAGCAAATTAAAATAATTTTTTTCTTTTTAATTAACTTAAATTTAATTATCTATTTCATAATAAAACCTACGAAAGTGTTGAATTTATAAGTTTTCCTTAAAAAATATGGCGCTCCATATGTCAAATGTTATTGTTTACCTTTGTTTGCAACGTAGCAAATATGCACTACTAATCTTGCTCATGGTTTTTATTAGTGAAAACGAAGTGAAATAGAGCAAATTGCATATATGTACGTACATTTTGTTGTTGTGTTGTGCAAATGTGTGTATTTTTGCACGCATTTGCATCGTTTGCACACTTTGCACTACCCATCGTGATTTCCCTTATTATTTTTGATTAAAAGTTTAGTGATTTTTAAAAATCTAGATTTCTAATATGCATGTAACGGCATTCTTAACTATGCAGCTCGACCACTCTTTCATACGCCTCATTGCTTGTGGCGTTAAAAATTTTAAAACGGTAAATAAATTTCTGTACAAAGCAACAACAAAATTACAAAATATTTATGAATTTGTTTTTGCATTCAATATAATACTTTGGCGTGCGTTGTGTTTTGCAAAATTAGGGCCTTAATTTATATTTAAAAGTTTTTAGTGAATAGGTCGTTATAGTCAGTGTCACATTTGCAACATTCATGAGTCATAACCGTAATAAATAAAATTTTTTAAAAAAAAAAAAAATGTTTTGAAAATATAGCCTATAAATTGGTAATAAAATTTTTAAATTTTAAAATGCTAAACTACGTTTTAAAAATATATAACGATGTTAAAAACATTGTGTTAGAAAAAATTACTATGAAAAATGTAACGATTTTTACACCGTTGTTTGTATGTGATTAGCAGACTCACTTGATTGAGAACAACACAACCCTTGCTAAAGCCAATTATAATCAATTTTGATTTGTCTAAGTTAAGATTTTCACGCCACCACAAAGGATTTTGTTGCTGATTAGATGATTGTTGCTGTTGTAAAGAACAATCGTTACTGTTGTTCACATTGTTAAAATGTTGCATATTTTCATTGTTTTGTTGGGACTGTGTTACATCACTTGGTTGTTGTTGTGTAGTATTTGTTGTAATAGTTGATGCAGCGGATGAGGAAGAAGAACCAGTTGTTGCTAAAGTTGCAGCAGGTGTTACAGTGGTCAGGGGTGCTGATGTTACTGCTGAAGTATCATTATCAGTGCATGCAGCCGTACCACTGTTATTTAAAGTTGTATTATTTGAATCACTAGAATTGGAAAAGATAACAGCACCATCAGCATCAACAGTGACATTTTCTTGAACCTGAAAAAATAAAGTAAGTTTTAACAAGATTGTTTTTAAAACTTTTTGGAATAACAAACCTGCAAAATATCTATGTCCATTTCTTGACTACTATCACTGGCATTTGATGATGACGAAGAAGAATCTGAAGACGCATTTGACAGAGTTGATGATACCAAAGCGGCTGCAGCGGCAGCAGCAGCTACAGCAGCAGCCGCTGCTGCTGCTTGCGCCGCCTGATCTAAGATTTCATTTTCTGGTATTGAAATCAAACGCTGCGATAAATTTTGTAATAATCTATTTAGGGTAAAAGCAAATATTGCATCAGTTATAAAAGTAAATGGATAAAATTTATTTTGTATTACACCTACTTTTCCAAATGTTGCAAGGCATGATTCATAGGCGTGTGATCCGGCACACCAGCATTGTTTCCACGAACAAAATTATCAAAACAACTAAATGTCTTAAATTCCATTCTACCAAAAGTTGTTTGAGGGAAAATTAAATTAAAAATAAAAAGTTTTAAACAAATTAATAATTATTCCTTTTTTTACTATTATATACATAGGGTGCGTTCGTAAATGCATCACTGCGCTGCATCAGAAAAGCAAACTTTTTTTAAAGCAGATACAAAAATAATTATAATTTTTTTTATTGTGTGACTATTATTTTTGTGGAGTATTTCATAATTATTTGGTCCAAATTTACTTCACTGATACATATATAACCATTTGAAATCACTGATGCAGCGCAGTGATGCATTTACGAACGCACCCATATATACATCTGTGGCATTTTGACAAAACATATTAAGTCGAGATAAGATAGCAGAAAAGTTTAAAAAAAACTTGGTGAAAAAATAATTTTAATCAAATAATAAAATAAACCAAAATTAAAAAAAAATTTCATTTGTAATACAAAATTTTTATGTTTTTTGAATGAAAATTCGTATGATAAATATAATTTTTTTCAACTTTTTAAATTTGACTAAGATGTTTTGTCAAAATGCTACGTAAATATAATTAACCCTCTACTGCATATGCAGCCATATATGGCTTTTCAATTTCAAATGCACATTGTGAACAAAAATTAACAGTTTTGAAAAATAATAGTTCTTGAATAACACAAGTAGACCTTTGTGATTATGAGACGAATGTTTTTTTCTCTGTTCTTTACATAGGTGCATAGAAAACCTCAGTCTTGTTTATAAGTACACGTGGTCACTTCGTACAGTGAAAATATACAAAATAAAACATATATGTATTTTTTTAATTACAAGTAAGTTGGTATGCTTACATATTTTTTTTTGCAAAATATATAGCTTTGTGAAGAGTTTTTATGTGCAAATTTTTCAATCGTGCATGTAGAACTCGTAAAATCACGCATTTTTTAGAACAGCCAAATATGGCTTCTCATGCATTCACAGAAAAATTCGTCCAACTTTGTCGTGCCATATTTGGCTTTTCATGCATTTATTACGGTATATGTGTTTTCATTTCTTTCATAATAACAACACTTTACTTGAATAAAAGTAGATTGCTCAAAAGTTATAGATATTTATAACAAATATGTGGCAGGTAGGGATCTGCTAGATTCCATGCTTGGTCTATATAGAATAGATATAAGCCCCGAGTTCCTGTAACGTGCCAAAGAAATACACAAAAAACAAAGCTCGCCGCCAAGACTTTTCACTAAGTGCTGTCAGACTGGATTCTACAGATCATCTTCCAGAATGGGAAAAAGTACGTCAGCTATGTCAAAATGATTGCAAATTTCTTTGTTTGAACAAAGACAGAAAATGCTTTGCTTTATTCCACGCATAAGTAGATCAATCTGATTTCGATTTTGCAATACTCATTTTCTTTACTCTGCTTTTAATTGCTTTTAATCTTATTAATATACAACCATTGAAGTGTTATTATCGTATTTTTTACTTATGTTCCTTACACTATATTTTAATTACTTTTAATTGCTTAAATAAAATATAAATATAAAAATTAATAAAAAAAAATTATATTATCTTTGTTGCATGAAACGCCATATATGGCAATAAATTTTTAGGGTGATACAGACAGGAGTGCATATGAAGCCATATATGGCAATTTTTTTTTTTCAGAAAACTGACATGCTTTTCTGAAAAAATTTTGTTTGCATATCTTAATTATGCCATTTAAAATAATAATTAAAAAAAAAAATTAATTTGTAGCTGGATCATAATGCATGCAGCAGAGGGTTAACTAAATAGCCATAGAATAAAAAGAAAAATAGCGGTTTTCACCCTTGATAGTAAAGTCCCTTGTAGTCCTTGTGATTCTTATTAATTTAGTTAAAGTACTAAGATTTACAACACTGCAACAACAAAATGTATTAGACTCAAATTTACTACGCTGTGGTTGAAAAATCCAACAAGAACCTGTAGTAAACACTTTTGTTAAATAGCCCAGATAAAACCGTCGAAGAAACTATATCTGTCTCTTTCCCTCACTCAGCAACTTTATTAATTTACAATACTAACGAAAGAGACACTCATGCTTTGTAGTATAAAATACAAAGGGTGCAAACCGCTATTGTTATTTATTTTTTTTTATTAAAGATTAAAATATTTGTGGAATTCACGGTTCATATTAAATTTAATACCCTTTAAAATATACTACGAACCAAGTGTGAGCGATCTCTATTAGTTTAACTTTCGCATCTTTTGTTTGAAATTTTATCGCGTTTTCTTTTTATAATTGTTTAAATATTTTCAGTCTTTTTGATAGTTTTCATTTTTGATTTAAGAAATGTTTATTCTTTACTAAAAGCAAAACTCTAGCAGCCCAATATGCCAGCTGTTTCTCATTTGTAAATGAATGCAGTTACAACATCTGCTACAGTTTTGTTGTAAATTTATCAATATTTGTCAAAGCAACAAGAAGTAAAAGGTCTATCATAGAAAACCGTAAATTCCGTTAATATAAAATATATTTTTGTTACTTCTATATTGTGTTTAGAATATTTGCACAGAAAGACTAGCAATTAATAGATTCAGAAATGGATGAAAATTATCTTTAATAGAATAAATCAATTCTTTTTAATATCTGCAACATATTTTTTTCTTTGATAAATAATAATTTTAAAATACCAACCTCACTGGACGCACGACTATAATATGAGATCGTGGAAATGCTTCTCTGAGCAAAATAGCAGAATTTTCTAAATTATATTTCATGTAACCCCGACTGTCACGATTTGTTTCCATGCTTTCAGGAAAATCCTAAAAATTATAAATTTAAGATTAAGAAAATGTTTTTTAACATACATATACAAAATAAGGTTGTTTACGTCACAAGTTGCACCCTTGCAAAAAAGCAAAAGGGCAAAAAAATAACAACAACCACATAGACAATTATGGCGAAAAAATTCTCCATGGGGTTGTTGTCAAATTTTTTTCGCTTGGAGGTAAATAAATCATAATTTTTTATACACACCTGTACATCACCGCCAAAATAAACAACTGCCGTAGAGTCTTCAACATTTTGATTTTGTTGTCTTATAATCGGTGGACAATATACAATATCATTCGTCCGATTTTGGAAACCGGCCACTGAAAATATTCGGAATGGGCCAGCAGATGTGCTTGGTGTGCATAAACGATCCGCACTGCCACCAAGCATTACCTCAGAATTTGTGACACGTTTTTGTAATTGAAAAAATTTATCAATGGTTACCTTAAAGTAAATTTAAAAAATTTAGAAAAAAAACATACTCTATAATTAATAAATTGTTTTATTTTGAACGCAAAATATTCTTATTTTCTATTTTTTTCTTACATTAAGCACAAAGTAATGAAAAATGAGAAGTTATGAATGACCTATAAACTTGGTGACGATTTTTTAAGTTGCATTTTTTTTATATTAGTGACATATTTGGCATATTAATGTTTAAAGCATTTAAAATTGTCTTATTTTAAAGCAAATTTTAAATTTTATATCAAAATTGAAAAAATATTGTTGATTTAGATATTTAATTGAAGGTCTTACTGTAATAACGTCATAAGCCACCCGAATTGAAAACACTGTGTTTTTCCTGTTGATTATAACCATCCCAACATCCACTTTTTTTCGTAACCAATTTCAACAGATTAAAATAAAATTTTGAATGTCAAAGAAATTAAGTATGAAAGTAATTATTTTTTTAATCACGCTTGCCAAAATAGATAGTTGTTTTAAAGGAGTTCTTACAAGGGTATACAGTATAAATTCATGAAAGACTAAATAGGTCTTTTAATATTTTTAACTTTAAAATCGACTTTCTCAAAATAAATTGTTTGTGGCATATGAAGTTATTAAAATTAGCCCTTCAAATATTAAAAAAATTTTTTAAGTATTTATTGCTTTACATTAACTTTCTGGGCTGATTTTTTTATTAATTTTTTTTTATAAAAGCAATTCAAATAAAAACAAAATAAAGGTAAAATATTTTAAAATTTAGTAGTTAAAGATCTAAGTCCAAGCTGTTTAATTTTTTTATTGTTGTTTAAATCTGTTTAATTTGTTTTTGAAATTTATGGTAATTTTTTTTAGTGACTATATTTCTTTTGGTTATATATTTTTATTCTTCAAAAATTTAATATTTGTTTGATTTGCCGAATTTGTAGTTGTTTTTGATTGTTTTGAGGAAATTGTAAATTTTTGGTTGATATCTTAATAAATAAATATTCTTTCGATATCATGCACATTTTGCAATTAGATTGATTTTTTTTAAGTCTCGCGTTTTTTTTTTAATTTCTAATACGTTTTCTAAATTGTTTGTTTTAAGGTTGCTTGTTTTTGTACATTTTTCGATTTGCATTTTGTTTATGACTTTTTTTTCCTTTTTTAATTTTTTTTATGTATGCATATGATTTGCCAATTTCATGATAGTTTTTATAAAATTTGTGAATTCATTTAAAACTTTAAAAATTACAAACAAAATTTACAAAAAGTTTCATATTATCGAAAAGGTGATACGAAACTTTTTTTTCTAAATTTTTATTGGAATTTTTTTCTGTTTTAAACCGATGAAACCGACCGCACTTTTCAGGCTAAACTTCGAAAGATTTTTAGACTGAACCTAAACTTTTATTTTTATTAACTTAATTGTTCATGTTTTAGACAAGTATTTATATCTATAACTTCTAATTAACTATTAATATAACTGTCAAATAAGATATTGTTAACTGACCGTTATAGTTATACAAATGAATTAAAACTGAACTTGGTGAAATTGGCCGTAAATGTGTTACAAAAAAAATCGAACTTTTCTTTGAAAATTTTAATGATAAAATAAAAGTTAAGTACATATTTCCATATTATAGTGGGAGAAATGTAATTTGTTCACAGTTATACCTTGTAAATTGGGGTTTCGGTCGGAGTACAGTTGTGGTGTTGCCGAGGTACTTTTTGGCTATTGCTTTAAGGTTAATAAATGGATTAGAGTTCTAATATTCATATACATATGTATACATTTTTATGTTTCTAGAACCTCAAGGTTCAGTCAAATAAATTCTAATTTCTTTATTAACAAAATTTTTACGCACTTTAACAGCCTGTTCATCGATTTTGAACATTAACGTTCGCATAGAAAATTACATTTAAAACAAATTTTAGAATTTTGTTTTTGTTTTAAATCGTTAAACAGGCAGTTCGGGTATGGTGCAGTCATTATTTTCATAATGATAAACCTTGCATGTACGATCTTTTTAATTTATTTGTACGGTTTTCTATCTCTTCGGATGTTGCCAAAAACAATGATATTATGATTAAGTAATTAATTTATTTCCAATTTAGACAAAAATGTGCCATGGAATAGGGAAAACCAGTAACAACTAACACGACGACTTGTACAAAATTTATTTTTACAAAATTCGGTGTTAAATGATTGAGATATGAGCAAAATACCATCACAGCCTCTAGTTTTAATCCATAGATCCAAAATTTTTTACTTTTTAAGGTCTTTTAATAATCTATGAACCATTTGTTTTCATTTTCACCTTAAATAAACTTAGCAGGATTCTAAATTGACAAAATCAGTTCATAATTAAACGAGTTCTAGACAAATAACTACTTTATTTTTCCCGTACTAATGGTTTTGGCACAATAGCGCCAATGCTATACGAATTACAAAACTAAATTTGGCTTAGATAATTCTTATCTATATATGGGCATTTCCATTTTGACGTGTCGTGATATTTGTACTAAATTTGGCTTAGATAATTCTTATCTATATATGGGCATTTCCATTTTGACGTGTCGTGATATTTGTACCACAAAATGTAAAAAAATTAAATGACGAAGTCAAATTTGTAAAAAGGGTTTTTATATATACAAAGTAATGAAGTAGCTCTATATTCAGAAAAAAATTACAGTAATCGAAGCTAAGGATTTGCAGATATAAGAAAAAATCTGCGCTGGCGTGACGTTAAAAAAACGGAAGTGGGTTTTGACTTGCATTACAAAACTGAAAAATACTGCGAATTGAGCAAGATGTTTTGTATAAAAACTTTTTAGTAAACTTTGGACCAATACAGATTTATTTTTCAAGCTATAAAATTTATAAATCTTTGCTCTTCGCTGAAAATGCCCAGAAAAGTCTACTTTTTTTAATGTAACGCCAGATTGCAAATAAGGTTGTATTTTCGGACCCTGTTGTTCAATCGTTATACCTTTTGTTACTAAATGTAGAGCTCGTTGCGCTTTACACCAAAATATAAAAAAGTAAACTGTACATATAAAATTTTTTGAGAAACAATTTAAAATATTTCTGGCGTTACGTTACAAAAAGTAGACTTTTCGCTGGAAATGCCCATATAAGAATTATATATAATTGAAAATGCACGAAATCTGCCCATTATTTAACCTGGCCCCTATACAAGTGTATTTCCCGAATTAAACTGTTTGGAAGGATTTTTAATACTATGATGAAGGGAAGATGAGATTCGACTAAAGCACTTTTACTTGATTTTAACATATAGTTTTAGTTATCAAAGTTTTTCTTGGGATTCAAAAATTAATTAACAAGGTTTCTTTCAAATGTGCTAAATTCCCATTTCATACTATTGAGAAACTGAAATTTATTGTTGAAGGGATAAGCTATTCCTATGCGCATTTCACTGGTTGCTCAGGCCAGATCGTCAGGAAACTTCATCCAAAGATTTTAGAAAAGCTAAAGATATTATACAAATAAAACTGTTAAGCGAATAAGAATTATAAACCTCAGTTTTACTTGTAACAATATCAAAGCTTAAACAAAAACAACAGCAATAAACGGTGAGTTTACCTTTTCTTACAGTTTTAGTGTTTTTCCAAGGTCATATTTTCCGAATTAGAATATTTTTTTTTTAATTTGTGTTCTATTTTTATCTTACATGTATTTCAGATTTTAGCATTTCTGTTTGAACTTTTGTCATTAAAACAATGTCTTAGATTCGAAGTCGCAATATCAAGTTTTTTTCCCGAAAAACTAAAGCTTTTGTGTTTTCGGAAATAAATGGTAGGAATGCAGATAAATTAACCAAATATTTAAGCATATATAAGGACGTTAGCTCAAAAGTGGTGTAAGCCACATTAAATTTATTTCATATTTGTGTGGCTTATGGCTACTTTTGTATTATAAGTAAAGCAAAAATAAATAAATGCAAAACAAACTTTTGCAACTCTTTCAGTTAGTGATTGGTAAAACATTTACATTTACGAGAAGGCTAAATTCCTTGGTCTCATTATTTTTTTAAGCCCTAAATAACAATTGTAATGTAATTAGCAGGGAAACCAAAAATATGAATTTGCATGTTTTTCCTTGTGCGAATAATGAAGGCAGAAACAACATATTTATACATTTTAGAGCTTTTCATGAATTTTGGCATCGATTTGTAAGTGAATATTTTACCGTTTGGAGCATTTTTTTTTATTAATTTGATTAAAATAGCCTTTTCGCAGCATATTTTCGGTTTTTAGCGCATATTTTGCTTTTTGAGGCATACATGAGCATTCGCAACATATAAACAAAAATTTTTTTTAAATATTTTGGCTTTTCTGTTTTAAATATCTATCTGCCAACGTGTTGCTTCAATTTCACCATCTACATTAAATTTTCATTCGAAAATTGTACGACAAAGCAGGTTGTCGTTAAAGATAAATGTTATTTTAAACATTCAACATTTTATTTTTCGAATTTATTCTATGAGCTAAATTTCAGTTATGTATTTTATAAAGCTTTTTTGTAATAGTCATATTCCTTCAATTTTTCAGAAATGACTTTATACACTCTAATTCCCTGTTTCTATTTGTTATTTTAAACTTTAAAATTTTATATATGTATAAGCAAAAGTAAAAAACCATTATATACGTCTTTGGCGATGTGTGTAAAACATAGAAATCTAGACCAATCGGGCTAGATCAACTCAGAATCACTTTTTAAAGTGATAAAACGATGTCCATCCGTCCGTCTGGCTAGTTGTCTGTCCATGTAAATATTGCGCGCAAAGTGCAATTGCAATCTTGTAGATAATTTGAGCAGCAAATTAAACTTTCCTTTTAAATGTTAACTAAGATCCCTTTAAGACAAAAAATCTCATATGGATGTTATCTAGATAATATTCGGCACAAATAACTCTTATCTGAGTTTTAACCTCTTAACATAAGTCTGTTTTTGTTAGCCAATGACGGCCCATCGTTTCCAAATAGAGTTTAGGCTTAACAGATTATAACTTAAAGATTGTTTTATTAAATTGAACTGTTTTTAAATTGGTGAATATTTTTTTTTCAAATTAGAAATTTTTGAATTTTTTGGGGTATATTTTTAACAATATTCAGGGCAAATTTTCAAGTTTTTATTGCATATTGAATGCGCATAAAACGTGTTTTTAGAGCATATTTCTGGATTCCCTGGTAATGAGTATATATATTAAACTACTCATAACATTAGATTAGTATTATCAATAGGCTCCCGAAACGAGGGCGGGTCACTTAAGTCCTTATAACAGTTACTTTGTGATAATAATTTGTAGATCTAGTCGATTTTACCTGTACAATGATTGGAAAACTATGTATACATATGTACATTAGGGGTATAACCAATTTTTTGGCATAGTACAATGAGGTCAACCATGTCCTAGTAACCACGAAATTCATAATATTTTGTAATTTTTCTCAAAAAAGTTCACGCACCAATTGTTGGTTTTTATAAACAGGTGTATGAAAAATTATTTAAAATTTATTATTTTTTAAATTAAAGCACGGGCTTGAACTAACAAAAATATTATTTTACATGATTTAAAATTATTTTGAGGCGGCCTTCTTAATGCAATACGGTGTTTTTTTTTTATTCACTTTTAATTTGTTTCGTTAAAAAAGGTTAAAGATACGTTTTGGTTTGCGGAAAAATCTCTTACCATCTCTAAATATTAATGAAATTTCATACTTGAGCTATTTTTTGTTTTAAATAAACATATTAAACCTATAGTACACGGAATGTAAAAAGCTACATGAGTATGAGGCTCTGACGTAATTTTGTCGTCATCACACAACACGAACTTGGTATTGTGGGTTTGAAGTGTCGTCAAAATTACGTCAGAGCCACATGCGCATGTGGCTTTTTACATTCCGTCTACTATAGGCTTTACTCTCAATTTTAGGTCATTTAATACCCCTAACCAGAAGTTAGCTCCTTCACTTTCAGCCAAATAAAAACCTAATACTTCTACAAAAAGAAATTTAAAAATTTTCAAAACTTCATCGCGGTTGGTGCGTAAACTTTTTTGAACTTAGAGAAAAAATAAATATACGTTCCCTTATGCCCATTCTGATATTTTAAAAAATTGTTAAAAAGTTATATCCCAAATGTACATATGTAGACAACAATTTTACAAAAATTTTTTTATCCTCTATTTTATATTTTAAGCTAGTTTGTTTTATCATACCCAATACTTTTTATACGATACAGTGATGGTGAACTTAACGTTTAAAGTTCCTTCAATTTGTTAATGTTTTGTAAAAATTAAAAGCCATACTTCCTAATTGAGGTCTAATATTGTTATCAATGTTTTAATAAATGGAATATATGGACATTAATATTATGAATATTTAGTTATAATTTTTTTAAAAACGCTTTCTAGCTTAAGCACACACACACGTTTAGGTCAACAAAACTTACCTTCATCATACTTTTTTCATCCATCACCGTATCATGGAATTTTCCAATCATTTGTACAGTTTTGACCAGTGCAGAGCGCTCCAAGCAATTTCAGTCACTTTCAGAATGTTACTGAAACCAGTAAAAATCTTTCAGATTTTGTTTGACTTTAATTTATTTTTAATTAGAATTCTTAGATTACATTTCACAAATAATGTGGTTTTAATTGAAAAGAAATGGTAAACATATTAATACACTTGTTTGTTTAATACAAAGCCAAACTTATTTATCTGTCATTTTGACAGATAACAACTGTGTGAAATCTTCTGGGAAGTTGCCAGAAATTTAAAAATATTTATATATATGTATGCATATATGTATACTTAAGGTAGGTTATTGTTGCCATATTTATTGGTTTCTATAATGTATGGATGTTTTTTTTAGTTTTCAGAAATTAAATAAATAGAAAAAAGTATTAAAAACTAAGTTAAGTTAGTTCTCTTCTAATTAAAAAAACTTCTAAGTAACAAAATTCCAAAAATATTTTTCGAATTTTTAAGGAATAAGATTTTTTTTTACTAATTTACATTTATTTTTAAATAGTATCACCCTTATCATGAATAAAATTTCACATGTAAATTTCCGAACGTGTGAACAGTTGGTATCATGAATAAAATTTGTTGTGGAAATTTCCGAATGTTTATATTTTTAAACTCCGAAAAAAAATAATTTGTGAATTTATTGTTTTACACACGATTGTTAACAGCTCAGATGTGAAATATTTTTACAACTTATAAAGAAAATAATTCACAAAGATTTGTCTGTCGGAAAAGGAAGAAAATGTAAGTTTTTATTTAAAATTACAAAAAAACGTTTCAAATGCACAAATTAAATAAATTAATTTAGCGATCCCAAATTAGTTTTAGAGTTTGTTTCAAATTTTGCAATTTTTCGCGAATTTAAGAAATGTTCGCGGTAGAAGCGATTTGTTACTGTAATTTTTCTGATTACTTGCAGCTTTAACGATTTACAATAAATAGTAGACTTTGCCATAAAGCCGCTGTTTGAAAATTTTTGCGAATTTCTGCTAATTTTACAATTTTTACAGAATTTTTGCCATTCCTTATAGTTTTTGGAACTTTTAATTCGTTTTATGGCTTGTTTGAAATATTAAAACTTTTCGCGAATTTTTTACAAGTTTGCAAATTTTTGCGAATTTACACTAATATAATTATTATTGCCATTTCTTATAGTTTTAAAAACTTTTAATCAATTTTATGGCTTGTTTGAAATATTAAAAGTTTTCGCGAATTTTCGCTATTTTTGCAATTTTTTTTTGTTATTTTCCGACACTCTGTTCTTTTAGCCCGTTTAGCGATTTCAAATAAATTTTAGGGTTTGTTAACAAATTTTTTTTGTTGCTATTTTTCGCGAATTTTTTGCCATGTTCGCAATTTTAAATAAAAATTAGACTGTGCTTTCATGCCGTTCTTAGCCAATTAGCGATATTTAATTCAAATATGGAAATAATTCCATAAATTTCCAAAAACACAGTTTTCTTAAATACATTAATTGTTTTTTGTTTACAACTCCGAATACAATGACAAAGGTTTTTAAAATCAGGTATGTTATTTTATTCACAGGGAATTCATGATACGAAATTAAAATCCATGTGAATTAAGAATTTCATTCGGAAATTTTCACATGTGGAATTCATGATAAGGGTGTATATTTATTAGTTTCTAAATGTTAAAGCTATATTCCACTAAAGGGTAGTTTACACTATCACACAAGTATAACGTATTTTGAGGAAAATACAATCCTGTAATGATAGGATGTAATTGTTTTTTGAAAATTTTCAAACAATAATTATATAAGGGAATCATTTTTGTCGTAATATTAGATAAAATTAGAAACTCTGTACTTGAGAGATTATAGACTATGTACACTGGACCGTACCTCAAAAAAATCCCCTTACACCCCCTGATATAATGTATTTTTGCAAGGCGGTTTTGAATTTTTCGTTATATCTTTGGCATTTATAGTCAGATCTTAAGGTATGAAATATCAAAGTTTTTTTTATTGCAATAGCTTTATTCGTAACGGTTTAAGGCCTTCTAAAGTGTTCGTGTAATTTATAGTCTTATAAAACTTTTATGTATCATACTTTTAGATCCGACTGTAAATGCTAAAGATATAAAGGGAAAAATAAAATTTTTTTTTTTTGATACCGCCTTGCAAATATACTTTAGATAAGGAGGTGTACGGATTTTTTTTGCTTGTAATGCAGCACGCTCTAATGTACATACTTATATTCCTTATATGATTTAAACAATTGATGTCAGCTTTAACATTTACCCTCGTTTTCTTTGTTTAATAATATTTGTAATAATTCTTGGATTACATTTCTAAATAATATTTTTTAAACTTTTTTTGGCTGAAAAGCCAAAAAGTGAGTGAGTTTATTAGTTATAACTTTAAGTAAACTCAAGAATTTGTTTATTTATTACAATTAAATTTTTATTCAGGGATACATCTTTGTAATAAACATATTTATGTTAATTGGCCTTTTATATTTATATACATTACAGTGAAATAAATAAAATATAGAAATATTACAATTTAAACCGTGTATGTATGTACATACATGCAAATGAACTATCGATATACCTTTTAAATAATTAATTGTGGTAATTAACTAATAGTGATGCCAATTAAGATGAAATGATGATGACATTATCCGGCTATTGGTCAACTATTTTTGGGAGTATTTATTATAGAAGTGATAAATAAACATACAGCAACAACAAAAAACGCGAGATCATTAACACCAGAAAAAGTTGAATATTACCGGATATTTACACACATAAAATTAAAAATATATTTATGTAGTTCAAAAACAAAAATTGTATAATTTAAAAACGAACTTCCAATTCTAACAGTCTTTTTTTAATATTTAGTTCATTATTTTGTTATTAAATTAAGTAATTAAGTAGATTTGATAAATTACTTTCGCCAAATTTAATAATAATCATCCTCATACAAATCTCTTTGGCCTGTAGCTTTATTACAACAGCCCATAAATCGCAAGCGGGTGTCTTCTAAACATAGTTTTGTATCCTCTTTCATTTCCTTAAGTTTAACACGAACTTCTTCGCGCATTAAATTATAGCACATAGCCACTAGACCCATTCCAATTAGCATATAGATGAAATTAATGGCCAATTTGGAGTGTTGATCGGTTATTGATTGTTGTAGGTCTGACACAAGATTTGGATCTATGGAAGCGTCCTCTTTAAGTTTTTTGCGAGCCTCAGCTATGTGTGAAGGCGTTACCAAAGAAGCACCAGGCACAAAATCACCAAAACCAATTTTACACAAGGATGTCATACAAAAATAAAACGAGTTGAGGAATGACCATTTTTCCCAATTGGCGAACATTATGGTGCCGGTAAGTATATAAAAAATAATAACCCACAAACAGGCCGTCGATGGTACTATGATTTTTTTACGCTGCAATATGGCCAAACTGCCACTTTCCAAGGCCTCTACATGACGATCCATATTGTTATCACGATCTTGTGTACATTCATGTAGACTACGATATAGAAACTTAAATGATCTGGCTAATACTTTGCCCATGTTCAGGAAATACAATATATACAAAGGTATACCAAATGTAGCATAAATAACAGTGAATCCTTTGCCCCATGGCGTTCTGGGCACCATATTGCCATAACCAATCATGGTAATGACAGATAAGCAAAACATTAAGGCAGCGGGAAATGACCAAATATCACTGGGTGTACGGAAGTCGTAGCCGGATTTAATTATTGCAGCTATACGTGCCTGATATTGTTGTAAAGCAATATCTGTGCCACTTTGCCATTCTGATCTATTAAATGTATTGAATTTTTCCGTTATATTCCATAATTCTTGTGCGCAACTACTGCGCAATTCGTCCACCTCGATTTGTGTATTATCTTCATACTGCAGTTCTATATGCATAAATGAGAATGCTCCACATATGGCATAAATAACAATAAGAGCTCCCACACCCACCTGTGTGCACATAAAGGTGACAAAATTGCGACAACATCGCTTAAAACGTTTGCGAGGCAAATTGCTTGGCGATGATGAAGAACCTGAGGAGCCAGTCCTATTTGGATACTGAGAATTTCTTTGATTTTTCGACATATTTTGTCAAATATACAATATATATTATATAATTTTATAAACTTATTGTTACATTTGTTTTAATTATTAAACTCATAGTTTTCTTTAAGTTCCACTATATCGTATTATTTATTTTATTTAAAACTTAAAACTTTGTAATAAGCAAAATTTTATATTAATTTGTTTTCTTTTAATACGTTAAATTTTCGAATTTTTTTTTTTTTTTTGTTATTTAGTCTAAAAATAAAAATCTTTAGACGGCTTGTAGCAGAGCGTTCTACAAAAAAAATTTCATTTTTTTATGTTTTTGTTGTTATGTGCTTTTTCTTTTGAATACAATTTAAATAAAACATTTTTGTACGCGCTTTAACTGAACATATTCAAGTTCCTAATAATACTAACAACAGTTTTTCCACCAAAAATCCATAATAAATGGAAGCAAACATATTCAACCGCAAAAACATCAAGAGAGCAATGTTTGTTTATATTTTCCGATCACCGAAAATTTTTTTCTCAAAATCTCTCTACATTGATGAAATGAGTTAAACATTTTGAATTCCTTAATTTACCGAAAATAATAGGGTAATTTTTAAAAATGTCTATTTCTCAAAAAACTTAAATATTTAATAATGGCTTTACAATACAACATGAACTATTAAAACTTAATTTAATTTTACTTATTCCTGTAATTATATTACATATGGGTAATTCCATGTCAAAACGACCAAGAGTGGGACAAGACCCCTTTCGATTTTAATGAAATTTGGTGATAAGGTTGCTTTTATCTTATAAGAAACATATACATATGAACGAAAAAAAATTAAAATTTTTTTTTTTCGAAAGTTATGTCATATTCAAAATGTCAGACGTCAAACATTTTTTTTGAAAAATTTAATATCTGCAAAATGTTAAATTTTAAAAACGGACTAAGTCAAAAACCTATATTTTATTTAGCTGATGTTTTTTGGTATAATACCTCTAACTGTTCTTTAAAAATTCTGAAACTTTGAAGGAGGTGTTGTTTTTCTTTTTTTAGATATGAATTTTTTCCTTTCGCAACCTTTAAAAAAATAATATTAAAATAGAATATTAATTTTGTATTTTTGAGCAATAAGTACACTGTGCAAATTGCAAAAAACAGACCAGCCGCGCACCTGGCATTTTACCATAATTGGGGACGCTGAATCCAGTGGTGCTAGCCGTTTTTTTAGGTTAGCTCTTGCTTTCAAGATATACCGTTATTTCGAAAATCTAAGAGGTTGCACAGCATACATATATTCGCGTAATTCAAAACGGTTAAGTTTATTAAAATAACCAAAAAAAAACGAAATTCGGCAATAAATAATAAATTGGGGTTGGTCATACATTTGACCCATCTAGGAGCATCCTTTCATATATGTTCCTTCTAAGATAAAAGGAACCTTCTCACCAAATTTCATTAAAATCGGAAGGAGTCGTGTCCCACTCTTGGTCGTTTTGACATGGAATTACCCATATATGAGTTACAAATATTAGCACAGCCTACCCATTATGGTGTGGGTATAAACGGGTAGTTTAGGACATTTATTGCGACTAAACGATTAATCCCAAATAGTGGATTAATAAGAAATTTGATAAATTAAACTGTTGATTAACTGGATAGTTGGTTTTTTGACTAATGAAAATCATGATTAATCCGAAATTTGAATAATTTAACTTTTGAAATTTCCCAGCGGTAAAGTAAGCCCTTCCTAGACCTTTTTTTAATATTCAGTTCTCAAACATAGGCCTACAGTGAGACCTGCTAAAGAAGGCCTCTAATCGGGCCTGCTGAATAAAGGCAGAAAGCCTTGGCTGGCTAGGACATCGTGTGTACGAAATATATGAGTATGGAATGGGGAAGTAAGGCCTGTGTCTAAAAAATAAGAGCTTCCAGAAGGCCTGCTATGTGTATGTATATAAATGGGCTGAACCGATCTTTATGAAACTTTTATAGTATATATTACTGATAATCTATAAGGATCTATAGGCTATATATACAATTTGGAATAAATAGCTTGGTTATAATAATATAATAATATAATATGTATTTGTAAAAAAGTGGGAAGGATTATTCCCTAATTCTGTGTTCAACCAGTGTTCTTTAATCTCTTACAAAAAACGACTTGATCGATTACGACAACCGGAATAAGGCTGAATATAAAATTTAATGTAAACTATGGTTTCGTTAGATTTTCTGAAAACATTAGTTTAAAGAAATGAAAGCGTGTTCGCTTTAACTAAGTTCATTAAAAACATTTGTAGTGGTTTGAATATTTTTGGCTAAACCAAAAATATTAACTCACTTGAATACAAAATTTATAATTTATATGACTTATAAGTTCTCTGAAAATAATTTTGAGAAATAGGTGTTTTTTGCGCCAACGCACCTAGTTTGGGAGCTACTGAGTTAGTACTATTGATTAGTTTCATACATATACAGGGGTGTGCTGGAAATAGCAAACGTAAAACGCAAGAATTTTAAAAGTCGTTTTTAAATAAGATTTTTGTAATAAAAGAATTTTATGACAAATATTTTCCTATTAAACAGGATTTTAAACCAAAAATTATAAGAATTAGGTTTAAAGTTTATTAAAAACAACTTCCAAATTCTTGCGTTTTGCGTTTGCGATTTCCAGCACACCCCTGATTGTGTTTTTAATTAAATAGTGTTCGATATAGCCATATGTATGTAGTTTTTGTAACAGCTCTTCGTTAAAATTCACGTATGTATAAAAATTATTTTCTATTCTTTTTTCCCTCCCTAATGTTCATCCAACCGAGCTACATTAAGGCCCAGTGGCTGAGCTACCTCACGTGGTCGAGTCCATAATGGCGCATGCTAGGGTTGGCTTGGGTTTGTACTGCAGCTGAATTGGTGTTATACGTCGTGTGGGCCTATTCCACATGCAGGGCAAAGGTTGAGGGTGATGACGGATGCACTTTACTGACCTCAATTATGCCAAGAGCACTTTGTTTCGACGTGGTAGGTCCCTTTCTTCCCTTTTAAAGTTTTATGACTCCAGATATTGTTGGACTTCACTCCGATACCAGCGGTGATCTTTTGTGTCATGCCTCGGGGAAGGGGTAATTTCGTCAGATGTTAGTTCGAATGCCCCCTAAACGGGACTGCGGAACAAATCTAGTTTACCAACGCAGCTCTAAACAAAACAAAAATTACATTGTTTGAAAGAAAAAAATTAAATTGTGTGATAGATAGATACTAGCCCGGCAATTCTATCAGTTCGGGGGTTGTGAGTTCGATTCCCGCCAGACTCTGGTCTGTTTCACTACAACGGGCTGAAGGTCAACGTTACTATTCCTCGGTTAATTAAGTTAGAATTAAGGCTCCTATTACGGTTGTAATTTCTTAATTTTTGTATTATGGTTTACAACTTTGCTATATTGCGGTGAACAAAAACATAACAAAAACTACAGCTCTTATTAATGTGCTGTTTTCACAACACAAGTGACTGAACTTTTAGTGAAATTTATATGAAAAGCACTCAGTTTTTTGAGTGTTTTCCATATAAATTTTGCTACACGTTCAGTCACTTGTATTGTGAAAACAGCACATAGGTAAATCAATAAATTAATAGTTATAAATAATATGGGAAAGCCTCGGAAACGCAAAATTTTCGAGTTAAGGAACTCTGAAGTTTTAATGTAACTATACATGAGATTTTCCACGGCATTCTGCAAGTATTTTGCCACTATTGGAATCATTTGAAAGATTTTAAATAGGTACCTACCTATTTTTCTGGATTTACAAATCTTATTTAAAAATTGTTAACTCAACGGCTTCGCAAACTAAAGCTGTTCTGTATAGCCGGTACCGGACGCAAAGTATGACGAACACAGGCTGTGATTATGTAAGCTTCTCCGAATAGCCAGCCTTTGGTCGGGCGCAAGGATTTTCACCTCTATGGTATAACATCGGCTTCGCCAACTAAAACTTCTCTGCATAACAATAAATATGCCAACAAAAGACTTGTATTTCCGCAAAATCATCTCCGCTTCTTAATGGATTGAAAATTTTTGATTAAATTTTGTATATCCAGTAAAGATCTAGCCAAAAGATTTCAAATGATACCAATAATTGCCATATACATACATACATAGTTACGTTTAAAAATGTAGTGGAAAATTGCATATATGTAACTACACACATATTTAGGTAGGTATAAATGAAAACTTCAGAACTGCATATAAAATTTTCTTCATATTTTTCAATCACCCTATGCAATTTTTGTTTGGTTTGGAGCCATTGGTGAACTAAAATAAAGTAATTTCGTTAAGGTCTCGCAATGCCAGAATTTTTCTATATAGGTAGTACATACATATGTATGTAGTAATACAAATGTAGCGTCTTCAGAAATGTCCTCCAAGTTCAATATTTCTGTGTTACAATAATTCCTAAATTTGGGTAATATTGGGCTTTGTGCTGCAGGATATATGAAAAAGCTTGACCCCCATTGTTTACTGTTTTGAAGAAATATGAATTTGATAAATCCCACTAATATTTAGATGCATCCTTGTATTTGTATGTGTGTTAACATGTACATAGATTTACACAGAATGCAAGAACTTTAAAAGAATAAATCTTCAATAAGCTTGTGCATATTATTAGCGCAAAAAGGTAAAAAGCGCAATATCTACTCGTTGTGACACACAAACGTACACAAAACTTCATATCACTGCTTTCGTTTTCTTCCTCTTTCTCATGTTTTTCTTCTTCTATACATCATTATCTTTTATGCTCAATGTATACTTACAAATTTTCTTTGGTCAAGTCTGCAACGAAGAAAAATATTTCTTAATGCACAGCGTTTTTACGCGCTAAAAAAATTAACACA
Organism: Pollenia labialis; assembly: GCA_949318255.1. Lineage (NCBI taxonomy): Eukaryota > Metazoa > Arthropoda > Insecta > Diptera > Polleniidae > Pollenia > Pollenia labialis. The sequence continues at coordinate 159,116,764 of OX439139.1, read as the reverse complement.
TTAAAAAAGCTTTAATAAACAAACAATTTTTTCTCGTTTTTTTAATATTTGTAATGAAAAATTGTATTTTACTTCTGTGGTTTCTTTTTTTTTTAATTTATTACCGAGTTTTTAGCCAATGCAAAAATGCTATACGGGATAATGCCAACAGCCCCCGCAAGACACTGTAAAAACAAGCAAGCAAACGCAAAATAATTTTTTCCTTGGAAATATATTTGCTTTTTTTAAATGAATAGTTTTAATTAACTTTTCTTTGATTTATGTTTTAATCGATAGATTTACATATTTTTCGCATTTTACACTCTTTGCACAAATTAATAACAGGTTTTTGCGTATTTTTTCAATTATTGTTTAACAATGAATTTTTGCTCACAACTCTACTTTTTTCCAATTGGTTTTTTGTTGCTTTCTTCGTTTTGTTCGCTTTTTTGCTGGTTGATTGTCAAAATGTCTACAATTGTTGAAAAATGGCGTCATTTGTGTAAGTCTACAGACAGGGTTGTATTTGTTGCAAATATCGTGACGTGACGTGGCGTTATTAAATATATACAAACTAAATAAACGCAAAGCAACGTGTAGTAACTGCAAAAATTAAAGTAAATCGAACATTTTTAATCATTATTTTTTTTGTTATATTTATTAAAACAAATAAAGTACACAAAAAAAAATTGAGTATGTATGTATCAAATCAAAACGCTAGAATCAAACATTTAACCCCCAATATCATTAAAAATTTGTTATAAAATATATTTTTCGCGTATTATTTATCAATTAAATTTCATTATTGTCTATGCTTATTTTTTTTTACAAATCGGAAAAAATGTAGCGAATAAAAAAGTCGTCAAAATAACGAATTCGCAATTTGATAGACAAAAAAATCGTGGCGAATGAAACAAATCCTAACGTTTATTATAAAAATGAGGGGTAAGTTTATTTGTTTGTTTGTTTATTATAAAAATGAGGTGTAAAGCTAAGATCCCACTATCGGCTCAAATAGCACAATCTGCGACGATTTTAATCGTTTATTCTTAGGTAGTCCCATTATCGTCGCACATTGTGACAATTTTTTTCGGTTCATATCGGCCAGAAATCAATTGCTACAATAATCGGCACAATGCGGCTTGTTGGCAGACATAATTTTGCTTTAGAAATTTGCAAAATTCTCCGTCTGAACATTCCATTATGTTTCCTAACAATTTTAAATAATACATTAATCTATAATAAAAAATGTATTAAATTTTATTTAAACTTACTACACTTGTTTTTTTTGTAATTGTTATTTTGTAAATAGATGTTTGTTTACAAACCAGGGATGGCAACATCAATACAACTTCAATGTTTTGGTTAAAGCGAATTGTTTTCTTTCATTTAACAGTACAAATGTACTATTTGCCGTCTTAAAGTATAAATTATAGATAAAACAAATGTAATTTTGGTTCAAAAAAGCTCAAAAAAGTAAAATTTTAGCAGCCTGTTGGTGCAATTTAAAAATTTCGTTTTGCCATCTCTTGTATCGGCGCTGATTGGCGACTGTGATCGGCGCACAAGTGGCCGATAAAAATCGGTGCATTTTAAACAATTTGATTGCTCCACATTGTGCAAAAGAGTGTTCACATTATCGGCGCATTAAGGTTAATTTTGATTGTCAACAATCAGCAAAATTTCGGCACAGATTGTCGCATATTAAAAATTGTTGGCCGTTCACACTATCGGTACATCAAATACGACAAAAATTGGTACATTGCGCCGATAGTGGGATCTAAGCTTAAGTTTATTTGTTTGTTGCTCATTCACGCGGAATTATGGAATTTTGGAGCAAGGAGAGATAAAAATGTCACAAATGGAAAAAAACTAGAACCAGTGGCCTTTTATCCTTAGTCCAAAATTGATTTCATACGAACTTCTATGGCAACGATGGCATATCACAAAAAGTATATTTAAAAAATCGGCCTTTTTAGATAAAAAGGGTAAACAAGTAAGAGGACTATATAGGCTATGCAGAATCTTTGATACCCTCCACCGACTGTTACAATATTTCAGGCGTGGGGCCTATATGGGTTCTATAACTTAATAATTAATCTTTATAAAATGGATGTCAGTAATTAAATTCGTCGCCGCTTAGACCTACATATGCTACATTATTTGTGAAGCGGACAACCCAATAAAAAAATTTTGTTGGAATTCCTTTATATTTTGCATAACTATACAGGGGTTTTCTGGAAATCGAAAACGCGGATTTTAAAACATCGGTTTTGAATAAGATTTCTGTAATTAAAGAATTTTATGACAAATATTATACAAATATTTCGCTATTAATATAATTTTTTTTCTAATTCGATATTTAGTATTTAAATTTATATTAATTTGTTTAAGTTTGAGTTTTTTTATATATGTATATGTAAATATTAATTTTATTTTAACAAAAAAAATTTAATAATATTAATATTATTAAATAATGCGGGCATTGCAGCTGTCCAGACATCACCTAAGGAACCTAAGTGCGGTTATAACTGGCCACTGGCCCATTGGTAAGCACGCCCAGAGGCTGGGAATCCCTTATAACACGCAAAAAGCCCTATCTAATATTTTCTAACTATTTACGGCCAATTTCACCGATTTCAGTTATAACTCTCAAACACATATTGTTAATTGGAAGTTTTGGCAATACTTAGTTTTAACTGAACTTGGTGAAACCAGCCATTAAATGGTAAATTGTCTTGAACTTATTAAAATTCGTTTTTCTTCCGTTTTTATTGTAAAACAAAACAGTTGTTTTGACAATTGTCAATATTGCATTTTATACCTGTGTGTTTTATTGTATGTAGATCAGGGGTTTCCATTTCTTTGCACAATTGTGCAAACCACTACAAACACATATTTTTATGCTCTTCAATTCAGTCGTCGGTGTGACTTCGACAAGTGTACATGTTTAGCGGATGCTATATTATTTTGTTTCAGCTTACACTCAAAAATATTGTGCGGTCAAAAATGCTTTTGGTAACATCCAATGCCTTGCGTACAATATTTAGTCTGTGTTTATACGGTTCATTCTTTACTGAAAAGATTGCTACTTTATTGGCGAGAGGGGAAAAGAAACGAGTACACACATGTCTGTACTGTCAGTACGCTTTGCTTTTTCATTCGTTGCATAATTTTGTTTTTGTTTTCAATATCAAAAAGCACACATTCATACGCACGACTATACAAAATAAAAAACATGTCTTCAACATGACATGAATCATTTGAACGTCAATTCTTGTTCAAAGAAGAAAAAGGAAGAATCTTTTCAGTAAAGAATGAACCGTCTAAACTCAGACTTAGAGTCTAAATTTAAAGACTTCAATGCAGAGTAATATAAAATTTTTATTTAATTTTAACATAATTTAAATTGTTAGCGTAAATTTTATTTAGTAAATTTTTTTAACAATAACATTTACTGCAACGTTTAAGCTAACGATATGTGTTTTGTTTGTGAAAAAAAATTCTTTGCTACCTGTAAAAGGGTCCCTTTTGCTATCTTTAAAAAGACGTACCTAAATTCAGAAATTATTAAGAAAAAAATAGCCAAAAGAATTTGTTGGTATTTTGCTTGTAAAAATATTTTGGTTTCTGTACCAATTGCGTCGTTGGGTTTTTTCTTTCTTTGAAAACCCTTTTCTTAAGTAAGTAGAAATATTTAAAAAACAAGTAAAAAAGTCTTGTTTTGCTACAATGCTACTGTACACATAAAAGCAAATGTGACAGTAGGTAAAATGTTTGGGTAAGAAGATGTGTTTTATTGATGTATTAATGAAACTTTATTGTTTAGCACTATTTTTATTGCTTACTTTTTTATGCTACAATTATTTGACCGAGCCCAAAGAGTTAAGGCTCAGTAAGTCTTTACTTTCTGGTCTGTTACGAACCAGCTGATTTGTTTTTGTTATTAAAAAACCTGTGAAATTGATTAGTTGTTCTGTTCTGTTGCGGTTCAGTTTGATAAAATCAAGAACTTGTAAAGTAATTGTAAGTTACCGCAAAATAAATAATAAAAAATTCGTTAATTAAATTTTATTTCTTCAAATTTATGTGCATAAAAGTTTTTGAAATAAAACAATGGATGGTGCAAAACTAATAAATTTGCCATAAATGGCTACAGTTGCTACAGAAAAAGAAACTTTTACAATTTTGAAACAGAACGTCACGGAACAGAACAGAAACAGAAAGTAAAGACTAATTCTGCCTTTAACCTTACTAATTTATTGTAATTATTAAACGTAACTTTGGCCTGTTATAATGACTTTATACATTTTTGCAGGCAAACTCATGTGCACATTTGGTATTTTCTAAAAAGTTATGATATACCATTAGCTAGAATAAAAATGTATGCACAGATGTTTGAAGTATGAGCAACCCAACACCGTGAATACCATTTCTATACTGAACTAAAAAAAAATTCATTGACGTGCCTCTCTTTATTCGGCACTACTTACCTATGCGAACAAATTTTTTCGGATTTAAAATTTATTTGTTCCAAGCAACGTAATAAATTAAGTTCATCCCATTTGAAAAGCATTCTACTATTACGAAACTGCCATAAAAGTATAAATTTAGAAGATTTTATTTGATAACTTGTAGAACACAAGGGAAACAAATTAAAAATTTTTTGTGTTGCTAGAAAATTTGTAGCAGTTCTTTACCAATTCAATGTCGCTGATTTTAAAACTGCACTTTTTTCTATCAGCTGTGATTTGCGTGCAATATTTATTTTTTATGAATTTTTAAAACATAAAAATCTTTAATTTTTTACAATTGTTTGATAAGATATTTGAAACTGATTTAGAGTCAAAAAGCTTCCGAATAAAAAAAGTGTAGTTTTAACATCAGCGACATTGAATTGGTAAAGAATTGCTACAAATTTTTTATCAACACAAAAAATTTTTAATTTTGTACCTTTGTGTTATACATTTTATAATATATATTACTAACATTTTATTTCGGCTGTAAATAAATGCATTCTCTCAATTTGCTTACTCTCTGGTACTCACTAACACACAACCAAAAAAATTTTGGAAATCCCTGATGTAGATCGATCAACATATCGTCGGCTTAATATGCAAACCTGCTATATCCATTTTTAAAATAAATTTGGATTTTAATGCCATGTGGTAGAGAAAGAACCGCCTCGTCGACCAGCATGTAGTTTTTTTCAATTTGAGTCGAAGCCTGAAAAACCTACTATGAATATTTTGGTTTTCCTTTCAAGCTGCAAGCAAGGTATATTTACACAAGGTAAACTCGTTGGCCCATATGTTTGTCAGCTGTTTACCTAAGTTGGAACACCAATGTCAAATTCCGTGTATATGAGCCAAAATTTGTACATGTGTGCGTTATATTTATATGAAGCCAATTTTGACAATTCCGTTCCACTCGGTTATTTTTATAGAGCAGCATGTCTACACTCCCAAATGAGTCTACCTTGTGTAAATATACCTTGGCTGCAAGTATAAAATATTAAAAGTTTTTTGTCTCTTCTGTAACCCTAGGTCTACACTTAAGATAAATATCTCAGCAAGTTGGCAATAACGTCAGCAGAATAACAGAGCAATATTTCTTATTGCTCAGCATATGTTAAAGGCATGGGAAAACGTATTTATATTAACTCATAATTTGACAAAATTAAAGAGAGAATGCAGTGTAAAAACTGACACTATCTTGCAAAAATTATTTTTGTTAATATAAGTTCTGTCTTATTCGACTTTATTAGTAGTAGCAGTAGCAGTAATTTCTTTATTTTTTCAATAATTCATTACAAACATTTTTATTTTTATATGTATGTATAATAAAAGAATAAATAAATAAATAAAATAAAAGAAATTTACGTACGGCTTTGACATTGTCGTCGACGTTATTATTTAAATGTATATTAATTTGTTTAAGCCTGAGGTCTTTTTTATACCCTCCACCACAATTAGTTGTGAAAAGGGTATACTAAGTTTGTCATTCCGTGTGAAACTTTTTTAGTATTCATCTCAGACCCCATAAAGAATATATATTCTGGCTCCTTGAGTAATTCTTAGTCGATTTTGCCATGTCCGTCTGTCTGTCCTTCTGCCCGTCTGTTGAAAACACGCTCACTTTCGAACAACTCAAAAGAAATTAACAAACTTGGTGTCAAATTGCTTGTAGTTATCCTAAGCAGTTTGGGATTGAAATCCAGCAAAATCGGTTCAGTAGGACCGGAGCTATAAATCAAAATGTGGAACCACCACCTTGAAAAATTGATCATATAAATGGTGGAACAAGGCACGGAATGAGATAAGATTTTTTTTTTATGTTAGCATGAATTGCCAACGAAAATGGACTAACAATTATTGCAACATAAATTGCCGGCATAAAATATGTATGTAAAAAAATCGCTGTCTACATTAACGATAACATAATTTTTTACTGCAATATTTGTCGCAATAATTATCTCTTGTATAGACGGGCAGAAAATTTGCTGAACGGGACTTATACTATGTTTCCACTATGAGCAAAACAACTTGTTTTGAACAAAACGTGTCAAAGTTATTCCATTATGTGAAACTGGTTTTTGTTTTCGAATTTTCGAAATCAATTTGATATTTATGTTGTAAACAAACATGAACATGGCGTTGAACAATTTAAAATTATTTGAACTGTTTAGAAAGTCAACCACACCAAAGTTTTTCACGGAAGCTGCTTTAGAAGAACTTGATAGCTTATACGGAAATATTGAGAGAAGCGAAATTATAAAAAATAATTTTTCTCTGATATATGCAAATATTAAGGCAAAATGGGAGAAATCTAATCGAACCATTCAGAACTTCTACTCCAAATACGAGGGCTGGCTTAATGAAGACACCATCCTGGATATATTGGCAGTAGATAAACCCACCACATCAACCAGAGGAGCAAAAGGAACGATGGAAACACTTCTAGGGGATTTTTTGAAAATGATGAGGCAGTAACTAGAATCACTGGAATTGACAATCAAATCGTGAAGAGATTGGGAACGATCTTGGATGTTTTAAACTGCAAAGAAAATGTCAATTCTACAAAATATGGAGAATATGCGTCGAAAACTGCATCTCTTTTAGCAGAAATGTATCCACAGAAGAAGTTGACCCCGACCGTCCATAAAATATTGGCGCATGGCAAATATATAATTGAGTACCAGTCTTTGCCAATTGGAGAGCTTTCTGAAGAAGCACAGGAGTCTCTTAACAAATTTTATAAAAAATATAGATTGCAGATTGCAGGGTAAGGCAAAATGAGGACCTCTTCAACATGTTGGCAGCATCTTCCGATCCACTTATTTCTTTCCTGAGGCATGTGAAGTCACGAATAGAGTTTGAAAATATATAATGGTTAGTCTTTTAGATATACTTTCTCTTACGAATTGTGATGAATATTTTACAGAAAATTGAAAAAATAAATTTAAAAAAAAAATAATTTTTTTTTTAATTTGTTGGGTAATAATTTAAAACATAAATTCCTAAAGAAAAAAAAATAAAAACAATCTAAAAATGAAAAAATAATTTTTTTTAGTTACCATTAAATTGATTTTTCTACTAATTTTAACTTTGATAACCCATAAGTAGGCCCCTACAAAGCGTAGCACCCTTTCCAAACGCTCATTTCATAGGCTGAACAGTTATCTATCCAATGCTGTTTAAACTGTTCAATTATCTTATTCGGTTCAAAAGATATGATTTTTGCAACGAAAAAACTCAAATGGCGCCACTGTGCAACGATATGTTTTAAATTTTAATCAAAATCGGTAAGACAGTTTCCGATATGCAGAAATTGCCCATCTGCCTCTTCATATTCCTAGCTTTGAAAAAATGTAAACCATTTTACGCTGATTTATCTATGATTCAGATTTCATCAAAATTGGTTAGCTATTTTCAGAAAGGCAGTAATAATTAAAAGGTATGATTTGTTAATGTTTTGTACTGCGGTGCAATCAAAAAACACTACATTTTGTTCGAATACAGAGACATTTACGATTAGGAAGTTAGCCTATAATTCAAATTATGTTTAAGAAACAAGCAATTTTAAATGTTTGTGTATAAACATGTCTTATGAACCGAATTTTAATTCACACTAAGGATCAAGAAATATTTTACAAAGATTATTTTTAAAACATATTTCTGAAAGACTTATCAATCCTGCTCTCAAGTAATACTTTTTTTAAGCTCCACGACTAACACTCAAATTTCACGATGATTTTATCCCCTATTTTTATAACCTGTCTTTTTTCGTTTGATAGCGAGCGGGGTAGAGAAGTAAGCAGGGTAGTAAAAAATACATGAATCGTATTTTCCGTGTTTCTTTTTTTAAATTTCTCTTTGCACATTTTTTGATTTTTAATAAATGTTTTAGGCCCGTTTTCACAACTTACCGATAGCTATAGGTAGACTTTAACCGGCCTTATATAAAGTTTTCCATGTTTAAAATTTTACTTCAAATAAAAGTGATCAATAAAGTTAATTTAAGGTTCATCCTACCTGCCAGGTTAAAGTAAAGTTGTAATAATGGAACACTTTTTATACGGCCGATAAAATCCTACATTTAGCTATCGGTAAGTTGTGAAAACGGGCCTTATTTTTATTTGAAAATTACAAGTGCTTATTCAAATATAAAAAAATAAACAAATTTAATTAAAAAAAAATCAATACAAATCAAATTAATGTGGAATAACGATTTTTTTAATATTTTTATACGAAAAAGATCTCTGACTTTTAAAAAAATTAAACATGGTGAAAACGTAAGAAGTTTTTGGAAGTTTCTTTAAAAAAATAAATGTAAAAAAGACATGTCCTTTTAATCATCGTGAAAATTGGGTGCAACTATATCGCAGTTTCAATCAGTGTTTAAAAATTAAAAAGTACATTATTTAGCGTTCGGCTCACACAACCAAGAACGATATCTTTTTTTGAGTGATTGTGTAGACGAACACAATCCTTACCCTACGTTTCCACATGCAATTAATTAGTTGCAAGTAGTGTATACGAACAATTGGCGTCACGCGAACTGCATTTCTATTAGCTTTATTTGCGGGGCTGCCAGCTCTTAAAATGTACATACATTTCTTATAAAAAAACAAGTAAGAGTGCTATATTCGGCTATGCCGAATCTTATATACCCTTCACCACGGTGCAATAAGAACAAAAAGTTATGTAAACACCATTAATATATAAATAATTATATTTTATTTTACGCCCACATATCCAAACCGTCCACATTATGTCGGATGGTGTGTTTTAATAACCAAGATGCTTGTACCAAAATTTCAAAATTTTTCTCTTTTCTTTTTTTGGAAAAAAACGAAACGTTTTATATGTATTCATATCTAACCGCTGTAAAAATATCATGCTATTTGGTTTACTTTTTGGTAATGAAACTGTTGGCTTAAGAATTCTTTTGCACATATGCGTTTTATGTAAAATTAAAAATTGGTTTGCTTCTACTGAATTTTTTAATTTTTTGATCGGTTTTCGGTTTCAGTTTTTAGGTATTAAAATCGCGGTTTCGATTTCGGTCAAAACCAAACAGCTTGCACTCCTTAGCTTGCTTAAGCACTCTTAAATTATTTCTTATATTTTTTTCTTTTTGTGCTTAAAAAGCAACATAAAAGCACAAATAAAATTAAAATTGCAAATGAAAAACTTGATAACATAATAATAAACACCTAAAAGGGTTTTTTTTCCTAAAAATTTAAAAAACCATGGCCAAAAATTGGAGTGTACTACTTTACCCCATGTCCCACTCTACCCCAGATAATATTGAATAATGAAAAGAAGAAGAAGAAAATTAAGATATATTTTTTCTTTCAGTATTTATTGAAGAAAAAAATTAATAGACGCGATTAAAAAGTGACATACATATGTATAAAAAATGATGTTTTACCCATATTCTTTTTTTAAATATTTGAAGTCGTTTCCGGGTCTATAAAATGTTATCGGATTCGGTCCAAACTTTACATATTTACTTTGTTAATACAAAGGAACAAGAAACTGCCCGGCGGTTTACAAAAATCTGAAATTTGAAAATAAGAACACCTTTTACCTTCGGTGAAGGGTATAAGCAAGTGGGTAATTCCATGTCAAACCGACCAAGAGTGGGACCCGGCTTTTTTCGATTTTAATGAAATTTGGCGAGAAGGTTCCTTTTATCCTATAAAGAACATATATGAACGAAAGAAAATGTTTAATTTTTTTTTTCAAAAGTTATGCCACATTCAAAATGTCATAATTTCGCCGAATTAGCCAAATATGTTGAGCTTATTTCTTCAATAACTCGAAAACTACTTTAAAGATAATCTTGGGGCTGCAAACAATGTATTAAAAACAATTTTTTTTAAATGTAATATCTGCAAACTATTTTTCGCAACCTTTAAAAAATTATCTTAAAATAGAATTTTAATATTGTAATTTTGAGCAATAACCCTGCAGATAACGGGACATACATGCATGTAAAGAGTAGTCCATAAATGAGTAAGAGTACTCCAAAACTACTCCAAATATATTGGTAAAAGGTGGTCCATTTAACATTACGATGTCCTAGGTGGGGACCATATAACCCACCGAAGTAGTCGCTGAGCTACTCCATAGAGTACTAAAGTATGTTAGTTTTAAAAGTACTCCATGTCACTGCAGTATGGAGTGCACTAAAGGGGTAGTTTCAAAAGTACTATATGTCACTACTCCATGGATTAACTAAAAGGGTTACCCTGCAATAATAGGACCAGTGTTACCGTTATGCGACTAAAGTCGCATTTTTGCCCCTTTTTGACTGCCGTGCCACTTTTTTGACCCCTTTGTTTTAAATCCCCTTTTGTATCATTTTGTAGTTTTTTGTGCCCCTTTTGCCCCTTTTTGAACCAAATTTTTTTTATACTGTCAATCAATGAATCCGAGCTCAATTTGAAGAGAAAATAGCATCTAATTTGGAAAAAATTAAAATAATTCAAGAAGGGCTATCTTTTAACAATTAAATTTACCTCAAATTTCTAGTTATGTATTTAATATTATGAATAAATTAAACCTTAATTTTCAAAACGAATCATCACAAATTATGTATTTAGTTTCATCCACGAAAGATATTGTATTAGAAATTTTTAAAAAAAGAGTATGTTATGCAAACAAATATAGAACAAATTGGTTTTGTTGATGTTGTGCATATAAAATAAACTCTTAATATATGTATATATCGGCCACGAAGCCGAGCTAGAAATATGTACTAACAACATCTTAAGTAGTGATATTGTAGAAATTAAAAACAACATTTTACTTTTTTACCAAAAGCTGTGCAAAGAAATTTTATCAAGAATTAATATTAGCGATAAGAGGCTGAGTTCATTAAAGGTTTTAGATCCAGTATTTATTAAGTCAGCTGAAGACATAAATTACTTTGAAATTGTTACCGTTTTTATTGATATAATTACTAACCCAGATGATTTTGTAAAAGAGTTCAAACTTTTAGAAACCAGATCAAACGATAAAAGCTATGAAGCAATTTTTAAAATATCTAAGCCTGAAACATTTTGGTACGAAATTGGCAATTTAAAAAACTGTTTGGGTGACAATTTATACCCAAACTTGTATAAATTTGCTTCGTATGTTTTTACTTTACCACATAGTAGTGCATCCGCTGAGCGGATTTTTTCTAAGTTAGCATATTTAAAAAATAAAGTGACAAATAGACTGAAAGTAGATACCTGTCAGTCTATGTTATCCGCTTTAAATTTGTATCAAAATTACTTGCAAGATTGAATTCCAAGTGATGAATTGATTAATAAATATAGATTTACGTTTTCAAAAAAAATAGATATTTAATAGTTGAAGAAACAACATAACACTGCAATTTATAAAAAATGGATCTATACCTGATATTAACTATCTTCCTATCAATACTTTTATATGCTTTTTCCTCGAGGTTTTTCGTATCATAATTTTTTTGGTAAAAAAGTAAAATAATCCAAGTGCCAAATATTTATGTACATATACTTACATATATGTACACATATCTCTATCTATTTAAATGTAAAGTTTTTTTGTATCAAATCATATTATGAACTTTTTTTGTGTTTGTAAGTATTGTTATTACACTATTTTAAGCTCGTTTTATTTACAAGTAATTAGTAACTGTTTTTGTATAAATAATTGAAATAAAAATTTTATGCAACAGTTCATTATCGTTTACTTGCAAACAAGACATGTATTTTCACGATATATGTATATATATATGTATATATGTATGTGTGTTTTTACCAAACAATTTGTATTATATACCTATAATGTATTTTTTTATAAATATGAAGTTTATTTTTTGTTATGTTTAGTTTTCGATGAAAATAATTTTATAAATACATACGTTTTTATTTTAAATTTTCCTGTTTTTAAAGTTGCCCCTTTTTTTCTCAGAATTCCCCTTTTTGTGACACTTTTTTTTGAAAATCCCCTTTTTGTGCCCCTTTTTGAAAATTTTGAACGGTAACACTGAATAGGACTAGTCCAAACACGCGTCTAAAATGTAGCCCATAGGGGACTAAGACTACTCCAAAAGTAACCCAAACGTATGGAAAAACATGGTCTATTTAGCGTTACGATGTCCTAGGGCAGGACCATATAACCCAGCTTTTGATTACAAAGTAGTATTCTTAAAACTACTCCATTGTATACACAAGAGGATTGATTTTAACTTCGTTTAAGAACGAAAACATGTCGTTGAAAAACGAAAACATGTCGTCTCACTACAAACACTTTTTAACAATGACATGGTTCATGCTTGCATTAGATCGGACCAGTCCATGGAGTAGTCTATTTAATCAAATTGGATCAGATGGTACCAATATTATTTGCAGGGTACTTTCAAAAGTACCCCATGTCACTACTGAATGGAGTGCACTAAAAGGGTAGTTTGAAAACTATTTCATGCCACTACCATAGATCTCCCCGAGTCCAAGCTTTATAATTCAAGTAAATGGTTAATTTCTTCTTAAATACTTCGGTATATAAATCTGTCAAATCGGTTAAAAAATGGCTGAGTTATAACCAAAATACTGAATCCCCAAAAATGACATATATACCCTTTTAACCTTCGGTGAAGGAATATTTTGGTACATAAGTCATATCCATAGGACGTATGGCAGCCCTAAAATTTAGGTTTTTATAAAAATTTTGATGTTTTTTAGCCCATTTTTCAATGTGAATAGGGTTGTTTTAAATTTCATTACAATCAGTTTGATAGTTTCTAGGAGGCAAAAATTGCCACTATGGTGGTCCTATTTTTTAAAAAATGCATAGCTTCTGTGCCCATATAAATGGATCTATCTATGTTTTTAAATTTATAAAAATTGGTTTGATAGGCTCTGACAGGAAATTATTGCCTCCCATCTCCCCTCGTGGTCCAATTTTTTTTTAAATACATAGCATATGTGTCCGTACAACTATGGATCTGTCTATGTTTTAAATTTCATTAAAATTGGTTTGATAGTTTCTAAGAGGCAGAAATTGCCCCTATCTCCTCACGTGGCACTACTTGATCCTTGTGCCAATAAGAACCTATGTGCCAAATTTGATTAAATTGCGACCTGTACTTTGCGAACAAGGTTACATTGACCGCCAGCCAGCCGAACGGGCATCGTTAGATCAACTCAGAAAGTGATTCTGAGTAGATCGGTACACTTTAAGGTGGGTCTAGGACCAATATTTTAAGGTGTTACACACATCAGCACAAATGCATAATACCCTCTCCACTTTTGTGGTGTGGGTATAATTGTGAATCTTAGTGCTGGTTCATACTCTTCAAGTTTAAGCAGTCAAGTCATGAGTTTTTAGGAGAGAGAGGAAAAGAAATGCCGTCCACTTTTCCCTTTTCTCCTTAAAAGTCAAGATTTAACGGCTTAAACTTGAAGAGTGTGAACCAGCACTTAGGTAATTTTAAGCTTGGCAGCACCTTGTCGTCTCTAGCGCAAAACGTTTTTAAAATTGACCCACTAAAAATTTCGAAAAATTATTAAGCCTATTTCTTTCCAGGCCATCGGTAAAATTCTCTCAAAACTTTAAAAAATCGGTCCAGCGGCTTATGAGCCTACAAGATGTAAACAAACACTTTATCTTGTGTAAAGAAATCAGTATGAAGAGAATTTTAGATTGAAAATGAAGGGTATCGTCAAATAAAATCGTTTGCAGTTTTTTCCATTTATGACCAATTTATCCCTATCTGGTCCAAAATTCTGGGAAAAATGCAGCCTGTAGTAGTTAAACTAAAAACATGCTATCTTCGAGCCAAGTTTCATCAAAATCGGTTGCGAAACCAAATAGAAACTATCTGCCTATTTCACAATGACACTCGAACGGTTTCGTTCGCACAAATTACATGTAAAACAAAAACAAACTCTGAAAATTTGTTTTTCATGTACATAATTTGTGCGAACGAAAGCGTTCGAATGACATCGTGAAATAGGCAGTATGTAAAATAAAAGAACAAAAAAATATGTACATATGCATATGTACATATATGAATCAACAAAACAATTAATTTATGGTGTCTTGAAATCTTTTAATTGCTCAATTGCGATTTCTGACTTTAACCAAACTTAACATAAGCCATATGGGTCCCAATACCTACCCTGTGTAAAAGTTTGGTTAAATCGGTAGACGCGGTTGAGCCGGATGCGACGGCATACGGAAGACCAAAATCGCCACTATTTATATATATACACGGAAGGAAGTTTGTTTTCTAAAGTAATCAATTTCGTTTCTTAAAACAAGAAAATCCTAAATCCAAAAATATTTTTTAATTTTAACTAATTTTGTTTGTATTTAGAAAAAATTTAGTAAAAGAAACATTTGTTTATGCTCAAAAAATTTAGGTTTTCGGTATATGATCACAAATTTCTTAAAACAAGTAAGAAAGTATAGTCGGTCGAGGCCGACAATATGATACCCTACACCACAGTATTAAAAAACGAATTTTTGATACTTTGATAGTTTTTAAGAGGAGGAAATTGCCCCCTATCTCCCCTCGTGCCACTACCACCCATGTGCCAAATTCTATTAAATTATCTCCAAAATTGCGATCTGTACTTTGCGCACAAGGTTACATGGACAGCCAGCTAGTCAGCCGGACGGGCATAGTTAGATCAACACAGAAAGTGATTCTAATTCTATCGGTATACTTTGAGGTGGGTCTAGGACCAATATTTTAAGGTGGTACACACATCAGCACAAATGCATAATACCCTCTGCACCATTGTGGTGTGGGTATAACAAGAAATACAAAAGTAGCTTGTTTTACAACTGTGCGTGAGTGGGTAACAACTGACAGTCAGCGTTACCGTTATGATACTATAGTATCAATTTGACCATTTTTCGGCAGTCTTGTACCCTTTCTGACCCTTTGTTTAAATAACCCTTTTGTATCATTTTTAACTAATCTGTGCCACATTTTGGCCCTTTTTTTAAATAGCACTCGCATTTTGTTTTTGTCAACACTGCTGAACAGTAGTGCTGCAGATGAACAAGTGTTTTCGAAATTAGTATTGCTTAAAAATAAACTCAAAGTAAAAACTTACGTTTCCATGCTTTCTTCTCTTAATTTGTTCGAAGCGGTGTTGGAGGAATGGACTTCAAGTCAAGATTTAATTACAAAATATAGAACACACATTTCTAAAAAGCAAGGACCGGAAAATGTTTTTTTATTTTGTTTCTAAAAAAATATTTATTGTGCAAGTTTAAAAAATTCTACACATTACAGAAAAAAAATAGTTGTCGAAAAAAATAAATAAAATAAAGTTCTAAAAATAAAACGTTTTCTAAAAAACTTTTGTACAAAAAAAAAAAAATTAAATTAAAAAATTTAAAATTTCTTAAAACCAAATAAATATATTTAAACGTTGTCATATAAAATTACATTCTTCAAAACAAATTTAAATAAAATTTGTGAAAAGTTTTCGCAACAGTACAGTAACGCTTGCGAAGATTTTCAACCACATCGTTCTGAAATTTTAGCAACGCATCTAAGGTAGAATGGCCACGCTTAAATCCAAACTGCAACTTGGGAATATAACTGGAATTTACATTCAAATCCATTTTCTCGCGGATTATAATTTCAAAAAGTTTGCCAAGGTTAGAAAGTAAGGAAATAGGCCGAAGATTATTCAATTCATTACCACCACCTTTTTTGCGAATCGGAACAATTTTTGACGCTTTCCATACAATAGGAAAATAACTGCTATTTAAACAGTTATTAAATATAACAGTAAGAAACTGAAACGCTTTTAATGGTAGTTTTTTCAAAATGTGATTAGAAATATTGTCTATGCCACTCGACCTTTTATTGTTTAAATTCTTTATATACATTGATACCTGCTCTAAGTTCGTAAGATCATTAAAATTTTCCGCGTTTAAAGAAGAGAATGTTTCATTAAATTGATACTGATATTCGTTACAACTGGAGGTGACGCTTTGAATGTTGTTATCAATAAAGGAAGTATCACGGTTAAACGTTTTTTCGCTATAAATTTCAGAAAAAAAATCTTTCAATTTATTAAGTTTTTGGGAATCATCCTCTAATGGAATTCCATTAATGGAAATGTCCCGTATGGATGTATTCTTTTTGTATCCAATTAAATTATAAATATTCTTATGAGCCTTTGGACCAGGTTTAATAATCCTCAGTTTATCCGCAAACAATTTGGATTGTTCCAATTCAACCTGTCTTTTTATTATAATACTTAGTAACTTAATTTGTTTTGATAAAAATAAATAATCAGGTCTATTACGATTAAAAGAACGATGATTTAAACACAGAAAAAAAATATTCCTTTTTTCACACACAAAAATGTTTAATTTAAAAAATAAAATTTAATTTTGTGTTTTTCGTTCGTAATTTCCGGTCCTTGCTAAAAAGTAGTTAGTTTATGTAAAAAGTTTGTGTTAAAACATTTTTTGCGACTTCTAAATTAGATTTTCGATATTAATAAGTAAAAATTAAAGTACAATTTACCTAATAGCAAACATAACGCATATACGTACTTAAGGAGCATATAGACGACATGTTTTTGTCATCTGACATGTCAAATTTTCAAGTCACATGTAATTGTGCATGTCTGTCAAAATCGCTGTTTTACATAAGGTTTATAATATTCGGTCACAAACGTACATGTAATTTGCTTCTGACATTGTCTCTGTTTTTTCGCATTGTTATTGCAGAAACCAAAGTAGTGGTCGGTTTTCAAACAGTTTGCTGCCGCCATGAAATTTTTTAGTTGCGCCGTAAAATAGTTTAGCCATCTTAACATTTTTTTCTTTTAATTCAAAGATACCAATTTAGGATTTTATAATAAAACGATTTTTATATATATATTCACATAAATTCTATTCAATGGTAAGATGATTAAACATATCTCGGTATTGTAAAAAATAAACTTCAGCCGGCTAATGATTCCGTCAATAGTGGACGCCGCTGCCGTTTTTTTCCCGGCATAGATTTCTGATGTCAGAAGAAAATAGAACACGCTCTAATTGAAATTTTGTCAGATGACTTTGCGTCTGACTTTTACAGAAGCAAAGTTAAAAAGGTAACACACGACATGTATGTATTTTGCAGTGGGAAATTTGACATGTCAGATGACAAATACATGTCGTGTACGGTCGCCTTTATTTGTTATTATTTTTATACATTTTTTTTATTTATTGAATAACTTATGGCGTTTTCTTTTCTACAAACAAATGTGACGTGACACATTATTTAAACATTGCAATTTGGTGTTCGGTTTCTTAAAAATGTTTTGCATGTTTTATTCTAAAAATTCACCCTTACTTTTGGCATAAGTCATTTAACTTTGTGCCCCGTATAAATCGACAGCCCTGTAAAATAGGTGACTTCGGCTTAATTAGGGCAAATTTCCAAAAATTTGGTATAAGCAGTATGATAGTAAAGCCTAGTTTTTATTAAAAATCTTAAAAGCTTTGAAGAATTAGAAAAGTTAAACGAAAAATAGCGAACATGTCTAAATTTGCGAACAATTGCAAAATTGAAAACAAACCCTAAAATTAATATAAAATCGACAAAAAAATGTCGAAAAATAACATAAAAAGCATTAAAAAATTAGCCTAAATGATGAAGAACAAACTTTTTTTCAGGATTTTAGGTTAGGTTTTTTAAACACTTTCTACCTGAAATTAATATTTTTTTGTCTTTTAATAAAAAACTTTGTCTTATTATTTTCTTTAAAATGCGAAATACTGCTTATAAAAAACTTGACTCTTTTTTAATTGAAATACCCCTTTTTTTCTTGAAAATCCCCTTTTTGTGACCCTTTGCGAAAATTTCAAACGGTAGCCCGGCTGACAGTTCAACTCAACGATTCAGTTTAACTGAGAAATATAAAATGTTTATATTTTTAACTTTATAACTGACAGTTTCAACTGAAGTGAACGTGTGTGGGGGTTCCACAGTACCGTTCTCAGTTTTACATTTACAAAAAGTACACCGAGAGCGGCCAAACCGTCATGCTCGTTCGAATCCATGTTAAAAACTGAAGAATTGAACTGCACGTGTGTGTACATCTCAGTAAACAGTTAAGTATGTCAGTTTTAACTGAACAGTTTAAACTGTACGTTAGTCGCCGGCCTTAAAGTATACCGATCAGAAACTATAAAACCGATTGTAATGAAATTTAAAACATAGATTGATCACTATTCATATAGCCACACACTCTCGAAAATTTGTTTTTAAATACGGGTATCATATGGTTGGGCTTGACAGACTATACTTTCTTACTTGTTTTTATTAAAAATAAGAAAGATATTTATGAAATCAAGCTGCATTTATTTAATATAAGTCTGGTTTTCTTGATTTTTAAATAGAATCGAATTTCTTGCATCAAAAACCAATTAAAATTTTTCAGAAACTGCTCAAGAAAACTTGGTGAAATGAAATTCATTTTTATTTGTATCGACATGTTAAGCAAATTGATAAAAAGTTTCGAATTTTTATATTGTTTTCTTAAACTAATTAATGCTGCACATTATTCTTTCCGTGTATATATTTATAACTCTCTTATCTCAGATGATTTAAGATTCGGGACATCCAAGTATATCACATTGAAATATTAAAAATTAATTTTAGCATGTTTACAATCAACATAATTCTTTTTGACTTTGTTTAAATTGTTATTGCTACTTACGGTAATTTCTAAAAACAGTGTTGCCTATTTAAAATAAAAAACTCAGTTTTAGTTGTTTAAAATCATTAGTTAATTGAACTTTATTTAAAAAAACCATATTTTTTTGAGTGTTTGTTAGGAAAAACGAATTAAAGTTATTTGTAAATTTATTCAATATTAAAAATGTTCTTCCTTTTTCATGTTATTTAACATACTTACGTTTCAATCTTACTTTCTTAATAAACACACATAAATTGAAATTTCTTTAATAGCCGGAATTTATCAATTTTCTTTTATACTTACTTCATTCTCCTTTAACTTTTCAATTTAATTTTCGCCATACTTACTTATAAAAAAACTGTTATAAAATCTTCATCTGAATATTATAAAATTTTGAGAAACATGTTAATTATTGAAACTCCTGTTTAAATGCAAATAAAAATTGTGCTTCCAACTTTTTAGGGTCCATTTTCACGAACAAAATGTTTGTTACTTTTTAAATTTTATAAAAATAATTGAAGAAATATTAAAAAATAACCAAACAATTTTAAATAGAAGAAATATTTTTTGGTAGTTTTTTATTTCATTTTAGTTTCTTGTTTTTTTTTTAACTACATTGAGCTGCATAAAGTATTTTTTTTTTAGATTTTTATTTATAAATATTGAGATTTTTTTTCGTTTTTTGTAAAATATTTCTTTTTTATTTAAGTTATGTGGTTTAGGAAGTAAATAAAATAATTATTTAAGATAATACTTTTTAGGTTTATTAACTATTTTGAATTTATTTAAAAATTATTGTAATTAAATGAATAAAATTTATTATTATATTTTTTTTTATTTTTTACATAGATTTTTAAGTTAAAAAGTTAGAAAATATTTCATTTATTATTACAAAAATATGGTATTTAATCAGAAACAAAATTGTCAAATTATTTAAAAATTAAACTGGTTTTAATGATTAAAAGAAAACTTCTTAAGTAGAATCTTTTACATTTCTTGCTATAAATTGTTTTATTTCTAAATTTTTTAGTTAAAAAGTTTTGTTTATAAAAATGTAAACATATTTAAATTATTTAAGTTTAAACTTTAAATAAATTTTTTTATTCTAAGTTCAGTTAAACTCAAATTAAGTGCCCTAAAACAGAATTATTAAAGAAAAAAAACAAATTTTTTGATTTTATATTCGCAAACGTTAGGTAAAAAAGAACATTTCTTTTTTATAATAGATAGTGACCACCTGGAGATATTTTTTTTATTTTGCAGCTGGAACCATGGACCAAGTTCTCTTTTTTATACGTTTTGTGCTTTATTTTTTTAAGGTTTTCTTGCAGGACTTTTTTAGTACGACATTTCTATTTACAATCACAATCCTTTTAATTAAGATACTTTATAGATCTTTTTTGTTTATCACTTACAAATTAGTTTAGTTTTCTTTAGCTTTAATCGCTGCCCATATAAAAAATATATAATTTTTATTTTTCTTAATAAGTTTATATAAAGTTAAGCTGAAAAAAATATTTAGGTTTTATAAAAAAACTCTTTTAAATCATAAAATTAAAATAAAACGTTTTTTTTATAAATCATATTTTTTATTAGTTTTTTATGGTTTTTTTTGGTACACAATTATTTTCAATTTATTTTTTTATGATTTTGATTTTAACAACTACAAATTTTACATTTAAATTCTTTAAATTTAAAATAATATATACAAACTAATGATAATTAAAAGAAATAATTATTATAATCATTAATTAAAAATGTTGAGCGTTTTTTTATAACAAAAATTATTTTCTACATTTTGTGTGATTTTGTTGAATTTTTATATACTAAGCCGAAACATAACAATTTTGACAATAACAATTTCTTTTTTAAATAAATAATATTTTTTTTTTTAGAATTTTTTATTTAAATTTTTTGTTACTTAAAATTTGCCGAAAATATCACAAATACTTTTTATTATTTAAATGGTTTTTTAGAGCCAAACATGAAATTTTGAATATCACAAAATGATGAAAAATAACTATTTGCTTTTTCCAAAACAAAAAAAAAAAAAAATTGTTTTAATTTAACAAAAAATAGGAAACATTACAAACAGCGAGTGTTGTTTTTTTTTAAATATTTTATGTTTAAAATTTTTTGTTTCTTCCTCAAGCAAAAATAAAACAATATTATGAAGAAAGTTTAAAAAAAGAATTTATTTATGTAATTTAAAAAAGCAAAATGGCAGTTAAGTTTAAAAAAATTATTAAAGAAAAATAGCCACAGAGGGCCATCTTTTGTCTAATGACACTTTTTGTTGAAAAGACATTAAAACATTCCATTCTAAAACTTTAATTTTTCATTTCTTTTACACACTCTAAAACTTAAAAACGCTTACAATGCCACTTTTAAAAAACTATCTAAAATTACAAACACCTCATTGGGCAACATTACTCACAACGGTCACATTTGCTATTGTGAATGATCGGCGTTTAATAGAATAAACAATTGTGCTAACTAAAAGCAATTCTGACTGTTTTTATTTTATTGGAAATGTAAGCCAAATGATAATTCTTTCTTAAATAACTTATAAAAGAGCGTGTATGTTGAAGGTATAGCTTTCTATTTAATTGATAATTGAATAATAATAAACTTTTCTGGAAATGCATAGTGCTTTGATTTCAAAATATGTACCTACATAAAATTTTGTTTATTTTTTAATTTTAACGAAAGTAATAACAACAAAGAAAAAAATTCAATATTCAATTAATTTATTAAACATTTTTAAAAAGAATGTTTAAGAGCCAGTTTTTCAATTTAAGAACAGCGATAAAATTAATCTTAAAAGGTGTTTTTGAGCAGTCGATTATTTTATTTTGTTTGCGACAGAACTGTCAAAAGAACGAACAGCTGAGAAAAGGAAATATTACTTAAGAATGTAAAAACCATTGTAAAAGATTATTAAAATGGACTTTTCCAATATTTTAACACATTTGAACAATTAAATGCGAAAATCATTAAAAAACCAATAGCAAAAGAACACGGCCAAATTATTTTTAATATATTTAATAACAAAGACTTTTAAAAAATTCCGTTTGATCAAACATTCAGTGATGGCCTTGTTTTCATTAAATATTTATTCCACCTCATTATATAAAATTGCTTGATCGTTTTGTTTTTTTTTACTTTATTTATTAAGGTATGTATGTATTTAAATATAATATTTTTGTAACACAATACAAAAAGGTTGACCTTTTCTTCTTCTTTTTTCACGTTACTATTGCTTTACATACAACAAAATGAAGCAGCTGATTTGCAACGTTACTTTTACTTCCGATAACCTGAGCCTTTATCGTCAGCTAACTGGGGCTTTACAATTAAAAAAAAAATTGTTAATTCATATGGCAATGCTAAACTCTTTAATCGTTAACTCAAAAGCGTGAAAGAAGATTAAGTTAGATTAATTTTACATGGAGATTAGCTTATCTGGTTGATTCTTCAAAAAACTAACTCTTAATAAAATTTGATAGAATTAGCGAATGGCACGTTTAAAACCGTTTTTTTTTTAGAAATTTAAGCAGATTTAGGAAAATTGTGTATTAAAATAAAGCAATTTTCACTCATTTTTGTTTTAAAAGCATAAATAGAACTAAAAAGTTATAATAAACTAGTACTGTTAAATAACATATTGTTAACTGACAGTTATAGTTAAATATAACAGAACTGAAAATTGGCCGTTAATGGCATACATCAAACCTAAAGTGTGGCAGAAATATCAAAAGTTATATGCGCTGGTTCACACACGTCAAGTATGACTTTAAGGAGAGAAGGGAAAAGAGAATGCCATTTCTTTCTCCTCTCTCCTAAAAACTCAAGACTTGTCCTTTAACTTCAATTATGTTATTTAATCTAAATGGATTTTTATTACTCGAGTTTAAATTACAATTTCAAAAGGCCAGCTATTTAATAACATTAATTAAAATTTAAATCTTTTTTTTTTGTTTTATCAAATTTAATGCCAATTTGCTTTTAGATTTTATAGAAAGAGAATGAAATTTTCGTTTAAATAAATTTTTTTTCCTGTTTTTTCGAGATAATTTCCATAGAATTGGTAAACGAATTTTAGAACTAGCAAACGAATTAAGAACAGGTAAATTAAAATCTTGGACAGAAATAAAAAAAAAAAAATGTTCGTTAAAGTGTTGTACAACAATCTTTAAAAAATATAAAGATTATCGAAGACCAGTAAATTCATTAAATAAACATTTAAATTGTGAATTAGTTAAACAAAAAGATAATAGCGAAAGATACAAACTATAAAATAAAATTAATTTACAAAAAACTAAGCAAAAATTTACAATTTTTTTGTATTTCTTTTTTTTTTTAACTAAAACTATTTTAATATAAACTTTAAATTAATAGTAAAACATTAAAACTGAAATGCGTTTGAGGTATATTGATATTTGTTTGTAGTTTAATAAAAAATATTTATGTTTTCTTTTCATTTTAACTTTTTAAGTTAATACAATAAAAACAAAACTTAACAAAAACTTTATAGTAAAATATATATTTTAACTTTAATAAAACTTAAATAGTTTTCTAGTATTATTTAGTAAACAAAATTAAAAAAAAAATTTCATTTTTAAAACTAAATTATTGTTTATTATTATTGTTATAAAACAGCAACTAAAACTTAACAAAAAATTTAAAATTATTATAATAGAAAACTAAAACAATAATTCTAAGAATCAAAGAGGTAACAAAGAAACCTTTATTCTTATGATTAAATTCTTGTTAAAAGCTATTTTAAAATATACTTTTTATTATTTAAAATGATTTATTTTATGATTAAAAATTAAAAGTAAAAACAAAGTTTAAAACAAGAGTTTCTTAAGAGTTTTAGTATGTAGTTTTTTTTACGAAAAATTTTGCAACAAATAAAACGTTTTTATTTTAATTTGTTTTAAGTAATTTTCAACTTAAGCCCGATTTTAAAAAATTAAAAAACAAAAACAAAATTATGGTTGAAATATTCTTGTATATCGAAGTTTGTAAATGTTTACTATTACTCTAATACAATGTTTACACCAAACAATTTTTTGTCTTAATAAACGTCAAACTCTTTATACAAAAAACTATAATATTTATCAGCGTTTTCTATCTATGAAGTTTGACGAATATTATTAAATTGTCTCGTATCACATCATCACATAAAATACAAGCAATAATTAACAACCAAATCCGTCAAATTTGGCACACATTGTAAAGACTGTTTTTGTTTATATGACGTTGTCTGGGTTCACACTAACACAAAGTTTGAAAATTTGTTTTAAATGTAATTTTCTATGCGAACTTTAACGTTCGAAATCGACGAACAGGCTGTTAAAGTTTTCTTTCAGAAAGCCGGAGCTTATTGGTGAGAGGGAAGTTGAAAATAGCATAGGGTATATGCATAAATATATTCATGTACTTGGAGATTCTCTTTAGTTATTTAATTTGTAAAAATCAACTTATTTTTAATTTTTGATATTTTTTTTTATTAAATTTACGCCAATCATTGCTAAGAAATGTCAAAAAACACAAAAATTATCTCAAAGTGTTTCGTTTTAGAAGTTTCGTTGTGCAGATACGAATAAAAAATGAAAAGAGAATTTAAAAAGAAATTTCAGAAAGACATTTTTCATAAAGTGAACCGAGACTATTCACAATGTTTAACCGGAACTATTACACGAGTATGTTCGTACTTAGATATAGGGAAAACTAAGAACCATTTTGTACACGCAAAAGTTACTTTGACAAAGTCTTTTAAATTTTTTTTTTTTAACTTTATTTTACTGCTGCACACGCAATGTTTAAATAAACTGGTATGATCTGTAGAATGGAGTGCCAACTTGTTTTGCTTTTCTCTAAATGAAAAACACGGAAATCGCCTAATTTTTTTTAAATTTTTTAAACAATTCTTTGTTTACATTTTTAACCGTTATGATTAAAGCGGGTTACACACCACCGAACCTGAACAGCTTTGCTGGGAGTTTTGCTTAGCTTTTCGCTTGTTGTTAATTGTGTGGCTGCTAGTTTTCTTCAGATAACCGTCAACCAGAAATTATTTTTTTGACTGAAGACATTTTTGACTGTTACTGCTTAATAGTGATGAATGTAACCCAATAGTGTGTACCCCATACAGAAGAAATAAAAAATTGTTCAAATATTTTTTATGTATATTGAAACCTTGTAAAATTTTACTACATACATTTGATCTTATACAACCAAAAATGCTGTTAAACACCCTTCAAAAACGTCAACATTTTAATAAAAAATATTTGCTTGAAATTATTTTTAATTTATTATTCGTGTTAAAGTTTTAGACTTTGTTTTTATTTCCTTAATTAATTTCAGTAAAGTTTAGTAGTTTAGAGTTTGTATTTTATTAAATATAAAGTTTGCATATAATCCTTTATTTATTAATTTTTTTGTCGTAATTATCCAATTTAGTTTTATAATTTTATTATTACAAGAAACCGTACACATTTTGTTGTTGTTATAAAGTTACAACTTTTTTTTGTTGAAAAAATTTGTTTTATTTATTTTATCGATTTTCTTAGCAGTGAAACCTTCCAATTATGTAGTTAAATTTTTTTTATTTATTTATAAATTGAATGCTATTAAAATTAAAATTGTTTAAAAAAATGTATTTTAAGCAGTAAAAATGACACATATTTTATTGAGGGGCGGGTTAATCAAGCTTTATTTACAGTAACAAAAAAAATAGTTTTTTTAATGGCTGTATTAAATTTAATTTTGGTATTGTTTGTTTATTTAATTTTTATTTTCTTAGATTTCTTGTTAAACATTTTTACTTTGGATGTTGCTGTTTAGAATGTTTTGTGTGTGTGTGGTTTTAAGTTTAATTTTACATTTAATTGTTTTAAAATCTAAGCATGCCAAAGAGTATTTTCATATACATACATGTTTTGTATTTAAGTGGTTTTGGTGAAGGATTTTTTTCAGTGTATTTGGCAGAAATTTCTGGGGGCAAAAAACTAAGTATTAGTCTGTGTTCACATTATGAAAGTTTTCTTTCAGAAATTCTGTGTCTGATTGGTGAGAGGGGAAGGGAACATGCTTGTCCTTTCTCACCCAAAAACTCAGAATTACTGAAAGAAAACTTTCATAGTGTAAACCCAGACTGATTGATTTGCAAACTACAAATTCTAAATGTAGAAAAAATTTTTTACCACCAAAAATATTTAAAAAAAATTATATATTTTCTAATGAAAAGTTATTAATTTTTAGCATTTGGCATACAATTTTTATAAGTTTTTTATTACAAAACAATACTATGTGAAAACTTAACTTGCTCCCTTAAAGTTGCCATGTTTTCATTTGACAAAGAGCAATCTGAAAGAATAAAAACAGTAATCATTGTCCAGACTTTCAATTTTTGTTGCCGCAATTCTTGAGTTTATGGGGGAGAGAGGTGATAAAATTAGGGTGGAGAACACAGTTTTATGTGCTTTACAATTCTGTTTTGTTAAGTAATTCTAACTTTTTTACCTAAAGTTGGTTGTAGGTGGATTTGTAGTTATGAATATATATGTATTTTAAATATAAACAGGAGAAGGGGAAAGACGGCAAAAGACACAACAATTGCAAAACTAGAATTTCATAATATGGACACTAATACAATATCAAAACAGTATTTTAAAAATTTGCAGTAACAAAAATTTGCAAGTCTGGACACGGACTTACACTGGTTAAAATGAAGTTTACTGGCAACAAAAAAGATAGACACATTTTAAGCATAATATACATACATACATATGTACATGTTTTTAAAGATAGAAGATTTTAACATGTACACTAAAAAAAAAAAAATTGCAGGAGCTTAAAGTTTTAATTTTGAAATTAAAATAAAATTCCTATAAATACTCTGAATAAAAACTTTTTCACACTGTTATAAGCCTCATTTATATTATTTTTTGTTTAACAGTTTTTGTTTAGTTTACATACAAATAGAAAACCATCAATACTAACATTTTAAATATTTTATTAATAAATTTTGTTTAAGAAAAATTCTCTTGACAGCCAGTTTTATTTTTTTTTTTTGGTATATTGTAAACTTTTTTTGTTATTGTTATTATGTATTTAAAAAGATTTTCTATTGTTTTAAATATAAAGATTTATTGTTGAATTAAATTAAATGCATAACTATTTGTAATAATAAAAAAAAACAATTACTAAACATAAATGCACATTAGGTTTCTTTTGGTAGTATGTTTTTTCAGTGCAATTATTAAAAAAATAACTCTTAAAAATTATAGGAAAAATTTTATATTAAAAAAAAAAAAAATTATTTTATAATTATTATTTTATATTAACAACATTTTAAACTAAATAAAATAGAAGAAAATTTAAAAACCTTTTTTACACGTTCCTTTAGTTAATAAAATTGAAATACTTACTCCACGTCTACAACTGACATGATTTGCTTTTATAACATGATGTTATAAAAGCGTTGTTAAAACATTTGCATTAACAACCGTGTAATAACATTAGAAAAACTCTAACATGATGAGTCTATGCTTAACACTAACATCATATTAATGTTAATGTTAAGCATTTTATGTTAGTTGTAGACTGCGTGTTAAGAAAGTCAAATCAAAATAATTTAAAAGTTGTAAACAAATATTATTAAAAGTGAAGTTATAATTCCGTTAATTTTTTTCTTAAAATGTTTTTTTTTTGTTTGTTTTCTTCAATTATATACGAATGGTTGTTAAAAATAGTAGTAGTTTTTGTAGTAGATAAACTGTTAGCAGAATTGTATTTTTGTAACGTGTAATTACACCGATAAAAATTGTTAAGTAAAAACTGTTTTTTATACATTTATGTATGAATTACTACTTTTTTTTTATTAATTTTTTGTCCATAAAAGTGTTTTTAAATTTCTTTAAAAAGTGTTTAGTTTGTTTTGCTTTATAAATGGCTCATAAAAGTTCGAGTTTTTTTTTATCATTTATTGAGTTTTTTGTTTATTTTTATTTTTTAAGCAAAATAAATTGTGTTTTTTGTAACAAAAAAAAATATATATATATTTATATGTATATATAATTTAATATATATTTTAGTATTTTCTTTTGTTTTGTAAATAATTTATAATTTATAGCCATAAAAATTCTTGACACCTACTTTATTAAATAGTAATTAATTCCCAGTTTATATTGTGGAACCTAGTTTGATAAGACGGTCTGAATGTTTCACTCTTAAGTGTGAACGCAAAGTATCGATGCGACTGTAGGTGGCCGGACAATAGGGACAGTTCGAGCGTTGGGCCGTATGCGAGTGGAAGTGATGCCAACGATTTGTTACCTCTTTGCCGCAAGAACGACAACGCCACATTGTGCCGGGATCACGGGACGGTGTAAACATATTGTGATAGGACATTTGATGGTGTAAATTGTGTGATGAGCCTCCCATATTGCCGGTAGTGGAACCAATTGTATGTAATTGATTTAGACTCTGATGATGGCTACCATCGCCCTGAAGATGACCGCCGTTAGTGCCTCTCATTATATTTTCCAATATGTAATCACTTTTTAAAGCCGCATCCAAGTGTAGGCCATAGGCTGCAGCAACATGTGGTGGCGGTGAGTCCGAAAGCGATGAGGCTCTTGAAAATGATGATCTTCTGAAGGAAGTTCTCGACTGACGTCCTCGGATTGCTGTAACCAATGAAAAAAAGAGAACACACACCACATAATGGGGCGAAAATCAGCCCAAGAACAACAAACAGAGTGAAAATAGTGTAATTTTTTTTTGGATTTGATTTATAAGCTTAAAAGAAATATTTATGAACAAAATTTTTTTCTTTAACTTTTTTTTATAGAGATAAAAGTGTTGAAAGTAAATAATAGTGAGAGCAATAAATAAATAAAAAACTTAGAAAAATGATATATGTACCTACTTAACTAAAATAAAAATAATATAACAAAAAAATAACATAAAACTAATGATGATTAAATTAAAATAAGAAGAGCTGTTAAAGCATAATACTATTACTTAGTGGAAATAATAACAGTTTTTTTTTAAGAATATTCAAAAGCGTTTGTTTTTTCGTTTCCTTTTGCATACATTTTTTTAAAAATTTTCACGGATGTGTGTTAAATTACTTAAATGCAGTTGAAATCGTTTGAAATGTTATTTTTCGGCCATGTTCTGACAATCGCAAGATTTGAAATCGCAAAACGCTAAATTTATTTTACGGTGTTATGCGTTTTGCTTGCGACCTGATATAGTTTCTTAAAGTTCCCTTGAGCAAACTTTTTCATTTTGAAGTCACACAACTTCTTGCGATTGCGATTTACAGTACACGTATTATGCAATTTCAAGTCAAGATCGCAAATGTTAAGCGTTTTGCGATTGTCAGAACATGCCTGTTTATTTCTTGAAAGTGTTTAAAACTTTTGAAACATTCGCTTTGTGAACGTCTAAATAGCAAAACATCTTCATGAGTTGGCAATTATAGCGTTGCCATATGTGCAGATTCAACTGCTGTTTTAAGTTTTTTTTTTTTTTGTTAAAAAGACTTTTAGATTGGTTGCCTTCCTAAACGCCTGTATGCAATAAGTGTTTAAATTTAGCTCTATCTTTTCTAATTTTATCTATCGATGGTTACTTGTTGGTGCTGTTTTAAAGCAAAATTTTAGTGCTAACGATCTTTTAATTTAATAAAAATTCAAAAGAAAAGTAATTAAATATTTTTCATATAACATTTCTGTTTATGCGTAAATAAGTTTTCCTTTCTTAAGGTTTTAAAATGTATGGCGGTACTGGTTACCAGATAACGATTCGCTGCGACATGTCCCCTGCCTCTTTCTTGTTTTCTTTTTATCATAATATACTACATACACACATAAGTGGAAATGGGCTTTGGATACAATTTATGGCCTTATGCCCGTAATTTCTACAAATATATGTATACCTAGTCGTGTTTGTACCTAACAGTTATCTTTAACTGTCCGGCAACACTATTTTGTTTATTTCAATTTTAATTTTGCATACAATCGAAATTCGAAAGTGTAAAATACATTACACTTTTACCCGTAGGTAAGAAAAACGTTTTAAATTTATGAAAACCAGAAATATCTATTTGTAGAAATTACGGGCATTTAAACTAAATAAAATAAAACACAGTTTTTAACACAAAAAAAAAAACAATTTTAGAAACTGCAGTTATTTTATATTTTTAACTCTCTGGCATACCTGGCAGCTTTCATTCTCGTAATATCGAGCCCAAGGCGAATTCAACTACAGGTGGTGTCGCAACTACAACTGTCCAAAAACAACAGCCACAACAAAGGGAGTTTTGCATTGCATTGTTAGTGTTTACGGCTCGAAATATCAGCCATTCTTAGAAAAACACTAACAAATCAAAACAAATAGGCTCGAACTGTCGCCGTAAGAATTGGAATTAAATCTATTTAAAGTTTGAAACGTCCGGCGAATTTTCGTCGGCGCCCTGATGCACACATATTTTTTATTTTTGGCGACGAATATTCGCGGCCAAAAATTCGTCGTTCGTCCCAATTGTGTTTCTAACATTAAGCAGTACAATACTTAATTTTGATTTAGATGGTCTTTTAATCCGCAACGGTACTAATTTAAAGTCTATGAATACGTGTGTCAATGTAATGAGAACTTATAAATTATTTGCAAAAAAAAACTGGATTTCAATAAATTGCCGCTTACGATATAATCGCAAATAGGTTTCGATAAACTATCACGATTCAAAGAAACCAAGGCGAAATTTATTACAGGTGGTGTGGGAACTACAACAATCCAACAGCAACAGAACAAACATACAAAAGTTTTTTTGCATTGCATTGTTAGTGTTGACGGCTCGAAATGTCCACCATTCTTAGCAAAACAATAACAAATCAAAACAAATAAGCTCGAACTATCAAAATCCGATGACGTTTCGACACCACCTGTAGTTATTTCGCCTTAAAAGAAACCAAGATAGCGCATTCAACATTTGAAAATGAAATGTTTCTGCGCATCTATTAGTGCCGGTTCACACACGTCAAGTTTGACTCGTCAAGTCTTAAGCTTTTAGTAGAGAAGGGACAAGAGAATGCCATTTCTTTTCCTCTCTCTCTCCA
The DNA here is from genome assembly GCA_949318255.1 of Pollenia labialis. Taxonomy (NCBI): domain Eukaryota; kingdom Metazoa; phylum Arthropoda; class Insecta; order Diptera; family Polleniidae; genus Pollenia; species Pollenia labialis. The sequence goes on along the minus strand of OX439139.1, from coordinate 159,085,441 downwards.
ACAAACTGAAGACTTGACGAGTCAAACTTGACGTGTGTGAACCGGCACTTACATATCAGCTTATACATAAGTACAGCTAAAAAAAAAAAACACTAATAAACAAACATATATACATACTTATGAAAAATGTGTACAAAGATAACGGACCTGCGCAATGCGCTTTGAGCCGATTTACATTAAGGGTGATGTGGCTGGGATAATGCTTGCGTTTTTTCAAGTAAATTCTTAAATTCACCCTCATTTACATAAGGACTTTTCTGTCTCAACAGTCAGCGGACTTTTTGACATTAAAATGATGAATATTTCTTATTTGTTCATTCGTAGCAGTGTTGCCATATAGTAACTAATTGTAACTTGGAATAAATACGCTTAATAGGCATTGCTGACAACAATTAAAAGAGCAAAAGTAAACATTTTTAAAAGAAAATGTCTGATTTAACCAATGAAGAAATTTTTGAAGAGATTGTGGACCTATCTGAACTTGCTGTCGAAAATTTAGATTTAGATGATGCTGAAAATATTCTAACTGGCAACATTGCTCATACATTACAACAAAAATACGACAGGAAGAAATATGTTCAGGAGAAGTGTCGAAATTGTCGCTTAATTCTCATTACAGCCATATTAAAACAAGAGCGGAATGCTTATTCCATCTTTCAAAATACCGAAATAGCGCGGCAGCAATGTTTTGCAATTAGAAAATCCAATGTTGACAGCGCGTTTAATAGTAAAGTTTGCCGCTGTTGTTAATACATAATGGCAGCTTAGCTTTTTATATGTCAATCTGGCGGTTTTATTTCTATTATGTGGGTTTGATTAAACAAGAAAGTTAACACTACCCGTCGTGACACAGCGTTGAAGCTCTTGTTTAGGTATGGCTACCAGCATAAAAGCTAAGCGGAAGAAAACGTTGAGGTATAGATATTATATGCGACTTTTATTACCCCACAAGCTTCTCTTCAATTGTCAACCTCAAACACGAGTCGCATGGGATATGTTGCAGCGACATCACCCTTAATGTGAACAGCCTGTTTCTTGGTTTCTTTTTATCGTGATATACTATATGCATACGTTTGGCTGTACCATGGTATTCTGATTACAATTGGTACCACTGGCGTCTAACCACAAAAATGAACGTCAAGTTTTAATTAAGATACAATGTTACTTTAAAATATATGTATGTACATATTTCTTGTACGTTTCTTGGTGTCATTCACCATATTATTTGGTTTAAAACTTGATATTGGCTTGATTAGTCGTCAAATTTTTCCATGCTGAATTCTACAAAGTTGTAGTGTTCAGATATACCTTTTTTATTGAGTCAATATTCGGTTTATTGAGATAGTTATCTTTCTGTTCACATGTACACAATTTACCTGACTCAATTAGCGTTTGTTTATATTACTTCACATTCATTATTCAACGGAGACAAAAATGTACATGCATAAGCAAAATGTAAACAACTTTTGACATCTTTAAGGAATAAACATTTGCGCAGACCTAATGGAAGAGGCTTTGTTTTGTTGTAATTTCAGTTGACAAATGTCAAAACACTTGTAACAGTGTCGCGTTTTAGTTTAACTCAATATTTATAACAATTTCATTTATTTATTTGTCATTTATTGCTTAAAACTCAATCAAGGTGCGTATCTAAACACGGTATAAACTAATTTTTGTCGCTGATTTGTACGCGGTTTTTGTTTTCGTCTAAAACAAACATTCTACCAAGGCGAATATTATTAAAATTTTTGAGGGGTCTTCTTAGCGAACTATGGTTCTAACGAACTAAGTTATTCTTAAAGTTTTTAACTTGATGTTAGCTGTATGTATATTTGTATACAAAATATAAAATTTTCTGCACACAAAGCAGAATTTTTAAAAATAGCAGCAACAAGAAGTATGTACGACAAAGATGCCCAGTAATGGCTGATATCAGCAAATTCAGTGTAAACGTTTTGTCACAAACAGTAGTGTTAACATTCTTGGTTAATAAAACCCACATAATAGAAATAAAAACAAGAGAAAAAACAGCTAGATTGACAAAAAACAGCTAAATTGCTATTATTTATTAACAATAGCGACCAACTTCACTATTAAACGTGCTGTCAAAATCGGATTTTCCAATTGCAAAGCGCTGACGCCGCGCTATTTAAGGCCATGTCAGATAAAACTTTTGCTTCGGGTTGCGGTAGAGATGCGCTTTGACATCCAAGATGAAATATTCATACTTATACGCGAAACGTTAGGCAACTCTCATCTTTTTGCGCGCTTTGGCAGTCTGCTAGTACAATTTTTTTTATTTATTTATTTTAAACAAACAATTCGTGTGTGTTGTCAAAGTGTTAATTGTGACATACACCTTTTGCGTAACGCTTTTCTGTAAACGTTAGAAACGTCACGCAAAGCGATGAAGTTTTATCTGCCATGGCCTTTAGGGATGCTTCATACAAATTGTATGGGCTTGAGAATTTTTGACATCTAGAAAACGCTTTCGGCTCTTGTTTAGGTACGGCTATTAGCTACCTAAATTAGAGCGTCAAGCGTCTGTCTTATGTCAAAACTTTTCATTTTCACACAGGTTAAACAAAACAAACCTTTAGAACGTGAGTTCGACACCACCCGGATGATATGAATCTTATTTGATAGATCGCTTGGTCGTTTTATTTTATTGAAAATGTATTGGCAATAGAATTTTCATGTTAAAAAAACGCTTGCCGCTCTTGTTTAGATAGTTCAGTTAGTCATTCTTGAGTTTATTGGTAAGAGCGGTAAGAAGATTGGGAAGAGGTACTCTATTTCATGTACTCTGCAATCGTGTTTTTGCTCCATCGGTGTTTGTGGCTTCATGTTAACCGGTTATATTTTATGATGAGAGCGATCAAAACTAGTTTATCCTTATTGATTACTAGCGTTGTAAAGAATTATTTTGTCAACAAATTGGCTGACCCTTTTAATGTAAATGTTTTAAATTGGTTAAAGTATGAAAGAAATAAAGTTCAAATGTTACCTAATTTGTAATTTGATTTGAATATTTCCAAAAAAATGTTAATGCAATAAATTTGCTAAATCCCTAGCGGAGTATTTGGTGCAAAAAGGCTTGCGAAATAGTAAATAAAAAAATTTAAGCATTTATACATATATCGTGGTTTTCAACAAGAACTTTGTTTTTTTATAACAAAATAAAACAAAAAATTTAGATGATTAAAAATTGTATTGTATTACGAAGAGAAAAGTTCGGTAATTATGAATGACAGATGTCGATTAATATATTTCGTTAATCACATCACGGATTTTGAGTTTTAAGGCTTCAATCGATTCAATTGGCTCCGTATAGACTCTATCCTTAACATAGCCCCCACAAAAAATAATCCAGTGGTGTTATATCACACGATCTGGCTGGCCACTTAACAGCTGATGTTCGTGAAATTATGCGATCGGGAAATTTGGTTTGCAATAAAATGATCGTTTCATTGTCTGTGCAAAATGTAACTTTAACACAACCACCATTTTCATAGTGGATTTTAATTATTTTATGCGATTTTCGAGCGAAATTAAATTCATTCTAACTATTGCCAATGCATATACTACGAATACGTCAAAAAATTTCCTGATATATGGATACGAATTAAATTAATCTCCATAAATGTAGCATACATTTTTAGCTACAATTTTTTTTAATTTAAATAAATTTTGCTAAAATTTACATATAACAACCTGGCAACGTGGTTGCATACAAGTGTTTAAAACACGTTGCCAGATAAACGGTAGCCCTACCAATTGTAATCAGCTTGAAATGTAAACAATTGACAATTCATCTAGAATATATTGTAAGTGTTCGTTTAAATAATTTCTTAATTTCGCGTGCTCAAAAATTTATTAATTTCATGATTGATTTTAAGACCTAACCTTTAAAATATATTTAAAAGGTTAATTTTAATATTACTTACATTCCAGCGTGCAAAATATGATAATCAATAAAATTGTATTGTGAATAATTTATGGATTTAATATAAAACAATTATTATAATTTAAAAAGAAAATGCCTCCGTTGTTGTCTTATCATTAAAATTTAGCCTAAAATTTTGTTATTTTCCTAGAAAAAATTTTGAAAATATATAATATTAAATAACATGAAAAATTAGTCACAAACGTTGGATTGTTTTACCAAAAAAAAAGCAATTATTTTTACAAAATGTTGAAAATGAAAATTCGCACAAAGCATTTTTCTCAACGGAAATTTTTTAATTTTTTTTTTTTTTTGGGTGTAACGTCTGTGCGAATTATTTAAGTATTTTGTTTAGAAAATTTCTTTAAATAATTATAATTGAAATAATAAATTCAAATAAAAAAAATTTTTAATAAAGAAATAACTTAAATGAAATACTTACATTAAAATATATTTATAGAGATTGTGAAAAAAGTTAAAAAAAATTTTTAAAAAGAAATAAAATTACAGGAAATTGGGCCGAGATATTGTTTTATATAGTAGAAATTCGCTTAATAATTTATATATGATTTTGTTTGTTTTATAAAACCCCTGGTTGGAAGCACAATTAAAAAAAAATGTTTATAATTAAAAAAATAAATTTTTTTTTATTTTATATTTGGATTTTTTTTATTGTTGTTTATTATTTTTAATATTTTACTGCTTATCGTTCTAAATAATAATTTCTTTTCGTTTTTAGGTTTGTGTTAATTAGTTTTGGGTTAAAAATGTATTTTATTGTTGTTTGTTTGTTTTTGTCATAAAATATATAAAATATATTATATAGTATTTTTTATTTTATTGAAATAATAAAACTAAAAAAAAACGTAAATACATTTTATTTTATTATTAATTAGGGCTTTTATTATTTTTTTATATAAAGTATAAAATGTTATATTGTTTTTTTTGAATTTAAACTTATTGAAAAAGGTTTTATAAATAATTGTTCAAAAAATAATTTATTTTTTTTCTAAATAACAAATGCTTGACTTTTGTTGTGTTTGAAATTATTTATAATTTTTATTATTTTTTTTTTTTAATTTTAAACTAAAACTTATTTAACCTTAATTGTATTGTTATTTTTTAATGTATATAAATAAAACTTAAAGCTATATTCAAATATAAAAATAATATAAAAAAACAAAGTCATTATTTATTAAATAATTGTTAAATAAATTAAAAAAAAAAAACAGTACAAAATTTCCTTTTATGTTATGTATTCTTTTTTAGAAAAGTTAAGTTTATGTTTGTCAACTTTATTTAACGAAAGTTTAAAACTTCATAGTTGTTATAAATCTCTTAGTTAAAAAATGAAGGTTTGTATCTTTGCTTAGTAGAATTAAAACATTTTTTTAGTCAATCTTCTATGACCTTTTATATCGTAGGAATACAGGTCACATATAACAATAACACACATACATTTTTTTAACCACTTTATCGGCTGATTCGATATACATACTCTGGATATACTATTAGCTACATGAGCAATTCGCCAATGTTGGTATACTATGGGCAACTTAGGCTTAGCACAGACAATTATAAGAACGTTTCAGATTAAGATGAGATTAAGAAATAATATAGAGAATTTTATTTTATTATTAATTTTAATATTAAATTAAAGTTTTTTCTTTATAATAAATTCTCTAAAATGCATACAGAGTCAACTCAGTTTATACCTTTGTATAGTCATTGCTTGAGTTGTTAATGAGCGGGGGAGGGGCGATCGTAAACATGGGATTACTGTGTCTTTATACATAAAAATTATATCAAAGCCTATTCCAAAAAAAGAAATAATAAGCAGTCAGAGAAATGGATAAGAGTAAACGCATGGCGAATTCACTTTTCAGGTGGCGTGTAAAACACAACAACATTACCAAGCAAATTCATAATAGGTAGTCAGTCAAAATCAGTTGTTGCGTCAAACGTATTTTTAAGAATATTATTTAGTTTTTTCCACAATTAATTGCGTTTTCAAACTATTTTAAATCAAGAAGAAGGATAGAATTTTATAACATTCGGCCCGTCATATGTATATGGGCATTTCTACCGAAACGTTTACATTCTGTATCGTATCGCCAGCAAGTAGTTACGTTTGTATTTTTGACCTATGTTGTTAAAATTTTTCGACATTTTGTTACAAAATGTAGAGCTAGTTGTGCTTTACACAAAAAAAAAAAAAATTTTTTTTGAGAAACAATTTTACTGCCAATTTCAAGGTATTAAATGAAGGCATTATTTCGCACAAATAAATTTGAAACAAAAACAAATTTTTAGAACTTTTAGAATTTGTTTTGCTTTAAAATTTACTTGTGCGAAAGCAAGAGTTCCTTCGCATTTAGTGAAATGGCAGGTTATTGCTTGCTGGCGTGACATTGCAAATGGTGACTTTTCAGTGGAAAATCTTATATTCAAACAAAGTTTTGGGTAGATCTTTAAAAAAAACTTGGATCGGTTACTATTAAGAGAAAGATTTTTTTTGAACAATTACTTTTTTGTTTTTTTCTTACATTTCGATTCAAAGAAAAATATTTTTAAAACTAAGAACATTTTTTTAAAAAAGTACCTTTTTTTAAAAAAGTATCTTTTTTAATAAAATTATCTTTTTTTCAAAGTACCTTTTTTAAATTAAGTACATTTTTTTAAAAAAGTGCCTTTTTTGATAAAATTCTTTTTTTTAAAGTACATTTTTAAATTAACCACCTTTTGTTAAAATGTACCTTTTGAAATAAAGTACCTTTTTTAATAAAAGTTGATATCCTTTATTATTAAAAGTACCTTTTTTAATTAAAGATGTTTTTTTAACAAAATTATTTGATTTAAAAAAATATATTTTTAAAAAAGTACCATTTTTTTTTAAAATTACTCTTTTATAAAAAAGTAACTTTTTGTAAAACAGCATGTTTTAACAAAAGTAAATTTTTAAAATAATGTATAATTAAAAAAATGCAGTTTTTAAAAAAACTTTTGTTTAAAAACAAATTATTTTAAAAGTTAATATTTTTTCAATTAAATTTTGCAAAAAAATGTATTTATAAGAAAAATTAATAATTCAAAAAGTATTTTTACTCTTTAAAACGCATTCACAAAAAGATCTCAAAAATACTTTTTTCAAAAAGCATCTACCTCTTAAAAATTGTTTCGCTTGAGAAAGTAATTGACATGAAAAGAGTACTTGTCAGATATGTAGTACCTTATTACTGCAAAGACCCCACCTACATTTTTTATTTTCTTCGATTTAATATTTTTTTTTTGTTAATTTAAAACAGGTATTAATAAAGCCTTGTTTTTAATGTTTTTGTGGTTTTTTTTCTTTAAAACAATTATTTTTTACGTTTTAGCTTTTTAAACTAATTTTAATTGTTATTTTAGTTTCATTTTAATCATATTTTTTTTTAATTTCAACAAAGAAATAAATTGCACAATTTATGTTTTTGTGTTTGTTTTCACAATTATTTTATAAAAGAATATTAAAAATTAAAAAAAAAGATATAAATAATTGAATTGCTATTTATTTTTTTTAAGATGTTACAAATGGAAATTTATAATTTCTTTGATACTTTCTTTTAATTTTGAGTTTAAAAGAAAACTAGTAATTTATTGCACATACGTTAATTAAGAGTTTTTAGTTTTAAAATTATTTTAGGTAAATTTAATTTATTGTTTTTAATAATTAAACAGAAAAATTAAAATATTCTTGCTGGTTCTTATAATTCAGTATTTGTAATTATTTAGTTTTTTTTTCTTTATTTGGATTTAGCACCATTTATTTTAATTCATTTCCATTTCTTTCTAATAATTTCCTTCGTTTGTTTCATTTTTTCATATTTATCACAATCTTGAAATAAATTATATAAAAATATAACAAAAATTTCAATTTTTGATTTTAAATTTTAAAATAAACAAAGATTTAAACATTTTTAATAAATAGTGTTTTTTTGTGCACCAAATATTCTTTGTTCTAATTATTATTTTATATTAATTTTATTGTTATAAATAAATAATATTTTTTTAATGTTTATTAATTAATTGTTGTTGGCTGATAGTTTTTGTTTTTTTTTTTCAGAAAGAAACATACATCGAGTGAATATTTCCGTTTTTAAAAATATTTTAGTAATAGTTTTTTTTATATTTACATCAAATTCTTTTTTGAAAAATTTGCTTAAAAGCTAAAGGGAGAAGAAAGTCAAAGTGTTGGTGGTGTTTAAGAGGTGGTTAACAATTTCCATAAAATAATTTCATTATATGTCTGTAGTATGGCCAGAAATTTTAGGTTTTTCCAATTAATTTTTTTAATTTTTGTCGATTTTCTATTAAAATATAAATTAGTTAGTTGGAAAAATGAAAAAACAAACATAAAAAAATATCTTTTAAAAAACGTTTTAGTTTTTTTCCTTACAACCTTTGAAATTAAGGGGTGCCAAATTTTTTTTTTTTTGCTTTCTTTATGCTGGCTGCTTGAAATGTTTAAAGCAGTGATAGCAAATTCTTTGAAAGAAGAAAAGAAGCTGACATACCAATTTGCCCAGATTATCGTTAGATATAAAAAGGGTTTAAAAAAGGCTCAAGTTGGACGCAGCTATTCTGGCGGCGTTATTGCTAGTGTTGAAACACCACAAATTGCTCGTGCGGTTGAGGGGTATATAAGAGCCTTAATGCTAAGTTTGCCGGGAGTAACAGTAACGTTGCAAATCAACTGCTGCATTTTGCTGTATGTTAAGCAATTAGAACGATTATAGTTAGCAGTCTTACTTTTTTACGGTAAGGTTAAGTTACAATTCCTCCCGGCTAACTGAGCAAAGCGTTGACGCCTCCTTTATTGGTTACATTTTATATGAATATTACAATTTAACAGGTAGAATTCGCTTGCCGGACTGATAAAATTAAACTATTTTAGATATAACGCCAATCACACGTATGTATACGAGCTTGACTGTTAGAATTTTGATTATGTACAGACTACTTTATGTTTGGCTGTTACAGCTGCTTGCTGTTTGCATACATTAAAACCTGAAAAACAAGTTGGCAGCACTATAACTTGAAAAAAATTACAACTTTACGCTTTGATTCAGCAAACAATCACTTTTTCTTCTCAATAAAAAACTAATTAATATTTTAATAGAAAACCAATTCATTAATAAAAAAAAATCAAACAAAATAAAAGTAAAAAGGTTAAATAAATGTCATTTGCTTTAGAAAATGACGGGTTTTTTTTTGTAATGAAATTTGTATCAAAAGATTTAAATTAGTTTAAAACAAAAAAAAAAATGCTTAAGAATTAGTAAAAATTAGAGGTTAATTAAAATATATTTTGTACATTTCTGTTTAGTAAAAATATTAATATAAAAAAATATATATATATGTATGAATGTAGCTACATAATATGAAAAAAAAACTTAATAAACTGTCTTATAAATTATAAGTATTATGTGAATTCATTTGTTTTAATAGGAAAAGAATGTCGCAATTAAAACATCAATTAATTAATAACAAAGTACAGGAGAAAGAAAATTAAGAGAGTGGGAGAGAGCCATAGAAAACAATTTTTTTGCAGGTTCGTTTGAAATTTATTTTTGGAAACGAAATAATTTGGTAATTAATTGTTGTTATTTTTAGATTTTTCTGTTAATTTTTGTTTTATAATTGTATTTTAGATAAACTTTGAATAAAAGACATTTAGCGGATTTTTAAAAACGGGTACACAGACACTTATTACTATTTTTTTTAGTTTTTTTAAAGGTTATGTATTACTTTAAGTTGGCTACTCTTAAGACTCTAGACATCCAATATCAATAATATAAAAGTTTAAAATTCTTCAAACGAAAGAGGGATTAATAGTTTCAAAGGTTTTGTTTTAATTGGCTCTATGATTTTTCCTATATTTTGTTTAATAATTTATAAACTACAACAAAACTTGGTTGGTTATTAAGCCATTTTAACTATAAATAATTATATTTTTACATAACATTTTTAGCTTTAGTTAAACCTATAAATTATTATTAAAATCTCATAAAATTTACTTTAGTGTAATATTTTTATAATTTAATATATTTTTTTTTACAAAATATTTTTATCAGCAGCATTTAAAGGGGGTTTTGAGTTTTTCTAGTTAATGAAGTTTGCTTGGTTTCAAAATGAAAAACATTTAGAGAAACTTTGTGAAAAGTAGACAATTTACAATATTAAATATATGCATAATATTTTACCAGGTAGTTTTTAGTTTAAAAAAGAAGGATTTCATCTATAAAATTCTTTAAGATCTTTTTTAATTTTGGCAAAAAAAAATGGAATTTAAAGGAGGAAAAATTATAAAAAAAAACCGTTTTTTGTTTGCTGAGAAACCATTTTTTTTTTAGAAACTTTGTGCTTAAACAACTACTTTTAATATATGCCATCCAATATGAAACCTTGTTATCAAAGGATACTCAATTTAAATATCATGTGTATGTCACTCTTAATTTTTGTGCTATTTTTTTTAATTATTTGACCTTTTTTTTTGTCGATTTTTCTAGTGCAATATAAATAGTGTAATTATGTTATTATTTCCTACTTTTTATAAATATTTAATTAACAAATTGACTTTTTGGTTTTTCTTAAAAGACTAAATTTTCTAATGACTTTTTGGCTTGGGTGAACAGGTATAATGTTGAATTTTGTATATGAAAGGCGTATCAAATACTCATAACTTTCTACACCGATTGCAAAAATTTTAAGTCATGCGTGTTATCCCAAGCAAAAAAGTTGTAATAAAAAATCAAGTCTTTGTTTGTGTAAATAAAGTTGTTAAGGTAACACCATTTCCACTGTTATCTAAATTTTTGGAATTTTATTTAAGAATTTGATTTTTGTTGAACAATTTTTCATATAAACAAATACTTTTTCAATGGAAAATTTACAATATATTTAAAAGAAATCATTTATATTTTTGTAATACACCGTCAAGACGGGCCAATGTTTTGAGTGAAGAAAAACATTGGCAGAAGAATTTATCTATGTATGAATATTTTTTGATGTGATTTAGCGTATGGCACGACAACCCACGTAAAAAGCAACAATAACAATCAAGTCTATCGTCGTGCGAACAAATGTTTGAACAAGAATAAAATATCGCCAACAGCAAAATTTACGAGCTTTTTCAACTTTTTAAACATTTTGCTATGATTTAAAGTTTTGACATTAGCGGAGTTCAATATTGGGCTTGCAAAAGAGCAAATGAAAAATGTCGTAGCACTTTAATGAAATCTAACGGAAACGCTGTTTACTTTGTTTGTTATTGAATTTAACAAAAGAGCTACGATATTTTGCATTTGCAATTTTGCAGGACTAATACTAAACACCGCTAAGTATTAATTGGAATCTCTACTAGTTAGAAAAATACCTTTTATTTGAAACTTAATTCTGATTTTTTTTGGGACACTTTTTTGTTTTATTTTTTTGAAATCGGAAATTTTTGAGTGTTAGTGCCCATTCACATTATACGATTTTTGTCGTTGCGATTCTTACAGGCAATTCACATGGAGGCTTTTACGACGTCGCTTTGTCGACGTCTCTTTTGGTTTGATGGCAAGCGGTGTAGAGAAGAAAGAGGGGTAAACAAAACGACTTGGTTTGTGTTTTCATGTCGTTTTTTATATTTCTCTTTTAGCTTTTTCTTTTTACGCTTTATTCTTTTTCTTACTTTGAAGTGTGTGGTTGAAAATACAGTGAGTCCTCGATTATCGATAACATACGGGACCGGCAGCATTCTTGATTATTAATTTTTTTTTGGTGTGTTTCATATTTTATATAAATATGTAATGTATTATTATGTAAACATAGGGAAAAAAGCAATTGGCAGAATATGCTTCCAGTACGTTGGGAAATTCTCTTTCTTCGTTTATTTAAATTTGGTTTGATTGTTCTAATTTAAAGGAAAAATATAATTTGTTTATAATTTCGGATAACAGAGGTGATTTAAATCAATGCAAAAACAAATTATATTTTTCAGTTAATTGATGCTGCCGGTTAATCGAATGACGGATAATCAAGGCCATACTGTAAATAAAACAAAGACATGCAACCAAAAATCATCGTATGAACGCAAAGAGATTTTGGAAGTTGCTTTAAAAGGGAATCAAGATAAAACGACGTCGTAAAAGCCCTCATGTGAATTGAGTGTTACTTTATAGGCAAGAGGGGTGAGAGGAATTAAAAGGGGTACACAAGCGAGTGTACTCTTCGATTCGTTTTGATCGCTCATTCGTTCTCTCAATGTTCTCTCATTTGACGAAAAATGTATTGAAGTTCGGTTACACAGAAAAAGTCGTAACGACAAAAATCGTACAATGTAAACATCAGACCGACTTCAAAGAGGAAAAGACAATAATCGCAACGACAAAAATCGTATAATGTGAATTGGGACTTACTTAAAATTTTTATGAATAGTAATTACTTTTTTTAAACGTGTAAGTGATTTGCAAATGCAATGTTCAATAAAGATAAATTTAGGGATTTTCAGTTCTATAAAAAGAAAATTTGTTGTTTTTTAACAAGAAAATTGGCTTAAATGAAAAAATTTTACATAAATTGACGATTTAAATGGAAATGGTGTTCCCTCAATTACTTTTTACCTAAAACAGCTTTAAAAACTTTTTAATTTCAATATTTTTTGTTGTTCAGCTAAACTTTAATCTCTTTTGAGTTTTAATCTCTGGCAACTTGTGACTCTTTTGTCTCGAAACAACCTACAGTTGCCAAATTATCGTTTGATTTTCTAGGCAATGCCAATAAACTGCTCGCAATATCGTCATCCAGTTGTTTGCTGGTAACAAAATCCGGTGAACTTTCCGTTAGATCTTGGTTTGTGTGTAAAATATCTTTTAAAATTTCGGTACCATTCAGAGTTGCACTAATATTATTCGAATCATCATTATCATCACTTTCAATTAAATTAAATGTTGGTATATTGTGATGATCGTGATGAGCACAATTTTCTTCTTCGTTCTCTCTTTGACGTTGAGTGGTATTGCTGTGTAAATTGCGCATAGTAGTGACCATAGTTTGTGCTCTTTTAAAATAGTCCAAGTGGCTTTCAGGATTAGAAGTAGTAGTAGTAGTAGTAGTAGCAGTAGTGGAAGAAGAGTTTTGGCCGAAGTAGTGATTATAATAATTGTTTAAAGTTGTGGAGGATTGTGGCATATAGTTTGTGGTATTGATGTTGCTGTTGTTTTTATTGGTATTGTGTTGATGAAGTTGCTCTTCTTGAAAATTCCAAGCAAAAGGATTTTCTGCTACTGCGGTATTATGAGCTGTGGATGAAACAGCTATTGCTGCTGTGGCAAGTTGTTGATGGGCGTTATTAGATGTATTATGATGTTGGTGCGATGGCAAAGCCATGGATGGTGACGGATGGGTAGTTGGTGACGGTGGCGGTGGTGGAGCATAAGAGTTCCCCATTAAATTACCATAATTCCAGCCTAAAAAAGACCGGTATCATTCATTTGCGGCATTATGTGATTGAGGCTGCTGATGGACGACTGACGTTTGTGCGAGTAGTTGTGACGCTTGTTGCTGTTGTTGTGATTGCGGATGTAACTGTTGTATTTGTTGCTGTAGCAAATGCTGAGTTTGTTGTGTTAAATTGTGGGCATGCTGTTGCATTTGTTGCTGATGATGTTCTCTCTGCTGTTGTTCCCGCTGTTGCTGCTGGGCTACATTAAAGGCCGCCGCTGCGGCAGCTGCTGCCATAGCGGCCTGCGACGCTGCGGCTAGCTGTGTGGGTGTAGGTGACTGTGTGGCTGAAGCGGCCGCAGCCGACATTAAATTCTCAAATTTTCTGGTATCTGGATTATACATGGGATGCTTGAATTTACAATGCGTCCGCAAGTTGTCGCTGCGGGTATAAGTTGCTCGACATAAGGGACATTCGAAACGTCCTGGAAAGTGTACATGATAATGATTGCGTATGTGCGTTACCACTTTGCCACATAATTTACAACGATGCAGGTTGCAGCCTCCTGACAATCGTTCGAATGTTAAACGCATATGCCAGGCTTTTGAACCTGATAAACGTGCGTTGTGGGTATCGATTTTACGGTTTTGGGAATGTTGAAAATATTTTACAGTATCATATTTTTCAAATCATTTTACAAGTTTTTGACATTTTTTTGGATTTAATTTGTGTAATTATTTTCGCACGCACAGAGAATAAAAAAGAAGAGAAAAACAATGTTTTTGTTGATGATTCACAAGAAACAAAACAAAGAGATAAGAAAAAAATGCTTAAACTTTAAAAAGAATACTTAAAATTTACAACGAAACGAAATGAAAGACATATACAAAAATTGGAAAATTGATTAAAAAAATTAAAAAAGGGGATAAAAAAGAAATTTCTCTCAATACATTCAGTTAAAAAAAATTTGTTGAAATTAAAACAAAATTTGTTTTTGGAAATGAACAAAAGACGAACTTTTTTTGAAAAAGGTTCAAAAGTAAACGTAATAAAGTTTAATAATTTAAACAATTTGAATAAAAGAGATTAAAAATATTACAGCGCTAAGTGGCGAATTTCCAAAAAAGGGGAACAAAACTGCAGTCGAATTTCAAAATTAGCACGTTAAGTGCTTTTAAACGAGCTGATTCTTTGTATAAGAACTTGCTTATTTTCACATACAGTCCTTATAGAAAAACTAACTTAGATCAGCCAGGATCTGCATTAAAAGTTAAAAATTCGAAGTTTCTTTTAAAGTAAGAAATTTTTTTTTTTTTTTGTAGTTGTAGCAATTTATTAAAACTGTGTTTTATTGTGGTGCGAAAATGTGGGATATGCAAATATGTAAACACACACAATGAAATACATACATCTATATAGGTTTTTTTGGTATTTTATTTACATATGCTAATTTAAGAGGCTAGAACATAACCTCTCTTAAAAATATAATTTTGCATTTATTTCCACCTTTTTCTAAATTCCACACTGTGCTTTATTTTTAAAAGGTATAGAGAGTAAGAGACAGACAATTGCCGTTACATAAGTAAACTTTCTCCATTTCTTGAACATTTAAAAAGACTACACATTCATTCATCAATCAGTATGTGTTCAAACTTCGTAAGCGGCTGTTAATTTTTGAGCTCAATAAAATTATAAACTTTATCTTCGTCTTTTGTAAAATTTTATCAAAAATAAAATGTATCGCAAAACAATCGGTTACACCCAAAAAGTGCGAAATTAGTTTTTTTAAGAAAAAAATTTCGAAACAGTTCTATTACACCAACCAATAAATTAAAATGAGAAAGTCAGGAGTACAAGATAATTTCTTCAAATGCCGGGGAAAATTTTTACCTATTACATATATATATTGATTGTTTACTATAAAATTAACCTATATCACTTAAATTATTTTGTTATAAAATAATAATTATTATTTACAAAAAGTAAGTTTGTTTTTTTTCGTAATATTATTTGTATTATAAAACCAACTCCATTAAAAAGGTTTATTTTATTTTAATATTCTTTTGTTTAATTTATTTAAGTTAATGTAAATGTGTATTAATAATTATGATGATATTTATCGGTTAAATAAAATTAAAGTGTGAGGAGTGTTTAATTGTTTTTTTAAGTTTTTATTATTATTAATATGATGATTTTGTTTAATATAAATTTGTTTGTTTAATTTTAATTTAACATAAAACCCAAACCACTAATGTTTTTAATATTTATTGAAAATATATTGAATAAATATTTTATGTTTTTTTTACATAAAAGTGTTAATCCTATAAGTTTGTTTAATGATATAAAAGAAATTAACAATAACTGGTAATAAATGGTTAAACATCGGTGAGGATTTTTTGTTGGTAATTATTCATCAAAAGGGGTTATTCAAAAAATTTGTTCAATTACTTTTTATTTAGTGAAATAACTCGGATTGTTTTAGAAATTTATTTTAATGTTTTAAAAGAAAACAGAAAAAAGAAATAGCGATAGATTGAAAGGCATTTTGAAGAACACTTATTAAAGGAAAAAGTATTTGTAACCTGTAAATTTTTTTTAGGAGTTTTATTTCAATGTATTTTTAGAGAGTTGTTAATGGGGGTGTTGAATTAAATTAAAAATTTATAGTTGGTTTTTTTTTGTCAAAACGAACAAACCTTAAGCTAAGAAAAAATATCTGCTAAGTTTTATAGATAGGAAGAAGGTTCCTATTTGCTTAGAACCTGTCGTAATTTCATTATCAGATCGTTTTGAAAGACCCAGAAAGTGTACTTTATATGGACTTGGGTATATATTTCAATGCGCTACAAATCGAATTAGAAAAAACTGTTAAAAATTCTTCCTTTCTACTTGGCAGTGAGTATAATATAGGGTCGTCTAGATCCATTCCTTGGCTTTCCAATGGCTCAAAGTTGGTCGCTCATTAAGTGCGAGACTTATAGACTTGCATAGTTTGGGAAAACTCGTGCATCCACCTGCCCGCATCCAGGACATTGTGGTCTGGCTATGATGAACAGAGGACATGTTTTCTGCTTACGTTCAGAAGGGAGCAGATAAGAACAGTGATCTCAGTGATAACTAGACACTGGCCTGAAAGGACTCATACAAGGAGAATGGGTCTTTAATTCAACGACTACTGCAGAATTTGTCATGAAGAGATGGAAGGAGAAACTGAGTTTTATTTTCTGTGTTAGTGTCAGGGGATTTTGGACATTAGGAGGAGGTACTTGGAAAAATCAGTGTTTTGTTTTTGTTTGGATGATCTTTTTAACTGCTCTGTAGGATGTGCATTAGCGCTGAGTATCGCAAAGGGACCAGCGTGCTAAAAAAACCAAACTAAAGGCTATACAAATATCATTTGTTTTCTTTTTCAAAGTATATGTGAATAATATTTGGCCTGCCTCGGGCGTTTTGAATTTTAAATTAGCTTTCTTTTAGTCAATACACTCTTGGGAGATGTATGTAGATACAATCAAACACTGAAGACTGTATGGAGCTTGAATTGCTAGATCTTTATAAAATGGCTGTTGCCACAAATCCTGTTAAATACCACAGAAATCATTAGCCCTATTAGCTGGCTGTTCAAATCGGCAAGTGGAATTTCTTAAACTGCTGGATATCGCAGTATACTGTTTCTATACAATAAAAGATACTTTGCTGTGGAGCCAAGAAAGCTTAATCTCCTATGCCAGTAGCAAAGGCAAAGTTTAGATAATTATGTACATATGTATGTACTTAAACTATCACCTGTGTGGTGGTGTTTATAGCAATGTGAGATAAGGACGACAAGACAGGCACATCCGTTAATCTGGGACACACCTTTTGAGTTTAATTTCCAAAGATCGTCGTTTTTAAGACTTAAAATTTTGAGTTGGTGCTTGGTGTAATTTTTTTTTTTCTTAAAGAAAACACATTTGGACAACTCACCTCTTAAAAACATTTTTAGGAAAACTGGCAGGATTTCAAAATCAATTAACTTCTTAATAATTAGACACAATTTTAAAATTTAAACACTTTTTTTGTGCAAATATTCAAAATTTTGCTAAATGTTAATAATAATTTTTCAAAAAAATAGAAAAAACTCTTTAAAAATCCTCCAACATTTTTTCAATACCAAGTGTACGCATACTTTTTCCGGCAGGTGTAAGAATTGTAAAAAAAAATATTTAAAAAAAAAAAAGTTAATATATAAGTAAGTTGTTGTTGTTTATTTCGGGATAATAAAGAAGAAATTATATCTAACGAAAACAATAGAAGAAATTAGAGAAATATAGAACGAAAAAATGTAGTTAGACACTAAAGGAACTAACACATCGAACATATTTTCAACACCCCTCCTTCCTAAATAGAAATATTGGAAAAACGTAGAATATTTTTTTTTTTTTTAAACTCAATAACACAATTTTTTATTAAAAACTTTGATTTGGAAAAAAATTTTGATTTTTTTTTTGTAAATTTAACGGCCAATTCCTGTAACTTTATTTGCTTTAAATATTGAAAAAATATGTTTCAAAAATATTTTTTCTTTTGAATAAAAATTTAAAAAAAATTTCAGTTGTATAAATATAAAAATAAATAATTTTTATAATAAAATACTTAACATTCATTTACACATAGAGAAAAACTTACCGTTGCTGGTATTCAAATAAAAAGTTAAATACTTTTTCAAATATTGTTTTGATTTTGAAATGTATGTAAATGATTTTTTTTTAGTTAAATGGTAAACTGAAGACTTATAAATAAAAAAATAAAATTATTAATAATTTTGCAAAATGTAAAAGAAATTATTTAAAATTAAAAGAAAAATACGTTAAAAGTAACTGAACTAATTTGGTATACACTTAACATAAAGAATAAATTAATCATTTTTTAAGGCTGGCTAAGCTTTTTTTTCAGAAATGATTTCAATAAAAACACGGATTTTTTTTTAGAATTATTTTCTGTTTTATTTGTTGAAATTGAAAGAAGTTTTATTTTTTAATTGATTAAAAGTTGTTTTTTCTGGTTTTTCTTTTCTTGTCTGTTATTAAGTAAGTTTAGCATATATTCTGTTTGGTTTTTCTTTTTATTTTATAATTTAATTTTTTCTTGAAATACTTTAGTTAATGTTGCAATTTATATGTGGGTTTCTTTTATTTTTAAGTGTTTATTTTTTTTTTTATCTATTTTAATAATTTATTAATTTAATTTGGTTTATCTTTTATTTTTTTTGGTAATAGTGAGCTTAACTTTGTTAACTTCCCTAAAAAACAATTTATCGTTTTTAAACTCATTAATAAAATTTCGAATTTCTAGGAAATTCTTTACAAAAATTTGGAATTTTTTGTTCAGTTTGAGTCATAATTTTATAGTTAATTTAAACAATCCTTTTTTGTTATATGTATGGTTAAATGTGTGTTTTAAAATAAGGTGGGTTACGTTATTTTTCTTCAAACTTTAATTTTTTTTTTTGAAAATTTATTTCACATACATATAATGTTGAAGAGGTTATTTACCAATTATATATTATAGATTTAAACGAAAAAAAAAGAAATCTAAATATTCTGAAAATGTTTCGAAATTAATTATGTAATTCGTTGTCTAGTAATTAAGTTTTCATCATTATAATATTCATTATAATTTAAATAAAAAAGACATTTTTCTTAAAAGAGAATTTTAACTATAAAAACTCTTAAAAGCATCGCAAGTAAATACAATTCTCTTGCCGCTTAAGTGCCTTAAATCTCTTTAAATAAAGATAATGTTGTTGTTTTTCTTAGTTTGTTTGCGGTAAAAGCTCAAAGTTTTTTTTATTTATGTATTTGTTTTTTTAATTTATTTTAAAATCCCTGTATAATTCGAAAAACAAATTCAGTAACCCTTGGCTAGCCAAGACAACAGGTTGTGCTATCAACTCTTGTTCTTAATAAATGTATAAATATTGAAATTTATTTTAATAAAGAAATAAAAGAATATGAAAACATTATTTATATAATTAAAAAAAATCTACATAAGTTTTAAATAAAATTTAGGACGGCAGAACGTATAACCGAGGATGCGTTCCAAAACGTTAGTTGCAAAGCAACTTACATTTTTACAACCGTGCAGATTTTCACAATCTTAACTGCACCAAAGTGTAAAGTTATCGATGCCTACGCAATAATCAAATTATGCATTGTTCAACTCTATAATACATTGTTGACTTTATCTGCAAAGTATTGTGATGTTTTGGAACTCAGCCAAATTAAAATGTTAAATAAACCGAAAAACTTGTTTAAAGTGGTATTCAATATTAAATAAACTACATATCTAAGTCAATCTCACTCTCTTACTCAATGTTTCATTTCACTTTTAAGTTATTTCTGTTTTTTTTTCTTTTTTTACTTTTGTTAAATTTTGTACTGGTATTTTTTGTTTTAATTTTTTTTTCTTTAACTATTTAAAATTTTTTTTTATTTAATTAAATTCTTGTTTTATTTATCTTTAAAGTGTTACCTATACTCTTGTTTAAATATATAAGGATTTTAAATAGATATTTTTAATATTGTACAATTATTGCTTTTTATTTATTATTAGATTTTTTATAAAAAACTTTGAGGGAGTAACAAAAATTAAAGAACTATTTAAAATTTTTGACAAACAAATTAACTGCCTGCTTAAGCTGGACCAGAATATTCTTTAAATATGGCTTTGAAATTCCTTTCCAAAATGATTCACAAATAAATCTCGTTTTAACTCTAAAAATTTAATTGTGACCAACACAAAATTACAAAACGATTAAAGAAAATGCCCACTAGAGTGAGTCCAGTTTTAGTTGAACAATTTTTTTTAAACAAATTTTTAAATATATATATTGAACAATTTTTAATTTAACCTTAGCCAATTATGAATGAACCTAAGCCCCTATTACGGTTTACAACTCAACTCATTTTTTTGTATTATGGTTCACAACTTTGCTATATTGCGCTGTACAAAAACATACGAAAAATTACAGCTGATGACAACCAGTTGTCTTAATTACAACTCAACTGAGTTCAGTTGTAAACCGTAAGAGGAGTTACAGTTTTTTGAAAAACTAAAACATGTTCGCAAATCTGAGTCCACTTTAGGTTAAAGTGTAAAATTAAATTAATTTTCTCAAAAGGCAATACTAAATAATCGGTAGTAGAACTGGAACTAAGCCCTAGTTTTAAAGAATCATATCAACACTAGAAAGAATGGTCCAAAGAATTGTTCTTTTTTCTTAATAACAGCTTTATCTCGATATGATAATCAATTTTGGGATCAACACTACTAGAAAGGGCTTGTCATGCTTGTCAAAATTTTACGCTTGTAGAAATATTTTTGGGCTGTTTGCTGTTTGGACAAACATTTGAAATATTTAAAATTTTTGATAGACATGTTGGATATTTTTCAAACTTTTCCATTTCAGTGAAAACGGGAGTAAAGGCCATCAGACCGAGAAAACGTGTTGAGCCGATAACTTGAATACTGGGTATTTCATTAATTAAAATAGATTTCGAAAACCATTATTATACTTGTGTCATAATTTTTAAAGTTTAGTGTTTTTATTTCTACAAAAAGCATACTTTCGGTAGGAGTTAGGTAAGCTCAGTGTACATATTTTTGAAAAACATGCGATGTTGCCGTTCTCTCTTAAAGGCTAAGTAGCAGGAAAGAAAAGTTCAGTACTATTATAATTTTTCCAGTACTTTATGACACAAAATGTTCTTAAAAACAGCATACTTTTGAGCAAGATAAACATAATTTAGCCTAAATTAAGGAAAAGGCTTTGAGTTCAAAAGATTTCAGATTTTTGGACGCAGATATTCTGTCTGACTTGATGTTGGAAAACAAAATACATAAATACAAAATTTTCATCAGAATTAAACATTTAAATACTGTTTTATACTTTTTTGAATCCGAATTTACAAAAAGTTGAAAACGGTATTTCAACCGAATAACGGAAAATATGTGCTTCATAATAATTTCTCTTTATTTCTTCAACGACTTTTTTCTTAAATCTTGTGCGACACCAGCAACAAGTACTGAACGCGACTCCTGTTAGACTCTGACTAAACAGATCCCAAGTGTTTAATTAAGTTTTTTTTTCGCTAAGTTCAATTATAATTAACTATAACTAATAGCTAATAATAACTGCACATAATATATCTGTCTCTATGTCTCTATTTGGTGCCACAAGAACTACCTAGTCAATAGTTTTTAGGTCAGTAAAGCATTTGCCATCACAAAAACATGCTAAATGTCTATAGAACAAAGCATTGTCTGGTGTTCGGTTGGTCAGAAGCACTGGTGACAAAGTCAATAGTGAATCACTACAGTTCTACTGTTGACATTTCCTACAGGGTACGTTAGCAAAGCAAATTTTCTGCTTATGAAAACATAAATACAAGCGTACATATCGACCCCTAACCGCGATAATAGTGTAAGCGCCAAAAATAAAATTTTACAGGAGAGAGCTATTTTATTTTATATAAATTTTGTATGAAATTTGTCGCTTACAATAAAATTGTTCTTGCTATAAAATCGTAACGGTACCTTATGTGACCATGACATTTTAGGAGATGAAGCAAGTGTTGCCAATAAAGGAATTTATTAAAAAAAACGAAAACTGAAATTCATGTCGCTTACGTTATTTTCGCGGTTAGGGCTCGATATCATACACAAAATATGCGCATTGCCCGCCACTGCTTTAAAAAATTAGATCAACTTTAAGATGTTATTTACTTTCTTTAAGAATATACGTCGATATATTAAAAACAAAAATGGAAAAATTTAAATAACAGAATTAAAACTCCCTCATTATTTACTATTATATTTTCGTTAATTATGTTAAGCTTTCTACTGGTTCTTTTCAATAATAAACTAATTGAGATTAAGTAAAATTTTAGTTAAAATTTTCTAAGTACTTTAAGTTTTTAATTATTTTATAAATATATTTATTATTTTATATATTTTTTAAGTAAAGCGCCATTATTTTCTTTATCATTTCTATTCTAAGAATTACTCGTGTAAGCAAAATTGTGTATATTATATGTATTACATATTTATTTTTATTATTATTACTAATATAATTTTGTATAACATGCTATTTCAAAAATACATAAAAAATATTTATGTTTTTCTATATATTTTTTTTTTTTTTTTTTTTTTTTTAATAAATTCCTACTAGAAAATTATTATTAAAATTAAAAAAATAATTGTAAAAAGTTCCCATTTGATTACGTATAAGGTTTATATTCAGTTTTCATATATTTTTTAAAGAAATAAATTTCATTAAATAAAAATTTTCTACATTTTTGGCTTAAATATTAAAATAAAATCTTTGGTTTTTGTTTAGTAAATATAACTTTTGTTTAAATAAGCATTTTCAGAATATTTAAATATATATAAAAAAAAAAACAGAAATCTCACTATTTTTTAATGGTTGCTGCTACATTTTGGATTTTAGTATAGTTCAAATCATTTTTGACTAAAATAAATTATGGCAGAAATTAAACATTAAAAACGATTAAATATTTTGTATATATAACAATAAATTTAGTTAATTTAACTACAAGACATGTTAAAAACAATTTTTTAAAATAAAATTGGAATTTCTAGCATAATACTTTAAAAGTTAATAAATAAACTTTATATATCTATATAAATTTCACATAATCCTAGGTTTTTTTGAATTTTCAAAAACAAAAAAAAAAAATTAAATTTTAGTTTTACTAACTAAAAGGTTGGCCTTAAGTTAAAAAAATACTACTTTATAACTACTGTAATTTTTTTTTTATAAAATTTTATAGACATTTTTGTTTTGTAATACTTTGTTTTGTTAAAGTTAAAAAAAAATAAGTTTATAGGTTAGACTTTTCCTTTCTAAGACGTTGGTTGCTTGGCTTGTTTTTTATTTTTTAAATACCTATTAAGGAATTTTGACTAATTATTAATTATTTTTTATTTTCAATACAATTAAATTAGCTACTAAGTTAAGGAAGAAAAAATTAGTTTTCTTTATTATTCAATTGGGTTTTTTCTGTTTTTGGTTTTCAATATGTCGTTAAAGTATTTTTTATATTGGCTTAAAATTTCTTAAAGTATAAGAGATAAATACTATTTTTTTTTGTATAATTATATATGTATTATAGTAAGTATTTATGTAGAGAAAGAAGAGAGAGTTTGTGTCAGTAATAGTAGAGAAAA
This sequence comes from Pollenia labialis, assembly GCA_949318255.1. Taxonomy (NCBI): domain Eukaryota; kingdom Metazoa; phylum Arthropoda; class Insecta; order Diptera; family Polleniidae; genus Pollenia; species Pollenia labialis. The sequence continues at coordinate 159,061,799 of OX439139.1, read as the reverse complement.
GTAGTTGTAATATATATATATAGAGAGAGAGAGAAAAATATATATATGTATGTATATATAAATTTATTTACTTGACTACATATAAAATTGATCACATATGTACATAATGACTGAAGAAACGATCTTTTATATCGGCATGCTTAATCTTACAATGGGCTTTCATGTTATCTCGACGCGTAAATTTCTGTCCACAAACAGGACACTCATGACTCTGAGGCCGATGTATGTTGGCGTGATGCCAACGATTTGACACAATTTTATTACAGCTGACACAACGATACAGAGTGGGCAGGGTGCCCGATAGCTGTACAAATAAAGACGAATAGTCGATATTATGATCTCTTCTATTGGCGGCGGCCGCTGCTGCTGCTGCAGCGGCTGCGGCAGCCGTTGACGAGGATGAGGTTGTTGAAGAGGAGGAATTTGTTAAAGCCGATGTAGATGACAAGTGTTCACTATCGTGGACCGAGGAGGCTAAAGATGACGAGGATACAATCGTTGTATTACTGCAACCATGATGCCTGTGCAAATGGCCGTGATGATAGTTGCCCACATGCTGTCCACTGTGCTGTTGTTGTGTTGCCGGATGATGATGATGTTGGTGGTGTGGGTGTGGATGATGTTGAAGGGATGAGCCGGACGATGACGATGAGGGCTGGTGAGCATGATGATGTTGTTGTTGCTGTTGATGGTGGTGATGATGTTGCTGTAGAGCATACATATGTTGCTGATGTTGTAATGAGGCTGAGGATGTTGTCGAAGCTGTGGGCGAGAGAGCAGCAGCTGCTGCTGCCTCAGCTGCCACCATAGTATCCAAGGCAGAAGAACCACATCTGCCTAAGTTAATAACACTTTGTGGTGCCGCTATCACATGTAAGGCTTGTTGGGCTTGATGATGCTGTTGATGAACATCATGATGCAAACGGTGTGCTGATGTGGAAGCAGGCGATAAATCTCGTTGATCCTCATGATGTTGCTGCTGCAAATAAATTTCTCGTTGATGGCATCTTATTTTTGTTATATCCAATTCATTACATTTGTATTGGCAATTATAGTTATTATCCATCATTATTTCTTCGCCCTCATTCATTTCATCCACATCACCACCACTTTCTCCTTCGGCATAGTGTAGTGTTGACCCCTCATTTCTTAATATAGGGGGTCGACGTCGGCGTTCTTCTGTAGCCTGTCTCAGCTCATTCTCATCATCATGCTGTTGCTGGTCATGATCGTGTTCATGATCATGTTCTAAGTGTACTGCTTCCGCTGGCAAGTCATCCCCATCACCACCACGTGTCTCTATATCACCTGTAAACATTTTAGTATTATGCAGATTCTCGTGTTATTATCCAACAATGAAATTAAGAGTCATTTCGAAATTGTGTGGGAAAATATTGTATTCACGGGTTTTATCTTTTTTGCTTTGTATTAGGGGAAAAATCAATATATGTATGTGTTTACTAGTGAAAAAAGCAAATGGTGGCAGGATGTTTCCATTACGAATTTATGTATTTATTATATATATATATAATTATTTCTTTCCAGATGTCTACGTCTTTTATTTAGATATCATTAAAATGAAAACTTTAAGAACTTTTTTTTTATTGAAAAGGAAATATGTACATATGCACATATCGTACTTGATATACAAGAGGGTATTAATATAAAATGTTCATTTTTCCACTTTTTTGAAAAAAATCGATATGTACCCGCTGTAAAACTATCGTGCTATTTTGTCTATGTACCTTTCAGAATATTGATTTTTAAAACCAGCATTATAATCAGTTCTCATTATTTCAATTTTTACACAGTTCTTTTTAATTTTATCATTTACTTTTATATTTTTGATTAAAAATCGTTTTTAAATATTTCAGAATATGCTAATCTACGAACAATGGAGTCAGTTGTTATCATCACTATAACTGTACAGGCAACAAGAACTCTTGCGAATTTGTATTGATAAGAGTTCTCTTTAGCCCTTAAAATACATACATACATATGCACGTAACATGCAAATGCTCTCTTGTTTATTTATTTAGTAACCACAAAAACAATTTGCCTTGTTATTTAAAATTCTCATTGTCCCTTTAAAATTTAAAGTTTAAATAGAACTGCTGCTAGCAATTTGCATACAGTATAAGCTTCGTGTTGAAGCAGTTAAAAAGTCGATTAAACTTTGTTCTCAATAAAAAGTAAATGTTTATTTGAAATAATTATATATGTACTTAATAAAAGAAACGATTTTGTTTGTAAAGCCAATTATTAAAATTCCTAATGAATTTATTGTTGTTATAAAAGTAATTTCTAAATAAAAGGGGTTTCCAACAAAGTATAAATGCATCTAGATTATTAATATCGTTTATGCAAAATTCATTAAAAAATTATAATAAGAAATAAATAGTAACAACAGTCAACTACAGTTTTTGTTTTTTTCTTTTAGGTTTTCCTTGGTATTGTTTTTAAAAGGTTTAAGGGGTTAAAATTAAATTGGCATATAGTTCTTGTTTGGTTGGTATTGATATATTAAAGATATGTATATATGATTATAATCTGTTAAATATATGTATGTATATAGCATAAAATAATCAACTAGTGTTTATGAACATTTCTATTTAAACATAATTTTTTTTTTTATTAAAAAAGAAAATAAAAGTAACAACTTAAAAACAAATATTAACGCATTTGACAAAACTCAGTGATAAGGACTATTAAGGACGCCAGGGCACATAGGATATGCCAGGATTTAAAATAAAAACAAAAAGTAATGGTTGTCTTTTTTTTAAGAGTTTTTAACAAAACAAAGTATTTCGGTAAGTATTAAAAAAAAAACAAAACAAATTAAAACAAAATTAAACTTAAAATTTAAGCCAGCTAATAAATTAATAAAATTATAAAATATGTAAAAAAAAGAAATAAAATAAACTGATGCTAGGATAAATTATAAAAAAAATACTTAAAATAAAAATTAAAGTGATAAATAAACTGAATATAAATTTTAATAGTGAGTGTTTCTCTTTGTAGTTTTTGGGTGGTGTAAAAATCTTAAATTTATTTTTTAAACAGTTCTGGGAGATCGGACATAGGGCTCGCGTAAAGATGTTTCTTAAAATTTTTTGCGAAACTGCTGGGGACAATAACAACGCCATTCAACAGCGATCGAAATTTTCATTAAACTGTATTGTAATTTCTTTCGATATCGAATGCCGTAATTTGCCTCCGGTTTTTAATAAAGAAAATTTAAAGTTCCATATCCCGAAACTGTTTTGCTAAATTTTTGTTTTTTGGTTTATTTGTTAAAGTATTTTCTTGTTTGATTTAATTCTTAATATTTTTAGACTTGTAATCAAATGGGAGATTTGTTTTAAACGTATTTATAATTTAAGAGAAATTGTACTTTTTTACATTCAATGTTGCAACATTATAGTTTTAGGTTCACATTTTATTTTTTTTAATATTTTAATTTTTTTTAATCCAAAACACTTTTAGGCTAAATAAAAATAAAACTTCTTTCTTTTAATATATATTTTTTTATATTTTTCGTTTTTCCATTTTTTTCAAGTTCCATTAAATATGAATGAATAGTTGATATTTTACAAAAATAGTGGTATAAAAGCCAGTAAACACCATTTATGAAAATATTTTATTTAAGTTTTATATAAAAAAATAACATTTATAAGTTTATTTAAATTTTTTTTAATAAAAAAATTATGTGCGGCATAAAATAAATTGAAATTATAAAATAATTTAGTAAGATTTTTGATAATTTCGTTAAAATTTTTAAAACTTTTTTTTTTAATTAAAAAGTAAAATATAAGGACGACACAATATAGAGTTAGTAGAAAGAAAGAAAAAAAAAACACAAACATTTAAAAGTGTAAAGTAAAAGAAAAAAAAAATAAATAAAGTTTAATTAATTTTACTATAACAAAAAACCTAAATTATTTCAGATCCACAATTCTAGTTTTATTTCGGAAGTTTACTCATGAAGTTTTAGATTTGGTTTTGCAAATAAAATTTTGTTTATTTCTAGGGTTAATTTTGTTTTCCAAAAATTTTACTTTTAAATTTGGAATAAAGGCCATTTTTGCGTAAACGAATAAAATAATAGTACAAAACACTTAAAAGTTAAAATTTCAAGAGTTAGTTATAAAAGAAAAACCACAAATACTTAGAAAAAAATTATAACATAATATCACATATACTTTTAGTTCATAAATATTGTTTATTTTTCTTTACTGAAATATTTTATTGAATTATTCTTTGTTTTAACTTTTGTTTAATTTTTTTGTATTTTTTATAAGTTGCAACATTAAAGACAAAAAGTAGAGAGGAAAATATAATAAAGGTTATATATGTGGTGTTATTTTAAGATTTTTTTTTTAGTTTTGTTTGAACTGTGTAAATGACTAATATAGTAGCAGAATGATAATGGATAATATGGATCTTTAATGCGACTTTAAAAACAGATATATGTGGAGAGGAAAAGATTTCATATAAAGTATAAGCTTAGCCCTAAAGAGTGAATTTTGTGCTTATACATAATGGACAAAACGCAAAACTTCGTTAAAAATGTTGTTTCCATAATTTTGCTATTTTAAATGTAGTAGAGACACAATTTGTTTGAAAAGGCCTTTTAACTAGCTTTAAGTGCTTAAATTGTGACAAGCTACATTGAAATAGCCAAATTTAACTTTTCTCCTAACAGATGATTACTTGGCTGTCTCCTATTTCAGTTTTTACTTTGACGCTTATGTCTTCATTACAACAAAAAAGGATTCCAGTAAACATTTCTGGACACCCTACTGGATTTGAGGGTTGAGCGTATATGTGCTAAGAAGTGCCTACTTCTTTTCTTTGCACTCTCAATATGCAGACAGTATCTCGAACTTGTCAGTGACTTATAATTTGCAGATCATCTAAAGATCGACACTTGCCAAAGTTTTATTTGGTATAACAATTTTTACGAGGGCTATCATATACTTTATTGCCCGCTTGCTGTTGGTGTTCACACACAATACAGTTAAGCTCCATGCAGTTGGTGTTTAGAGAACCGTGGGAAGGGCAGTAATTGTATGTACTCACGATTGGCATGATGATGATAACAGACATTAAACTCTTTAGATTCTACCTCACTCGCTCGGCGCTCTAGAGAAAGCTGTTTAAACACTAAACACACCGTTTTGACGAGCCATTACTTTGTTTTTACAAGAACAAAACGTTGGCAGAATAATTGTTGTTTGTTGAAATAACAATACAGCAGTAATGCTAGCCATCGCTGTGCGAACAAATGATTAAACAAGAACAAATTAACGACAACAGCAGTCTTCACCAGCCCCCCCCCCGATGATGTTTCAAGGGATCATCTTGAGGATATTTCACCCTTTGGTGTTACATCATCCGGGAAAATAACCTGGCGTGCGGCAAAAATCTAAGGAGATTTTCACGATCTTTTACGATCGCGACTGACGAGAGACTCTATCTGGTATCAGGGGAGTCAGAAGCCCCCGGTTAAACGGCACCTGACGGACTACTGGTTGAGCCATACGTTAGTATGCTTTTTGCGGGAAAATCTTTCTGTCTTTCAAGAAAATTGTCTTTGCGTAAGTTTAGCTTGCCCGTTGAAATACAACTATCGGGGATAACGTGGTAGTTTTTTTTACTATCCAAAGTCACGGGTAGAAATCTCCTGAAAATCACTCTAAAATGTTGATTTTAAACTCCTTGTGGGAGAGTTCGGCCTGAGGGAGGATTATCCCAAGGCGTTAGCTCCTAAGCAAGGGGCGAGTAAAAAATCTTGCCGGATTGTTTTGCACTTAAATTACCACCTGGATATGTTGGTTGCGCTCACACTCAGGGCGCAGTTGTTAAACGCATTGTTTGTTACCCAGTGTTACAGCTGTCTTCAGGAGTTAATTTTATCTGTGCACAAATAATTGTTTGTTGTTCAAACATAGCGATGCCTCGTAAAGACGGAATATTTTTATTCCTGTAGAAAACGTTTAAACAAATTGATATAATTTTTTCTAAAGGTTAGCAATGAGCACCTTCATACGAGAAGAATCAAACAGAAACTGCTTTGGGGCTTAACAGGCGGATTTAGACAATGTGTATTAAACCCTTAATCAAATAAAAAAAAGCTTTTCAAGTCTAAATTCGAACTAACAATTAAGAGCAATAAGAGAAACTTAATACTTAACAGCTATGCTCATTCGCTCACAAACTGAACTGAGGATAAGATAACGGCTAGCTTATGAAATAAGCTATAAATAGCTAAGACATACACACAGAGATACACGAATTAAATTTTGTCAACTACAAGCCTTGGGCTAGTGAAGAAGTCCAATTAAATTTTGTTCTCAATAAAAACAGGCTGACTCCAAGAAGAAAACTTAAATAACCAATGTATTAGAAAGAATGATGAGGGTTTTAGTAGTACATAAATGAAATTCACGCAATTGTATAGCCAATTTTGTAGATTAAATTTAAACTTAAATTCTAGTTAAATTATACAGAAATTGATAATTATTCTTTTGTTTGATTTGTTGAACTAACAACGGAGGCATTTTCTTAAATAAGTAGTTTTTTTTTTTTAATAAATTGTACTTGATTTTGTTTTAAGATAATGTGGATTAATAAAATTTTGAATAAAATGTCAATTTGTTAAAAATTTTAAATGTTCAGTTTTTGCTTTTACACGCAAAATATTATTCAAGTAGATGTTTTTATATGAATGTTAAAAATAATAAATTAAATAAAGTGAAAAATAAGAAGTATGAGAAAAAAAAATAGAAAAATGATACTAAAATAAAAAAACAACTAAGAGGGGAAAGGAAACTAAATGGATAAGAAATTAAGAAAAATAGTGCTGCACAAAATGGAGAAATATAGTAAAGATTTAAACAAATTATGAAAAGTTAAATAAAAAACTGGTTTTTAAAAAATAATATATAAATAAAAATTAATTTATGGTTTAAAAGCTAAAAAACGGTTGAATTATAGTAGAAGAGCGAAAAAGAACAGGAAAACATACTAAAAATTTAACATGCAACATGCAAAAAACACATACATACTAACTAATACTTGATTCAGCTGTGCTAAGTATATTTGATTTAAATAAAATAATAATTATAATTAACTATAAGCTGCATTATGTAATTAACTTTATACTAGTTTTGTTTCAAAATAATAAACTTTTTCTATATATGTACTATAAAAAAAAAATTCTCTTTATAAAAAGTGTTAACATATATTGCTATTTTAGATTTTTAAATATTTAATTTTTTATTGAAAAAAAACAAAAAAAATTATTTTTAATATTTTATTGATTTGGTAGGAGAGGTGTTGATCTGTTGCTTTCAAAAAAAAAATAGTGATTTTTATAAATTAAAAAAAAAAAACAAAAAAAAATATAATTTTGAAAGCTTTTAAAGTTTATATAAAAAAAAATTGTTACACATACTACAAGTATTTCTTTTGTAGCATATTTCATTTTTTAAAGGCGTTGGCTAAATTTTCAATTTTCTAAAAATTGAAATACTTACTCAAGCGTTTTAATATTTAATTTTTTTTTAAAGGTTTACAAACAATATATATTTTTTATTTCCTAGAGTTTTTTATATATAAATTTTCTATTTGTTTCAATATATTAGAGAAGTTATAGAGTAAATTTAATTTTATTTTATATTATATTTTAGCATGCAAAACAAGGAAAATTAATTTAGTAAACAAATTTAAACAATTTACCGCAAAAATTATTTAGGGAAAGGAAATTTTGTTTAAACAAATTTAAAAAAAATATTAATATAACTAACAATTAATTGAATTAAAATGGAAAAAGGAAAAAGGGCTTCAAATTAAAATAAACCAAAGTCCCAATTACAAAATAATTCTGTAATTTATTGTTTCATTTTGTAAAATTTACATTAAAATTTTGATTTCTTAAATAAATTCATTTGAAATTTTGAAAATAGCAAACAAATAAAATGTGTTTTTCTACTGAAGCTTGCTTTCACCTGGCTGGAAATGTCGCTTTACCCCACTTTTATCAAATGATCATAGTTATTTCTAATAATTAATCAAAAATATTCAAATTTAACGAGGGCAATCCTAAAATTAACCGCCGCAAATTTGGGAAACATTTTCTTTATATCTCAACATAATCTCCTTTTAGATCGATACACAGCGATATTAAATAGCTTCGAAGCAAATTTTTAAACACCGGTCCAGTTTTCCAAGTTTGACAAAAGCAAAATAATCCGAGGGAGATAAATGTGGCGGATAAGAAGCTCGATGAAGCAATATGTTCATTGATTTTGGCTATTACAATTGTCTTGAAGAATAATCAAACACAAACAGATCTGAGTGACTGACTTCCTTAGGGCTGTGTTACAAAGCATCAATAAAAACAAATGCGTTGACAAGGCAACACAAAAAATCCATAGTTTACGCAACTGTTGTGCAATTAATACGTTTATCGTGCAATACAGAACTCAGGGCATTGTCTTCAGAAAAGAATTGGAGTTTTGAAAGCAATTCCTTTCAGTGTCGCACCAATGTGTTAAGGAAGTCTGCCCATATTAAACTTTAGGCAAAACTTCGCAAGCCCATAACTGAATTGTCGGCAATAACTTAAAATTCTCACTCAATTTATAGTTTTCTTATTTGCTTTTCTTTTGTTCTTCATTTTCTTTTGACAAATTGTATGAAATTTAATTAAAAAATTGATTTAGTATTAAATTTTTCTATACAAAAGAACTAGTAACAAACTGGTTCTAAGGCACCCAATTGGGCAAAGTGTACTTGTACATGGCTTGAACTAATGGCACTACATAGTGATTGTCCAAGCACACTCAATTTAGATGGTAAAGAGAAGTCTACAATCTAGAACTTATACTAGTGATTTTTTTTCTAGTTAGTTACTAGTTCGCTCTGCGTCAGGGTTTAAATAGTTTTCTACAAATTGAATGAGAATACTTTTCATTAATTTCTAATGAAATGAATTCATGCGAATTCAAAAAAAAGAATTCTAAATTAATTCTTAATTGATTAATAGATAGATATAATAGATATCTTATATGCCATTGCTACTATATGATTCTAAAGCAGTGAAGGGCACTTTTGGAAATCCTATTGACGCGTGCATAGGATAAAAATTCTGCTTGAGTGACGTCGACACATGTACACTATAAACTACTTCGTGTGGTCTATGACAATGTACGTTCGGCTGTTGCTTTGTTGTTATTTCTTGTTGATGATCGTTATTCGTTTTCTGCTGCTTCCCCACACAAGCATAAATGTGATAGTATGTGTAGTGCCCTTCACTGTTCTAAAGCATGAGTACCTGCGAAAGCAGATAAAGCAGTATTTGGGGAGTGTTCGAGGGAAAAATTCTTCGTAATATCTATCGACCAATCTGCGTAGACAGAGAATATCGATATCGCATGAACCACGAGCAGTATGAGCTATATGCAGACATTGCCATAGTTACGTATATTAAATAACAACGACGACGTAGGCTATGTTATGTTGTGAGAATGGAATGGTAGGTGCTTTCCCTAAACAAATCATTTTAATACGAACCCGGTGACGGCTCAAGCAGAATTAGTCGATCAAAACTACGTTAAAAATACAAAGTGGAGGAAAAGATGCCTTATCTTTAGAATCGAAGGACATCGTGGTGCCTGAAAATGTATTTTACGTTCGGCTAAAGGGATTGATATCCTATATTAACCACCTAAGTAAGTGGAAAGGAAACACACACAAAACTTGTCACGTGAGAGTTCTAAAGTGGTAGGGACTCGGTTCTAGTTATTTGACTTTATATGAAGGTGACTTGTCACTTTACTACGGCGATGTACGATGGAGATGGTGATTTTCCACCTTTTTAACAGTTTGTAACAGGCCACTGAAGTAAACTAAAGGGACACATTAATTTAAAAATAGTGTGAACCATGTTGATATGATAGATCCCCTTCATAGAAATTAATAAAACCAGAATCTGCCACTACCCGCACATAATCCGGTTACATGACTAGTTTTGTGTCAATTACCTTTCCCTTGCAGAAACTACACTTTTATCACAGCAACAGCTAAAGACCGTTTTACACAATCCCACAAAGTCTTAAGTAATTTACGAATATGCATAATTTACGAATATGTCATTATAAGTTATTATTGTTTTTTGAAAATTTTCATAGAATATATACATAGATCAGAGAAGCACTTTTGAAAAATACTTAAGACTTTGTGGGATAGTGTGTAACGGCCTTAAGTGATATGTCTTGTTTTTATCTATCACAATTCGTTACTTTTTATATAAATATTGTGTTAATTGCTCACGGTATAAGTGCTTTACTATAAACTACTAACCAGCAGAACATTAGCGCCGTAGTAAGGGAAAATATGGCGGGATTTTGGCATACTCGGCGAAAACCTTTCAATGATACTCTCCATTTTGCCCTACGGGCCTCCAACCCGTAAGGTATGCGGCGTCGTAAAAGATCGCCAACAACTTGGTGGTCTTCTGCAGCTAAGGTAACTTAAAAATGGATTTCTTTGTATTATAAGGAAACTTTTTTTATTTTTACCTCGAATCAAACAAAGAGGTTCCAAACCTTTTTTAGGGGCTTGGCTTCAAAAATCCTTTCAAAACTATTTGTTTTTCAACCCAAAAAAAAAAAAACACATATTATTTGTTTGAATTGCAAACTTGTTAAAACGAAAGAAAAAAAAATTATATTCTATCCAAATAAAAAATATACATTTGAATGTAAATCAATTAAAAGAAATTTATATTCACTTTATTAAAAAAGTAAACTTAAATAATTAACTACAAGTTAAAATAGATGTAAGTTTATCAAAAAGGAAATAAATGAATATTTATACAACAAAAAGTAAGAGAGAAAAAAAATCAAAACTATTACTTAATATAGGAAACAAAATACTACTATTAATAAAATTGGTTTTAATACTAAATGCAAATTAAAAATAAATTATATAGTATATATTTATATATGTATGTACATATATATAAATATATGTATATGTATGTAAGTATATTAAGGTATTAATTAAGTGGTTTATTAAAAAGGAGTTAACAGATAATAAATTTAATAATATTTGTCTTTATAAAGACAAAAAAAAATAAAAGAAAAATTTATTTAAAAACTCACCATCAATATTATCGGATTGATCAAAAGGTAATTGTTTTGTATCGTTATGATCCTCTCGTGTATCGGCGGCCTGCAAAGCATGGCTTGACAATAATGACGACATATCATCGGCTGTATGTTTCAAAGCTCCGGGCTTTGAAGAGAAAATTTAATTTAAAGCAAAAAAGAGAGAGAGAGAGAGAGAAAGGGAAAGAAAATAACAAACGTTTTAGATTTTTTTGATTTTTTCAAGAAAATTTCTTTATTTATATTTACATTTAAACAAAAAATGCTTTAAACCTTAAGAAAACATAGTTTTAAAATAATTAAAAAAAAAACAATATTTAAATTTGACCAATACTTTTAAATTTTGATAGATTTGCTTAAACTAATTATTTCAACAAAATTATAAAAAAACCTGAGTTTTAACTAAAAAGCTTAATTTAAAATACTAATAAATTTTAAAAAAATTCACAATGGCTGCCTTTCTTTTCAAAAGTGTGAGTACTCCTTATTCAACACTAATGGCCAATTTCACCAATTCTATTTAAATATTAATTCATATTTAAATATAGTTCTTCATATACATAAGTATGTATGTAGTTTCAACGAATGAAATAAATTGATATTCAAATAAATTAGGGAAATCGGCCATAAAACAAAAATTATATATTTTTAAATTTAAGGAAGCTTTTAATTTTATTCAGTGTGAAAGCTCTGAAAACAAATTATGTACAATGTACATACATATGTATGTATGTATGTTTAAATTTTTGCTACTTTATTTGTTGTCTGCTTTTTTAAGGGGTCTCTTTTAATCTTGTTTTAAAATGTCTAAAAAAAAACTATAAATTGAATTTTCTAGTATAAAACACAGTTAAAGAGTTGAATGCTTTAATTAGTATTGATATCATATTAAAGCTTAAACAAATTAACAAATTAAACAAAAAAACTAATTTTGCTACAAAAAGCTTAAAATGTCCAACTGAAATATTTGAATAAAAAGACAAGTTTTTTTCTCTTATTGAAGCTTTAATTGGCTTTACAAAAATTCAAAAAATATTTTTCTTATCTTGTTGTTGTTGTCAAACCGTTTGTGTAGTTTATTTGGCACTTTAAGCTTTTCAATACCATAAGGAGGTTTGAATGAAAGCTTTTTATTAAGCTCATTCATTAATAAGGAAGACCGAAAGCTTTTTGAAGAAACGCAAAATTGTTCAACTCTTCTTAAATAAAACTTTATTTTTAAGTTGGAACAAAACAAAAATTCAAATATTGTTTTTTTTTATAAGAGTTAACGTTGCAAAAGCTTTTTTCAGGAATGTGCACACTGTTCGATTTCACAAGCTTTTTTTTTAACGTATCTAAACTTGAATAAAAAATTTTTAAAAGCTTTGCTTTAAAAAGCTCTTAATTTTTTTCTAAGTATATAATCCTAATAACGATCACCACCTTTGGTCATAAATAGCTAAGAATTCTTAATTGTTCTTAATTAGAATAAAAAGCTTTTGAGCTGTTCTTAATAGAAAGCTTTTTTAATGCTCTCTTCTTTTACAGAATAGGATTGTTATTGCTTTTCGGTAATTTTTTATAAAGCTTTCTCCAGCGTTAGATTTTTTAAGCTTTTAATTTCCTTTTAAAGCTCTCAAAAATATGAATTTAACATAATTATTTTAGCATATTTAACTAATTAAATGCTTTTTTCCTTAGCTTATTCAAAATAGCACATTACGAACTATCATCTCCAACATTAATGGTAATAATTTCAGGTTTATTCGTTGCAGTTTTGATCTTTTCTCCGGCTTCTTTCTCTTTACTGGGATTGACCGAAGAATTTTCACATTTTGGAGATTGTTGCGTTTGTTGTGTCTCCTTCAGTTCTCTTTCGTAGCACAAACGATGAGATTTACATTTATTATGGTGATTTACGATTTCCAAGCGGAAATTGGAATTGCCCTCGACAAAAGAAGTGCGTATATCTGGTAACTCACTAGACCATTTACGGCAAAATTTACAGAACATAGTATTGGACAGTTCATCAAATTGCAGCCAATCGTATAGAAAAAGCCAGTTGGTACGAAAACGACCATTCTTGCGGGAAGTGGCTGGGGTTGGGGCAACAGGTACTTGAACGCCACTGGGCGTAGAAGAGGCATTTCTGGATGCTGAAGAAGATTCATTACATATATTTAGAAATTGTTGTTGCTGTTGCTGTTGCAATAATCGTTGGATGGTAGAAGTAGCAGCCATTTCTATATCAGCTACGTTTTGTTGCCAGGCATTTTTAAAATGTTGCTGAGTTTGATGCTGCAAACGTTTCAATTGAACTTCCACCGCTTGTTGAAACATTAACGATTGTTGTTGGTCATTTTGTAAACGTTCTTGTTCTACTTTCTGTTGATGTTGTTTTTGTTGTTGTTGTTGCTGCTGCTGGTGTTTTTGTTGCTTTTGGAATTGTTCATATTCTTGTTGCAAATGTTTGGTAAATGTTTCGTTAGCAATTTGTTTAAAGTTCTTAGCAACTTGTTGCTGTTGTTTTTGTAATTCATGAATTGAAAGTTTTCGTTGTGGTGGAGGATTATCGAGATTAATGGTGGTCTTTGTTTTTTATTCGAGGCCAATTTTTTTTAATTATAAGAAAATAACCAAAAAATAGAAAATAAAATGAAAAACGAATTAAAACTTAAAAATTTACTAAATTTGTTTTTCTTTTTTTGTAACAAATTAAAAGAGACTAAAGTTTATGTTTAAAAAAGGGAAGGATTATTGTGCTGTTTAATTTTTAAGTCTAACAAAAGTGTAAAAAATGTTTTTGTGTTTTATGTTGTGTTTTAAAAGTAATTTGAAGAAAATTATAATTGAAAGTCAAAGTAGAAAATTGTATAAAAAATACTTTTATAAATTGTTTAGATTTTTTCTTTTTCTCGGCCGATACCACATCTCTCATTTATTTATTCATTCTCAATAATCCTTCGTCCTTCGAAAAACATTTCGTCATTTTTTTTTGTATTCACAGAAAAATTAAACAAATTTAATTTCTTTAGTTTTTATTTCATTTCTTAATTTATTCTCAATTTGAAAAAAAAAATAAATTTTGTAGCAGAATTTTTTTAAGGTTTAAAGCATCAATTGTTTCTTTATGCAATAATAAAATTAATTCTAGCGAAAAATGGTCTAAATAAAAAAAAAAAAAATAAATGTTTATGTATGCACATACATATAATAAAAAAAATATTTTAGCAATTGGAACCATCGTACCGGTCCAAAGAAAAAACCTTAACAAATTAAAGCGAAACTTCAAGAAAAAAAAAATAAAAATAAAAATTAAATTATATCTTAATATTTCGCGACCTTAGGACAACAAGGTTATATCTAACATGGAGTTTAGGGGCAAATAGAACCTTGTTATCATAAGGTCGCGATTTGATTGGTTATAAACATGTTGCTAGTCTACCAATCTTTATAAGTAAAAAGCAACAATTTTTTAAAATCACTATAATGGAATCTCAGCATGTTGCTGAATTTAGATTTTTAAATTATTCCAGGATAATCCAATATTTTCTATCGAACCTTTTGAAACCTTTTTAATCAAATGTTACTTAAATCAAAATCAACATGTTGCGATGGAAATGAGTTCTTAAATTGCTTAAAGGATACAATTTCGCCAATATGTTGTCAACTTTCGGTTGCTTCGTAAATCAAATATTTGCACTTTAATTCTATTTATTGAGTATTTTTAAAATAAATTTTTAAACAACAAATTTGTAAATCTAGGTTTAAAAAAATGTTGCGGAGACATGTTGCAGAAGTTACTTATCTTCTGAATTAAAGTCTTTGAAAAACATTTTGACAAAAACTAATTACTTGGGCATGTATTGACAATCGCAAAACGCTTTACATATGCGATTCTAACTTGAAGTCGCAATCGCATGTAGTTTGGCGGCTTTAAATCGCAAACGTATGCTCAAACTAGAATCTTCTTAGGAAACTATGGTAGATCGCAAGCAAAAGGCATTAGTTTCAGGATATCATAAAATAAATCTGGCGTTTTGCGATTGTCAGAACATGCTTAGTTTTGGCTTTTTATGATATCAAACTTTAAACAGTGATTGTGTACAACGTGTGTTTAATTATCTTTGTTTTTTCTTTGAACAAGTTTATAGCTGTTACTTCTAGCAACATATTGCTAAGAAAACTTGTTACGACAGATGCAAATATATTGCTTAACTTTATTTTTAATGCATATAGATATGTACATACATATACTAAGTGCAGGATAACTCAACAGTCTTATCAGTATTCCATAAAATCGGGCAATTTTTTGTTACCTGCATTAATGAAAATTTCGTGGATTTTACAAAATCCCTTATTTTTTTTTTTTTTATTATATTTCCTTTTATTCCCATTTAAATCAATTTTCTCTCACTGGCAACATATTTATAAACATTTTTAAGCTCTTATATGATTTTTTACTTTTTTTATAATTAAATTCTTTCAGATTTGTTTTTTTTGTAATTGCTTGCAATGTTTTATAATGCTCAAATGCAAAAGTACCATATAAATTTTCCAAACTTACCGGCAAGTATTCGGGTGGCAAGGAGACATGATGTTCACGCTGTTGTTGCTGCAGTTGGGCGTCCATTAATTCTTGTTTAATACTCAATGATTGATTTAAACTCATAACACCAGCTGATGCATTAACATTACCGCCACCACTTAGAGCACTCGCCGACAACGGACTATCGCGTCGACCGCCAGAATCTTCGGTCTCTGATGAATTACCGCCACCGCCGCCACCACCAAGAGATTTTGGCACGGGACTTGATTTAAAATTTGTGGGTGCCTGGAAAGAAAATTTTCAATAAAAAAATGTTTATAAAATATTTGTCTCAATGTCACTAATGAAAGTTTATAAGGCGAAAAATGTTAAATAAAAGTTTATTGTTTTAATAAATATACAAATAGAGTTGCAAACTAAATGTTTGTAAGCAATCCTTGTAAACAATGTTTAAATTGCATCAAAAGTCTAATGAAATTTTGTAAAATGTTTTTAAGCGAAAAAAGGTTAATGTTTCTACTTAAATTCATAAATTTTTCAAGTACTATTACTTAAACCATTTAATTTCTATTATTTACTTAATTTGCACCTGATTAGATAACAACATTACGCTTTAGTAAAGCTGTTTTTTTTCTGTTTAGACTTATCACGTGCCTGTGTTTTTAAATTGTTTGTCTAAAATGTAAATTTTTTTAACACTTTTACTTTTTATACAAACAAACAAATGCACATACAGCCATCATTAACATCAAATTTTCTGTTTATCTCTAAAATTATTTAAATTTTTAGTAAACATTAAATGATTTGCATTTTTTTTTTGTCAATGGGTTGTGGCACAACATGTTGAGGGAAATTCTTAGCTATAATTTTTTTTTTAATTCAGATAGCTTCCTTGTTTTAAATATCTGATATGCACCGGGTTCATTGAAAATTCTCGCTAATTTTTATTTCAATTAGAGCATTAATCAAAACAAAAATCCAATTTAATTAAAACGTAAATCAAATAAATTATACGTTTAATCAAGTGAATAAAACCATTTAATTGATACTAATAATTTGTTTACTGGTGCACATTTAATTAATTTTTTAAATTAATAGTACAAATTTTTTAATTAAAATCAATTTTTCTTTCTTTCTGTGTTGCTTCAAATTCGCCGTCTACATTTTATTTACACTCAAAGATGGAAAGCTGAATCGAGATGTCATTAAATATCCTTTTATTCTAAACTATCAAATAAGCAAGTATTAAGTTTGTGCTGATATCTGTTATACATTGCAATTTACACTCAACTTTTAGTTTACCGATCGAGTCAGAATTACTTTTTAAAGTGATCTATCCCTGTCTATCCGTCTGGCTGATTGCCAGTACATGAAAAGTTGCAATTTTGTGGATAATTTTATAGAAATCGTGCAATGTATGTAAAACGGATTTTCGATATTACGGGCCTTGAAATTTTTGAAGTTTTCGAAAACCAGTTTTACATACAGTGCACGATTTTTCTAGTCTTCGAAGACCGCTGGTAAAATATTCGTAGAACATTTTAACCCTCTAAAGTGCCCTTTTAGTATATTTTTGCGGGGAAGTTAAAAACGGACAACAAAGACCCCTTAAAATGTGTGTTAGAGGGTTTATTTATTCTAAGAAACGAATCGCCATACAATTCTCCTGAAGCCTTCTGAAATAGTTTTTCAGCTCAGAAGTACATTTAGTATATTTTTTTTGACTTAAACCAAACGCCATCAACAACTTTAGGGGCCGATATTTCGGGGACCCGAGCTAACTTTTCCAAACCCTTTGGCAGATTTGCTCTACCAATAGTCTAGTTTCATTTCGCGTTGCAAGTATTGAGGCTAGCGGCGATTACCTGAATTTTGTTGCACTGTGTAATTTTACGTTATTGACAAAATTTAATTTTTTAAATTTTAGTGAGACAATATTTGTATGCAGCTCTTTTGATTGCAAGTTAAAATTTTGAACTATTTGGATTGAGTGCAGATTTTTGCGTTTAATCTGCGTTTAGTGATAGTGAAAAATTTGCAATATCACTAAATGTTTTAGTGGTAGTTAAAAAAATTACAATCATCACTAAAGATGGTGAAAAAGAGTGCAATCTAATTTTTTTGCAGTTTTATTTAGTAACAGTGCACTGCTGACTAAAATTAATATTTAGTGCACTTCCCCAAACTTAGACCGAAAAGGACCACGTTGGCATTGTTGTGTAAATACATACTATGATGTATGGGCTTTACCAAATATGCTTTAAAATTTGTTTTTTTTTAATGCAAATATGCGCGCCTATCGTGAATTAAAGGTGAACAGTTTTCCATTGAAATTTTGGTTTTTTTTTTTTTTTGAAAAAGGGAACAAATTTCGAGGGAAATTAAATTTACGGTAGGAGTGATTATTAAATTGTTAAATATTTTGTTTTCAAATAAACCATTTTTAATTTTGTTACAGCATATTTTTTTAATTTTACTGTATATTAAATGCGCACAAAATACTTTTTTAGAGCATATTTTCCTGATAGGAAACAATGTTTTTATACTGTTTTTTAATGTTGTTAGACTTACATTTATTTATTTAAAAAGTTAAACCCTTTTTTTGGTTTAAGATTTGTTGTAACCAGCAAATCTTTAAATCAGTAAGCAAATAAACCATCACGAAACGTGTAAATTTGGGCGTTAACTACAATAAGATTATACGAATCAGACAACATTTATCGTAGTGTTACCACAATATTATATAGAGGCGATTGTGGTTTTTTGTTCATACTTCAGCCATTTGTGGACCTATCTAGCCAAATTTCAATAGCAAACTATTTCGGACTATATTTGACATAAATCTATAACAACTTAGTCCCCGTCAAATTTGGGGTCTTCGGAAAACCTATTTCAACATACACAAGGAAAGACAAACTGACGGACGGAAAGACGGGAATCGTCAAATCAACTCCACTTAACATGGCGTCTTAGATCCATTCTATAGAAATTCCAAAATGAGTGACAAAATTAAATATACCCATTCCACCTGTAGTGTAGGGGGTATAAAAAAAGAATTAAGGGTACAATAGATTTATTTATTTATTACTTGTTTTGTTTTTTTTGCAAAGATGACAACTCAAGTAGTTTAGAATTTTATCAGCAAAACGTTAAACTTCCCTGTTGTGTTTTCAAAATTGTTCTAAGTGTTAGCGCAAGAGAAAAAAGTAAAAACTATTACACTATTATAAATATAAACAATGAAAAAAATAACTTCGAGTCATTTACAAATTTCACTTTCATATATGTGACCTTCTCCGAGAAAAGGGACCCAGTGTGCCAAAAAACGGGTTTGGACTTAAGAGTGGATTCAGGTAACTAAAAGAGTGTAGAATAACTTTAAATGCGTTTTTCTCAAAACTTAATTTTCACACACTGTGTCCCTTTTCTCGGAGAAGGTCACATATAGAGAATTCAGCTGTTTCGTAAAACCAACAAAAATTTTAGAAATAGGAATATTTATAAATTTTTAATATACTCTTGCATATGCACATATTTAATGGTTTTCTATTAGTTTATTATGATGTTTATTGTAATCTTTTATACTAAATACTAAAATTTATTTTAAATGCCACAAATGTGTTATTTTTTGTTGTATGTATGTGTTTGTGTGTGTGTTTGAAAGTGAATCTCACATAAATACATATTTGAATTATTTGTGAGGAAGAGAAGTTGGTTTTTTTTTGCACAAATTGTTGCTGGGTTACAACGGAAACCGGAAACGTTATAGTTGTAGGTGTGGATTTGTATCCCATGGCGGAAATATTTATATTGTAAAACAAATTCTCTTAAATGTTCACACTAAATAAATTAATGCCTATTTTATGTCGCTGACTTAATTATAATATTAATTACATATGCAACTAAATACATATATGTTTATTATAATGGCCTATTAGGAATTTAATAAATTCAAGAAAAAAAACAAAAATATTGTAATATTTTAACACTTCACGTTGTTCATTAGACAAATAAGCGGGCAGGGGTGGTACTTTTAACAAAATGGGCCCTTTTGGAAGGGAAGTAAACGAGTATAACCGGATTTTTCGAAACTTCTTTTTCACGCCATGTATCTTCTAAACCAATTGATATAGAAATTAAGATTAAACCAAATTTGTAACTTATCTTACAAATATAAATTTGTTACTTTTTCGAAATTCGTACGTTTTATGAGTAAAAATCGTACCTATTTTTTGTACTTTTTCTTCAAAACATTTTTCTCCATTCATTGACATATACGTATTAAATTATGCGCTTCCACTACAATATTGAATTTTTTTTAAACTTCATTGGGGGAAAAAAAGTAACAATAAAAAAGGGGAAATAGGGAAATTGTATTTCTATGCCGTGCGGCATGTTGTAATTTTTGAATTTTCTATAATATTGAACTCAGAAATATAAAATTATAGGTGCAGGGTCCGAGTTAATGAGAACCTATAAGATCAAGAATGTTGATACTTTTTGTGAATTTTCGTTAATATTGGACCTAGAAACATAAAATTATACATGCCATGTCATGAGTCGATAAAATTCTGTAAAGGGAACTTTTGGTACTTTTTGCTCCTCAAGTAGTACTTTTTGATATTTCGTTAATTTTGGTCCTATAAACATAAAAATAAGCATGCAATGTCATGAGTGGATGAGAATCTATGAAGGAAACTTTTATGTTCCTCAACTGGTAGTTTTTGATATTTCGTTAGTATTTAACATAGAAATAAAAAATTAAACATACAATGTCATGAGTCGATGAGATTCTATAAAGGAAACTTTTTGGTACATTTTGCTCCTCAACTGGTACATTTTGATATTTCGTTAATATTGGATATAGAAATATAAAGTTAAACATGCAATACCATGAGTCGATGAGATTATATAAAGGGAACTTTTGGTACTTTTTGCTCCTCAAGTAGTACTTTTTGATATTTCGTTAATTTTGGTCCTATAAACATAAAAATAAGCATGCAATGTCATGAGTGGATGAGAATCTATGAAGGAAACTTTTATGTTCCTCAACTGGTAGTTTTTGATATTTCGTTAGTATTTAACATAGAAATAAAAAATTAAACATACAATGTCATGAGTCGATGAGATTCTATAAAGGAAACTTTTTGGTACATTTTGCTCCTCAACTGGTACTTTTTGATATTTCGTTAGTATTGGTCCTAGAAACATAAAAATAAACATGCAATGTCATGAGTGAATGAGAATCTATAAAGGGAACTTTTTGGTACTTTGTTGTTCGTCAACTGGTACTTTTTGATATTTCGTTAATATTTTACCTAGAAACATAAAATAAAAATGCATTGTCATGAGCGGATGAGAATCTTTAAAGGGAACTTTTTTATTCCTCAGCTGGTACTTTTTGATATTTCGTTAATATTGGATATAGAAATATAAAGTTAAACATGCAATACCATGAGTCGATGAGATTATATAAAGGGAACTTTTTGGTACATTTTGCTCTTCAACTAGTACTTTTTGATATTTCGTTAATATTGGTCCTAGAAACATAAAAATAAACATGCAATGCCCTGAATGAATGTGAATCTTTAAGAGGGGGCATTTTTGTACTTCTTTTTTCTTCGACTGGTACTTTTTGAATTACCGTTAGTATTGGACCTAGAGACATAAAGTAAGTCATGCAAGGTCATGAGTGAGTGAGAATCTGTATGACGGATCTTTTTGGTACTTTTTCTTTCTTTAACTGGTACTTTTTGGATTTTTAAATTGGTACTTTCTTATTTGTTTATATTATTGAACAAACAAAATTAAATAAAGCATTCATGGACTTGAGTGAAAGATAACGTATGGACGGGAGGTTGGTCTCTCGCCGAATCGATCCTCTACGACGAAAAAAAACAAATGCTCAACAAATGTAAATTTATATGCATACGTATATTTATTTTATGTATGTTTAATTCATATTTACATAAATAATTATACATATTAATTCCCCAAAATAACTTTAAATAAAGTTTACAGAGAATTATTAAGTTTAAATATTAAAAATTATTTTATTTGCGTTTCACAGCATGTTGCCAGCTTTTAGGGGGACTACCTACAAGATAAAGCATTATTTAAAAAAAAACTTTAACCGATATCGTCCCAATGTTCGATTTTTCGAACAGTAAATTTCAAGTGTTTTTGAATTTGTTTTACTCTTTATAGGTAAGACAAAGAACAATGTTTTTAAACAATTAAATATTGTAAGTGGTTCGCTACAAATATAAAAATAAAAGTTCTTATCCACTTCCCTCCACCCTTTTATAACAAGGGGAAAGAAAAAACATTAATTTTGGCCTAATTTTTAAGACTAAAAATTTTGTATTAATTTAAAAAAAAATAAAAGAAGTGAAAATGTAGGTCCATTGAAAAACGATTTAGCTTTCAACAACAGCAAAAAATTTCCGTGTTTTTCAATTGTGTTTTTGTTATTTGAATTTAAAAAGCAGTGTTCGATTTGTTGAACACTGGGCACTATAAAGCACTTTTGTTTTTTCTCAGAAAGGCTAACTGAATCATCGGATGTTACAATGATATGTATTTTTCACGCATGAATTAACGGATATAAATTTATTTTGTTTTGGCTGATTAATAAAATGTTTATACACAATCAGCGTTATGTGAGAAATGTTTTTCGTGCGATTCGAGGAAGTTAGGGTACGCTTAATCGACCTACTGAAACCACTATTGCCAACAGCATTCGCAAATTTGAGTCCAGTTATCATTAGTGCATGATACTCGACCCTTTAGACCACATCCAGCACGTAGTAAAGTGAATATAGCAGCTGTAGCTGAGAATACAGTCCCTGGTCCATATTTCTTCGAAAATGGTAACCTCGCAGCTTGTTTTTTTTTACATTGCATTGCATTGTGATGGAAGTAGGTTACGGAAGGTGGAAAGAGAGAGTAGTGCTTGTGAAAATTCGACTTGAACTTATTGAAAGTAAGAGGGTTATTCCACATACGAACAGTCCTGCCAAAAAATGAATTTTCCTGTAATGCGTTGTACGATTTACCAGTCAATCGATCACAAAAGGATGGGCTCTTGAGGAGTCGGCCAAGCGTATCATTCATGTTCTGCCTTATAGCACCAACATCGGATACGCTTGGCCTATAATAAAATGAATACGAATGACATAGGTTTGTTAAAGAGTAGATAGGGTTGGAAGTTTGACATAGGAGGTCATTTAGAAAAATAAGAAATAGAGTAAGAGAAAGAACGGAGCCTTGCGGCACCCCTGAATGAATTTTGAACTCGTTTGACGAAATCCCATCTATAACAAATCGTTTAGTGCGATCTCTGTGAAAACTCGATATAAATCGAGAGAAATTATCACCGACACCAAATGCAACAAGTTTCTTGTCAAAACGTGCACCATGCCAGACTCCGATAACAGGGCTAGTAGGTCTCCAGTAGAGCTACCTGAAAATCAAGCGCATGGTCTCTGTGAGCTCTGGTTACAATAAGACGGCGCTACGAGCCATACAGCGCATGAAGCAATGACCTTGTTCAGTAATCATTTTGGTGAGCACTTAATATCTCGTTTTGCTATGGTAAATTGGCCCCTAGATCATTCGATATCACACCTTTGGACTATTTTCTCTGGCGATCTAGATGGGTCAACTGTATGACCAACCCTACTTTATTATTTATTGCCGAATTTCGGTTTTTTAGTTATTTCAATAAACTAAACCGTTTTTGAGTTACGCAAATATATGCTGTGCAACCTCTTACATTTTCGAAAAAACGGTAATTCTTGAAAATTAGAGCCAATCTAAAAAAACGGTAAGTCCAACTAGATTCAGCGTGCCCCAATTAGGGCAAAATGCAAGGTGCGCGGCTGGTCTGTTTTTTGCAACTAGCACAGTGTACTTATTGCTCAAAATTACAATATTAAAATTCTATTTTAAGATTATTTTTTCAAAGGTTGCGAAAGAAAAAAAATCATATCTTAAAAAAGAAAAAAACACCTCCTTCAAAGTTTCAGGATTTTTTAAGAACAGTTTGGGGTATTATATAAAAAAAAAACAGCCAAATAAAAAAATATGTTTTTGACTTAGGCCGTTTTTTAAAATTTAATATTTTGCAGATATTACATTTTTCAAAAAAATTATATCTTTTCAGTATATGGTTTATAGTCCCAAGTATTCTCCTTAAAATGACATTTAAATCATCTTCGTATGTCAAGTAGTTTTCGAGATATTGAAGAAATAAGCTCTACACATTCGGCTAAATCTGCGAAATTATGACATTTTGAATATGACGTAACTTTTGAAAAAAAAAATTTTAAATTTTTTTTCGTTCATATATGTTCTTTATAAGATAAAAGGAACCTTCTCACCAAATTTCATTACAATCGGAAGAGGTCGTGTCCCACTCTTGGTCGTTTTGACATGGAATTACCCATATATGTTTTATAACATTCATGAAATTTTAAATAATATTTATTTATTTATGTATTTATAATATAAAACATTGTGAATAATATTTAAAAAGTTTTAACAGTCGAAAATTTTTGAAATTTTTGTTTTACAACATGTTGCCAGATGCATATGGTACGTGAGACATCAAATTAAAAACAAAGTTTTCTAAAGGGATGACAAACTGTTTCACAAGTCGTACGTATTTTGATGAAAATGCATCTCTGATCGAGTTATTGCATATTGAAAATTTAAAAAAAAAAACAATAACAACTTACTATGACAGGGTTGTATTTTCCTCAAAGCACGTACGACTTGTGTAACAGTATAAAAAGGCCATAAGTAAAATAAGGCAAGTTGTATAGAAAAGCTGTTGATTACTTTTCTAGGAATAGCTTATTAGACATTTTGGAGACAAAATTTCTTGTTCTTGAAAATTCACGCAATAAACTATTTGAAATTAGGTTATCGAAAATTTTCAAAAGAAAATTCAATTTCATTTAATATTTTCCATAGAAAACTTGATGGAAAATAGTTTTTTGTTATCAATCATTTTCTGTAGAAATTTCTAGGATAAAAAACATTTTTTATTAATCGTTGCATGTTCTCAAACATTTTCAATAGAAAATTCATGTTACCAAAAATATGTTGGAAGAACATGTCATGAAGATAATTTAAAATTTTCTCATTTCTGTTTAAAACCATGCGACAAAACCCTGCAACAATTTCCGTAATTTCTTTTTTAGGGTGTCCCTTCGAAAACTCGTAAAAACTTAACGTCTGAGGGCGTACGTTACGTTTCTTGTTACAACGTTGACGTTTAACTCCAAAATTAATATTTAAGTATGTTTCAAAAATGTTTACGAAACACATTACAAATGATCAAACTGTTGCTTGCATGTCACCAATCTTCTGTTTTATAAAAGATTTCTGTGTGAAATGTCGCATTGTGTGAAACAGTTGTTAGGAAACGTTAGCATGAAAATTTAATTCTTAAATAACTTTGATTTAAAAAAAAATAGACATTCCATAAACTTTTCACTCACCTGAGAGTCTTGAGTGTAATGCCTGTCCTGTACATTCGCATTTGCGGTCGAGGTCAACAAATTATCACAGTTGGATGAGTTCTTACGTCTTCGCTTATTACTAATAATATGCTCCGGTGTGGTCGACACCTCTCTATCACGATCTCTTTTACTCTGATTACTATAGTCTAGCTGCATGAGTTCATCACCACCACGACGTTCATCGCCACGTTCAACGTTGCTGCTACAACCACCGCCACTACCACTACTTCCACCACCACCACTAATGCCATTATCATTAACACCGCGTTCACTGCCACGATCACTACCAGCATCACCGCGGCTATTCAAAACATCAGCACTAGCACTACGACTGGCTGCCGCTGCCACAGCAGCAGCAACAGCAGCTGCTGCTGCACTTGCACTACCCACACTTGGAGATCTTTCACTGCCGGTTAAACCCAAAGCAGCTGCAGCTGATTGCAAACTCGCATTACCACTGGCAGCGGCAACAGCAGCTGCAGCAGCTGCGGCGGCAGCCGCCGCTGAACTGCGCTCACTTAAACTGCTACTACTGCGGTGTGAGTGTAGGTCATCGCGTAAATCAACACGACCACGTTCGCGGGATTCGCGTTCGCCACGCATGCCCAAAAGGCCACCGGAGGAGCCGTACGGTGTTCGGCCAGTGGGCGATGTAGCTTCTGTATCGCGGTGTTTGTCGAGGTCGGAAGGATAATTTAAATTGTTGTTATCTGTAAGACCACGCACCTAGAAATAAGATAGAAATATGTCATTCATAATATTCGTTTCATTGTAAATTCTTTACAAACCTGCAGACTTTCGGCTGTTTTGAGGAACATCGGTAATGAACTTTGGCCGACATTTACTTCGCCCTTGTACATAAAATCTAGCAGGGAACGTATTTCTGAGTATCTGACATCTTTCAAATAGATAATGGGATGTGGATGATGATTCTGCAGGAATATGGTTTCGAAATATGGACTGCATGCTGACAATATGGCTTGATGTGCCTGAAAAATTATAAAAGCAATAAAGATTTAATATTATTTACGATATTTAAATCACGTATTACATAAGTAACTATTTTATGTTCCTACTCTATGAATAAAGTACAAAGTTTAATTTTAGTAAATTTTTATTTTCACTTGAGTTAAACATAAACGTATTAAACGTTTTATTGCCAACGTGATTTATCTGACATGCCAATTGTCACATTGCAATCATTATTATCCCACTTACATATGCACATATTATCATCATTAAAACTTACTAAATGTATTACTTTTACATGCACGTCTTAAATTATTACACTTAAAGAAAGTGGCAAAGGATATTCTAGTGAAATATTCTGCCAAACCTGTTAGATTATGTTATACCTACACGTGGAGGAAAAATATATTTTAATATGGTCACCTCCAACCAAACTATGTTTCAAGTAAATTTCAAACATATTATGGTTAATATAACTATATAATTGTCAGCGACAACCATATTATTGTTAAATTTGTCTTCCATCAAGAACCCACAACCATATTATGGTTGCCTCTAAATATGTTATGGTTAAATATGATAATGATTTGTTTTTAAATTTACTATAGTATTTTCCTCCTTTTCAAGAGCAACATACTATTGCTGAAAACCAACCATGCTATTGTAAGTGTTTAACAAATTTATCATAACATGTTTGGAGGCTACAATAATTAAGTTGGGGCTTCTTGATGGAGGCCTAATTTAACCATAATGTGGTAACCGCTGACAATAATATGGTAATATTAAACATAATGGCCCATATTCATAGTCAAAAATAAAGTCGACTTTTTCTAAAGTATACTTTAAAACAATTGTGTTGACATCCATTTAAAGCCAGTTTTAACTTAAAGTCGACTTTATTGTGACTATGAATATGGGCCAATATGTTTAACATTTTCTTAAAAAATAGTTTGGTTGGAGGTGACCATATTTAAACATGTTTTTTCTCTGGGTGTATGAACGTTGATTTTATTATTGGGATCAGGGTTTAAAAAACTGCAGTCGAACCCAAAAACTGTCGAACAAAAACCCAAAATTTGTGTACCACTTTTCGCCTTTTGAGTTGGTTTGACGGCGACTTTTTACATTAAATGAATCAGAAGTAAAAGCAACCGTTTATTTTTGGCCAATGGCAAATAAAGAAGTGGAAAAAATGGCAGTTTTTCTACTTTGACTGCAGGTTTCTAAACGCTGATTGGGATAAAATATTTCTCTTAGTGTAACTATTTACTAATTTAGTTTAAGTTCTTTTGGTTGATGTCGAAAATGACACGAATTGCCAACAGTTCATTTATTAAATATTTACGCTACTGTTTTCTCTTTTTTCAACTATAAAATCTCCATCTCGTTCGTTTTCGATATGCAAAAAAAAAAATAATAAAAAATCTGCATTTGAAACGTGAAAAAGAGGAGCACAAGCAACAACCTGTTGCTAAAAAAGAAACGTTACCGTTCGTGCATTGTCAGCTTCACTTAATTCAACTGCTATTTTAACACTTACAGGATTTGCGACAATTGTCCTGTAATAAATTGAAGCCGTCTCATGACAACAACAGCATTTCATTTTTACTGTATTTTTTTATATTTGAACTTTAGGTTTTTTTATTTGCTGTAGTTTTTCTGTCTCTCTTTAAAGTTTTTGTTCTTTTTTTCCACTTCCGTTACGTTTGTATTCCATGAACAGTGGGATAGTAATTGGAAAAAGTTTTATAAATATCGGAATAAACTAAAATATTTTATTTTATTTAATTTACAGTCATTAGTCAGTTAAGTAATAAGAATTGTTTAACTAATATAATATTATAGCCAGCTTTTTGTCAATCCATTAACGCCAATTTCACCAAGTTCAGTTAAAACTAAGCTGGAGGTCGAAATATATTGTTTTTTTTCGATATTTCGATACCCTTAAATTTGATGTAATTGTGAAGTTCTATTCTTGTTATTGATAGCAATTTTTCTTGATATGTAATGATAATTGAATAGTATCGAAAATAAATAATATAATCCTGATCTTAAGCTCAAAAAAATTGTTTTTTTTCTGGTAGTTGGATAATGAAGTGGAAAAATTCGCAAATTTAATACACGAAGCTGCCTTTAGGTCAACGCCAGTAAAAAACTGTGGAAATGACCAAAATAATTTTCAGGTATTAATGGAAACGCGTGAACTCATGAGACATAAAAGGCGACTAAGGAAAAAATGGCAAACAACAAGAAATCCGAACGATAAGCGTTTACTCAACCAAGCAACAAAATCACTAAAACTTCACTTAGCTGAACTAAAAAATAATAAAATTAGTGAATTTTTCGATTCTCTGAATAAAAATATCGATAATGATCACAAACTATGGAAAGCAACGAAATGTTTAAAACACCCAACAAAAAGACATCCACCTTTTAAAGACCTGAATGGATCGTGGTGTAGATCAGACTCCAGCAAAGCTGGTGCTTTTGCAAATCATCTCTACAATATGTTTAATATACAACCGCACGAAAATGTACATCAAGATGAGGATGTATTACAATATCTAGAAGTTCCATGTCAAATGAGTTTGCCTGTTAAGCCGATTTCAACCTTGGAAATAAAAGATGAAATAAAGCTGTTAAATATTAAGAAATCTCCTGGTTATGATAACATAGATGCGAAGGTATTAAAAAATCTCACAAAAAAAGCAATAGTTCATCTCGCTAATATTTTTAATACCATATTAAGATTAAATCATTTCCCATCACAGTGGAAATGTGCTGAAATCATAATGATTAGAAAACGCAATAAGCCTGAAAATGAAATCTCATCATACAGACCAATTAGCCTGCTTAGCATTTTTTCAAAAATATTTGAAAAATTATTTTTAAAACGTTTATCCCCAATTTTAGAAGGATTAAAAATCGTACCCGATTACCAGTTCGGTTTCAGGAAAAAACATGGAGCAATAGAACAAATTCATCGAGTTGTAAATACAATTAGGTCATCTTTTGAAGAGAAAAAATACTGCTCAGCAGTTTTTCTAGACATAGAAAAAGCTTTTGACAGAGTCTGGCATAATGGCTTATTATATAAAATAAAAACTCTTCTTCCAGCTAGCTATTATCATATCATCAAATCATACCTGCAAGATCGAACATTCTATGTTAAAATTAATGACGAAAAATCAAACATTATGGATATCAGAGCGGGAGTTCCACAAGGTAGTGTGTTAAGTCCCATTCTTTTTTCTATATATACTGCTGACATGCCGATTCTAGATGATATACAGGTGTCAACGTATGCCGATGACACGGCAATACTGGTAGCAAATGAATCTCAAATTGTAGCTGCAAATCTAGTGCAAAATCAACTAGATATTACAAATACGTGGTCAAAAAAATGGAAAATTACGGTTAACGCGGACAAATCAGCCCATGTTTTATTTACTTTAAGAAGAGGAGACTGCCCACTGTTGATTTTAAATAACACACCAATCCCGAACAAAGACTGTATTAAGTATCTTGGCATGCATCTAGATCGTCGATTAACATGGAAACAACACATAAGGTCTAAAAGACAACAGTTAAACATCAAAAATAGAACCCTATACTGGTTACTAGGTGGTAATTCGAAACTAAGCATTGAAAACAAATTAAAGTTATATAAAGCTATTTTAAAACCCGTCTGGACATATGGAATTGAGCTTTGGGGTACTGCGAGTAATTCCAACCTTGAAATACTGCAAAGATACCAGTCAAAAACTCTCAGGCTAATTGCGCAAGCACCATGGTACATAACCAACGAAGCAATACATAGCGACCTTCGAATACCCACAATAAAGGAGGCTATAAGAACATTTAGTGACAGATATTTATCTAGATTAGACACCCACGTTAATACGTTAGCTATATGTTTACTAGATGACACAAACGAAATAAAAAGGCTTAAGAGATACCATGTCTTAGACCTACCATTTCGAAGATAACGACTAACGTTTGAAATATTTATAGATGTATTTCGTATATTTTGTACTTTATCTTATAGTTTTCTGTGTACTGCAAGTATATGTGTATATGTATAAATAAATTTATTTTCCGTATTATTAAGTTAATATTATAATATTATTTTCAAAATATTACTTATAAATATTTCAATTAACGCTGAATATGTAATATAAATCTGTAATATGTATTAGAAATTTGCTTTTAAGTTATATGTATCTCTGTTATTATATTGTTAGTTATTTACTGTGAAGCAAAAGATTATTCTGAACTTATATTTGTACTTATTAGAGTACATCTATTAATGTCAATTTACATATTTCTTCAAAATTGCTTATTATCTTAGGATAGATTGTAATTTAAATAAATGTAATTAAAAAAAAAAAAAAAAAATATATATCGGCTTTTAATCTAGTGTCTGAAATTTTTCCTTTAACCTTTTCTTTTCAAAAATATCCCACTGTAAGATGCCGTTTGCCCTGCCATAACACATGTGTATGTATTGAAGTGTTTGGAGCGCCGAACACTAAAAGAAGGAACGTGTGTCGAACTTTTTAAACATTGCTATACTTCCATGCATCCGGACCATAGTTTAATTTGACACATTGAGTTGTTAAGTGAATTAAGTTTTACATTTACAAACACACGCTGCTCTAACACAGCAAACATATAAATATTGTATTCGTATGTGTCAATATGGACTTGGTTGGTTAGTTGGCTGGATACCTTTGTTGCATTTTTGAAACAATATGGCTGTATGGCTGCTGTATGATGAAGTCAGGCACCACCATGACTTTGTAAAATCAAATTTATCAAATAATATATGAGCAATTTGTTGCAGGAATTCAAGAATAACTTCAAACTTATTGTTGTTGTTGCTTTAGTTGTGGCTCGCAATTGAGTACAAAAACGTCTGTATAATTGAGGCATTTTCTCAATTGTTCTTTTAATTACAGGAATATGAATGGGAACATTGTCGCACTTTTATATTATTTAATTTTTTTTTTTTTTAGTTTTTTGCATTATAGTAGACCATTTACACTATATAATCTAATGACAAGGAACAATGCTTTGAAATTTTATGACCAACCAATTTGGAGGGGGTGGGTGAAAGGTCGGTTATTAATGCACGGTTTTAACTAACTAGGTACTATAGTTGACAAGGTCTTAGCGCACTTTTGGTTAACATTTTCATTCAGTTGGAGTTTAA
This sequence comes from Pollenia labialis, assembly GCA_949318255.1. Lineage (NCBI taxonomy): Eukaryota > Metazoa > Arthropoda > Insecta > Diptera > Polleniidae > Pollenia > Pollenia labialis. The sequence continues at coordinate 159,030,377 of OX439139.1, read as the reverse complement.
AGGCCAAGAAATTTGTTAAAATGTTTAAAAGCTGTGTTAAAGTTAACACAAAGAGTTTAGCGAGATGCTGCTAATACTAAGTGGAAACATGTCTATATAACTCAAATTCAGAATTAAAGTTGTGCGAAATGTTGTAAAGATCAATATAACAAATTTTGTGTGAAATACTTTCAAAAATTTTTTGTTAAACTTATATTCTGTGTATAATGCAAAATGTTTTTGGCAACGTATTTGTTTTCCGTGCGAAATAAGTGCCGTTCATATGGTTTTGCACGGAATTTTAAGCAACAACTTGGTTTGTATTTTTTTTATTTGTGTAGCGGTTTTTATAACAATTGTTACAAAAAGAAAATGTTAAGAATGGTGAAAGCAATGTTGTTTACTTGTAACTAATAAAACAGGTTAAGTTGTGCAAAACCGCGGGATAGATAATATTGATAGATGTCGAAATTATCGTTGAAATAATGAATGCGGCTCAACATTTTTCGCAAGATTGAACAGAGTACGATGCTTAAGAAGATAAAATTGCCAGCAACAGCGAAATTGTTTAACAGCAGTTTGTTGCTTAAATTTATAGCAACATGTTGCAGAAAAAGTATAACATAACCTCAGAATTAAAGTTTAAAAGAAAATTTATAATGTTGATCAGCCGAATTGTTTTTGTTATTTGAAATATATTGTTTATTATAAAAAGGAATTACATTTTAAGTTTAGATACAGAATTGCTTAATTTAAGGATAAACCGTATTCATAAACGATTAGTAAATTTAACAAATGTTCATTAAGGAAAATTTTCAAGGAAAATTTAATTTGGTAACCTTTCTTAAATTTTTAAATATTTTTATGAATACAATCAAAAAACTGTATAATGCCATCAACATGTTGCTAAGCTAAGCAATACTGAATCAAAATACGAAATTGTTTGCATACAATTTATATGTATCTATAGAAATTATAGAATTTTTTGATGATAACAACATGTTGCTAGACATATTATTACCGTCGAAAAGTATCTTAAAGCAATTTAAAAAAAATGTTATTTAAAATTGGAACTGCTACAGGTGTCCCTGTAGGCTACATGGTAGTGAGCTGGTCTCTCAGTGCGAGTGTTGTGAATTCGATTCCCGTTAGAGACTCTGGTCTGAAGGTCTGATGGCAAGTTTTTAGGTTTGATATTATATCACATTTATATTTAAAATCGTTTTAAATACAAATTTCTGTTCTTCACTCAACACTTAAGTGTAACTAAGTTCACCAAGCTGGTACATTTAAATTCAACTTAAGTTTCTTAACTTAATTTAGCAAGGTGACCTCAATTTCACAACAATACAACAACAACAAGCAAAGAAAAACAGACAGCTGTTTTTTGAGACCACTTCGTTAATAAGTAGACTTTTTATATATTATTTTTTGTATTTAGTAGTGCTACCATATTTGTATCTTAATAAATTAAGACTTTTCAAATAGCACTCAAAAAATTATTCTCTATTTAAATACGATTTAAGTTTATAGGAAAATTAACTCAATATAAATTTAAATACTACTGAAAATTTGGCATAAGTTACTATTGCTCAGTTAATTATGTAAGAATATAATTTGTAATTGTTTTTGTTGGCCTAAATAAATAAAAATGCTGCAAATTTCCTGTTGCTAGCCATAAAAATGCCAACAAAAATTATTTTGATGGGATGTGGTAAAGTTTTTAAATAATAAATTGGAATTTCTCGATTATTAGAACTACAAAACTATTAAGTTTAATGAGGCCAGCAGCATGTTGCTGTATACATATCAATTATGAAATGAAGTATATTACTTCCTTTCCTTTCAAAAAACTGTTAAATAAAAATTTAGACTAATTGTCAGCAACGTGTTGCTGGAAAAAACAATTTTTAATTTCTTAAAAAATTTAAATAAATATTTATGTTAAACCCACCTTTACTGTTTCACCTTCACAGGCTAATGTAACATCGCAAAGTGCTTCTCTTTGCAACAATGAGGTGAGGACACCGGTTAAATTTGTCGGATGATTGTTCCAGCGTAAACAAAATTGCTGGTCCATAACTCCTAGGTCAGTATTGTACCTGCAAAAAATAACAAAGCAAAAACCATAATTAATATTATACAATATGTTGTTGAATATAATCAAACACTTTTCTATAATTTAGTATCAGCTTTAATCAATAATTATGAATGTTTTTTACACTTAAATAATTTTATTAGATAACTGCTAAATAATTAAAATTCTATATTGGATAGAATTTTCTAATTAACCATAATTTTGTACATTTTCAATTAAATATGGCTTTAATTTTTTTTCTCTTTAAAGAGTCTAACAAATATGTGTTTTGGTTTACATATGTGTGTAAGCTTTTTTTAGCTAAATTTTAGCAATTTAGATTATTTAATTAATTTGTTTATTAGTTCGAAATTTTTTTTTGGTTAATTTAAGATAATAAAACATGTTGCAGATACCAGAAAAGACATTGGGGGAGATAAAAAGAGTAGAAAAAGTAAATATTGTAATTTAACTTGAATTTTGCTTATTTGTTTAAAGTCGAACTTTTAAACACAACAACTACAGCAACTGTTTTATTTTTAAATACCAAGGTGCCTTCAACATGTCTCTAAATAGAATATAAATTTATAAAATTTTTAATCCAAATTTTTAATAGGTCAGTCAAGAATGAATGATTATCAATAACAATTTTAATTAATTTTCATGTTGTAAAATTCCTTCCTTCATAAAAATAATTTAATGAAAATTAAATTTGATGAAATTAAGCCTGATTAAAAATTTGGATTAAAAACCATAAATAGTTCAACAAAATAACCACAATTCTAATTATTTATAAAATTTTATTCTGACAGCAACATGTTGACAGACAATTTTATTTTAAATTAAAGAAAAAATTGGATAAAAATATTAATTTTTTTTTGTAATAATCGAATGAATTTGTTAAACAGCAACATGATGCTTTAAGCTTTATTTTTACTTGGTGTTCACAATAAGGCATTAATTTGTTCACAACCACATACATTATCAATTCAGAAAATGTTTGCAGATTTTGCCCACAACAATATTACAATCATTTGCGTATTGACAAATAATCTGAAGACGAGATAAGTTAGCAAACAAGTTTAAAAGAGAAAACTCGGTGAAAAAATAATTTTTATTTAACAATAAAAATAAACAAAAATTAAAGAAAAATTTCGTTTATAATACAAAATTTTAAAAACGTAAACAAAAATGTTTTTTCAATGAAAATTCGTATGATTAACAACATTTTTTCTACTTTTTTCATTTGACTTAAGATGTTTTTATAAACAATTTATGAAAATTTTCATACAAAACTAAATAAAATTACAATAAACGTCACTTATAATTTCATACAAATTGTTGCTGAAGTAGAAGTAGACTCAACTTTAAATACATTTTTATAAAATACTTTAGGTAGAATTAGGATAGAAGAAAAAAGGACGTTGTTGCTAACATTGTGAACGAAGCTTTTAGTTATTAACAAGGAAACCATAAATATGCAGCTGCATGTTTTTCCTTGTGCGACCAATGAAGGCACAAACAATATATTTATCCGTTTTAGAGCCTTTTATGAATTTTGGCATCGATTTGTTAGTGCATATTTTTGCATATTTTACCGTTGGCAGCATTTTTGTGCATAATTTAGTTTAACGAGCATTTTGTAAGTTTATAGCGCATATTTTGCCTTTTTAAGGCAAATAAAAAAAACATATCGCTAGTTCAATATTACAAGGTTGTATGTACTTTTCTATATTTTCAGTTAGAAATGTTTAAGTGTTGTAAGGGACAGTTTACAACTTTTATTGTTGATCCAGAGGAAACCTTGCATGACTAATATTTGTTACGTAACTGAAATTGGAAATAGTAGAATAAAAAGAATAGAAATAAGAGGTTATAAACTTGATTTTCTTCATATTTTTGCTATTTCATATACAACCTTGTAATATTGAGGCCGCGATATAGTAAAACTCAACATTTCACGTGATATGCAGTCAAAACTCACATGAAAAAAACCTGTGCGGAACATCTATGAAATAATGTTGATAGAGTTGTAGTTAATTTTCTGAAACAGTTTCGAAATGTTTCTGGCAACATTATGTTACAACTGCGAAATAATATAAGCTGCACTAATTTCGCGTGGAATTGTAGGCAAATGGAAAAAAGTATAAAATGAGAAAGGAGAAATTTAAATAGCACAGCTGGTAACATTTTTTTATCCTCATTTACTTTTTTTTATTTAATTTATTATTAAAAAAAATTATTTTTAGTAAAATACATTTGGGGTTTGCTTACATGGCGCAAAATAATATCGCATACTTTGAAGGAATAAAAACGTAAAATTGTGCAAAATTGCGATATAAATAACATTGATACATGTAAAATTTTTCGTATGAAATAATAAATGTTGCTAAACATTTTGCACAAATTTGAACAGACTTCTAGGCTTAAGAGAAGAATGTATAAAAGATTTTTGTAAGGAGTTTTTTGTTTTCTTTCTTAAATGTTACTGGCAACTTGTTGGTTTAACATGAAAAAGGCTTGTGTTTTAATTTGAGTGCAAGTTTTTTAAAAACTGTTTGTTCATTTTTTGCATAACAAATTATATTAACATTAAATATTTTTGTTGTAATAAGGTTTTCAGCAACATGTTGCTAGCAATTTTCTCTGGGATTGTAAAAATCTAACTTAAAATGTTGCTGGAAACATATGGCTTGCCACCATGCTTAAGTTTGACACATAGTAACAGCATTAGTTGGTTATGTTTGTATGTACAGTTGGATCGCGAAAAAGTTAACTCTCGGAAAAGTTAATCGCGCGGATAAGTAAACCGAATTTTAGCATGCCTGCGTCGCTCTAAAAAGTTTACTTTTAGATAACTTTTCTGAAAGTTTTGATAAAAAACATCGGAAATGAGCAGAAAGTAGAGCATTTGAACAAAATTAATAAAGATATTCAGGGGAAACTAATAGCGTTGGAGTATGGATCTCAAAAATTAGAAAAAAAATTTTTAAATTCTCGAGGCTGTGGCCAACAAATATGAAAAATCCGAGTTTATTTTTTGTTATTATGAAAACTAAGCCATTGGAATAAGTTTAGTGTGTTATTTTTGAATGATCCATGTTTATTATTGTACATTTTTCAAATTTAAGCCCGCTTAGAAATGTTAATAATTCGAAAAAGTTAAAACCCCTTGGGTTATTTTGGTTAACTTTTTCGCGATTATACTGTACATGTTTGGAAATATGTTGATCATTTTGTACAAAAGCTTTAAATGTTTCAAGGTTTAAAGATCTTTTAACTATTTTTGTTTATTTTTTAGATTATTGATTGACCTTTGTACTTATCAAAATGTTTATTTACTCAAATTACTCAAACAATTACTGTTTAGCAGCATATTGCTAAGATTTTTCTTTATTTTAGAAATAAAGATTCATGTTGAAATTCTTGTCATAGTTCCTCTAACTACATGAAACATATAAAGCTTAGGTACATGTTGCTAGATAACACAAACTAAATGTATTATCTTAAATACCATTAGGAGTTTATTTTTTATTTTTTAAACTTTTTAACAAATTTTCTGTAGTTAATTTCATTAATGTATATTAAATAATTTAAACTTAATGTGAAAACTGCTATTTCCATGCCCTTTAGTGTTTTTTTGTTGTGGTTTCTACAGGTAAGTTTAATATTATTAGTTTTAATGTAATTTTTTTTTGCTTAAAATTTATAACAACAATTATTTCTCTTAAATTATAAACAAATACATTAAAACACATGTTTAGGTTATAACAGTTTATGTGTGTAATTGCCTCAGCACATATGTATGTATATAAGTATCTAAACATAGAAGCTATACACGTGTACACGTGTATGAATTTGCAAATTAGTTTAAATTGAATTAATTGTTTAATATCGATGAAAATTTCAAATTAAAGAGAGTAAATTCTAATACAAATAGAAATTTGTTGCTGATGTAGTGAAAAAAGGAAAAATATTATTAAACCAACTGAATTAAACTTCTACTAATAAAGTTATATACACGCTTAAGTGCCAAGCGGCAATAAATGAAAGGCCTTTATTTCTGAAAGGCCTTATAGTCTGACAATGTTATTTCAAATTTCATTTTCACTTTTTTAAGTTTAGTGCTCTCAACATTAAGGGAACAGGGCTCTTCAACTTTAAAGCTTAAAAAAAACTAAAATATTGTTACAAGAACTTGTGCTGCTAAGAGCTTATTTTTTAATGAGTTGTATGTGTTTCCAGTAACTTACCCATACAGCTTTTAGTAAGGCCTTCATTTTGTATGCAGTTTAAATTTTTTGGTTGCATTTTAATTTGGTTTCATTTATTTTAATAATTTTAAATCAAAATAATACTAAGTACTTCTAAATAAACCAAATTCTTTTACTAAACTAAGTCATTATCATGGAAAAATACAAAACGAGGGCTAACTATAAAGTTCTTTTGTTTTTAATTTTTTTTTTTGTTTTAAATTAACTGTTGAAAGTTATATCGGGTATCACACAATTGTACAATTTGTAGCCTTATCTCCACACAGCAAAATATTAATTTTAAATTAACATATAAATTTATGCAAAAGGATGGACTTTATTTAAAATTATCTTGGTTTCATGTTTTCTTTTATTTTAAATGAAAAATTTTAAAATAAAATTGTTCAATATTGAAACCACCAAAAACCTGTATTATTGTTTTTTTTTTATAGAAAAAACAACAAATCTAAAAAGAGATGAAAAATTCCCGTATTGTTTTTGCTCAAATTATTTAGTTAAATAGTACATAAAATTTCCATATCAGGCCATTCTGCTAACAAATGGGAATACAAAAAAAGTGAAACATTACAGGAAAATAAATAATTCTAACCTCTCTTTCTCTGGCTCCGCGGTTAAGTGTTTTGAATAAGTCTTAAATAAATGCATATGTTGTCTTCGAAGATTTTTCTCTCTGTTATTTCACACTCAAACCAACTTGATTCTACATGAAATTCACATTGTTTCAACTTGAAATAACTTTCATTCAACGTGATTCGGATTGTTATTTCAAATGACATTTTGCCCTAACTTTACTGCAATGTTAAATTAACATGTTCGCAAGTTATCGTAAAATCATGTTAAATTAACATGAAGTAACTATGGAGCAAAATCACTGTAAAATCCACCATGTTTTCGATAATTTTATATTGATATTTTTCTGTGTGCACAAGTCATCGGTCGACCTAAGCATTCATATAGAAAGAGCTTCAAGAATTCGCTTTAGAGTATTTTGGTCTTTTGGTTTTATATGGTTTTCCACCAGTCACGTTGAGTTGATAATGGTTCTTCACCAGGCAAACACGTCAAAAATGTGAAGCTTTAAGCGATTGCATATGTTTAATGTTGAAAACCGCAAAAACTGTAACGTTAAGACGACAAAGATTTGCGAGCTGCTTTCCTGCCCAAAGCAGTTTTACGAATGTCTCATTTGATATTAAACTTGAAAAAGATTTCTCTTTTGTTTCTCTTAGTCCCCAAATGTATTTTCCGTATAAGACACATTTAAGCACGATTGCAATTACACAGGATGAATTTAAATTACGAAATAGGCAAATTAAGATTATTAAGAGGTAAAAATTGCCAGCAAAAAATCTTTGCAGACATTTTAAATTTTATCCTTTAAAGTTTACCAAGAAGGTCTATCTTAAAGTTAACTACGGTCCAATTAGGTAACTTTTGTTTCAACAAGCGCCAAGTTGCTTCCATATTAAAGTGAACAAGTATAAAAGGTCACATAATCTAAAAATTAATTGAAGGTAGTCGGTACCAAGGCCCATTCAACAGGTCTTCGCAAGAAGCATAATTATCATTGTTTTTGTTCTTTTTAGCTTTAGAAAGTTGTTTACATTTTGCTTACATGTGCATGTAAATGTTTGTTTACGTTTATGGTATGCCACACAAACACGTTTTTTCCTTTTGCTTTGTATATGTGGTAGTAAGTTTTTGACAGATTAAAAGTATCGTTTTTTGTTTTTGTACAAGCAAGCTGACCTGATAGATGGACCTTAGTCGGTACAAAATGGCTGAGAGACTTTTCAGTCGTTTCGCTTACATATGACATAACACGTGTGTGTAAAATTTGAAAAACTCATGTGAGCGTTAGTGTGTAAATTTGTTATATTATTTTAGTATGCTATACATTATTATCATTATTATTAAACATATACATACGTACATCAATTTTCTACTTAAACACAATAAATAAATGTGTAGTTAAATGCACGTGGCTTATAAACAATTTAATACATATGTACATACATATGTATATACAGATATAAACTGATACAGTTCATTTAAATCATACACATATAAACTTATGTACGTACATATGTATGTACCTTTCCAAAACAACGATAAGTATGCAATAAATATGTTTGTATACAAAATAAACTTTGTAATACACATACAATCAATATTGTTATATTAAATACCAACAAAATCTAGTATGAATGTGTATGTTAATGGCTAATTTGCACTTGTGTTGGTATTAATTTGTATTGGTATTTATGTGTGTGTGTGTTATTTTTTTCTCTCTATATAAACACACCTTTTCCTTTGCCCGTACGGTCACACTCATGCACCCATAAACAAACAGATATTGTAATCAATACCGTTGGTTCAGGAGTTCGTATGTTTGTATGTATGTATATTTGCACGTATGTACATATGCATATGTATGTGTTTGATTACTAAAATCTACATGTTTATTGATAAACAACATCAGCTGAGCTTTTCTTTTTATTTACTAGTGGCCATATTTATTGTTGTTGTTAATTGTTTATTTTATTGGAAGAGGAGAAGAAAGGAAGAGATATCAAGTATTGCAGTAAGTTTGGGTTTGATTATGGGAAAATAACAAACAGCCAGAGTAAATATGTTAAATATAAACAAATAAATAGTGAAAACATTTCAACAATATCTTTTAATGCTCTTACAACACAATAACAACAAGCATTTATTTTAGAATAACAATAACAAGTCTTAAGCTGGAAATTATTTGAAAAGAGAAAAGCATCAATTTATAAAATAAAGGACTAAGAATATTTTTAAGGAAGTTGAAACGTTTAAAGATTTATGCCTGTATTCAAAAACATATTTTAAATATAATAAAGGTTTACAAAACAAATTTTCTTAGAAAATTTAGCTTAATAAGCGTTTGTTAACTTTAATGATCGCTTATGAATACGGGGGCTGTATTTTTAAAGTTTTTCATCAGTGATGCAAGACGTGGCACACAATTGCGCCATTTGTGGTACTTTTGAAAGTTTGATAATTATAAGATGAATGGCCATTTTCTCAATGTATCAAAAACCTGCCTGTTACTAATTGTCAACATAAATTTAATAGACAAATATTTTGTCCGTTAACGTTTTTGGGTTTTCTCAATATACCGACAAAAAACATTATTTTTAGATGGCAGCACCTCTCAAAATACATGTAAAAGTTGGGAGTCAGCTGATTGAATTTATCTGTACGGCAAATAAAAGGAAAAAAAATAATTGGCAGATGAGTGCCGGTTAACTTTGCGACAAAATAGAAGGAAATGAGACATTAAGGAAACTCAATTTTTTTAATGTGCAGTTTTTCGTTGGGGAAAAAGATAGTCGTGTAATGAGAACATGGCCATAAATCTTGTTGTGAAGGCCGCGTATAAAATAAAATATATAAATAACCCTGTGGAACTTCCTAATCTATTTTGGCTCTTTCAGGTTAAAACTCAACTAACTATTCTTTAAATCCTTCAGTACATTTCCAATCTCACAGACTTGAACATAACTTTTATTTGTGAAAGTGTTTTGTGTGTTAAGCCCCAAATAAACCACACAAGCGGCTTAATCAAAGGTATGAAAAACGTATGAAGCATATGCTAACAAACAAATGTTTGTACGAAAATCAAAAATTGTTTATATTCCCACAAACATTTTGTTGTTGTTATCAAACCGCTTGTGAAGTTTATTTGTCCCTTTAAAGAATAATGTCATTAATTTTGTTTGTAAATCTGTCTTGTTTCTCATATTTATACTTTAATATATAAAAAAAAATGTGAACCTTATCGAAGGCTCTTGCAAATCAATTTTGCCCAAATTAAATATTACGAAAATTTTCCTAAAAATAGTAAATTTTTGAAAAGATTTCTATAAAAACCATATTTTTAGCAAAGCTTTCTAAAAACTGCCTATTTTTGCAAAATTAAAATTTTTTTTTGGGTAAATTTTCTAAAAAAAAGCAAATAGATTTAAAAAAATTGTTTTCTACACGTTTAAAAACTTCAAAGCAAGCGTTTTAAATCTAAAGAGCTTTAAACGCTTTTGCAAACAAAATAAAATTCAATTAGCGTTTAAAAGAATTTTCTTAATTATTTGCTAAAATTAATAACAAAATTAAAAATAACGAGATGATAATTGATTCTAACAGTTCTTTTGGCGCTTTATGAAAATATTCAAATTGTATCAATGCATGTCCTCTTCTATGTTTTTTTAAGGACATAAATTGATACAATCAGTATATTTCCCCTCATTAAGGTCCAAATGAACTGTGCGAAACATTTTTCATCTCGTACTTTTTATTTTGTAACAGCCGTTCCTAAACAAGAGCGGAAAGCGTTTTCTAGCTGCATAAAATTCTTATGTATGAAGCATTCCTAAATAGCGCGGCATCAACGCTTTGCAATTGGAAAATCCGATTTTGACAGCGCGTCTTATAGTGAAGTTGGCCGCTATTTTGTAATAAATAATGACAATTTAGCCATTTTTTTTGTTAATCTAGCGGTTTTTCCTCTTCTTTTTATTTCTATTATATGGGTTTTATTAAACAAGAAAGTTAACACTATCGTTTGTGACACAACGTTTACGTACTTGTTTAGGTTAGGCTTTTCGCTCTTGCTTAGGTACGGTTGTAAGGAACGAGTTTTGCAACTCACCTACTCAATTGTTAATTAAATACAAGGAGAGTTGAGTAAAAGTTTAAAAGTTGTCTCTTTTATAATTATTTTTTAAAAGCTTTAGGGAAAAGGTTTTAGACAAAAATCTTTTATTTGCTACTGGCTATAGAAACTATTTATACAAACAAGTAGCAGAGATATTTTTTTTAAAAGTATTATTTAAATTGCTTGCAGAAACCTTAATCAAATTGCTAAAAATCTCTACATTTTTATAAGCTTAAAGGTAAATGATAGTTCTTTAAATAAAAATTCTTTTTTTTTTGCCATATTTTATAATGACTTAACAAGCTTTAAAAAACTCTAATGGCCATTTTCTCAATGTACCGTCAAACTGCCTGTTAGTTAATGTCAACATAAATTTATTAGACCGATAAACTGTCTGTTAACAATTTTGGGTTTCTCAATATACCGACAAAAACATGGTTTTAAGCTGGCAACACCTCTCAAAATACATGTAAAAGTTGGGAGTCAGCTGATTGAATTTATCTGTACGGCAAATAAAAGGAAAATAAATAATCGGCAGATGAGTGCTGGTTAGCTTTGCGATAGAATAGAAGCAAATGAGACATTGAGAAAACCAAATTTCTTTAATGTGCAGTTTTTCGTTGGGAAAAAAGTTAATCGTGTAATGAGAAAACGGCCATAAGAGATATTTTTTATTATAATCAAAAAGCTCCTATTTATTGAAAGCTTAATTAATTTTACTAAAAGCTTTAATTTTAAATAACTTTTGCATTAAAATGTTTAACTCTATTTTTAATCATGGTGAAATAGTACAGGTGGCATCACTAAGGAAAAAAACATGTACAACATTACAACAAAAATGGAAATTTGTCTCCGCATAAGGCAAAATTTATTGCAAAAAATCAAATTGTGCCGCTGAACTTGATTGAATAAACAAACTTTCAGCCAATTTTTATTTCGTTATGGTCAATATCTAATTTATTTTTAACTAAAATAATCAAATACTTTCATAAAATAAACGAATCATAACACAAAACGTGGAATTTTGTAAACATAAACAAAACTTAAGACTTTACAAATAATAAAAAAAGCAAAATATAGTCATCTGGCGTAGTAATGCCATAATCGAATAAATCGATTTATTTAAAAATCTTGTGCAAAAGCTTAAAAGCTTTGAATATTACAATATGAGCTTTAATATTAAATGCAAGCTCTTTATAGTTATTGTTTCATATAACATTAAGCCGGTTATTAAACTAATTTTTAATTTAATACTTGTAGTAAAATTTTAAATCCTTTTATTAGTTGCTTTCCATTGAACTTACTAATCAGTTGCTTAAAATTCTAAAACAAATTTGCATATAAATTATTTATGGCTTTTATTGTTTACAAACCATTTATTTGTTGCTAATGCTTTTGAAAGTGTGTATTGAGTGAGAAAGTTCATGTTTGTATGGTTTTGCTTGCTTTCATAGACCCAGTAATTCCGATTATGGCAATTAATTTTTTCTGACAGCATTTCAAACTCCAAGAAACTGATGTTATCTTTAGTAAATCTTAAGGGCCAAATACACTTGCCAAATGCTTGTCCAGCCGACGAATTCAACGTGTACGTGTCCTGGACCTTATATTTGCCGTCATATCTAAATTTTTTGATTTTTCATCAAGCGTTGTCGGTATCACACATACATTTGGGCCTTTAAGTTAAGCAAAGCAAAGGGACAAGCTTATTTCTGTCATTCCAAGTAATCAAGGAAATAATTAGTATTTATTTTGTTTTTCATTTCTTTAGAAGCTAAAATAAATTTTTTCTAACCGAAAACATCTTTAAATAACTTTTCTCGTAGGTAGTTGGTAAATCATTGCTTTTTTTATTATGACTAACAACAAACTCACTAGAATATGTTCGTTTACCTGAACTGTGGGGCAATTATTTGCAACTTTGTTTATGTTCCATAATGTAAATTCATCTGTATACGATTATTTATAATAACCAATTTCAATTATTTTTGGGTAATACACAAAACTTAATAAACAATGTCTTACTCATACTTAAACACTATTTTACATAACTCTACACTTGTGTTTATAGGAATGTGAATATTGCTTTATTATGTGTTGTTTATAAGCATGTGCTTATTAGGTTTTATTTAATTATCATCAAAATATGTGTGTAGTTAGAGGCACTTTAAAATAAAAATTACATGTTTTTCCTAAAAATTTACAAAATTAACTGGTTACACACAGCAAGTTTTCTTGGAAACCTGAAATGTTATTAAAAAAGAAGTTAGATAGACAAATCGCAATTCCGGTGCAATACCGACCTAATTGCATTTTTTTCCTTCAAAAGCTCATAAAAGAGGCAGGTGCAAAATGTAAATGACATCAACATTACATAATTCTAACCAACAGAATAGTAATCAATTTTTTTTGGGAGTTTTAAAGTCAATTCTGTACTCCTATTTTTAGGGTGTAATTGTATTTTGAATCAGTAATAAAATTGAATTTCTCAACATTTACGAAAAATTGCTCTTATGTACGTCGATATAAAGCCACAGGTGCGAAATGAAAGGTTATCGTATGCAAGAATAGAAACAGCAGGAAAACAACAAACACAGTTGTAAGAGATACCTATCATTATTAGGATTGTGTTAGTAAGAAATATGTTAATTTTTGGTTGCAACTAGATATTAAAGATATTTCATAGTTTTCTTTTACAAATTCAACTTTCGATTTGCTTGTATAAACGTTTCTATATAGAAAAGAGACGAAATGGTTTTAACATACATACATATTTATAATCGCAATACTTGTGTAAGAAAACTCTCGGTGTGTAAAAATAAGTTATGAGCACAATTTTTTCGTAGTTTTAGCACTTAATTTAATTCACTTTCTGGCAAAACTGGTCAGCAACGTGGAAGCATAATTTTGTTGCCAAAGCATGCGTACCGATAATTTGACAGTGGGACCATCACTGGTGTTAATGAAAAATAACGAAGCTGAAGAAAATTTTCTATAATTATTAAATTAAAAAAATAAAGAAAATAAAAGAAAAGAAGAGTGCTATATCCGGCTATGCTGAATCTTATATATCCTTCACCATTGTGCGCTAAGAACAGAAATATATGTAAATAACATTCTTTATATATAAGAAAATCTATTTTCTCTCTTATCCCGTCCACATTTTGTACCTTGTACCTAATTTGTAAACTTCGGCTCTTGCCATTTCAACGGACAGACGGACATCGTTAAGTCATCATCGCTCCTCATAAGGACCCCGAATTTATATACTTTATATGGTCTTAAATCAATATTCTAAGAATTAACAACGGAATGAAAAACGTGTATGTACCCTTTTACCTTCGGTGAAGGGTATACTAATAAAAAAACAACAACAAGGAATTTTTGAGTTAAATAAGAGGCAATCGAGGTTATTTGTTCGTATCTCAGCCATTTTTGGACCGATCAGGCTGAATTCCAATAGACTATATGTGACATAAGTATAAAATTACCTACATAGGGCATATCTGGCGTCTTCAAAGAACCCAGTGATTGAGCAAGAAAACTTGCTCTGGGAAAATTTAATTGTTAAGTTAATATAAATATTTTTCTGATAAAATTACTATTGATCTGATTTCAAACCTACAAAGTAATTTTCCTTTCAAAAATAATCAATTGTAGCCTCCATTCCTTTGCAACCCTGCCTTTAATCATCCATTTTTTTCTTATCGGTTCTAATGCAGGTACTAAAAACACAAATTTTTGTACCATAATCATAAAATTGCTGCTATAACAACAATAACATGTAAATTTGTGATTGTTGTTATAATTTTTACAAAGCACCACAATAAAAATTTTTTTTTATTGCAATTTTTTTTTTGTTTGAGTTCTTATCACAATATAAAAATAAAAATACAAAAACACTTTCCTTTTCAATTTAGTGCCAGTGAGAATGTTGACGTGTATATGTACCTTTACAACAACAGCCAAACGATAGTGCAAAATATTTTATTAGTTAAATTGTATAAAACATATTATTAAGTATTATTGTAAAATAATAGAAAAAATGTTTATTTCTTATCAGTTGTACAAAAAAAAGAAAAAAAACTGAGCAGGCAACAAAGATTAAAAATATTTAGAACATTTTCTTAAAACAAATAATTCTTGCTTGAGTGTAATTTGTATTTGGCACAAATTTCTTTATAATAACGAACATAAAACAATTTTTTTCAAAGAGATGATTACAAATTAAAATAAGCAACAATTAAAGACGTGCAAGTTGACGAAATATCTAAAAACTTTCAGTTCATTGTTAAGTTTCGTCAAGTCTAAATATTAGTCACAAATAACAAGATTTCAGTATCAGCTTTTTTCGTTTACAAAAACTCCATACAACATTAATTTGATTTACAACACAAAGTTTCGTTAAGTGTAAAGCTCCGTAATAACCAAACACACCCAAGTTAAGCAAATGAAAATAAAAACAAAATTAATTTCTGTTAATTTTATTTTGTATAAGAAAAGACTCGTTTTATTTAAAATGATCACATAAAAAAAAATTATTCTATAAGCTAACGTATGTATGTATGTATATGGACAAATTTCAAGTTATGATTCCGAAAATAAAGTTTCGTTAAGTTTTAAAAAATATTTCTTGGTACTTAAATAAAAATAAAGAAAACTATACATTTAAACCAATTTAATATTTTAGGTTTAATAATTTCGGTCTCGTTAAGTTTTAAAGATATCCAAAATAAAAAATATGTATTTGGAATTTAACTTATCTAGGCCATTAAAATAAATTCATTATCAAAAAACCTATATTTCGTTAGCAAATTTAAGTTTCGTTAAAAATTTAAGGTCTTAGTTAAGTATAACATTTCTTTAGAAATTAAGAGTTAATTATACAGGCTACAACTATGCACAAATTTTTGTCGTTAACCTTTTGAAATATCTTTTCAAAATTAAAGTTTATTTAGAACTAAATAAGAATAAACAATATATTAATTTCAAAAATTACAATGTAAACATAAAGTTTCGTTAAGTTTTTTAAACAGACAAAAATCGAAATTAGCGTATGTATGCTAAGCGTAAATAAGATTTTCCTCGGCATTTCTTTGAAATTTTGCAAATAAAGTTTCGTTAAGTTTTTTTTAATGGCTAAGAATTAAAAATTCTTTAAGATAAAAAATAAACATTATTAAAATAATCATATTAGTCGAAATACAAGTTTAAATAGATTTATTTTTAGAAAGAAAATTTTCGTTAATTTATTAAAATTGTTAAAATTATTAAAATAAACATATTTGTTTTTGTTACAATTAAATATTTTAAATGAATGTGTGTTTTTTATAAATAACGTGCTTTTGATTAAGCAAACAAAGTTTCCTCAAGTTTTAGGAATTGCCAAAACTGGTTTTTTTTAGATAACAAAATATTTTTAGTTTTTAAATGTTTAATATTTTTTGTTTTTAAATGTTTAATAAAGCGCATTAAGCTTACAGAAAATGATTCGTTAAGTTGTATTAAGTCACTAAAAACAAGTGCCTTATTCAAACAATTTTTAATTTAAATTAATAAAGGTTTAAAGAACAAATTTACTATGGAAATTGTCCTTAATAAACGTTTGTTAAATTGAATAATCGTTTGTGAATACGAGGGAAGAATTTTTACTAGATTTGATAAATTAATAACAAAATTAGTTTAATGAAGAAAGTAAAGTTAAACATTTTGCAAATATATATATAGGTTTTTTGTTAAAATCATTAATTTTAATTATGTTGTATTTTATTTTAGCACTACGGCAAAGAATTCTGATGATAGAAAGGCGGTTATTCTCGAATCATGTAAATTCGTAGCGAGTTCAATCCCGTGTTCAGTCAAAATAAAATTATCAAAAAAAAAAAAAAAATAATTCATTTCATGTTGTAACTTCCTTCCTTCACTAAAATTAAGTTAATGAAAATTAAATTTTATGAACTTAATTAATTAAAATTAAATAATTAAAAACCAACAGTTCAATGAAAAATCCCAATTATTATTACGGGAAATGTTCAAAAGTTCTTAAACATTTTGGTTTTCAGTTAATTAAATTTTTTAAAATTTTGTTTTTACTTAATTCGAATAATTTTTATCATTTTAAGGCTTCCTTCACAATGGTACATAGCAACATTTTCGTTGTTTATTCTATCATATTTCTCTCCAAAGTTTTTCATATATTTTCATTTAATTTTTCGAACAAAAATGGAACTAAATAATAATTTGTATGAAATTGTAGATGACTATTATAATAATTTTATTTAGTTTTGAATGAAAATTTTAACAAAATGTTTTAAAAAATAATACAAAAAAAATGTAATATTGTTTTGGGCAAAAACGTTTGAAACGTTAAAAAAAATTGTTAATTAATTGTGAACACCAAGCGAAAATGTTGCTGCATTGTGAACGAAGCTTAAAACGAACTAGTCTTTGCCATCAGTTTAATTAAAAATGGTTCTATATTTTTTAAATATGGCATCCCAACCTAACGTTACAGTAATAATTTTTACAATGTTGCTAAGTTCTTTATCACACTTTTAAATGAGAGCGAAAAACTGTTCAATCAATGATGATGTGTTATAATAACAAAACTAAGTAAACTTTCATTCTCCATACAACGTCAAAAGCTTAGTAAACTTTTAAAATTTATCACTTCACTTGTACGCAGTTTTAGTATACACTTTGAAAGAGATCGAGAGTAAAAATAATAATAAATATACAGACCCCTGATGGGATTTGTGGTACAATTGTACCAAATTGGGTACGATTAAAACTTTATTGGTACACTGGAAAAATTATTTTTTTCGTACAATTTAAAAATATAACCACATATTATGATTTACAAGTGTTTGCCTAATGGTCGAAATTCGGCCATAAATTTTTTTAATATGAAGAAAATATAGTGTATATATGAATTTACATGTTTCGAGCATTCATTTTTTCCGTCTTAGTGGATCGATTTGGCGACAGACCAACCTCCGGTTCATACGTGAGTGGTTGACAAACAAAGAAAGGTATCTTTCTTAACTGGTTTGCCTGTTCCGATTTATATATAAGATTTACACAGTCGAAGTATTCGAAAACCGGTTTCTTGAAAATATTTAATAATTAGAAAAAACAAAATTTTTATTTATGTATGTGCTAGTATCAAATTTTAACGCTTATAACTCTGAAAATATTGAATAAAATATATAATGTGCACTTCTGGTAGTAAATACCTTTCAAATGGTGTATTTTTTATTATAGTCACTGGGCAAACAGAGGAGAAAAGTGTTCTTAACAGTTTTGTCTTAGATTTAACAATATTATTGCCACCGACAAACATATTATGGTTGAATTAGTCCTCCATCAAAAAAGCCACAACCATATTATGGTTGCCTTCGAACATGTTATGATTAAAAATAACTAAAACATGTTTACCACTTACAATAGCATGGTTGGTTTTCAACCATAGCATGTTGGTATTGATATAAAAATTGGCGATAATAATTTTTATTATATGACAAAATGTTGTGCTTGGAGATCTTAAATTAGCTAAAGGCCCCACCAAAAGCCTCTTCCAAAAATCACATAAAGGTCTGTGCCCATGTTCTGTAACTCTCGCATCAAAAAACTTTTAGATTGAAATGTGTGAAATGAAACAATATATATTGAATATATTGAAGCAAACCGCTGTTTTTCTCACTGAACTGTGTCTGTAGCTTTGTTTTTGGCGTGTAATAGCTGTCACGTCAGATAATTACTCGCCAATTTACAGAAAAAGTGTGTCTGTAATAATTTTGTGAGAAAAGTTCCCGCTTTGAACTGTCAAATAAACTCACGAATAAAAATGGGTCGCGAAAAATCTTAACACTAAAAAAACAATTCAAATTGGTCGCCGTCAACGTCTCAACGTCTGCAATGTCACATCGGCTTCGAGTGCAATATTATGACATTTATAACGCAACGTTATCTCTTTCGATAGTTTTCGACATGAGTTTAAGACACACTTTTTTTGTCACTTTTCGAGAAACGATTCAATATTTTCTTTCACATCATTTCGATGCAAGAAGCTCTCACTATAGTTACAGAATATGGGTACTGGTTTGACCGACTTTTCCTTCCTACTTGTTTATTATTGAATTAAAACGTGTTATGGGTTCTTACTTTGTATGCTTTTTTATTTTATAGTGAAATTTTGGTACAATTTAAGTTAATTTGGTACAATTTTGCCATTGAGACGGTACAATTTAAAAATTGTCAGATGACAACAGTGATACAGACAATTGAATGTAAGAAATGGTGGAATTGCTTGGCGCGTTCGGAAAGTTAGCAACAGTAGTAGTAGTAGTGGGATGATTGCCTGCTTGTGGTTGTACTAAACAAATATTCATACATAAATAAAAAGGTACACAACGGCAAAATATATAAGTATATGTTCCCGTCGTTCCTATAAGGAGCATAGGGCTCTACACATGAATATAAAACGAATTCTAATTGTTATCGTTGCTATATTTGTATTGCTGTGATACAACGTAATAAAAAGTAACAAATACTAAATCAAAATAGGTATTTTTTTTTTGTTCACAATAATCGTTATTGTATGGGTGAATGAATTCTAAATTTGTATAATATTTTTTTTGTTCAAACCCATATGGTTTATTACATAAACTTTTTTCTCAGAGCAAAAAAAAAAAAACAACGAACAAAAATTAAAAAAAAAAAATATTTTAGCAACTGAAAAATTAATGTGCACAAAATTTGTTGTTGGTTGCTATTTATTAGTAATTTTCTTAATTTAACTAATGGTTGCTTTTGCTTGTGTTTGTGTACTTGTATGTAAATTAATGTGTGTATGAATTGTTAACTAGATCACGAGTTTTCTTTGTAAAAATTTCTGGTAAAAAAAAAAAAAATATAGGTACCCATATGTACAAGATTTGCAATTTCATTTTTATTGTTATGAGTACTTGGTCTTTATTGACTAGTTTAGGCAATTGCCAAGTGATCTAAAAGCCTTTTTCACACTTGTTAACATTCAACATCTACGATCAATTTGCCAAGATGTTGAAATTTTTTCATAAGGAATATGGTACGATTTCGTCAAGAGTTAATTATTCCAGTTCAAAATAACAGTCCTAAAAAGGGATGGGCAAGTTTAAAAAATATATCGATATATATCGAATCGATATTTTTTTAGAGTATCAATATTTACTATTTCAAAAATATCGATATATCGAACGTATTTTGCTGAAACTATTACCAAATTAAAAAATTCAGTATACCTTTGTACAAACATATGTATGAACAAATTAATTATATGAAATTACATTGTTACTTTTTATTGTTTCATTTTATTTAAAAAAAAATTAATAAAAACAAAAAAATGTAATCAAAACAAAAAATTCAATTATAACAAAAACAAAAGGGAAGAATACAAAAAAACCATAAAAAAATGAATTACGAAAAATTTAAATGGTAAATAAGTCATGGAAGTACCAACTTTCCTTAAAATTTGAATTGCACCACAAAAGTACCAACTGGTTTTAGTCAAACCAGTAATCATCAGATATGGACATCAGGAGCACTCTCTGTTTTATGTGCACTCCAGACAATCTGATTCTTGTATCCGGCACTGCTTCTTATAAATGCCAATTATTTTAGATCTTCATATTTGGTTAAAAAAAAACATATGATGCATGCAATTATTCCAATTCTTAAAAAACATATTGTTGAAAAACGGCTAAAATTTTGAGTTCTTAATGAAGACTGACTTTAAAAAATATCGAATTCGATAGTCGTATTTCAATATCGATACATCGATATATCGGTATTTAAAATATCGTCGATATATATCGATTATATTTTTTTATATATCGATATTTTGATATATCGATATTTTTTGCCCATTCCTAGTCCTAAATAATAATTTCCTCAAATTGAGCAAAATTACCAAATCACCAAATTTGAAAATAACCCCCTCAATTATTCTTTGAGAAAAACTTCAAAGTGCTTGGTGGCGTAACTTTACAAAAAGTAGACTTATCTGTGGAAATTCCCATATGCAAATCCAATTCAAGCTTTTTATTACAATTATTTTTGAGGCTTATTTTGTAATGTACATACCAACATACATAAGTACGAGTATTAGTTATGTCCCTATGCTCTTAAAACTTGATTTACATATTTAAAAAATATTTGATTAAAACGATACCTTTACAGTGTAGCCACACGATCAAGATTTTCTTGATAGTGTTTTACATACACTGTTTGTCAAAATTTCCAAAAATTTAAAGTTGTGACGTAGGTTGCATTAAATTTTTGAGCAATTTACATTCAAGATGTCATCAAGAAAACAATTTATAAAGGCGAACGAAAATTTTGCTCACTAACCTTGAAATCAGCTGTTTTCTTGAACGTAAATTGAAACACTCACTAGAAAGAGAATTTTAAAGGCAAGTTCGTATTAATTTTTATAAGTATGAGTGTATTGGTAAATAAGTGAGAGTGTATTATAACTTGATAGGCAAAACTTGATCGTGTGACCCTCAAGTTAGATGAGGACATAATGCAATAATTTCATAACCTCTTTACCTATTTCACTTTCTAAGAGTTTCTCAAAATGATCGTAAAATTTCAAGCAAATTGCTCTGCAATTTAAAAAAATCTTTGACTTTTTAATTACCTTTAAGACATTTTATGTTAAACAACAACAACACACATTTTCAAAAAAGAGACACAAACTAAATGTCAAACAAAAAAATTATCAAAATAAAAATGACCTTGAAGTAAAATTATCAAATTTAAACAAACATGTACACAAACAGAACCACACACATCAAGTCACACGCGCTGTTTTTATTGTAAACAAACAATCATACATCCAAACATAAAGTTACTCTTCACTCATATAACAACATCATAAATAAATAAGGCACACAGTGTGACCAGATCTTTTAAATAATTTACTGCTTAATCGGTGATTAGAAAATTATAATAAAAATGCTGAATAGGTAAAATAAAAACAACTTATTTCTTCATAGGTACTTTGAAAAAAAAAACAGTTTGACTTGGTATTTAAATTTTTATTTTTAGACCAACCTTTTCCGGGCTTCTGCAAACATTTTATATTAATAAAAAATAAAAGTTTGTATGTAAATAAAATTACAAAACAAAACAATAATCCAAAAAAACTTTTTTGCTTGCGTTTTTTTTTATTTTTGTTTTTATCTCGAAATTTGTGTGGAGTATAGCGGCCACCTTTTACGCACTGCCATTTCACTACCAAAAAACGCTTTCTGTCACTTTCTTCAAAAGCTGACCTCCCAACTGATTTGGGCATTTTTCTTCTGTCACTTTTTTCACCGTATGCTTTGTGATAGCTTATGGAGGAGGATTATCAGGCGTAATGCCGTTATTCGTGATGGCTTTAAGAATAACGCGTGGCGAAATAATTCCTCTTCAGTGGCTTTGCTGTTGAAGGGGTAACTTAAACCAAACATTTTCAGCTAAATCAACATTTTTAATGCTGTAGAAATGCTAAAATGGTGACACTTGTGGCACAAGTAATAAAAATAAAAAAAAAACAAAATAAAAAATCATCAACAAAAAAAAAAAAAAAAAACATTAAAAATTTATTTAATTAAAAATATTGACATGCTCTGCAAATGCCTTACAATATAAAAAGAGAGGGAAGTGGGAAAAATAACACCAAATTAACAGCATTTAATTGAAACAAATTAAAAACAAAAATTTTTTTAAAAGTATTTTGAAAAAAAAAACAAACAAATAACAATGAGCTTTAAAAAAAATCGAAAACTGAGTTATAAAATGTTAAATAAGGGTTTATTTACGGTGCATTATGAGTGCTAAATATTGAAATACAAGGCTGCCAGATGTTTTTTCTTTATATACGATATATTAAGGTTAATTTTTGCATATGAAGCTTACAACATATCCAACCTTATGGCAAAAAAAAAGTAAAATTACACTTTAGAACGGCAGTAGCCAATGTTTAGAAATTATGTACAAGCATAGTTATTTATATACAACATCCGACAAAATGTGGGCTGCATTATAAAGGAGGGCATAAAATGGATTTATTTATATCTAAAGAACAGTATTTTTGTAACTTTCTGTTCGCATCGCACCATGGTGAAGGGTCCCTCCAAGCAATTGTTTTTCGAATATCTACAAAATTTGAACAGATTCGTCACCTTTGGGAGTTTAACAGTAGATTTTGCGGTATTTAGCAACAACAACATACGTTAGAATCGAATTAAGAGTTCTAAAATTATGCTTTTTCGTTACTTAAAAAAGTTGTTTAGGTAATTGTAACAGTTATACAATTACAACAATAGCTCAAATGGACAATGACCATATAATATTGACTTCTTCGCAACGATTTTCAGTTAAAAAGTGAATACCAGATACAAAAGCAATTTGGCCAAGTTATAACAGTTTTTATTATAATTGCATTGTGGTCGGCGGTGCGTGAGTGTAAAATAATGAAATAAATATTTAAAAATAAAATAGTTATATTGTACTCAAAGTTAGGAGCTTTGTAGAACACGAAAGTTTTTAAAATGAGTGAACAAAACAGCCCAAACTCATTCTTCGAGTAAATTGGGTAATTTTTTAACAATTTCTTATACATTAACCCCCGTATTCACAAACGATAACCAAATTTAACAAACTTTTATTAAGGAAAATTTTTTCTGTAATAAACATTTATAAAATTTAAAATTGTTAATGAATATTTTTTTAAGATTTTAAAATGTCTTTTTTAAAGGATTTTAGTGATTTTTTGAATTTAAAATTTTATGTTGAAAATTAGTGTTTTTTTTAAATTTTCAAGTAAAAATCAAATTTATCAGTGAAAAAAAATTTATAATATAAGTTTTGTAAAGCATTAATAAAATATGCTAAATTTAATATGATGTAGTTTTAACAAATTAAACTTTCAGCAAAGTTGTTTTTTATTTTACTCAGACCTGCCTAACAAAAACAAACAAAGATTAACCGTGTAATTATAAAGAACAATAAGAACAAATTTAACTCAAAAGTGTTCTTTTTAGAGCCAAAAGCGATAATACTAAACTCAATTGATATTCAACTACCAAAGCGCTCTAATTCGCCATAAAATATAGACACTAATCGCGTTTTCTTTTCTAAACAAAAAGTGTTGCATAAGTGTTACATGAGACTTGGCAACATTTTTAAATGCTAAATGGTGACACTATTTAGATGATTTTTCGATCGAAATTGTTTGCAGGGGTAAATAAGATTCGGCATAGCCGATTTTTGGGACACACTTATGTACATACATACATTTGCAAATAATTGTTAGTTAATAAGATTTCTGTATGACGTGCTAAATTTCCAATTTTTCATATTTGACAAATACACTAAAATTTATTGGTGAGAGACAGCTTGCTTCTATGCGCATTTCACTGGTTGCTTAGGCCAGCTCATCAGGAAACCTTTTCCCAAGATTAGAAAAGCTAAAAATATTATACAAATAAAACCTAAAAGCGAATAAGAATTATAAACACTCAAAACTTAAACAAAACTCCAACAATAAATAGTGAGTTTATCTTTAACTAGTTAAATTGAAATAACTTTTACATTTTAAGTAAAAAATAAAACTTACAAAATATTATTAAAATAATTGTTTTAAATAAAACTTAATCTTTACGGTGCCTGACTTTAAGTATTTAAGTAGTTTTGTAGCCCTGTGTTTATTTTGGTGTATGTGAATAACATTTTCTATAGACCTAAAACAGCATAATCATCTTTTCACTGTTAATGTTGATGTTAATGAAAATGTCAATGTCAATGAAAATTTTTCAAATGAGAAGGTCAAGCATAGAGCAAACATCTGTCAACAAATTACTGTTAAATGTCTATAAAGGGGCACAGGAAAATCTTGCCTCATTTAGAACTTAAAATAAACGATAGCAGAAATCAGATTTTAACAATGAACATTTTTGTGTGAACAATAAACAGCCGTGCTACATAAGAAATATGCTCGGGACATCATATCGCAATTTTGTTTTCTTAAGCTCACAGCTTACGGAAATAATGGTACATAATTGTTAAATTTCTTCTACACGCAGAGAAAAAACATGGTCACCTCCAACAAAACTATTTTTAAAGAAAAATTTTAACATACCTATTATGTTTAATTTAACCATATTGTTGTTATTGACAACCATATTATGGTTAAAGTAGTTGTCCATCAAGATGTCACATCCATATAATGGTTGCCTCAGAACATGTTATAGTTATTAATAACTAAAATATGCTTACAACTTATAATAGCATGGTTGGTTTTCAACCATAACATGTTGCTCTTGTTAATTTAAAAACAAATATTTGTCTTATTTAACCATAACATGTCTATAGGCAACCCCAATTTGGTTGTGGCTTCTTCATTGAGGACAACTTTAACCATAATATGGTGGTCGATAACAATAATATGGTTAGATTAAACATAATAACTTAAACATTTTTTCTTTAAAAATAGTTTTGTTGGAGGTGACTATATTTTAACATGTTTTTTCTCTGGGTGCACTATTGAAAGAGCTGTGCATAAGTAGAGCTTTCGCTGTATCTATATTTTATTAAATTTAGAACAAACAGTACAGTTAAGGTTTTACGATAAAAAAAGAGCATACAAAAACTAAAATTTTATCTCAGAATAAAATTGCGTTTTTTTTTTATTCTAACGACTGTAACACAACAATTTTCTGTTAGAATTTAGAAATTTTTTCTTTTAGTTTTTAAAGAAAATTTTTTAAAACCAGTCTTTATGCAACAAAATTATGATTTTTGTGGTCTATTACTTTTAGATCACCCGAAGCGATCGAGAAATTGTGAGATCACTATTTTATAACCGTGTAATTGTATACATATGTAGGTACATACATACATATATACCTACCTAGTATCGATATGTGCAAACATACATACATACATACATACAAAGTAATTTAATAAGAAACGCAAAAAAATACATTCTAAAGATAATCGAAGGAATTGCGCAACAACCTACATCCATATGTACATTTTTTTTAAGTCAAAATATAAAATAATTTACGTAAGCTTTTAACAAATTATCTGCAAAAATTTTAATTCTAAATGAAATTACCAACAACAACAAAAAAAGTAGGTACTAAAAAAAAATACATATGTACATTGTAAGTAAATGAAATAAATTAATTTAATCAATCTGAACAACAGAATTAAGACGAAAACAAATTTTCACTTTCAGTTCTATAACCAATCGAAAGCGAAAGTACGAAAAAACGTTTCAAATCAAAGAGAAAATATTCAAATAGAAACAACAGCAACAAAGTTCTCTTATTATAAGTTATAACCAGGGCTGCCGGATACATTTTTCCATTCCCTTAAATTTAAATAAACTTTTTTTTTTTCAAAAATATCCCCTCTAAAAAAACCCCAAAAATCCCTTTAAAAAAATTTAATTCTTAATGGTTAATGTTAAAAAAAATAATAATTATATCTGTGGCATTTTGGTAAAACATCTTAAATCAAATTAAAAAAGTCGTACCAATTTTGTTTTGTTTGCGTTTTTAAAATTTTATATTACAAATGAAATTTTTCTTTAATTTTGGTTTATTTTATTATTTGATGAAAATGATTTTTTCACCGAATTTTTTTTAAACTTTTCTGCTTTCTTATCTCGACTTAAGATGTTTTGTCAAAATGCCACAGATATAGTTTTGTACCTTGTTTGTATCAGTATGTATTATTTTATCTCGAAAAGACTTGGTGTCGGACGAAACTTGGAAACTTTTTGCAGACAGGAAAGTAGCTAAGAATGACATTAACACTGCGAACAAAAGCTACGCAAAGATGGCAAGCCAGGCAAAACACTTATATAAAGATCGAACTGAGAAAAAGAGTGCAAGACGTGAGAAAAGACGCTAGGTAGATAATTTTGCCAGAGATGCTCAAAAAGCTTCTGAAATACAGACTAATACGGAGCAGTAAGAAAACTGACAAGTGCTCTAGTACGTGGGAAAAAATGCAGGTCCGGACAGACTACTATACACAAATTGTAACTGTCAACACCGGGACAAATGAACAGTAATTTTTCAACTTCGAATCACACGTGGTGAGCCGATATATGAAAACTGAAAGTCACTGTATCTCTGAAATATGCGTAGCTATAAAAACATTAACAACAAAAAATCAGCAGGCCTTGACAATATTCCTCCTAAACTGTTGTTGGTCGGTCCAAAAATCAGCCCGAAGCTGTTGCTTCCCCTTATTGATGGGTCCTGGTCCACCAATCATATAGCGAATGAGCTCTTGGAGAGTGTAAAATTCATAATCCCGTAGTAACTAGAGAGGTATAACTCTCTTAAATATACTGCTCAAATTATAGCCCATATTATAAAAAGAAAGTTCTATGATACAATTTTTCCCATAATGATTTTCCATAAAGCTGGGTGTTAATCATGTCACAAGTCTTAGAAAAATAGTTGAGCAGTCCGTAGAAGGGAGATCACCACTATATCTCCTTACAAACTCATGAGCACGAACTATCAGGCATGATTAATATCGGCAAAGGAGTTCGCCAGGGTTGCATCTTATGACCACTTCACTTCAACATAGTGCTGGATGTCGATATGCAACAATCTTCAGCATCAATAAACGGTACAATATGGGGCCTTCGAAGTAGACTTGAAGTCCTTGACTATGCAGAAAATATATGTCTGTTAGCACATTCGCAATGGAAAATAAATAACGAATTATCGTCGCACACGCTTGCAATGCTAGCCTGAAAATAACTATAGTCAAAACGAAAGAAAAGCATTTTTTGCCCAAAATAACTCCCTTCTTAACATCGATGGAACACAGCTTGAAGAGGTGAAATCCTTTTGCTGCCTTAAAAGCCTTACTGATAGACCGCATTTAAAAGGCATGGCAGGCATTCGGTTTGTTACCCAACGTTTGGAAATCTTTAATTTTATCGCGAAAAATCAAATTGAAAATCTTCAACTCAAACGTAAAATTAGTTCTTCTATATGGTTGTGAAACATGCAATGCCGCCGGTCTGATGTCCACACTCTATAAGATTTCATCAATTACGGACGACTTCGTAGACTTCTTAAAATATTCTGGCCAATTACCACCTCCAATTCTAGACTTTGGGAAATTACACAGCAGTTCCCAATACAATGTGAAATTTGTTATCAAAAAGGGAAAGCTGAAGATGATATCGCAAGGCGGGAAATCGAATGAAACGCCCAGGAAAGTAGACGAATGGTAGACCTTCTCTTACAGCGTCAAGTCCATACAGAAATGATGAAAGTACAAAAAAGCTAAAGAAAAATTAAATCAATCGCACCGAATAGATCCGAATGAAATATGCTTGTAACCGCGCCTTGTTTTTATAGGAACAACAGGATCAAATATATTTTTGTACTAGTTTAATACTACTTTGGTTCCTGTTCAATCTTAGGGGTTATTCAGAAAAATTTAATTAGATTAGACTTTTATTATTTATTCAATTTAAAAGCTCAAAAGCTCAAAAAGTTTATGCTGTGCAATGGGCTGTTGGTATTAACTCAACTCTGCCAGGAATGTATTTTGAAGAATGACAAGCGCATGGGTTAGAACCTCAAATCTGGCAACCCTCGTTATAACACATGAATGCTTTTAAATGCATGTGTTTGCAAGTATGTGCGGTGTATTTGCTTTTGATTGTTTATCTTGATCGATTTATGTGAGAAAATCATTAAGTAGACTCTTTCTAATCATCTACTGAGTAGAGAGTGAGTGAGTGAGTGCATGCATTTTGGAATTGCAGTAAACAAAACAATAACAAAACAAAAAAAAAACAACCGGCAAAATGCAGATGTCAAAATACAATTCAAAACAATTAAGATGGCTCCCGCAAGTTTTGTTTTTAGCAACGCCATACCTATTTTGATTATTTTCGAGAAAATGAAATGAAATCGTAAAGTGATATAGAAAGGAATACAGTAACTGGAGAATAGGGGCCTCTCAGTCTTTTATGAGCTTGAGATCATTGAGCATATTGTTTGCCATTGCCCGAAGTTAAGGGTACACAAGGCGAAATATGCACATACATACATACATACATATGTATGTATCTAGGCAGGTACAGAATTTACAAAACGGCATATTGCTAAAAATCTTATTTTAATCGATTTCTATATCTTATTTTTTTGAAACTTTTATTTCATAATTGCAAATTTAGCTTATCTTTGATTAAATTCACAATTTATTTTTTAATTACAACTAAAAAACTTAAATAAATATTAAAATTTTTGTTAACACGAGTTTTAAACAAAAGTTCATTCTTTTTATTTCAACAAATTTGTTTTTGTCACGATTTTTCAATTCTCACATGAACTTTTTCTAATAAACTTCATTATATTAAGGGTTTGCAGGTCGATTCGCGATTAAACGCACTTTTCTGAATTGTAATCGGACAAAAATGCCTGCGATTAAAATTACGATTAACAATTTAAAAAATTGTACCTTGTTTAAAAAAAACATAGTTGCCAGATGAAATTGGTTAAAAATCGGCAAAAGTTAAGGAAAAAATAATATAAAATAATTTTTCCATACACATCAAACCCGAAAATAATTTTTTTCAATGCTTTTTTCTAATAAAAACTAGAGTACACGGAATGTCAAAAGGCTGGTGTATGTGGTTCTGATGTAATTTTGACTTCATTACAAAGCCACAATGGTCATTGTGTGCTGCGATGCTGTCGAAAATAATTTAACCATTAAAGGGTAATTAATCTTGAGTTTGACAATTTTTTGCTAAATGTGTTAAGTTTTGAACTTTTATGTATGTATTTTGAAATGTTGAACTTGATCATACAGAGGGTACTAACAAAATTTAAAAATTTCCAGTAGAAGCAAAACAATTTTTTGTTGAATATAAAAGGCATTTGAAAAGTGATCAAGTGCGATATGTAAAGTAAAATTACATGGACAACATTTTTGTAGAACATTTCATCTCAACCCTTCCCCTTAATCGGGGTGTTCTTTTAGATTTTTTAGAATAGAGCCAAATAGTGTGGAAACACTCCACAAAAATATGTGTCGTAACTCTTTCTACGAAATTGCTAAGCATACCTTATACCTCAAATGAAAAGAACACATAGTTTCATATACCATTATGCTGCACGCAGAGGTCAAAAGGAATGGAAAACCTTTATTTGAAAAACTTACAAAAATTAGATTTTTTACAATAAAAAATGTTCGGCTTAGAAAATAAATCAGGAGATTTTTTTGAAAGATAATAACAATTACACCTAAATATTTAAAAGCATTCTTAAATAAAAAAAATGCTTATAAAAAACAACCAACAATTTAAAACGTCTGACCGATTTTCTTTACGAGAAAATAAGTTATATTTTGGTGTATTTCCTTGCCTCTAGCAACACTGTACCGATAACACTATGCAACAAATGGGAAGTTTTCTTTTCCTTGAATAACCACTATATTTTTTTGATCCCCTATAGTCACCTTACTGCAAAATTCATCATTATTTAAAATTCTATGGTCAGGTTTTTTTTTAAATTTTTTTCTATAAATTGAGATTTTGGAAAAGGCGTTCCATCCATCTTATCGTAACTTTGATCGACTTACCCACTTTTGTTATGCAATCCGTTAAAACATTTTAAATTACGCCAGATTTAAGTGAAAGTACATACTTAGTTTTAAAATTTTTATCGCAAATTTGTGTAGAGCATCATGATTATTTTATGTTTGCAACATGTTGCTCGACACAAATTTGCGATAAAAACAAATGTCAAAACTAGGTACTTTCACTTAATCGCGAATAAAAAACGAATTTATCAATGGATTTTCATGAAATAAAATTTATTTTATTTCTAAAAAATGCAACTTTACGATGAAGCACCAAAACTGGAAAGTTTTTGTTGATTTAATTTTTTTTATGATTTTTTTGATTTCAAAAATTTTATAATTAAACAAAAAAAAAAAAATTTTCCTCGGTTCCTCAATTTCTCCAAAACTAGTATAATTTAAAATTTTTTGACGTATTGCATAACAAAATCGTGAACGTCGTTCAAAAGTTACGACAAGATGTATGGAGAAGCCTCTACAAAAATCTCAAATTTTAGAAAAAAAAATTTAAAAAAAAACCTTACCATAGAATTTTAAATAATGATGATTTTTGCAGTTAGGTGACTATAGCGGGTTAAAAAAATATAGTGGTTATTTAGGGAATTTTTGCCTGTTGCATAGTGTAATTAATTACATTATTTTTTAGTGAAATTTTGGTTTAATTGTTTGTTATTTTAATATTAGGCAGATTTGTACAAGTTACATTTGTTTTCGGGTATTGTAGTACCATGTAAGAACTACAGCAATTTTAAATTTGATTTTGAAATCTGTTTACACTTAAGTCCCGATTTACGTTGTTTCAATTTTCGCCGCTTTTTTTGAATGTTGTGCAATTCGCTTAGCGCTGTTTTGATTCCGGTTGGCGTATTTTTTTAAATGTTGTTGAATCGCAAATCGTAGCTGAAATGTAGCCAGAATCTAACGCTTTAAGTTTTACAAGCAAATCTATACTCAACAGAAATCTTTAGCAATTCAGCCAAGCTTAGACAATTTTGTTTACAAATCGGTAGGACCACTTAATCAAATGGATACAAGTATGGTTAATGTAGTTTCATCTGATGAAGATTTTAAATAAGAATTTTTATTTTTTCTCCTCATTAAGATCTTAGATTTAAGGTCTTATAAGACGTGACATAACCATACCAATACTGTATGACCATAACATACCCTACAAACCAATTCAATTTTGGTTTCTACGGTCACCGTTACGGCTGTGGCATTTTGGTTATTTTATGGTTGGACCTTTAAAATTGCAAACTCTTTAAACGTAGAATTATTTGAAAGCCGCAAAAAATTTGTTATCGTTATTCCGATTGAATGCAAACTCTACTTTGTTCTATTTAGATTATTTAATTTGTGTTGGAAAAAATCTGTTTAAATATTATTAAAAGTAAAACTAATACGCATGTGATATTTACAATGTAAACAAAAAATTGGGTTTTAAATTAAAAAAGTACAATAAACGATTTAACAAAAAAAAAAAAAAAAAACAAATAAGTGGATAGGGCTCACACCACACTCCGAACAAATTCAAAAAGTATGTACATATGTAGCTATTTATGTAAACACCCCCACCAAAAAAAAAAAAAAAAAAAAAAAAACGCGCACCACTATTATGCCAAAAAACCATACACGTTTTAATAATTCTAAAAAACAACAAGAAAATTTAGAATCATTTTGTATTAGTCTATGTCTGAAATGACCTTCAACTTTTGTAAAAATCAACAAAAATGTTTTTATCGTTTATTAAAAAATATAAATACAAAAAGCTTAAGAAAAAA
This sequence comes from Pollenia labialis, assembly GCA_949318255.1. NCBI lineage: Eukaryota > Metazoa > Arthropoda > Insecta > Diptera > Polleniidae > Pollenia > Pollenia labialis. The sequence goes on along the minus strand of OX439139.1, from coordinate 158,997,920 downwards.
AAATGAGTGCGATTGTGGGTTGGTTGCTCTTTACAAAAGTACTCTATTTTTTTTTCCTAAAACTTCTACAACCCGCCTCTTTTTTAATTATACATTTACAACTTTTTGTTGCTAACCGTAATTACCGCTATAAATTATTGTTATTGTTGTAGATATACAGTTCTTAAAGCAACAACTTTATTTTGTATGAAAGCGAAATCAAATTTTTAATTATAGGTATAGCGCTTAATGACTCTAAATAAATAGAAAACTGCGAAACTTTTCAGAATTAAGACAAGTCAATAAGCGAATGATTAAAGAATTTGCCATATCACTAAGAAAATCCATATTAAAGGTGTACTCATCTAGGAGAATTCATTTTTCAGGTGGCGTTGAAAGCACAGCTGCGCTACTTTTTTTTCTTAGTTCAGCCTAGTACTCTGTTCAAATTTGTGAAAAATGTTGGGCAACATTAATTATTTCACACGAACATTTTGACATGTATCAATGTTACCTATCAAGCGAGTTTTTCCAACTTAACGTTTTTATCCCGCAAAGTATGCGACATTGTTTTGCGTATGTAAACAAACCACACATGTATTTTACTAAAAAAAATTGTTTTTAATAAAAAAGAAAGAACATATGGATAAAATACTGTTACCGGTTGTGTTATTTAAATTTTTTAATTCTTATTTAAAATCAGTTCATACTTTTTTGCTTTTGCTAAAAATTCCACGTGAAATAAGTACAGCTTACATTATTTCGCAGTTGTAAAAAAAATGTTGCCAGAAACATTTCAGAACTTTTTCACAAAATGAACACAGTACAACTCTATCAACATTATTTTATAGATATTCCGCACAAGTTTTTTTTATATGCGTTTTGACAGCATTTCACGTGAAATGTTGAACAGAGTACCAGGCTTTAGAGAGAGAGGAATGTCAAAAGTTACTTGCAGGGTTGCCGTTGAAAATTTCGAAAAAGTGGCATAAGAATGGTATTTAAGAAAAAAAGGGGTATTTTAAAGTAAAATAGGGTCAAGTTTTTTAGTATGTAGTAATTAAATACATTAGACTAAAATAAAAGTAATAACACATACTTGAATTACAAATCAATGTTAAAACTAAGAAATTATTCGCAGGTACATTCCAATATTAGTTATATTATCAAAAAAAGAAGTTACTTTTACAGAAACCTTTGATAATGTTTATCACTTTTGAGAGATACTTATTCTGTATTTTGTAATTAATTCTTCACTTGGAGTCCATTCTTCCAGCTCCGATTCGAGCAAGTTGAGAGAGGAAATAATGGACTCACAAGTTTCTATTTTAAATTTGTTTGTAAATAGTGTGAGTGGACACTATGACACTAGACGTTATGGCATGCTACCAATTTGTATATCTATGTTCACAAACCTCATGAAAAATTTCGTAAGGAATATGGAAACATATAGTTATTTTCACAAAAGTTCAAAAAGTGTCATACATTTTGTTAAAATGATACAAAGGGATAAATTAAAAAAAGGGTCACAAAAAGTGTCATTGGCATGAAAAAGGGTCAAAAGTGATACTTTAGTGTCACAACGGCAACGCTGGTTACTTGTGCTTTTGACATATCGGCCAACGAAAGCAACAAAAAATACATTGTTGTGTTTTTGGTGTTGTTGCTTGTTGTAGTATCGATAAAGAAAATTTCGCTAGCCCTGGGGACTAGTATAAATTTTGACATTAAAATTCTTGACAATTTTAATTCACCATAGAACTTTGATACCGTTTCACACACACCTTTCAAGGAAAATGTATTGAATTTAATGACCATGGGAAAAAACAATGAACGCCCTGCTTAAATGGATTACTTACTCCATGGAGTGGTCCGATGTAATGCATGCATGGACCATGTCATTGTTAAAAAGTGTTTGTAGTGAGACGACATGTCTTCGATTTTCAACGACATGTTTTCGTTTTTAAACGAACTTAAAACTAATCCTCTTGTGTATACAATGGAGTAGTTTTAAGACTACTCCTTTGTAATCTAAAGCTGGGTTATATGGTCCTGCCCTAGGACATCGTTATGTTAAATATACCACGGTTTTTTCCGCACTATTGGCTTACTTTTGGACTAGTCGAAGTCCCTTGTGGGCTACATTTTACACGGGTGTTTGGACTAGTCCTATTATTTGCAGGGCGTCAACAAACATAAACATGCACATGTAATCAAAATGTAAACAACTTTTGGCAGCTCAAAACAACAAAAACAATGATCATCAGGCCTCATGCGCAGACCTGTTCAATGGGCCTTGGACCATGCCATCATTAGTTGTTGTGATTTTGCCTACTTTAAAGAGTTTTTCTATAAATGGGTAATTTGACAATCGTTGGATCAACCATTTTTCAATTCTTTGGTATCATTTCCTATCATAAAGCATATACATACATATTTTTGACAAGTTTTTTTCTTTTTATTTTATATTTTCGACATAAAAGTAGGTATGAATAAATAAGAATTTACCAAAAATTCAAATTTTTGAACAAATATTGGGCATTTGTATACCCTTCACCACGGGAGAAAAGGGTATAAGTTTGACATTCCGCTTGTTAGTTTTTCAATTTTACAAGAATATTAGAAATTAAGATTACGCCATCCCGAAAAGAAAAATTAGATAGTTAGATTGATCAAATTGAGCACACATATTCTCTATACAGTATTTATCGCTTATTTGCACATCGGTTGTAAACATTTTACGCTTTTATGCATCCACACTTGTGCAATTACAGTTTGCTATTTAACAAAGCCGAAATTGTTTGGTGTACATTAGACCGGGTCGACATACATAAAAAAAAAGTTGTGCCAGTCACTCTCTAGAATGAAAGATATCTCAATGAAGTTTCTAAAACAGAAAAAACAATTTTTTTTGCCACGCCCCAAAATACAGCCCTTTTGGTTTTTTATATTTAGCGCTGCTATTTAAAGTCCGATCTCATCATATCATATATCGTTGTTCATGGCTTGACAGGGGCTTCATTTTCGCTTTGGATGACTTTTTAATCCGACCACAAATTCTGGGCGCCACTTACGCCATCTTGGATCCTATCCCCAATTGTCCAATTTTTTTTAACGTGCCAAGAAAGTCCTTCTAAAACTACGTATGTATAGATTTTAATTTTCTCAGTTTAATGACACGCCGCAAAATTTAGCCCCTTTTTCTTTTTCACATACATTCTACAGTAAACCAGGTAGAAGCCATTACAAACGAAAAACAATTTCATCAGCCACGCCCTAGACTAAAAGGTATATTTATTAAGTTTTTAGAACTTCAAAAAATTGTTTTTGCCACGCCCTTAATAACGGCGCTTTTTGTTTTTTTTTTTATGTAGCTTCGCCATTTAAAGTCCAATTTAATCGGATCGTATATCATTGTTAATGGCTAAAATATGGCTTTATTTTTGTATTTAATACTTTTTTTAAACTAAATTACAATTATAGATGGCATTTTTAATATCTCGGATCCTTCCCCCAGTATACAATATAACTTAGCCACCTTGAGTCTCGTGAAGATTTACATACACCGAAAACTCCATTTTTTTTAATTTTTCGCATAAGTATATCGTCATATTAAATGCAAACGGACGTAACTACACTTTTTCTTTAATAAAGTCGCCATTTTTAAACGTAGGAATCTAAAATTTTGCACGAACATTTATTTTGATAAAACGAACCATAATCGATAAAAAACTCAATTTCGAAATTTTGTGTAGTTACGTCCGTTTGCATTTAATATGACGATATGTTCTGAGCCATTAATTTTTATGCATTTAAGTTATTTTTTTAGATTTTTTTAGTTCTTGTTTTAACACTGTACCATTTTCTCATATTTAACATTGTGTTTGCCTGTACAAATGTCTTAATTAAGATTTTTAAATTTGTAGTAATAAAATAAATTAAAAAAATACGGAAAAACTGTGCCAGAGGAGTTTCCACTTAAATATCGAACATGAAAAATTAATATCCACAATAAGATTCTTAATAGCAAATTTTTCGGTAAAATTTTAAGGGGCGATTTAATTACTATGTGATCATCAGGGCATGATTAAAATGGCTGACAAAATGGCACGTAAAAGTATAAAAACTGGCACAAAGTGGCATATGCCATAAAAAACTTGCCCTGATGATGAAATGGGCATAATTGCATGGCTTGAGTAATAAAAACTTTACTTATTCAGTTTCAGAAGAATTTTTTTCTAGTTATGAAAAATTGGACATTAGAGGGGAAGGATCCGATATTTCATAAATATCATCTAGAATTTGAAGTTAGATTAAAAAAGCATTTTAATGTATAATTATATACAAAAATAAAGCCATTAACAATGATATACGATCCGATTTAATTGCATTTGCTTATATGCATATGTATCCCGAATTTATGCATGACAATATATTAGAATTTAAAAAAAATGCATTAAAAAATTCTGATATAAGCATTTTTTCAAACTTAAGTCAAATAGAATTGGCTTGGCCTAGGATCAAGCAAAATTTAGTAAATAATTCTTTCCGTGTTAAAACGCACAAAAATTATTTCATCAAAAGTAAATTATCTAAATTTTAATCAAACTTTGAATAAATTTATGCTCTTTAGATTCTTACAATTAAAATATGCTTTTTTTATGATTCCGGTGAAATTAAGCGAGTTTTTTAATAAATTTATGCATTTAAGCGAGTTTTTATATATGCACTTCTCGCTTAAAAACACCAAAAACTTGCAAATGCTTATAAGCGACAAATACGTACATATGTATGTATGTATGTATGTATATGTTCCGTTCATAACGTAGGGATCAATTAGCTTTTTAATATTACGGTGAATAGTACTTTCGGCATAGCCGAACAAAGCACTTTTACTTGATTTTTTTACTTGTTAAATTTCTTTAGAAACCTCCCCCACCTTTCTCATAAAACTTTTTTAAACCACCACCAACAGCTCCACTGGCTTTATTCTCTTTAAGTTGAATTCGTGTTCTCTATGAAAAATTTTAATTTGTTTGCCTGTTTTTACATGTTGGCGTAGGTATTTGCGTACATGTGTGATTGATTGAATGATGTGTAAAATTTCTTGTTGTTGTAATAATATTTTATTTTATTTATTTAACAATTTATAGTAGACGATAATTTATGGTTGTGTTTTTGTTGTTGTTGTTGTTGTTTTTTCTATAATTTATTTACGTTTTGTTTTCATTATCGCCAATATGATGAAAAAGTTCAATAAACTTTTCAGAGTAAAAACAAAATGATCATGATGATGAGAAGAGCATACAAAGTTGAGACAGACGTACACACAAACACACTAGCGTTACAACAAAACACTTTTATAATACAAAAGTTGTAAAATAGTTTATACAGTCGAACTTCCTTATAGTGAACTTCTATACAATGAAGTTCTCCTTATTATGAACTTAAATCAAGAACACAACTTTTTCGTTCCACTTTCAATGTATTTTGATCTCCGTATAACGAATTTCCATACAGTGAATTTTTCTTTACAATGAACAAAATTTTGGAACCAAAAATACATTTTACGCGTGTTTTTGCCTCCATATAGTGAACTATTTTTTACAGCTTTATTTTACACTTGTTAGCAACACTATTTATTAAGAAAATAAGAAATGTACCGTAAACGAAAACAAAAAAGTTAATGATTTGACTTTTAACACCAGTCGCCCGAGTTCAGTGAACAAAAATGACGCACCGGAGTAGCAATTTCTTGAAAAAAATTATTAGTAATTAATAAAGTTAAGGAAGGGACACCAAAGAAAAAAGATATAGCTAAAGAGTTTGGAATTCTTCCCAGTACATTATCAAACATTTTAAAAAACAAGTCAGTTATATGTATGTAGTTCAAACAGAAATACCTGATTATTTTAAATAAATAAAAAACAAAAAAACAAAATTTCTTTATAATGAAGTTTCTACATAGTGAAATAATTGTCTGTCCCCGTGGAGATTCATTATAGGGAAGTTCGACTGTATATGTATGTACATATGTATGTATGTTCATATGTATGTATGTAGGTATGTACATACATACATACATATGTATAAAAATAACAACAATAATATTCGCAGTAATTGTGAATTGTTGTTGAGTTATTTACATTACTTACGAGTAGGTAAAACAAATTTATTAAATTTCTTATCTTTGTTTATAAAATAGTTGTTATAAGTATGTACGTTCTAATGTTATCAAAAGCTAACAGGCTCTCTGTTTACATATTGTGGATTCTATGTTAGAATGTTTGTATGAATGTGTATATTCTCAATTTATGTTTAATGTATGTACATACATACATACACATTTGTGAGTAGAGTGTTGCTATTCTAAATTGATGATTACATAAAAACATTAAGGTCATTCTAAGGTTGTTGACTTCGTAGGCCTCAATTTTCCACCTGTGTTAAATAAATAGTACATACTTTTGTACTTAAACAGGGCAAATTTAATCGTTTAATTGATTAAAAAAAAAAAAATATATAATACATATTTAAAATTCAACTGAATTAAAAAATCAACTACAGGAAATTAAATTAGACAATAATGAGCATTTAGTTTCATTGGTACATCCCAATACACACAGCAATTAAAAACAAAATGGAGCAAAATAAACAAATTCACCAAGATCCCTAGATCGAAATTTCTGGAAATTCTCAAATGATGTCTTATTTTATTTACAACACAAAAGTGTACAATCAAATTTTCGGGATGGGTTTCCACTATCACCTGCAATAGCGGATAGAGTCCTCGATACCTTACTAGACGACGTAAGGAAAATTAACATTGCATACATAACAAACTATTGGGTAATTCACAAGGTGTGCTTTCAAGTCATATCGTCATAATGTCCTAAATAATATTTAACAATTGTTTATAAATAATATTGTTGTGTTTCAAACAAAATAAATATTTTAATGCTGTGTTCATTAATTAGTCATAACTATACAGTAGAAATTTAAATTATAAGCGGTTGCACACAGCAGTCATACATATATATTTCTTGTAATTATTTTAAGACATTTACAACTTTATGACAACCTTGTGAATCCCCCATATGTATGTAGATGACATTTTAGCAGGCATTAAAATAGACGATCAGGATGAAATCCCAACTGCCCGTCTATACCAGAGATAATTATTGCGACCAGGGCTGCCAGATAAATTTGTAAGGATATCGTCAATTTCCTGATTAAAAATAAAAGAATCGTCATTCACGTTTCGAAAAATCTTCAAAAACAAAAAAAATCGGACAACTTAAAATTTAATTTTTTTTTTAAATTTTTGCTCGATTTTGATAAAAAAAAAACGAGTAGGAAATACTGGTAGTCTCATTTAGAGCTTCTTTGATCGTCAATGACCGATTTTTATAGTTGTAGAAGATTCTTCGCACGGGAAAACTGTGATACGAGTGAGATGCTTCCATAGCACAGCAAAAGGCGCTTTTTTAATCGTTGTGGGAATCGTTTAAGACGTGGGTAAAGAGTTTCAAACGAGTCTTTCATGTCAAGAATCGTATGAGACTCATGTTGATATTCTCTTACAACTCGTGAAATGCTCGCCGTATAATTGTTAAAAATTTGATTTATACAGAGAGTCGTAAAAGGTTCATTCGTGTGTAACATTGTTGTTTTTGTATTCTGAAAATAATCAAAGATTTGCTTAAGACTTGCATGTTAAAAATTTGATTTATACAGAGAGTCGTAAAAGGTTCATTCGTGTGTAACATTGTTGTTTTTGTATTCTGAAAATAATCAAAGATTTGCTTAAGACTTGCAGTCGTTCCTAAACAAAAGCGGCACGCGTTTCTTTGTTTTTGAATAGAGCGGCCTCAACGCTTTGTAATTGGAAAACCCGATTTTGACAGCTCGTTTAATAGTGAAGTTGGCCGCTATTGTTAATTGATAATTGTTCTATGAGAAGGGAGTAGCGAAGAAGTAACAATTTTTGTATTGCTTTTTTGCGCAACCAAATTCAAAATAATTATTTTTTTGATCTGAGCCTGCTCAAGACGCGAGAACGGAAGGTTGCTTCGCAATGAGATCGTGTGTAACAAAGATTTGAGTATGCAATGGAGCGCGCAGGCCTTTCACATTCAAAAGAAGGGGTACCGAGGCCTTCTAGATGCCATCCGTACTCCTTCTTTTTCCCGCTGGGCAAGTACAAGTTCGAAAAGCTCAATACACTCACACTTCTTCGCTAACATTCACACAATTTTTTTAATTCAAGCCAATCGGCTGTTTCTTCGATTTTTCGTTTATAATACGTATACACTACTTGCATGTGGAAACGTAGGGATAAGATAAATGTTATTTTAAAATTTTATATATAAATAAAAATTAAGGAAAAAATCAATTATATAAGTATTTGAATTACTTTTTAAAGTGATCTTACGATGTTCATCCGTCCGTGTGGCTGGTTGTCAGCTGATGGTTACCTTGTGCGCGAAGTACAAGTTGCAATTGTTTGATCAAATTTGATAAATAAATTTTAATCTCGAAAATTCTTTAACGATTATAATTTAAGGATTGTTTTTATTAAATGCAGCAGTTGTTGAGTATTTTGTTTTCAAATTAGCAATTTTTGATTTTTTTGGGTCATATTTTTCACAATTTTCAGGGCATATTTTCAAGTTTTTACTGCATATTAATAGGCATAAAACGTGTTTTTTAGAGCATATTTCTGGTTTCCCTGGTAATGACTTACTTTATTATACATATTTGGACTTTTAGCTATAATATTGTTACCAAGTTCTTAAAAATAAAAAAAAATAAAATGTTGCGATCGAAACATATCATGGTAACCTGCTCGCCTGGGTTCGAGTCCCGGCCACGGCCAGGAATGAAAGTTTATCAAAGACAATTTCAATTGATTTTCATGTTGTAAAATTCCATTCTTCATGAAAATAATTTAATGAAAATTAAATTTGATGAACTTGAACCGAATTAAAATATTAAAAATTTGTATTTAATAATTTTTTAATAAAGTCTATAAGAGATTTACACGGGTAACACCCGGTTTTAACAACAAGTTAAAAATCAATTTTGTCAATAATATTTTTCAAAAATAACCATTTAAGTAACTGTTATTAAAATATTTTTACAACTTTAATAATTTTTCTTTTTTTTCAAAATAGACAAAGCATCATGTGCAATTTGGCCATTATTGGCAATTTTTATGTCAAAGAGACATGACTGTTAATTTATTTTATTTAACAATATTATAAAATGTAATTTCAATTTATTTTATTAATAGATATATTTTTTTTTTGAAGCCACATCTACAATTTATTGCCTTTTTTTTAATTATGTATGTGTATTTCTGAAAGTATTTGAGTGTTTGGCCAGTTTTTAACACCTGTGGATTGGTATTTAATTTGCTTTATTTAAAAATATTAATTGGAAAATTTAAATTCATTATAAATTTTGTGTCTTGTAAGAAATTACCTAACTAATTTTGAAGAAATATTTTGTTAGAAATATAAGTATTTGTTAGGTTAACAAATAGAGAGGAGAGGGTGACTGGATACTTTCGTGCCAATCGTGAGAATCACATTTTAGTTTGGCACATCGAAAACTTTGTTGGTGGCATCAGTTGCACAATAAAAAATTTAATTTTCTTTCTGTTATCCATCAATTTAGGAAGATTGGCTGATTAGGCCAGAGCTTTCGATCCTAGTTTTCCCATTGCCAACACAACTCAATGCCACTTAACTGTTTTAGGGTTGAGTTTCAGTGACAAATTCTCGTCGATTACCACCTAGTTTCCTACGACGCATGGAATGCCATAAGGATACTCAGTACTGTGTCGTCTTCTCACTTGAGCTGCACACAGACAGGTTTCTGCGTTACTGTACCAGGGGACATTTGATACAAATCGTAAGTCGTTAGTGGCTTGGGAAGTTCGGACAGAGGAAGCGCTTCTCGTTAGCCCCCAAGTGGATAGAAGACAGAGAAATGTCAACCTCTACTTAAAACCCCGAACAAAGGATATATGTTTATGTATAAATGCCGTCTAAAACTAAGATTATGATAGAATATATGACGTGAAAGTGCTCGACCGTTAGACATGGTATGATCGTGTCGTTAGTAAAAGCAGGTGATTTTAAAACAAGAATTACAGAAATAAAGATTACGACATGCGCATGATTTCCCGTTAGACGACGAAGTCTGTGAACGGCGAGGGTTGCCAATTTTTAAGGTGGCTTGGATTTAAAATTTTTTTATAAGACATGTATGCACAATTTAAGAGCTGGCAGCCCCGCAATTAAACAATAACTTTCTTGAGTTTGTCACCTTAAATTTTTTCAGCCAATAGGAATGCAGTTCGCGTGACGTCAACTTCAGAATTTTTAATTTTCAGCAGAATATAATTAAGATGGTTTTAGACGACATGAATTTAGCGGTTTGCCAAACTTTCCACTGCAAAATGTCGTATAAAAGCAAAAAACATTTGCTTTTTTATATGTCAGCTCGAATGTGCAGTGTAAAGATTTTCAATTAAAGAGTGTTCTATTTTGAACTTACAGACCATACTGACATCAGCTGTTTTGCAAGGCATTTGTTTGTGGCGGAAAATATCCAACATTAAAATCTTTTTATTTACATACACATATTCTTTAAAAACAAAATTTAAATTTAGCTAATAATGAATAAGCGAAAAATCAGTATATAATTTACAGTTGTGCACGATTTTAGATTATGTCAAATGAAACAAAAGTCACACGTGTTAAAGCAAAAATTAAAAACTTTTTTTGTTAATTTTATCAGACATTTGCATTTACATACATGCTTTAAAGGCCATATAAACGACACAAGCAGTTTGACAACAACAACAAAATGTTTGGGTAAATATTGAATGCTTCATGCTCCATACTTTTTTCAAAAGTTTGTGTAACCGTTTGTATGGTTTATTTGGCCCTTTAGAATTATTCAGCCTTATTCATAGGCCTTTTATAATCCTGTCTTATTTTTTATGATTGAGGGATAGGATAACCTTAACATTTTATACAGGACGACCTATTTTTGGTCTCATTTACTCCTTTAACCGTGTTTTCATTTAAAAGATTTCATTTCTTTCTTCCTTTGTTGGAAAAATGTTTTTTAAACTTTTAGCTAAAAAGTTTTTTCAAGTTTAATTGTAGAGAAATTTTGTGAAAAAAATATAGTTTTTGAAATTGTTCATGTGATTGGAGTAACTGTTGGAGTTGTGCTAATATTAAGCACTATTTGAGGAGCATTTAGTGATGTTTTATGACAAGAATAAAATAAAAAACTTGCCATTCATTTACACTTTAGTCATTGTTAACTTTAGCCTTCATTTATTTTCAATTAACTAGAAAGTATTGCTATTTTAGAGGTTTTTATAATGTTTTTTGAACGATTAATTTTTTTAAAAAATTAGCTATTAAGAGGAAGTTTTGCTAAAACTCTGTTAAGTATTGCAAAATTTGGCTAAATAAATATTTGCTTTTTTTAGTAAACTTTTCCAAAAGTTTGTTATATAACTTTAGCATATTTTACACAAATTTGCCATTTGTAGTAGGTTTGTCTAGATTTAGGAAATTTTATAAATATTTTACATTTACAATACATACACTCCAATTCCACCTCCAACTCACTTTGGTAAAAATTCTGGTGATGGCAAACGATGGAGAAACTTACTGTCCACAAATCCTAATCATTTTTGTTCGCCCACGTTGGCTCCTTTTCCAGAAATCTGGACTCATCCATCATAACAGAATTGACATTAGTTCTGTTAAGTGGTTAGCATTATTCTGTTAACATAACATAATGTGTTGTCTAGGATTCAGTGTTGCCACTTTGTGGGCAATTACCCGAATTTGGTATAATTTCTACTGTCGTGGGTGCTTAGATAATTTCTGTTAGGTGTAATTCGGGAGTTATTAGAAATTCTTACTTCAGATACCCAAATAAAATCAAGATTCGATTTTAGTGAGGACATTTATTTCCTTTTAAATATTGTTGATAAAAAATACACAGTCTTCTGAACCAAAGTCTCGGTTTCTTTAAAGGAAAAGACTTCAATCATTAAATAAACGACTATTTTTATCGCAAGTTGGACTCTTAGATTTGGATAAATATGGCTATCAAAGTGATTTAGAACCTGAAGTTTTTTGAAACAAGTTATTCAAACGAGCCGGGGGGTACAAATGTTTCCAATATTCCAACATATAATTAATTTTGTTTGTGTCTGGAAACTTTCAAATGCTTAAGTTTGAAGAATATTTAAAGCCTTCAAGACGTCAATTGTTTCTGCTTTATCAGCATAAGCCAGTGACTTTCCAGGCCTACGAAAACAATCAAGTGGTGTCACATCGCATCGCCTTGAAATCTAATTGACTGTTTATTTTCTCCAAATCAGCACATCGCCTTTATTTGTGCCATAATAAGTTGCGTCATTTAAATCATAAAGTCGGCTATACGTTGCGGAAATCGATGGCTGATTTTCAAAGTAAATTTGGATAATTTGGTGGTGTTGCTCAAGCATGAATCTATCTACCCATGATGATATGTCTGAGCAAAAAGTTCGTTTGACAGCTAACCTTTCGTTAGCTCTTTAGGGCTAAAAAAACACCAATTATAAAGGAATGGCAACGAATAGATATATTCAACCAAATGTGGAAGTTAAACTTATTATTTTAGGACTTTATATTAAAATACATTTCTCAAATGCCACTTTTTTATAGCAGATTTTGATACATTCACATAATTTTACGTAACTTAATTTTGTATAGAAAATTTTGCAAAAACTTCCCTATTTTAGAGCACATGTTGCCAAAATTTACTTTTTTAAGAACGTTGGGTAAATATTTGATGCTTATAGCACAGTTGCATGTGCTTTATTTGCTGAAAAAAAAACAATTTTTTTTTAATAAAATGTTCTAAAAAAAACTCAAGATTTGGGAATACGTGCTATAAAAAGAAATTTTTTTTCAAAATGTTCAAAAATAATCAGCTTTCGCAAAATGTACGTATAAAATTTTTGCAAAATTTTCTTGAACATTTTGCTCAAACTTGCTGTTTATAGCACATCTGCAGCATGTTTTGCGAGAGTTTGGGTTTTTATTTAGCACATTTTGCGTTTTATAGCACATGTTGCATATCAATGTCTTTACCAACATTTCATTGCGTTGTAATCACTGCCAATCAGAAATATCAAAAAAAAACAAAAAAAAATAACCAAAAACAGCGTATAAAAAGAGTCATAGGAATAGGTAGAGTTAAGAAAAAGGCAAAACAAAAACACACACCTACAATTTATAGTAAAAAAAATAATAATAATGAATAAAATAATAAAAGAAAATCGGAGTTCAGTATGACTGAGTGTTTACTAGGGATGCCTATCCCGAAATTCCGGATACCGAAATCCTGGGATTATTCTAAAAATTAAAGTCTTTTTTTTTATCAAATACAACTATGTATATTGAAATAAACATGAGTCACCCTGTTGAAAATAACTTCAAAAATTTAATATTAAATCATTCTGGCAATGAATCTAATTTTTAACTGGTTACACAAAAAGAAGTCGCAAGTGATTAAATGTTTCATGCAATGCATTTTGAACCACAGAAAACAAAATCTGAAGATAAAGTTCGGTGCGGTCTTTTTTCTAAGTGAGTGATAACAGAACTGCACACTCAAAATGCAAGTTGTGCAAAAAAAAGTGTTGAAAACATTAGGGTGTTCTACCAAAGGTCTTTTGACACATATTTGTTTAAGTTTATTTTATTTTATTAATACTTTCATATATATTTGAGATAAACTAAATTAACGGGTATGTTCTGTAAATCGAAATGAAGTGGATTTTTAACCTAACAAATTTTGAAAACGAGCCTGTAAAGAAAATTCATAAAAATATTCCTTTTTATATACTTCATTCTTTGTTTACCCATTAAATTTACAAGAACAGCTCTTAAAAATAGGAAAAACTACAGTGATTTTGTCAATAATTGAAATCAAAATCTCGTTCGATTTCAATTGATTGCACTTCATTTCGTTTTGTAGAACATGCCCGTAAATATTGTTGAATGCGAACATTGGTTCCGTCGGCAGCATATGTTTGCAATAAAGTTTTTATACATCATTTTCCATATTACTTTAAAAGAATACATCAAACTGTTTTAGTTTGTAGTGAGTTTGATTTTCTTCATGAATTAATTTTTTTTAATTCTTATCAGGGCTGTGGAGTCGGAGTTGATGTTTTTGTGCCGGAGTCGGAGTCGGAGTCGTAGTACCCACAAAAACTCGCGACTCCGACTCCAAAGTTTTTCGGCATAAAAAATTTGAAAAAAATTTCCAAAATAAAAATTATCTTCTTAAAACACATTTAAAATTTAAATAAATGGTTTATGAATACTGCTCTTATGTGATGTTTCCAAATGACAGGCGATGGACTGAGTGCTTTTCATATACAGGGGTGTGCTGGAAATCACAAACGTAAAACGCAAGAATTTTAAAAGTTGTTTTTAAATAAGATTTTTGTAATAAAAGAATTTTATGACAAATATTTAACAAATATTTTCCTATTAAACAGGATTTTAAACCAAAAATTCTAAGAATTAGGTTTAAAGTTTATTAAAAACAACTTGAAAATTCTTGCGTTTTGCGTTTGCGACTTCCAGCACACCCCTGATAAATTTTGCTATATAATCAATCGCCTGTCATTTGGAAACAGCACATTAATGTTTGCGTACGGTAATTGCTTCTCGAAAAGTCGGAGTAGGAGTCGGAGTGGCACTTAAAAAATTTCAGCATTTGGAGTCGGAGTCGGAGTTAGTACTTTTTTCGGACGACTCCACAGCCCTGATTCTTTTACATAAGCATTAAATTATAATTATGTATATGAATTTTGAAAATTGGCTTTTATACAATGAAATCCCAAAAATCCTGATCCGTCCCGGGATCCCGTTTTTATAAATAAAAAATACCGAATCCCGGTTTTCAAAAAACCTGGTCCCATTTGGCATCCCTTGTGTTTACGTAGCGTACGGTATTCATTAATTTTTACATGGAAATTTTACAGTTAAAACAGTGTAAATTTATTTTCAGACTCATATACTCTCGCTAACACACATCTGCAAACACTTACAAGTTTAAAAAATACACAAGTCTAAACATTTGTCATATTGTTTTTTTTCTTCGTTTTACACAATTAGAAAAAGTATTTGTAATTTTTGCAAGGGTATTCGTGGAGGGGTGAAGAGCGGGCGGGTGGGAGTAAATAGCTAAAAGTGCGTGTAAGCATGTATGTGAGTGTGGTTGTGTGTGTTTAGCCACTTGTCATAGTTAACAAATTTATGAGCAAATAGTCATAAATGACATCATTTTACGAGTTTGTATGTACAATTTATTATGTTCAATTACAATGAAGAATAAAATAGAATAGAGTAAAATAATAAAAAAAAAAATTTTTTTTAAATAAAACAAATTGAATTTAAACAGATTTTTTTGTTGCTGTTGCTGGTATGTAGGTATATTGTTGGTTTATTCATACGACGGACGATATGTGAACAATCTGGAAAAATATTTATTTTTCTAAGGAAGTGTGCGTGTGAGTTTGAATGTTTGTTTGAGACTGATTAAAATCTAAGGTTTTCCTTGATTTCTCTTATTCGTTTTTCCTCTTCTTCTTTGCTGTTTTGCAAAAAGGTTTCATTTATATTTTCTTTTCCATTAACAATGTAATCAATTTGATTTGGTTTTTTCCTGTTCCAGGAATAAATAATAGATTTTTTGTTTAAGAAAATTCAATTTTAAAGAGAAGAAAGAGAAAATGTAATAAGTGGCACTAAAAAATCTGAATTTACTTTCCGTATCCCCTAAGGGATGCTATCGTGCAAAAACCCTTATTAAAAAAGTCCATAAGAGGTAAAATAGTGGACCGTTATAGCAACAATTAAATTCACATTTGTTCTTATTGTAGCAGCACGACATGAAATGTTGAGACCGGTGCTGCTGAGTTGACCATCCTTGGACCGTTTGGGTGCGTAGAACCGATTACCGTTGAAACGAGTTCACATTTGTCATCTTTTGTCAGTGTTGCCGCTTTGTGGGCAATTACCCGAATTTGGTGTAATTTTTACTGTCGAGAATAGAGCGTATATAATTTCTTGATAATGACTGTCGCCAGATAATCGTTTAGATTTTAATAAAAATGGTCCTTATAGGAATAAAAATAAACTGGAGGAAGGTAGGTTTTATAAATTTCAAATGTTTAAGTTGGTTAAATATATACTGACCTTAGCAGTTGTAAAACGTAAAGCAGAAACATAATGTGGTCTGAAATTTTTTCGAACGATCAATAAGTTTTAAAACTGATTTCGGGCATAAAGGCACCGCGAATGTCTTTGACTATGCGCATTCTGTACGTCCAATTTTGAGCAACTTTTTCGAGCATTGCTGGCTGTAATTCATTAATAACATGAATAATGTTGGTCTTAAATGCTTTGATTCTTGCTGGTAAAGCAGTAAAAAAGAAAACAAAAATGCGTTACGATAATGCCAGAAAGCGGTGCATTTTTCTTGATGAATTAGAGTCTATTGTGGATTATTATTAAGCCATATTCAGCAAAATTGGTAATTAACAAACCCGTTTAAATGGACAAATTTGAATGTTGTTGTTTTATTTAAATTGGGTATTATTTTCATCGAAAGTGTAATTTTGAATTTTACTGGTGGTAACACTGTGTCCTGTCACTTTTATTTTGCTAAAACCCACATTTCTGGAAAATATGTTAATTTTAAAAATTAAAAATTAATTAAAGAGAATCTTAACACTCTTTTTAGAACTCAAATGTGCAAAAAAAAAATATGAATGGATATAGCAGGGTTTTAGTGGTAGTTTCGAGTGACCATATACATTTTATTATTATTGAATCACAAAAAATCGAGTTTTTAAATTTTATTAAAATATTTCGAATCCTTAAAAGGCCTTTTACACTCCAGAGGACCCCTTTTTTAAAATATATACACACAAGAAAAAAATAGTAAAATATGCAACAATAAGTACCAAATAAGGCTTAAGAGCAACTTTTAGCTTGATTTGTTTTTAAAAAGTTTGCCTTTTAATTTTTTAAGAATAGTGTTGTTAATTTGAAATTATTTACTATTCTGTATTAAGCGGCCAAATTAGCAATATTGACTGGAAAAGGGTACCTAATGACCCTTTAACACACCATGTAGCTCAATATGAACATATTAATTATAAAATCTACTAAATGAGACTTTAAAGCACACACTGCGGCTCAACATGTATTTGAGTAAAGTGGAAATTTTTATTATAAGAATTGTACAGTTAATTGGCAAAAACGTTTACTAACTTGCCTTAAAGAATGTTCAACTTTTTTTTATTAAATTTAGAATTTAAAATAATTTGTATAATTATATTCATGTTAATAACAAAAAGAATGTATGTATTCAATTAAACATGTCAAATTAAAGTTTGTATGTAATCGTAGTCGTCGTCGTCGTCGTCGTTGTGTTGTCATCGTCAACATTGTAATAAAATTATAATTTAAGTGAAACTGACAACACTGCACAACAGCACCAACGACACACTAGACAACATGACAGCAATAGAAATTTATATTTTGTAATTAATGTTAATATTTACATAAACTTTTAATTGCATAAAAAACAACCAACCAACATCATCAGCAACAGAACAAAACTGCAACAGCAACAATTACAATTAAATTTATTTTTAAAAACAAAAAAAAAAAAAAAATTAAAAAAGAACAACAACCTTATTTTCATTTCAGCTCTAATAATTTATATTTCTTACGAAAGAAAAATGGAGGATTTAGTTTAAAGTCTTTCAGATATAAATTGTTGGGGGGTATTAAAATGAAATTAACAGTTGGAACTAAATTAAAAAAAAAAATGTGGAACAAAATTCAAAGAATATTTAAGGCTCAGTTAGCCAGGAGTTACAGTAACGTTGCAAATCAGCTACTTCATTTTTTTCTAGTTAAATCAAAAAGAACGATTATCTGCTAACTATAATCTACAATCTGTAACAAATAGATTACACAGAAAAAATAGAAAATCGACTTTAATTAATCAATTCGTTCAGACAATTAAATATTTAACTAATTTTGCCCCTGCAAAGGAATTGATCATATCAATTAACGGATTTGTATTTTCGAGTCATGGGACACAAATTTAGTCAATTAAAAAATTAATTGCATAAACTAAAAAATACACAAACATATAATTTTATGGGTTTTGATTAAAAAAATTAATTGCAGCAAACAAAAAATTAATTGAATAATTAATGTACACCAATTAATTATTTAATTGAATAATTTTTTGCAAAAATTTTTTCTGTGTAGTCTTCCTTTTTTACGGTAAGGTTAAGTGACTGTTACTCCCGGCGAACTGAGCCTTTAGGCAAAATTTTAGTAGTCACTACTAAAAGTTTCTAAATTTTTCCTAGAGACAAAAAGAGCAAACGATATACTCAGTTAAGAAAGCACATGATATCAGCCTAAATCTTAAAAAAATAATAAATGTTACCGGACTTCTCTTTATCATTGGGATATAAGGTTGGCTGTGTGGCCATTTTTCAGTTAAGGAATAAGTTAATGATGCCGGACATTTTTTAATGTATATTAGAAGAAAAAATCACCCCATTTAGTGAATATAATTTTATTCGAAATTAGTTCAATTTTCCCTAAAAAATGTATATGAAAAAGCAAAATTTCGAGGAAACTGTTCACGTTTTCTTAACGATAGGCATGAACATGTTTTAAGAGCTCAAAAGACAATAAATAGTTTTATTTTCAAACATGCCATTAAAAATGTTTCTCTTTATCTTACAAGAACACAGAGGATTAAGTTATGCCGTTAAAATAAAGAAAAGAGTAAAGAACTGTTTTATCAAAACGGTTTTCTAAAACAGAATCTACAAATTTATGTTTCAGCTTAAAGGGACAAATACACTTGTCAAATGCTTGTTCAGCAGGCGAATTCACTAGTGTACGTGTGCTGGACGTAATATTCGACGTCATATCTAAGTTTTTGGATTTTTCATCCAGCATCGTCGGTGTGACACATACAAACACATTTTCACTTATACTACCATAAAGCTTGATGAGAATGTTGTTCAGTGTCCGTTTATTCGAAACAAATATAAAGAAAATCGTAATACACAGTACACATTGTTCGAATCCGTAAATGATTTCTTTCGAATCGAAATACGCGGTAACCCCCCTTGATCAGATTTTTGTTCAGATTTAAGACCAGATTGCGGATGAGGCTAATATTTTAAGGTTTTACAAGTATCAGCACAAACGTTTGAAAACCTCTCCATTATGTTGCGATGTGGGTGCAAAAAAACCATAAAACATTTCTCGAATTCCCATTTAACTGTTGATTCACCCTTTTAGAATGAATTTTAAAAAATTCCTAAAAAAAAAACATCATTTACATTTGCAAATTTTTTATTTACACTTTAAATTATATAAGACAATCTAAAGTAAACAAGTACCATACTTCATGCAGATAGAAGTCCAAAACACATTCACGTACTTTTTAGATCCAATATACACAAATTAGAACTTTACAATCTTTTTTCTTTTTGTTTTTTTTCTCCTTTTTGTTACTTTTTTGCTTAAGAATAACAACTGCAACAATAATAAAAACAAACTGTTAACACCTACGCCCAGTGGCACACATTTTCAAATAAGTATTCTGATTCTGATTTTAAATTTTTTTTCAGTTTTCATTTGTTTTTTTTTCTAGTCTTTTTTCTACAATTTTGCACACAATATTAGCAAATATGTTGTAGTTGCTGTTGTTGGAGTTTATTCTTTTTTTGTTTTGTTTTGTTTTTTTATAGTTATTGCACTCACGCATTTAAGCGTATATGATGCGTGACGTTTGCCACAGGGAGGAGTTTGAAGGAGTGTGTTCTTTATTATGAAAGAGTTCGAAGGAGTGTGTTCTTTTTTAAGAAATAGTTTTATATGTATGTATGTCATAGAGAAGAGGTACACATAATGTGTGTTAGTTGAATGAGAGGAAAATTAATCGAGTTTTAAGACATATCGAAATCATTCATCACCCGAATCGTGAATAAAAAGGGAACAGTTTTTCCTTCGAAATTAAAGTTTTGGCCCCAATTACGGTTCACAACTCAACTCAGTCAAACTTGTTAAAATTATAAACTCTTAAACTTAGAACACCCTGTGACTTCTTCTTAACACAAAGAAAGTGGTAATAACTTATTTTTTTTTTAAAGTCTCAATTAGACCTTTCGTTTAGTGTCAATTTTGAATTTTTTAATCGAACAATAGTTTTTTTTAAAAGAAAAAAGTTAAAAATAACACCATACAAATTGTTACTTCAGTTACTTTTGGCCAATTTCACCAATTTATTTTTTTAAATATCAATTTATGTTTAAAATTCGTTTTTCATGTCAAATAAAAATAAAATTATATGAAAAACTATATTGAAATATTAACTGATATCTAAATGGAATTGGTGAAGTTGGCCAAAAGTAACTGAAGTTACAATTTTAATAGTTTTACTTTTAACTTTTTTCTTTCAAAAGAAACTATATTTTCTTTTCTTTTTTTTTGCAATATTTTAACATTCAACACCTTTCCATCTCTGCTCTTAATATAATTCATTTTACATTGCATTGTATAAACATTTTAGACCAATATAAATTACTTTTGCACACATTCAAGGAATTGTATAGATATAAATTTCATTGAAGGAGAATTCAGCGGGGCGGTTTTGTGAAATTTCTTAAATGGGGGAACAAAAAAAAAATAATAATAATAATAAATAATAGTTTGTATTAAAAACTATTCGTACAAGTGTTTGGAGTGCGTATTTTTTCTTCTGTTCCATTCTTTTCTAATTTACAAACGTACAACGTACAGAATGCAAGACAGATAGATGGACAGACAGACAGACATAGTGCAAACATTGTGTAAAATGGATACCATACCATGATTTGTCATTCTAACACAGTTTTATTAAATTGATTGTGATAATTCGTTTGCGAAAAATAAAATGTAGTGTGTTTGTATGTTGATATTGTTGCCAGGCATTTACGTGAAAACAGGGGCGGAGCATTTAGGGAGGGTAAGAGAAAAGGAATAAACAATGTTGTAAATGAAATGCCAACTTGTTAAGACATGGAAATTTATATTTTTTTTTAATTATCAAATAAATTTATTCTTTTGATTTAGTTTCTCATATGCCGTGTTGCCAACTCTTTACGACAAACAAAAAATCGCAAAATTTTTAGGCCAACATTGGTTCTGTTTTCATATCTGAAGTTTTTAAATTGTTTCAAATGGCTTATGGCTAAATAAATATTTTTGGCTAAACAAGACGGCAAGATGGTTTCCATATGATAATATAGTGATATTCATCTTAGTTACTTTAATCTTCTTATTTATTTACTTGAGCAATTACCAGAGACAGTGATTTTAATAAAAAAATTATTTACCTGTAAAGAGAAATAAAAGAAAGAAAAATTATTAAAAATTATTGCATATTTTTGTTTGTTTTTTAAATACTAAAATTAAAGCAAATCTTAAAATCAAAATTGTTAATTTTTAATTTAATGTTGATTGTGATTAAATCAAAAGGAATGTATTTTATTTGAAGATAAAAACAGATGTTGTTCCCTACAAAACGATATCCAAAAAAAACCAATACAAGACAAGTGAAAATTATACCCTACACCACAATATTTAAAAACAAATTTTCGAGAGTAAACCCTATTTGGGGTCAGTACGATTAACGTAGCCTGTAACGTGACGTTACAAACCTAACCTAATTATATACATTGTCCTAACATTTTTCCTAACATCATGAAGTATCAATACCCTTACTATTTTACTTATCACTATGAATACTTTTACTGTTTACTAAAATACATTTTTTCACTTTATAATTCTCATGTAGTTTATTTTTTTTTGAATAAGAAGACTAAGTTTGCTCGAATACAGGAGAGTAGTTATTGCCCTTAACCCCAGTATTTACTCTCGGTAGCCGACTGCCGGTGCCCCCGAATTTAATCCGGTAGCCGACTAAATACGAACAAGTATTTAACGTTATTTAAAGTAGTTAGCCAAACGCCAAGGTTTCCGAATTCTCTTAGTGTTCGAAGTATTTACGAAGTTTCTAGTCGAACGCCACGGCATCCGCATTCTCGTGGTGTCCGAAGTATTTTACCCAGTACTTAAACGAACCTGATTAATCCGAACCGTATTTAGCCAAACGACACGGCCTCCGAATTATCGTGGTGTCCGAAGTATTTTCCCCAGTATTTAACCAAACCGTATTTAACCGAACCGTATTTAGTCGAGCGCCAAGGCCTACGAAATCTCTTCGAGCTCGGAGTATTTAACAACACCGTATTTAACCGAACCTGATTAACCCGAATTGTATTAAGCCGAACGCCACGTCTTCTGAATTTCGTCGTGTTTGGAGTAGTTAGTCGAATGCCAAGGCTTCCGAATTCTCTTGGTGTCTGAAGCATTTACAAAGTAGTTAGCCAAACTCCACGGCCTCCGAAATCTCTTAGTGCCCGGAGTATTTTACCCAGTATTGAAACACACCGTATTTAACCGAACCTGATTAACCCGAATTGTATTTAGCCGAACGCCACGGCCTCCGAATCTCGTGGAGTCCAAAGTAGAAAGCCGAGCGCCAAAGCCTCCGAAATCTCTTAATGCCCGAAGTATTTTACCCAGTATTTAACCAAACCGTATTTACCCGAAACTGACTACCCTAAACGCATTTAGACGAATACCAAGGCCTCCGAAATCTCTTGGTGTCCGAAGTACTTTTAAGTCGTTCCTAGTATGTAAGACCGTACACGCAGAGAAAAAATATGGTTGGGCATGGTTATGGCAACCACACTGTGTTTAGTGTAACAATATATTGTTGTTGTAAACAAATAATTGTTATTTTTATTAAATATCAGCAATATTATAGTTACTGTAAACATATTAATGTTTATCGCAATTATAAATTTGAGTATTGTTGACCGAAAAATAATTATTTTCCTAACAACTAAATTATGATAACTTTCAAAACATATTATATTACTCACAGCCATAACATGATATTTAATAGCCATAACATGATAACTTTATATACATTTATCATAATAGGTTTAAGATGCAATCAAAATATCGTTACTCTAATAATATTTTGGTATCGCCATTTGTAAAATAATTTTGTATCAGTTGTGTCGTGTTTTAAATAAACGTATCGAATTATTTGTTAGTGAGTGGCTAAATAATAAAAAAATAACCATTAAAATAAACAAGAAATTAAAAAAAAATAAAGAAAAATATTAAAAAAGAAATAACAAAATAACCATTAAAATAAACAAGAAATTAAAAAAAAATAAAGAAAAAACATTAAAAAAGGGTTGTAGTGTCACAAATTAAAATATCTTTGCTAAAAAATTTTAATAATCTTAAAGTGGTGGAAAAATTTGTGAAATATTGGTGCAAAATATTAACCATTACTGGTAAAGTTTTGTGTTATTTTAAGAGAAAAATAATGAAAACTCCATAAAATAATTTATAAATAATTGCGACCTACGACAAAAAGATTACAGTAACTATATTATGTTTTTTATTTTATCATAAGTATTTTTTCCCAATAAAAATATTATGTTTAAAGTTGTATCATATTATGATGTAAAAAATTTATGTATAACAGTTCATATTACTTTGCATCATAATATGATTACTTCTAAACTTATTATGATTGCCATGACAATAATATGATTGCTTCTAAACTTATTATGATTGTCATGACAATAATATGATTACTTCTAAACTTATTATGATTGTCATGACAATAATATGATTACTTCTAAACTTATTATGATTGTCATGACAATAATATGATTACTTCTAAACTAATTATGATTGCCATGACAATAATATGATTACTAATAAACTTATTATGATTGCCATGACAGTAATATGATTACTTCTTAACTTATTATGGTTACCATCACAACAATATGATTACTTCTTATCTTATTATGATTAACAGGATAACAATATGGTTAAGGGAAAAATATTATGATGTAATATTACGAACATATTTGGTCATAATATGATTTAATAACAATCGTAATATGGTGACTACAATCATGAATCTTATCATAATATGTTGCTCTTAGAATATGTTTACCACAACCATGTTTTTTCTTTGCGTGTAGTTAGCCGAACAGACCTGACTGTTAATTTTTGTTCAAGGAAGGCAGGCAGAATAACAAAACTCATTTCGAACAGGCAGTCTTAGGAATCACAACAAAAACTTAATTTAGTTTATGTCTCTCTGACAATGCGAGAAAATAAGAGTTAAGGTAATCAATTTACTCTACCACAGGTTATTGGGGAATGAAAAAAGTAGCTAATTTCCTATTAGGTGCAAGGCGATTTCACTTTACAGGTGGCACTGAAAACACAGCTGACCTAATTTTTCGGCTTAGTTAAAACATTCTCACACTAAGATACAAGCCTTCATAATTGAAAGGAAAATACAACCATGTCACTTTAAGTTGTTATTGGTTTTTGAAAATTTTCAAGCAATAATTAGACCAGGAAAACATTTTCGTCAAATTACTTGAAACTTGTATTTTAGTGTAAAACGGCCGTTAAAGGGAGAAATGCCAAAAGAACAAAAATACTTGTACTTAAAAGACTACCTTAAATGCTTTAAAAAATACTCATTGGTCGATCTTATTAAAGTTTAATTATTTACCACTTAACTGGGATAGTTGTCTATAAAATAAAGTATGGCCGGTTATTCCCGGTCCTCCAGTTTGTGCACAAAAACATATTTCTCAGATAATCAAACGGGTTAATGTTGTTATCCAAACGATTCGCATGCTTCCACTTTTCTTGCATTGCCACACCCCCATACGTGAATTCGCCGTGATTGCATGCATAAAAATTATCTGTGAAATATTTAACCTTTTTACGAAGAAGAATTCTTAACCCTCCGTTGAAAATTTTTAAAAACGCCTCTCAACTTTTAATATAAAATATAGAAAGAAAAAAAAGCACTTTTAAATTGTGCGTGTTTTCATGATAATTTTAATTGCTGCATTTAAATAATAGTTTCTGTTAAAATCATCACACCACAAACGCATTTATATTTTTAAAAAAAAAATAAATAAAAACCCAATAATTTTTAAAATAAATTATACAGAACGTGTTTGCAAAAAAAAAAAAAAAATGCACAAAGTATTCAATATTTATAAGAGCTAATTTGTAAATATTTCAATTAAAAATTCTAAGAAATTGAAACAATTGACACGACTATTAATTTTATTGATATTAAACTAAACAATTAAATTGTGGGGATATTAAAAGATTTTGAAGTGGGAAATGGGGAGCATAATGTTGTTTTACAACATTTTAAGAATTTTGAAAATTTATTAAAGTGTTTTGATTTAAAACATACCTATACAATTTTAAAGTTTTTATTTTGTTGTTAGTTTTTCCTAAAACTATCTGTTACAGAATTCCTTAAATACTTATAAATTTCTATTTTTCTTTCAATAGCTAAAAAAGAAATGGATAAAAAAACAATAAAATTCTAATGATAATTTAAGAGTAAAGCAAATGAAAAATTTACGTCAAACTTTGGCTAAAAATAACGAATAAAATAACAAAAAAAAATTCTCTAAATCAAAAATAAAATCAAACTTTGGTTACAACAAAAACAATAAAACTACAACAAAAGGGTGTGTGTATGCAAAAAAGTATACATGGTGAGATCATTGCCTAGAGGGGTGTAGCAAAAGTTAAATACAATTTCAAACTAAAAAATTTAAGCTAAAAAAATTACGTCTTTCTTTTGAAAATTTTACTTAAAAGGAAAATGGAAAAGTAGGAAATTTTGTTGTCAATTATGTTTTGGTGGCATATTTTGTGTAAACGCTATTGAATTGAATTTAAAGATTCAAGTACACTGAAAAGAAAAAATCAAAACATCCATACAAAATTCAAGACGAAGCGTTGTCCATATTACCGTAAGTACGGATTTCCTAAAATCAAGTACAGAATACTTGATGCATTCAAGAACAGATTATTCAAGTGTCCCGTACTTAAAATAATCCGAAAACTGGTCAAAATTACTCATCAAGCGCTATGGACGTATTAGTGATAATTGGGGGATTCACAAGATGTCATAAAGTCATATATCTTAAAATAATAACATGAAAAAATACGGGTGTTGTGAACAACCCCTCATAATTTACTGTGCTATTTTGAATTTAAATCAGCTGATTTAACCAAATATAAAAAAATAAATATTTACCTAAGATCAAAATATTTTTTAATTCTAATCCATAAATGAATTAACTAAATTAGTCGATTTGCCATTTTTCAAACGCAAATCAAAAATAAATTCTATTTTGTTTGTTTACCAAACATCATAGACCTAAGCCGATCTTATTTGACGCTGCAAGGGTTTTGTTGCAAAAATTGCTAGCCGCGGATTAAATTCGGATGTTAGCCGGATAAAACTATACCATCAACACCGACGGCTACAAAAACTAATGCGGCGCGGCTAAACCGCTCAGCGCTGGTCTCTTCTGATTATTTACGACAGCACAATAAACGCAGCAAGCAAAGTTCTATTAATTTAAGACACTATTTGTATACAAAGCGACAACAATATTTTTGAACCATTGTAAAATAATAGAACATATAACATGATAGCACACCTTGTGAATACCCCAAATGTGTTTGTATGTGTGACACCGACGATGCTGGATGAAAAATCAAGAAAATTTATATAATATTTGAAGATCGCTAGATTTCCCGCAAAGGCATTTTCCCCACGATTGACAGCCAACAGTGATTATAACGAAATTTTTGATTTTTTTTTATATTTTTGATTAAAAACTCTACCAGCTCTACTAAAAATTTAATTTTTTTTTAAATGACACTATTGCAGTAAATAAGCGATATGTAGAACAGTGATGAAAGCTGTGCCAAGCTATTGGGAAAATAATTTTTAAAAACAAATACATACCTACAAAATAATTTTTTGGCATATCGTAACTACAACACATTTCCAAAAAAATTTTTTTTTTATTTTTTTAACAACGCAAATATTATAACTTTTAGGTTTTGTGTACTGTACTCAGTTTTTAAATAAAATCTAAAGGCATATCAGGCAATATACACATAGTACATACGTTAAATATATTTACAATTTTAGTATATAAAAACTTACTACATACATACAATCATATACCCAAACACGTGTGTATATGACTGACTCTCTTCTCTATTAATTTGTACTTAAACGCCAACTGTGCAAATATTTTACAAGTATGAATAAAAAAAATACTAATGCGAACAACTACAATGTTTTAACAAGTATTTAATACGGTATGTATGAATTTTTAAATTCCATTTTTTTTTTTGGCAACAATAAAACAACCGAAAATAAGCGCCCACTTATTTGCATTGTTTTTAACAAATTCCCAAACTCAGACAGACAGACATGCGGACACATACACTTAACGAAAAAGATAATGAATAATGAGAAGCAATATTAAACCACAAATTAGTTTAAAAAAAGTAGTTTTTGCTTTTATTTTAGTTAAAGTTTTGAAATTAGGTTTGAAATCAAGGTTATCTTTCAATAAAAGTTGTTTGGGATTTTTGTATGAAAAAAAAAATAAAAAAAATCAACGCAATTTTTATTTTGATTTTAATCAAATTTGCAAAAAAAAAAGAATTTAATTTTGAATTGAGGTTTAGAAGGGTGGCTTAATTTAGGTATGGATGTACTTATTTTGAACCAGAGATGGAAGGTTTAGAATTTGAAATTGTACCGCATCTCTACCAAATAAGTAGTACGTACTGGCTTGCTAATAAAAGTACTAAAGTAGCTAACCTCTTTCTTAGGCAGGGTTTTTTAGATATCAATTAAACTAGGTTTAGTTAATCTGAAAACAGAATTGTGCTGACATTAACAAGTTTGTATACAAAATTTTTATAGAACAGCTCAGTTTTGCTCAAAATGTTTTTCTTTCATATAATAATAAAAAAAAACACATTTCGCCGGAAAAATCCGAGTTTTAGACTACGGTAAACTAAGTTTAAACTTAATCCAGATATCAAAAAACCGGCCTTTTAAAAACACTTAGTCTATAAAGGGAAGAACTGGCATTTACTTCATGTACCTTATTTGAGTATTGCTAAGAGCTAGTGGGAAAATTGTCATCTTAGACAACTTCAAATTAAACTCAGTTCTCCCCTCTACAAGTTAACAACATAAAACTTGCATTTAATATTAAAGGCTACACAATGTTAATTGATTATCTCAAAATGATTATTTTGAAATAGTTCCCTTTCTGGACTTAGCAATTTAATTGTATGTATATTACCAGGCCTGTTCTTAAAATCAAGTGATTTTTAATCACATCTGCCTTTTAAAATCAAGCATGTGGTATTCCGTTTTGGTGTTTTTTGGTTTAATTTTATGTTGCCAAAGGCACAACGAAAAACACGAAAAATTTGAGAACACTACAAAATCCCACGTGTGATTTTAGAATTAAGTTATGGTAGCGGCTTTTCTGTTGTGCAATATTCTTTCCGACAAACATCCTAAATTACAAGGCTCTTCGAAGTTTTCGGATTTCTTGAGTCTGGAGTGTACACTTGTCGTTGGCACATTGTCGTCTGGCACTACGGGATTAAGTAGCCCCCCTGTACTGATCTGACTATTGGTGAGGTATTCGTTAGTATGCTTTCACGGGAAAGGCTTTTTGTTTCATTAAGATTTTCAAGTGGGAGCATTTTCCTTCTTTGAAGGGATACTTTCGGGGAGCACGTAGTGGCTGTCGCGAGAACAAACTTTTCTCATGGAGGACCAAGTTTTCACCCTTGTGGGAATGCTCGGCCTGTTGATGTCCCTAGGTGCAGTTGATTTTCGACAGAAGCTGTCTGCATTATGAATGGCGGTAGAGGTGGTAGAGATTCATCTTAAAGTAAGGTCTCAACACATATTCACGTAAATAGCACCCACAACAGCCTTTTAAATTCCCCCTGGGAGTATGTAGATAGACACCCTAAGGAAATTTCACCTTTTGGTGTTACATCCTCCAGGGAAATTAAATATTTGGGAGCCAGTAGCCCCTGAGACTTCGGCCCCAGTCTGACTATTTGTTGAGACCCGTCCGATGATCACGTGGTAATTGTGGTTTACACCCAAAGTCACGGGAAGGGAGATCTTAAAAGGTCAGCTTCGCAGGCTGGTTTTCAACCTTGGGGGAAATTCCGGCTGCTGCAGATGCTGCCTGCTTTAATTCCGCAGCGGAGGTTAATTAAATATCTCTAGTCCTAACACAAGCGGCGTGTGTATGATATACATTCAAATTGGGACCTGTGGCACTTAAAAATTAGACTCTATTATTTCACTTCGACCCGTTTCCGCAGTTAGTGGTGACATCACAAAAATTACGTTTATTTTTATTGAATTAAAAAAAGGTATCTTATTAATTTATAATTGTTAATTTTAGTTTTCACAATTTTTTTTTAACTGGACAAATTGTTATTTAGCGGGAAACTGGACAAGACCCTAAAAACACTGTACAATCCAAGCAATTCCAGGCTGTCTGGCAACTTTATGTTATATACAGATTTAATAAAATATATTTTGCTATAACTACGGTTCAGTTTGAGATATAATGCTGATTTTGTTAAGGAAATGCGGATTTGATTCCTGCCATACACTTTTTGTCTGGCTCTTCCAAACTTAAACTTCCCTGTAAAGACAATTATTAATGTTTATGCACAGTGCATTTTAAGCGATCTGTAAAATGTACTTTAAAACTTTTTTTTTGTCTTTAATATGATTAGGAAAATATTTTGAATCTTTGCAAAAATGTACCAGAGTTTGATTTAATTTTTTTTTTTTTAATTTTTTGTCACCACTTGAAGACTGTGTAGTTTTCGATTTTAGTATGTGGGTTGTTCACACATTTATTCTCTCTCTTACTCTCTCTCCCTGTCTTTCTAATGCTTTACTCAAATAAATGACATGAGTTTAACGCCAAATAATATTGTTTATAAATAAATTTACGCAACAGCAAAATTTATTTTGTTTTTTGCGACTATTTTTTCTTAAGGTTGTCATAGCGAAAATACAACAACAACAAAAAAACAAATAAATTTAAATGCGAATATTTATTTAGTACATAAATATCTCATGATACACATTGGGGAAGTAGCTTAAGTGGTTTGTTTTTTTTTTTTTTAGATGTAAAGATCAAAATAAATTTGGGTCAACGAAATGAAAATGAAAAAAAAAACGAATGCGATATTTCATAAGCGATTATTAAATTTAACAAAAGTTTATTAGTTAAAAATTATTATACTGAAAAAAATTTTTATCTTTAAAATATTTTTTATGAATGCGGCAGTTAAAGTTTTAGTGCTTAATTTTAGAGTTTGGGACGTTGGAAAGGAAATATTTTACATGAAAATTAAATATTTTGAATTAAAATTTTTATTTGTAAAAATGAGTACATTTGTACCACTTTATTAAAAAAGGTACTTTTATAATTCAATATATGTATGTAGGTACGTGCATACATATTCTAAAAGACTGATTGAAAGCGTTTGTTTTTTTTTTTGGTACAGTAAGAGAAAATGCCAAAATAATCTCTGATAAGTTTGGGAAAAGTACTATTAATTTTTTTTTAATAAAAGTACAGTTTCAGATAGAAGAACAACAATTTAAGTATTTTTTTTAGATTTTAAAATTTTTGCAAAATTTGTGCTTTGTTACTTTTAAGTAAATTATTTTTTGTTGTTTTTAGTTGTCAAAGTACTTTGTTTTACTTACATTCGTAAAAGATTTATGCCTGTATTCATGTAACCTGTCCGTGAAAGCCTGGGTTCGATGAAAGCCGCGGCAGTCAAGAATTAAAAATTAATAAATTTTAATTAATTTCATGTTGTGAAATTCCTTTCTTCGTAAAACTAATTTAATGAAAATTAAATTTGATGATCTTTTGCCTAATGAAAATATCCAAATTTGGTAAGTTTTATTTCTTTGACAAAATTACATTTTAGCTTTTAAGGAAAATGAGGATTAGGGACCACACTATCCTTTTATTAAACCTTCTATGCCGGAATTGTATTTGTGATAATTCTAAAACTTTTTTCAAAAATGAAAATTTGTAATTTTTTTTTGTGTTTTTTTGGAAGATCTCAAAAACTTTACAAATATTTTTCAGGGAATACACATAAGTACTATGAAGAGCCGAATACACTTGTCAAATGCTAGTCATGCAGGCGAGTCCACTCGAGTACGTGTGCTGAACGTAATTTTTCCCGTCATATGTAAATTTTGAGATTTTCTATCCAGCATCGTTGGCGTCACACACACATATACAAACATGATAGTGTATTTGGGCCTTAAGAGAAGATTGGGTATCAAGGTTTTTACATTGTCCGTTGAAGTGACAAAGAAGGATGTATGCATTACAATATAATTTTGTGGATAGCTTTTCTCTTTTTGTGTAATTGTTAACGTTCTTTTTTTTAACAACCACATCTTAAATGTAAGCGCAGTTTATAATTTGTAATAGTTAAGTAAGCCTTATTAAAATCTGTGCTTTTGTATTTAATACAGAGCTAAAAATTAAACGCTGTTACGGCGAAACATATTTAATTTGGCATATTTAAATTCACACATATAAGTTGTTAGAGCTTTTAATAGTTAATTTACTGCTGGTAAATTACAAATAAAATATTGTTTTTGTTTTACATGTTAGTTAAGCGATCGAAGTCTTCGTTCGAAAAAAGATGAACAGGCAGTTAATACCGGGAGACGGGTAAAGAAAAGTGTTTTTCAGGGCGTTGAACGTTTCAAGAGGAGCGCTGCACTGGGACCTAGTAGGTTCTTTAAAGTTCTTTAAACTCAGAATCACTATAGATTCTTTTAGTTCTAAATTTACTCGCTATAAATCCCCCGTACCTTCCTAACAAAACTATTTACGCTTTAAGAGGTCCACATCTAACTTGTTGTCTTGTTTTTTTTCTGTTAAATGTTATTTTAAGAAAATAAATTTTTCTTTCCGTATTCATTAACAAACATGTGCCGCCACAGTTACCTTTAAAAAACATAATATACACATTTATGTATTTATAAAAAGTAAAATATTTGTCAAATGATTTGAGAGATGAAAAAAATTAATGCTAAAAATAGTCGAAAAAATCCGTTTATAGACAAATTTGATTTTTCGTTTTTGAAAATGTCTGATAAAATTAACAAAAATTAAAAAAAAAAAAACAAAATTAAAAAAAAAATTTATATTAAAACTAATTCATTAAGAAAAAAAATCTAACGTATTTTGAGGAATGTACAACCCTGCCATTATAAGTTGTAATGTTTTTTTTTTTTTTTTTTGGAAAAAGTTTAAACAATAATTAGATCAGGGAAGCATTTTCGTAAAAAACTGAAGACTTTGTGGAATAGTGTATAACAGCCTTAATTAATATAATTAAATATGTTAAATTTTACTTAATTTGGATTGATTAAAACAGGACAATTTTGGCGTGCCATTATCAAGATTAATTAACATTACGAACTTTTTTCGATCACTTGATTGTTTTTCTTATCGTCCTTTAACGTCAGCCTGTGTTAGTACAAATTCAACAACCTGTTTTTACTCCTCTTATAGTTTTTTTTTCAAGAATATAAAAGTTTTCGGCTTTATATTTTCCGAAATTTTTATTTTGGAGCCACCCTATTGCTATACATATTAACAACAGGGCGCCAAAGTTGTTTTCTTATAATGATTAGTGTTTTTTTTTAATCTGATTTAAACATTTTGGCAATACTTTTTCTAAACATGATGTCAAAATTCAACATCTTCGATGGATTTATGTAGATAAATAGAAATTTTGGAAGTATTAAGCTAAAATTATTAAAGTATTTCGTTGCCCTGTTTAAATAAAATTCCATCGAGTGATGGAAAATTTAAAAATTTAGATGGTACTGACTAAGCAAAAGAGTACTTTTTTAACATTTTGGTACTTTAAAAATATTTTTTTTTTAATAAACTTAAAAATACAAAAACTAAAACACATATTTTTTCTGCTCATATCTCATCCATTTATAGCCCGAGCTGGCTTAATTTCAACAGCAAAATTCTGGTGACGATATCTGACATTATAATATACCAACACGAAATGTTGCCATAACATTTTGATAAGAATACATTTTGTGCAGGCAATTTTGTTAACAGGGCTATGGAGTCGGAGTTGTAGAGTCGGTGTTGAAGTTTTTGTACTGGAGTCGAAGTTGAAGTACCCACAAAAAATTCACGACACCGACTCTAAAATTTTTCGGCATGAACAATTTAAAAAAATAATCGAATAATTTCCAAAATAAAAATACTTCGAAATTGGCGATGCAATATTTAAAATATTGATTTGAAATTTTTTCTAAATCCTTTTCTTGCTATATTTAACCGTTTAAAAGGTACTGGATTAAAAAAAGAGTTTAAAGTCAAATAATGACCAGTCTTATTTACATTTAGCATTAAGGTAAGATAAGAAGTCGGAGTTCGAATTTCAGCTGTTGGAGTCGGAGTTAGTTCTTTTTTTTTGACGACTCAGCAGCCCTGGTTGTCAATGTTAAAAAAATATCAACGCTAAATTTCTAAACAAAGAAGCATACCAAGAAAAGAGTACTAAAACGGACGTGTCGGTATTTTTGAAAGGAAAAAGTACTGAAAATAGTACCATAGTACTGAATTTTCCATCACTGATTCCAACAACAATGTTAACTGCGCGATGTTTCTTTGAGTTGTTGCATTACTTCAAATTATTTAGAACACATGGAAAGGATACACAATGACTTGTCATTAAACATTATTAAAAATTCTATGAACTTTAAAAAGTAAAAAACTATTAATTAAAAACTCCTATACAAATTTAAAAAGTTTCCTTAAAATTAATAAAAGAAGTTCCGTTAAATTTAATTATATTTTAAATTATGTATTATACTTAAATAAATTGTTTAAGCTTAAGGTCACTTTTACCATAAAATATTTTCTTTATTCGAAGAAATATGAATATAATTTAATCATTTTCTTTTAAATAATTAAAATCAAAATTTAAAAAAAAAATGTATGGCAAGTAAAATTAAAAATCTCCTTTTAATTAATAATTTTCCTTAATTTAACCATAGGAACTTAGAATGTAAGATATTTCTTCTAACTAAAATAAAAAAAAATCATAAAACAAAATTGTTAACCGTCCGTTTTATTTACATTTTAGGCAGTATGTAATTTAAAAAAAAAATTCAACTCCAAATTTATTTATCATTAATGTGCTGCTTTCACAACACAAGTGATCGAACGTGTAGTAAAATTTATATGAAAAACACAAAAACACATAAAACAATTCAATTGTGCTCCCCTGCGTATGAATAACAATTAATTTCTTCAAAATACTCAATGCAATTGCTAAATCAATAAAACTCATACGCTCTGATACCCAATGAAAATATTGAAAATGAATTAATTAGACACATAATAAATTTTAAATTTCATACGAAACCAATAAATTATATACTTAAGATAAAAATCTTAAAACTCAAGATAACATTAATTTTCAAAAATACTTTTGCTAATTTGTACAGACGACATAAAAAACATACCAGAAAACTAGACACAAAATGGCTTAAATCAAAATGATTTGAAATCTGTGTGTTAATATGATTATAAATTTTAGATTGACTAAAAATATTAAAAAAAAAAATTAAATAAAGGAAACACAGAAATAGCAAAATAATTTCAAGCAAACCAAAATAATTTATTAGCAGGCAGACATTAACACTTAAATACGCAAAAACACACACAGTACAACACTTGCAAGCAACTTGCAAGTGACAATTGCATTATTTTAGTAAGCCAATTTGCAAAGACATGCAGCGGCCTAAGTAGCCGTTTGAATTTACAGCCAGCAGCAGCAGCAACAACAAAACTAACAATGTTTATTTATTTCTTTTTTTTTTTTTTGTATATCACAACAAAGTGTTGACCCACTCTTGTATGTCGGCAGCTTTTCATTTTCCGCAAACATAAAACATATTGCACACATAAAACAAAATGTACTCATGAGAGTATAAACAACACAGGAGTATGATCATTATAATATTCATTATACGCCTTGGAAAGCCTTTACTAACGCACTCGCACACCTACCTATATACATATACCTTTGATTGTGTGCAAGTAAATGTGTACCACTCTTTTAATATGTTTCTGTGCAAATTCTCAAGATCTATGTGCATTTATAACTTACACGCATAATACACACTACCAAACCATCACACACACACAGACAAGCACACGTTTTGTTTCTCTCGTTTTGTGTATTTTTGTTTTCTTCCTGCCTGCCTGTCATTATGTAGCCCTTCTCTCTTTCTGTTTAGTACAAAGTTAGATGCAGGGTTTACGGTATGTTTAGTGTAATTTGAAGTATGATGTAAAATTATACTGAATTTAACCCTGGAAAGGGCTGGTAAAAAATATAAAAGCTTGAATTCTGTGGCATTTTGACAAAATATCTTAAGTCCAATTTAAAAAGTTGAAAAACATTTTTTAATCATACGAATTTTCATTCAAAAAACGTTTTTGTTTTCGTTTTTAAAATTTAGTATTATTAACGAAATTTTTCTTAAATTTTGGTTTATTTCATTATTTGGTAAAAATCATTTTTGTACTGAGTTTTTTTTTAAAACTTTTTTGCTATCTTATCTCGACATAAGATGTTTTGTCAAAATGCCACAGAATTTTGAGCGTAAAACGTAAAAACTTTTTTTTGTCATTCCACATAAAGAAATCTTAACTCTGCCTTTCTCTACATATTTAAGCTTTGTTCACAATCAGGGAAACAATTTCGTTTTTTCTTCTATCTTTTTTCTTCCCAAAGTGTTTCACCACCTTTTGTGAGGTGGAGAAAAAACTTGTTGCTCTATTATAAACACCAAGTGAAAATGTTTCCGGAAATTAAATTGAAATTTTAAGAAAATTTTATTAAAAAATATTTTTTATTTACAAAAAATAACCAGAGTTCGAAAAACTGATCCGGTGTATTTTTTTAAAACACAAACTCTTGCAGCCCAATTTAATCGAGCAACAACAAGTAAATCTTTATTGTTCACATAAGCGCCTGACTAACTATCGATTTGTCGGTTGTAAAACTTAACGTTTCTAACGAATTTAATTATTCTGTAAAATTTTTGTGAGAACGTTCCCGCTTAAAACTGTCAAATAAACTAACGAATAAAAACTGGGTCAGAAAAATGTTGACACAAACAATTTATTAAAAATGCGAAATGAAATCAATAATAACACGGAAGAGATAAATATTTTGTTCTTGGCTGATTTTTTTCATTGTTTAATTAGTTTTCTTTTAACGTTTCAGAAAAGTATGTGAATGTTTTCAAAGCCATTGTGCAAACAACAAACAATAAATTCGCACTTTACATTATTTAGTATATCAGACGGTTGTATTTTCGCCGCCGTTGTTGAAAATTTTTCAATTCTAGTAAAATTTGTTCGCTTTCAACGATAATTGTGACTGGCGTTCTCAACGTCTGCAGCTTCACATCGGCTGCGAGTGGAATATTATGACATTTATAATGCTACGACGCAATCTCTTTTTATAGTTTTTAACATGAGTTACATACACACTTTTTTCTCACTTTTCGAGAGACGATGGAATATTTGGATCACATCTTTTCGATGCGAGAAGTTTTTACCAAAGTTACAGAACATGGGTACAGGCTGTAAAACTTGTTTGTATTTAGGAATTTGCATACAAACGAAATACGGAATACAAATACTAATATACTGTACTGATTTGGTTTAAGCGTACGTGCAGTTTTCTTTAACGTACGCGTTCTGTATTTTTTCAGTGAACGTGAAGTGATCTTTAAATGTACGTGTTGTGCTGACCATACGTTTGCTGCATTTGCGATTTTCATGAATGAGATTGCAGGTGAAAGTGGTCAATGGAGTGGAAAAGAGGACGCCCAGCCGATTCATGAAGACAGATTGAGGTTAACCAATAGCAGCAAGAATAAGGAAAGAGTATAGTCGTTGGCGCAAAAAAAGAGATACATGTTTATGTTTTAAAACCATATTGAGGCCCTTTGCTGCTCATTAGATCCAGCATTTTGAAAAATATTGCAATTTCGAAATTTTTAAACATTAATTTCGAATTTTCGAACATTGCTTAATTTGCTTGAAATATAAAAATTCACGTTTTTTTACTCATTAAAGAAAGAAACTTGTCAATTTGTGTAAAAATTTTTTATGGAAATTGTAATTTAGGGCCTTATTGCGTAAAACACAACGAACGCAGGGTCTAAAATTTCATTGAAAGCAAAACCAAATTCAAAAATATTTTATAATTTTTTTGTTGATTTCTATAGAAAATCATAGTTTGTTTTAAAATGTTCAACGCCACAATATCTAAAGTATCGGAGAATGAAAAATTCAATATGAATTTCTGTAGGAATCAACAACAAAATTATAAAATAAATATTTTTGAATTTGTTGTTGCTTTCAATGAAATTTAAGGCGTTGCGTTGTGTTTTACGAAATAAGGCCCTTAAAAAAAATCAAAATTATTTTCGAAATTATGAAGATTTTGTTAAAAACCATTTAAATTAAAAAATTATTGAAAACGATCTTCTTGTTAACAAGTTAAAATGTACACACAATCAAATTCAAATGTGTAATTTTAAAGCTTTTGTTTGTTCGAAAACAATTTGGAATTTTAAAATATTTACTTAAATTCAAATGCAAAGGGTATTCTTTTAGGGAGTTTTCTTTATTTGTGACTATCAAAACTATAAATTACAAAAATTTCGAAATTACTTTTGTTTATTCGAAAACAATTTGGAAGTTTCGAACATTTACTTAAATTCGTTTAAAGTTTAATTAAAGCATTCAAATGCAAAGGGAATTATTTTAAGGGTTCTGTTTTTAAATATGTTATTTTTAAAAGTGCGAATTCGCGAAGTGCAATTAGTGAATGCTAATACCATAAATTCCCAAAATATCGTATTTTTTTAAAAACTTCGAAAATTCCTATTTTTACGTTAAACAAAATCCTATGACTTCTTTAAAAAAAACTTATGGGTTAATATTAAAATAGTTTTATTTGTAGTGGTGGTATGCGATAGAACGTGTATGTTTGGTTGTCCGTCCATCCAGCCATCCATCTGTCTGCCTGCCTGCCTGTCACTGTTAATTGGTACTATATGATGAATTTTATTAAAATTATTTGTTTTTTTATTTTAATTCACTGCATATTAACATATGATATTTTTATTTGTATATAAATGTATGTATGTATGTATGTATGTATGTATGTATGTATGTATGTGTTGTTTATTATAAAGTGCTAATTATCATTTCAGATTAAATGACAAAATGTCTGTGACATTAGACGTTTAAACAAAACACAAAAAAAGTTTGTAGAACTTGTAAAAAGTTGTTTCATATTAAATTCAAATTTATTTTCTTTGCAAATTGCTACTTCTCATACTTTTCTTTTATTCATTCGCTTTATAATTTTCTTTCGTTAATTTCTTTTAATTAAATAATTTTTGATTTGTTATGCAAAAATATTTATGGTAAGAGGTTGAGGCGTGTGAAATTAATAATTTATTTAAATTATAATTTCTAATAATGGGGAAGTCTAAAATGTCACCTGACTAACAAATAAAATGGTTTTTACAAAAAATGTATTTGAATTCACATTTTTAGTCCATTTCTATTTAAAAAACGTTTAATTTATTTTAATACTCTCCTTTTCAAAAGGTGATGAAAAAGTGTGGTTGTATAAAGTTTATCATTCCGTATGTAACAGCAAACAAATTGTCATCTAAGACGCCAAATAGTAAATTTTCTAGGTTTTGGTAAAATTCTATGTTAATTAAGCCAATAATGATAGAATGCAAGATTACGCCATGCTCCTTGAGACTCTCAAATTTTTTAATAAAAAATATGCACTTTAAAAGAGCTGGCAACCACACAATTAAACAGCTACTCTTTTGAGTTTTTCAGTAAAAAATAATTAACCTATAGGAATGCAGTTCACGTAAAGTCAATCATTCTTAAATTAAGCCATGATGTTTCTTGTTTCCCTCAACCGCGTGATATTAAGAAACAGCAAAATCGGCTTAGTTGTCACAAAAAAAAATAAAAGTTTTCAGCTACACTTAAAAACTAATTTCAATTAAAAAATTGGTGTTACTTATTAAAAAATTAATTAAATTTGCAACAGTAAACAAATTAACAGTAACAATTATACGTTTAATTCACTTGATTAAATGTAAAATTCACTTGATTAAATGTAAAATTCACTTGATTAAATGTAAAATTCACTTGATTAAACATTTGATTCACTTGATTAAATTTTTAATTAAAACTGATTTTATTTTTGATTAAGGCTTTATTGGTGAAATTTTTTTGATAATTTTTTCAATCTGTTGTGTTAACAGAGTATTTTTTACCAAACCAATATTTATATAGGGTTTTGCAATAGGTACTTGACTACTTTGAATTTAATTTGCGAATGCACTATTTCAATGATGATCTAATTGTTACTTTCCTTTTTTCAGTAAACTCAACATTTTCAGCATGGTAAAGTACACGAACGAACAACGTATGTTCTTTGGGCTCTGGAGAAGATGCGGCGGCAAGATGATGAATTTCATCGGAAAATCATCTTCAATGACGATGCTCATTTTTGGCTCAGTGGGTTCGTCAA
The DNA here is from genome assembly GCA_949318255.1 of Pollenia labialis. Lineage (NCBI taxonomy): Eukaryota > Metazoa > Arthropoda > Insecta > Diptera > Polleniidae > Pollenia > Pollenia labialis. Next base: position 158,958,051 of record OX439139.1, on the reverse strand, counting down.
TAAGCAAAATATGCGTTATTGGTTTGGTGAAAATGCACATTTGCTTCATGAATCAGCCCTTTATCCACATGGTCATTGGGCCATATTTTTTTCGTAAACAATAACGATCGTCACGTTACTATGAATGGTGATCGTTATCGTGGCAAGACTACCGATTATTTGTGGCCCGAATTGGAAAACATGGACTTGGATGAAATGTGTTGCAACAGAGCGATGCCACAAATGACACAGCACATGTTAAAAAAGTTGTCAAGTCCTTATTGGAAAACCCGGTATATGTATATCCTGGTGGCTACTTTCGTATGCTGAATAGTAATCTGAAAAATATGACTAATTTCGTTTTAACTTTTTCGCAACCGTTTAAAAAGGTCCCACACCAAATTGCGATTAAGTTCGGAATTAGGATTTTTTGATAATCTTTTACGAAATGTAATTTTTAAAATTAATCATACAATTTTTTTGGCCCTTTGTCTTAAATATCTTATTAAGAAAGCCCTTTAGCTCAATTTGGTATAAATTGTTAAGAAAAAATATTTGGAAGTTTTTAGTAATCGCATTCGGTGCGGATGGTTCTTGTTTCAAACTGACCTTAGATATCGGTTTTTATTATAAGTACAATATTCCTCACAGCGTAGTGCCTAAAACTAAAAATTTATGAGAACCCCATAAATTCCGTGCAAAATCCAGCACTTTTTTAAGAACATAAAAGTGACATAATAAATCTTAACAGTTTTTTACTTTTAAAACTTTTATTGTTTTAAATAATTTCCTAATTTTTTCATTTTTTCTAAAATATATTACAATTTGTTATCTCTCTTTTGAATTGTAGACTGTAGTATTAGTTCACATATATTCACATTGTTAATTAAATAAATTTCACTTTCATTTAGAAACGAATGAATATTAACAAATTGTGTTTGGTTTTTTTTAAAGATAAGAATTGTTTAAAAAGTAACAACAACTGCATATACAATAATTGTAAAATTAACAAAAGCAATTAAAAGTGAAATAAAATATGAGGAATATTTATTACAAAGAAATTTTGCAACAACAAAGTGTGATTAAAAATGAAAGCAAAAACAGTGAAGATATTTAATCTAATCACTGTTAGCACAAATATTAAAAAAAAATCTTATATAATTATAAAATTATTTCTAACTTATTTAAAAATTTTTTTTTCGCATATTTAAGTGATTTTAAAATTTTCGAACACAACATCGAATTTTCGAACATAATTTCGAATTTTTTAACTCTCTTTAATTTGATTTTAATATGCACAAACACAGTATATTAATACATTAAATGTTGAAAATTTAAATTTTTACAAATATTTCAACTGATTCGTTAATCTTTAAGAAGAAAAAAAATCGAATTGTTAAAGATTTTGGAATATTTCTATTAGAATTAAAAAAATTTAAACAAAAAGGCCGTTATGATAACATAAATAAATAAAAAAAATAAACATGTCTTTTCAGACATTGAAAAATAAACAGAAAAGAGATTTAAAAAAAAATCATTTCAAACTTTAAAGTTTTAACTTGAAAAAAAATTTAATAATTTGTTAAAATTTAAGAAAATGAATTCTTTATATGTAAAAAAGTTTTTTTTTAAATTCTTGCAAAATGTATAAATTCGTTAAAATTTAAATCAAATTATTAATTTTGAAGAAAAGACATTTTATAAAAATTTCGAAAATTTAATTTAGTATCGAAGTTATTTTTAAAATTTCTTAATTCTATATAAAGTTCTAAGCTTCGAATGTTAAGCTTAAGAAAATTGTGGAAAAAATTTTTAAAAATTCTAATTCTTATAATCGAAATTTAATTTCATTTTAAAATAAGTTGGAATACGTTTGAATTTTGTTTAAAAGAAACTCATTTCGAAATTAGTTTGAAATTGTTTATTTACTACACAGAAAAAATTCACGCAAATTTTTTTTCAATTAAACCATTAATCAAAAAAAAACCGTTTTAATTAAAAATTTAATAAAGTGAATTAAATGTTTACTTATATTCTCGGCAGTTGAAACACTTAAAACCATTAATAAAATATAAAATCAGTGTTTATTATACATAAATGTAATCAAGTGAATTAAATGTTTACTTATATCAACAACATTACTGCAGGAAATGTTGTTGATATCAAAAATATTTAATCAATACTATTAATTTGTTTACTGACGCAAATTAATTTTCATTTAATACCTATCACAAATTTTTTAATTGAAATCAATTTTTATTTTTCCGTGAACATATTATTTCTAATTATTTAAAGTTTGTTAAAAAAATATTACAAATTAAAAGTTTCAAATTAAAAAAAAAAACAATAAATTTATTAACATTTTTGTATAATAAAAATGCAAGTTTTTAAAAATGTTCTTAATTTTTGTTAAACAAAATTGACGGCTTGTTTTTTACTTTTTATTTTATTAGTAAAAAAGTATTTATTTTAATTGTTGTACCCACCTTTGAGAAAGAAAATAGTTTGTTATAAACTGTAATCCAAAATTCGGATGAATTTTTGAAGATTTTTTTTAAAACCTTAAAGCGAAGAATCTTTTTTTTAATAATCCAATAAGATATGGCAAAAGTATTCCAAAGAAGAGCAGGAAGGAGGTTTGTTTTGTGTTTTTGTTAAAATTTTGAAAAATTAAGGGATTCTAAAATTTTGATTTTGTAACAAACTTTTCAATTTAAATTCCAATTCTCTGCTATTTTTTTCATGCATGAAATTTTTGTCTCAAATTTGCGAATTCGTTTAAATTTTTCCAATTATTTTTTTAATAATTTTTTTTTTTAAAATGCAACACAGCAACATGCAATCAACGATTTTTTTTTTTTTTGTTTCAATCAAATCGTTTTGAAAAAAGTTACACCATTAACTTTAAACGGCACATGTTTGTTTTTGGGGGCAGGTTTAAAAATTTAAATTTTAAAAAAAATTCTGTTTAAAGAGGTTTAAAAAGGTTTTGTTTTATTTTTTCTTTATAATTATATATTTTGTTTTAATTTTTTTTAACTTTAATTTTGAAGAAAAAAATTTAAAAATTTTTTTGATTTTTATTTGATTTTATTTTTAATAAGGCACTTGATTTTTATTTTTTTTTTTTTATTTTATCTGTTTTGTTTTTATTTTATTTAATGTTGTGTTTTGTTTTTAGGTATCTAAAAAAACATAAAAAATTAATTATTATGACACATTTTTTTCCTTTTTAATTTTTTTTAATTTCATAATTATTTTCGTTAAATTTTTATTTTTTTTTTAATTTTAATGATTTGCAAAAATTTGTTTGTGTGTGATTTTTTTTTTTTTTTGACTCCAACCGTTTCCGAATTATTTTGTTTTTCTATGTTAAGCGTTATATTACAAATATGTAACTAATGCTTTTATGATCAACTTAATGTTGCGAACCACCAACTACACCAAAAAATTATTTCAGTTTTTTTTTACTTTTGTATTAGAGAGCAAAGCAAGCAAAAACTAAAAAAAATGCAAAGAGAATCGCACATTTTGACTAATACACTTACGCATTTTCATAGATACACACACACACAAATTCGATTTTGCGATCGTTTTGCTAAAATTTTAGTATTTTTTCTACCGCTGTTTTTGCTGCTACTAATAAGACCTAAAAGTTTAGGTCTGCCTCAATAATTTGGAATTTTTAACATATGGTTTCAATTTTTTATAGCACTTTAACAAAAATAAAAAATAGCTTATTTAGCTTAACATCAGCTAAGAAATGAAGATTTTTGTTTGCAAAGAAATAGATTCTTATTAGATATGTACCTACATAGTTAAAAAAAGGTAATAAAGAGAAGAAAGTAAAATATAAATGAACCTAGGTATATTGCAAATTATCTATTTCTCTTAAATTTTTCTTTTTAATAACCAACCACGCTTTTTTTTTTTTTTTGTTTTTGTTTGAGACGCTGCGTCGTAACGTCACGACCTATCAAACGACTAACATTTGCGATACGAACAAAATTGCCAAAAACCTTGATACCGATCACCAAAAAGTACAACAAATATTAACAGAATAACAACACCAACAATAACAAAATTAAATTGGAAATTAACACACTAGTCACACACCAGTGTTGCCAAGCCAGCAAAAGTGAATGGGATTTTATGTGCTGGTTAAATAATGTGAACTTTACTTTTATTTTTTGCATAAGGGACACTATCCCCCTTATAAAAAATGAACATATACAAGTTATTTGCACGAATTAATAAAAAAAATGTGTACCGACATTCTACAGATTTTAGAATTTAAGTGGCAACTTCCTAATATTTCATTAAAAATAAGTAAACATTTTGCAAATAAAGCATATCAAATTTGTTTGCATTAAACATAAACATTCGCAGCGAATTTGAAAAACGTATGTTGCGTTTATGCAACTCGAACGTGATTAAGCTCTAAACACATCAAAATCGAGATGATTTACCATACATTGACATGATTATAACTAAATTACTTCATTAATCACATAGAATCCACTGAACATACCTCAAACTGAGTATAATGAATAATCGGCCAACATGAACGTGTACAACCGGCCACGATTTCTGCTGAATGTTTTTATTTTTTCCTTAAATACTTTATAAATTTTCATAATTTCATCATTAAAATAATCTTTTGATAACTTTATAAAAGTATTTTTGTAATACTCTAAAGAAATATAAATTTGTTTGTTGTGTTTTTTTTATTAATTATCTGTCATCTTAATCATCTCAAATGTAATGTGAACGGCTTTGATTAACTTAATTAACATTTTGCTTAAACACGTATAATAACACAAGTATGAACATAACATAGGAGTGTACATAAACCTTTTTGTACCCTTCTTTTGCCGACGAAATAAATATGTATGTATTGCACGTGGAGACATCCATTCATTCATTTCTTTTTTAAAATCAGCAATCGGCAAGCTTCTTAATTTATGTAAGCAAAGCCATTTTATTGCAAACAAAGAAAAGCAAAAAAGTCCTGCTAGGCGAATTCATTCTTCATACATATGTAGCCGGAAAAGAAAAATTCACTATTTTTTTACAATTTTGTTATAGGTACCTACATAGGTATAGAGTTCACGTTTTGTTTCTGTCAGTGATGTTTATTTGTTTACATTTTGCAGGTACTTTTATTTTCAGTGCCAAATTCGCTTTTTTCTATCAATTCGCCTTTGCGACCACTTTATATAAGTGGTGAAATTTTGCTTCAAATGTAAAATTTGGGAAACAGTCATATGCAATTTCCGGGTTCTTATTTGGCAACACTGGCACACACCCATATAAAATAAATATGCTGCTCTTTTAAACGAAAAAAAAGTGGCGAGCTTAATTTTTATTTAAAAAAAGTAAATATGAATGTGTAGGTGTGTGTATGAGTTTACAAATTTGCAGAGAATATAAAAACACTAATAAACGTTGACGTCAACGCTACAAAGCAAACCAACTATAGCAAAATCACCAACAGCGCTAACTCGAACACAAACACCTAAACATTTGAAATAAGAAAAAAAAACAAAATAATAAGAAAAGAGCAACTACATATGTATGTACATAATTTTTGCTCAGTTACTTAAAACAAAATCTATTTATGATAAATATCATCAAATTATTACAATAGGAACAAACACACATCCCAACAAACCCGAAGTCAGACCATGAAATGACTATCATTTGATAACAAGTACAATTCTGAAGCCATTTTCAATTGTTTGATTTTAACATTTAAATTCAAATTGAAAAAGATTTGAATGTAAACATTTGTCATCATTGACATCAAATTGTTATCAAAAACATTCTCAAATCAAAAATAAACTTAGCAACACTAGAGCAAAAAATAAATGTTAACAAACATTAAAAAGTGGCGAATTAAGTTATACCTATGTAGGTATGTCTTTTACAATTAAAGGCCCAATTAGACGTGACATAACCGTAATGCCACAGCCGTAACGATGACCGTAGAAACCAAAATGTAATTGGTTTGTATGGTATGTTTATGCCGTTTTGGTAATACAGTGGTTATGGTAATACAGTTTTGGCATGATTATGTGACGTCTAATTGGACATGTACATACATGTGTTTTAATTGAAGTGAATTCGCCTGGAGAAAACCTTAATTTCTTCTGAAAAATATAAAAATTATTTGTAGGTACGTTAAAAATTACATAATTACCTATATTGAGGAAGAATGCGAATAAAAATAAAACAGAAAAATTAAGAAGGTACCTATAAGTTTGTTGTACGTTCGCGGTTTTACGGAGATCCTCAAAATAGTAAGGAGCCAATGATTTAAGAAAAGAATTAAATCTATGTAGCTACTATAGTGCCGAATGTTAAGCTGACAGTTAATTTATAAATAAATAATAAATAATGCATAAAGTGATTGATCTATTTTTAAAATTATAGCAAATGCAACCAATATGACACAATATAATAGTTAGGTACCTACTTTGTTCAATATAATTAAATTTCATAATTTGAAATTTTTATGATTTTCAAACTTTTGTCGTTTGAGAAAAGACTTAATTTTAATTCATTTTCAATTTAAAATCAAACTTCCGTGTTTGCTGGGCTATTTCAAACACACACAAAAAACAAGCAAACAAACAAAAACACAGAAAACAATCACAAACTCTCTGCTTTACAATGAGTTCGTAAGGGAAACAAAAAGCAAAACCGTGCAAAATTTTAGCGAACTCTTAAGACAACAAAAACAAAACTTTGCTTTATTTTCAAATAAAAAACGTTAGCTTTAATGTTGTACTGCAGCAACAGCAGCTGTGACGTCAGCGTCGTCAAATGCTCATTTTTGTTGTTTAGCTAATACCCAGTGTATTTGAATTTTAAATTATACGAGTGTGTTTGTATTTCTGCTTGTTTTGGCAAATCTTAAAAAGAAAAAAACCCTGACTTGAAACAAAATTAAACACACACTTTAGAATGCGTTAAAGATGACGTTGTTTTACTTAGAAACAGAAAAAAGCAATAAGAACAAAAACGACTCCAACTATTTTTGTATTTATAGTAGGTATGTAGGTATACGTATATATTTACATATGTATCTATGTATAAGTACATATTTCGGTATGTAGATACATATGTATGTATGTAAGTAGGTAGGTATGTACATTTGAAACAAGCTCAAGCAATCTCATTAAATTTATTTACTCAATAGGTACCTACATATGTATGTATGTAGGTATGTACATGAGGGTTATTAGTTAATTTTATTTTGTACCTATAAAATTTTATTTTTGCATAGGAAATTTTTAGTGTTTTTTAATTAAAAAGCTAAAATAAAACAATTTTTTTTTTGCAAACTGCGAAGAAAGTACCTACCTATCTAGTAAGATACATATATGTAGGTACATACATACATACATACATATGTATGTATATTCACTCCCCGCCAAATGAATAGGACACCCATTTGTACTTCGTATAACTGCAATTAGGAACCTATCTCCGATATATGTATGTAGGAAAACAATTACACTGTGCAAAAAATTGACACTTTTTTTGAGACAAGCTGGGCACCTGGCGTTTTAACCTGATTCGGGTACGCTGAATCCAGTGGTGCTAGCCGTTTTTTAGGTTAGCTCTGGTTTTCGAAAATGGAGGAAGTTGCACAACATACATATGTTTGCGTAACTCAACAGTTTAGTTTATTGAAATTCCGCAATAAAATTTCCTTTAAGAAAAGTAAAACTTTTTTCAAAGATACATAATTTTTTTTGGAAAAAAAAAAAAATTTTAGCCACATTTTAAAATTTTTGTTTTTTAAAAATTCATAAAAAATTGGAAAATTGGAAGGCCCAGCTTCTAATTTTTTGCAGACATTTAAAAAACGGAGCTGCAAACAAAACAAGCCATAAATGATCAAAATCTGTTAGAAACTTTTTAATTAATTTAAGAATTTCATAAAACGCAATATTTGTATGGGAACACCCTAAGAAGTGGTGATAAGGGGCAAGTAGGTATGTCTCGAGCAAATGTTAAGGACAAAAAATTAATTGAGGTCGGTCATACATTAATTCCCACTAGGGGCGACTCCTGGGTATTTATGGGACTTTTTCTTCAATATATTTCTAGTCTGCATTGAACATTTAGTATGGGAGCCCCTTAAGGAATGGAGATAGCGGGGAGATAGTGCGCATCAAAAAATTTTCAGTTTTCTACGCTTTTAAACGGGGAATCATTTAATCGATAACCCGGATAAATGCGCAATCAACGCATTTATAAAAACCTCGCTTAAGAAACTCAATAATCATTTAAAAGTACTTTTTTAGTTATAAGGGAAAATAAATTTATTATAAATAATACACTAAGTGCTGGTTCACACACGTTAAGTCTTGAATTTGTAGGAAAGAGGGGAAAAGCTCAAGACTTGACGAGCCAAACTTGACTTGTGTGAACCGGCACTAACCAAACTCTGACAAGCTCTTGTTAACGAGCTGCCAAACGTTTGCCAACTTGTGAAAAACATCCGTTTAATGTCAAACAATTTTGTTGTCTTACTTAACTGATTTTTTTATAAATTTACTGACTCACTTAAATTATTTTAAGTTTTAGAACTTTTTAAACTATTTATATATGAAGGGTAAAACAAAAAAAAAAAAGAAAAATTGACATTTATTTTGTTGCACTTAAGACTTGTGAATAAGTTGGAGCTTCAGTTATTTCTTCTTCTTCATTATCGGAAGGTTTCGATAACTCTTTAAAAGTATTCTCTCTGATTTTCGAAATTCAATAGAAATTTACTTTTTACTTCAACTGCCGTTTTAAATATTTGTGTTGCCATACATATAAGTACAAAAATACTTTTACTAACTTTATAAATGCCTTGCCGGATAATAAAAAAAGCAGGATCTTTGGTTACGCATTTAAGCGATTTATTTTGTTCAAATTTATGTAATTTCGGACAAAAATAATGAATCATCAAAACGGGGAACGCATCAAAGCGAGGTCATTTAAGCGGGATTTTGTTCATGTAATAATGTGAAAATTATGTGGAAATCATTTAAGCGGGGTGCATTTAAGCGGGAACTACTGTAAATGATTGAGATGAAAAGTGGGGTTGGTCATACATTTGACACATCTAGGGGCATTCAGGCGCTACAGGGGCCACATTTAAGAATTTCAGCCATACAAATATGGCCGTTGAATAAAATCCTTAAATTGACCGTGGAAAAATCTTAACAGAAGCTGAAAAAAAAAATTAAAATTTATTAGAAATCTGAATAATTTATACAAAAAAATATGAAAGGCCGCACTAACAGTGTACTTTCGGCAACGGATAAACGTGATATTCTCAGAGCAGCATCCAATTCTCACGACTCGTCTGCACAAATTAAACAGTGCAGCGTGTTATTTCGAAGGCTAAATATCTAGAGCAATTAAAATTAGGAAAAACCCATCACTTTGCGATGCTCGAAAAAATATGCGCTTGGCTTTTTATCGAACTCATATGTCGTGGAATAACGAGTGACACTGTATAAGATAAAAAAAAAACTTTAATTTAGAAGGCCCTGTTGGCTTCAATAATTATTTTCACGATTGCATAACAAAGTGGGAACGCTAATTGCTATATTGGAGTGCTACAAGAACGTTTCCTGACTTTAAAAATAATTTTGGAAGCTTACAGTGGACATTGCATCATGAAAATGTAACAATTCATAATTCCCGGGTGGTTAGGTCATGGCTGCGCGAACAAAATGTTAATGATCTCGTTGGGCCCCTTTCTCGCCGAACCTAAGCATCATCGAAAATCTTTGGGGATGGCTAGCTCGTAAAGTGCATGGTTCTGAAAACATATATAGTATACTACCAAAAAGGAACTTGCTGAAGGCATAACAGTGGCTTGGTTGACCATTTTGCTTGATTACATAAAATTATGAAAATGAAATGAATGAAAAAGGCTTTAAAATGTATAAATTTTCGTTAAATGTTAATAAAATTAAAAATATACATAAACTGTTTTTTATAGTAGGATCCTATTCTTGTGACGCCAATTTTAAAGGCTTTTTTTACTTGGCTTACAATTTTTTTTTATAAAAACAAAACCATTGTATGAAACGTTCCAAATATCACTTAACATCTATATACGTCTCTGGTTCGCCCTATTCTGGAATATGGATCAATTGTACTTTAATACATATATCAACAGCTCAATCAACAGATTCAATCTGTACAGAAACAGTTCCTTTTGTTTAAGAGGTCTTGAATGGAATTCGCTTGTATTACCTTCACATTAAAGCAGACTTGGTCTTATTAAATTACCGACGTTAAAAAGTCGAACAACAATGCTAAGTATTTCGTTTTTAATGGGTCTTATACTGGTCCTATTCATGTGGCAGGGAGTGTATGTACTAGGTACGTTCCTACTAAAAAGATAAAATAAAAAACATTTGTTTAAATATTTACTTGTAAGAAAGCGAGAAAGCAATTAGAAATAACTTTTTGAACAAAATTTATTTTTTAATAAAAAAAAGTAAATATAATAAATAAAAAAAACTATGCAGGTACCTACCTACCTGAACTCAGTAAGCAGTTGGAAACCCCAGCGCTAACAAGAATAAGTAAAGAGGCCTAGTAGAAGGCCTTTTTTAGCAGACACAAGCCCTCCTCGCCGCATTCCATACTTATTTAATACAAGTTGTCATTGGGAGCAAGCCCTTCCAAACTGCCTTTAATAACAACTTTGTACCCTTCCCAAAGAAGAGAATAAGGAAGGTCACTAAAAAAAACTGAACAAGAATGTGTACTGACTATTATGGAGGGTCTTCAAAAGCAAATTAATACCTTCCAGAAGGCGTACTTCTAAAAACGAACCGAATCTTTAAAAATGAAGTATAGAGGCAAACGGCCTGTTACTTGCAGTCCTTTCAATGTACCAACCCAGCGGGAAAAAAGAGTACGGAGGCGTTTTAGAAGGCCTCTGTATCCCTTCTTTTGGATGTACAAGGCCTGCTCGTCCAATTCCATACTAATATTTTTTTAACACAATGCCATTGCAGAGAAGGCCTTCCGCTCTCACTTCTTTCATAACACATTGCATTCACACTATCACACTTTTACATACTACTTGGGTTTTTGACATGTTTTAATACAAAGTATTATAATGTAAATAACCCTTATGTACAACTAGATTTTGAGTATATTTCGTCAAAATCTAGCCACGATGTAGATTTTTATTTGAATGGGAAATCTAGTCAAAAACCACTAGATTTTGCTTGATATCGCGTTAACAAAAGATTTCGTTGTAGTGTAAATGAGCTTTCATGAAATTAAACTGTAGGCAATTTTCATTTTATTTATTTATTTTTCGTAAAATCTTTTACTGCCAAAAATCGCCAAGAAACTGAAAAAAAACAAAAAAGTCGTCGAAAATTTTACACATAAGACAATAAAAATTTTCAACGTCACAAGTTATGAGGCGTTCAAAATTTTAAAAGGCAATGTGAATTTCTTTAGAAAGCAACATTAAAATTACAAAAAATTTATGACTTTGTTTTTGCTTTCAATGTAATTCTTTGGCGTTGCGTTGCGTCTTACATGATTAGGGCCTAAGTACCTACATAGCGACGATTGATCGCGATATATGTAAGTAATAAATAATAAAATACCTAGTTGATAATTTCCCACTATGTAGGTATGTATGTAGGTATAGGCACCTATCGGTCGCGTTAACACTAACTCATTTTTTTTGAACAATTTGACCTTTTTCCGTTAAAGTGTATCCTAAAAATCAGTTGGAAACTACTGTTTACAAGATCAAATCAACCGATAAAATAATTTTTTTGTTATAGACATTCAATTCAGTACAGTTCTGCTGTGTTTCCCTTAAAAAAGCTGTCAAAATTATTTTGTAAAATGTATGTAGGTACCTATTAATATTGTTTTTTTTTTTTGTTAAAAAAATTACACCCAAAATGTTAAAACAAAATAAAACTAAATTAAAAAAAAAACAGCAAAATAAAACTTTAAAATGGGCGAAGCAACAAAAATTAAAAAAAATTTGGCAAATTTTTTGTAGTTGCCGTTTTTTAATTCATCCGATCACAAATGTGTGCTTTTTTATCATTGTTGTTGTTGTTACTGTATTTGCCTTAATGTTAGTACAACTTGTATTTTTAATGCTGCTGTTTTTGTTGGGTTATTTAGCAAATGTATGTATGTATGTATGTATGTATGTAGATGTTTGAAGGTCAGCTTTACGACCCATAAGCGCATATTTATTTGTATTTGTTGTTGTTTTTATTGCCATTTTTTGCGGCTGCTGTTGCCGCTGAATGTTGTTGTTGCTACTTAATAATAGTTTTGTTGTTACTGTGTTGTGTTGTGTTTTTTATAGGTACTCAACTATAGATACGTTTGTGTGTAAGTTTTGTTTTAAATTTTTATTTTGGCAATTTTTTTCTAAATCGATTCTTGTTGTAGCTGCTACTGCTGTCGTTGTCTGTCGTTTTTGCTCGTACAATTTAGTTTAAAATTTAAACTTTAAATGTGTTATTGTTGCTGTTGTTCGTATTATTATTTTTGTGATTTTTGTTGTTTTTCAGATTGTGTGCGTTTTGTTGTTGCTGTAATTTTGGGTTGTTTTCTTTACACTTGTAGTGGTTTACATGCCTTTTTTTAAATACAACGTAGATATGTGGAGTAAGAGAGTGAGAGAGAGAGAGAAAGAGTGTGGAATATTTAATGTGGATCTCTGTGTGCATGAGCTAAAATGATGATGAGTGTTTGTATGCATGAATGTACCCTCTACCTACTAAAACGTACCCCAATCGAATTGTTCATGTTTCTACTTTTGTGTTCAAAATTGTTTAGGGCTTTTTTGATTGTCCACATGTCTTTCCCAGTCAACAGTTTAAGCTGATGTCAGAAAAGCTAAGTAGGTACGGTACCTACCAACCTAGGTATTTTAAATAAAGAACCTTTAGGTAGGTACCTATTTACTTATAATGTTATGAATAGGTAGATAGGTACCAATAAATATTTAATATTCGCGAACACGAAAAGGTATTACCTATAAAATTGGCGAATATTCGGCGATAACCATCGTTTATTTTTGAATAACGAAAAAGAACATTAAAATCTTGAAACCTTTCAGTTTGGAATCAATAGGTACTAAGAATGACTTAAGCCCCAAACTATTTGTGCAGACTGTCGGTACGACTAAGGACAAAAAAGGTTTACGGGGTTATTTGTCCGAGTGTGAGTGTATGAACATATGCGTGTATCTGTGTGTGTGTGTGCAAATATTTCACAGTTGTGCATATTCAATTTTTGTTGCCTCTGGTTTCTTTTCTATTAAAATTTGGTGAATTTTCATAAAAATTAAAAAAAAACCGAAAAGAAGGTAATGTGACCGACTGACTGAATAACTGACTAGCTCGCTGTCCGGTTGTCCCATTATTTTTATTATCAACATCATCATTATCATCGCCAACAACATCATGATCTTTTATTCTTTTCTTTTTTTGAATTGAAGGCACTATATACATACATATTTATATACGTACATACATACATAAAATATTTAGTAACAACAATAATAAAAAAAAAATATGTACTGTAGGTAGGTACAGTGGTTTCCCGATTTAACGAACTCTCGATTTAGCGTATTCGGGATTTAACGAACAGGCAAAAATTTTACCTTAGGTACTGTGTAGGTACCTATAACGAATTAAAATCCAATTTGGTACTCGATGTAACAAACAAATAAAAATAATATAGGTACAAAAAATTCGTAGAACTTAATTAAATACATAGATGGAGTTGTCAGGCCAAGAGTTGCTGTCTTGACGAAGACGAAGAAATTAATGCACGAATAGAAAACGATGGACCTGCTGATGAAGGGGTACACAATAAACACAGAGATGTAAAGCTTTGATGTATGTATCCAGTGGGGACAGGAAAATAATACCGATATATCCAAGACATTTAGGGTTTTCATGATATCGCACACAGACTTCGTAAATTTACCCAGCAAGTTTGACTCATAAACATGCGCAGTTCAATTATGCATTTATAAAAACACATTTTTTTAAAGCTTACCGCCATATCCGTTGAAAAATTCAAGTGTTTATAAATCACAAACAATAAATTCTTGCAATAATTTTTTGATGCGTTTTTAAAAACAAATTTCACATTTTAATCACAAATTTTAATATTTTTTTTACATTTATTTTTCTATTGACGTTTCTTACAAATTGGCATTAATTGTGTTAAATTACACACAAACTAAATAGGGTCTTCATGAAAGAGTCTTGCAAGTTTGCCCATTTGCACAAATGGCAATTTTAAGCGATATCATGATTACCCTTATTAATTTTACATGAGCTTCAAGAGAAAGCAATTGAAAAAAGTTAACAGAAATCTCAAAAACAAACGTCAATAACAAGTTTCTTTAAATAATTATGTACTTTTTTTCTTATTTTTTTTAAATAATTACTTTTCTCATTAATTTTATTTTTCAAAATCCATTTACTTGTAATGCGATATGATATGAATTGTTCTTTTAATTTGTTGTTACATGAATAAATATTTTTTTTAGTACTGGATTTAACGAATTTTTCAATTTAACGAACAGGGCTGACAATCAATTGTTCGTTAAATCCGGGAACCACTGTATATAGCACAGTGGGATAAAAATAATTAAAATTGGATTTTTTAATGATAAAAATAAAATGGAAAAATATTTATTCGTGTCTGGAGGCATATTCTACGAATTAATCACAACATTTTTTATTAAAGCCTGGCCTGTAATCAGCAGCTTACTGTTGTAATCTAAAATTTAGTGTGATTACTAGGTACATATCGAATAATACCAAGCTGTAAAATGCCATAGGGACTTTCACAGGTCGCGCATTGCAGACATAAAAAACATCTGCTCTGGAATTTAACTACAGTTAGATAATCAACAGGCTTAATAAGAACTACCTACTATGGCATAAACTGTGTCGTCCACGATGCATATTTGACTGCCCAACCAACTTTGTCCAATGTGTGTTTGGACAAACAAATTGCATATTGCACAAATTCTTGACCAATTTTAAAAAGTTAAAATTTCTATTGTTTTACCAAATAATTTCTGATCTCCTCTCTAAAAAGGCTTTGTCCTCAACATCTCAATTTTTCTTCATATTTATATTTAGGCGTCATTTGTACCTGCCATATTAATAATTTTGTCCCACTGTTTCCATTTTCTATTTAAGTTAATTTTTGTTGTGATCTTTTTGCCTTCCTTTCTTTCATTTTTATTATTTATTAATTTGTAAATTTAGATTGCCAAAATAGAATTTATTTATTATTATTTTTCGTTCATAGTTGTTGCTTTTTACATAATACATACATACAAAATTTCTAGAAGACATTTTTTATATATGTATATGTAGGTATGTACATACATACATACATATTTTTTTTTTGCAAAAAACCCAAAAGTACTTTAGATTGTGAAATTATGATTGTTATTTTTGCCATTTATTTGTAAATTTATTTTCAATATTTTGAGATAATTAATTAGAAAAATAAACTAAATAAAAATTTTAATTATACAACACAAAAATAGTAAATTCAAAGGTATTCAAGTGAAAAACGACAAGACATATTTCATAAGATATTGATCGTATGTTTCAAGCATTAAACAGAATTCCTTTTGCGTAATAGCTACATCATGGCGAAGTGAACTACAGGTGGTGGTGAAAAGTGAAATTTTGACAGCTCAAACCAATTTGTTTTGGTTTTACTAAAAACGGTTGACATTTCGAACCGTTAAAACTAGGTAAATACAGTTTAAGTTCCATTGGCAGCCGTGATTGAGCAAAGCTCAAGTGGGTCCAGCAATAAGTTTCCGTTCAATTTCATAGAGACACTTTTTTACTCTAAGGGTTCTTCGACCAAGCAGTTTGAGTTTTTAGATTTCCGAATGCCGGGCAATGACAGAGAATATGTTTCGTCGACTCTCCCTCCTTTTCGTCACCGCAACTTCTACATAAGGCATTGTAAGGGAGCATCAGTCTTTGGGCATGTCCTCTAACATGTCAATCCAGTTATAACTACAATTAGGTTCCTGAGGTGATGTCTGAACAGCCTGAAAGCCCGCTGAGTCCTTCCTTCATCTATAGTGGGCCAGATTTTTCTGGTTTCCCCACAGATAGTTTCATCAAGCCACCTCTGAGTGGCAATAAAATGAAACTTGTGTGCGAAAAACTGCCTACTACTCGGGAGTAAAACACAATATCATATGTTTAGCCGTTTCGAGTCAAGGTGGTGCCTGCATACTCCAAGCACTGTTGGGATCTGACAATTCTTAAATTGTACCGTCTCAATAACAAAATTGTACCAAATTGACATAAATTGTACCGAAATTTCGCTATAAAATAAAAAAGCGTACATTGTAACACTTTTTTTCATATATTATACTTAATTATAAAAATATTTTTGAACATAAATATTTACACATTTTTAAAGTTTGTACTAAGTTATAAGTAGAAGTCTTGCCAACTTTTCCCAACAATGCCTCTGGGCGCTGGTACCAAACTTTAATGTAAATAAGCAACTTTTGTACAAATAAATGAAATAATAATAAAAAAAAACAAGTAAGAAACTATAGTCCGTCAGGGCCGAGCATTTTATACCCTACACCACAGTGTATATAGATATATATTTTTGAAGAGTGAGACCCATGGGCCCGTGGACCAG
The DNA here is from genome assembly GCA_949318255.1 of Pollenia labialis. Lineage (NCBI taxonomy): Eukaryota > Metazoa > Arthropoda > Insecta > Diptera > Polleniidae > Pollenia > Pollenia labialis. The sequence continues at coordinate 158,941,335 of OX439139.1, read as the reverse complement.
CCAAAATAAATTATGTTATGAAGTTAAGATTTATGTAAAAGTTTTTGTGTCGACTATTATTATGAAATCTTCATCTATATGAGATTTATTTGCCTTTAAGTGATTTTAGGAAGGGGTCTTATATTGGACTTATGGATAATTTTGGTCCCCTCACCGCAATATTTTGTGCTTACAAAGTGGCTATCGTAAAAGTTACTGTCGCCAATTTTAATATCAATACCAACATTTATAAGGTAGTCGTCAAATTTTGCCCGATTCCAATAGAAAAATGGTAAGATGATTTAGATTGCTATAGAATAAGTCTGGTCCAAATTTAGTGTAAATCACAACGAAATCGGCACAAACACTATTCCGGCAAGAGTTTGTAAGGGGACACGTCCATATTAATTTAAACCTATGTTCAAAGTTTAATCGCATTACCTTAAAAATTGCGACCTCTACTTAACGCAGAAGGTTACATGATCGACATCCAGCCAGCCGGAAGCAGGGACATCGTTAAATCGACTCAGAAAGTATTATTTTGTAGTTTGACACACACATAATCGTGGTGTGGGTATAAAAATTAAGAAAAAGCTAAAATTTTTCTATTTCTCTTTTTTCTCAAAGGCAGATAAAAATGTAGACATTTGGTTGACAGTGTCACCAAAACAATCAACTAAAGTGGCGATTTGGAGGCACTTAATCATAGGTTTCTGAAGGGAGTACATATACTTGTGTATGTATGAACTTTATATGTTAGAATTTTATCAGAACAATAATAAACAATTCTAAAATTTTTGGTAGTTCTGGTCACGGCTGGCGATATGTTATTAAAAATGTTATTATTGAAAAGTGAGTTAATCCACCTCAAAGAAATGATACAACTTCGCCGGTATTTTTTTTAATTGTACCAAAAAGGGATAAATTGTACCAGTGTACCAATGAGGTTTCGATTGTACCAAATTTGGTACAATTGTACCACAAATCCCATCAGTGACTCCAAGTAGTCAGCCGTACAGTTTGCATGAATGCCCCTGTGTCCATCCGTTAACCCTAGCAATGAAATGCAAATACACTCTGTTGTTGTGGATTGTTGTGTTATTACCATCATCTGTAATTGAATTCGCCTTGAATTTAATAACTTTCTATTATTCTTTCTTCCTCATAGAGCATGAAATTAATTTTTTTTTTGCACTACGAATAAATATCTTCCGATTTGTATAAGATTTGGGAAATTGCAATTAAAAGTACTTAAATTAAATTGTATGCAAGAACTTAACAATTTTTGAAAATGTTAATAATTTTTAAAGAAGATCGTTTTATCTTTGTTCAAATCGATCGCTACAAGATGTAATCGAAGGAATATTATTCTAATTATCAATTAATGCCTCTTTGGGGAAACGTAGTCTGAAATCCTTAAAATTTTAAACCGAGTTTCACATAGTTGATAGTTTTAAGGAAACAAAAAATATCGGTTTTAGTTTTAAATCGCAAAATGACTTTTAAAACTGAAACCATTTATATTTTTTAGATTTTCGAACGAGTAGATAAAAATAAAAATCCAAATTAAAGATATAATTGTACAAATAAAGAGCAGAGAGATGACTGAAAATCTTTTAACGGTTTCAAAACTTTTTAAAGACTAATAGTTTCTGTTGTATATTGACTTATAATACCTGTGAGCAAGTAAAATCGGCGGACTAAGATAATTTGAAACTAATTACGAACAAAGAAGAATGAAAAAATTATTAATAAGCATGTTTGTGTAAATGTAGAAAAATTTCTTGTTGTTGTCAAACAGCTTGCGTAGTTTATTTGGCCCTTTGAGTCTTCTTATTTGGGCCCTATGATGTCAAGAGCAGGCAAAACATTTTGCCTAACATTCTAAAAGTTTCCACAGCTTTTAGGGGCCTTAAAAATCACTTCTTTGAGTTAGGACCGAAAAGATGCGCAAATGTGTACCTACCTAAATTGTTTCAATATAATTCTATGTAGGTACCTACTTAATTGCGGAGATTAACTTTTGAAACACTTTTAAGGTTATAATCATGTACCTACCTATGTATGGTTTGTCTTACAAACTCAAATTGTTTTTTTTTTTTTTTTTTTTTTTTTAATTTTGAATTTAGCTTACTGGATTTCTAATTAGGATGGGTATCTTATTTTTTAATTCAATAACTATTAAACACTTAAAAAAATTAGCTGTTAATTGTTTTCACAAAAAATTTACATCATTCTAATTAAAAGATATCTTTGCACACATTTTGTTTTCGTCTCTCAATCACACACTCACGCACTCTTAAATTTTCTAATTGATGTTAATGACTGTTCATCATCACAAAAGTTAAAGAGGGGAAGTAAATTTGTTTTTTTTTTGTTTTGGATGGGTGTGTGTGTATTTTTATTGTATACTTATAAGATCCTCTTTTTGTTGGTGTTTTGCAAACATTTTTGCACAGAAAAAATAGCCCACTAGGTAGGTATGAAAATAAAGTTTGAAATTAGATTTTATTTTTAGTTGTCTATTGCTAAAAACAAAACAAAATTTGTAGGTAGGTAGGCACCTACTTACCTAAGAAAAAAGAAAGAAAAAACACACACACACAAAATTGCTGGTAGGTACCTTATTACGTACCTATAGGTAGGTACCTTTAAGTTTCGTTAAGGTTTAAAAAAGTGATCACTACAGCAAACATATAATATTTTCTGCTTATAGGTAGGTACCTAAATACATAGTATGCTTAAAAACTTACACACACGCACGCATTCCCGTTAAAACAAACTTAGGTTCTTTTTCACTTAAAACGAAAATGCAGAAGAAATAACAAAAACTATCATGATAATGATAATAGTAATATGTACAAGAAAAACTAAAACCGATTACTCAATAGGAAGAATTACACCGCATGCCGATTAGAAAAGAACTGAACGCAATCTTCAGGCGGCCAAATAATGTTCTTGATTACGACAAATAACGATGAACGCGACGCGTCTACAAAAAAATCAAACAGCAATAACAACGACGACAACAAAATAACAGCGAAAAAAAGCAACAACGTAAACACTAACTATATACAGCAACAACAAATGCTTTACTAACGACAAATGCTGTTCTAAAGTGAGCAAAAAAAAAATCGCAAACACAGCAACAAGTAAACGGCGCGGTAGCAGCAAAATAACACAATATTATTTAATAAACAACATTACAAAAAAAGCAAAAAATATACTTATGTTGTGCAAAAAAGCACACAAAAAAATCGCAAAACAAAAAATTTTACGAGAGCACTAGAAATTGCCAGCCAGAAAAAATTTCAAAAGGAAAGAGATCAGCAACAAACGAATAGAAAACCAAATACGTAACTACCTATAAACAAGAGAATTCTACAAAACACAAATCCAATCAACACAAGCACACACATACTAAAACTTCCACTTATCGAAAAAGAGTCGTAAATATAAAAGAGTTTTTTCTTTTTCAAATATAAAAGAGAACGAACAACAATCAAAACAAATGTATGTATGTATTTAAAAAATATTATTTAGATCGTAAGTACAAAAAAAAACAGATAACAACAATAAAATTTAAAAAAAGCTTTACATAAGTACCTACATACATATGTACTATCTAAAAAAAGTACGTACGCAATGTTGTTGTTGCGAATATTCTAAAGTATCTATTGCTGCTACAACAACATTCTGTGCAAACACAACGCACATTGAAAGCTAAAGAAAAATTATCAACTGCCGTTCGTTTGGCTGCCGTTCGTTTGGCTGCAAAAACTAACAGGCATTTTAAGAGGGAAACAGCAACAAATCAAATGTGTGATGGACAGTGGGTCATCAATGCAATAAAAGTAAAGGTTGGTTTATGAATGTGAATTAAAGGGAAATACCCCGTATTTCGGCTAAAGTAACTACATACCTACATATGCATATGTATGATGTAAAAATAATTGTAACTTCTTTGCTTGTGAATATTTTATATATTTTTTTTTCAAGGAATTAAACTTAAGAGAGTTTATAAAAATGCATTTCTATACAATTGCGCTAAGAACTAAGATTGTTTTAGTTAAAGTTAACACTAAACGTGCATATTAAAGATTAAATGGCGTAAGAACGAGTTCAACCATTCGTTCGATGGATCATTTTGCTGGCGGAACAGCCGAAAATATTGATGCTGTGAGACGAAAAAAATCCGGAGATATCATAAGAAGACGATCTGCCCAGTTTCAGTTTTCTGACCGCACTCTTCGGCGAATTTTGAAACACGATTTGCACTTCTTTCCTCACAAAAACCAACTAGTCGAAAAAGTGAATCCTGAGGATTTGGCATTGCGCTTTAAATCTCGTTGATCAAAATGAACACTTTCTGTCAAATTAAATGATGACCCATGAAACACATTTTCACTTCACCAGTTTTTTTTTTGTGGAGCTGTTGTGACATGTGTATAAGCCCCAAACCTTGCAGCAACTAAAGGACAACATTCAAGAAGAAATTGATGGAATACTACACAAGAACAATCAACAAAGTTATGGAAAATGCTATAAAACAGCACATTTTTGCGTTAGAGAAAACGGATCTCATTTAACTGAAATTTGTTTCATAATTAATGTAAAAAATAATCTAAAATAAACTTTAAAAACAATTCATATACCAAATCATACCCTCTATTTAATGCAAATGAATTCAGTATGAGCAGATTGAATACAAACAACTTCATCAAACATAAACGAAAAAATACAAAAAGCCGAGTCCGATAATATGATAACCTACACCATTTGTGAGCGTTACAAAGGACTTGTATCATTTGGAGACATAATAACACAAGTTTTGTTACGAATTATTTGTGCCGAATTTAATATATGTATGCATGTATGTATGTAGAAAATACCCAGTGGTACCTAAAATAAGTAAGGAGGCCTAATATAAGGAATTACTTTGCACACACAAGCCCTCCTTACCGCAATCCATACTTATTTATTTTTTACACAGGTTGACATTGAATGCAATCCCTTCCACACTCCCTTTAATGAACAACTTCGACCCCTGCCCAAAGAAGGGAGTAAGGAAGGTTACTAAAAATAAAAGCTCAAACAATATTAAAATCTTCCTCTGTCCCTTCTTAAAGGAAGGAGTAGCGAATGAGTCCTGAATATTTTGGAAGGTCTTTCAAATAAGAAATTTATACCTTCCAGAAGGCATACTTCTGAAGGCAGGATACCACACGAATCGAATCTTTTAGAAAAGAGTACAGAGGCCTTCAAAAAGACCTGCCGCATTCGGTCCTTCCATATTTATCGCTGGCTAATAGCTACACAGAAAAAATTATTTTTCGAATTCAAACAAAAAATTTGTAGTATCAAAACATTTTTTGTCTGAAATCGGTCCTACAAACAAATTCGCATATTCAAACAATTTATTTGCATTTTGTTTACTAAAAAAAAACACTGATTTTTTCAAACAAATAATTTACAGAATCAAACAAAAAGTTTACTGAAATTCATATAAATTTCAAACAAATAATTTTGCTGAATCAAACAAAAATTTTTTGCACAAACAATGACGCGCACCCAAGCTATCACTGGAGGAGAAGATGAAGGCAGAAGCAGAGCGGCGGCTGGCTTTGAGACACATGTTTTGTTTGAATTATTTTTGAACGAAGTCTTGTTTATACACACAATGTTTTTCTTCATCACTCACTGTTGCTGTATCCTTTTCTTGGCTAAAGAAGAAGAAATGTAACAAACAACGGCAGCAGACCGTCTCGATATGTTTTTCGTCATGATTTTATTTTTGTATTTGATGTATTTAAGTAAACAGTTTTCAAAAATTGAATACGGGATTTTGTTTTTCATTCTTTTTTTTCCAACTTTGAAACCAACCAAAAATTTATTTTGTTTCTTATAATGTTGTTGTTGTTTCTGTTGTTTAAAAATGAATGAAACCTTTTTTTTACCTGGTATTTTTTTGTTTTTTTACTAATAACCTCGTCGCGCTATTTCATCATCTCTCTTCTTGTTGACCTTTTTAAAGTGTCCAAAAATAAACTGTATGTGTTTTGTGTTGTTGTTCTTATATTTCGTATAAAGAAGTGTTGCTTACGATCAAATAAAAAATGCAAAAAACGACAACATTAAAGAGCGTTAAATATTTCATACAAAATTATGAAAAATTGAAACCAATAGCGCGTATATTATATTATTGAAAAGTTGTCAACATTTTTGTTGGTTAAATAAAAATCAAACAAAAATATTAATTGAATCAGTAAAAAAATTTGTAGAAATTAAAAAAAATTTCAAACAATCGTTTGTTTGAAAATAATTCGGGAATAATTTTTTCTGTGTAAAGGCAACTTCACACTATTATACTTTGTATTAATAGGTACATGTCAAAAATTCAAGTAATATGTAAAAGTGTGATAGTGTGAATGTAATGTTCTGTGAAAATAATAAATATTACGAAAACAAATTTTTTTTTGTTTTTTGAAATTTTTCTAAACAATAATACATTTCATTTGGTTGCATTTTAACAAACGCCAGTTCATGTGTGATAATATATGTAAATGCAAACTGGAATGTTAAATTAGATTTTTGACAGTCGCAACGCATTAGATTTCTATCTTACAAAGCATTATGGAATACGTAAGACTTGTCTGATAGTGTAAACGTACGCCTAAATGAGATTAATTTTTTTAAAGTAATTTTCGGTACGATGCCACAAACACCACCAATTTTTTTATTTTTCTAAGTTTTATCGCAATAATACTGCAGTGATAGTGAACGAATTTCATAAAAGAAAAATGACATCGGCTTTGTCGTTATTCATTTTAAAGCTTTTGTACCACATTCTATTAAAAATTTCGAGCTGACTTGCGCACAATGTTTACATGGACAAACAGCTGGAAGGACGGATGGATATCAAAGTGTCAAATTATTATTTAAAATAGTGTCAACGTTAAGATAATCCTCCGAATAAATAAAGGGCTTACGAATATTAATGATTTTTATTTATAACAAAAAGGTGTTTCTGTAAGCCCGATAGATAAAACAGAAAATTATTTTATATAAAAAAAATTTATAATCGAAAGCATTGAGGTGACATTGAAAAATTTAGGGCATATGTGCTCCGCGGCTGTAAACGAAGTGCATTCTGGACTTAAAATTTTGGGCCACTTTTGAGAGCTTTGCTTTCTTTCTCGAAATCAAATAATCCCTTTTTTTTTTTTTAATTTTGGCGTATGGCACGTAGCTTCATCCTATTGAAAACATATTTCGCCCGGATCAATGTAATCCATATGTTAGAGCAAAAAAAAAATCGTTAATCATGATGCGACTACGATCTCCATTGAACTTAACGCGTGCTCCGGCTTCATTTTTTGAAGAAATAGGGTCTGCTTATGCCACCAGCGTGTATAGCGCCCCGTTAGGTGTTTCTGAATGTAATATTATTTTTATAAAATATTCGGCCATGTTCTGACAATCACACGATTTGAAATCGCAAAACGCTAGATTTATTTTGTGGTGTTCTAAAACTTGTGCGCTTATATTGCGATCTGGTATAGTTTCTGACAAATATTCTAGTTCCCACGAGTATACTTTTCCAATTTGAAGTCGCTAACTTCTTGCTATAGCGATTTACAGAACACCTATTATACTATTTCAAGCTAGAATCGCCAATGTTAAGCGTTTTGCGATGGTCAGAACATGCCCGATTATTTAATAAACTTAATTCAACGTTGGCAACCGATACCGTCATTAATATCAAACTTTTTGTTTGCATCATTGTTTGCATTCTACATACATATTTTTCGTCGCTAATTTAAAAAAAAATAAAATTTTTGCACTTGCACTCCACTGTTCTACTACAATAACGCCAATGAAAACTATTTACTTTTTGACTCATCACAGAAAAGATCAGAATTGCTAGTGATGTGGTTCCCCCAGATTAAGGTGGTTTTAATGCATTTATGGTTAAATTTAGAGAGTAAAATTTGTTAGGGAAAAATTTAGGGGGCATAAGTTTATATATGTATATTTGCTTGCCTGTACGATGGCTATAGTTAATACTACCTATTTATGACAGCTTGTTCTTGGTTGAGCAAAAATCGCTAGATTTCACGCGAAAATAGCTAAATAACATTTAGAATGTTGAATTTTTTTTTTTTTTTTGGAGGGGAAGGGGAAGAAAAACAATAGCCAGGCAACACTGGTACAGATCAGTTGACGTCGATGACTTTGTTGTTTTTTAATCAACAATACAATGTTGTTTGTTGTTGTTGTTATTTGTGTTTCAATTATGCTCTAAAAACCTATCACGTGTAAGTTTGTATTTGTGGCAAAAAGTTTTTCTTTTGTTGTTCTTGTCGATTTTTTTCTTACATGTTTGTTTTTTTGTGTGCGTTTTAGTGGATGTAGCGAAAATATTAGTTTGCATTTGCTTGCTTTTGTTTATCGAGAAGAAAGTTTAAAAAGAAGAGCGTTTTTGTTTAATTGTAAAAAAGATTTGTTAGAAAATAATCGGTTCATCTTTTTTGCAAGATGTAGTAGGTATGTGTGATGTTACGAATATCAATTTTTAAAATTCGCGAATACGAATACGGATATCTACGGCAATATTCGCTGAATACGAATATCCAATTTGAATGTAAGCGCCACACGATACCCATTTCGAATAAAAAAATATCTCATTCTCGTCCACAACCAGGGCTGCTTCAAAGTCCGGGATTTAATGCGAGCAAAAAGGACAAAGAAAGTCATTTGGAGATTTTTTGGGGGATTTAAAAAAAGATTAGGTGATTTTTTGGGATTTTCCACATTTTTAATATACATACATACCTACCTATTACCTTTTTTATTATTTACGCTTATTTTTCTTTGTTTCGTATGTTTTTTAAATATCAAAAAAAGTAGGTTATGTACATACATACCAAACTTTTATCTTTCTCTTATCAAAAACTAATACGGTGTAAAGAGTCCTGATTAAGATTACAATTTTTGTTGAGTGTGTAAAAGGTGCCTTATAAACTTATGTTATTATTCCTGAGTGAGTGTTAAAAAAAAGAATCTAAAAACATTGACAACACATAAGAACAATTTCTGATGTTTTCTTCCCCAAAAATAAGTAAATATGAAAGAAATATAATAAAGCAAGGCCCATCTATCAGGTCTGCTTACTTGTACAAAAACAAAAAACGATTCTTTTTAGTTGTCAAAAATTTACTACCACATATACAAAGCAAAAGGAAAAAACGTGTATGTGTCGCATACCATAAACGTATAAATGCACATGTAAACAACTTTTGACAACTAAAAAGAACATAAACAATGATCATCAGGCTTCTTGCGCAGACCTTTTCAATGGGCCTTGTAATAAAGTTTATTTATTTTTTATTCACATCTAATCGTAAGCCAATATAGGCCAAATTGATTAAGTTACATTATTTGACAATTTAATTATAAAATATTAATTTAACTAATTTTACTAATAAATTTTTAAATATGTTTTACTATCCCTATCCCGAATATGGGTCCCAACTGTTATGAAAGTGGTAACCAAAATATTGTAACATTCTGTTAAAAAAAACCTATTAACTTAATAACAATAAAATTAGTCTTTTAAATTGTTTAAAAGTTTAAGAAAAATTCCTATTTTCATATGGTAATATTGAACTCCACAATCTAGTCACACGGACTACAAATGATCTCTACATAACCATTGTATGAAAACGAGGACACAACAAACAGTGAGTTCTCGGTGATTGCGAGAAAGTAAACCTTGACACAAGAAAAGATGGAGAAGAAGTTTTAAACATTTTGTAAAACAATATTAACAATTTATGATGTACAAAGTCCCTAAAACTGCATCCCAAAAAATCAAACACATATGCCGAGACATGGTCCCAAATCCTCAATCCATAAACATATCTAATCACTCTGTTGAAACATCTATCCAGTGTTGCCGTTAGGATACGAAAGATACATTTTTCGTATCTTTTGATGACTTCATGTACCATGTATAATCCTGACATTTTTCGTATCTTTTGAATCTGTACGTAAAATGTGCAGGAATAAAATATTAATATTTAATTTAAAAAATGTTGTTAAATGTTTGAAAACAGTAGTTGGTTTAACATTTGTACTTCCATTTTCGAATGAATGTGTGGAGAGAATTTTTAGCCAACTAAAACTTATTAACCGACTCAATACTAATACAATTGCAGCTTTAATTATGGTGAAATAGAACATTAAGGATGTTTCAACATACGATCCACCTAAATCGATGATTACTAGTAGTGCGAAGTTGTTCTGAGGAAATATGAACATTGTTTTTATTTTCAGGAAATTTATACATATGCATTTTTTGATATAATCGCCTTAACTCGTATATCTATATATCTATATATCTAAAAATTAAAAATGTTTGTTTGTTTGTATTTTGGCTTATAGACTCCTAAACTACTGAGCCGATTTTCCTGTACAGTAGCATCACGCGAGCCCTAAAAATAAAAATAAAATAGGCTACTTATTTTTTCGATAGGGGCAGGGGAATTGGTACCCGCATTGGATGCCAATATTAAATATCGCATATCTTAAGAGCCGCTTCACGCATTTTGTTGAACTTTTGGTAGTAGGATCTTCTGAGCCCCAAAATTGAAATAAAGTAGCAGCGTGGGAACTGGTTTCCTCTATAGGACGCCAATGTTTAATATCGCATATCTTAATAACTGTTATAGTGAGATTGTTCAAACTTTGTAGAAGTCACTCTTTTGGTATACTACACTATTGAAAATACAAATAAAGCGGGTAGGCGCTGGGGGGAAAATACCTCTCATAGAACTATTAAAGGAAGAGTCATCAAACTTGGTTAAGGCTACTATTATGGCAAACTTTAAATTTCAATATAGTAATGGGCGGGGTAGACTGAGGAGGAGCAGTTCCCCTCATAGATAGAAATATTAAAAGGAGCCGCTGCACGTATTTTGTTGAACTTTTAGTAGTGGGATCCTCTGAGCCCAAAAATTGAAATAAAATAGCAGCGGGGGAAGTTTTACCCCCCATAAGACGCCAATGTTTATTATCGCATATCTTAAGAACTGTTTTAGTGAGAATGTTCAAAATTTGCAGAAGTCACTCTTATGGTATACTACTACAATTTTGAAAATAGAAATAAAGCGGGTAGGCGTAGGAGGGGAAATACCTCCCATAGGATCAATATATTAAATATCGCTCAACTGAAGAACAATTAAAGGGATAGTCTTCAAACGTGGTTAAAGCTTCTATTATGGTAAACTATAAATTTCAATATAGAAATGGGCGGGGAGAAGTACCCCTCATAGATAGAAATAAGAGCCGCTGCAAGCAATTTGTTGAACTTTTGGTAGTAGGATCTTATGAGCCCCAAAATTGAAATAAAATAGCAGCGGGGGATGTGTTATCCCCCATAGGATGCCAATGTTTAATATCGGATATCTTAAAAACTGTTATAGTGAGAAAGTTCAAACTTTGTAGAAGTCACTCTTATGGTATACTTCACTTTGAAAATAAAAATAGAGCGAATAGGCGCAGGGGGGAACTACCTTCCATAGGATGCATATATTAAATATCTCTCAACCGATAAAGCGGTTAAAGCAGTGTAGCGAAGCGCACCGGGTTAAGCTAGTTATATATATAAATGAATTTGTTTTGATAACATCCAAAGATAGTTACATATAATCATTTTTAAGGTTTGCTTACTGTATTTTTAAAAATTACATACCTAATATTTATGACTATTTATTTAATTTATTGATAAAAATTAATTTATTCAATGTAATTTTCTTTACAATATTCATTAAATATGAAATAAAAATGTTATGTTAATAAATGTTAACGTTAAAAATAGATTTTTTTCAAAATGTATCTTTTTGGGAAAAAATTTATCTTTTTGGAAACTAAAATGTATCTTTCTCGAAATTTTGCTGGCAACACTGCATCTATCTACCCTAAAAAAATTAGCTGCCTTTATTCCACTATAAACTTCTAAGCCATATGAGATAAGTGACATCAACAAAACATGGCCAATTCTCTTTTTAACATCAATTGATACATAGATTAAGCCTGGTACTCTGTTCAACATTTCACGTGAAATGCTGTCAAAACGCATATGAAAAAAACTTGTGCAGAATATCTATGAAATAGTGTTGATAGAGTTGTACTCTGTTCATGTTGTGAAAAAGTTCCGAAATGTTTCTGGCAACATTTTTTTACAACTGCGAAATAATTTAAGCTGCAAAAGCAAAAAAGTAAGAACTGATTATTAAATAAGAAATAAAAAATTAAAATAACACAACCTGTAACAGTTTCTTATCCATATTTACTTTCTTTTTTTTAAATTTGTATTAAAAAAAAAATTTTTTAGTAAAATACATGTGGGGTTTGTTTACATACGCAAAACAATGTCGCATACTTTACAGGAATAAAAACGTTAAATTGTACAAACTCGCATAATAGGTAACATTGATACATGTCAAAAATTTCGTGTGAAATAATTGATGTTGCTCAACATTTTCCACAAATTTGAACAGAGCACTAGGCTTTACAGGGAACACTATTAAGTCTACGTAATGTAATTATAACCCAATGAATCATAAAGCTAATGTGTTGGCTAAAAGGCAAATCCTTATTAATAAAAAATCCAAGAGTCTTTAAATATGAAACGAATTGTAGAGGCATGTCACCATGCACAATATTAAATTCATATTTCTAAAGTTAACAGCTTTCGACTTAGAAATATTTAAGGTAATACAATTTGTATTACACCACCTTTGTATATTCTCCAAATCACGATTATTATTACTAAAGGCCTCGTTACTCTTACGTAAATGTTGCGGATACGTAAACGTTGCGGTCGACTTGAAATGTTGGTAGTTACTACAAAAACGTAAACGTGTCATATGGTGTTGAGGTGTATGTGTGTACTCGTACATATGTATGTATGTATGGAAACATGCAAAAATACTATTTTAACATTTATCAATTTTATTTACTTCTATCTATGGAAATAATCTAACTGTTGGATAAAATAAAATAAAAAATTAAACTTTTAACAACATTATTTATTTCCAACAAATAAACAAGAGCTGTAAGCTGCTTCTTTTATTTTCAATAAAAACCCGATAACTTTGGTTTCTGTGACACATAAAGCCAACATTAATTTTAGTTCGAACAAAAAATCCATAACATTGGATTTCATTAAATCAAATTTAAATAATGTTTTGATGAGAATCTCATTAATAAAATTTAAAAGTAAACCGCTGGTTAATAAGTTTTCTTGACAACACTTCTTCAAAACAAAAATACAATTCTTAACAGATGATACGTAAAAACGGAGAGAAATTTAAATTTTATGTAATAGTACCTATTTGCACAGTAGCTTGGTAAGGAAAACGGAACAGCTGATTAGCAACGTATACGTTTACGTAAGAGTAACGAGGCCTTAATTAACTCATTCCAAGGTTTGTCTATACCCACCAACTGAAAGTCATCAGCATATAGGTAACCTTTTAATGAAACTACAGATGAAAAGATATCGTCGATATCATTCGATATCGAGTAACTCGCCATTATATTTCTCGAGTTTTCATTCGATACGTCAGTGTCTATCGTATGCAAACAAATTCGATAGTTTATTCGATACGATATTATCGAATGCGGTGATTAGACACCAGTCGTTACAAACAAAATAAAATAATTGTTTTTAATAAAAAAATTTATTTGGGGATTTTTGGGGATTTCTTGTTATTTTTAAAAAAAATTTTAAATTTGGTCAGAAAAAAACAAAAAAAAAAAAAATATTAAGTTTTAAAAGTTTTGTTTAAAGGATAAACGTAACAACGTAACGAATGGGTTGTTGAAGGAAGGTAAGTGCGGATGAAGTGCGGTTCATAGGGGTCACCTGGAAATCTAGCACGGAGGTGCCGGAGAGATCACTCTAGTGCCACCTAATGGACTCGTTACAATTTAATATATGTTTTTTTTTATAAATAATTTAAATACTGATTAAAATATTCAAAATTCAGCTAGCCAAATTCTCGCTGATTAGTGACACTTCTTAACTTTGCTGTCCCTATTATTAAGATTCAGCTAAATCAGCTACCTTAATTTATGTACCTTAAAAAAGGTACATAAATCATATTTGAGATGCCTTCATATATTCTTTTTTTATTTAGCTAGCTGAATTTAGACGCATTGACAAAAATTGTATATGAGGTGCCTTAATATATTCTTTTTAAATCCAGCTAGCTGAATTGAGAGGGATTAACAACAACAGTTTGTTAAAAAGATGTATGTTAGTTTAAGAAGCTACGATTTTTAAACTTTTTACAAACATTAAATTGCAAACATATTGCTTAAAATTTATTTATACTATTGATGGAAATTTTAGTAAAGCAAATATTTTTGTTCGAATTTTTAAGGTTAACGTACTAAATTTTTAGATACAAAATCTTTTTATTGTGTCTGTGTGATATAAATATGACACTATATTATTTAGCTTATTTTCCAATTACGTAAATTTTTTTTAAATAAACGAATTAAAATAGTTTTTAAATCCAAAGATAAATTCACACTGTAAGTAAAACTGGCACTTATACTCTCGTACTCGTACCTAAATGCCTTTTATGAAATATTCTACCTGCTTTTGGAAAATATATTTAAGAGTTTTACTGCCAAATCTAACAGCAGAAACTTTAAGTCTAAAATTCGATTTTAAAATCAGGTATAAATAAGTTTTTTTTTTTTGTTTAAGAAATTGAACAAAATGTGGAAAAATCTTTAAAACTTGACACTTTTGGTTATCGCAAGTTTTAGATATTTGGAATCAATTGGTGGTGTTTGTGGTGCTAATGGCAGCCGAGTGATGTTGTTTTATAACTTTGTTGGGCTGTTGGCGGGTTTTTTATTTGTTTGTAACTCTAAGTATGCCGATCTATCTGTTTATTTGTTTAGTTGTCTGTTTGATTTTCAGAGTCGAAGTACTAGACTTGTTTGGCATTTAACTAAAGTGTCAAAGTACTCAGTTTAACAAACGCCACAAAATGACATTGAATACAAAATAAAACACAACTATTTACATTAGAACGTTTATATTACAACCAGATCTAAAAAAAACAGAAACTACAAAAAACGTTTTACAATATGCCAAGAATTAACAACAATATCAGATACAAAAATGGAAGAAAAAATAGCTTAAAATTAAATTACAGTCTATAACAAAAGTAAAGAGTCAATTCTGTTAAAAATTTTTTTAACAAAAAACCTTAAAATATTAAAATCCATTTTAAAACAATTTACAAAATTCTTTCAAATGTATCTTCTTAAAAATAAGTTTTAGCTAACGGCGCCCATTTAATTAAGCCGGTATATGTTTCGGTATCTTAACAAATGTTTAAATGTTTTGTCGTTTTTGTTGCTGGTTTGTTTTTTCGCTTACAAAGTTACAATGCAATAATAACAAACAAAAAAAAAACACACCTTTTTCAGAGTGCAACATAAAAATCTTGAAGAACATCAAACAAACAAAATGCTCGTAATATGCGCTCTACAACAAAGGCCTCATAATAATTTTTAGCTTAAAAAAACTTACTTAAATAAAAACATTTACAGGGTTCTCACGATTTTTTGTTCTTTTTTTTTATTTTGTTTAACACCATAAAATGCAGCAGTTTTTTTCGTTACATTTTTCATATAAACAAAATTATATTGTTAAAGTTTTGTATGGATTTTAGTTTAGATGGTGATTTTTATTATTTTATTAAGGTTTAAATACATAAAAATAGTTTGAAAAAAATCTAAAACTGAGATTTTTTCTTTGTATTTAATGTTGGTAATGGGCAAACAACTGAAATATAAATAAATACAGTGGTCTTACATATGATAGATGTAAAGGAAACTGTAGAAAGCAATATTTTAGTAAAAACTTCAAATTCAGCTAGCTGAATAAGCAAACTTCAAACAGATATATACAAATTTCTCTTCAGTAGTATGTTAATCAGCATTTTAAAATATTCTCCAGGAAAACATCCAAATTCAGCTAGCTGAATAAACAAACAGAGAAAAGTAGAAAGTAAATTTTTCTTAACAATTGAAGATCCCATGTATTTCTTAGCATTTCCCTTATCAACGCTTGTAGTTATCATTTACAAAAAAAAATTTTAATAATTTTTACCTTGCTGAATAGGTAGATTTTCAAAAACAACATTTTGATTTTGCGTTAAAATTTATAATGAATATATTTTAGAGAATTTAGCAAGTTATTGTTTGTTTTAAATTGTGAAAAGGCTTGCTGAATTAGTAAAATTTAGAGGAAAGAATGAAAAAAAAAAAAATTTGGAATGCAGATATACTCTTATCTGGCTCATTCAGCTAGCTGAATTAGCTTTTTAAATCGTTTTTTTTAAATAAATTTCACAAAAAAATATTAAAAAAAATGTGTAAGCTAATACTCCTAGTACATTTTGTTTACAATTATTAATAAGCTTGCTGAATTATCAAAATCATGACAGAGGAGAAACAATATTATATATTTGCAAATAAAAGTTATGTAAAAGCTTGCTTAATTTAGCTAGCTGAATTTTAACAAAAACTAACAAATTTTGAACATTTAATTAAATAAATTTTAGTAAACATTATTTTATTGTAAAACCAGCGGAATTAATGAAAACAAGGTTAATGATAACAACGATTCAGCTATTAAGCTGTATTTTTAATAAAAAAACATTTTATTGTGTTAAAGTTGTGATTATTTTACAATTCGGTTAGCTGAATTTTACCAAATTTAAAAATGTAGAAAAAAAATGTATTTAAATGATATTGATTTTATAACTCAGCTGGCTGAATTTATATAAAGCGTAGTATTATTCTTAACACAGAATTTTAAATACATATTTGATAGACGACAAGTCCACTGTTTTTTATTTATACTTTTTTTCAGTCATCTGTCTGTCCATATTTGTCTGTCCCGGTTTTTCCATCTGCCAGTTTGTCTATCTGTCTGTCTGTCTGTCTATTATTTGAAACACTACCACCGTGTTTATTGTGCAGTGCAGTAAAAATAAATTTGTGTCAAGGTTTTGCACTGTATTACTGAAAAAGGAGTTTTTGTTTTTTTTTTTTTTGCTTTTTTCGAAAAATATATTTAACAATACATTTTTCAGATTAATTTCATGATTTTCAAATAGACATAATGCAAACAAATAAAGACAAATAAAAAAAAAGGTTTGCAAAATATAATAAAAACGTAATAAATATGATCTTAACACATTGCATTACAAACCATTAATAAAAATAAGAAAAAAAAAAATTTAATGTCCACACCGAAAGAAGTCAAAGTACAAAAGTGAGAAAACATTAGAAAAATAATTTGAAAAATTTATTCACTCATTATTCTTGAATTTGAAAATCTATTACAACGTTTGTTATTTTGCCCAAATAAATCATTAATTAACTAAAACACATTTGCACATTAAGCTTGGTAGAGACTATTAAATGAACTCTCTTAATAAAGTGTGTGGATGACTTTGACTTGAGTTTTTATCGGTTGGTTGAAATCTAAAATAGAGTTTAATTAAATAATTGCAAGACTTGTCGCTGAAATTTGTCAAACTGACTTAAATGTTGTGGTGAACCTTTAATTACTTTACAAGTGTTTTCGAGTGCTTGTGTGCGTGTGTGTGCTTATATGTTTGGTTTGAAAAAGTATTTAGAAGTTAATAGATTGGAACTTGTGGTGAAATGGTGGGGAAGCAAGTAAGTACTTAGATGGACAAAATTTGCTGCTTAGAACATATGGTTTATTGTAATTGGAAATTTTTTTATTTAGCGAAAATTATTTTTATCGAAAAAAATTTAAAATAAGTGAAATTAAAGATTGATTTAGGGAAAAGCCCATTTACATATATAAATACAATGGCTACATATGGACCCTAAAAGGAAGGCTTCGTTATCTCAAGCTTTTAAAAAAATATTTTCGACAAATTTAACTTTGGTAGACAATTTCAATTTAGAGTTAAGCAAATTGCAGCTATTTTTTTCATATCAAACGATCCAAAAATAATCAGACCAACTCTGCAATTGCTGTATAAACATAGATGTTCGAAAAAAACTATTAATGAGTTTAACTTATAGACCGATATCAGTTTAGGGTCATATACTTAAAATTCCAAATTTTAAAATCCCGAATATTAAAATCCTGAATTTTTGTATCCTAAATAATGGTACAGTTTTGGTTAAAAAAAAAATTGCGGTAGACAGTTAAGTTATAAAAAGGCTAACAAAGGGGTTTGTAACTAAAAAACAGCCTTAAAATAACAGCTATAAAAAAAAATAATACGAAAATTTTGATCAACTATAATTGCCAGGGCTGGCATGCAATTGCGAGATGCTTTTTCTAAAGGAAAAACTACTGAACCGATTTTGATGAATTTTTTTTATTTGTAGATTATTATTATTCTTCTCTAGAACATATCGTGGCCATATTTTGACATATTTTAATGAATGAAATATGTTGATTTTTTAAGCTTTTTCATTAGCATAACTTACAAAAAAAATCAATATTTTCATTGTTTTTGTAATTTGAGCCTCATCTGTTGCTTTTTTAAAGTTAGAGCGGGACATATGAAGTTGGAAATAAGTGACTATCACCCAAACTATTATTTTCAAGTTTCTGTTTGTACTCGCTGTCTTTATTAAATCCCCATTTTTCTATCAATGTAAGGCCGTTTACGGACACATCCAATACTTTATTAATAACATTGAAGTTCAACTTCAGCGTAAGATTCGCTATTATTTATTTTGTCTGGGTAACTCTTCTTTTTATCTTTCAAAATGGTATCGTAGCTAGGTAACAAATGATTATCATGTTTACTAAACGGTGGTTAAATTTTAAGAGCCGATGTTTAATGTGAACCACACCTAAACGTCAAGTTTTTTTCTGCATTTCATTTGACGTATCTCAATTTCAGACTAATTCAATTTGAACCATGGAAAGATACACAGTCGAGCAACGCGTTAGGCTTATTATGAAAATGGGCGTTCAAATCCAAATTCATATCGTGCACTTCGTCATTCAGTGATGAGGCACATTTTCACCTCAGTTGATTCGTCAATAAGCAGAATTGCCGCATTTGGGCGAATGATAATCCAAGAGTGATAGGCGAAAAACCAATGCACACACAAAGAGTGACTGTTTGGTGCGGTTTATGGGCTGGCGGCATCATCGGGCCGTATTTTTTTCCAAAATGAGGCCGGTCAGGCAGGTACTGTGAATGGTGTTCGCTATCGTGAGTTGATAACGACCATTTGATGGCCCGAATTGGAAGATATGGCTGTAGACGATATGTGGTTTCAACAGGACAGGACGGTGCCACTTGCCACACAGCTAACGAAACAATGGCTCTTTTGCGCGACAAATTCAATGGCCGTGTTATCTCACGTGGTGGCGATGTCAATTGGCCACCCAGATCAAGCGATTTGACACCGCTGAACTTCTTCCTTTGAGGTTATTTCAAAGAAAAGTTGTACGTCTATAAGCCAGAAACAATTCAAGAGCTAAAGGATAAATTGGGCAAATTAACGGCATGGAACCTCAATTATACCTCAGCGTCATCGAAAATTCGAACCATCGGATGGAGGTGAGCCGCCGAAGTCACGTCGGCCATTTGGCCGATATTTTGTTCCATACATAACCGAAACATTAACAATTTTATCAGAATAAAAAGAAATGACAATATCATTTGTGTTTTATTCAAAATCAACATCGGCTCTTAAAATTTAACCACCCTTTATTATTACAGCTTCTTATTGTCAAATATTTTTGTTTTGTTAGACCTGCTTCAGTAACAAGCAATATAACTTCACAAACATTTGCTTGCGAAATTGATAGATTCTTCCGCAAGGTAGAAAATCGCAAATCATCAGCAGCTCAGACATTTATTTCTGCTATTCATCAACGCTTTGTCCTTCTTTAACACAACTCATTTAGGGCGTCCTTGATCCTGATACCAATCAGATGTTTGTGAGTTTTGGCTTCACTTTGCTTTAGATATATATCGTCACCTAAAACGCAAAAGGCCCTATCTAACATTTTGAAAATATTACATGAGAAGCAAAAACTATTTAAAATAATAAATTGACAAATAATCTTAAACTGTTTATTATGTATTTTTCTTGTATTGTTCTTGCAAAAACTAACAGTTGTCTTGACAATTTACAATGTTGCATATTATGGAAACTGTTCGTTATGCCTTTAAGCGTTTACCATATAATCTTTTGTAGATAGGGCCTTTTGTTTTTTGCTAATAAAATCGCAAGTTTTGATCGAATTTTGTGGGCATTTGTGAAGATCAGAATCAATGAAAAATTCGATTACATTTTTGGTTAGTTTGGCCCTTTTGCGTTTCACGTAACGATATATGTATCTATATATATATTTATAAGCTGTCAATTTGTGTATTAATTACAATATTTGCTAGGGTGTGATCTATCCCCTATTACAAGAATTGTGCTCCCTTTCGATCAGTGTTCGAACATTATTTAGCGTACGGTTAACACATTTAACTAATTTTTAAGTGCCGGTTAATGAATGATAAAGGAAAACCGAGGTTCCTTTTAGAAAAAATACTATTTTGTGTTTTATGAAAAGAAAATTTATTGTAAAAGTTATTCTTTGTAATTATAACTATGATAAAGTGAGTGTTTCAAAAGGCCTGTTAAAAAAAACAGTTAAATTTTTGTAAACGTGTCTTTGCATAAGTTTATATTCAAAGGTGAATAGTACTCAAAAGTACCATGATAAGCTGTACCTTCTTAAATCAACATCACAAAAAGATCTTTAATTTACTTAATAAAAATTGCCTAAATTGTTCTAATTTCGCGCCCAAGTGGTGAAACATTCGTTGAGTCAACACACGTTTTTTAGGGTTAATGAACTTATTAAATTTGTCAAAAGTATCTGTACATACGAACATCTACTAACGACAGTATGAATGTAATTTTTATACAAGTTTTTTTTTATTGAACTTCATTATGATTTTTATTAAAATTGTGTATCCGAAAAGAGGCTCTTTAAATGTAGACCTTTCAGATTTTGACAAGTCACAAAAAAATCAGCTTTTTACATGAAGTAAAGAAATTTTTTTTGTCTTTTAGGTTAAAAACTGCGTAGGCTTTTTATGTACAAAAACTACACACACTCATTTTATGTTTCTTAAATTAAACGTAATAGTTTTCGATTTTTTTTTAAAGCTAAAAAAGTACTTATTCATTAAGTACATTTTACATTCATATGTATATGTATGCATGTATGTATGTTTTACACTCTTTACACCAGATATGAGCATTAGAAGAATAAAATGAATTTATTAAGCGCTTTACAAGACACAATATCTTTGGGCTGTAAAATACTTTACAGCAAAATAACCTTTCAATAGTAAACACCTACATCTAGATACTTTTCGGCAAGAGTTGTTGTTTTTGAGTTTAAACCTAAATACATACTTTTAACTTTGCTTTAATAGATATTTTCTTTGTATTTATTCAATGATTTCCGCCTCTCTTTAAACGTCTCGGCCCTGCAGCCCCTTTTAGTTGTTTTAGGGTACGAGTGTGAGTTTTTTATAGGTGCGTGCTAATTTTATTGTTTGATTTTATAACATGCGTAAATAAATTTTTGCCATAAAACAAACTGTAAGAGTTGAGAATGTGTTTATATATTTTTTTGTTGAGTTATAGTCGTTATTGTATCTATTATTTGTCTATTTCAATTTACAACGTAAATTATTTTATTGATATTATTGTTGTGCGCCAACGAGTTCTTTTTTATAGTTTTAACGGTACTATTGGTTTTACCTTACCTGTTATATATGTACATATACATATTTATATAAGACATGTGTTTAGAAAATTTACTAAAAATATTTTAGGTTTTAATCAGGGATGGGAAATTGGAAGTTTAACAAAATAAGTACCTTTTGCAAAAAAGGTAAAAAGAAAAAAGAAGAACGGAGATGATCCATAATAGAAAATTGTTCCCATATAAGTCCTACTTTATATAGTAACTTACCGAAGCCCTATAAGTCACGCAAAAACGCTGTTTTCCAGATAAAATTCTGCTCAAATAACCTCTATAAAAACCAAAGTCTCTTTGCAAAATTTTGGAAAATCAAAAACTAGTATTTTGCATTTTAAGGAGCTCTTTCCGCAAAAATATTTTAGGCGACATCATTTTCAATTTTCGTTTTTTTTAATAAATTAATTTATTGGCAACACTTGCATCATCACCTAAAATATCATGGTCACACACGTTACGAGTTTATAGCAAAAACAATTCTAGCTTAAGCGACAACCTTCGTACAAAATTTTTATATAATAAAATAAAAAAACCTTCTGCTGTAAAATTTTGTTTTTGTCGCTTAAGCTTTTTTGCATTTTTTTTTAGCATTATAAGTACCTTTTGCAAAAAAGGTAAAAAGAAAAAAGAAGAACGGAGATGATCCATAATAGAAAATTGTTCCCATATAAGTCCTACTTTATATAGTAACTTACCGAAGCCCTATAAGTCACGCAAAAACGCTGTTTTCCAGATAAAATTCTGCTCAAATAACCTCTATAAAAACCAAAGTCTCTTTGCAAAATTTTGGAAAATCCAAAACTAGTATTTTGCATTTTAACGAGCTCTTCCCGCAAAAATATTTTAGGCGACATCATTTTCAATTTTCGTTTTTGTTAATAAATTAATTTATTGGCAACACTTGCATCATCACCTAAAATATCATGGTCACACACGTTACGAGTTTATAGCAAAAACAATTCTAGCTTAAGCGACAACCTTCGTACAAAATTTTTATATAATAAAATAAAAAAACCTTCTGCTGTAAAATTTTGTTTTTGTCGCTTAAGCTTTTTTGCATTTTTTTTAGCATTATCTGGAGCCTTTACCACAAAAAAAGCTTAAGCGACATTAATTTAAATGTTCGTTTTTTTTAACAAATTAATTTATTAGCAACACTTGCATCATCTCCTAAAATGTCATGGTCACACACGTTACGATTTTATAGTAAAAACAATTTAAGCTTAAGTGACAACCTTCATACAAAGTTTTTATGAAATAAAATAAAAAAAACTTCTTCTGTAAAATGGTGTTTTTGTCGTTCAAGCTATATCGAACCCTTACCGCAAAAACAGCTTAAGCGATATCATTTTTAATTTTCGTTATTTTTTTTATTAAATTAATTTATTGGCAACACTTGCATCATCTCCTTAAATGTCATGGTCACACAGGCTACGATTTTGTAGCAAAAACAATTTTAGCTTAAGCGACAACCTTCATACAAAATTTTTTTAAAACGAAATAAAAAAACATTCTGTTGTAAAATTGTGTTTTTCTTATCTTGATTGTTCAATAAAATTAAATGCGTTAACAGCACTGATTCATTAGAAAAAAAATTCCGCCATAATTGCTTAAAAAATAGAAAAAAATTTCCAATAGAAGTAAATCAACAACTTTTAAATTCATTTTAGTTCATCAAAACTTTTAAATATAAAACCAATTTTATGCAAACACAAGAACTGTGTTGCCAGATACAAAGAATTTCGAGAGCGGGGATTTTTGCAAAATTTCAAAATTTGTTTTAAATTTAGAATAAACGAATGAGTTTTGCGCTCGTGCTCTAAATACAGGCAGCTAGGAATATTACAATTTATTAAGTAACATCATTTAAAAAAATAAAATATTCATTCCCGGACAACAATCTCTGCTCGCTTGCCAATTATGTTTAGATTGGACAATGTAAACGTTTCAAATGAAAATATTTTTAATTAAAAAATGACAAATTGATTAATTTAATTGAAACTATCAATATTTCATAACAAAAAAAAAAACAAAAAAAATTGGGACAAAGTTGGGGATTTATGTTTGGAAATGGGAATTTTTTTGGGAATTCAAAATTAAATTATTTTTTTTAAATGAAATAAATTTAAGGAATTTAACATAAAGAAAAATGGGAAAATTTAAATTGGGGACATGAGCCAAAACTTTTCTGGCAACACTGTACAAGAATAAAGTGAATAAGCAAAATACTCGGTTGTATAAAAAGTGCTTAGCGCAGCTGTAAAAAAGGGTATGATTGCACCCTGAAATATAACTGAGTATAAATATGGAATATATTTACCATTTATTTGTGCAACATATTTAGAAACTAAACGAAAATGTTTTGCATTTTTGCATGTATTTTTAGAATGGAACATTTTTCCCAGAAAACAAACTTGTCTCTCGCGTTTCACCAGAAATAAGACATCAAAAAAGAATGCTATTTTCGGTTGTGATAAATCTTAAATACCCTTCACCGAGAATAATAATTTCCCAAAACTATTATTAGTATTGTGGTTATTTTGTCGAACTGTTCTATGGGTTTTAATCCAAATTTTGATATTTTAATTAGGCTTAAGTTCATCAAATTTAATTTTCATTAAATTATTTTTATGACGAAAGGAATTTTACAACATGAAATTAATTAAAATTTATTGATAATTTTTCATTCTCGACTGACCTGACTTTATCAAAATATAATTTTTTTTTTTTTTGGTTTTAGGAGTATTAAAGTGATTTTTAGTATGGGAGCTAAGGTAGATTATAGACTGATAATCATGGAATTCAGTTGTGTATTTTCTAGTCATATAAAAGTAAGTTGGAACTGATTTAACGACAATTTTAAAATATTTACTGCGAGGTGGAATTATATGCAGCATACGGATCGATCTTCACGGAATTTGGTATTGTTATTTATATACTAATTCAATTAAGTTTGGACTAGATTTTATTATAATAATAAAATTAATAATTAATTAACTAATAATTAAGCGAATTAAATTGATTTTCAGAAGGCGGTTTATATGGGATCATTGGTAAATTCTGGACCGATCATCACAAAGTCATTTTTGCTTAAATTTTTTGTGTCTTAAAAGAACTTAAATATTAATTTTTTCCTTTTTTGTTATAGACTAGATTCTATAATTTCATTATTTTCAACAAACTAGTCATTAAAAAATCCAGTTTTATTGGCGAATGAAGTATATAAATAAATAAAAAAAATTTAGGGCGGGAGTACCGGGAAAATGACTATTATTTCCCACTTTCGCGGGAATAAAAAAAAGGCCGGGAAAATCCCTATATACGAAACATTTAAAACAAAAATTATTGTTGGTTCCTAATAGTAAATGCAGTGAATGACGACGAAATAGAAATATACATTTCCTTTTGCCCACTTCTTTTTTGTTCTTCAGAACCGATTGTGCCGGTTTAAATCACTGCCAAAATTGTTCTTTTCTGTCGAGTGGTTCGAAAGTAAGCGCGACAGACGGACGAACGTGGCTTAATCAGCTTAGAAATGCTCAAGAGCACATAACAATTTTACTTTTTAGGATCTTACATAATTATTTAAATAGTTTCATACGGAATGACAAACTAAGTATACCCTGATTTACGACTTGTGGAGGAGGTAGTAATAAGAAAGTAAAGCACAGAGTTAGGGACAGAGGGCAAGAAACTAATAAAAACAATAACTAATAATTACGAAATTCAAGTATCAAATGTAAAAATCCAAAACTGTGTAGAACTAAAATGATCTATCCTAGTTTATTTTTAATACTCCCTACAAGAAGAGTGACCGTAATTTTACCAGTCATTTGACTGTCATTGATGACAGAATAATGGTCATCGCATAGAACAATGTTTCTATTACATTCTTAGTCTGCTTTCACACGTTTCATCTTTTGATGCTCAACTCTTACGTTTTTAGGTGAGAGAAGAAATAAGAAAGGGAGTTAGTATGGAGATGCCTGTACTCGGTCAGTACGCTTTGTGTTTTTATTCGTTGGTATATGCACAACGATGGCTGCATGTAATTTTTTTCTTTTCTTTTTCTCTTTGATTCGCTATTAATAAAATTGTTGTTGTTTTTAACCGAAAAAAAGTTGAAACCGATTGCTGCCTGTGATTATATTGGCATCTTTAAAAGGGAATTGAAAAGAAGTTGAGTATCAAAAGATGAAACGTGTAAATTCAGACTTAAGGCCAACGTGAGAAAGACCTAAACTTTTGTGTACGTGTTAATTAACGTTGCCACATGCAAACATTTCTTCCTAAAATGTTTGTAACAACAGCAATTGGCAAAATTCCACCGCTTTTTTTAAGCTAAATTCTTATAATAATTTCAATTTATGAAACGTATTAGCAGATATATTCAGTAAATAAGAAGAACAGATTAATAAAACTTGGGCTTGGAAAAATATTCCTTATTTGGTATACAAACTCACACGAGTGGCAACGCCAGTTGCAACAATAAAAAACAATTAGTGCGTGTGTATTAGTTTCGGTCATCCATTTCTTGTAGGGACTCTCTCTGTTCTGTAGTTTTTCTGTCAAAGTTTGAGCAGCTGAACATTTTTTTTATCGTATCGCCATCTACTGCTCACATTCGTACGAGTCAAATATTCGATACAACTCTTTGATCGTTTATATTATATTTATTTAAACACCAAAGCCCCAATTTGCGGATATCCGATTTACGTTGTTTTGATTTGCGAAGCTTTTTAAAATGTTGTGCAATCCGCTGTGCGTCGTATTGATTCTGATTTGCTTTGTTTTTAAAATGTGGTTCAATCGAAAATCGCTGTTCAGACATAGCAGCAATCTGTAAATACGCCACAAAATGTTACAAGCAAATTTATGCTCATAAGAAATATTTAAGAGTTTAGCCAAACTTAGATAATTTTGTTAAAAAATTGATTGAAATACCAAATTTAATGGCTAAAAAAAAATAAATAAATAAGACTTATCAGATGAAGGAAGATAGATCAACTTAACTTTAAATAAGAATTTGGGTTTTTTTTAATTAAACTAATTTTACATTTGTAAATGTTTTTTTTTTTAACAATAATAAAATTTTTTCTTTAACAAATACATAAATTTTGGACCGAATCAATTAAAAATCAGTGCATTTAGATTGAACAAAATTAATTAGGTTTGCGTCGCTTCTTCCCGGTCCCTATAACCGACGCAATTCGGGGCTTTGGTGTTTATACTCACCCGTGCCTTCCCTGTGAATATACATACATACATACCCATCTCTAATTAGTTCTATTTGATTGACATTTTATTAGTACCATGATGAGGATTGAAAAAGCTTTTTATCTGCTCAAATTACAAAAGGCAAAATTCAGCAGACTTATGGCAAAGTTTTTTTTTTGAAAAAAACAAAAAAAAAAAAACAATATTACTTGTGCAAACAATGAAATCGCCCTTTTTTGGTAAATACTTGTTCAATCTAATAAATGTAATTCTTAATAGCAAGATAGTTTTTTTTTTGTGGACTAACATACTCGTACTTATAAAATAGGCAAATCCATACGAATGAATTCATATTTTGGCAAATGAGATAAAAACAACCAACCTTCCTATAAATATGTAAATACCAAGAACAGTCGGGTCTCGTTTTAAAGATTTAATTTGAACAGAAAACTTAAGCACTTTTTAAATCAAGCCGAAGCGGTGTAAAAAGAACGGTATGTACGTATTTCCTTAATTAAAGTATGATTCAAATACGGATTATACAAGTGGCCCGTACTTAATTTAGTCCGAAAACGAGATTGACTAAAGCAAAAGTGAGATAAAAAGATTAATCTTAAACTGTGCTTGATTCAAAAAGAAATCAGAAATGTTCTGGAATTTAAAAAATTTCCTGTGTTTTAAGCTTCGAGAAAATAGTTCCTTTTTTAAACCTCATTATTTGCGGTGCACTTATCTTAACCAGAACTGGTCTTAAAATCAGGAAAACACTACGATAATTTTAAAAAAAAATTTAATTAAAACTATCAATCGATTTCAATATGACCGTATATGATAATTTACTTACCCAGCTGTTCGTTACACATATCTGCTTCACCTTTGTTGATGTTCCCCCTTTGTTTTCAAAGAACTCTTAATTATAAGACACCAGCAGAATTCCTGTATGGTTTTCGTAGTCATTCTACTTTGAAAATTTTATGCACTTAACCCTTTCGCTACAAGTTTTTAATGGGTTACTAAAAAAATCCAATTTTTCGGATTTTTATTATAATTGGCCCAACAACAACAATCAATACTCACATTTGAAAAAATGGACCCCAAATGTGTTTTTTGGGCTGTATCCATATGGATACATATTTCGGTTATGTCACAGAAATTTTTTTAAAAAAATTAACATAAATAGTGGAATAATGCACGGAATGCTATAAGATTTTGCAAAAATTAGTTCTATTCGAGCGGAAATCATACTGTAAAATTTCGTGAAGATCGGACCATAATTTACTTTTAGACCCATATAAGCCATACTCCCGGAAAACAGTTTATTACGCCTAAAACCGTAATTAAAAATGCTATCAGAATAAAATTCAATACTTCACAGTTTTATAAGACTAGAAATCACACATATGAATTTCGTGATGATCGGTCCATAGTTTGTAATAGGCCCCATATAACAACCACTCAGCAGCATCAAACGTAAAATTATTTTGTCTAAATTTACACGTTTCATTTTTTGATGCTCAAATTCTTTTCAATTCCCTTTTAAAGATGCCAGTATAATCACACGCAGCAATCGGTTTCAACTTTTTTCGGTTCAAAACCTTAACAATTTTATTAACAGCGAATCAAAGAGAAAAAAATAAAAAAAAATTACATGCAGCCATCGCTGTGCATATACCAACGAATAAAAACATAAAACGTACTCATCGAGTATAGGCATCTCCGTACTAACCCCCATTCATCTTTCTTCTCTCACCTAAAAACACAAGAGTTGAGCATCAAAAGATGAAATGTGTGAAAGCAGACTTTATATGCAATGTGTGTATATTATTCAACACCATAACTTGCGTTTGTATCCATAGGGATACATACAATGCTTAAAAAATTAGCACAGCTTTTTTCCGGCTTAAAACAAAAACCTATCGATGCAAAAAGTAAAATAAACCTTTACCTTCGTGTTAGATGTGTTTAAACATGGTCATATATATACATATATGTTATTTGAAAGATAAAAAACCTTGTTTTCAAAAAAAAATTAATTGTAAAAAACCTTTTTTTAAAAATGCTATATTTTTCTAAATTTTGTAAAAATACAAGAGTTTTTCATTAAACATGATTCATAAGATCATAAAAAACAATAACATGCCGATATCTAACCCAATTCTTTGACCTGGAGATTGTCAGATGCCTCCAAAGTTGAGTGTATCCATATGGATACAATATAGCGAAAGGGTTAACTAAATAGTTTTATTAAACAGAATTCGGGAATTTTTGCTTCTTATTTTACTTTTTAAACACGAAAATATTGAATGTTTTTCTTTGTAGAAGACAATAAGAAGAACAAACACTACATTCTTCTTATTGTTTCTGCACGAGGAAAACAAATCGTTTACACCTACTTTTGAGGTGTTGTAGTTGTTGTTTCTACAACAAACATTTACAAACACAAGCGTATGCACGCATTTCGAGTGACACGGCCAACGAAAAATTCTAGCTTTTTTTCTAATTGATTTAAGAATTTTGTACATATTTTAAGAAATTGCTGCATTGGTTTTCCCGTTTTGTATTGTTTTCAGTATATGCGTACTTGAATTTTTAAGTACGATTCATAGTTTTTCGTTCTCTGTATATAAGAAAAGGTGAACAAATCTTTTGTCTAAACGAGGACCTTATTTTGAATAGAAGAACCTCACCAATGAAAAAAGCTTTTCTAATGAAAAGTACATACATACATATGTACAAATTTGTGCCAATACTTTTTATAAAATTAAGTTAAAAGTACAAGTGAAAAAGTGCTTTTTATAAAAAGCTACTTTTCATGAAAAAGGTGCTTTTTTAAAAAAGGTACTTTTTATAAAAAGGTGTTTTTTTATAAAAATGGTAATTTCTATAAAAAAGGTACGTTTTACAAAAAAGGTACTTTTTACAATAATGATACTTTTTATAACAATGGTACTTTTTATAAAAAAGATACTTTTTATAAAAATGATACTTTTTATAAAAAAAGATACTTTTTATAAAAAAATATACTTTTTATAAAAAATGATACTTTTTATAAAAAAATAATGGTTTGTCTTAATTCCACTGTAAATTTTTGGTTTGGCAAAAGTTCACACAAACTACACGTGTTTGTTTGAGTAAATATATGTAGTGTATAGGGTTACCGCTCTCGCCAGTAGTCGCGATTTGGCCCCTTTTCGGTGGTCTGCATCTTTTTGTGAGGCTTTTTAGGCTCATCTAATGAGGCGACTTTTGTAGCGAATGGAGACAGGACCTCAAGTCTGACCTCATCGTCATAACATTAAAATAAATCAACAAATAGTTTTTCGTTGGGAAACATTATGGTTCATATTTTTTTACTTATTGGTTGGTTTTATACGATATGCATTTTCAGTGTGTTTATCAAATTACCCTATGGTTAATGCTTACATGCCATGGGTAAAAGCTAAAAAAATTTGCTTCAGTATATGCGAGCCTGTATTAACAGTGTTAACATTTTTAATAAGAGCGTATTGTATGTGGAGCTGCCAAGCTACCTGACATCAGCTGATATGTAAGTCATTTATTTTTTATTCGGCAAATTTATATTAAAATCTATTTATGTATCTATCGATATTCTTTGAAAACAACTGACATGCAGTTAAAAGTAAATATATATATGAATCAGTAACCCAGTAAAAATTTACTTGAGTCTTCTATAACTGTGACCGAAAACTTGATTTCGGCCATTTCTTTCTATCATTTTCTTAACACCAAAGTGAAAAATGTGACTACTCGCTCATTCATTCTTGTGGGGGCAGAAATCGAATGACGCTCATCAACAAGAAATGACAACAAAGCAACATTCGAACGTTCATTGTCACCGACCACACGAAGAAGCTTATATTGTACATGTGTTGACGTTACACAAGCAGAATTTTTATTTCTATGCACTCGTCCATTGGATTTGCAAAAGTGCCCTTCACTGTTTCAAATCATCGAAAATTTAAGCCACTAATTTTTTAATCGAGTGGGATAAATGCTACATGATTTTTTTTTTGTTTGTTTCGTTTTATGTTTTACGATATGTTTTTTATTTTTATAAAAAAGGTTTTCGACTTTAATTTTCTTAAGATACCCATACATTTGCGGTGTTATTGTTCAATTTTGGATACTGAACAATTAAATTGTTTAGTAGTTGGCTGTGTGTATATCATATTCGTAAGTGGCACAATATATTGGATAAAATCAAAAAATTGCGAAAAATAAATATTTTTCAATTTGTGTTGACAATACTTTTATATGTATTCAATAAAAAATTGCGCCGTATATTTTTTTTATATTGCCCAACTTATTGAATTATGTAGAGCAAATCGACAATAGCAACATCAATAAAGTACTCAATAATATGGCAAATGATAGGTATCTTTAAACCACTTCTTTACGCGAATTGTTTTTGTATAAAACTACATTTGTGCTACTATTTAAAAATATCCAACGGTAACCCTGATGTGTATGTCGTGTGCATGTGCATGTGCATGTTTAACTATGAGTACCCAAACAATATGCTAACTACACCCAATTACTATGAATTAGTCATTCATGCATGAAATCTGTATTAAATGTTTGTTGGTTATTTTTTATCCAAAATTTCTCGTCATAAAATCTAATAAAATAAATGTAGCATTTGTGTATGAGCTGGGAAATTATGATTTAATTTTTTCGTGTTCGGTGCAGTTTTTGCATGCACTTCTTGGTTTTGATGTGTTTTTTTTTTGTTCGCGTCATTTTGTGCCAGCACAAAACAGAATAGACAACCAATAAAATTTCTGGCAACAATTGAATTTGTAATTTTATATACTGTAGATACTGAATGCTAATGAATTTTAATATCCATGATATTTTGTTTTTTTGCATCATTTTAATTCATTGCTAAAATTTTTAAATCAATTATTCTAACGAATACTCAATCGTTCATTTGTTTTGGGGCCAAATTAAATGAATTTCATTAAAACTTTCTTTAAAAAGAATAATTTAAAGGTTAATCTTGAATTTTGCTTATAAAAAAGCTTTACCCCGTTTATTAAATTAAACAAATGCTTATTAAGAAAAATTTTCATAGTAATTTTGTTTTGTAAGCCTTTATTAAATTATTTTTTATATTTTATTTTTTAAGATTTACTTTCAAATAATTTTAAATAACTGCCAAAATTGCTTACCTATAAAGAAAAGAAAGAAATAATTTTAATTAGTTTTGATTTTCAGTAAATTGACATACGTGTAACAAGAAATACAGATTTTTCAAACGACAACGGTGTAACAACAAAAACTGACACATTTTCGAGCACTTTAATCGACTCGAGCTTTTTCTCAACCTCTGGCTGAATCCTTAAAACAAGTTTTTTCTCCCAAACACATGCAACTTTGTGCAAAACAGGAGAAAGAAAATAAAATAAAACAATTTGCTGCAAGTACCAACACATTTGTTTTAATTCAACCTGCAGCTGCAGAGCAGAACTGAGGAAAGAAATGAAATGGAATAAAAATTTAATGAAATTTTGTTTACTTCTTCATTGTCACTGTGTAATTAAGTTGCCAGTTTACGACAACGATGATGTACAGTGGGGAAGGGATATTTGTTTTAAAAGTTTCGACCTAAACGAAATTTCTTTAGCACAACTATTGCATTTTTGGAATGCAATTTTTTTATTATAATCTGTTTGATAATTTCATGGTATTTATTTTTAAATGTGATTTCCGGCGTATTTCAGCTGCGTCAACCAGTTACATGGTCCATTCGATCAATCCAATTTTTGACTACTGTCTCCAATAAATCCAGCCGTACGGCGTCGATGGTGGCTTGAATATTAGTTGAGTTGCCGGTTTGTAGGCACAAGCCAATGACTTTTCATAGTGCAACAAAAGTAATCCAAAGGCGTTTAATAACACGAACGAGGAGGCTAGTGCGAGGAGCGTGCTGCAAGGAAAGGTGCGCCATCTTGTTGGAACTTTTAGAAACACAAATTCAGTCATTATTCGAAAGCGCTCGCCATTCACTGTAACGGCGGCTCACTGCTCATTTTGTGAGAAAGTGTAAACCGCAACATTGATTGGATGTATTGAGGTTAAGTTTAATGTGCTGAATATTAATTAGATATCTTCATTAATGTGAGATTTGTTTGTTATGACACAGAACCTATCGATAACGTTTATAAGTAAGTTATGGCACTAAACGTTATTTTTGGGAGTAGTTTTTGTATGAGAGCTGCGGTAAAATATGTACCGATTTCGATTGAAATTCGGTTAGATAATTAAAACTAATTTAGACTAAACACCAACATAAAAAGATGGTTTATGGGCACAAAAAACCCCTGTCTAGCCAACCCTCCGGACGGACGGACATACATCGTTAGATCGACTCAGCAAGTGATATTGTTATAGGCAGTGCTTGAAAAAAAAACAGTACATTATTTAGCGTTTGGCTCAAACACCCAAGAACGATATCAATTTTTTTTTAGCGATTGTGTAGACGAACACAACCCTCAATACCGTTCGAAACTATTTTCAAGAAAGAGCGAAACATAATATAGTGTTCTGTTCTTCGTTAAGAATAATTGTAGTGATATTGTAGACAAACATTATGTTTTAATGTTCTGTAATGTTTCTTTTTTTTGCTTTGATAAAGAAATAAACAAACAAAAAAGTTTAGCAACGACAGCACCACGAATAGCTTGTGTAATGTATTGTGTATATGTTTTGTTTGTGTAAAATTACTTTGCTGCCTTTTGTTTATTTTCGTATCTATATTTTGTTTTTATAAAAAATTTTTGTTTTTTTTTACCAGCCAAAAGGGACGAACATAAATGAGCCGAACCGAACACAATGAAGTTTGTGGTTTAAAAAAAACCCGAACGGAATTAAATTTTCTCATCTTTTGCTGAGTTTGATAAAAACAGTATTACTTTTGTGTTTGAAAGATGACTAAAAAAGAAACGTTATATTTTTTAATGATTTTCTACACCAACACTATTAGCGTTTGTGTTTTCCACAAATCCACCGAACCGAAAACTAAGGAGCGATATTTAGTGTTTATTTGCGAACACTAGTTCTAGGACCATCAGCTCAGACGCATAAGACCCTCTGCACTTTTGTAGTGTGGGTATAAAATTAAAACTTCTGCTACAAAAAATAAAAGAACATCATTAACTCTTCGTTTTACACATGTTTTGATTTTCCATTCAAAATGCATTGATAAAGGCCTGGTCAGATGAAGAGTTAAATAAAAATCCTGTATTCCATTTCAAAATTCGGATTTCTTTAGGTGTTTTTTTTTTCAAAAAGTCCCTACTGTTCAGATCAGACAAAATTTTTCTTTTGTAAAATTTTTTACTGAAAACAATAAAAGAAGCCACAATTGTTGTTGATATTGCAGTTGCTTTTGTTGTTGCTGTTGTCTACCCTAAGCTGGGATTTATTCATTGTAACCTCTGAAGAGACCCGGCTACATGATATTTGGGATGTCGTAAATACTGTAAGAGGAATTATGTTGTTGTTGTTGTTGTTTTTGATTCTCTTGAAGATGTTGACGATGTCAGGAGTAATGTGATGGGCGGTGGTTGGGGGAGGGACTGGCATTAAGTTAAATTGTGTTGTGTTATTGCAACAGATTCATGGTTAAGGTGACAGTAAATCTTAAACAGACAACAACCAACAATGAAGAGTAAACAACTGCAACCGAAATTAAATATAAATATACTTGTGTTGTGTATGTGTTAATTCCTATTAACACATATACACTTATACTCACACACATATCTCTACAAACGAATGGTTAAATATGTTATGCATGTGTTGTTGGTCTTCCAACTTAAGCTCTACTTTACGTTGAGGCATGTACAAATGAATTAATGACCAACAGAAGGACAATTGTTAAGATGATGATGATTATGATGACAGTAACCCAACAAGGACTGCAGTAAATAGTAAAACAAAGTACCTGATAGCAACTTTAATTTATTTCGCGATAGTTTATGTTCTGTTTCCAAATGACAGGCAAGTGATTTTGTAGTGAAATTTATATGAAAAGCTCTCAGTTTTTTTTAGTGATTTTTAAATAGATTTTTGTGCACAAACACTTGTCTGTTATTTAAGGCTTCCTGATCTAATTGTTTGAAAATTTAAAAAAAAACCAAAAAACCAAAAAACGACTTATCATGACAGGTTTGTATTTTTTCAAAATACTTAAGACTTGTGCGATAGTGTAAAGCAGGTATAATAAACAGCACATTAAAGTCAATTGGGTAACAAATACTGCATAAATCGGGTCAAAATAGAAATATTATTGTTCCATTTTAAAATAAGATTTACTATTATTATTTATTTCTAATTTTTATCTTAAAACTTCAATTTTAATTTAAAAAAAACTTTCTATTTTCCTTCCTACTTCCGCATTGTTCATTGGGTATTTTGCTTAAATATAGTCCTGCTTACATTTGTATGTACATACATATGCTTACGTGGATGTATGTGTTCGGAAATTTTGTAATTTATAAATAACAATTGCAATAAGAATTAAAGATCTTTTCTTCACACTGCCAACAGTAACACATCTACTTAATGTATAACAATGTACCCTGTAGGAAAAGCCAAAGTACTACAGATCAACTGTAGACCAGACAATGCGTTCCGATTAAGACATTTAGCATGAGCTTGTCACTGGAAATCCAATACTTACCTTAGAACTAATAACAAGGTTGTACTTGTGGGACCATATGGTAACACTTGAACCAGAGATTCACTAGTATATTTGAATGGTTCTAGTCTAAATTTTTTTAAATTGTAACTAGATATTAGTAGATTAGGCAATGTATATTATCTAAATACGTGCAAATATTTTAAATAAATTAGATATTTGATTTATAAAAGGAAGTTGTAATTATTTAAAAAAAAAACGTCCAAACTGTCACAATAAACTGTTGCATCGTTTTCATCAGTTCAAGCGATACAGCTGTCAAAAAAGATCTTTTGTTTCTCAAAGAGAGATAAAAGAGTATACTCTTTATTGACAGTGCCACCAAAATAATCGACAAAAGTGGCAACTTGGAGACACTTCATTCCACGTTTCCTGCAGGGTATGTATGCATATGTGTGTATGTGCAAATGAATTTATATGCATAGATGTATGTGTGCATTTATTGATTGCATTTGGTTAGTTGATAATCATATTGTTATGGAGTTTTAATTGTGTTTGTTTATGTGGGAATGTGCCACTGTGTGTTAAGTTAAAATAATTTTTTTTTCTTTAACGTTCATTTAATTTAACTTACAATACAACAATAATTAAAAAAAATATATAAACGCTTTTGTAGAAGAAACCAGGCGTTCAATTGGGACAAATTTAAAGAAGTGAAACAAAGACTTGTTCTAAAGGCATTAAGCAAAGCCAAACGTTGCTAAATAAGTTAAAGTTAAATTTACTGTCTGTTTTTTATAAAACGTAAACAAGTGAGTCAGTGAGGAATTATATTGAAAACAACAAAAAAAAACGAACATTTGTTTTGGTTTTCAATATAATTTCTCACTCACTTGCTTACGTTTTCTAAAAACAGCAGGTTAGAAGAGACTTTAAAAAGCGAGTTGTAGCCCTTAAAGTTACACTGTGCTACACAACAAATACCCAGGGGTTGTCTTTAAGCAAATCTGTTTTCTTAAAGTCCACAAATTTTAGAAATACCAATCGTTTTTTCCCAGAACTTCGGAAATATTAAAATTACAACTTTCAGTCAGTCAGGAACAGTCTACCTACGAAAATAAGCAGAACCTTAGAGTTCGGCTCAAACACCCAGGATCGATATCTATTTTTTTTTGTGATTGTATAGACGAACACAACCCTTAATACCGTTCGTAACTATTTTCAAGAAGGAGCCGAACATTATACACCCTAAAACTTGATTTTTCTGTCATTCTTCCCATCATTTTCTTAACGCTAACATAAAAAATATGATGATTCATTCGCTCATTCATTTCTGGTAGGGTCGTTTTCTGGTCTTCGTTACAAAACAGAACAATTTTAGCTACGAACGCAGCACGAACAGCTTGTGTAAAATTATTTTGCTGGGTTTTTGTTTTTTATTCGTATGTGTATTTTGTTTTTGTAAAAAATGTTTGGTTTTTTTTTACCAGCCAAAAGGGACAAACATTAATGAGCTGAACCGAACACAATACAGTTTGTGGGTTTAAAAAAAACCGAACGGAATTAAATGTTCTCATCTTTTGTTGAGTTTGATAAAAACAGTATTATTTTTGTGTTTGAAAGATGACTAAAAAAGAAACATCATTTTTTTAATGATTTTCTACACAAACACTATTAGCGTTTGTGTTTTCCACAAATCCACCGAACCGAACACTAAGGAGCGATATTTAGTGTTGATTTTCGAACACGGCTTGAAATAATCCCAGTTTACTTTTTTAACTAAAAGTAAATAAAAATTCTGTTACGCTGTTATTAAAAAAAACAAGGTAGATTTAATTTAAGATCGGCGTTTGGGTATCCTGGTTAAAAAGTTTAATTAAAATTTGTAACACTTTATGGACACTTTATAATTGATCTCTAAAATCAACGTTTTCTTCTCTTTGTAGAGATCATCTAAAGGATATTTTAACTTTTGGTGTCCCATCTTCCGGGGAAAATCAGGTTGAGGTCATTCCTGGATTCGCAAGTTTACAATTGACTTTTCTGCCTTGGTTATTTACTTTAACTTGGCGCTTGAATGTAGTGGCATTCTTTAGTATCTCATACATTTTAAAATACTACCTGAGTTGCACCTACTTCCACAAGACACCTCCTCTTGAGGTCCAATTGTGCTACGAATGTCAGTTGCCCCCAGTTTTCCACCACAGGTCTGACTATTGGTGAGGTCTCCGTTAGTATGTAAGAACTGATTTATGTCTTTTAGGGTGATTGTCTTTGCGAAAGACTTGCCTTTCTCACAGAGGGTTGGTTTGCAGTAAGTTGTTCGCCGTCCGATAGGGGATTGCCTTTTTCATGAGCTCACAAATGGGTTCAACGAAGATCCGCATTATTGTCGAAGAGACATAGAATTTGTATTCAGTAAGTTGTTCGCCTCACAAAAGGTTTCAACGAAGATCAGCTTTATTGCCCAATAGAAACTATCGGAGAGCCCATAGTGGTTAAGGTTTTAACCCAAAGTCACCGGAAGGGTTTTCTTCAAGTCCCTTTCCCTTGTGCTTTCGGCCAGTGGATGGCCCTATGTGGTGTTGCTATTGAACAGAAGCTGTTTGGATTAATGAATAGCAGTGGATGTTGGATAGCTCCGGCTCCTAAGAAAGAGCTGGGTGCATAATATTTGTTGAATTATACACTCGGAATTGCTACATGTGTGCGCAAATGATCTTTCACTTAAACAGGGGCATTTGGTATGTGCTTCATATTAACACACCATGTGGTTGAGATCAACCATGAGATTGAGATTGATGAGATGAGGTGCTCATATAAATCGATATCACAGTTTTTTTTTAATGTTCTTGCAAAAGTCTTTATATTTATATATAAATAACTATGAATTTGGTTTGATCATTGATATAAATTCAATGTAAATGTAAATATGTGTATGTATACATACGTATGTTTATATCCTTATGTATGTATGTGTAGATGCGTTCATGTATGCGTGTTTGTATTTATGTTGAATTGCATCAATTTATGTTAATGAGTCAACATTGTTATGTTAATTTCTTCTGCATTTCAATACATTTACACACATTCACACTGAGAAACATCCCAGCGGGAAAAATCAGAAAACCTTCTTGCTTCAGGCCTTTTTAAAGGCCTGCTTATCATTTCTTTTGATTCAATTACTGTTCTTATCTTACTGCTAAGGAATGCCTCATAGAAGGCCTCCGCTTTTTGGTATTTGGTATAAAAGATAACATACACCTTCCACACTCGCTTCTATGAGACGGGAGTAGAGAAGGAGTAACATTTTTTGTATTGTTTTTTTTTTGCTTCCGTTTTTTATTTCTTTTTGATCCCGTTACCATTCTTATGTACCTGCTTAAGAAGCTAGAGCGGAAGGCCTTCTTCGCAATGGCAACGTGTGTAAAAAAGATATTAGTATGGAAAGGAGGGGGCAGGCCTAGTACATCCAAAAGAAGGGAACAGAGGCCTTCTAGAATGCATCCGTACTCCTTCGATTTCCCGCTGGGATATATTAAGTATGCACATATTTCAATGTATGTGTTTCATTGTTTTTATTTTTTTTGTGATTGTATTGTACAAGTGATTTTTATGTGATTGTTGTTTTTGTTTTGAATGTTGTTTCTACTAGTGCAAGTTTGTCGTCTATAAATATTAATATAATTTCCATTTCTGGATTTCTGCTGTTGATTGAACAATAAAGCCAAAGACTTATTCAGTATCATCAAACATACTTTGAAATCTCTATAAATAAATATGGGTCTTTATTTAGAAAAAAGGGTACATATTTTTCAAAAAATCATGTGTTGCACAAAGCAATTTTAAACAGTGGCCTGAAATTTTTTGCTTTTCGAAAACAGTGAATTGTATAAGGATATCAAGCCCTTAACGCAAAAAAAACTTAAGCGACAAAAAAAAATTTTATAGGAGAAAGTTTTTTTTTTTACTATTTTTTATAAACATTTTGTATGAAGTTTGGCGCTTAAGCTAAAACGGTTTTAGCAATAAAATCGTAACGGTAGCTTATGTAACCATGATGTTTAAGGAGATGATGCAAGTTTTGCCAATAAATTAATTTAATAAAACAAAAAACAAAAATTAAAAATGTTGTCGCTTAAGCTATTTTTGCTTTAAGGGCTCAATATATTGAGCTAGTTATTTCATGCTTAATATTAAGGAATTTTTATCAAAGAGTTTATTAACTCAATATATTCTGGATCCTTGCGAAGTTCTTAGTCCATTAAGACTTGTCTGTCTTTTGAAACATGATCACTTCCATGTGACTAAATAGAGGTAAAGAATTTTGTGGTCAAATTGTTTCTAGTTCTCTAAAGCGGTTTCGAATTCAACTCAAATGGATTAGTTGGAGAAGTGTTTTATGAAATCAAAGATAATGAAATCTTATCAAAAAATTAATACACACTTTAATTCTGTTTTCACAGAATTTTCTATATAAAATCAACTTTATTCAAAAATACAAGATATTCAGTCATGTTTTGTTAATCGAAATGAAATTTAAAAAAAATTTTAAAAATGGTCCTTTAAAAATATTATTTTTTGGATACTTCATACTTTGAATACCAATTACCTTTTCAAGAACAACTTTAAAAAACAGGAAAAACTACAGTCATTTTGTAAATAATTGAAATCAAAATCTCGTTCGATTTCAATTCCACTTCATTTTAATTTCTAGAACATGTCCGTTTATCTCTACTACTCAAATAAAAATTAATATTTTTTAAGAAATTCTGAGTATAATTTTTTTACACTTGACTTCACAGACTTGTAAACAATCTAAGTTAAGTCGCCATCTAACCTGCCACCTTTACGATCACTTCGTTGAAAGCTCAACATCTCCTCTATCAGTTATGATAATTTTCATAACATTCTGTCCAGTAGCTTACAAGTTATAAACATTTCAATAGGAAGTTTTGATATGTTATGTTTTTTTTATGATGGAAACACCCACATTTTCATTTTATTTTTACAGTTAACACACATAGACATAAATGTACGAACATACTTTTAAACTGTATGTGTTTGATCACCATGTTGTTGTCGTAATACTATTAAACATGGTGGCCGGTTAAAGGAAAAGAGAGAGTGTTAAATTCATTCTCTTTCCTTTGGCGTTTGCAAATTGCAATTGTTGAAGTACCAATACAAAACAATACTTAAGTTTGTGTGTATGTATATATGAATATATGAATGTGTGAGATGCCCGAGAATATGCTTAATTTGTTGTAATACAACGAATAACTTTGTCCTTTTAATTGTTTTTAATACAATTTTTAATTTATTTAACATTTAAGAGAGAAAACACAACAGAAAAAAAAAATAAATGAAAGAATTGTATACACAATCATTTTTATTTAATTTTTTTTATATATTTTTTTATAAAAAATCACACCAGAATACGTTTATAATTTATGTATGGTTGGTTCATTAAATTTACAAAAACAAAATACAACATTTCAAAGAAAAAATATAAAATTTCACACGAGAAAGAAATTAAAAAAAAAAACAAATTACGACTAATTAATAAGAGCGTGAGGGAAACAATATTGAATTAAAAAATTGTGTAAAGGATTGCAAATTAAAGTTTTAAATGAAAATTCAATTTCGATAGAAAATTCAAAAATTTAATGAAGATACAATTGCAAAAATTATCATAAATATTGATGTTGTTGTTTTTTTTTATGGAGAAAATATTTAATTTCAATCAAAATATAATTGTGTAATAAAAAGTTACAGAGTAATTGAGGCGTAGAGCAAATTGTCTGAGAACGGTAGACAGAGTTTGTTAATTTTTTTTAACAATAAATAAACGGAGATTTAAATACGTTGTGGCAATACAATTTTAATTAATATGAATATTTTCTGCGGTTTCTTGAATAACCGCTTAAGTCAATTTAGTAAATAATGCCAAGTTGAATTATTTTAGATTTTTTTTTTTTTAGCTTTTCACAGTTTCAAACTGCACGATTTTAATTGTGAGTCACACCTTAAAGTCAAGTTTTTTGACCAACTTAATTTTACATTTCTTTGTTTAACTGTTTGACAAATTAAACCATTGAGAGGTACACAATTGAGCAGCGCGTTAAGATTGTTGAAGAATTTTACGAAAATGGGCGTTCAAATCGAAATACATTTCGTGCACTTCGTGATTTTTTAGTTAGCATAATCGACTTAATGTGTCCACAATCGGGAGAATTAACTTCTTCGAAAATGAGGCCGGCCAAGCAGTTGCCTCACGTTAAACCTCAATTATGTCTCAGTCATTGAAAATATTGACTGACCATCGGAGAGAAGTAAGCAAATTAACTTTCCTAGATCCGTCTATAATAATAAAAACTATTTAGATAATTCTCTGAAAACCTTTTTGTTTTATTTACAATTAACATCGTGCGTTAATTTATAACACTGTTTAGAAAAATCAGGGCAACGAAACATTATGCATGCACTGCATATGTTTTACAATGTTAACTAGCACTCCCAAATGCAGCAAATATTTAACGAATGTTATTAATGATTTTAATGGTTATTGCATAAATGAGTTTATGAATAGACAGCAAAAGTGAATGTATTCAATCTCCTCTCTGATATGTACTCAGCAAAAACAGTAAAGGATATAAAGCAAATGTAAGGTAAACTTGAAAAAATCACGGTTTCTTCAATAAAAGAAAATTAAGTCGCATAGAGAGGGTATATTGTAAAAAAAAAACAAAACGGGAAGTCCAATTTCGGTGGTGCCCGTACTAATCGAGTTAAAGTCTTAGTTTAAGAATCTTTATGTCTTATAGGTTGACTTAGGAGGGTTCAAAATGAGGAAAGTAAAGTGTTACTTAAATCTTAAACGCTTTAACTTGCTTCCTCGTTTAGCGCTCTTTAAAATACAAACTTTCTACACAAGGCCCACTTTAAAATTGTTCTTCTTTTTTTCATAACCTCAGAAGCCGTTAAATATTCTTCGTTCATATTTAAATTTCCAATAAATCTATTATTTATTTTAACAAATTCCTTTAACAGTGCCAAAGTACTTTTATTGTTGGCCACAAAACCAGCGTAAACATGTACAGAAACATGGTTGTATTTATTAGTGTCAATTACGATTGTAACTTTTGACAGTTTAAATTAAAATATTGGTTTGGCTTTTTTGGTTGACACATACCACAATATAAATTTATAAAAAAAAAAAATAAAAACAACACATAAACTTATAATAAAATAATACCACACAGTCAGAGAGTAGGGTATACATACAGTAGAACCTAAATAAATAAAAACGATTGAAGATTATCCAACCAAACTGTTAATAAAAAGAAAGAAAATTGTAGCGCCAAATACTAGAAAAAGGAAAAATTCGTTTTAAAGTTATTATAGAACAAGTCTCAGTTAAACAGGTTTCACTGTTTGTTTTCAGTTTGATAATTAATACATCAAATAGTAAAACTTTTTTAGAAGAAACATACTAAAAATTTTAAATGTAATGTGACAAATTGTGGCTGCTTTTTCAAAATCAAATAGAATAAAATAAATTTAATCAAGGTGTTAACTCATTTTATTGATATTAAATATCTTTGGCAAAATGGTTTTAAATTTTTTTTTTTTTTAAATACCAACATTTTTTGTAATTAATTTATTTCACCACTTGTTTTTAATCATAATGAAGCTGAGGTTTGTTGAGGTGTTTAACTATTTTTATAAATAATCTAAAAAAGGATATTAAATAAATTATATGTCACGTGTTTAGTCTGATTGAATATAAACTGTATACACGTCATATTTATTGTTTGTCTTTTTAATACAGTTAAAAATGCTGCACGTAAGTAAAATATAAATTCTTCAAAGGACTGCATGCAGTCATTTAATTAATGTAGAAAGCATTTATTATTAATTATTAAAATGGAATTCTTCTTGCAATGGCTTAAGTCAATAAGTTAAACTGAATTAGCACAGCTCGCTCCAGCAAATGGTTGTTCGTGTGTTACCATGTTTCGCAGGGGTCTCATGTTACGTGGCTGCCGACATTCGCACTCAGACAACCGGATGATTCAAGGAAGAAGTTAATTCTATTCAAATTACTGTCAAACGGAATATTTTTGGCTCTAAGAGCTCTTCGACCAAACAGTTTGAGTCTTCTTCTCCATTGTCGCAACTTATACGCAGGTTACTGTAAGGAAGCCCTAGTCTCTGGACATGCCTGTCAATAAGACAATGCCCGCAATTATGTTCCTAGGGGGAAGTCTGGACAGTTTTAAAGAACGATGAGTTCTTTTTTTTTATCTATAGGGGTTTCCCCACCGGTAGTTTCATCAAATCATCTCTGATTTGCTTACTAT
The DNA here is from genome assembly GCA_949318255.1 of Pollenia labialis. Classification (NCBI taxonomy): domain Eukaryota; kingdom Metazoa; phylum Arthropoda; class Insecta; order Diptera; family Polleniidae; genus Pollenia; species Pollenia labialis. Next base: position 158,897,225 of record OX439139.1, on the reverse strand, counting down.
GCGAGAACGAATCACCTACATATATAATATGTTGAACAGTTCCGATTTAAGGTGGTTCCTGCAAGCGCCAACGAGTCAGTCATACAGTTTCCATGTGTCACTTAATCCCCGCTTTATTTCCAGCGATCCAGATGTGGCCTAAGCAACCAGTGAAATGCGCAAAGGAAAAGCTTATCCCATCAACAATAAATTTCACTTTATCAAGAGTATGAAATGGGAATTTAGCACATTTGAACGAAACCGTTGTTAATAAAATTTTGCATTGTTGAACAATTATTGATGTGATAAACGCATTTTCCAGGGATGTTATGGCAACTTGACTTTCGGTAATAATGTGAATAGTTATCCCTGGCTGATATCTTAACGTAGCGAACGTACCTTGCGGCTGTGAACCGATACCGTACTGTGTTAACGACTAGAACTGAACTGAACTGAACTAGTCCTGAACTAGAACTGAACTAGAACTGAACAAGAACTGAACAATCTCTTCAGAGGGGTTTGCCGATTAACACTAGCAGCCATCGACGACTGCTGGCAGTCAATAGTCAAACATCAATCATTAAACCAAATTGTATTTAACCTTTGGTAGATCGAAATTTGCTTTGAATGATTAGCTATTTTAATTGATTTTGCATGTTCTTCCTTACTTCTGTTTTTTCGTACATTTAGTCAAGAATTCTTCTTGATGTCCAAAGTACATTTTTTTGTTTTTTCATTTTTTGTCTTTCTTTTTCTTGTTGACCTTTTTCAGCACAACTTGAAGGACAAATGTAAACATGAAGCTCGTGCCTTAGCTTTAACAATAATTTGTATTGTGGTTTGTTGGGTTGAACTGTTTTATGGTTTTTAATCCAAATTTTTATATTTTAATTAGGCTTAAGTTCATCAAATTTAATTTTCATTAAATTATTCAATTCTTTCTTCATAAAAATAATTTAATAAACATTAAATTTGATGAACTTAAGCCTAATTAAAATTTCAAGTTTTGGATATTTTTTATTTAAAGTTTTTTTTTGTAAAATGTTCTTTTGGTTCAAAATAATAAAAAAAAAATATGTTTTTCTTAGTAAAGTTATGCTTGATTTCCTTAGTAAAGCCAGATTCCATCTGAATCGTATACGTTTTGTCGTATAAATAATGAAATACATCATGTTAAATAAGAGGGAAATTATGACCTGACCCCCATGTCCTTGATATGTGGTAGGGTACTTTCATTTTTTTTGTTATCAATATTTTTTCAACATTTTAAATGTTTTTTTGTTTAATATGAATAAATCTTTAAAACTCTATTAAGTTGCTTGTTTTTGTTTATTATCCATAAAATATTTAATATGAAATTTTTTTAATTATACAATTTTTTTTTTATAGTTTGATGTATTTTGCTGTAACGCTTTAAGGCATACACTTTACAACCCCATGAATACAATACAGGAATTTTGCATAAAAAAAATCATATTGTTTATTTTTGCTAAAAAAAACTTTATGAGTTTAAGGTGTTTCTAAAAAACACTTTAACTGTAAATATAAAATTTCCAAAACAAAAATAGTTGAAAAAAAAGTTTTTGTAATGTTTATAAAAAAAGATAGTAAAAATTCGACCAAAATGAATTTGGGGCCATTAAATAATACTAGAAATAAAAAAATCATAGAACAAGTTTCTACTACATACTCAGGCCGCATTTGTATATAATGTTAGGTATTAGTTTGTCTGTTTTTTGTGTCCATGTTTGATGATGCTGCTGAGATACTTGAATCTCTTTTGTCCATTGCCACATCTATCAACTTCATAATCAATAAGCAATTACAATTACATACAGTGAAGTTTAAAAAACTAGCAATTAACAGTTTGCAGCTTTTTTAAGACATGTTTAATTGTTTGTTTCCCTGATGTGTTCAGGGGAATTTTATGTAAGAAATTGATTTGTTGTGGTTGTTTTTTAAAAATTCATTTCTTTATTACTGTTGTAAAAAAGAAATATTTTCTTCCTTTCAATGCAAATTAGCGTTTAACCAAAATGGTTTTCCAAAAGAAATTTATAAGGTTCTTTGGATTTCTTAATAACATCTTCCTTTTTTTTATATTTTTTATGTGAATCTTAGAATATAACTATAATTAGAATATAAACTAACAAAAATTAATAAAATCTAATTTTTCAATATTTTTAAATCAGGCTTAAGTTCATCAAATTGAATTTTCATTAAATTATTTTCATTAAGGAAGGAATGGGATCGGGTCTTACACAAAGGTGCGCAGGTATAACAAGAAGTCTAGAGGCAGTCCTAGGGTCGGACAAGGTGGCCCAATTAGTCGCTTTGTTGTAAACAAACACTATCACTGAAAGCACAACTAATCAAGCCTGTTCTGCAAATCACTTTTACTCAATTCACGTGATTTGAAATCACATGTGCCTACTAAAATCACACGTGTGATATTTTAGTGTCCCGCTTTTGTGTGTTTTGGTGTGATCTTCAATTGCCGAAAGCACACCGACAAACACAAAAACGGTATGACCTTCAGAACACCACAAAATCACACGTGTGATTTTCAAAAACAAGTGATTTGAAATCACGTGATTTTCAGAACAGGCCCGAATATCAATTTGTAGTCCCTTGTTCCTGTAAGGAACTACAGGACATGAAATATACATATATAGATTAAAAAATATCAATTAACGCATGAACAGTTCAATAAGAAACCATAGAAAAATTGTAATTTATCTTATTCTTCAGTTTATGTCCTGCTAATGCCCGCTGACAATTGAACAGAAAAAAATGTTGCACCAGTAAAAGCATTAATCAAAAATAAAATCAGTTTTAAGTAAAATCTTAATCAAGTGAATTAAACGTTTAATCAAGTTAATTAAACGTTTAATTGAAATTATTAATTTGTTTATTGGTACAAATGAATATTGTCAATTAAACGTGTAATACACTTGATTAAAAGTTTAATTCACTTGATTAAATGCTTAATTCACTTGATTAAATTTTTAATTAAAACTGATTTTATTTTTGATTAATGATTTTACTGGTGCAAAATTTTTTTCTGTGTACACTAATCACGGTTCCAATTTACATAGGTGCTTAGGGCACATCTGATCAGATAAGTGGATTTTTTTTTAAATACAAATACAATTATATTTAAAATTAATTTATTAAGCATAATCTTTGGCAACAATCGAACCCGAAACCCTCACATTGATGAAATATCTTAAGATAAAAAATTTTTATTTGATATCCCACCTGGACAGCCAGAATAATTATAAATTCCCGTTGTTGTTACAAAAAAGTGAATTCAAACTTAGTAATTAACTGCTAAAATAGTTATGTGATACTACATTTTTGTATTGATATTGATGGGATTTTTGTAATAAAATCTGGTTTAGCCATTTATTAGCCATTTCTTTACTAAAAATTTAACCATTTTTTGTAGTGAAGGGCAGGTATCACTGGTCCGATGGCACAAAATAGAATTTCACAAGTATCTAGAATGCACCTATACAACAAGGACTCCGATGATTATTTAAAAATTGTTTCATAAAGAATTATGAAATTAATGTTTTTTTTGACCAATTTTGGGACAAATTTCTAATCAAAATTGTTTTTTTAACTAACCCTTTTTCCTTAAATATAATTTTAATTATTATCGACCTTTTCCAAAGTTTTATTGTTATGTTTTTTTTTAGAAAACGCTAAACGGGCTTATTAAAGTCTTTTCTTTAAATTGCTTTATTTAGACCAGAAAATATTTTTTTGTCCAAACCAAAATTTTTCACCTGTGGCTGGCTTTTGTGTGTTTATATGCATCAATTTGTTGATGGTTTTCGTTGAATTATACAAACAATTTGTTTTTTTTAATAGCTGTAAGCAAAATTTTGTTTTTGTTTTATTTTTTATATCCTCCCCCACGAGAAGTAAATCAGGGTATACTAAGTTTTTCGTTTTGCATAAAACTTTTCAAAAATTCATCTAAGAAAGTATGTCTTTGGTCCTTAAGTGATTACAAGTCGCTTAAGCCCTGACCGGTAAGGCTCAGTTAGCCGAGAGTAACAGTAACAGTAACCTTACCGTAAAAACGTAAGACCAATCAATTTCTTACAGATTGAGACGTAACATCTTACAGCTAACTATGATCGTTCTAATTGCTTTACATAGAACAAAATGAATCAGTTTTACAAATGATGGGCTGCCACTACAATACTGAAATTTTTTATACTTTAATGGGGGAAAACTATATTACCCAAAAAAAAAAGAAATACGGGACATTTTATATTTTTCTTTAGCTTTTTGGCATAAAAATATGTCCACGAAGAACAAGGAAACGCTAACAAAGTAGCGGGTATATGCTAGTATCTCATATAACAAAGCTTTCTCCTGAAAACCCCTTCTTTGAGGCGAAGGGTACCAACGAATCGGACCTGCCGCATGCAACAGTCTTGTTTTATTTTACTTTTTCATTTTTTATTGGATTTTTGTGTGAGTGTCCAAACCATAAAATAGTTTTGATACGAAGCGTCGATATTCATATCACTCATTGAAATATTGAATTATTTTTTCATATTAAACTGTGTGTTTACACATGTAAAATTTTTTGTTTGAGTTGTTTTTCTACGTTTGTTTAATTTTTTTTTAGTGCAAATATTTGTTAAAAAAAATAATTGTTTTTTTTTTGAATTAAATTTTCATCATTTTACAAAAGGCCTCTAGAAAAAGTTTTCCCATAATTTAATAAATCAAATGGTTGGGTTAAGTTAGTAAAAAAAAAAAACATAAATTTAAAGTTTAATTAATTCTTAAGGATTATGTAAATGGATTTTTTTTAAACTTTTTTAAATCGTTTAGTTTCAGGAATACTGATAATGATTTCAAGGATTAACTGCCTGGCCCACAATGTCTACAAGAACATTTCTTTCGTATTTCTTTATTGAAAACAATAATAAAAAAGTAAAAAGTTTTGCATTTAAAACAGTGTTCGAAAATAAACAGTACATTATTTAACGTTCGGCTCACACACCCAAGAACGATATCTATTTTTTTTAGTGATTATTTAGACGAACACAACCCTTAATACATTTCGTAACTATTTTCAATAAAGAACCGAACATTATATAATGTTCTGTTCTTCGTTAAAAAACAGAACAATTGTAGTGATACTGTAGACAAACACTATATTTAAATGTTCTACAAGGTTTTTTTTACATTGATAAAGAAATGAGCAAACAAAAAATTTTAGCAACGACCGCACCACGAACAGCTTGTGTGTGTATTGTGTATATGTTTTGTTTGTGTAAAATTATTTTGCTGGCTTTTTGTTTTTATTTCGTATGCGTATTTTGTTTTTGCAAATAATGTTTGGTTATTTTTTACCAACCAAAAGGCACGAACATTAACACAATGAGTTTGTGGATTTAAAAAAAAAAAAACCGAACGGAATTAAATGTTCTCATCTTTTGTTGAGTTTAATAAAAACAGTATAATTTTTGTGTTGGAAAGGGGACTAGCAAGGAAACGTTATTTTTTTTAATGATTTTCTACACAAACACTTTTAGCGTTTGTGTTTTCCACAAATCTACCGAACCGAACACTATGGAAATATTAGCTCACTGTTTATTGTTGTTGATTTTGTTTAAGCTTTGATATTGTTACAAGTAAAACTGAGGATTATAATTCTTATTCGCTTAACAGTTATATTTGTATAATATATTTAGCTTTTCTTAAATATTTGGATGAAGTTTCCTGACGATCTGGCCTAAGCAACAAGTGAAATGCGCATAGGAATAGCTTATCTTTTCAACAATAAATTTCAGTTTCTCAATAGTATGAAATGGAAATTTAGCACATTTGAAAGAAACCTTTTTAATTAATTTTTGAATCCCAAGAAAAACTTTGATAACTAAGGAACGACATTTAGTGTTTATTTTCGAATAATGATTTAAACTACGTATTTACTTAAAGTAACTTACATATTTTAAAGACAATTTAACGCTTTCCAAAGAGATTTCCAAAGATCTTAAATGCAAAAATATTCCTTTGGACAAAGTAACTGCTAAAAAAAATCACTTAATTTACAATCAAACGGCGGAAATCTGCAATAATCCTCACAAAACAATGGCAAATTTTTGTTCCTGCCCTTCTTTTCTTTTTCTATTCCCTTCCTCGCTTTTGCAAAATGAAATCAAAAAGAACTTTTTGAAAATAAAACGGATACAAGGACAATATCAAAAAGATGAAAAGTAGAGAGAACAATTCTTCCTTAACTCCTCTAAGAAGCTAAAAGTGGCAATAATATTAAAAACAGCAAATGATGACTGTGTCAAAATGCAATTTTTGCCAAAGAAAAGTGGTCAGAGAGAAAAAAAGAAAACAGCTAAACAAGTGGGAAAAGAAAAGGACGAGCAATATAAAGTTGCAACATCATCATCATCAACAATTCAAGTGGATGTTGTCTGAATTAAAAGGAAGAAGGCAGCTTAAAGCTGCTCGACTGTAACTAAAGTTGACAAAAATTTTTGAAAATTAAAATATTTTACTAGAAAAATTGTACTGAAGGAAGAGTTTTTTTTTTTTTTTGGAAGGTGGGTGGTTGTTAAAAGAGAGTTTTTTTTATCATTTTGACCTCCATATGTAATTGAAAATAACTTGTCTGTGCAAAATGTTCGGGTGCGTAATTACACACAGACTTTGTTTTGCAGTTTAAAAATAAAATTTTAGAAATTTGTTGATAGTTGGCTAAAAAAATTTGTTTGTTGTTATTTTTTGGCTCTTGCAACTAAATTAAATTTTGGTTTAATTTTTGTAACCATTTTAATATAAAAAGGCCAAGTATTATAAGAAGTATTTTATTTGTTCGTTTATTTTTAGCCACTGGATGTCAATCAAACTGTGGTCAAGTTCACCAAACTGCACACGTAGTTTTTTATTTTACAGAATTTGTTTTGCGGAGAAATGTTGAAACAAAAAGAGAGTATTGTGCACTATGGGAAAAGACGAGAAAATAATTTCGAACGGAATGAGGTTTGTTTCATTTTAATCGGTGAACAACTTTTGATTTTATTTACAATTAACTGAGAAAACTGAATATCGATTTTCATAAAAAAAAAAAAAAAAAAACACACATATTTAAAATGTTATTTTTCTATTAAAAACGATATTCAGTTTTATCAGTAAATAAATATTTTAAGCTAAATGATTTTAGACCAAAACTGTGATTTTTGTCGCGCTTTTATTTTTAACAACAAAAAAATAGTTGTTTTTCTAAATGTTCCTATTTTTTCTTTAAAAACTCAACGACATCTCTGAAACTACAGGGCATATTAAAAAGCAATGTGAGCACAGCTTAAAGACAATAATGTTGCCGAGTTTCGGATTTTTTTTTAAACTAAATATGGTGAACCGTTTTCAAGTTATTCCAATGTGTGTAGTAAAAGTGCCTTAATTTTAGACATAACGGTAGATCTCGAAAACTAGAGCTAAAAGAGACAATCAGATTTGAAATCAGCGACCTCAAATTAGTAGGAATTTGCAAATATCCATACCGCACAAAAAAAAGTCCAAATTTGTTCCCTTGTGTAATCAAAGAACTTATCTTTTTTTCAAGGTTGGATACCGAAACGAATTTCGGTATCGTTATTAACCTTTTTTTTATTTCGGTAGCGGTATTTTAATTATATTGGTATCGGTATACCAGTATAGCAACTTTTATATCGGTATTACAATTAAATGAACCAAAAAACAAAAAAAAAATATTAAAAAAAGAAAAATATATGTCACCTTCTCCGAGTTTGCCAAAAAACGGGTTTGATCTTAAGAGTGGATTCTGGTACCTAAAGGGTGTATACAGAATAAGATGAAATGCGTTTTTCTCAAACTTGATTTTCACACACTATGCCCCTTTTCTCGGAGAAGGTCACATATTTATATCTCTATATATAAATCGGCTAAGGCAAAACAGTTAAGAACACTTTTCTCCCCTGTTTGCCCAGCGACTGGAATAAAAAATACACCATTTGAAAGGTATTTGCTGGCAGAAGAGCACAATATATATTATTAAAATCTATATTTATTAAAATCTTTTCAATATGTTCAGAGTTATAAGCGTTCAAATTTGATACATTTATTCGACATTTGCAAGAAACCGGGTTCGAATATTTCGACAATATAAAACTTATATATAAATTGGCACAGGCAAACCAATTACGGTCGACAACTTTCTTTGTTCATTAGGAAAACACTTGTAAGTATAAATATGTGTTTGTATTTTATAAAACATGTGTTTCTGTATTATATTTTATTTATTGATTTCAACTAAAAACATTATCATCACAATAACAATACAAATTTAAATCAGTAAAGCGTTAAAACACCTGTCAAATGCTTTCCATGCTGGCAAATTCACTAGTGTAAGTGTGCTGGATGTATGTTAAACATCATGTCAAAATATTTTGAGTTTCCATCCAGCATCGCTTGTGTAACACATAGAAACACATTTGCACTAATATTCCCACAATGCGTGATGAGTTTTTTTGATAAGTATATTTGGCCCTTCAGAAAGCTGACTGAATGTTTTTATATTTGAACTTTTGTATTTCAAACTGTCAAACACCACATCGAAAAGTTTCCTCTAAATGTTGTTGTAGAACTTATGTTACATTCTATAATTTTAAGTTGAAACTTTTAATTTATTTCTATTTAAAAAATATATATAATTTTTTAATACCGAAACGATTGTGCCGGTATGATACCGGTATTAATGCCCGTAATTTCAACAAATAGATATTTAGCTGTGTATATGTATCTATGATTTTCCTTATTTTAAAACGTATTTCTTACCTGCGGGTTGAAGTGTAATGTATTTTACACCTCCGATTATCGATAGTTAATTCACGTTGGTAAAATTCACGTTTAAATTACAAAAATCGTGGTACCGGATAGGTAAAGATAACTGTTAGGTATCAACACGACTAGATATCTTTTTGCAGAAATTACGGGCATAAGGGAAACGAAATACGTTTACCGGTATTTTGTAAAAATAAAACCTTATTTCGCTATCAGTATCAAAACCGGTATTAGTCTTGGTATCGGTTGCCAACCTTGCTTTTTCTACATAAACGACTACCATTGGTTGGCTTTTTCCAACTCGAATTGCAGTTGTAAGTGGGTAAAGAAAAACAAAATGAAAAAAATTTCTTGCAAAAATAACATAATAAAGCAATTTGCCAGTTCAGTTTTTTTGAACTGCCACTTGCATATTTATTATCAAAAAAGTTCTTGGGATTAAACGATTCATTAATAGGATATAACTTTAACGTGCCAATTCACACTCTTATCTTATAGTTTTTGTTATTTGTTGAAAAGGTGATTTTTTTTGGTGGAAAAATTACCGATTTTTTAATGGAGTTTGTAATAATCAAGATTTTTACTTGACCTTAATAAATGTGATTTTCTGTTATTTTGTTTGATTTTTTTTAAGATTATAAAATATACATCAAGTTTTTAAAGTAGAATGATGACGAAAACCATATCGGACCATTCTGCTGATGCTTCTGTTAACAAAGGGGAATACAAAATAAGTGAAACATGTGTTACAGGTTCAGTGTTTCTAATTATTATATCACGCTCAAACCAATTTGATTCTACATGAAATTCACGTTGTTCCAACTTGAAACAATTTTCATTCAACATGATTCGGAATGTTATTTTAATATGAATGTCATTTTGCACTAACTTTACGCAAATGTTAAATTAACATGAATTATTGCTATTTTAAATGAAAATAATGTTGTTGTCAAACCATGTTAAATTAACATAAAGTAACTATGAAGCAAAATCACTACCGAAAAATCTGAAATCAACCTTGTTTTCGAGGATTTTACATACATTTTTTTCTGTGTGAAGTGCACACTTTTGTGAAAATTATGTTTCTTTTTAAAAAAGAAAAGCTTGTTTTTCTTAAACAGCTGATTTGAACCCCGTTTTAACGAGCCATCGCTTTATTCAAGCATCAAACAATTTCGTGTGTACAAATTAATTTGGGGTGGGAAGGCTGTTGTTTGACAATTTGTTCTTGTTCTAATAGTGTTGTGCAAATATTTGTTTGCATAACAGAATTGTCTCTGAAATAAACGCCATCTTGATTGAATTTGGGTTGTCTTGCCAAACGTTTTCCCCACATTAAAGGTAATAAAAATAGTATTCTGCCAAGGTTTTGCTCTTGTGCACACATAAGAATGGCTCGTCAGGACGGGGTTTAAAGATTTGTGTTTCTCTATCTCATTGTTTTATTATCAAATTGGTCACGCAGAAACGGGAACTATAGACTTTGCTTATGTAAAAAGCAATTTAACAGAAGAAGCCTCAAAGCTATTGCTGATTTTGTGAATGAATAGGTCTAACAGGAAGATATATCTTAATATGGATCAGGCTTCCGTCATATTCGTTTTCTTCAAGAAATGTGCGGACCAATATCCAGAGGTGTCAATGTGCGTCTTTTATTTTCTTTAAAAATTTTATTATTTAATTTCAAAAGTTTTTGTTATTCGTGCTCAATTCCCAGTTTTTATTCTTGATAAAAACACTTGAAATTTATTGTTGATGGGATAAGCTATTCCTATGCGCATTTCACTGGTTGCTTAGGCCAGATCATCAGGAAACTTCATCCATAAAGATTTTAGAAAAACTAAAGATATTAAACCAAATAAAAATGTTTAACGTATAAGACTTATAGCAACAGTTCTACTTGCAATAATATCAAAGCTTAAACAAAACAACATCAACAAAGATAAAGCCACTGTTTATTGAGCACGAATAACAAAAACTTTTGAAATTAAAAATTTTGTATTCCCAAAAATTTAAATTACTTTTTGATAATTTTAGTATTTTTAGAAAAGATAAGCAGAATTTACGGGGAACATATTTTTGAATCATAATTTAATTTTGGGAGAAATTTCATTTGTTTTTTCTTGTACCGTGAGCTTGGACCACCATTTTTTTTTTACTTATGGCTTATAGTTTTACTATTATATATACATATATGTATCTGATTTAAGCTGTTTTGAATATTTAATTAAGATTTTAGAAAATTGGAAAATCTTGGACTGATTTTCTCACCTTAAGATTGTCATATTCTCTGAAGGTCATATTTTTATTTTATAAATGATATGACCTTTAAGTATTGCATACTTTTACAAGCATCCTTTATTGATAAAAATCTGGATATATCTAAAATTACTCTTACCGCAGCCCATAGTGCATTACAATTAAAAGATGCATTTAAGCGTAAGAAATATCTGCAACCCCCCCCCCCCTATCCTTTTTAACGCTAAGAGTAAAGAAGTGGGCTACCTCTTTCCCCCTATAAAAAAGATTATTTCTATTCTACCATTATCATCCTGTAAAAATAATTAAAGAAGACACCAATAATAACAGAACAAAATCGGGAGAAGAGACAAAACAAAAATAAAATCAAGGCAAAAAACCAAATAATTTCCATTGTAACACTATTGTGGATTTTGTGCGTTTGTGGTTGTAAGTATTTGATGCTGACTGACTGTATATGCCTGTTCGGTTTGGTAACACTGGTAGCTCCCGTTGCATTTCTGGATGCTGCCAAACGACGAGGTGGCTGTCTGCTGACTTCCTCAGTGTGGTGGTGAACATTTCGTCGCTTAACGCTTGAATAAAATCATTGAACTGTGAAATTAAAATTCATCCGCTACTGCAACATTTTTGTGCCATCGTGTAAAAAAGGCAAAAACACAAAATTTAAAGAACAAAATAAAAAAAAAATTTTGCATTAGAAAATATTCTTTGGTTTTTGTTTGATAGAAAAAATTATGCTCTGCTATAAATTTTACATTTGTTGTCATGTTTTCTATGATAATCTTCTTATTTTGTTGTTTTGTTTTCTTTTGCCACAACCGTTTTTGTTCTTTTTTTTTTGTGTTTTCATTACAAATATGCAACAATAAATTTTTGTGACCTCTGACAGTAAAATTAACCGCTATCCCTGCGCCTTCATAAGCAGCGTGAAAGGGGGAGGGGAAAAATTATACATACATATTTAATTAAATTTTGTATGTTAACTAAATTTTAGTTATAAAACTTGGCTAAATCAAAAAGTTAATCGACTGAAATAATTGGCGACAAGTTACACTGAAAATAATTTTACTTTTTTGTGTGTTTTAGAGAGAAATAATATTGGAAATAATTTGAAAGAAAGAAAATGATATGTACAATTATTTGGCAACAAAAAAAAAAAGAAAAAATCAGAGGAAAGGAAGCAACATTTAATAAAAAATTTGAAAATGATAAGAACAGTAATCTTCGAACCATCAGTACCACTGGTTAAAGATTGACGTTTGACTGTTGGCTGCCAAGCACCGCAGTGGTGCAGAGGTAAGAACTCAAAGAATTCTGATGAAAGAATGTGGTGATTCTTGAAACATGTTAATTCAAGCCAGGTTCGAGCCCCAGCTCATCCAAGAAAATTATCAATAAATTTTAATAAAATTCCAAGTTGTAAAATTGCTTCCTTCACTAAAAATAATTTAATGAAAATTAAATTTGATTAACTCAAGCCTTATAGCCAATTTACACTACAATGAAATCTAGAACTTACCAGATTTCGAGTCAAATCTGGTTGTTTTTGACTAGATTTCCCATGCAAAACAAATCGACTTCGTGACTAGATTTTGACGAAATCTACCCAAAATCTAGCAGTACTTAGTGATGCAACTATGGTTTTTTCCATATAACACTAAAAAATACTTCCCTGTCCATTAAAAAAAAAGAAATTTTAATAAAAAACAGAACAAAAACTTTAAAAAAAAATATAAAAAAAAAATTTGAGAAAATTGGGAAAAAATAAAAAAAGACAAATAAAACTGATAAAACAAATGATAAAAGGTATTGCAAATGTTTTAATTTATATTTCTTTGTGTGTTTGTATGTGTAACGAAAAAAACTTTTAGTAAGTAGTTTTGTTATAAAAACAAAATCTCGCTAATGTCAAAAAAGGATAATGTAAACGCACTGGATTTTAAGAAAGATTTCAAATGAAATCTACTAGATTTCGTTGTAGTGTAAATGGCCTATAACTAAAAATATCAAAAAAAAAAGAAAACCAAATGAAGAATCTAACAACAATGGCATTCATTTCAAAGGAAACCAAGATCCTTAGAGCATATCGGAGGCCCTTCACAATTGAACGATGAAAAGCAAAATGGATTTTAGGTGATTAAATTATACCATTTTTAATACCCAACAAACGTTGTACACAAAAATTTAAGTTTTATTGCAGGTTATTTTCAATAAAATTGATTTAAATTGTTAATATCATCATTCTAAATGCAAGAATGTGTTAAACTTGCTTAAATTTATTATGTTCTCGGAGGATCAGAGGCTGCATCAAAATAAAAAAATACCATCAACATTAATTTTAATAAAAAAAAAACATGATTAAAAGCTAAAGGCTTCAGTTTGAGACAATATTATTACAGTAATGGACAGGAGTTTATTTAAGAAGTATACCGTTCAGTCATTTTAAAATAAATAAGAAATTATTTTTAACTGATTCTAACAGTTATTTAAAAAACTAAGTGCATATTGTCCGCTGATTAAGTTAATTTCTTTTTTTTTTTTGTAAAATTTAATGAAAATGTAATTTAAAGGAACGAAAGGTTCATTTAATTTTTACTGTAAAAAATTCAACCACGAATTCCGTAAAAACAAATGAATATTCAGTTATTTTAACTACTAAAAATAAATATTTACTTATCTACAAAAAACGAATTTTTGTGTAAAACAATTCCCAGTTTCTATTAGTTAAAATAATTTAGTTAAATACATCGAATTTTAAAAGTAAAATAATTGCGAAACCATGTCGGTCATGCTGCTGGTGTCTTATAATTGAGAGTTTTTCTGTAAACGACGTGGTCAGTACAACAAAAGTAACACAAACATGGGTAACGGGGTAAGTAAATAATAATATTCTCTCGCTCGATGGAACATATTTAGGATTAGCTTTGGTAAGCAACTGACTGACTGCTTTAGCTGCAATTTTTTCCAAAATGGAAAATTCAAGCAAAATTTCACCCTAAATTACACAAAATTTTACATTTTTAAAACATGAAAAAAACATTGTTGTTTAAACTATTTCGTTCAATGACCAAGTGAGAATGAATCTCAAATGTTATCTCTCCAAAATTCTACATAAGTTATTAAAGACTCCAACCATGTGTTAAGAATAAGCCATCTGAATTTTAAGGCTATACACCCATGTTGCAGGAAGGGAGATCTTAAAAAGTCGGCTTCGCAGGCTGATTTTTCATCATGAGGGAAGGTTAAGTTGCCACTGAATCTCCCTGGGTGCTGTTGCTATTTCAACAGATGCCGCTTGCTTTAAAACCGCAGCGGTAGTTAAATAGATCTAAGGCTCAAGTTTAAAATTCTACCGAGTTACACACTTAATTTGATAGTTGTGTGTGTTGGTTTATCACAAATGCGGGCGACGTATGTCAGGTAGGCCACCATGCCGGGTACTCACGTCAATCTTTTGCATCATTGTAACATAAATTAAAAATATTTGCCAGATAAGTTTAATCCTTTGTTCTTGATTATTTGAAACATTGCAGAAAAAATTGTCCTTAATCTAGTTGAATTAGGAAAACTTTTAATCTCCCCCTGAACTAATAAATTGTAAAATGTCTCTACTTTGTCATATTTCTTTTTCGTATTTGTCACAGTTTTATTATGACACGAAAATGTGAGATGCATCATCATTTAGTTTCATTTATAACTTCGAGCAAAAGATGTGTGTAAACTTTTTCCGCAAGCTTTCTTCGTCTGAACATTTATGAAACAGCATTTAAAGTTTTTTATAGATCTTTTTTTTATACAAGAAGTCATCAAATAGCTAAAATGTTTGTACAATATAATAAATAGAAGTGTCAAAAAGTTTTATAAACAACATTTCAGTGCTTTTTGCAGGAATATGAGAAAATAAGTAAAAATTTATAGTATTCAAAATAAGAAAAGTTCGTTGGAGAAGGTTTTAAAAATAAAGGCAACTTGTTACAGATTTGCTTATAAAAAAGTAACTTTATTAATATTTAAAGGGTGGTTACATTTTAAGGGCCGAAGTTGATTTTGAATAAAACACAAATTAGTAAGAAAATTATTGTCATTTGTTTTTATTATGATAATATTGGTGTGGTTCAATTATGCATGGTACAAAATATCTGCCAATCCATCCGATTATCCAAATTTTCGATGACGCTGAGGTTTAATTGAGGTTCTACGCCGTCAGTGTGCGGAATTTTCTCATCCTTTAGCTCGTGAATTGTTGCTGGCTTATCGACGTACATATTTTCTTTCAAGTAACCCCAAAGAAAGAAGTCCAACTGTGTCAAATCACATGATCTTGGCGGCCAATTGACATCGCCACTAGGAATGGGCAAAAAATATCGATATATCAAAATATCGATATATAAAAAAATATAATCGATATATATCGACGATATTTTAAATACCGATATATCGATGTATCGATATTGAAATACGACTATCGAATTCGATATTTTTTAAAGTCAGTCTTCATTTAAAACTCAAAATTTTAGCCGTTTTTCAAACAATATGTTTTTAAGAATTGGAATCATTGCATGCATCATATGTTTTTTTAAGCAAATATGAAAATCTAAAATAATTGGCATTTATAAGAAGCAGTGCCGGATACAAGAAGCAGATTGTCTGGAGTGCAAATAAAACAGAGAGTCCTCCTGATGTCCATATCTGATGATTACTGGTTTGACTAAAACCAGTTGGTACTTTTGGGGTGCAATTCAAATTTAAAGGAAAGTTGGTACTTCCATGACTTATTTACTTCCATTTAAATTTTTCGTAATTAATTTTTTTTTCTTATGGTTTTTTTGTATTCTTCCCTTTTGTTTTTGTTATAATTGAATTTTTTGTTTTGATTAAATTTTTTTTTTTTATTAATTTTTTTAAATAAAATGAAACAATAAAAAGTAACAATGTAACAATTATACAAAGGTATACTGAATTTTTTAACTTGGTAATAGTTTCAGCAAAATACGTTCGATATATCGATATATCAATATTTTTGAAATGATAAATATCGATACTCTAAAAAAATATCGATTCGATATGTATCGGTATATTTTTTCAACTTGCCCATCCCTAATCGCCACCACGTGAGATAACACGGCCATTGAATTTGTCGCGCAAAAGGGAAATTGTTTCCTTAGCTGTGTTGCTAGCGGCACCGTCCTGTTGAAACCACATATCGTCCAAATCCATATCTTCCATTTATTGACGAATGCACCGAGGTGAAAATGTGCCTCATCACTAAAGATGATTTTCATCGAAAATTTATCATTCACTGTTGCCATTTCTTGCCACCATTCTGACCATTGACGACGTTTCGAATGGTGAAGAGCCTTTAGTTCTTGAGTCATTGCACCTTGTTAGCGTGCATATGCAAGTCTTTATGCATAATGTTCATCAACGACGAGCAATATTTTCTGCAGTACGAGCTGTTCGAGCATGCATGTTTTCACATCTCCCACCGTGCCGGTCTGCTGTATGCACTATTATTCCGATTGTACGCACATTTGGACGATTAAATTGACCGAAACAATCACGAAGTGCACGATATGCATTTTGATTTGAACGTCAATTTTCATAATAAGCCTGAATAACTTTAATGCGTTGTTCGATTGTGGTTCACATTCAACATCGGCCCTTAAAATTTAACCAACCTTCTTTAGTTCCTTTTGAAAAAGTATATTTTTTAGAAATAACTTTTTGTGTTCCTTTAAATTTTTTAACTTTTTAAATAACTTATCTTAGTGGTTTTTACTTAAAAAGTACTATTTTAAGATGTTCATTTAAAGGTATTTTTGGAAAAGCTAACTTTTTTATTTAACTATTTTTCACTTTATTTCCTTAAAGTACCTTTTTGGAAAAGGACTACTTGAATAAACCTTTAAAAGAAAATTTCAAGGGAATGCCTTAAATACTGTTCAAATTTACTTTTTTAAACAGATCTATAAAATAGCTTTTTAACACGTATCTTTTTAAAGCTTCTCTGATATTCTTGTTGAACTATTTAAAAACATCCTTCTAAAAATACCAAAAAGCTTGAAAAAAAAGAAGTGCCTTTAAAATTCTTAAAGATGACCATTTGTAAAAGTACTTTAATTTAAGTTTTTTAAAAAGTACGCGTCTTTAAAATACCCATTTAAGTATTTATTTTTTTATTTATGTAAAAAGTCAGTATGTATTTTTAAAATTTTTTTATTATTTTGCTCTAAATTTTTTTTACTACTTCCGACAATTTAAAATTGTCAACTTTGTTGAAATGTAACGTTACATCAACATGTTGGCCAAATTTAAGGGTACAACAAAAAAGTTTTATGATCCTTTATCAACAATTTAATTTTTTGTCTCTGTACCGGAGCAAATATTTAACAAAAAATTAGTTTGTTTTAATTTGAGAACCAAACTTACAACTACACACAAAGATGTTTGTAAAAACACATTTGCAGAGATTTTTTTTTGTATAGAAATGTAAACAGAGAGTGCAATAGATGTGAAAAGAAAATTATAAAAAAAAATTAGCTGCAATATATAAAAAAAGTTGCCCTACAAAATAGCTGTACACAATTTTGATAATCCGGACAATGCACAGAGGGGTGAACAGTACTTAAAACGAGGATTAATTAAAAAATAAAGTTCGTATAAATTTTTGGTACCATATAAAAGAAGATAAAATTCAACACGAATAACTTTAAAAATTGTGGATCTATGTTGGCTACTTTTTTTGTTATACGCGGTCAAAGTTGAATAATATTTTATAAATTGGAAATATTTTAGTTAAAAAGTGAAAATCAAGATATTTTAATTGCGGTTTGAGAGAATTGTTTCTAAGAAATCAAAATTTTTTTTAATGGATCCATGGACTTCAGGTATTTAACTAATTTATTAATAAATTTTTGTAAAGAATAATATTGAGGAAGTATTCTTATTTTTTTTTTAAATTGGTCAAAAAAAAATGTGTTTTTTAAGGAAATGTTGATTTT
This sequence comes from Pollenia labialis, assembly GCA_949318255.1. Lineage (NCBI taxonomy): Eukaryota > Metazoa > Arthropoda > Insecta > Diptera > Polleniidae > Pollenia > Pollenia labialis. The sequence goes on along the minus strand of OX439139.1, from coordinate 158,879,130 downwards.
CAAAATGTTTGTGGGAATACTTGGGCAAAACTTTTTATATATTCTTAAAATACGGTATTTCAACTTTCATAATCTAAAAAAAAATCTTGCCCATTTTTGCCCCATTTGAAAATTTTTGAGATTTTGTGAAACACATAAACTTTTTTTTCTGTTTTGTTTCGTTTAACCCTTAAGCGAACACCAGGTCCTGCCTAGACATTTTTGACTTTTTTACAGTTTTTTTTTTAATATAACTATTAAATATTTTAGAACTAAACTTTATATTTTCCTCAATCAAAGTGTTTTTTACAAGAAAATTAGAAAAAAGTGTTAATTAAAACACCGTGGGCGTGGCAATTGGCCAAATGAAAATTGTGTGCATATTGTATCCACCAGGGCCTGGTCAGGCACAACCCTATTATATTTGTACTGTAGTAAATAAAATCAAAACGAAACGAAACGTATTAAAAAGCATACGCAACACATAAGAATCCTTTCCTTTTTTTCCAAAAATTATTCTATTTGACAACAAAATGTTCCTGCTATAGCCACAAAAAGCTCCATACAAAATACAAGAAGTCCCAGCCAGGCCCTGGGGTTCGTTTGTGTAAAATCATTTTGCTGTTTGCTTAAGGGTTAAATGATTACACTACGTAAACAAATTTTAACAAAGTCGTGACCAACTAAATCTGACAGATAATCTTTATGTATATGAATCAGAATATGAAGTCAGAATTGTCGAAAGTAGAACCGTTTTTGAGATATTCCAAAATAATCGTTATTTGTATTTTTTGAAAAAGATGATGTGACTGAAATGCAAATATCTTAAACAATTTTTTGAAAGGTTATAAAATTTCTAAAATAACCATGGATTGCTAGTGAAGATTGGTTAAGAAATGACAGAGTAACAGGGAATAAAAGTTCAAGCTTCATTAAAAATTTTATGATTTTTTTAAATTTTGCTCTTTTCAAATAATTTTTTTAAACCAGTGAGATTTCAAAATATTAATGTTTTATTGCATTTTAATATGAACATTTGCGCCCAACAATGCATAGGTTGGTACAAAAATGAAAAAGCTACAGAAGATTTAGTAAATTATGATAAAAAAAACTACATAATTTAAATTTACTACAAACAGCACTTGATTTGCTTATTCTGCTAAATAACTATTTCCGATGTTGATGCTGATAACATGATGATTATGATTTTGATGAAGGTGAAGATGAAGATATTTATGAAGATGATTTTTAATTCTATATTTAAGCAATGAATGTGCCTTGTTTCAAAAAAATAAATATATTGTTCGAAAAAAAATAAATTTTTTCAAGATTTTAGTTTATTCAATAAAACAAAATTAAAATTCCACGAAAATATTACAACAAAAGTTTTTTTTTATTAATCAGTATACACAGAATCCAAAAAAAATTGTTGTCATAAATTATAGGCTTCCCTGAAGTAATCCTCGTTTTGCATATGTTTCATCCCACTGTGCGACGCACGCCTTCACGACCACAATCACCCCGACTTCTACGGAATGGTGGATGATGTAGCAAAGTTCGCCGCTATTAACGCTCAATATGAAAAATATGCAGACTAAAACTACTCGTACGCAGCGCATAAAAATCAGCAAAGGGCCAAACGGCTTTTTGATCACATTATGCTATCGGAAGCAAAATGCCTCAGCAGATAATGGAGTTTCAGCGGGTGATATTAGATTTCGTATAATTAAGGACCGCATCAATTTCAGATTTTTTAAGAAATCTTAGAGTTCGTCACATAGTTTCAGGTGAACAAAAACTACAACATATTCAGGTGGCATTAAACCTTGGTTCAGTGTAGGGATCTTGAAAGAGTTATCACTTCAACTTTTTAACTTAAAAAAACACTTTCACAGCCAACTTAACACCCAACATGTTTAAGGCCAGTCATCCTCAAGCTGAAGCGCACTCGTTAGATACTCATTATATATTTCATAGATATATTTTTTTTCTTTGTGTTGGTGCTGGCTGGCTGATGACGTTGTGATTTTTTTTTTATTAATTTTTTTTAAACATTACATTGTTGTAATTTTTGTAGCTTTTGCTGCTTGTGCTTTTTGTATTCTTTTTTTTTTTTTAGGATTTTTTTGCAAAAGTTTCTGTCTTGTTTTAATGTTTTAATTGTTGCAGCATCAAGTCACATTTAATTTACCAAATTAAGTGGTTTTCATGAATCGCCAAAAAAAGAAGAAGAACGAATTACAATGATTTCAGCTTTTTCTTATTGTAGTTTTAGCCAGAGTGTATCTGTGTGTGTGTGTGTGTGAAAGATAGCAATTGTTTTTGTAGGTGTGTGTCTGTGTGTGTGTTTGTGTGTAGTAAAGACTTTAAGTGAAGTAACTTAATTAAGTTCATCTGTATTTATCTCATTTTCTTCCCTTTTTGTTAGATTTATTTAATTTAGGATTTTTGACTTTTTACAACTCTTTATTATTTTAAAAGATTTGTTTGTATTTTTTTTTCTTTTTGAAGCAGATGTTTTGTACAAATTGTGCAAGAATTGAATGTGATTTTTTTTCTGGTCGGTCACGGTTTTGTAATTTTTTGAATAATTTATGCCATTTGAAAAATTTTCCCTGAAAAGTGTTATTTTATTTTAAAGAGCGATTAAATTACTTTAGAGCGTATACGTTATTTAAATATTAAGTATACGTAAAGTGAAAATTTAAAGTATTATGGCCATTTTCTCAGTGTACCGACAAACTGTCTGTTACCCAGCCAGCAAAAAACTCCGACTTTGTCTGAATTAGACACTTCTTGCAAATGTCTGACTTCATTCTAAGAGACTTCGTTCAGATTTCTGTCAGACATTGAATATACAAACTTACTGTCAGGGCGATTTCTGATCGATTTCGTATGGATATATCGGGGGAAATTTATGTACAGATATGTCTAATAGAATTCCAACGGAATTCTTACATTTTTATCTAACGAGACTTTTTTTTTGGTGAAAATAATAAGAAATGTCATTAAGTTGAAAATAATTTTAATTGGAATTTTATTGTTTAAAGATAAAAAGATTAAAAAAAAGATACGTTCGTGTAAAATTTATATTATTAATTTAAATAAAAGCTACCAGTTAAAAAACAATAAGAATCTCGGCCAGCTCATCAAAATTTCCCATGCCTTTTTTATTAGATTTTTGTCAGATATCTTCATTAGATTTCTGTCAGATATCTATCAGAAAAGTCGGCAAAAAAAAAACCAGAATTTCCCACAACATGTCTGTCAGAATTCGTGTCAACCACTTCATACGTTTTTGGATCAGAAACCTGACTGAATTCTTATACGATTCCGACTTTTTTTTATCGACGTTTCTCTCAGATATCTGGAAGACGTCGGACTATTTTGCAGGCTGGGTTACTTAATTTCAACATAAATTTATTAGACCGATAAACTGACCGTTAACGATTTTGGGTTTCTCGAGATACCGACAAAACACATTGTTTTGAGTTGGCAGCACCTCTTAAAATACATGTAAAAGTTGGGAGTCAGCTGATTAAATTTACCTGTATGGCAAAAAAAAAGGAAAATCAATTATTGGCAGATGAGTGCTGGTTAGCTTTGCGACAGAATAGAAGCAAATGAGACATTTAGAAAACCAAATTTCTAAAATCAGCTGATTTTCGTTGGGAAAAAGATAATCTTGTAATAAGAAAACAGCCATTAGATAAAGAACATTTAGTGCCAAATTACGGCATTCGATATCGATCGAAATTTTCATTTAAGTCGTCTTTGGACCCAGATTTAAAAACCACTTTAAAGCATTGTTGGACAACGCACTTACTACTTATGCTTGCAAGTGTCAGCCAGGAAGAACTTAGGGTGCATGTACACGACAGGTTTTTTACATCTGATTCCAGCAATTTTTCAAGTCATTTGTTTCAATTGTGCATGTCTCTAAAAATTGCTGTTTCACATAAAGTTTATAATATTCGATCACGCATGCACATGTAATTTCCCTAAAGGAAGCCTGGGGTAAAATGTCTCCAAGTCACTACTTTTGTCGACTGTTTTGGGTGACTTTTTGGTGACAATACCCATATGACAATATTACTAGTGTGAAAATATTTATAACAAGTTCCAAAAGTGTAGAATAGAACAATTAAAATGTTCTAGTGAATCTATGGTTCCAATGTCTCTTTGTGGTTCCATAGGAACCATCTAGTCAATAGTACTAAGGGAAGTAGAGGATTCTCAATGACAAGCACATGCAAATGTCAACAGTAGAAAGCATTGCCTTTCTGCCAATGGTGTTACGATCATGCATATATCGTTAATGTAAAATATTAACTTTAGCCGGCTAATTATTCCGTCAATAGTGGACCGACGCAGCTGGTTTCTTCCCCGCATAGATTTTTGATACAGCTGATGTCAAATTGTTTTTCAGAAGAAAGTAGATTGAAATTTGTCAGATGACTTTGCATCTGACTTTTTCAGAATCAATGTTATAAACAAATCGATTATGTTTGTGTTAAAAAAAATTGTTGTTTTAGTATAAACACAAAGTGAAAATGTTGCTGCCATTGTAAACGAAGCTTTAATAAAAAATAAGATCGGTTTTAGTTAAAATATTAATTATATGAATTAAACGTTTACTTTTCTCAACAAAATTACTGCAGAAAATGTTGTAAACAGCAAAAAAATTTAATTGATGCCATTCATACTAATGCAAATTTAATTAATATTTCACATTTTTTTTAATTGAAATCTATTTTAATTTTTTTCTGTGTATAGATACGGTAACGACGAAATTGAATTAACTTATTTTTTGATAAACGCAAAAACTCGGACTCATTGCAGTCCGCAGTAACTTTGAATACTCCTTCCCAAAAATTTAAAATTTTTGGACCAGCTTAAAAAGAATAACAAAGTGATACATTTCCGTTTTTTAATGACAGTATAACCAGGGCTAATTAAATGAATACAAAAGAAAGGTAAAACAAACAAAATTTAGTAAACAATTTCGGTATGAAAGATTCGTCTAATTCAGAAAATCCTAGAATTATCGGGATTGGGATTTCGGAATTTCCTCCAAATTATTTAAAAAACTGTGAACTGAATTTTGAGCAAAGGTTTACATAGAGGAGCTTCCAGCCAGCCATCCGGATAGACAGATATAGTTTGTTGCATTTAGAGAGTAGTTCTGAGTCGATTATTGTGTCTTTAATATCAGCAAAATGCACGTATAAATAAAAAAATGTTCGTGAGTGGTTATAGTTCTATTATTCCCTAAGCACCCCATTTAAAAGCTATTTATTTTCTCTACCACTGACAAGTATTTAAAATAAATTAGACTAAATCTTTTATATATTTGTTCTTCTTACTTACATCAGCATCGAGTAAATAAAGTTTTAAAAAATTGTTTAAGCTTTAATCCACTGCTAAAGTCTTTTCGTTCAATCTCACTTAACATTTACTTTAAATTCTTTTCTTTTTCATAGCATCCTACACCTTTCCCGATAAACATCCTGCGTATTAACAAACATTTTCTTGCCAAAAAAGCGCTTAAAGCTGCAGTAACAATAGAAATAAAATGGCACATAAAGTCTTTAGAGAATTTTAGGAAACCTATAAAATTAGCATTATAATTCGCCTATACACACACATAAACTACTATACAACCTGCCATATAAAGGCGATCCATTTGGCTGGATTTGGCGAAAAAACACCGCCAACAAACAGCAACAAAACAATCTAAACAAATAAATGGATATTGCCATTTTGCCACTTTTCCACCAAAAGTGCGAAGTGGGAAAACAACGGGGGAAAATGTGAAATATTGGTGATGCTTCAATAATACCTGCTCCAACAGCGATTACTACACGACTACTGTGCCATGTCAACTAAATGCGAGCAAAAAAAAAAAACGGTGATTATGATGACAATAATGTTTGGCAGAAACATTTTTTCAGAAGTTACACCCACACACACCACACACAGTTTCAACGAGAGTTTATAGCAAGATAGCGACCAAAAATATTTTGAAAAGTGAGGAGAAAAGTCTGGTAAATCTGCCAATATAAAAATCGTAACAAAATAAACAAAACGTTAGAAGTTGAAAGTGATACTAGATAACGATTTACTATCACCATCATGATTTTGAGTGAAACCCTCAATTTTGCCTTAAAAACGCAGACTATTTATTTAAGCAATTTACGATTTTGAGTTAAAATGCAAAGGAAATGATTTTTCGTAAAATTGTCTTTATTAAAAAATTAAGGTTAAATGAAATAAGCAATTTCGGAAAAAATATGCGATTCTTTTTTAAAATATTGTGGCCTAAGGACAACAAGGTTATATTTGCACCTTAACAACATGTTAGATAAAACCTTGTTGTCCTACGGTCGATATGACGGCTGACTATGAAAAAAGGAACTCGATTTTCTGTTAGTTACGGTGAAAGGAATACACTTAATTAAATCCGTATAATTTTTGATATAAAAAAAGGTTTTAATGCGATTTAAAAAAAAATGCAACAATTTTTACACTTTAACCCACTGAAATTTTTTAACGAGGTGTATTTGGCATTTGTCTACTAGAATAAACCAAAAAAAAAAAAAACGCTATTTTAAACAAAAATTAGCATTTTTTTTATTTAGTAGCGATTTTGTGTTTCTTCATTTTTTGATACCCGGGAAATAAAAATCATTTTTGCCATCTAAAGAAATATTAAATTTTCGGCATTTAATAACTTATTTATTTAGAGTTTTATACCCTTAACCAGCAGTGTGACTGACCATATACTAAATTTGTTATTCCATGTGAAGCTGGCTTAATATTCATCTAAGACACCATAAGCTATATATGTGTTGCATTTTGACAAAACATCTTAAGTCGATATAAGATAGCAAACAAATTAAAAAAAAAAACTCGGTAGAAAAAGCATTTTTATCAAATAATAAAATAAACCAAAATTAAAGATAAATTGCGTTTATAATACAAAATTTTAAAAACGTAAATGTTAAAATGTTTACGACCAATGGGACATATAAGTCCCATTTGGTTTTTTTCCTCTTACAAGCACATTTTTCAGCAAATTTTTACCAAATAAATTTTATTTAATAAAAAACAAATATGTATTTTTAAAAATATGTAAAAGTTTGAGATTTTTTGTCTGAATAAATTTCAATGTCATATCAAATTCAAAAATTTGTAATTTTTTTTTTAATTTTTGTTTGCTTAAATCTCGGAAATTGCATACACATATGCAACATTTTTGTTTTATATGCACCAAATCCTGATGTAACCAGAAACCCTAACGCCTTTTGATTTGCATCAAAAGCTTTCTTGTGGGATCTGAAAATAAAATGGGGCACATGTGTCCCATTGGTCCACAACGGTAAAAATAAAGGAAATTTTTTTTAATTATAAATTTATTTTTTATTTCAATTTAATTGCACAAAAACAATAAAACATAAATATTTCAATAAAAACAAACATAAATCATAAAACGACAAACTGAAAAAAATATTCATTGTAAAATTAAAAAAAAAACAATCATTTAAATATGGTTGGTACATCAATTATTTGTGGTGGATTTCAAAACAATTTCGTTCCTTGGTTTAGCAAAATGGTTTATTTCAAGTGAAGCAAATTGAATTTGTTCGATTCTCTATGCCAATTTTGGTGCAAAGAATACTTCGCTTCCGCACGCTGTTTTCAATTCTGGCGAGATAGCGACCAGATAATGGAATATTGGTTGTGATCAGTCTTGCTCGTTTGGATCCAGCTAGTGACGTTGAGCTAGTTTCATATTTACGACTAGAGAAAGAATTTATCATCTGTGTGGCGAGCTGTGCACGAAATTGCAGAAGCGAAATTGAAATTGGAGATGATATGTTCGTAGATAATTTGTTGTAAACAATTTAGAAATTTAGCACTCCTAAATCAATTAAATCGAAAAATAATAGGACGTATTTTATATGGTCGATCATACGATGGGTCGTTACGAGTTGGCTGTCCATCTTTGTTTGCAAAATGCAAGTTGGAAGGAATTTCTTCAAAACGTAAACGAGTCATAGCGTTTGAAACTAATGGAACGGAATATATTGGTATTGTTGACCAATGAATTCTGGTTTCTGGCAATCGGTGTATAGACATTACAACGATAATCCCAAAAAACGCATTCAATTTATCTTTATTTATCAAATACACGGTACCCTTTTGTTCACAATAAATCTTAGATTGTTGAATGATCATATCTAATAGAGGCTCAAAATCACAAACAGAATTGAAAACTTCTGCAATCTCTGGTACTTCATCATCAGCTTGTAGTAAAACCTTTCCATATTCTGGGTCTACATATGCTGGTGGGACGTAATTATCATTTGGTTTTTTCCATCATGCGTGCTCGACTGCTTTCGTTGCTGCCCAAACAACGAATAAATACAAGAGCGTAATAATATTTTTCGCTTTTTTCACTTTGTTCAGTGCAAAAAAAAATTCAGCCCAATGGGACATATATGTCCCATGCTTTTTTTTCAATAAGGAGTAAATTTTTTAAAATTTTTTTTTATTTTTTTTTTTCTAAAATACGTTTGAAAACATGAATCTCAAAAAAAAAAAAATAAAATTTACAAGCGGTTCAACTCGTCAAAAGGTTAAAGAAATAAAATATTTTTGTTGTTACGTTGACGCTGGGTTTTTTTGAAAGAAAATAATTCGATTTTTGTTGAAATAGTGATTTTTAAGAAAATCTATTTTTGCTAAAAAAAAAACAAAAATTCATTTTGTTTTTAAAAGAACAAATATTGTTAAAAAGTGGCTCAAGTTGTAAAAAAACCTTGTTTTAACCAACAAAAAAAAACATTATGTTTTAACATGTTCCTCTTTTAAAGGCAATTTCGCACAATGAGAGCGATTTATTCAATTCAGGCTTCAAACAATCAAAGAGCAATTACGAAACATCGATTGATTTTATCAAATTAAACATTTTACCCACTAGTCGAAATTGACTTCAAAGATCCTCAATAGCTGAAAGTATCCAACCAAAGGACCAGAACAGAGCCTACAATTTAAAGTAAAGTGTAAATCATAAAAAATGAGTTTCCCTGTGTAATCGACAAGAAATGTTTTGTTGTTTCAGTTTTTTGTTTTATTTCCCTGGCATTTTTCAAAAGTAATTTTTCTTCCGTTTTTACAGCAATTTCCCAGATATTTGTTTTTACTTGTTCATGCTGTTGAGTTGTAAATACAATTGAAATTGAATTTCATTGTTTGCTTTGTTCATGTTACATTGTTTATGTAGCTGTCGTTAAGGTTGTTGCAACAAAAAAAAAAAAAAAAAAATTCACACAAAAAAGAGGAAACAACATGATGATTATATGGTTAAACATTATCGATTAGATGTTATGACAACAAGTCATCACTTGTTGTTGGTTTTGCCGTTTTTTTTTTTTTTTTTTGGAAAATCTTTTCAATTCACTTAACAAAAACAACTTGCTAAATGATTCTGCTGTTTTTTTTGCTACCTTTATAAACTTAAGTATACAAACTGGGGTTTTTGTTGCAGCTATTTGCTTCTCTTTTTTTTTTTGACTACTTGCTATAGATTCAACGTGATTGTTCATGATGTTCAGCTGTCAAATGTGACATACTACAAACAACACCATTTTTCTTTGTAAAAACTATTTTGAGCTCCTGCATACAGGCAGTTAAAATGTAACGAAGCATGCAACACACGGCAAAACAACTCATTCAGCCAACCAGCACAACAAACGGTATTAAAGTACTTTACACCGGCAAACAACCAGCCAGCCAGTCAGCCAACCAAACAGCCTGACATTTTTAAAGAAATATAAAATACGAATAGACGACTAGAGATTTTGAAAAAAATATGCCAAAGCCAAAAACTAAAGCAGGCAACACAAAAGCTAGGAAAGATGTGCAAAAAACAATGTTGTTTGCCTCATGACAAAGATAAATCTGTGCAGTTAGTTAAAGAGCTGTAGCTGTGTTTGTGTGAGTGTATTATTAAGTTTTCTTCTTTGTGGTGGTGACGGTAGTGTTTAGCCTATAAACAAGAATAATTTGAAGGTTACCAATGACAACGGAATTTCTTAATCATTTGTTGCTTTTATTGCCAGGTTGTCGTCATCACCATCACCATCAACATCAGCATCACTATCAGCATCAGTAGCTGCATCTTTTTCTTTTGTTGTGGTTTCAGTTAAGCGTAGCCAGAGACTCTTTAAGTCTGCCTAATTTTAGTATGATCAATTTCATGTTTCTGTTTACACATTTGCCTCAAAAAACAAATCATTAGATACGATGTAATGATTTGTTGTTTTTAGTCAGTTAGTAAAGGGTTATCTAAATACCGGTGTTTTTTTAAAAGAGTTCTAACAGTAAATGTTATTTGGCATTTACTTTGAGAAAAATAAATTGAATCATCGATTTCGAACGAAGTCTTCGTTCGTATAACTTAACTTACATGTAAAACAAACAAAAACGAATTGTATGCAATTCGAAATACAAATAAAACGATTAAACATTTTTCAAAGTTATAAGTTGTTCATAAAAATTTTTTTTATTAAATTTGAGTTTTTAAATAATAAATAAAAGTCTGGTAACTTATTTGATTAAGCTTTTGTTATTTTTATACTCCTCCTACTCCACTACTGTTCCACCACCGATATTTCTCAGCAATTTTTCACCATAAGGTCAAGGTAGATTGTTATACATATGAAACGAGATGTAAAGTGAAATGTCTCTGTGTGATAATCATGATTTTCATTTGTAGCTGGTTGACACGTCTTAATGACAACAATGACAGTAACAACAACAACAATAATAATATCAGCAACAAGAAACAATACAATTAGAAGAAGAATTAAGTTGGTATTTACCAGGCTGTAATTGCTGCTACTTAAAAATTAATTTTCGGCAGGTCTTCTTTATTTGTTTACCGCCTCCTTGAGCGCATCCCCCCTTCTTAAACATTTCTCATTTTAAAGGCTTCAATTTCATTGAGAATATAAATGAGTTTTTACTTTTCTTTAAAAACGTCAGCGTCATTATCCAACTCATTATCAGTAACATCACTTGACATCATAATTATTATGTTATTGTTGTATTTATTAAGTCTTCCTTTAAGTGATTCTTTACACATCATTGTTTGTTGGCTGATAATGATGTTCCTGAGGTTGTTGATGATGATAGTTCGTGTTGTTTTTTTCGGTTGCTTTTGTTGTTGTTGTCGCTGCTGAACTTATTTATAAAAGTTTATTTTCTCATACTTTCGTTGTTGGTTGTTATCTTTTCACTTTTATTCTTCTGCTGTGTGCTCCCTTTTGCTTTTTAAGCTTTATGGGAGTTTTCTTTGGTTGTGAAAAGATTGACATTGAAAAGTAAAGAATTTTTTTTTATATAAAACATTGTTAAGAGAGAGGGCACGGATTTTTGTGCACTTGTTATTGGAAAATATGCTCGTAAAACATGCTTTTAATTATTTAAAATATTCATTAATGTGAAATAAAATATTAATTATTCGGAATATTAAAATTCAGGATTTGAAATTCTAGATTTTTAAAATTGGGATTTTAAAATTTTGAATTTTAAGATTTGGCATATGAACCCAACTCAAATTTTTAATATAACTTCTTTAAGTTTTTTTTATTTCAACTTTTTTGGGGGTTAAAATTCATTAAACATTTTTTTTATAATAAAGAATTACCCCAAATTTAGGGTAATTTTTTAAGGGCTATTTTTTGGGGGTGAGTTTTATGAAAAAGAGCCCCAAATTTGGGAGCAATAATCAAATTTTTTTTTTGGCAATTTTACGCAGCTCCGATTTGAGTACTGCTGTGTTCGCTTAAGTCCAACTACAAAAATATGCTTTTTATGCAAAAATTAATGGCAGGCACCGCAGTGCTACAGAGGTTACAACTCAAAGAATTCTGATGAAAGAATGTGGTGATTCTTGAAACATGTAAATTCAACCCAGGTTCGAGCCCCAGCTTAGCCAAGAAATTTATCAATAAGTTTTAATAAAAAATTCCAAGTTGTAAAATTCCTTCCTTCAGTAAAAATTTTTTATTGAACATTTAATTTGATGAACTCAAGCCTAAATAAAAATATCAAAAATAAAATGAACAGTTCAACTAAAAATCACAATTGTTCTTAAAAAAACTGATTATTTAAAAAAGTCAATGATATTTCTTAGTATGTAACAATTCTAATCAAAATAAACGTTCTATGAAAAAACAAAAATAAATCTGGTCCTACTAATAAATAAAGATCTTCATTAACATCATGACTATTATAAAGTTCATAATGATGATGAAAAAAACCTTCCTTATTGAATTTCTATTATTAAAAATAAAAAAAGTTAATGAAAGCAAGAAATGTGAAAAATTAACTGACTGGGTGTTAAAGAGCCAGTCTCCTTTTCTATTTCAGAATTCAGCGGTTTTATTATATAAATTACAAATTACCAAAACCAGTTTTTTGTTTAGATTTTGTTGTAAAATTTATTAATTTTTTTCCGAATTATTGGTAATTTTATTTTGGTAGCAAAAATATTAAAAGCATTGCGCCAAATTTAATTTGTGATTAATGATCCGTGAAAGCAATGAATACAGTTTTTTTTACAGAACTTAAACAAGAAATAAATTGTGGATTTTTCAGGTGATTTGTTAGATAACTAAACGTTGATCTATCGTTAAAGACTTTAATTTCTTCCATTTTGCTTTTCCAATAGGAGCACACAATAAGCCTGAGGTTTTGGAAATTACTGAAATACTGCAAAAAACAATAGAAAATTATTAAAATTTGCCAAAAATTTTAAAAAAATTTAAATGTGTGTGAAATTTCATAATAGGCTGAGATGTGAGCAAAAAACCACGACTGCCTCAAATTTTTTTCATAAAATCCGATGTTGTTGTTTTTTCTCTACCCATTACAGACATGCCCCGGTAGGCTAGCTGGTAGCGAGCTAGTCGTGTCACTTTTTGTACAAAGACATTATACATTTCTGAATATCTGGAAAATGGATGGAGACAAAGTTTCCGAACTAGGTACAATCATCTTGGTTATCAATAGGCAACGTCCGACAATTAGAGAGGTGGGCGTGGCACAAAATAGATTTATTTATATCAAAAGAACAATAAGAGAACAATTTTCCACATTTGGTACCCATAGCTGTGTTATCAATATACAATATCTGACAAAATCTGGGCGGGATTGGAGAATTGGGCGTGGCACCTCCAAAACCAAAACATTCAAAATTTCTTAATATATGTTTAGAGAGCGGCAAGAGCCAAAAATTTTAAAACAAGTGCAAACATCTTGGTAATCAATACACAACATCCGACAAAATGTGGGTGGGATTAGAGAACTGGGCATGTCACAATATAAATTCACTAATATCTAGGAAACTGTATTGATATAACTTTCTATTCTTATCGCACCATAGTGAAGGCCATAGCCGAATAGAGCACTCTTACTTCTTTGTCTATAACTTGCGAATTTTACGTAAATAATAAAATTTTCTAAAGAAATTAAAAACTTTCTATAAAATGCAAAATTTTTATAGAAAGTTTTAGCTAACTTTCCTTGAAGTTTTTTATTACCAAGATTGTCTTTGTCGTGCTTAATTAAAAACAAAAATTTAATACAACAAAAATAAAAGGTAATTATCGTAATAACAGGGTGGGTAAATTTTATTCGCATTAAAAGCACATCGCGATTCTTGTTCTATTCCAAGAAACTTTGCCCAAAAATTTATTAATGTTTGAGGATTCTAAAAATATGTGCATACGAAAGGAGTAGAAAGTCCGAATATAATACAATTGAATTTAGCGCTTGTAAATCTTCTTCAAAATTATTCGGAGTAAAATAAAAATGGAGTGGTCTCCCACTGTTCCAAAATTCTGTTGATTACTTCTTGACGTTACAACCATCTTGTTGACGAATTTTTGAAAGTATTATGAGTTCGTTCTAAAATTATCTTGAACTTTTGCAGAAGTGGTTTCCTATAGCTTTAAAAACTTGTCAATATCATCAAAAAATGCACGCTTATATACTGCCGCTAATACTAAATTTAGAATGTGGCATAAGCAATCGTTCAGTGAACAAGTGCAAAAATCTATTCACAATAGCGTTGTTCAGTGTTTCGTGCAAATGGTCTTGCAAAAGAGCAAATGCAAAATATCATAACTGTTTTGTTAAATCCAACAACAAAAAGTAGAGTTCCCTTAGATTTCATAAACAACCTACGACATTTTGCATTTTCGCAAGATTATTTGCACCAAACACTTAACTCCACTTATATTCATTGGACAGTAAATACGAGTTGCCATTTTATATCAATTATAAATATGTAGGTTTGAAAAATTTGGAAATAGTACCAAATGAGTCATGGGGGTACCAGCGTACTTTTTAGTTTTGAATTGTACAAAAAAAAGTACAATTGTACCAACTGTATCAACCCTGGGGCCTAATCACCGCATTCGATACTATCGTATCGAATAAACTATCAAATTTGTTTGCATACGATAGACTCTGACGTATCGAATGAAAACTCGAGAAATGTAATGTTGAGTTACTCGATATCAAATGCCATTATATCAAATTCAATAAATTTCATTCGATATCGAGATCATGATACCAAAATAAATAATTTCGATCACTTTTGCTCGGTATCGTATGCGGTGATTAGACCCCTGCTTATAACTTCTGCAAAACATTTTATTCCACAAATGCAATTTTGATCACATACATAAATCTATAAAAATGTGTTAAGACTTAAACTGCTTTAAATAAATTCAATGTAATTTTAATCAATATTAATAAATTACTAAGAAGATTGATAGGTATACAAATTTGTTTGATTTTTTGTATGAAATTGTATTTTTTTTTGCTGTAAATGTTGTTAATTTCCGTTAATGTAACAAAAAAAAACAAAAACAGTTTAAATATCTGAAAATTATTAACTATTACTCATCGATACATTGACGAAACAAATAAATGAATAAATACATGACTGAGTTGAATAAACGACTGCCTGGCTAACTGACTGATCGCATGCATAATTATTTGTTATTGTTGTTGCTGTTTATTTATTCATTTATTTACTGATTCACTGTAACATTTAAAACGTCACTAAGTCTACCTGAGTGCAGTTTTTAAGTGGATTTAATAAGAGGCAGTCAGCAACAGTAACAAAAAAACCATTAACAACAACAAAAAAAACTATAAACAACAATTTACACTCACGTGCAGTCAACGTCATAAATACTTTGGCGCACTTGTTGAATAAAAATAAATTTTTTTCTCTTCTCTTTTTTTTAGTATTAAAGAGGGAATGTGTGTGTGAATGTGTTTGTGTAAGTATGTAAATGCATTTAAAATTGTGTAAGAAACAACCGTTAAGTTTTGCACTACATATGATTTTGTCTATATACCTATAGCTACAACAACAAAAATAAACCACAAAATACTTAACACCAACAACACAAACAACAACTACTACTTACAACAAACAATAATTACAAGAATTTTACTGAAGAAATATCTATTCAAGTCGAATTGAATGAATGACGACTGACTGAATATTTTTCATTTTAATTTTTAATAAAAATGAATGAATGCGGTTGGTTTTACAACTGATGATTGCATTTATCGCTTTAAGTTGCTTTTTAAAGGTATTAAGAGTTATACAGTCAAAAACAAAAGTTAACATCCCATTTTATCTCTAATTTTCTAATTTTTGAATGAGTATCTAATGGGGACCCTACAAGTTGGAACTTGTTATACAATTTGATCAAGTTGTACAACCAAAAATTTACACAAATTTGATTTTCATTCAACTCAATCTTACGACCAGTTGCAGCGTGTCCCCTACACGCATAACACTAGCCTGGCATCCAATTTAGGGGGTTATGTAAAAAAGAATTAACAAGATTAAGTATGTAATTAATAAAATTTTTTAAACTTATTTAAATTTTTCAACAATTTTCTTAATTAAATTGTTTGTAAATTGTCATACATATTAACAATTTGTTTAAGTTGAATAAATAAAAAAAATTTCTGTCAATAATTTTCAATACAAAATTAAAAAAATAAACTTTTTTGTTTTAATCTCGTAAAAAATGAATGCTGGGGCTGTTATTGAAAACATAGTTTATCTTAGGGGTAAGTAAAGCTGTTATTTGAAACTTCTTACCAAAATTTTAGCACGGTTAAATTTATTCTAGTTTTGAAATTATATTTGCTGATTGTGTAAAGAATCCGTTTTGAGCACCTGCTAAGATCTTCTTCTGCATCCCTTCCAAAGTCCTTTTATGTTAATGGTATGTATTTGTGATGAGATTTTTATTATATATAAATAAAAAATTAATAAGATCTTTGAGAATGTCAGGTAACGTAGAAACATTGGGATACGGTGTTAAATGATAACACAACGGGCAATAATCACTTGACCCACGTGAGCTGTGCGTAATTGTGGCAACCAGTGGAACCTAATCTAATCTAGCCTATACAAACAAAACGAAACAAAGAAATGAAAATCTTTGTAGATTATCTAACAATGTCGTTAAAGGCCTAAAAGAAATGTATTTAGAAGATTGCCAAAGCAAATGCCAGCTGAAATTACAAACATATTTGGTAGACTCAGGCAGTCGAAACCAAAAACAGTTTTTGCACTTTGACTATAGTTTTTTGAAAGCTTGGTGGCATGTACCATGACTTTTACCTTAAGCTGTAAGAAATATAATTTTTTGTTCAAAAGTAAGACGAAAAAAAGCAGAGCAACCAAAATGGAGCAACAAGTACTTCATAGTAAGTGAGCACATAATGAGCTTATACATATATGTACATACATATAAAAAAAAAATACTTCACCCATACATGCATTCCTAAATACATTAGCACTCAAAGGCAGCCCACACACTCATACGTTCATGTAAGTAACATCGAAAAACCCATAAGATACTACCAACTGTTAAGTTGATAAAGAAAAATACTCAACCGAAAAAAAGGAAAAATTATATTTATACAGTCAGTGGGTATGAACGAACGAGCGAGTACCTTCAATTTACTTTACAAGCTGCCACTAGTGTTGTTCAGTTCTTTTTTTCCGCTTTTTTTTTGACTTATTTAAACACAATCTGTGGAGTTGGATGGATTCGAGTACGAATGTATGAATGTCTGAATGTGTTACTGTGTACTTAATGAATGAATGTATGAATGACTGCACATTAACTGCACATTAGTTTCTTTTTGCTTCTTATTTTTTTCTTTTTTTATAAACATTAATATCACTGCATCTTGAATGTAACTCTTTTTTGTTGTTGTTATTGTTGTTGCAGAGTCAAATTAATAAAAATCTTATACTGCAATTACTGAATAATTCAAGGGTTAACAAGTGGCTGGTTGCTGTTACTGCTGCTTCTTTTCTTCTTCTTCTGCCTGTTCAGTTTCTTCTTGTTGTTGGTTTTTATTTTTGTTGATACTTGATTATGTCTTTATTAATTGGAGTTTTTATTTTCTTTGATTTTCATTTATATAAATATTTAACAAAAAAAAAAAAATGTCTTAATGAGTTAAAAGATTTTGCAGATAAAACTTCTGGCAGATGATTTGTAAATTAAGATAATTAAGTTTTATGCACTTGAAATTGGGTGGAATCTAGAGCACATCGAATATATTTTAAGACTGAGTTATTGATTTATTTTAATGTGCCATGCATTGAAGAAAACCTTGGCGCAAATCATGGCATTTAATTCGTAAGAAATCACAATACAATTTAAATAAGAGTTTTGATCGAACCAAAATTGCAGGGTACTTTGGGGATAATATGAAGATGGTTTATGTGAAGTTTGCACGAAATAGGCCCAAAAGCAACAACAAAATTTAAAAATGTTGGAATTTATTTTTGCGATCAATGAAATTTTTGTGCGTTGCGTTTTCCGCAATTAGGCCCTAAGTTTAAAATTTATATATATGTAGGTATGTTAATTTGAACTAAACGGAATCTCAGAGAGAATTTTAAAAAATGATTACAGGATCTAAAAAAATTTATTATTCAAGAATGATTTGGGGAATGTGTGCATTCTGGTCGTCCGATTTTGCACCACAGCAATATGGTGGCCATATATTACGAAAAAAATAAAAATGGTCTTCAAGACGCCAATTGTTGCTAGTGACTTCTCCTAGTCCCACAGTAAAAAAAATCGATAGGTGTCAAATGAAGTGACCTTGGAGGGGAATTGTCAAGTTCGATTCCGAATTTTAATTTCAATAAATCGATGGTTGCGGTGCTGTATGATACGGCACACCATCCTATTAAAACTCTCATAAATAACATGTATGTTAAAAAAAACGATCGTTCATCATACGGTGCGGTAACAAACCCCATTCCCCCTTATCCCACTACCAGATTGACTTTTATAGAAAGCATTGTTCTGTGTGTAACGTAGTCTTTAGGGTCTGTTATGGATTGGCGACAATTTTGTTAGTTAACAACGCCGTTTTAAAAACAGGCCTTATTCACAGAGCAAACAGAGATGGAAAAAGTGACGAAAGAAAAATGACCAAATTATTTGCGAGGGCAGCTTTCGAAGAAAGCGTTTTTTACAAACAACACAAATAACGTGATAAAAACCAAAATGCAAAGAGAGCAGCTTTCGAAGAAAAAGACAGAAAAAAAACACAAACACGCCTGAGTCGTATTTTATAATAGATTTAAGTAACACACAACATGTCTTCTTGAATCTATTGCACAAAATAACTAAGGCGTTAACGACAACGCCTTACATAATTAAGATGATTTGGTAACATTGGTAGGGCGTAATTTGACATGTATTTATGATGATTTGCCAGAGTATACTGAGCATAAATAAATATTGTTTGTTTGACAACTAGCCCTTTTGTTAGTAATATCGGGCTTAAAAGATACAGCTCTTACTGTAATCACATTATGATAGACTTTAATTTTAAGGAATTCTGGTCCAACAATGCTAACACCTTCATTTTCCACCAATTAAAGCTACACCATCCGCTGATGCGGGTAGCAAACTAAAAATATTGGTAGACCCATCTTTTAGTATGCCGATCGACTCAGAGTCACTTTCTGAGTCGATATAACGATGTGCATCCGTTCACTCAGCTGGCTAGCTAGGTTGTTGTCTGTCTATGCAATCTTGTGCGCAAAGTACCGTTCGCTTTGTTTGATAATGTTGAAAATTCATACGTTTTAATAACCTGATGGTTGTCTTTCGGTGTTATCTTGAACGCAAAGTACCAGCGCAATTTTGGGCGAAGCGTATTAAAAATGGTGAGAATCGGTCCATAACCCTGCAGATGTTATTGGACTACATGATCCATTTTGATGAAATGGACTACTTCCTGGACTGGTCCAATGTTATGCAAGCATTGGCCATGTCATTGTTAAAAACAGTTTGTAGTGATACGACATGTGTTCGTTTTTAAATGAAATGTTTTCGTTTTTAAACGAAGTTAAAACTAATCATCTGCACTGATAGAAAAGACGTCATAACGCTGATGTATTTTGACATCAATATTAGAACAAGTGTCTTCGTTTTTGACCCCATGACACTTTTCATCATTCTGATGTCAACCTTAACATCACTTGGCCAAAGTGTCATCAGGGTCAAAATGAAATCTTGCCATCAATAGGATGACACATCGGCATCACAAAAATGATGAACATTTGTTTACAGCTGAACTCTCAATAATAAGACACCAGCACCATGCCCCATATGATTTTCGTAATCATTCGAAATTAAAATTTTGATGTATTTAACTAAATAATTTAAAAGAATAGAATATAGGAATTTTTGCTTCTTATAATACATTGTAATCATGAAAATGTGGCATCGAATTGATGTCACTATAGTCATAAAATAGATGGCACGTAAAAAATGACAAAATTGTACGAAGACGTTAATCATTGGACTGATGTTACTTTTTGGATCATTGATGCCATTTGTAGTAACATGAAGATGCAATTTTCTATCAGTGTGGAGTACACCATGGAGTAGTTTCAAAACTAGTCCACTAGAGTATGTATGAATATGGAGTAGTTTTAAGACTACTCCGTTGTAATGCAAAACTGGGTTATATGGTCAGTTCCTAGGACTGAATAGACCACCTTTTACCCATATATTTGGAGTATTTTTGGAGTACTCCTACTCCTTTATTGACTACTCTTTACATGCATGCATGGAGGAGGCTCGGTATCTGAAGGGAATTGGCCCCCATACGAATTTCTTTCTCGAATAATCGTTTGCCTGTAAACTATTTTATTATGTTGTAACTTAGATTTAATATTGCAACATTAATCGTCTTTATCGCTTTGTGGCTTCTTGATTGAGGACTAATTTAACCATAATACGATTGTCATGCTTAAAATTTTCTTTAAAAATAGTTTTGTTGGAGGTTACCATATTTAAACATGTTTTTTCTCTGGGTGTACGGGCATAAGTATCGAAAACATAAAAGTATATTAAGCATAAAATATCAAATTTTATTTGGAAGAAAATTAAGCTGATATGGTAGTACTTTCTGTAAAAAAAGTTCCAAAGTACCAACTTTTTCTCTACAGGTCGGATTACAAACGCCCAAATTCGATAGAAGAAGAAGAAGATCTGTTGTTCGTGTAAAATCATTCATTCAATGCCTCTATGCTTTTTACATTACCGGCTGTGTGTGTTTATGTGAGAGTGTGTGTGTATGTGCACTGTGGTTGCTGTTGTTGTTCATTTAGCTGCATTTTTTTATAGTTGTTGTCTTATGCTTACAAAGCATATCGGAGGCGCCAATAATTATATTTTTCTTCTTTATGTTGTCTTTTGTTGTTGTTTTTGTTATCATCATTGTTATTGTTGTTGTTGTAGCCGTAATGTGTTTGTGTTTTTGTTGTTGTTTAGTTTAGTTGAACTTAATTTATGGGGTTTATTAATTGTTGGCTTTTGATATTAATGGGGTTATAAATATAAATTAATCGTGATTATAATAGAAAGAATAAAATTTTAAATAATAATAATGTTATTTTTTTTTATTAAAAATTATATTATAAATGTACGTGTTTTAATAATATGTATTGATATTCATGGTGATTAGTTAAGTAAATAAATGTTTATTAAGTAGTTAAAAGTAATTTAATTAATTGATGTATGTGTGTGTGTGTTGCGATAGAATTGTTAATTTGTTATTAAGTGGTTAGGAGTAGATTACACTTGAATAAATAATTGATGGCTTAATGGAAAAACTGACAGGAAAATGTTAAGAAATATGGTAATTTGAAAATACAAAGAGGATTTTTTTTCTAAAATAAAGTCTTTAAGAGAAAAATTAGAATTATAAATTATAAATATTAAATATTTTTTCCGCTGCATTTGGTTGAAAAAATGTGATTTTAGGATATTATCAAAAACATTTAGTTTCAAAAGTTTTTAAGCGTTTAGTTTCATCTTGACCGATTTTTTAAATGAATTCTTATACACAA
Source organism: Pollenia labialis (assembly GCA_949318255.1). Classification (NCBI taxonomy): domain Eukaryota; kingdom Metazoa; phylum Arthropoda; class Insecta; order Diptera; family Polleniidae; genus Pollenia; species Pollenia labialis. The sequence goes on along the minus strand of OX439139.1, from coordinate 158,857,640 downwards.
CTTTTTTAAAATTATTTTCCAAAGTTTTAGAGAAATCAAGAGTTAAAGAATTTTTATTTTAGGATTTCTAAAATAAATTCTGTAAAACTTTCAAATTTTGAACTGAAAAATTTTTTTTTTATAAAAACTTTTTTATCTGAATTTAATTTGTTTTTTTTTTAGAATTCTGAGGTTTTGATTAATAATTTACGCCAAGTTCACAGTGAAAGCAACATATATACTGGGTGTTTACAATAAGACAGCCATTTTATGTTTACGCCTACATTTTCAGTTAAAAAAAACATTTGCAAATTTTACCATGTAATTGAATAATTATTATTTTAACATATTGATTCAAAATTAAAAAAATTATTTTTACCGTACATATTTCCTTTTTTATATGAACTAGTGTTTGCCCACTGGTTGAAATTCGACAAGAATTGCTTATGCAAATTTGAAGAAAACATAGATATAAGTACAAATGAATTTCATGTTTAGTTTTTTTCCATCTTAGTGGATCGATTTGGCGAAGGACCAACCTCCGGTTCATATGTTATCTTCCACTCAAGTCTGTGAATTTTAAATTTATTTTGTATGTTCAAAAACTTAAAAAACTCAAAAAGTACAAAATAAAAACAAAAAAGTACCAAAAAGTTTACTCTTATAGTTTCTCAAGTATTCTAGACTCTGCTTGTCGAATTTTATGTTTCAAGGCTTATTATTAATACAAAGTAGGTACCATTAACAGAACGAAAAAGTACCAAAAAGATCACGCTAACAGATTCCCATTTACTCAGGACCTTGCATGTTTTATTTTATGTTTCTAGCTCCAATATTGACGAAAATTAAAAAAGTACCAGTTGTAGAACGAAAATGTGCAAAAAAGCCACCCCCTTAGAGATTCTTATTCACTCATGATCATTCATATTGTATTTAATATTTCCATGTCCAATAAAATGAAAATTCGAAAAGTACCAGTTGAAGAACAAAAAAGTACCAACATTTTTCATTTTATGGGGTCTCATTGACTTAGGACCTTTCACTAATAATTTTAAGATTAAAAGTTTAATGTTATGGAAAATTCAAAAATTACCACATGCAGTATGGAAAAGTTAAAGAAAGGAATTTAATTTCCCGTTTTTTCTCTTTTTGATACTTATTTTCTCCCCATTGCAGTGAGCCCATAATTTAATATGTATATGCCAATAGAAAAAAATGTTTTGCAAAAAGTACCAAAACCTTAAACGTTCAAATTTCGAAAAGTACGAAACTCATATTTTGTATTTTTTAGAAAGGATGGCTGAAACTTTAATGGGTGCATCGTTGGCAAAGGCAAAAGTTGTACTTCCGTGGAAGATTTTTAGTATGCATTTCATTGTCGTATATTATATGTAATATTGGCCCTAATTTAGATCCTTGTGGCGCCCCACAATTTATTACCACTTTATTACTGTATTTTTCATGTATTTTCTGCACTTGAGGTAGTTCCTGAACCAGTTTTCTATTAACTGTTTGTGTATGAGCGTGGCGAAGACTTTTCTAAAGTCTACGAATAAAACAAGAGAATGCATGCATTTACTGAGAAAGTTTGAAAAATTCCCTAGTAGTTGGTTGATGTTCTTATCTTTTTGAAAGCCAAATTGGTTTTTATTGATACTTTTGTATTTCAAAAGGAATGCCGTGTTTTTAATTATTTATAACATTTCCAAGTCATTATTACCCGATTCAGGTATATTTCCCTTATTAACAGATAATTTTCCTTTTGTCCCACAGTTCTTAGCTGTTATTTATATGTTAAATTTACAGTGTTCTTTATCTCCCAGATTTAAAATTAAATTACCAACATATGTTATTTGATATCATCCAATAAATGACTTTACTCTGTCCCAAAGTGCCTTCAATTATTCCATATATTGACTAACGTTTACAGCAAATTGTCTCGATTTTTATTTTTTTTTTTCTTTCCCATATAAATTTCCATTTCATTTGTTCGGCGACCTGAATATTTCTTTACAACAAACATATTTTCCGAGTATTTTACCTGATCAAAATTACATTCGAACCATTTGTAGTCAAGTGAAGTCCCCATAGACGTTTCCGTAACGACAGCAACCAACTTATTTTATAGAAGAAAAAAAAAATAAAAGAAAAACTTTTTCTACAAAAGTATTGCAACTGTATTTGTTGGCATATTTTTGTTTATTTTGTTGTCAGTTAGTGAATCCTTAAAACCCCAGAAAATTTTTAAATTTTATTCAAAATAGTTTTTGCATTTAAATGTCTATGCAACTGTGTGTTGAGTACTCGGTTAAAAGTACTGTAATACTTTTTTACATTTGTAATTTTCCATGTAAATAACTGTAGTTTTGTTGCTTGTGTGTGTATGTGTGTATGAGTTGTATCTATTTGTTTGCGTGTGAGTTTCGTGTGATTATTTTTACATTAAAGTTAGTGTTAAATGTCAATTTTTATGTTCGCACTGCAAAGTTGCTAAGTCTTTTTTAACTAGTTTAAATTGAGTTTAAGTTGAATTAAAATTTTTATTTTAATATTGTTTTTCTGTTTAATGAATTTTTTGTTATTGTGAACACTACAAGTGGTAGTGATTTTTAAAAATTGAGTGTAAAATTATCTCTCTAGTAAGGACTAAAGGCCTCGTTACTCTTACGTAAACTTATAAGGTGCGGATGTGTTGTTCCATTTTTCTTAACAACCGTATGTGTAAAGCGTAACTCTAACGTTAAAGTGATGATGCGTCTCGAATGAAACTGGTAAAATTAAAATTGGTGGCCGTTTTTACCTATCAGCTATTTAAAAAAAATTGTCCCTATATCTGCTTAACTAATTAAATAGCTTTCTTAAAATTTGTCATGCAGACACTGTAACTTTTAAAAGGAAGTAGTCGTGAAATATTCCAAGAGGGGAAAAAGCTCCCCCTCGCTATATCTGCGAGGCATACAAACACTGTAATTTTTAAAGGGAAATAGGGCGTAAAATAGGGCAAGAGGGTTAAATTCTCCCCCCTAGATCTTCAAACTTATCAGCAGGTTTTCTTAAAATATGGCATGCAGACAATATAACATCTGGAAGAAATAAGTTATATGGCAAAACAATGTTGGCCGGGTCAGCCCGTGTATTAAAAAAATAATGATAAATTTTCTGTTTTAAGCACATTTGAAACAGTTTACGTATTTTAAGTAACTACCAACCATTGAAGTCGACCCCAAAGCTTATGTGCCCATGACATTTACGTAAGAGTAGCGATGCCTAATTATAGCACTCTGAAATCAGATCATTTTTATTTAAGATTAACTTCTTCTTCATCAGCTTATATATTCTGCCCATTTTCCTCATGCCCTGGAACCAGTATCTGTTTGACTTTGTAATCACTAAGCTTAGGCCAAAGAACAAAAACAGTAAAATGTTATCGACGTAGACAGTAAAATGTAATCGTAATGCACGCTACGGGATTCCATAGATAGACAAGATTTTCAGAAATAATGCTGGAGTCTATGCCGCTATCAATTCTGTAGATGTTGAATCGAAAATCGCAATCTTTTTAGTGTGGAGGAACGAGTTTGAAATCATAAATTTATAACAGTGACTTTTGTAGTGTATAACGACTTTTTTTAAAAGTGACTTTATTGTAGTGAAAAAGATAATCACGTCGAAAATTTTTTTTGGAATAAAAGAATATTTTGGTTAATATAAAAATTTTTTGTTATAAGCCAGGGCTCGATAAAAACATAACGTCACCGATCGTTAGTGTACTGTACCATATTATGCCATGAACAGTATACATTCTTATTCTGTACGAACGTACAAACAATTTTTTTGTGTATGTGAATTTCTAAAAAACAAAGAAGTTTACGTATATTGTTTTTTTTAAAGCAGGCATTCTGCGTTTAAATGCGACCTCTTTCACATGCAATATCATTTATGAAAAAATCTAACTGCAGCAAATGTATGGTCAACATAACACGTTCAATAGCATCAACTAAAAGATGAAAACGCGTACGCTAAAGCACCAGCACGTACACTAAGAAAAGATCGGTACGTAATCTTAATATTTGTTTTTGTCTGATCACAATCGTTTTGCTTGAAGTGTGTGTTTAAACCATAAAATTTTTTTGTTTAACGAACACTTCAAGTTAACATTTTATTTTTGCAAAAGCCAATTATTAAGAGTTTGGGTTTTCAAAATATACACAACGTTAGTGTACAGTTTTTATGGTCTGTGTTAAAAGAGCCTGGATTATTTTGAAAAATAATGTAATGTATAGTGATACTTATTGCATTAAAAGAAAAGCTTTTTGATTAAATAGGGCATTAAGAATTCGTTATTAGCCTAAAAATATAAATTGTTTTATTTGCTTTTTTAAACTTTAATTTCAAAATGGTTTTGATTTGGTTATTGGTGTTCTTAGAACTCTTTTTGAAATATTTAGTTTATTTTATTTCGTCACCTTAAGTGCAAACGGACGTAACTAGATATTTATTTTTTTTTTAAAGGAGAAGCATAAAACTTTACAAAATCAGTAACAAGGTATTCTTGGCGTTTACATTTCTTTAATTAAAGCATTATTTTTGAGAGCAGGGATCTAAAAATTTAACATGTAGTTAAATAAAACAAGCAAATATCAATCAAAAATTCAATTTCGAATTTTTGTGTAGTTACGTCCGTTTGCATTGAAGGTGACGATATATTGCTTGTATTTAAGTAAATACTAGTAAAACTATTATTTGTTAACAATTTAAATGATATTAGCCACTTAAAATAACCAATCATGGGTAATAAATAACATTTGATTTATACTAAAACTCTTTAAAAAAAAATGTGTTGTTTTGTTTTTTTGATTATTGGGAACATTTTCCTAGTTTTTCCCATTATATGCCTGATGAATGATTTCAATGAAAAGAGTTTACCACAATTGCTCCACAGGATATTGAATTGTTATGACAGGTTACAGTCATAGTCGATTGTTTGGAATGCAAAAAAAAAAAAAAAAAATAAGAGAAAAAACCCGATAATAATAAAGCAGTGCAAATGTTGAGTGCGCCATAAACTCTTGCACTTGTAGCCATTACAACCTGTTGATGGAGAGCGTTCTAAACAGTGTAACAGAAATTTGCTACTTCAAGTGGGAGTAGAGATAAATATAAACATTTTTTTTAAAGTGGAATTAAGTAGCAAAGGAATATTTTTGCAGTATTTTTAAAGCTTTAAACAAGGTAACATTTTTATTATTACTGTGTTTTTTTTTAGGGCAGCCGGCATTAATTTAGGAGTAAATAATTCTTTCTGCACTCTTCTCTTAATTTCAAAGTCAAGGCTGTTCCTTTAAAGAAAAATAAAAACTCTCTTTGCACGTCGTATTGGAAAAATTTAAAACATGTTAATTTAAATCCAATTCCCCTTAAAGCTCTTGACAAATTTTAAGCATTGCAAAGTTTTCAATTAAATTATTAAAGTTTTAGTTGCTTTGAAAGGACTTGTAAGTTTTTATTGAGTTTCTTTATAACCACCTGCGTGTTGCAAAGTTTTTATGTCTTTTCTTTTTTTTTTACCATAGAAAATATCAATTTGAGAATTCAATTTTAGTTTGTCCGACCGTTAAAACAAATTATTACACCCATGAAATCATTAAGTCGTTTAATGGAAAAATTCAAAATTATTAAGAAAAACTTCATTAAAAGCCACACGCAGTAAAAATAATTATAGAAAAAATGCATTAATAGCAATCAAAAGTTTAATTAAAGTTTCACCGGTAAAAATAGCCCCCCTCACCAAAAAAAAAAAAAAAACATTTTTTATAGTTCTATGAATTTTTATAACTGACAATAGACATGAAAAGCCAAGTGAAGAATACGACAACAGAAACAACAAACAGTTACAACAAAACGGTTAAATCTCTGCAGGCTACAAGAAAGACCTGTCTTAAGACCTTTTTCTCGCTGCTCTTTTGTTCAGTTATGGTGGCTTTTGGTTTGTTTTGCGCAAGTGCAAACTGGGCAATAAAGTGGCTGGCTGCCTTCAAAGACTAACAAGTATTTTGCTAATATTTAGACTGAATGACTGTCAGACAGACATCAGGACAGACATTTATTTTTTTAATACATTTGTACATTTTGTGGTGCCACCAAGTCACACACAGAGGAGATACAGGTTCAAATAAATAGACAAGTAACAAACAAGCCATATTTAGTATTTAAAGTCAAACATAAAACAAAGTTACTTGTAAACGGACGGACAGCCATACAAATATAAATGCTTTTACAAACAAACAAAAAAAAAAAAAAAAAAAAAATTAAGGTAAATTTGGCCAATAACATTTACTCAAACAAGCATACTTACACATTAGTTGAACTAACTTAAAAAAAAATTTTAACTTGGCTGACTATTTTTGGTCAAAAATTGCTAAAATGCTGCCATCATCATCATCACCAACATCGCCAGCTCTAATACCACTGGAAGCAGCTTATGCTGCATGTTCGTATATTTAAAATGTATGAAATAATGTGCTCTTGTTGGCTTTTTGACCGCCTTTTGAAAGAATATTATACACATAGTTACACAAACACATTTATGCATGTCAGGGATGAACAAAAGTGGGCTTTTAATGAAACAACTTTTCGTACATTTCAAAAAAAACGGCTCAAACTTAAAAGCAGAATAAAGAAAATAAAAAGTAAATTTGTGGCGAAATTATCATTATACCCTCTACCACTGTGTAATTCCGTGTGGAGCTTTTTTAATATTAATCTAAGATCCCATAAATATATATTAGGTACTTGAGTAAGTTTAAGTCGATTTATCCATGGCCGTCTGTCTGTCCGTCTGCTCACTTTTGAAAAAAAAACTCAAAAAGAAGGAACAATATTGGTGTCAAATTGTTTCTAGTTATCCAAAGCAGTTTGGGATTTAAATTCAACAAAATCTGTTCACTATGTTAAGAGTTTTGGATCAAAATGTGGGACAACCACCCTACAAAATTGATAATTTTGTTAAAAAATTGTGACGGAATCCACATATTGATAAAAGATTTTGCACGAATTCGTTCTGTATGACGAGAAACATATATACATAACACTCATACATATACATAACACTCTAAGTTGTTTTTTTATTAGAGAAAAAGTAAATTATTTTTATGCACCGGAACAGTTTTGCCGAAGAAGTGAAATATTGACTTTTAACTAAACCCTAAATTTTTGGTAACAAATTGACATTTAAGTAAACAACGTGTTAAAGACGTTTTTAAGGATGAGGGGGCTATTTGGTGAAAATGTGACTTTTTACTGAAAGGATGAATTTTAAGTGAAAATGCGACATGAAGAAAAATTTGGATTATTTTCACGTTTAAAGATTAAAATAAGAAAAAATACTTCCCATATTCTATTTATTATCTATATATAAATCGGCTAAGGCAAAACAGTTAAGAACACTTACCTCCTCTGTATGTCAACCGATCTGAACAAAATATACATCATTTAAGAGGTATTTACTCAAAGAAGTGCACAATGTATATTTTATTAAAATCTGTCCAATAATTTCAGAGTTATAAGCGTTCAAAATTGTTACTAACACAAATGCAAAATAAATAAATAAAACTTTATTTTCAATTATCAAATAATAAAAAATTAGGGTAATCGATTATTCGACATTTTTCAGAAACCGGGTTTCGTATATTTCGACTATATAAATCAGACCAGGCAAAACAGTTAAGAACGCTTTCTTCCTTTGTTTGCCAACGGAACCTGTATGGGGAGAAAAAAGGTGAAATATGGGAAACTAAATTTCTTTTTTTTTACTTTTCTGTGCTTCATGTGATAATTTTTAAATTTTCTATAATATAGAACTTTGAAACATAATATTATAGGTGTAGGATCCTGAGTGAGTGATAACCTATAAGATAAAAAATGCTGGTATTTTTTGTTTTTCATCTGGAACTTTTTGAATTTTCGTTAATATTCGACCTATGAAGATACAATTATACATTAAACTGGGCGAATAAGAACATGTAAGGGTAGCTTTTTCGTTCTACATCTGATACTTTGATTAATTTTCGTTAATATTAGACATATAAACATAAAATTAAACGTACAACGTCCTGAGTGGATGACAATATATAAAGGAGACTTTTTGATACTTTTTTGTTTTTCAATTGGTATTTTTAATATTGAACTTACAAAATTAAATCAACTCACGTAGAAGATAAAATATGAACCGGAGGTTGGACCCTCGCCAAATCGAAACAAATAAATTCATATATACTTAGATGAATTATGTTTTCTTCATATTTACAAAAAAAAATTATGGTCGAATTTTGACCATAAGGCGAACACTAGTTAAGTTAAATACATCAAATTTTCAAAATAGAATAACTACGAAAACCAGCATGTGTCTTATAATTGAGAATTCTTCTGTAAGAAAAGGGCGGAATACAACAAAACTGGAATAAACAAAAGTAACGGGTAAGTAAAGTGATAATTTTCTCCCTGGTTCTGTGGGGTAAGTGGTTTAGTTTAGAATCTCACTCTCGGATTATTTCAAGTTCGAATCGAGATTAAATCATCTTAGAAATAATTGAATCAGTTTTAGGATTAAATTAATTTTATAATACTTGAATCAAGCGCGTTTTGAGTTTGATACAACCTTAGTTTTACTTAAATCAATTTCATTTTCGGTTTATTGCAAGTACGAATTCGGGACTAAATATGGATAAGTTAAGTATTTTGCACTTGAGTATCCGTATTTAAATCAAGCATTCTATACTTGATTTAAGGAAACTCTTAATTATCGTACTATTGACTCCGCTTCGGCTTGATTTAAGTACGGATGGATTGATTTGTTTTTTCAGTGTAGGGAAAAATAATTTTTGTATAAAAGTAGACAATTTTTATTTTTATTACAAGTTTGACTTTTTATTAACTTTTGTTTAAAATTGTACTTTTTTTTCTTAATAAAAAGGTGATTTTTTTTTTTGTTGTGTTGTTTGACTAAATACAAATAATTTAAGGCCCTTTTTTAAAATTTACCGATAGCTAAAAGTAGACTTTAACCGGCCTTCTAAAAAGTGTTCCATTATTAAAACTTTACTTTAACCTTAAGTGAGCGATAAAGTTAATTAAGGTTTATTCTACCTGGTAGGTTAAAGTACAGTTGTATAATAATGGAACACTTTTTATACGACCGATAAAATCGTACCTTTAGCTATCGGTAAGTTGTGAAAACGGGCCTTCGTGAATGATTTTCGAATACAAAATTTGTGGGTAAAAGTGACATTCCTTTGGATAATTTTTGAGTAAAAAAGGTGTTAGATTTTATAGAAAATTCTGTTTAAGAAGCGTAAACTTTTGTGAAATGGTGAATTCTTAACGAATATCGGATATTTTGTGAAATAGTTTTAAAGAAAAAAATTAAATTACGAAAGAGATTTTTGTTTTTGTTGTTAAAAAAAGCGAGTTTTTAGCAAAAAAAAAGTGTTCCCATTTACTGAAAAAGTGTACTTTAAGGGAACTTTCGTGAAAATTTGAGACATTTTGTTTGTTTGAAAAGGTGTGAGTTATTAATTAAAAAAGGTTGACCGTTTATTGTGACTGCTTAGAAACAATTCTCAGCGAAATAAAGACTTTTTGTTGCTCGAAGTTAATCTAGGTACCAATTACTGCACTCTATAGGAAAACGAGATCACATTTAAGCAGTACTCTTATTTTCCAGGGCTGTGGAGTCGAAGTTGAGGTTTTTGCACCGGAGTCGAAGTCCACCAAAAACTCGCGAATCCGACTCCAAAATTTTGCGGCATACAAAATTTTCTAAAATTTTTTAAAATAAAATTATTTTAAGAGGATCTGCTTTAAAAAAATTTTGAAGTCAGAAAATAAGGACCAGTCTAGTTTACTTTCTAGTAAATAACTATATATGTAAAAGCTTAATGCGTCACGTGTTAGAAAAAAAATATCGATTTGAAATTTTTAAAGAATCATTTTCTTGCTATAATAAGCCATTGAAAATGTACTGCATTAAAAAAAGAGTTTAAACTTTAAAGTCAAATAAGCACCAGACTCATATACATTAAGCATCAAGGTTAGAGTAGCAATCGGAGTTGGAGTCGGAGTTGTGCTTGAAAAATTAAGTCGGATGGAGTTGGAGTCAAATCTATTTCTTGACGACACCACAGCTCTGGTATTTTTATCTAGATTAGTAATTTTTAAAATTTTTTCAAAATTCTTTAATCAGCATTGCAGCATACATTTCCCATCTCTATTTAAATTCACACAAACTAGTCCGGTACTTTAAAACTATTACAAATTTAGTCATAAAACACATACACTTGTGAATGTGCATCAAAATCTATATAAAGTAAGCGGTAAACATGCTCTTTGCTTTTCGAGGATAAAATACCATTTAAAAACAACTATTAAACAATTACAACAAGTACAGCTAACAACCACTAATGCATACAACTCTCACATACGTATACATACTGTAGTTCATGCATGCACATACACACGCAGCCATAGTTTTAGAAATGGCCACATAATAATATTTATCTAGTAATGTTCTTAACTGCCGGCCTGCCGACTAGCAAAAGCCCTCGAAATGTAAAAATTTTGTAAAACTAGCAAAAATTGTTTAATAGTCAAAAAAAAAAATATATAAGCAATCATAAATACATGTATCGCAATACATATACTTAAACAAACACTTTTGTTAACCATTGCAATACATGAATAGATATACATATATTTGGTGCAAACTTTAAGGGTTTGTTGGGTTATGTATTTAAAAAGGAACAATTTCGGCGGAAATTTGTTTGAGCAGAGTGGTTTGAAATGTAAGTGTTTGTATTTAAAAGTAAAATTTCTATATTTTAGCAAATGAACATTTGCGTTAATATAGAAATTAAAACTGTTGAATATATATGCTGATCATTCGATCTAATTGCAATGATGTGTGATTGAGAGTGTTTGACGAAAAGGTGATGTTTTGACGAAAAAATTACTTTTTTTTTGAAAAAATCTCGTTTTTAAAAAATTATACAAAATATTTTCCTATTCCTACCACTGTGCACTCCTTTTGTAGCGTTAAATTATTAAACCATAAAAGTTTTTCACACAAAACGACAAAAATAACATTTCGCTTTACATAGAAATGCTAGTTACTGTACTAGAGATATCCCAGCAAACGTATTCTCACTGTTTAAAAAAAAACTTGTACTAAATTTTAGTTTTTTTTCACTTACTTTTAGTATGAGTCGTACTTAAAAATGTGAGTAGGAATAAGTGTTCAAACAGAACTGCTTAACAAATTGTCGCAGAAAACCATCGTGAAATAAAATCTACTGAGAACGTGTTTTCTTATTCTCCCACATATAGACACTTATTCTCTCAACAATTCTACCATACTTTCATTAAGTTTCAAAAAGTTTTTAAACAGAAAATAAAAAACAAAAGAAAATACAAAATTTTAAATATTAAATGTGAGAAAATTTGAAGACTGCCAAAGTTTTAATTATGGGCTTTAGGATTTTTGCCTCAAGTTAAAGACTCAATTCTGTTTGAACACTGAGATCAAAACGTATTACTTTCGAAAACTATTTCATTCTGCGGATGCGTGTGTTTTGTTAAAGAAACAACAACAAAACTACAAAAGTATTTCCGGATTGCTTTCCGGAGAAACAATAATTACACATCACAAAGAAAAACATACATTTTTTTCATGTTTTAAAATTGAAAATAGCAAAAATTCCCGAATTCTATTTGTTACATTCTTTTTGTTTAACTCATAAAATGTTTAAAGTAGAATGATTACGAAAACTACATCGCGCATGCTGCTGATGTCTATTGTGAGTTCTTCTAAAAAAAGAAACAGCAAAGGCGAAACAAACAGTTGTGTGAACAGTACCCATGTTCTGTAACTTTATTGAGAACTTCTTGCATCGAAAAGATGTGAAAAAAATATTACATCGTTTCTCGATAAGCGAGAATAAAGTGTATCTGTAACTCATGTCGTAAACTATCAAAAGAGATAACGTCGTTACGTTATAAATGCCATAACATTGCACTCAAAGCCGATGAGACATTGCAGACGTTGAGAGCGCCAGACATACATATCGTTGACGGCGACCAAAATTTACTAAAATCAAAAAAAATTTTCAACGCCGGCGGCAAATATACATCTGTCGGTTATACCAAATACTGTAGAGGACGACTTTAACTTTTGGTTTGTTTTTTGCAAACGAGTTTTGAAAACATTCGTATTATCTGAGGCTCGAACCCAGGCTTTTTTACGGACAGGTTACCCTGTTACCATGTTTCGATTCGTATAATTTTATAAAAATTTTAAAAGCAAAATAATTAAACAAAGAAAAAATGTGCCAAGAACAAAATATTATTATTCTGTGCTTTTTTTAAGTTTTTATTATGTTTTTAGTGTTACAATTTTTTCTCGTCCCATTTTTTTTCGTGAGTTTATTTGACAGTTCAAAGCAGGAACTTTCGCACAGAAATTTTGCAGACACACTTTTTCTGTAGACAGACACACTTTTTCTGTAGACAGCTAATACTCGTCAAAAATGTTGCAGACGCAGTGAAGTGAGAAAAACCCTTCTAGCACTTTTGTTTTATTTCTCACATTTCAATCCAAATGTTTCTTGACGCGAGGGTTACGGAATAAGACCACAGGTAAGTAAATAATACTATTCACCTCTCTGGGCACTCTCTTGGGTAAATCGTTTAGGTAAGAATCAGTTTAACTTTCGCATTATTTCAAGTACGAGTTCGGGATTAAAACTAACATAGAAAAAATCTCTTGAATCAAACACAGTTTGGGGTCCATTTTTATCTCACTTTTACTTAAGTCAATTCCAGTTTTCCAGTCCGTACTTAAATTAAGTATTAAATTAAGCATTATTTAAGTACGAATGGATTGACTTTTCTTTACAGTGTACACATTTCGTTATTTTATTTCTTTTGACATTTACTTTTAAGTGGATATTCTAAAAACAAACTTAGAAATTTTAAAATCTTAATCGTAAAATGTTTTGGGGGCGAACAAAAAAGTTTTAGCCAACTTAAAACAAAAATAATCTAAAGTTTTTTCCTTAAAATTTCCTTAAATAAATTGTTTGTTGGGTTATGCTATATATGAGTGTTCCAGCATTTATGTTTTTTTTTTGTACTTAAAGTTTTCGTTAAGCTCAGTTTCCATACTTTTTTTTCGCTGTTGTTGCAACAAAATTTTGTAGAATTTTTATTTGGGAGTTTTTTGTTGTTGTTGTTAGTAACGTGTTCACATTTGACTTCTTTTTCCAGCGCATTTTGGTTAAAAATAAAATTGCCAAATATGTAAAAGTGTGTTTAAAAATTACAGCAAAATTTACACATACACACACCGTGTGGCACATAAATAAGAGTTTATATGACAAAGTGAGCAAATAATCTGTTGCACTGAAGGTTGTTGCCATTTTTAGTGGCCACTAATAATAACAGCAGGTTACACGGTACATTTTATTTAAAAAAAAATAAAAAAAAAAAATAAATACTGACTGCAAAAAAAGAACTTTAACAACGAGAAAAAAATAACGAAATCTATCTTAAGAAAAAATGTAAAAAAAAATTTATACGAAATAGAATTTGCCACTGGCATCATGTTGTTTGTTTGTTTCTTGTCTATGATATCTATCGAACTTTTGTGACCATGCAATATACAACAAAAAAAAAACAGCAACAATAACAACAATGTTGCCCCGTACAAGTATCAGTCAGAGGAGAGACCTACACATGATTCCAAATCTATACAAAATATGATGTGTTTTTAGCCTTTTGTTACTGTTACTGTCTGTTACTTTATGGCTTGCAGATGGCGTTGCAAGTATCAGATAAATTTTATGAGTTTTTCTTCTAGCTGCTGTTGTTGTTGACCATATGTTTTATTTTTTTTTTATTTTTGTTTTTTTGGCCCAAAACTGTGTCTAAAAATCTGGCTTTAGTAATAATAATAATAACACTGCAGTTATTATTACTCTTTCTTGTGTTTGTGTCTCATGTCTTTGAGCGGCACACATTTCGTGGCAGATAAATTGCATAATTTTCTTAAAGTGATATGAAGCTAAACAAACTTTATCTTTTAGAGTTAATCAAGGGATCATAGAAACTATTTTTGGTCTACGTTGCCACATAATATTTTACACAAACTGTCGAGCTGACTGTTTTGTTGCGGATTTTTTTAACCTTAAGAACCTTGATCACCTTTAATGACTTTTGGCTATTGCTGGCCAATAATATTTGTTAACGAAAATGGAAAATATAGGTTAGTTAACTGTTTTTGTATTTAAATGTTTATATAAAGAATCCTACCAGAAATAAATTAGCTGAGGCAGGTGTACTAATAGCTTCACGAAGTCCTTTAGAAATTTAATATCGACTTGCAAATGTCGCTCCACCAAATAATGGTTTAAACAACGATCTGTTTTGTGGCAAACAATGTTACTTAAAAAGTTATAATTTATGGTTGAAATCAAATCATTTTCATCTTCAACGTCTTCACTCTGCAAAGTTTTCGCTAGAATGATTACTTTTAGAACTTCCAAGCACAAAAAGTTGGACAAGTATCCAACAAATCTGCCAAATATTAAAGATTTTTAATATTTCTTCAAACATGCTTCAAACGTTTTCACAAACAGAAAACCCCCTAATAAAAACACAAAACAAACGGAAAATATTGACTTATGCTGTGGTTAAATTTTGCAAGTGTATTTTAAAATGGAGTTGTATTATGAAAAGAAACCGTTAAACTCTCAATTGAACTTTGCTCAAAAAATGTAGCTCTAAAAGTATTGGGTAACTACTTTTGAGCATCGATAATATACTCGATACTCGGTACCCACTACTCAAGACTTTGCCATCACTTCTCCTAACCACTAGTTTTTAGAAGCTTTTAACTGTCTGACGGCATATTTTGAGAATTTTAGCCCAATTCTTGCTTAAAGAGAATCAATTGCGGCATATAAAAATGTGTCAAAAATGTTTCGCTTCAAGGTGGGAACTTGCCATATAAAATATAAATAGTGATGAAATATACGCCTTCTATAAAAGATGATAAGTGACACTTTAACGGTTCACCCTTACAAACCTGAAGAAATTTCAAGATGTGATATTTTAAATACTGCATCGCCAATTTCGAAGAATTTTTATTTTGAAAAATATTTAAAAATTTTCTAAAATATGTTATGTCGAAAAATGTTAGACTCGGAGTCGCGAGTATTTGTGGATACTTCGATTCCGACCCCGACTCTGGCCCGAAAACCTTAACTCCGACAACAACTCCACAGCCCTGCTCAAGACGAATTCATAACAGGTGGCAGCAAAAAGTGAGGAGACTTTAACAATGAGATTTATCATAATTGTAATTATTTTTGCACAAATTCTCTTAAAAGATGTCTGGCAAAAAATATTTAAAATGATGGTGCCAAAAAAAGAATAGTTTGTTGATTGCTATTAACCCTTATACGGTCTTGGGGTGAAATTTTATGTTTTAAAATATAATATCTCTTAAACATTTTGATGGATCTCAGTGAGAATTATTTTTTTAATTTTTATAATTAATAACATTCAATTTTATTTTGGTATATCAAGATTATTTAAAGAATTACGAAAAAGTCCCTCGTATATATACAAATTTATAAAAACGTAAACTTCCTACATCCGATTGAATGATTTTGGATGATTTTAGTTTGTTGTTTATTGTTTTCTTATTAAATATTATTTTGCCTAAAAAAAAACAAACACCTTCAATAAAGGAAAAAAACACTGTATATTTTCATTAAATAAGCAGCATGTGTGATTTTTCACCCGAAGAACTTTCCTGCAAGTTTTTTTTGAGGAACGTATGAGGGTTTATATTATAACGACGATGCCAGACTAGATTGGCGTTCTTCGTTCTAATAAAAATATACATTTTTAATTTGAAAGAATAATTAAACCAGTTTTCGAAATTAAACACTAAATATCGCTTCTTAGTGTTCGGTTCGGTAGGTTTTGGAAAACACAAACGCTAAAAGTGTTTGTGTAGAAAATCATTAAAAAAAAATGTTTCCCTGTTTGTCATTTTTCGAACACAAAAATAATACTGTTCCTATCCAACTCAACCGTTCGCGTTATTTTTTTTTTTAACCACAAACTTGATTGTGTTCGGTTCGGCTCATTAATGTTCGTCCCTTTTGGCTAGGAAAAAACCAGACATTTTTTAAAAAAACAAAATACACATAGGAAAAAAAACAAAATGTCAGCAAAATAATTTTACACAAACAAAACATATACACAATACACACACAAGCTGTTCGTGCTGCGGTCTAGCCTAAAATTTTTTATTTGTTAATTTCTTTATCAATGTAAAAAAGAACATTAAAATATAATGCTTGTCTGCAGTATTACTACAATTGTTCAGTTTTTTTTTTTACAGAAGAACAGAACACTATATAATGTTCGGCTATTTCTTGAAAATATTTACCATCGGCATTAAGGGTTGTGTTCGTCTACACAAACACTAAAAAAATAGATATATGTAGTTCTTGGGTGTGTGAGACGAACGCTAAGTAATCACCCCTATTGTGTTTGGCGTATTTAGAATACGCCTACGACTGTTTGGTAATAGATTAAAGGAAATAAGTTAACGTTCTCTTTAATCTAATACCAAACAGTCGTAGGCTTATTTTAAATACGCTAAACACAATTAGGGTGAATATTCCGTTTATTTTCCAACACTGGATTAAACTATTGTTAATTTAAGAAAATTAATTTTTAAAAATTTTAAATATTTTAAATAAATAAAAGTTGTTAAAAAATTTATCCAAAAGCAAATATATGAAAACTTCAATACATAAATTTAACTTTTATTTCAAGTTGTTGTTTCTTTTATTTTTTACAAAATTCTCTTTGCGGTTTCCAAATGAGCTTAAGGATTTATATTTAAATTTTATTATGCTACAATTTTTTACTGTGGCACAATACAACAAACATAATTTAAAAGCTGGATAATCTTGGCCATAATAAACAAAATTACATCTTTATTATGATCCTTTAGTTGAAAAAAGGAATAATTTTAATACACAAGGTTTTCACTGCAACTGAACAGAAACACGAAAGCATCGTGGTGTATCAGTTGTGGCAGAAATTGTAACAGTACAGGGGTTCAAAACAGTGATGGGGCTTAAGAAAAAATTTTATGATATAAAAAAATATAAATTTGAAAGTGAACGGCATTGAATATAAAACCGAAATTGAACAGCAAATTTTTAAATCTGAAGATGACGTTGGAATAACAAAAACATGTGCTAAAACTAGGAAAATCAATTTTAAGTTTTATTTAGTTTTTTAATCATAAAGGGGCTATCTGGAGTGTTGTTAGATATCATATGGATCCTCTTGGTTATATACCGTATATCCATAAAAAATGAATAACATATCCACATTTTTTGAACACTACAAACAGGTTGCATCTTATGTGAATGAAAATGGTTCAGTTCAATAGAACTGTGTTTTCAAAAAAACGAAGCCACAGTGGACACAGCTTGTCCAGTTTTGAATTCACTTCGTTAATTTTTGGCGATTATCGGCCATGTTCTACAAATTGAAATGAAGTGGATTTGAAATCGAGCAAATTTTAAAAACGACCCTCATACAAATATTGCATTTTATCAATATTATTTTGTGAGTACATACCAATTAGCTTTGCAAGAACACCTCTTAAAACTAAGAAAAAACGACGGTCATTTTGTAGATTATTGAACTTAAAATATCGTTCGATTACAATTTCACTTCATTTCGATTTCTAGAACATGGCAGTATATCGTATTTTACTGATTTTAACTGGTCACCATGTTCACCCGATTGAGCGGTTTCAAAATTTTTTTTTGAGGCAACCAATTTGCAACTTAAGGTGAATATCGATTAAAAAGTGAATGCGCTGGGATGTGTAGTTTAAGGAAAATTTGTTAGAAATATCACTTGAGGTCTTAGAAGCCCGTATTGGCCACCGTTTAAAGGATATAATCATCAAAACATAATGTGAACATATTTTTAACTACAATTTTATTTTATTTGAGCCCAACCTCAACTAAAATCGAAAAAAAATGATAGTCATCTACTAAAAAATTTTACGATACTTATGCGCAATCATCGATTAAATCAAAGTCTTCACTACAAGATAGGACTCTTGGTTATACATAAATTGGTAGTTTTATTATTATAAGCCGATAGTCTGGAGGTCGTATAGAGCCTTAAAACAGAACAATATGAAAGTCTTGAGTAAAAGACTTTACTCGAGAGTAAAGCAGTAGTTTTAAGTACAATGCGGTTGTCATAACTTTAAAACGGTAGTCTATACAATGATGTGAAAGAATTGAGAAGGGGTTCCCACCCAATTCCTGTTCACAGACCGCTTGGTAACAATTTTTTTTCTCAAAGCTTCTCTGAAACCAAAAAGTGGTAAAAACAATGAGTAAAGAGGCCTTATTTAGCAGACACAAACCCTACTCGCCGCATTCCATATTTATTTATTTTTTACACAGGTTGCATTGAGAGCAAGCCCTTCCACACTCCCTTTCCCAGAGAAGGGAGTTAGGAAGGTCACTAAAAAAACTGAACATCTTCTCTTCTCACTTGTTAAAGAAGAAAGTAGCGAATGTGTACTGAATATTTTGGAAGGTCTTTGAGCTACTGCAGGTCTCATGATCGCATATTTTAATCGTAGAAGATTCCTCACACGGAAAAACCTGTAACACGAGTGAGATTCTTCTATAAAACATAGAATGTGTTATATGAGACTCATGTAGATATTATCTTACAACTCGTATAATTGTTGAAAATACGATTTATAAAAAGAGTCGTAAAAGGTTCATTCGATGACGGTTTGACGAAAGATAAACAAAGTGTGGTTTTTGTACTCTGAAAAGAATCATTTAAAGATTTTCTACAGACTTGCATATTACAACCGTAGCTAAACAAAACCGCACCCGATTTGACAGCTCGTTTAAATTGAAGTTGGCCGCTTTTGTTAATTAATAATGGCATCTTAGCGATTTTTTTGGTCAATCTAGCATTCGTATCTTAATTTTTATTTATAATTTCTGGGTTTTATCAAACAAGAAAGTTATTACTACTGTTCTTGACACAACGTTGACGCTATTGCATAACAGCGTTAACGCTAAGCGCTCTTGTTAAAGTACGGCTGTTAAACATTCTAAGGTTAAAAAAGGAATGAGTCAGAAAATGTAATGTTTGGAGACTGGAAAATTGTCAATTTTTAGAAAAGCATCAGCAAATTGGCATTTCGCTAATTTCAGAACAAAAAATCGTCAAAATCCGCAAATTTGAAAATTAAACAAATTCCGCAAAATATGAAATAACCCCCAAAACAAAACTTAACTAAAAGCCAATAAATGAAAACTTATTTCGTAATGATGTAAGTCCCCAATCCTGATAAAAAAAACTCCGAACTTAGAAGCTTCAGTTAGAGAGGCCGGTAATCGTTAAACTAGAGAGGAGAAAATCTTCGCACCCGGCCGAATGCAGGCTATGCAGAGAATGTTTAGTTCGGTCATTGTTGTTATTCTTTATATAATTTTGGAATCTGTTAACTTTTACTTTCGGAATTAAGGCAGCATTTATACGATGATTTTTTAAACATGTCTTGTTTTTATTTTCCTGTCAAGGCTGCTAACAAAACCTTTTTACATTTACATGATGGCTTTTGAGACATGTCTTTTTTAGAATGTTAGAATTGAGTGCAGAACTGTAGTTTTGAGTAAAATTGATTAATATTTTTTTTAACTGCCCAAATTTCCCTTTATGAACCTCCCTTCTTCCAATAATATTTAAGTTCATGCTGGTGTTGTAGTCTTTATTTTGTTTTTTCGGGGTTAACAATAAAATGAAGTGGTTATTTTTTCTTTTAATATCAAGTTAAACATAAAGCAAGTGGAGAATACAAACAAAATTATCGCCATAATAATTGCAACTAAAATAAAGCGTTTTTTTTTAAGAAACATATTTTAATCGCATAAAGCATTAAAATAGTTGTAGCGCTGCAGCTTTAGTTTACTTTAATACTTTCTTTCCATGATAACAAAGAAGAATAAATATTTAGTGCATGTAGTAAATATTATGGTGCATAAATACTTTTTTATAACCTTGATAGCTCTAGTCATTCCAGATTTAGTCGAATGTAGCAAAATGCTTTAAAGTGACTTTCTTCCACCGTTTAAAAGTAGGATTATAGAGGACAGCAAACAATTGTATAAGAGAACTATTTGAACTTGTAATCAGAAATGCAAACAAAATAATTATTCTTTATTTTTAAACTGCTACTGCAGCATCATCGCTGTTTAGTAAGCAATATAACTCCGCTTTAAATTCTTTTGAAACTATCATACTCTCCCACCCATAGTGCACTAGTTTCTATCTAAGCAAGAGCATCGCTTACAACTATCTGCGCGAAAAAAATTAAGTTAAAAACTCAGTTGTTGTTTCAGTTATTTAATAATTTTGTTGTGCGTGCCTTAAAAACAGTTTTGTTGGCTGGTTTCTGCCTGTAACCTTATTTACAATCATTTCTTATTTTTTTTTTTGCAATTTTTGTGCACAGACAACTTCGTCTTTTGTCTAATGTTTAGGTTTCACATTTTTTTTGTTGCGTTTTCATTTGTTTTTTTTTTATCTCTAGGGTCTGAATTTCCCTCAAGTTAAACAAGTTGCTTATAGTAAATCTGTTTGCATTTTTTGTCCAAATTTTTTCGGTGAAAAAAAAAGATTTTGTAAAAAATATTTTACTTCTTGTCTCAGGTACGAAATATGCATAATCTTCTACAAGTGGTTTTAACTTTTTAACACGTTATAATATTTGTTTCCTTATTTCTACTTCGTTTTTTTTCCAAAAGAATCTTTTTTCTGTTTATGTTTGCTTAAGGTAGAAAAATAAAAGGTCTGGCAATATTTAATTCAATTAAGGTGTTGAAACGTTTAAAACTATTAAAAGGGGGTTTAATACTGGATATTTATAAAGTAAAATGTAAAAAATATGATAAATAAAGAGATTAACAAAAACAGTTAGCAGAGATTTAGGGAACTAAATTTAAGTTGTATAGAGCCTTATACTGATGGTATAGTTTAAGTTAACGGGTTATCCATTTTTCGGTTTTAAAAGTAAAGTTAAATAAAGCATACAGAAAGCTTTAATTTCTATGCAACTTTTATTAAATTATAAGCTTTGGACCTTGCCATTGCATACAAAGTACAATTGGGGGATTCACAAGGTAGTCATAGCATTGTGAAGTCATATGTCTTAAAATAATTGCAAGAAATATATATGACTGCTGTGGGCAACCGCTTATAATTTAGATTTCTACTGTACATTTATTTTTTTGAAACACAATAGTATTTTCTTTAAACAATTGTAAAATAATATTTAGGACACTATGACGATACGACTAAATAGCACACCTTGTGAATCCCCCAATAGCCATTGAATTTACTGCTTCTAGATTGGTTGCAGCAGTTGATCCTTTTGAGGAAGTTTTGAATCTTTTTTTCGAACATATCGCGTGGTATAACTTGACGAATGTAGGCTTTGAGATGTTCCAACGTTAGGGGATTATCTGTGGTGACACGGTCTAAAGTCTAACGACGTTAAATTGCATGAACCTGATGGCCAATTGACGTCGCCAAAACGTAAAATAAAGCATTTTGGAAACTTGCCTGCAATAAATTTAAAATCGGTCTTGTTGCATGCTTAGTGGCAGCGTATTGTTGAAATCACATATCGTCTAGTTCCTAATCTTTAATTGCAGGCCAAAAGAAGAGGGTTATTATACGGCTATAGCGCTTTTTATTGACAGTAACGGTTCTTCCAGTATTTTCAATATTTTCGGCAGTGTGCACATTGCATTGATAAACAGGCCTGACTACATCAGTAACGCTTCCAGTCTCATCTAATTACCTTATATTATTGCTTATTCCTTGCCTATACCCTGCAGTGAGATTTAACTATTTTAACGCTTTCTTCGGTTGCTAACCGATGCTTATCAGGGTTTAAAAAACTGCAGTCGAAACAAAAAACGAAAATTTGTGTATAACTTTTCGCTTTTTAAGTTGTTTTGACAGCGACTTTGTTAGATTTAATAAATCAGAAGTAAAAGCAACAGTTTTTTTTGACCAATGCCTAAAGAAGAAGTGAAAGAACTTTTTCGTCTTTGAATTTTTAACGGTTTGCTACCTATGGACCTGAGCAGGAGGATTAAGGTAAACAAAATCGAATTTTTCAAAGTTTTTTGCGATTTTGATATGGAAGATGAAGTTTTTTAGATTTTTTATGATGACAACTTTTGTTCTTTATGGCAAGAGCTACAACTTTGTCTCAAAGTATAAATCAAAATTCCGAACGGTTTGCAAGATATGTGCCTGAGAAAATGATGACTTTTTTACAAAAGTGACACCGAGGCTCCAAATCTTTAAGGGCCCATAAAAAAGTGCATGACTTTGGGCAAAACTGGGAGACAAGAGTCTTTTTTTGGTCCTTTATGGTTATTTTTTGTCCGTATATGGTTATTTTTCCATGACTTAAAAAATTACACACAGTAAATTTTGCGGGAAATTTTTCACTTTTGCGGCTACCTAAGCGCTACCTAAACGGTGTTAGGAATCATTCTTAGGAAGTTAATATGTTACAGAAAGTTCTTTATTGTGATCTTAAGTGCTTTTTTTAGTTAATTGTTTCCTTGAATTTTGAACGGTTTGCTACCTATGGACCTGAACAGTTGAAAAAAGGTAAAAAAATTGAATTTTCGGGAGATTTTTCACTTTTGCGGCTACCTAAGCGATACCTTAACGGAGTTGGGAATCATTCTTAGGAAGTTCATATGTTCGAGAAAGTTGTTTATTGAGATCTTAGGTACATTTTTGTGGAAGATTGTTTCCATGAATTTTGAACGGTTTGCTACCTATAGACCTGAACAGGGGGAAAAAGCTAAAAAAATCGAATTTTCGGGAAATTTTTCACTTTTGCGGCGACCTAAACGGTATTAAGAATCATTCCTAGGAAGTTCATATGCTCTAAAAAGTTGCTTACTGAGATTTTAGGTACATTTTTGTAGTTAAAGGGTTCCTTGAATTTTGAACGGTTTGCTACCTATGGACCTGAACAGGGGGAAAAAGGTAAAAAAATTGAATTTTCGGGAGATTTTTCACTTTTGCGGCTACCTAAGCGATACCTTAACGGAGTTGGGAATCATTCTTAGGAAGTTCATATGTTCGAGAAAGTTGTTTATTGAGATCTTAGGTACATTTTTGTGGATGATTGTTTCCATGAATTTTGAACGGTTTGCTACCTATGGACCTGAACAGGGAGAAAAAGGTAAAATTTAATAAAATTTTTGATATTAACAACATTTTCTGCAGACATGTGGTTGATATAAGTACACGTTTAATTTAGTTGGTTAAATTTTTTATTAAAACTTATTACTTTTTTGATAAATTGTTAAATTGAAAAAACAGATTAGTGAGAATATTTTCTGTGTGGTTATCAAAAGTTAAATATGACATGAGTCTAGGAATTTCAACTCATGTAAAGATGACAATCTTTTGTGTATTCTGATTATCTTGGATCAAGCTAGTAGTCCTTCGAACATACATTTAATCTAGTTTGATGGTTGTCTATGATCAAGTAGTCTTGATTTAAAATTGGTTTAGTTTTTATCTTTCACAAAAATATTTTTAACCACTTTTACAACCCTCTTCCAGTTTAAATTGCAAACTCATTGAGCCTTTAGAATTTAATAATATAAAATTCATCACAATTGGCTTGAATTGTTAAAAACCAAATTCACTTAACTTGTTACAGCAATATAAAAACTGGTGTAAAATTCATTTAAAATGTCTACATAATGCACAAACACACACATTTCTACTCATACATTCCCATGTAAATTGAATTCAATTTGAAAACGATTACAGCACAAAAGTTGAAACCTAACTCCCTCGATGATACTCCCTCGTTTTTCCACCAACAAGGAGATTGTATAAAAAAAAATGTGAACTTTGCTCCATTTAGTTGACAATTTAAAATAAAATTTTTTAATAAAAAAAAAATAAATGAAAAATTCAATTTATTCGTTTCACAGGTCATGTATTTGAAATGTTAAACTTGAAATAGTTTAAAATGTTAAAAAATGAGAAATAAAAAGAATTAAATCAATAAACTTGTTGTGTGGCACTGCACCCATTCAAAGTTCGTACTGCCAAACATGTAAATCTTTTTTCTATTTTCTGAATTCTTTAACACATTTATCTCCATCTAGTTTAAAGTTTAAGTTTACACATGTGTTCGTTTTGTAGCGGCAGTAGGCTTGAACATGCAACATTTTTCATTTGCTAATTTGTTTTAAAGTAAAACGTGTTCAAATTCTAATGATTATTTTTTCTTTTTTTAAACAGAGCCTTAAAAATTAGCAAATAAACAACAAATTAATTTAAATCTTAAATCTGTGACAGCTCAACTCCCACAAATCGCAGGCTAGAAAATTAAAAAAAAAATATACAATTTAGCAAATAATGTATTTTGACCAAAAAAAATTTATACTTAAGCAAAGATTATTTTTTTTAGCTTTGAAAGAACTGGTCGACTTTTATAAGCTCTACTTTAAAATCCTCTATTACGGTTTTGTTTAGCAGTTTATCTAGATTAGCCATCGCTATGTTAAAACATTGAACAAATTCTTGAGCACACATGAATTTGGATAGTGAAGACTGCTGTTGTCGATGATTTGTTCTTGTTAAAACAGCGTTGCTCAAAAAATTGTTTGCTCAACGATGCCTGATATCACTGCAGATTTTTTTATTTAAATATACCCCAGCTTGATTATAATTGTTGCTTTTAATATGGGTTGTTTGGTGCCATACGTTTTCCTCACATCAAAGAACATATACAGTAGAGCGTCGCTAGTTCTGCCAACGTTTTGTTCTTGAGCAAACATAACAATGGATAGTCTGGATATTTAATCCTGTAATTCCTGTAAGAGTCGGGACGGTATGTTAAGAACTAATTTCTTATACCTACTGCGACTAGACTACTGTGTTATAATCCATTTTTTTTGTCTTGCATAAACAAATATCGTTTTGCTTTTTGGATTAATTTTTAATGCTTTAAAATACTGCCATCTTATCCATTCCAAAATCTTTTACAAAACAATCGGGCATGTTCTATAAATCGAAATGGAGTGGATTTTAAATCTAACAAATTTTGAAAACCAGCCTGTAAAGAAAATCCATAAAAATATTCATTTTTGTATACTTCTTACTGTTCGTACCAAATATCTTAGCAAGTTCGACTCTTAGAAACAGAAAAAACCGCAGTCATTGTGGAAATAATTGAAATCCAAATTACGTTCGATTTCAATTCCACTTCATTTCGATTTCCAGAACATGCCCGAATATCCCTTTAAAAAATAAAATTTATAATAATAAAACCGTTGTCTTTCTTGCATTTAACCCGCTACCTCGTAAACGTCACCCTTTATTTCGTGGAGATATTTTTATGCTAAAGTTTTTGTTTCTAGGTTTTAATAAAAAAAAAAATACCAAAAATTTTCAACTTACAATAAGGTTTTTTATTTCATTGGACTAAAAGAGGCAATACAAAATAAAAACTCAATTTTCAACTTATAGGTTCTCATTTACTCTGGACCCTGCCCCTTTAGTTTTATGTTTCTAAGTTCAATTTTATAAAAAACTCAAAAAGTACCAAATGTTGAACGAAATTGTTAAAAAATAAATTTTATATCTCGTATTTCCCCTTTTTTTCTCCCCATTGAACAATCAAAAATTTTAATATTGTAGCACGAGTCAATAATTTATTACGTTTTTTCACGGAATTGAAAAAAATGTTGTGTGAAAAAGTACCAAAAACAGGTAAGATTTTCAAGCCTTAAACGTTTGAATTTCGAAGAATTACTAAATTAGTAATTACGATTGGGATATAATTTAAATTACCATGTTTATGGGGTGACAGAAAAAAAGTTCCAAAATACAGGTTTTACTCGCTTAGTCCCCAAAAAGTCGAATTTCAAAAAGGTACCAGACACCTGATCGCCTTTTTTTATGAACAACGATAAGTATTTAATATTTTTTTATATCTCTTTTAGTTAAGTTACACGTTTTTACCCTCTAAACAATAGAATTTTCAAAAATCTTGGCGCGAGGCAAACCTCTAAATTTCATCTTTTAAACTTCAGGCGCTGTACGAATAGCAATCAGTAAGTTATATTACCATTTAATACACTAAACATCGATTGTCCAGGATACCTTTTAATACTTAAGACTTCCGCCTTATAATTGAGAATACCATCTTATACTTAAACATGTCTTATATTTAATATAACAGTTTTATACTTAAGGCGAATACCTTACAAAAATGTACTAAAAAACGAAGGATCATTTTTAAATCTACCTTGTTTTTCCCAAAAATTTCATTATTTACTAATTCATAGAAAACAATTTTTTTTTTAAAAACATCTGAAATTTGAAAATATCGAATAATACCAATAATACTTAAAGTAAAAGGATACCACAAGATAAGGTTATATTTTTATATTTCCGTTTGATGCGAAAAACTTTATGTGATTTAAAAAAAAATATGCTCTATTCGACTATGCTATGCAATTTTCCTATTTGCAAAAATCGTAAAAAGTTATATGCCTAATATGTATGTATTTTTCTTGGAACACTCAAAGAAATGATACTTTAACTAAATTGATTATGGGAGTTTTAAAGTAGTTTTGGGATCTACAAAAAGTGCTTAGTAATTATTAAAATGTGCTAAACTAGCACTTAGCACTTTGTTTTTCCAAATTCTTAGTGCCAATTCAGAAAAAAATGTGCTAAATCTAGCACAAAAAATGCTTAACTGGCAAGCCTGAGCTTAATGCTCATGTTACAACTCTTATACTAAGACCATAGTTTTGATAGTCTGGACTACAGTCTTAAACTCAGGCTGTTGTTTAATACTCAGACAAAAGTGTTAAACTTAGATCAAGGCGCATATATGTAAACTTGGTGGCGATACTGCAACAAGTACAACACCAAAAATACAACATTTCATTTTATTTATTGCTTTCGGTTGTCGATATATCAAAAAACACCAGCAACTTTTGTCATTCCTCTCTTAAATTACGAAAAAAAAGTAGCACAGCTGTGCTTTCAACGCCACCTGAAAATGAATTCGCCTTGACTTAGACCATTATCTTATGCTCAGACAAAATTGTACAATTAACAAAAATTTAATTAACAGACAAAATTGTAGAAATACATTTGTTTGATTTTACATAAGTTTGCAAGATAAAAAACAAAAAACTGCTTAATAACTAAAATCTAGTCGATATTGTTTAGAAATAAATTTAAAAAAAGGAAGGACCTCTTATTTTTCGGATATTTTCAACAAATAAGTTGTTGGTATAAACATACCTTTAGACTTAATTTATACCCTCAGACTCTTATACGCAAAATCTAATATTTTACGCAGACTTTATTCTTATACCTAGAGTTTAGTCTTATACTTAGATTATAGTCAGATCAAATACATTTTTCGTCTAATAGGTACTCCCTTTACTTTAAAAATCATCGCTTTTTAAGTCACAGTAGGTAAATATTTAGGTATATTAAATAAAGTACTCAAATTGTTTGTAATCCAAATATCTTTACCCAATTTAGTAGTGTAGGGCATCCCACTTAAATTAAATTGGAAAAAGCTGACAATAAAATCACCATTAAAGATATGCAAAAACCCCGATTTAATGTCTCCTTGACTTCATTAACATGGAACAGAAATCTACATGAAAATTGCACCCAAAAATTTACCAAAAAGAGAAAAAAAAACACCAACTACCAGCACTTAAAACACGATAAAACAAACAACAACTTCATGTTATAAAAGGAGTTGTTGCATGAATTTATAAAACCGACGACTGACTTTAAATGATATTTAACCAAAATGACCCCACCACCAACGCATCATCATGATGATTGTCATCGTAGTCGTCGTCATCATCATCAACACCAAAACACCATGAATATTTTTTATTGCTGCTACTGCTGACTATTTTTTGTTGTTGCTACTACTATTTTTTCCACATTCAATTCAAAATAAAATTGGAACAAGCGTGATTAGCATGAGATATCAGGCACATTAATAAATGACAATTTGAAACCAAATTCATTTATGTTTTTAGTACGTACAACCAAACCATATGTTTCATTTGTTTTAAAGGTTTTTGTTGTTGTTGTTTGTAAGAAACACAAGTTTGAACTTACAAAAAGTAGATATGAAAACAATCTGTTAATATGTTTTGTTTGTTATTTTTCTTAATTCTTGGGGAAAAACTACTGTTTAAGGAATAGAAGTAGAGATATTTTGTTGTATTATGACTTTATATGGCTATCGAGGCGTCTTAATTGTTGTTGCTTTATTAAAAGCAGCAGCCACCATCACAACAACCACAAAAACAAAAATAGCAGCAATGTTAAAGGCCCAACCATACTTTATGTACCGACCATTCACTGCAACTACACACTTGCACTATCACTTATTTACTTATTATGTACTTGTACTAAAATTTAGTACTTAGTAATGCAGTTTTGTATGTTCAAGTGACTTTTATGCGACTAACTTTGCAACCCAATAAACTTTTTTTTTTTTGAAGTGATTTAGAATTAAAATAAAAAATATTTTGTAGTGGATTAATTTTTTTATTTACTTCGATAGAAAAAAAAGGTTTCTATGTCGTCACGGACAACTCATTTCGCAACCCTATTGTGATAAAATCCATTCGTTGCAACTATGCAAAGTTTACACCTGTTAAAATCGAAACAATAATGTTCAAAATTAAACCTTGATATTTTTATCCTTTTATCATATTTTAAAAGCAACTTATTATTGCTGTACAATCAACCATACAATTATTTAAGAGTTGTCATATGATAGCCTTAAAACAAATTTTCGAAAGTGTATGGCTATATGAATAGGGATCTATCTATGTTTTAAATTTCATTATAATCGGTTTGATAGTTTCTGAGAGGCAAATATTGCTCCCCTTCTTCCACCGTGGCCCCATTTTTTTAAAAATGCATAGCTTATATGACCGTACAAATATGGAAAAATCGGTTTGATAGTTTCTAAGAGGCAGAAATTGCCCCCTATCTCCCTTTGTGGCCCTACGATTCGGCCCATTTTCAATAGGCTTGGTCCTTGTGCCAATAAGAACCTATGTACCAAGTTTTATTAAATTACATATCTCCAGCCCGCCTGCCAGCCAGCCGGATGGACATCGTTAGATCAACTCAGAAAGTGATTCTAAGTCGATCGGTATACTTTAAGGTGGGTCTAGGACCAATATTTTAAGGCGTTACACACATCAGCACTAATGCATAATACCCACTTCACTATTGTGGTGTGGGCATAATGACCTTAGGCAACCACATTATGGATGTGGTTATTTTGTGGCAACAATATGACAATAATATGATTACAGTGAGAATAATATGATTGAATTACGCATAATATGCATGCAAATTTTTTGGCAAAACACGTTAGTTTTTCCGCGGCCATGGAAAACATATTTTTTTTCCGTGAGGGGTTATTCACAACAGTCGTATTTTTCGTGTTATTATTTTAAGACATATATATGACTTTA
Source organism: Pollenia labialis (assembly GCA_949318255.1). NCBI lineage: Eukaryota > Metazoa > Arthropoda > Insecta > Diptera > Polleniidae > Pollenia > Pollenia labialis. Next base: position 158,827,923 of record OX439139.1, on the reverse strand, counting down.
TGACACCTTGTGAGTCCCCCAATTGAGTTTTAAAAATGTCAGGTTGATCTTAGGACAATTTATTAATTGCTTTTCTAATATGAGATTTCAGCTTATACTTAAATCTGAAAGAAAAAAAAAATCTTCCAGATTTACTGAGTTTTCTACTAATTTCAATTAGCTTAAAGAATTTCAGTTGCACACGAAGTTCAAAAGTGACTCAACTCAAAATTTGCATTTATCGTGTTTATACAGTTAACAACAGATAAATACACTGATTGTTTTTTTTTTATAGATATACAAGTGCATTGTGCATATTTGAGCATATGAACCCGAAACATGAACATTTTGCCGAAAACTGGGGTATTTATAGGAAAAATAAAAAGTGCTGTATTTTTGCGCACAACAAACATTTATACTTTTCATTTTAGGGAGTGACTGTTGCTGGACCAGTACCCATGTTCTGTAATTTTAGTGAGAACTTCTCGCACCGAAAAGATGTGAAACAAAATATTCCATCGTTTCTTAATAAGTGAGAAAAAAGTGTTACGTGGTAAGTTCCGTTACGTGGTAAGTAGCTGTCATTACAATTGTCATTATTCTGAAAACTTCAAGAAGTATTTACTAGTAAAAACCTCAGCAACTACTTATTACTTCTATTATTTCCACTACTAATAAGTTCTGTTGTTTTCAGTATTGAATATTTACTTACTACCGTATACGGTATACTCAATTAGGTCTCTTAACTAGTGATTTTTTGGCTTCTGGTAAGCATATTGTAAGTACTTGCAATTCAACTTACTAGTAGTTAAATAATAACTAGATTTTTTTTTGACTTTTAGTAAATGTATTGTAAGTACTGAATTCTGTGGACACCCCGACCAAAAAATACTTTTCTCCAACATTACTGGCTTACTTACCAGGTAAGTACAATTTTTGCTGGGGTTGAATACTTTGTATTGTGTTAAGTTTATAATTTTTAATTAAACTGTTTGCTTGATGACTGTTAATAAATTATTATTTGGTTAAAAGCATTTTTTTTATATTTTGAGTTGATTTATTTTTAATTTGGGCTAAACGTTCTTCAGTCTTGATATAAATTTGTTTTCACTTGAGAGTTGCTTTCAACAGTGCCTTTTTAAGTTAGCAGTAATGTTTTCTACAGTTCTTGAACCAGGAGTTGATGGGGGCGTTAATGCCATTGGATTGAACAGTTTGAAAATGGGACGATAGTATAATTTTGTCCAGGACGTTAGTAAAAATATTAGACGGTAACCTGATAATAAAATTGTATGCCAAATATATAAAATATATAAGTAACTACAAATAAGATATTATTCTGATGGTAAAAAAGTTGAATACAATATAACAAGTTATAAAAACGATTTTTAATTTCATTGCAATACTTAACACCCCAAATAAATTACTTGGTTATCTTAGCTGTATTATTTGTAATACTTGTACTGGTACTCGTACTACATACAACACACTACTAAGTACTGTCTTTAGTTTTGGATACGATACACACTACACGTTAAATCAGATTTTATGCACTGGCTGCAATGACCTTATTCTAATATGGCATAAAGTTGTTAAGCAGCAGTTAAATAATGTACAGTGATTTTTTTATAGCAATTAATTGTCGTTGTAGAATTCGCAGAGAAAAAATAGTTTGTTGTTGCTGTTTTAAAGTTGGAGGTGGCGATGACGTGTTGCATAGTTTTAGATTAAGTTTAAGCTGAGACTCAGAAACCGACTTTCATATAATGTACTACGAATGTGTGTTTCTGTGGTGGCATTTTCTATTGCTGTTGTTACGTCGTCTACTGGCAGCTGTTGCTGCTGTCGTTGGCTGTTCGAATTAAAAACGCAGGCTTGTTAATGTCATTAAAGTCTCTTAAAATATTATACATACTGACATCATAGTTTTTATTAAAAATGACTTTGTTACAATTTATTTTAGTTTTTTTTCCATATTTTTTATTCTATTTTTCAGAAAACTTTTTTTGTTTTTTTTAATTTTTTTGTTGCGGATTTCACTATTTGTTTAAACAAATTCATAAACATGTGTCGTCATAACATTTTGTGTAATATTTAGTAAAGTGTAAAGTTTTTGTTATAATTTATGGGGGCGTTTATGAAAATATAAATTATACTTTTTGATAATTTTGAGCTCTTTTAATAAAGGTAACTGTTTTGTTATTAAGCGCTGTTAAAATTGCTGCAGTTGTAAAAAGAAGTTTGAATATACATGAATTTCGTACCTTTTTCGGCAGATTTATAAAAATTCATAAGACATTAAATGACCTGGAATTAACACAAGAAAGTAATTTCTTGAAAGTCGCAATACAATCGCATTTTTTCACTAATACACCGACACAATTTTTGTACTTTCAGCTAATCGGCTGTTTCTTTGATTTTTCGTTGATACTACGTGTACTTGGAAGAAAGTTACTACTTTCATGTGCAAAACCCAATAATTCTCATTCGCTTTACAGGTTTATTTGAATAAATAATATCTTGAGATTTTCAAAAACATTTGAAAAAGGTTTCCTGATGTTCTGGCCTAAGCAACCAGTAAATTGTGCATAGGAACTAGCATTTCTCCCAAAAATAAATTTCAGTTCATAAATAATAAATAACAATTTTGTATTCCCGAAAATAACGCTGACAATAAAACTACTTTGATTTTACTTGTTATCTTTTGTGGCGATCCAAGAAAGAAATAGTATGTCTCCCCTTTTGAGTGCACCGAAAAAATTATTGCAAATTTTTAAACAATTAAAGCATAAATCAAAAATAACATCAGTTTTTATTAAAAATTTAATCAAGTGAATTAAAAATAAAATCAGTTTTAATTAAAAAATTAATCAAGTGAATTAAGCGTTTAATTGATACTAATTACACTGCTCAGCATCAAAATCCTCCGTTAAATAAAACTATATGGACTATATGGATTTTGATGCGCTACACCCAAATCCGTTCTCGGTTTTTTTCCATCAGATCGAGATTTTGTTTAATGGGCGTGGCAAATTTTTTGCCCTTAATTAGTCAGGCACGGAGACATATTTCATCCTAACTCGAGAACCAGTCATTCGATTTTCAAAAATTACAAATCTGGCAACCTTTTTGGCTTGCATTTGATTTTGTTGTACAAAAATAGATAGAAGTAAAGAGTTGCCATTCATTGCTGCTACAAGGCGCTTTAGTGCGCCCACTCTGACGTTGTTTGCTGCATTACACATATTTGGTCAATATTGGGTACCTGCGGTAAATTGACAATAAAATCTAAATTTTTTAATCGATTTTTATGGTTTATGGCTTTTTTATTTTTAAGATACGTAGCTCTCAGAAAAAAGTGCAAAATGTGTAATACTTGCTTTATATTTTTTTTAATTCCATTTTTAAATTGAAAAATATTACGAATTTTGCACAAAAAAAATTTTTTCTCCATTAATTTCTGACTAAAATAAATACAATTTTGTTACACATCTTCTGGTGTTTTACTTTTGAAAATCGAATGACTGGTTCTCGAGTTAGGATGAAATATGTCTCCGTACCTGACTAATTAAGGGCAAACAATTTGCCACGCCCATTTAACAAAATCTCGATCTGATGGAAAAAAACCGAGAACGGATTTGGGTTCAGCGCATCAAAATCCATATAGTTCACATAGTTTTAATTAACGGAAAAACAAAAAGTATTTTTTGCAGAGCAATGTTATTTGTTTACTGTGCAAATTCAATTAATTTTTTAATTAATATCAATAATTTTTTAAATGAAATAATCTAATCATGTGAGATATAAATTTTTTTTAGTAAGTTTTATGGGTTTTTGTAAAACAATACAATATAAATGTATCTTATTGACAACATATGGAGTCAGCGACAAAAGAACTGGCAATTTTTTGAGGCAAATAACGAATAAGGTCAATTTAGGATACCCGGTTCTGCAGATAACTGCCTGAATATTGTTTTGTTTTCGTTTAAATGTAAGCTAAGCGAACGAAATTTTCGTTCGAAATCGAGGGACAGGAAGTTTGCCAAAGCGAAAATAGGGTGGGTCAAATAAATTGTTTTTTTCGTATCGACTTCTACAAGCGTAAATATGTTATATTTTTTTAGTCTGGGTTAGACCCCTGCAAAATATTATTTATTTATTTTAAGTGGAATGCCTTGCGCTTTGGCCTTCAAGTTTGTTAAATTTGAAATATAACAACATAACATTGCATGGCAGAAAAGCATATTACTAAATTCAGAAGCATCCATGACTCTATACGATAAAAAAGCAAGAGAAGGTTTGATATAGACGAAACTTTAATCGAGACGAGAGATACTCAGATTTGACAGTAAACAAGGTTTTGTGACCAAAAAATGATTTTATTATTGTATGTTGTATAAGAACCAAAGTTTTATTTTTTTTTCAAGTTTAATTAAAAATGTTTTGAGTTCTAATTAAAATTAATTGATAGTAAATAAAATATTAAAATTTAAAAAATGGCTTTTTTTCAAAAATACATAATTCTCCGGCGCGGGCCAAAGATGTGAGTTTCTTAATTTTTATTTTTAACAATTTTTATTTGTCTTAAAGTAAGATAAAAAATATTGCTATTAGAATATAATTCGAAAGCTTTTATTTTTTCTCATACATCAGTGACCCACAATAATGCAAAATCGTCATTTGACGTCTTTCGTCTTAAATTGGGTACACATTTTTTGGTTTTATATGAATTGTGTTTTTTTTTTGCAAACCTATTAAAATTGCTGCTAAAATGGCTCCCCATGATTTTGCAAGTTAATTCAAGTGGAATTAATCATATTTCATCTTTTTTTAGCTGACCTTGGCAGTTTTTGACTTCCAAGTTCAAGTTGCAACTTCTAGACCACGCAAACCATGTTTGCTTCATATAAATTGATTATACATTTTATAATACGATAATGTAATCAACCGATGTGTCTTATAGCAAAACCTTTTGCAAATAATGCATTGTTGGTATAAAATTCGACGTCTTCAGACCAAAGAAAAAATGTGTTTTTTAACACTATTTCGTTCAAAAACCTATTGAGCATAAAAAAACTAATGTTAACCCTGTTAAATGCCATAATAGTAATTAAATACACAAAAATAATGTCATAAATTTATGCCATCTGTTTTTAATCCCGCATTTTTAAATTAGTATTATTTTGTAACTCCGATGTTTTTGGAGGAGCGAGTTCAAAAGGAGAGCATTCAAAATTACTTTTAGTAAAATCTCAATTTTTTTAAAACGATTTTCATCAATTTTAAAGTATGTTTGTGTCCATATTGCCAACTCTTCAAAACTAAAAATGGCTAAACAAGATTTTATTAATAAAAACGCATCCACGTTAATAAAAAAACTCACAAAATTTATTTATTTCTCTGGAATTGCACAAACGAGATCATTTTGTTTAATTAAAAAATTTTTTAATTAAAAATTATAATAATAAACATAAGAAAAATCTTTGAATTACGAAAAATTAAAATTATCGAAAAAAATATTTTTTTTTTAATTTTAAAAGTCATTTGCGTTATTTAAGAAAAGTTCAACTTTACAAAACGACAATACATTGAATTTATAAAATTGTTTTGTCTAACATTTTTAGGAACTTAAAGGAAATTTGGCTTAGTACAAATTTCTATCTGCCTGTTTTTAGATGACGACCGCAAAATTTATTCGTTTAACTTAAATTTAAAGCAAAATTTCAAAATTTGCGCCCATCATCTAAAAACAGGCAGTAAAGCGAATTTTTCATGGCTAAATGAGATGAAAAATTGCTAAATTGGCATCACTGTTATGTGTAAATGTAAAATTTAAAGAAAAAAATCATTAAAAATTTGATCAAAATTACCTGTTTGGTGCTCTGGTTTAATTTTTAATTAATTATTTTTGAGATTTCTACGTTAAAATACATCTAATATTCATAAATCAAAAATATCTCTACTCTAAGAAATGTCATGACCTTAAAATCGTCTATCGAATGTATCGGGGGCCTTGTTAGATTTATTTCATCTTGATAAATTCTGAATGCACTTACCTGTAAAAGAATAAAAATAGAAATTATTAAGAGTTATTGAATATACATGTTAAAACTAGAATTTATATTTTATTTTTGTTATAACAAAATGCAACTAATTTCTTATAAATTTTGTTGAAAATATTTGTTTACGTTATTTACAAAAAGTGTGATATCTAACACAATTAAATCAGCCATTTTCCAGAAGTTGTATTTTTAGGATCAAAGAAATCCCAATTTCAATTAAATACCGGGATAATTATAACAGTCTGTTTAAAGCAAATTTTCGTATTTGTTCGACAGTATTTGGTTTCGACTGCAGTTTTTAAACCATGGTACCAGAAGTGTCCTATCTTTATAAGCTGGTAAAATCGGGCCAGACAAACCTGTGCCAGGTTCACTTAAATCGTTTTAAGGTAGCAATGGCCTAAAAGTTACTGGAATATGCAACCCGACAAAAATACGTTATATTGCGTAATGAGAACATCTCAAGATGTTGCCAGACCAGTAAAAAACTATTAAGAAAATAGTGGTTAAAAAGTTTGGCTAACCCGCTTTATAATCCAGACTTTGCCCATTTTTCTACTTTGTTCTTATATTAAAAGTGCGATCTGAAGTCATATTAAGCATTACAGTGACGGAGGTTGAAAAAATGGGTATTTACGACAAGGCTTCTGATGCACAGAAAAGAAATAGAAAATCGACTTTAATTAAAAAATTCATTTAGACAATCAAATGTTTTACCAATTTTGCCTCTGCAAAAGAATTGATCAAATAAATTGACGGATTTGTATTTTCGAGTCATGGGGCACAAATTTAGTCAAATGAAAAATTAATTGCATAAACTAAAAAATACACAACATATACAGAAACATTCAAATTTATGCGTTTTGATAAAAAAAAATTAATTGAAGCAAACAAAAAATTAATTGAATAATTAATGTACACCAATTAATTATTTAATTGAATAATTTTTGGAAAACATTTTTCTGTGTATCGATCGAAATACAAAACAGTTTAGTTGGTTAGATTGATTGGTCGATTTTTAATTTGTAAAGAGTTTATTAAATTTAAAATTTATTGATATCAAACGATCCAATTCGCACAGTGGTGAATGCTAGTGTTTTAATTTGTTAAGCCTTTATTAAATTAAAAAATTACGATCAGAAGTGAGATAAAGGCTTTTATTTTATTTATAGTGGGGAATGTTAGACGTTTAATTGGTCAAGCCTTTATTGAATTTAAATGTACGATCAGAAGTGATTTTATTTTTTCGATATCGATTGAAATACAGAACTGTTAAACAGAACATTTTAATCTATATTAAAATCCGCACAGTGGAGTTTGCTAGGTTTTTAATATGTACCTTTAATAAATTTAAAAGTACGATCTGAAGTGAGATTAAGGCTTTCAATATCGGTCGAAATACAGAACTGATTTATTGGAAATTTAGTTTGATATTATTGCCGCATAGTGGGGCATGTTTGAAAAAGGGTGAAAAAGCTGAATTTACCATACGGAGGTCTCGCTTGTGATAAAAATAATAAACCTTGTTATAAGAGTCGTTCCCGTGATCGATGTCGTTTACAATTTGTGTCGATATCATTTCCAATTTACGAGTTATGTCGATTACGACAGTCATAATACCAATTTTAAAACAAATTGGCTTTCGACAACGAAAACGACTCTCATAATAAGGCCGATGCTGAATCCATTTACATAAGAATACAACAATTTTCTTATACATTTTCCAGAATAAGGCTGATTTAGTTTTAAATCTAATGACAATTTGTAATTGTTATTGCCAATAATTTTTCGTTTTAATTTTTATGCAGAAAAATTATTCATTCATTGATTTAAAAATACGATTAAAAAAAAAGATTGATTGTTCAAATAAATATAAATAGTATTTATTTTATGATGATTTTATTACTGTTTTATATTAAAATATTTATTCATTTATTTATTTGTATAATGATTTTTTAAATGCAAAAGTAATTCAATGCACAAATGCATATTTAATTTAATGCAAAAATTTTGTTATATTTACGTATTTTATTACTTCTTGTTTTAAGTATTTTTTTTTTTTTTGTTGTATTTATACATGAGTTTTTTATTTATTCAAATATTGTATTTAATGTTTGTCATTTTATCATCATTATTGTTATTGTTATTTTTGTTGTCGTTGTTGTCTTTTTGAATTAATGCAAATGCAATTATGTTGTAAATTTAATATTTTGAATTGTTTGTTGTTGATGATGTTGATTTTTTTTTTGTTCTGTATTCTTCAATCGACAAAAGTAAATTATTTTTTGTAATTTTGTTTTGCAAATTTAATTTTATTCTACATATAATAAATATTTACATAATTCTATACATATTTTCTTTTAAATTTCATTATAATTATTTACATAAATATAAAAATTTATATGCTGGGAAATGAGAGAGAAAAAACTGATTCAGTGCCACACATTTATGAATATTTAATAATATTAAGCTTATTTGTTATTGGTTTTGGCTGTTAATAGTTAATAAATTATTTACACATTTAAAATTGTTGTAATACATGTGTGTAATTTGTTCATGTTTTTTGTTTGTTTGTTTGTTTGTTTGTCTGGCTTTTGATTTGTCTGTTGATAAGTTTAAATATTAAATATTATTATGCCTTTTAAAATGTGTTTGATGTAATAATTAAGTTAATTAAAAAAAGAAAAATAATTATTTGGTACCTATCAAAACAAATAAACATAAGAAAATTAAAAAGGAGGCAACTTTTCTATGGGAGTAGTTGCCTAAACAACAGAAATTTTTTCATAGAAAAGTCTTATCAAAAAATACAAACTTTTCCGGATAAAAGATAGAAAAGAAAATATGTTTTACAAGCAATGATCTTCTTTATTTTATGGACATATTTATATGCCAAAACTAATGTTTCTAGTTTTTAATTAAAAAGTACCAACATTTTTCATCTTATAGGTTCTCCCCTGCTCATAAAATTGTATGTTTCTAAGCTCAGTATTATAGAAAATTCAAAAAGTACCACATGTAGAACGGAATAGTAAAAGCAAGAAATTTAATTTCCTGTTTTTCCCTTTTAGATACTTGTTTCTCCCCATTGAAGTATCAAAACTTTCAATATTGCAACGAGAGCCCAAAATTTATTACGTATATGTCAATGAAGCGGGAAAACTTTTTTAAAAAAAGTACCAACAAATTTCGAAAAAGTACCAAGTTAATATTTTTATTTTTTTAGATTGTTTTAGATGTTTATTGGTTTAACAAAAAAAAAAAAAATGGGTATAAAAAAGTTCCAAAACACAGAGTTTTCCCGTTTATACAAAATAAAAACATGATGTCAACATGACTTGAATATAATGTTCAAAGAAGAAAAAGGAAGAATCATGTCAATAAAACATAAGCAGTATAAACGCAGACTTACACCACAAAAACAGCTGACTGAAAGTTTTTTTTATCAAAATAATTTTTGGAAACACAAAATTTTCAATTAATAAGAGTTTGTTTGTCGTGCTTAATTCCCATTTTGTATTCTTGATAAAACACTGAAATTTATTGTTTGCAAAAAAGCTTGTTTTCTCTTTCACTATAAATTTAATAAAATGTTTTTAAAAATGTCTTTAAACCTCTTGGAGAAATAACAAATCCCTTTTATTAATTTAAAATTCTTTTGAATACTAATCCCTTATTGTTATTGAAAATAATATTCAATTGTGTATTAAAATTATTCTTCTTCAATATATCGGGCTTCTATTGCTGCCGCTGCTTCTATAGATGCTTGCAACAATTTAAACTGTTTAAAGAAATAATATCCCCCAGTTACATACACACATACATACCAACAAAGCAATACAAAAACAACTACTACGAGTAAAATAAGAAGTACAAAAAAAAAAACTAAGCATAATCTCTAAACGGAATTGCAGCAAAAAGATAATTTTTAAACTACAAATTCAATATTACTATGTTTGCAACAATAACAACAGCAAAATCAACGAAAATAATGTAAAGTAGTTCAAGATACATACAACAAATTCCCAACACAAAGTACAACCAATTGAAGGAAGCAAAGACGGCTAACAAAAGCGAATAAAACTAAGACACCATGCAAGGCCAGTCAGCTGCCTAACGGCCCAAAGTAGTGCAGTTAGGGGCTTTTTAGCAGCTTCATCAAAGAGAAAAGTTTAAGAAATAACAAAAAAAAAAAAAAAAGAAGAACCTAAATATTGACTTTTCCATGTTACAACAGTAGCACAACAAACTATAATCTTGGGTTGGTTGCCTATTTAAACGCAGTGAAGAACAAGAGAAAAACAAACTGCTTTCTTCTGTTCAGATGCCACCACCGTGGCCATTGATAAGTATTACAAGATGGTCTAGATGCCTTGATGGATGGATAGTTGGTTGGATGGTTGAATGAATGAAGCGCAAGTAAAATACAAAGATTGAAAGAAATTAAAGCACAACACAAGACAAGACAAAAAAAAAATAACTAACGAACGAAGACTGAATAGTTGGTTTAGATGGTCGAATCGTTGCTTGAGGTTGCCTGTTAAGTTTTGTTGAATGGGTCGAGCAAAATACAGATAAATGTCTATGACTTTGACAAAAGCAATTATTGGGTAAGGAGAAAGGACTAGAGCATTTTCTCCGTAAAAGAAAAGAGCAAATTTTTTTGGAGCAAAGTTTTAGCTCAAAACGTTGCTAAAGGGCCCCCCAAACAATTGATTGTGCCAGCCGATGGACCGTGTATGTATGTGCTTTTGGTTTGATTGTACGCTTTTTCTGTAGCGATTTCAACCAGAGTTTGATATTTTTCTGATGGTACGACTAATCTGACACCTAATCTTAATGTCCGCTGAATCCGAATATTAAGTCAGAATTGTCAACAAATATGTATTCGAAACTAATCGTTATTTGTATTTTTCTTCTTTCTTTATAGTGAAAGGTAATAAACTTAAATAGCAAAAAAACTTAAAATTACTAAAATAACAATGGGTCGTCGTTGTGAAGAAAAGTCAAGAAGTGCCAGAGTTACAGTGGATAAAGGTTTAATCTTCATGAAACATTTTATGATATTTTGCAATTTTGCTCTTTTCAAGTTAGTTATTTTTAAATAAAGATTAGGTGTCAGATACATTTGGAAATAAACACGAATATTCGTAATTGTTTTTTTGTTTTCAAAATAAAAACAATAAATGCGGTGCGCACTAGTGGCAACAATTCATCTGTCAGCATTCCCTTGATTGTGCCAGTATGCTGGAGTAATGTATGCGCTTCTTAAGACAAGTTCTTTAGAAAAGTTGGAAAAGTTTCTTAAATAAGTGAGCATTTTCTACAAAAAACTTCCAATAACGAAAGCAAATTTTTCTATAGAAATTTTGCATATCTTTTAATAGAGTATTTGCAAAGACAAGAACGAACGTGCATTTAGAAAAATCTGGTAGTCGAAAGTAAACATTTCCATAGAAAAGTTGCTTGAACCAGAGCAAACATTTATTTGAAAAAACTACTAAGATGATAGCAAACTGATCTGTCAAAAAGTTGCTAAGTTCCCATTCACATTATACGATTTTTGTCGTTGCGATTCTTACCTTATTGCCGAGAGGGGAGAGAGGAATTAAAAGGGGTAAACAAGCGAGTGTACTCTTCGATTCATTTTGTTCGCTCATTCGTTCTCTCATTGTTTTCTCATTTGACGAAAAATGTATTGAAGTTCGGTTGCAAAAGAAAAATTCGTAACGACAAAAATCGTACAATTCAAACATCAGACCGACTTCAAAGAGGAAACGATAATAATCGCAACGACAAAAATCGTATAATGTGAATTGGGGCTAAGACAAGATCAAACTTTTCTATAAAGAAGTTTCTAAAATGAGAGCGAACTATTTATAGAGAAGTTGCTAAGAATAGAGAACACTTTTTTATAAACTATTTATTTTTTAAGTTTCTTATGCGGCATGTCCCTGCAACAATATTCGTATTTTCTTTGGTGGCCCTGCGAAAACTCGTATGCGTTCAGACATTTCGATTTTTGTTGCAAGTTACAATATGATTTTAAAATGATGAAACAGAACTGGGGCTGAACGAGGATTTCCATACAGTTTGACATAAAATTTTGCCAGAGAATGAGGTCGTAAAAAAATATGTATATTTTATTTTGAGAACGATTTTCTATTGATCTCACATATAGACACTTATTTTCTTAACAATGCTTCCATACTTTCACTCAGTTTCATAAATATTGTTAACAAAAGAAAAATAATAACAAAAGAAAAATAAAGAAATGAAAGAGATTTTGAAGTTACTGCCGACGTTTTAATTATGGTCTTTGGAATTTTTGCCCGATGTTGAAGACTCAATTCTGTTTCATAATAAAGTCTTATACCTCATTTACATTAGGCCAAAATAATTTCATTTAAAATCTTCTTCGAAATCTAGTGCGTTTACATTACGATATTTTGACATAAGCTTGCTTTTGTTTTCATAATTAAAACAGCTGACTGAAAGTTTCTTGTTTAATACATTTTGCCTTACTTTTAATTTATAATTTACTTAGTCTGGGTTCACATTATGAAAGTTTTCTTTCAGAAAGTTTGAGTTTACTGGTGAGAGGGGAAGATAATATGCTTTTTTCTCTCCTCTCTTACCTATAAACTCAGACTTTCTGAAAGAAAACTTTCAAAGTGTGATCCCAGACTTACTCATTTTATTTATCTTTTTTATTTTGTTACCATTTTATTAAAATTTTTGAATTTTTCAACAGTTTTGTTAAAATGTTTTTTTTTGTACAGGAGAAAGCCATAGTTGCATTACTAAGTGCAACTAGATTTTGAGTAGAATTCGTCTAAATATTGTCACGGAGTAGAAACCACTAGATTTGGCTTGAAATCTCGTATGTACTAAATTTCGGTGTAGTGTAAACGGCCAATTAGATTCAAATTGGACTATTAAGTTCCAAAATTGTTTACAAGGTTTGCTAGGAACTCAATTGTGGCAAGTCGCTTCAATTACCCACAATTCCGTCATACACGTAGTTTGTTTTCTATTGAAAATAATCTTAGAAAACTTTAAATTCACTTCAATTGTTTTTTATATTTCTTCCTTTTAGTTTCTTTCATAATATTCAATCAAAAATACTGAAATAATTTTATAAATCTTCATATTATTCGAATGTGTATTCTAAGTCAAGTTACAATCCTCAAAAGCTTTTATACTTTAATAGTCTTATTCCTTCAATATTTTCCAGGAATATGCACTATCAGAATTCCCAAATTCTATTTGTTAAAATAAATTTATTTACATTTTTTTTCTATAACAATACGATCGCAATTGGCGTATGAAATAACGTAAAACGCCAGAATTTTAAACGCCGGTTTTTAATAAGATTTCCGTAATAAAGGATTTTTATGACAAATATTATACAAATATTTCTCTATTAAAAAGAATTTTGTAGCAAAAATGATAAAAATTAGATTAAAAGTGCATTAAAAACAACTTGCAAATTCTTGCGTTTTACGTTTTCGATATCGCAACGTACGATATACGTTTACGTCAGCTGTTGTGTGCCTTTGTTTAAAATATTAGACATCTTTAATTGACAACGAATCTATGTCGTACGCTACTACGGTCATATTTCAGAGGAACATTAAATTGTTGTTTATCCCGCAATCTTCTCTACGCCCTCTGTCAAAATCATCCGGTCAAAGCAATATTTCTGTGCGACAGCTTGCATATTTTAATTGTATAGTTTTCCCACACCTTATAATTTCTGCCCTACAAATTTTTTTAATCAAAATAATGTTAATTCTAATAATGACGTTTACAGCGAGTGGCTCATAGTATTTTTAAACTTAAAATCAATTCAGTATTCCTGCATATTGAAGTTGGCTTTAAAGATTTTGTTTGGTTTCAAAATAATTTTGCATTTTTTTTTCTAGCAATAACTAAATTGTGCCAGTATCAACAAATTTTCCACAAGATCTATTTCATCACAATTTTCTTTAAAAAAAAATGAAGGAAATAAAAAGTTAAAACCTTTAAGGTTTTCTGCCAGATATTGGCCAATTAGTTGAACAATTTTACCACCAAACTAATGAAGATTGACACATGAATAATAGATGTCTAAAAATTTGTATTTGCCATAAAAAACAAAAATAAAAAATGGCAGCAGTTTTGAAGACAACTTAATGTGGCTGCTAGTCAGTGGCAGTAGACTGACACTAGAGAACAGCAGAAAGCAACATCGTTTATATTGTCTGGAGCAATTGTTACAACAAATCAACAGCATCATTATTTTAATCATAGTTCTGGGGAAAATTTCAAGGTTTGAGTTTGAAAAAAAAGAAGAAAAGTTAGAGTGTGCTGTAAATTATCTGTTTCTGGTTTGAAGCCAAGCTTGAGTGATTGATTATATGATTGTTATTGTAGCTCAACCTGTGTAGATTGTTGCCATAAGCAATTTAAGAATTAGACAAATGAAAGCAATAAAGTGGGGTTAAGCTAAGAAAAATTATATGTTTAATATTTGTAGTATAGTTAAACTATAATTATGACACCGATTTCAATACTAGGGTGGTTTCTTTTATTAAGGAATTTCCTAAAATTTTATTTTAAATATAAAATAACCCAAATCTCTAACGCACAATAATCAAAAAATTTAGGTCTCGAATGAGATGAAGTTATTCAACTGAAAAGATTTTCACACTTTAATTTTTTTTTTCCTAAAAGTTTTTCAAACAAGAACAACTTTTTTTTTATAGGAGAGTTGTGAACTCAAGACAAGGCTTTTTTCAAAGAAAATGTTCTCAAGTGAGAGCTACTTTTTCTATAGAAATTTTGATTTAGGTCACCATACTCGACATGTATTTTTACATCTGACTTCTCTAACTTCATCTTACTTCTCAAGTCACATGAAATTGCGCTCGTCTGTAAAAATTGTTATGACAAACGTACAGGTTCATTGCTTCTGATATAGTCTCTTTTTTCGTCAATGATTTCGTTAATTGCCGACCGCCGCTACCTATTTCCGCACGTAGTAGACTTGCGACAACATATTTTTTCATATTAAAAACGCTCTAACTGAAATTTTTGCAGACGGTTTTTGGAAAAACGCATTTTTGTAATCAAAAAAAATCTAAATGTTAAAAATTTTAAATATTTACCAGCAAACTTTTACGATTTTTCACTTCAGTAATAAATTGCCCTGGTAGTTCAGCATCAGTAGAAAAAAAAAATCACCTCATTGTTCAATAAAGAATAACCATAGAAATCGTCTTGGATTGGAAAAAGCATTAGCTTATGTAAAAATATATCAACATTTAAAATCTGAGCCACTTATGGATGTACGCATTTGCGCTGCTATTTTTACGAATTTTTTTTATTATTTTCTTGTAATTTTTTTATGAGTTTTAACTTCAATTTTGGCTTTTCAAAATCAAATTCCGGTCTTTAAAAAACAAATTTAGAATTTTCGAAATCAAATTGAGTATTTATTTCACAAATCATATTCCTCATTTTTCAAATCAAATTCGGCACTTTAAATATTTAAATCAATTTTTTATCAAATTCATTTTAAAAAGCCCGAGTTTGATTTTTAAAAATGAATTAGATTTGGAAAAGTTCGAATTTGATGTTAAATACCTTAAAGTGGTATAATATCTATGTTTCAATTAATAAATAGAGAAAAGCCCTCTAACGTTAAATATACATACGGACAAATGGGCATATAAACACATTGTATGTATTTTATAATCATTTTTTTTTTATGTCTCTGGAAACAAAATATAAAAACTATACCATCTTTTTTTAAATGATCATAAAGAAAAAACTCCACTTGGGGTTTTTTTAACAAAATACCCATTTTTCTGGGTTACCCAGTGGTTTTCTCACATCATAGCTGTTAATAAGCCGTCACGGTCATGTGATTTGAGACCGTTTTACTTCTTTCTTTGGGGAGATATAAAAGTAAAAGTGTACGGCAATAAGCCAAGAATAATTCCAAAGCCAAAGGATGAGATAATTCGGCCCATTAACGACATTGAACCTCAATTATTTTTGATAGCATTATTGAAAAAATGAACTATCGTATTGAGGTATGTCACCGAAGCCTTGGCGAGCATTTGGCCGATATTTTCACACAAAATTATCCCAGATCCTTCGTTAATGAGATAATTTTCTGAAAACTCCTTGCTTTATTTACAATGATGATCGTTTGTTTTGGTTGGACCACCCTTTATAAGGACTTTTATATGTTGAAAATGTTAAAAATCTGTTCATTATTTCACATGTCCCCCTATACAAGTGAAGGGTACATATCTGTGACAATAAATAATAACAGCTTAAGTCGAAATTTCGTGTTTTAAAATATGAAGGGATTTCGTCTAAAATAAATTGTGTGTTTTGTTGTGAAAGTTAAAATAAAAATTCGTGTAGTTTTATTAATAACTAGCGGACCCGGCGAACTTCGCCTCGCCCCAATTTTAAATGCCAAAATGACACCTGTCAGATTTCGCAAAGTCTAAGTCAACGTATAATGCCATCTATCGTATTTTGGCTGAGAACTTTAAATTTTTTCATTAAGGAATAATTTAATACAAAATTTCGTACAAAAAAATCAATTTTCGATTTTTCCAATTTTCCGACTTTTGCGGAGAGATTTTCCAATTTTCCGCATTTCGCATTTTCTGCAATTTTCCATGATTTACACTAAGAGCTTTCTATTGTTTGATTTGGAAAGCCATTAAGGAATAATTTCACACAAAATTTCATATAAAAACTCGATTTTCACTTTTTCCAATTTTCCGGAAGGATTTTCCAAAATTTTCTCCCGTAAAAATTTTTTTACAGAAATCGGCCCAGCCGTTCTCATTTTATGCATTACTATATATTTTTTACACCATTTTTATATACATATTGGATTTTGCCACGACCCTCCGCCTTCAGACCGAAAATCAAAAATCAGACTTCACAGTGTAACCCGCCTGAATATTCTGAAGATTCCCTGAAAATTTCATCAAAATCGGCCCAGCCGTTTTGGAGTCCATACGTAACATACACACATTCATACATACATACACACATCCTATTTTATATATATAGAAGATGACATTTTATACTTGAAATTTAGGTGAGTGATAAGTCCTGAAGAAGAGAATTAAAATATGTAATAAAATGAAAAGCACTTATGTACACTTAAGCCATTATTATTTATTGCCACAGACATATGTATAAGATTCGACACTGCCGGGCATATCACATTTAATTGTGATAATGTGCGTTAGTGGATGAGTGGTGAAGGGTAATAAAAATTCGGCATAGCCGAATATAGCACTCTTACTTGCTTTTGTTTTGGCTTTTAATAACTGAAGGTCATTTAAGTTAATTTTCTATTCACAAAATAAATCTGCTTTTTTGTTGTTGTATAATTTCGTGTGTATGTGCATACGATTTTATGTTTTATAAAATAGCTTTTATTAAAATTTTAACTTTTTTCTTTATTTTAATTTTTTTTTTGTTTTTTTTTCTTTGCAAAAATTGCATTGATTTTGTGTAGTTATTTTTTTGGGTGCTGTCGATGTTGGTGACTACAATAAATTCACATTGTGAAGCGACAGTTAAAACACATAAATACAGACAATTTTAAGGTTTTTTTTTTAAGTTTATTGTACGGGTTTATTTAAACTTTTTTTTTATTTATTTATTTTTTTTCGGTGTTTGGAGCTGGTGATACATTTATCATTACCACTACTATTGACTCTATATTGACATTATGTTTATTTAATATTCAGTTAAATATTTATTGTTGTTTTTGTTTTTGGTCGATTTTTGGTTACTATTGTGGAAGTTTTTTTTTTTTTTTAATTATTTAAATGCCAAAAGGTTAGTAAGGCTGATCTAATGAGAATCTGAATATGTAAATGAGATTTTTGTAGAGAACTACGCTTGAATGTTTTTTTTTAAGGTATGTATGTAATTTATGTATGTGTGATTGCATAACAGGTGTTAAAATCTAAAGAATTTGAAACTTAAAATAAGCTTTTGTTTTTAGAAGTTAACAGTTTTAATGATAAGACAGAGTTGCCTTTGCAAAAAAAAAAAAAATTAAATTATATTTAACATACAAAATTTTCTGATTTTCTAAAAAATTGCATCAAAACTGATTTTAAGGCAATTCACAATTCATGAAATTATAGCAAATACAACCAATATGACACAATAAAAGACTTTGTGAATTGCCTATTTAATTATTCAGTGAAAAATGTATTGTATTCGTGTCCTATAAGTTTCAATATAAAAATTCGTCTAAAGTTAGATTCTTCCATGCTGTCCAAACAAAATTCACTTATTTTGAAAAATTCAAATCTGTTAGTTTTACAAGGTGTTAGTGCATAAGCGACGGATTATGTTTGCCTTTTTGAGGTAAAACTATTAAATATTAATTTTAAATTATTTTCAAAGATTGTGTGTTAATAATGGATAAATGAAGATGATGGCTTACAATTTAAATTTAACCTATTGGCAACTCATTTAAAGTTTGGCCGCAGAAAAAAAAACCAATTCAAGCTGAGAATTGTTCGTAAAAAACATTTTCTCTCTCTCTCTCGCTCAAAAAAAAAAACGTATAAAATTTCTAACAGCCGTACCTAAACAAGAGCGGAAAGCATTGTCGAGCTATCAAAAATGTTCATTCCCATACAATTTGTATTGATTATTCCTAAATAGATCGGTGTTTTTTTATTTTTTGGAACAAAATAACCCTCTAACTCCCCTTCATAACGGTAATAGGAAGGGCGAGGTCATGACATTTTACTTAAAATGTCAGAACACACCCAAGTCCATAATTAGCCCTTACCGCGAAAATAACATTAGCGACTTTATTAGCAACACTTGCATTATCTCCTGAAATGTCATGGTCACACAGGGTACCGGAACGATTTTATAGCAAAAACAATTTTATCATAAGCGACAAGTTTCATACAAAATGTACATGAGATAAAATAAAAAAACTCTCTCCTGTAAGATTCGATAACTTAAAACAAAGATTTTTGCATATTCTGTAAATTTACAGAATATGTTAAATAATGTATTGTATGTAATCAATGTAATTTGTTAATTGCTGCGGTACGGAATACTATTTTTTTGATGCACATGAGTACTTGCATCCATAAAAATTATCTTTTTGAGTGCATAAATTTAAATTTTTTTTTTTTGTGCATTTTTGTTTCAATATTCTTTTGTTCGTCTAATTATTTTCTTTTTTTATATAGATTTACATATTTTACTAAAATACCAACAACAGTTTTTTTTTTTTAAATATGTACATAAATATTTTTGTTAAATTCTAGCTAACATGTGCATTTGTGAACTCTTCTTTGTATTCGCTGCGTTGTTTTTAAGTATTGTATTATTTTTTTTTCAAAATTTTTTAAAATTGTACACGCGCTCATCTAAAAATTTGCATTTATAACCAACAATCACCAAAAAAAACAAAAAAAAAAAATCAAATCTTCTGTTATTAGCCGCTATTAACTATCGAGTTTTTTTTATTATTGACAAAAATTTCATTTTGTTTCGAAAAAAAAATTCAAAAAGTTTTTAAAGAATTAAGAAGACTTTTAGGGGAGCTACAGTATTGCAACTTTATTAAACGAGATGCAAAACCTTTCCTATAAGGAAATCGAAAAAAGAATAGCTCCCACTCCACTAAACTTACTAGGGAGATGGATTATTCGACTTTTTTCCAAAACCGGCTTTTGAATATTCCAAATAGCTGCTATACTAAAAAAAACACGATTTTCGGTTAAGCATTTTAAAAATAAACGGTTTTAATTCAAACACATAAAAATGCAAAAACCAAATTAGTTTTTGCAATACAAAGTTAATTTGAATAAATACAAAACAATTCACGAAGGTAAGGAACCAACAAATTACAATAGATATGACAAAAGGTATAGTCAGACCTAACAAATATTTGACGATAAAATCCAAAAAAAGCGTGACCAGTAAATCGATCAAACTTAAGCTTTTTTTTAAAATAATATCTATTTATTTACTAAATTTTATTTCTAAGATGATAATTGTAAAGGGTGATTAAGCTTTTTTGAATAAAACACACATTTTTAGGAAATTACTGTCATTTCTTTTTATCATGATAGTATTGGTTCAAATAACAATGGTTCAATTATGCATTGAACAAAATATAATTTTAATAGTCTTATTAAAGTCTGGTAGAAGGTTGTTTTAATTCGTCTCAAAAACATCATCTTCTTCATCTGAATCATTGTGGTAGAAGTCTGTACTACACATTCTTAAAAAAAAGTTTTTCCCAGAACTCATTGGTATCAGTCTTTGTACTTTATTGAGTTAATAAACAATAAAATGGGTTTTAAAACGGACCGGTTTGTTTTTTTACATAAAAAACAAATTTTCGATTAATCGATTAATTGGCATAAGTTATTCGAACTATTCGTTATTCGAAAATAAGGGTTGGTTACCCTAATAAAAGGGTATATATAAGTTTTTCATGCTGTTTTTTATTTCTTCAATATTTACTTTCTCTCTATAAAGTAAATATATTCTGGGTCCTTATGATTATAGAAGGTGATTTAACGACTGCTCGCCTGTCCATCTGTCTGTTTAAATGGGTCTTCCGAAATCTCCAGTTATGAAGGGGACTTGGTTATTATATATTTCTGTTACAGCTGCTTTGTTTAATTTTTCTTTTGTAATTCAGCCAGATTGGTCGATAAATAGCTGAAAAATTAGCTAAAACCTATGACTGCCTTTAATTTTTTTCATAAAATCTCATGTTATTGTAGTTTTTTTTTTTAATTCCATTACAGAAAGTAAGTTTTATTTTTTATTTTTTTAATGGTTATCAATTCACAACATCTGGCAAAATGTGTTCGGAATTGGAGAAGAATGGTATTTATATAACTTTCCGTTGTTATTGTACCATTGTAAAGCGTGTATGCACCGAGAGAAAAAACATGTTAAAACAAGGTCACCTCCAATAAAACTGTTTTTTATGAAATTTTTTTAAAGTTCTCTATCAAGAAGCCGCAACCATATTATGGTTGCCTCCATGCCTAACATTGTTATGTTAAATAATAACTAAAATATGCTTAACAATTATAATGGCTTGGATGTTTTTCAATCATAGAATCTTGGTAAAAGGGGAAATACTTTAGTTAATTTCAAAACATATTATTGTCATTTTTAACCATAACATATTTGGAGGCAACCGTAATATGGTCATGGCTTCGGGATGAACAACTAATTTAACCATAATATGACTGTCGGTGACAATAATATTGTTAAATTAAACATAATATGGTAAAATTGTTGTTTAAACATAGTTTTGTTGGAAGTGACCATGTTAAAACATATTTTTCTCTATGTGTAGGATTCGGCATAGCCGAATATAGCGCTCTGCTGGTAATTGAGGTCAATCATTTAATTCGGATATTATTCTCCATTATTATTAAGGATTGTGAAGTGTCCTCCTTGTGCATGGATTGATTTCGTCCTAACGGTCTATTATACAATGTACTAACATGCACTCACAATATTATTACAGTAACGGACTGTTGTTTATTTAAGAAATATTCCGTTCAGTAATTTTTGAATAAATAAACATTTAAAATTCCAAACAATTTTATTTTTAACTGATTCTAACAGTTATTTAAAAAACTAAGTGCATATTAATACGGATTTTCAGTTGCAGTTAATATTGTCCGTTGATTGAGTTAAATTCTTCTTTATGTAAAATTAAATGAAAATGTAATTTAAAGCAACGAAAAGTTCATTTAATTTTTACTGTCAAATATTCAACCGCGAATTCCGTAAAACCAAATCAATATTCAGTTATCTTTTATAAATTAACTGTCAAAAAATTAACTACATATTCCGTAAAAACAAATAAATATGCAGTTATTTTATAAAATTTTACTGTCAAAAATTCAACACCATATTCAGTAAAAACAATTAAATATTCAGTTATTTTATATACTTAATTTTACTAAAAAAAATTAATTTTTACTTATCTATAAAAAATGAATTGCTTGTTTTGTGTAAGCAATACCCATTTTCTATTTGTTAAAATAATTTAGTTAAATACATCAAATTTTAAAAGTAAAATAATTGCGAAGCCATATCGGTCATGCTGCTGGTGTCTTATAATTGAGAGTTCTTCTGTAAACAACGTGGTCAGTACAACAAAAGTAAAACAAACGTGTGTAACTGGGTAAGTAAATAAAAATATTCTCCCTCTCTCGCTTATAAGAAAAACAAGCGGACAGGTGTCTGTCTGGTATTTTTAGAAATTCGGCTCTTTTGTGGAATAAACGAAAATTTAATAAAATAACTGAATATTTAATTGTTTTTACTGAATATGGGGTCAATTTTTTGACAGTTAAATTTTAATAAATAACTGAATATTTAATCGTTTTTACTGAATATGGTGTTGAATTTTTGACAGTAAAATTTTACAAAATAACTGAATATTTTTTTGATTTTACGGAATATGGTGTTGAATTTTTGACAGTAAAAATTAAATGAACTTTTTGTTAAAAATAAATGAAAAATAGGTAGACCGGTTTTGAATTGAACTTTCATTCATTTTATATTACAATTTCAGTTAATTTTACGTACAGAATATTGTGAGTGTGCCTTAAATATTCTTATAGTGTACTTGAACGCAATAAAAATTCAAAAAATTGATTATGCAGCAGTCAGACATTTGTTTTAAATCTTTTTTTGCAAAAGCTAATAGCTAAATTATAAAACTAAAACCATTTTATTTTTAATAATTTGCAAAAAAGTAAAACTTGTAGCAGTCAGTTGCATTAGTTTAAAAAAATATTAAAGAAAAAACCTAACATTTCATTAATTAAATGCACGGAACAGTGAGTGACAAAAAAAAATTTAAAATAATAAAACACAAATCTTGACAAGAAACATGTTGAAAGAAACAGATTATGCATATTTTGTAAGGTTGATCATGAAGCATCGAAACATCTGCTCTGTTGTTGTCTCGTCTTGGGGACTACCATGAGTACAACCGAGACTTATGACCTTTCACCAGGTAGGGAAATTGGCTTTGTACGTACCTTAACCTAACATTCGAAAATATATAAACTGCACTAAATACCCTCTGGGTAACGGAGCTTATGACCTTCTACATATCAATATATATATATATTAGGCCATAAAATCCGAACACCAGCTAAAATAAATAAAATAGCTTTGTTAGATTCGATAAGTACCTTGAGAAATTCCACACGAGAAAGGGTTTGCATTCTATACCTTAATTTACATATCTTATCTAACATTTTTGGTTCAGTGTTTGATCTTAAAAAAAAAACAACAAATAAATTTGTACACCAGACTGTGTTCTACTGCAGTTTAAACCAAAAAACAAAATAAACTGCAAAATACATACAAAATATTTAAATACTTCTCTTTAATTATATACTCTAATATAATAGAGAAAATATTTGTAGATATTTTAAAGCTTCAATGATTTTTATAATTCCAGCAACCATAACATTGACTATTTGATGGTCTGGCATGGTTTAACGAGATGCAGGCAGCACACAACAGCAGCAAACAGCGAGCCAGTACCAGTGCCTGCATTCAGCCACCAAAAATACAGCACTTGACTAAATACAATATCTAGTTATTTGTACTCAGGCTTTTAGTACCTAAAAAACCACCAGTGTCACAATTAACATCATCAGCATTTGTTACAATTCAAATGTACTTTTTTAAACTTCAGTTTTTTTTTTATTTTTCATTTGATAAAGCGAGAGAAAAGTATTTAAATGCGGCATAATAACAATATATGTATTGCCAAAAGCAGTTTTCTTTTTTAATAATTTACAACAATAATGTTAAAATTAACTGAAATAATAAAAAAATATTAAATAAAATAAAAATAAAAATAGTTTTTTTTTTATTGCAATTTTCTCGATTTGAATTGCAAATGAGTTTTAATTTACAAATAATTTTTAGCAGATTTTTTGGGTTACCTAAGATCATATAGACGAACGAACAGTTGTGAAAAAATTGAATATTGTTAATGGTTTTATTGTGTCTACTGATTGTTGTTAATAATAACAAATTTTGCATAGTTTTTATTTCTGTTTTAAACAGTGAAATTTATACAAATTTTAAATGATTTCAGCTGCCTGCAAAATATTCCATAATGAAAACTTTACAAAACTAATGTTCAACTAAAACTTTTTTATAACAAAAAATATTCTTGTATATGAGAAAAGGAATTTTCAGGGTTAATTTATTAAGGCCTCTATTACGGTTCACAACTCAACTCAGTTGGGTTGCGATTTTTTAATTTTTGTATAACGGTTTACAACTTTGCTATATTGCGGCGAGAAAAAATATCAAAAAAATACAACTAAACACAACCAGTTGTCTTATTTACAACACAACTGAGTTGAGTTGTGAGCCGTAATAGGGGCCTTAAGCAAACACAATTTGTTTGCTGTATTAAAGAATGTTTGCTAATTTTAACAACAATTTTTTAATAAATTTTACGAAATTTTGTTAATTTGACAAAATAAATGATTAGTTCAATATACATAATTTAAAAGATTAAAAAGCGTCTTATCACTTTTTTATTTCATATCTTGATCTTGTAATAGCGAAGATTTTTTTTTTGGTTTTCTTTAGACAATTTAAAGAAATTTATTTTTATTTGCTTTAAATATTTAAATGTTGAACTGATCATAATTTGTTGATTTGAAAACAAAAACCCGTAGATTTATAGCAATCTATGCAATCAATCATAAACCTTTTTTGTCTATTTTTAAACAGGTTTTTAGTTTTTTTTTTAGTTAATAAAACTTAGTTAATGCTGGATATTTTACTGCCTTTTTTTAAAATACCATAAATCTTATAAATTGTATGCCCAAGTAAAATATTGTAAATGATTATTTCAGTTTTTGTTTTGGGCAAAGAATATTGTTGAGCTGGAGCTTAACAACTTCTTGTGTTTGCGCATGCGTCCAGTTTTTACAGTTTTTAATGGCATTTTACTGCTAACTTGACTATTTTTTTTTAAACTTTTTTTATCTACTTTACTACCACTTGGTGTTGGTTTTTGTTGTTTTTGTGCAGCTATTTAATATTGGATAAATGCAGTGAAAGAAATAATTGGAAATTAATGATTTTTTTTTGTTAACCCTTTAACCACTGAAATGGAAATACCCATAATATTATTACATGAATTTTGGTTCGAGTATATTTTTGGGTGGAAAAGCTCGAATTTGATGAACTTTTGCTAAAAAAAATGATACTGGAAAGCAGCAGAAGCAAAAGATGAAAGACCGCCTGTAGTCGGTCTTAGTGGTTTAAGGAAAAAAAAATTTATAGGTATTTAAATACAAAAATAAATTTATATTATTTGAAATTATTTCTCCATAAAGTTATAACTAAAATTTAGCAATAATTGATAATACAAAATTGCAAAACAAGAATTTCACAATCTGGAAACTTATGCAATTTTAAAGCAGATTTTAAAAAAATTGCAAAAACAAAAATTCCAAGTCTGGACGATGACTTAAAGATGAAACACTAAGGTTGAGCACTTCTGCTCATCTTTGAAACAGACATACAGGGCTGTGCCGGAAATCGAAAATGCAAGAATTTTAGAAGTCGTTTTTAATAAGATTTCTGCAAAAAAAGAATTCTATGACAATTATTATACAAATATTTCTCTATTAAACAGAATTTTATAGCAAAATTATAAAAACTTAATTAAAAGAGCATTAAAAACTACTTCCAAATTCTTGCGTTTTACGTTTTCGATTTCCAGCACACCCCTGATATGCACAATAGAAACTTCTTTCTTGAATAGAGTCTTTGTGCAGTCTTTAAACACTGGAATTAAAGTCCAGAAACTTTTCTTCAAGTGTAAACTAACTGCACTCATAGAAAAACAATGCATTACCAGTTACAACACCAAAAAAAAAAAAAAAAAAACTTTGTGCAACCTGTTGGTATGAAACATATTGGAGTCATTTTTTCGAAGAAGCAGGTTTTAAGGTTTTTTCTTAAAAGATTTTCAAATTTTATTTTCTTGTTGTTGTTGTTGTTGGTTCTGCTCACTAGTAATGCTTACACGAGCGTGGAAATGTGTGCACTGTACCCTTATTTTTCTAGCAACAATAAAAACAACAACTGCTGACAACGAAAACAACAACAACAACCAACAAACAGTAACTTGCAACATGCATGTATGTACATACGATTTAAGGTTTTTATTAGACTAAAATTGGTTGTTGTTTCTGTTGTTAGTTAAAAAGAAAAAAAAAAACAATTCAGAACTTTTTTCAAGAATTAAGTAAAGGAAGCTGTTGTGTTGTTGCATTTATTTCTTAACGTTTTTTGTTTTTTTGGCGTTGGTTGGCTTTAAAGCACGAAGAATAACGCGATTGTTGCACTTGATGCTGGCTAGAAGTTGCAGCAACTTTTTGTTGTTGGAATTCGTTTGTTAGTTAAAATTTTTTCTATAATATTGTTATTGATACGAAGAAACCAGTTGCATTGTTGTAATATCAATAACAACAACTAAAAATCAAAAAAAAAAAAAAAAAAGAACAACCAACAACAAATGTCTAGATTAAGGCATCTAACTGTTTTTTGAGTTTTCCATATTTTTTTGTAGTTGTTTTTTTTATATTTTACATTTTATTATTCTTATGTTTGGCTCTAGTTGTTCCCTGTTTTGTTGCAAGACAGCTAGCTAGCCCAATAGTACAAGTTGCAGCTTACACAACAAACTCATATTTGCCACAAAAATAAAAACGAAACATGTGCATCTAGAAATAGACAACATCGTTAGGAAATTCTTTTTAACAGCAAGTGCCTCTTCTTTTATTCCTTTTAACTTTTTATAGCTAAATTTAAAATGGGCAGTGATTTGTTTTGTTTTTTTTTTTACGGAATTTGTGCAATTTTTTTTATTAGTGTTCATGCTCAGGCCCAGCTGTAATGCATACACCCATACATCCGCACTGTTTGAAAATTTTCAAACAGCACACACACACACGTAAACACACTCACACATTTTTTAGTTTAATTTTTATATGAAAACCTAAAAACAAAATATTTGATTTTATACTGTTTACATTTTGGTAGGTTTCTTTGGCTAATTTGGGACCAATAGGAAATTTGGAATGATAAAAAAAATTCGGAAAAATATCGAGCCCTAATAGCAAAAATAAAAAACCAACAACCTTTAAGATTTTTGTTTTTTGATGAAAATCGATCATTTTTGATTATTTGCATCATCTCTAAAAATCTCATATCTCTGGGAAGTACCAATACGAAATAAGAGCAAAACCAATTTCAAACGAATACTTAGACTTGAAGCAAAAATATTTTAAAAAAAACTTCTCCTGTAACATTTTATTTTTGTTGGTACCCTTCCGAAAAGGGTGGCTTGTTTTATTCTAAAAAACTCATGCTTTTCGGGAGCAAACTTTTTAAGAAACAGACACCAAATTGCATTTTTTTTAAAAAAAAGGCACATATTTTTTTGTAGAAAAGAAAACACCATTAATTTTTAAATCTCAAAAACCATGATGAAAAATGTTCATCCTCTGCCAGGGTCCAAACCTGGGGTGCTCGGTTTTGTAGGCAAGCACTTTAACCACTACCCCACGCTGTCACCCGAAAGATTTATTGATCTAATTTCTTTGAGGTTGAAGACGTTAATTGGGATCGGTTCTGCATTATACCGCAGCATGTTGTAAAATTTCTAAAGACCAGCTGTCGGGAACTATCCATATATCGGGTCTCAATATGTTGAGGCCACATTTCTTACAGCCAGACAAATATTGAAGCTCTTGCGGAACATTTTCGGTGAACGCATTGTTTTAAGGGACATTTGAATTGACCGCTGCCTTCTACCTAATCGTCCTTTGGGGAAGTTTTAAAAGATCTTATGTACTTGAGTGAACTGCTGAGAATTATTTGTAAAGAAATTTGAGCAATAGCTCTGAAAATCTTAAGCAAGACGTGGGAAAATTATCACGGTAGTCAAGCACTGACTTTGTCATAATATGATTGGGTTAACACTTCGTGTGATTGAAGTGGTCAATATGACAATTGTTGGTTTTCGGTAGCCATATTAAGTGAGATGTCCAGGACGATATTGAAATTTATTGTGCAAATGTACGAAGTAGAAGAAATTCGTAGAGAGTATAATAGATCATTGGCAGGATCTTCTAGTTGGGATGTCCGGGACTCAAGGACCCCACAGCTCAGAGCCAGTTGCTAGCAATATTTATACTCATTCTCAATCTTAAATCAACTATCATGGTGTCCTTCTACTTTCCAGACCTTTTCCGCTAATGTAGCTCAACTTTATTGGTCTTGTAATTAAAATCTTTTTAAGCTTAAATCTCTCTATCTCTAGTGGGTCTCTTAAAATCTGTTGGGTTTTCATGTGATTGAAATTCAACAATATACACATTTATAGATACATGTGTAACCGTTGGTGGTTGTATGTAATGTCCCCCCAGTTTTATTGATGATGTTTACCTGCCTTTAGATAAATACCACACAGCACACAAATAAATTGCAGTCCTACAGAGAGGAAAAAACAGCAATTGCAACATTGGAAACAGCCAACTCTAATAAATACAGGGTGTAGCAGCAGAAGGAATAAAAGAAATTTGGATATTAAATCTATAAATCGACTAAAAGACGAATTGAAGTCCATGTAGAAGTTACAAAAGAAGTGGATGATGACATACCTAATCTGAAAATAATGTGATTTTAAGCCACATGCTTTTAAAAATAATGCGTGTGATTTTGTAGCGTTCTGAAAATCACACATTTTTGTGTTTCTCCGCGTGCTTTCGGTAATTGAAAATCACACCGGAAAGCACATTAAAATATCAGACGTATAATTTTGAAAGGCTCATGTGATATAAAATCACTTGATTTGAATTAAAGAGATTTTCAGAACAGGCGTGAAAAAATTTTAAACTTCGAAATTTAAAGAAAGTGGAAGTTTCGCACGAAGCTTTCTTTTGTGGTTCGACACAACATCCTAAGAATCCCTGTCGATGCATGATCCGCTTAAACGCATAAATTACAAGTTATTTGGGGTCAAAGGTCAAGAAAAATGGGGCTCGTAAAAATCACGCTAACGGTGACATTTATCGATTAAACACTTATTATCAAATATGTGGCTCAAGATTGCCTCCAAAAAACATTCCTGGAATTTTTTCGAGAAAATTCGTTAAAAAAATTGTAACGTGCAGTATGCGAACCAACGTTACACACAGTGGGAGATTTCGAAAATAATTCTGGTTTTTCCAAACGGTTAGTTCGATTGAAATAAAATTCCAGATGGCTGTTAAGGACTGTTAAGGTTCACAAAGTAGGGCAACTCGGCTTTGCAAAAATTAAAAACGATCCAGAATTCTAAATTTTAGCCCGATTTTAAATATATTTTTTTCAAAGAAAGGCGAGTTATTTATAAGCTTTTTCCTTTTCGACTTCTTTTGCATTGCTGTTGTTAAAATTTGACACCCGGTATGTGTGCATACAATCAGCCATCAAATTAACCACTTGTATTGGCCAGTTGGTTGGTGGCTTAGACTGATATTTTTTTCTAACAACTACAAACACAGGTTCTTTTACATATGGGCATGTTTGTGCAGGAAAAGAGATGCTCAGGAAAGTAGCACTTTTGCAAAACAATTTGAAATAACCCGAACATACACTTTGGAGTATTTTCCGCTCTTAAAAGGCAGCTATGGCGAATTTTAGGTCAGCCCCAATTAAATTTGTATAATTTGTGATGTTTTTTTTAGAGCAATACATAAAGGTTTTAGGAAAATAATATTTGACCCGGTCTATGAAAAGGTGGCTTATGACTCAAACAATTATTTTTCACTTTTTTTTTTGGTTCGGATAGTTTTTAAGACGCTCTTTAACATGGTGAAAAGCAGAAAGTCCTAACTTGCTTAGAAGTGTACAAAACATGTAGAGAAAGAAGAGCACAAATGAAGATAATACATGAAATTGTAAATTAAAAAAAGCTATTTTTTCGAAATTTTGTTTTTGAGTCATAAGCCACCTTTTCATAAAACGAGTCACATATTTCTTTCAAGTTCGTTTGATATGGCCAGAAAAACTGTTATGCAATTTTGTGATATACGATCCATAATTTACCTCAGATCCCATATTTAACAGCCTTCTGAAATTCACTGTAAGCGCTTAAACTAATTTCACTGCTGTATTGAAATTTATGGTTTTTAATACCAGCAATCACTCTGCAGAATTTTGGGATGATTGGTCCATAACTTACAATGGCTCCAATATAAATCCCCCTCCTGAAAATCATTTAAGTTTGGCTTAAACTGTTACGAACCATGATATTTTACTCAAGCTAGTTAAAAGTGCTAAAAAAGCAACCAACTTTTTGATTGCGGTCAATAATATAATATATGGTTTAGGCCCATATAATTTTAATACTGATGTCTGTTTTTATAAAGATAAATTAATAATAAATAGATATCACTTCTGAAATAATTGAACTGCCAATTTTTGGCACAGCCGAATAAAGCACTTTAACTTGGTTTGTAACAGTTTTTCAGTTTTGTTGCTACAAACTAACTACGTGCACAAAATTTATGTAAAAATCCTAAGTAGAAGGGAGTAAGTAGGCCTTGCATAAGGCCTTCCTGAGATGGCAGGCTAGTTCGAGTACAACATCATAAAAAAGCTCAAGGAAGATCTTACAGAAGGTGGGCAATACATGCGCTTGTAAATATAATGTAGCAAAAAGTTTCTTTTTAGAAACCTAATAATATTAAGCATTTTAAGATATACTTAATCCTTTTGCCGATTTTCGAAATTCATCGCCGTTAAAGTTAAAATCTAGCATTTTAAAGTAAATAAAATAGTTTGCTAAATGTTTTGATTTTCTTTTACTTTGGTGTGCTATATTTATGACCTATTCTGTTTTTCTTAATACAAACATATATACATACAATCATTTGTATATCTACTGTCTATATTTTGATATTTATGTAATTTTTCGTATGCCTATAGATTTTTTTAAA
Organism: Pollenia labialis; assembly: GCA_949318255.1. NCBI lineage: Eukaryota > Metazoa > Arthropoda > Insecta > Diptera > Polleniidae > Pollenia > Pollenia labialis. The sequence goes on along the minus strand of OX439139.1, from coordinate 158,796,788 downwards.
AAAATTTCTTTTTCTTTTTTGTTTGTTTGATTTTATGCCTTTTAGGGGCAATTGGTAATTTAACTTTCCAACCCACCTCTTAAGCTTTTCTAACCGATTCTATTTGTGTTTTTTTCAGTTATATTTATTTTTATTAACGGTATGAAATTGTATACCCTTAAAGGTATGTATATATTGCTCATTTGCTGCAATGTCGTCATAACTAAAAAAAACATGTAACAAAAAAACTAAAAACGTGTTTGAATCAGTATTCGAAAATAAACAGTACATTATTTAACGTTCGGCTCACACACCCAGGAACGATATCTATTTTTTTTAGTGTTTGTGTAGATGAACACAACCCTTAATAACGTTTGTAACTATTTTCAAGAAAGAGCCGAACATTATATAGTGATCTGTCCTTCGTTAGAAAACAGAACAATCGTAGTGATAGTTTATATTTGAATGTTTCTTTTGTACATTGATAATAAGAAATGAACAAACAAAAAATTGTAGCAACGACCGCTGCACGAACAGTTGTGTGTGTGTATTGGGTAAAATTATTTGCTGGCTTTTTGTTTTTTTCGTATGTGTATTTTGTTTTTTTAAAACATTCATGTTTTTTTTTAATAGCCATAAGGTCGCTAAGCACAGAAACAGAAGCGAACGAACATTAATCAGCTGAACCGAACACAATGAAGATTGTGGTTTAAAAAAAACCGAACGGAATTAAATGTTCTCATCTTTTTCTTGAGTTGTATAGAAGCAGTATTATTTTTATGTTCAAAAGATGACACACAGGGAAACGTTAATTTTTTTAATGATTTTATGCACAAACACTATTAGCGTTTGTGTAATCCGCAAATCCGCCCTATGCTCCTTGCAGGAGTAAAAGGAACAAATATATATATATAATCCGCAAATCTACCGAGACGAACACTAAAGAGCGATTTTTAGTGTTTATTTTCGAGCACTGGCTTTCATTTTTGATTTGCTTGCAACACTTAGAAATAATAACGGCAATTTCTCTTTAAACCGGGGAAGTATAAAACTATGTTCACACTTGGGTTCTTAAACGCGTTTAAGTAACTCGAACGTGATTAAGCTCTAATCAGATCAAAATCGAATGATTTACCATACATTGAAGTGGTTTTTTAATTACTTCAGATCGACATGATTACAACTAAATCACTTCATTAATCACTTAGAATCCACTGAACATACCTTAAAATGAGTATAATGTACAATCGGCCAACATGAGCGTGTACAACCTTCCACGATTTCTGCTTAATGTTTTTAATTTTTTCCTTAACTGGCCGTCAATACCGGAGAAAATTATTGCGACATATATTGCAGTATATGTAAAAATTATGTTATCTTTAGTGTAGACAGCAATTTGTTGTACATATTTATTGCCGGTAATTTATGTTACAATTTTCGTTGAGAATTATTTCTAACATAAAACGTAAAATTTGGTTGTCAATTGAAAAAAGCAAAAAACAAAATAAAAAAGAAGCAAAGTAAATTTGAGAAATGGTAGCAAATTATAATCGTAGTTAAAGAATTAAATTAAGAATTTAATAAACTAAAATAAATTTACAAAAATTATTTATATTAATAAATTTTTTTCTTATTTAAATTTATATTAGTTTGTTTAAGTTTGACTTCTTTTTATATAAAAATATTAATTTTACTTTAACAAAAAAAAAAAAAAAATTAATAATATTAATATTTTTATATAAAAAAGAGCTTAAACAAATTAATATACATTTTAATAAATAATTTTTGCAAGCTAGCGCCAGTTTTTACACTGCACCTTTTTCCTTGATTTTGTTTTAAGCAATGAGTAAACATAAAAACGTTTTCCCATGCCTTCAACATAAGCTGAGCAATAAGAAAAATTGCTCTTTTATTCTGCCGACGTTATTTCCAACTTGCAGAAATATTTATCTTAAGTGTAGACCTGGGGTAAATAATTCATAAATTTTCACAATTTCATCATTAAAATTATTAAAATCTTCTTCTGATAGCTCTATAAAAGTATTTTTTTTTATCCATTTTTAATACTTTAAAGAAATATAAATTTATGTAAGGAATTATTTAACTTTAAAAATTAACCAAATCTGTCAATTATTTCAGCTGGCCCCTAGACAAGTGTACTCCCGAATTTAAGGTCTTGGTAGGATTTTTAGTAGTTTAGTGAGCGGCATATCAAATTCGGCACACTCTCAAGCTTAAAGCCTGGTACTGTGTTCAACATTTCACGTGAAATGCTGTCAAAACGCATATGAAAAATACTTGTGCGGAATATCTATGAAATAATGTTGATAGAGTTGTACTCTGTTCATTTTGTGAAAAAGTTAGGAAATGTTTCTGGCAACATTTTTTTACAACTCCGAAATAATGTAAGCTGCACTTATTTCGCGTGGAATTTTAAGCAAAAGCAAAAAAGTAACAACTGATTATTAAATAAGATATAAAAAATTAAAATAACACAACCGGTAACAGTTTTTTATCCATATTTTCTTTCTTTTTTATTAAAAACGATATTTTTTAGTAAAATACATGTGTGGTTTGTTTACATACGCACAACAATGTCGCATACTTTGCAGGACTAAAAACGTCAAATTGTACAAACTCGCATGAAAGGTAACATTGATAAATGTCAAAATTTTCGTGGAAATAATTAATGTTGCTCAACATTTTTCACAAATTTGAACAGAGTACCAGGCTTAAAGCTTCAGGTATATTTTTGCCTTTTTAATTAAAGCAGGCTTTCGTTTCTTGTTCTTGTAGTTTGGGATTAGAGCATGTGTGGTTGTTGTTAGTTTTTCCTACATTTCTATCAGATAAATATCTAATGTAAAAAAGAAATGTTTTTTGGGTATTAACTGTTGTTTTAATTTTTTTCTCTTTTTATTTTTATTTGTTTTTTTAGTTACAGACCTTTGAGTACATATTGTGCGGTTAGATTTTATACATACTGGCCTAACTTTATTCTTAGATAGATACTAAAGAATAAGGAAAAAAAGAATAAAGAATTATTTAATCCATTGAGTTTCCCTAATAAAACAGAAACCAAGAAACACATTCCTTCTCAAAAGCAGAAAAGAATTGTTTGACCATATTAAGGTTTGAAGTCAAGGAATGCCAACAAATTTTTTTTTTCTTGATGATAGAAGTAGGAAGGAAAACTGCTGTTTACTTTTAACTGTTACTTCTACGATCTTGGAATTGTTAAAATAGTGATGGGAAAATTTTTTTAGGTAAGATATTACTGCATGACAAAAAATAAAAAAAATTGTACGCACTTTAAAAATAATAGACCTCCTTGTTGAGTAAATTGTTTTTAATTTTTAATTAGACTTTCAAAATCTGAATTTATCCTTAAAAACTATTTTTTTAACACTGCCTTCCAATTAGAATTTTGTCTTAAAAATTTACCAAAAAAAAATGCTTACTAGTTCACGTACCCTAAGCACCACCAATTTTTTTTTGGCAAATTTTGCAGAAAATATAAATTTTTTTGATGGATAATATGAGCGACCCCTACATAAATACATTAGAGGGCCTTCGACTAATATTTAGATGTATGACAGACGGAATGACAAAGTCAAGCCACATTTATTTGGTGTAAGTTAAAAAAAACCATAGTAAAAACCTCGAATAAATCGGGACTATACTAAGGAAAAATGCATCTTCATTTTGATGATGCCTTATCATGGCATCAATGAGGCAAAAATTGACATCATATTTAATGCGTCATCAATGCTATTGCTATAGTAACTTCATTTCGATGACACATTTTGTTTATTATTAACATTATTATTTAAAGTGAAATAAGAAGCAAAAATTCCCAAAATCTATTTGTTTAAATCAGTGGCATTTTGATAAAACATCTTAAGTCGAGATAAGATAGCAAAAAACAAAAAAAAATGTTTTTTGAATGAAAATTCACATGATTAACAACATTTTTTTTAACTTTTTGAATTTGACTTAAGATGTTTTGTCAAAATGCCACAGAAATAATTTAGATAAATACGTCAAATTTTCAAGGTAGAATGAATTCAAAAATTATATAGGTCATGTTGCTGAGGCCTTATAATTGAGGGTTTTTCTGTAAACAAAGGACGGAATACAATAAAAGTGAAGCAAACATGTGTAACGAGAGATTATGACATTGTTTCACTTTGACTTAAGTCAATCCCAATGACTTTATTTATTGAAAGTTTGGCATTGAATTGAGCCTCATGAGTCCTTTCTCTGATGTTACGAAGTCATCGCACTGCAGACATTTCTTATTAAACTGACTCCGATTAGTCAGTTCTGTGCTGCTGGTCTGTCATTTCTTTGGTGACATAACTTCACTTAATGACAAATTGGCCAAGTGATGTTACGGCTGATGTCACAATGATAAAAATTATAATGGGGTCAAAAACGAAGACACCTGTCATAGTGCTGGTGTCAAAATACATTTAGCGTTATGACGCCTTTTCTATCAGTGTAGGGCTTATATTTTCCCGGACTGCTTCATATTAATTCTTCTCACCAAAAATTTAAATCCCTTGTGTAGGGTATCGAATATATGTAAGAGCTGAATATTGTGAATGTAATTTTAGATTAAAAGTTCTTTGCCATACTAAATTGAAAAAAATTATTTTTCTTTATTTTCCAAAATAACTAATAAATTTAAAAATTCTCTTAAACGACAAAGTCTCCTTTCGCTGGTTTTTCACTAAGAGAAAATTAAAATGTAAATTTTAAATCTCTTTTCAATATTTTACGCCGTTTTTTATATGTAAAACTCGGTTAGATTTAGACGTGCTTATAATCTATTAATTAATTATACAATAAACAATTTTTAAACAGACTCAGATCAGCGGCCTGTTAGTCAACTTAAAACAACAACATGTGTAAGTGTGTGTAAAAGAGTTTGTAAATAGAAAAAAAAAAAAATTATTATTAATAAATATTTATAAAAAAAAAACAAAATAGATATAAATAAAAACACCGCAACTTTACACTACTGACCCATTAACACACATTTTATGCGAATAAGAAGAATTAAGGTTTTACATTAACATACAACATTTTGAAATGTAACATTTTCAACAGTGAAAAACAAAAAATGTTTAATACAGACATTCGTTGAAATTTTTTTAATAAAAATAACTAAATGAAAAATTTAACGAGAACTGGAATCTTTCGTTATTATATACAAAAAATGGTTCAGGAAACTAGAATTGAAGTTTTTATTCGGCTGATTCCCTTAACAAAGAATTGTAAAAATTTTTATTTAAAATTTAAATGTCTGAATTTGAATCCTATAGCTTTAAATTGAATCTTAACTTTAAGAGTGTGGTATGCATAATTTGTGCTGTGATTCCTATTCATGCAATTCAACCTACATCTTTAACATCATTTATACAATGACATTTTTAAAGACGTTATTTAGAGATTTCTCGAGCCTCAAGAGAAAAGAACATTTTTCGTCCCAATTTATTTCCAGTTCTCCTAAGCAGTATCGGATTGAAATTTAGCATATTTATTTCAGTAGAAAAAGAGTTAACGGCCAAAAAGTGAAAGTGAGTTTGTACAATTTGACGGTTTTATTCCTGCATATTATGCGACATTGTTTTGCGTATGTAAACAAAACCAAAATGTATTTTACGAAAAACAATTTTTTTTAATAAAAAATTTAATAAAATAGAAAGTAAATATAGATAAAAACTGTTACCAGATTTGTTGTTTTAATTTTTTATTTCTCATTTAAAAATCAGATCATAGTTTTTTGCTTTTGCTTAAAATTACACGTGAAATAAGTGCAGCTTACATTATTTCGCAGTTGTAAAATATGTTGCCAGAAACATTTCGGAACTTTTTCACAAAATCAACAGAATACAACTCAATCAACATTATTTCATAGAAATTACGCACAATTCATATGAGTTTTTACAGCATTTCACGTACAATGTTGAACAAAGTACCAGGCTAAACTCAGGACCCTGCACCTTTAATTTTATGAAAATTCAAATTCAAAAAATAGCAGAAGTAGATCGAAAAAGTAGAAGAAGGAAATTTAGCTCCCCGTATTTCCCCTTATTCCTACTTTTTTTCTTTTCCCAATAAAAGTGTCAAAAATTGCAATATTGTGGTGAGTGTATGTTTCAATCAATAAATAGAAAAAAAGGTTTGGAAAAAAGTACTAAAAGTTGGTACGATTTTCGCCCTTAAGGAGGGACGTATTTTAAAGAAAGGTAACGAGTGCGATGGAATTTTTATTGCTATGTGATAAAAAAGATAGAATGACAAAAAAGTTTCAAAATACAGGTTTTACCCATTTACCCCCCAAATGGGCCGAATTATACACATTACCTCACCTTATTTTTTTAAGTAACAACGATAAGTATATATTTTTTTATGCTTCTTTACATTAAGGGGATAAAAGTTTAGCGATGTTACACGTTTTTACCCTTCCAAAAGTTCCATTTTAGTGGATCGAGTTGGCGAGAGACCAACCTCCGTCCCATATTTCGACTTTTTACTTATTAGTAAATCATTTAGTGAGGTTCGTTACAATTTTATATATACATAAGTACTTTTTGTCGAAATATATAAAAGAAACATGACAATTTTTCCCTCATGTTGTTAAGTTTTACTTAAATATAAAAATCCGGGAGGGGTACACTGTATAAAAATCCAACATTTTTCAAAGGGTATTCTAACGACTTAGGACCGAACCAAAATATTTCTACTTTTAAGGTCTTTGATGATATGGGTAAATCCCAGAAAAATTCCACCAACCAAAAATTTTTCAAATTAATTTTTTTTTATGGAATATAAGACTAGACGTATAATTTCATTTTTATGTTATAACCTCATAACCTGTTTATGGCGTAGGTGTAAATGCACTATAACACTGCTATACAAATTTTATGTTGTTTAAAAAACATCGTTTAAATTTATCAATATAACTACTAGTGCTTTTATAACACAAATAAACTGTGGGGGTAATTTTGAAACATATTTCTGTATTTCACATAAAAATGAATTTAAGTACATATTACCTACTGCAGTAGGATTGTAAGTAAAGTTTTTGCTGGGTTGTATATCAGGGCCGATTTAAAGGAATATGTGTTGAATTAAACTTTCAACTTTTGGTCTTGACTGTACTAATATCTTTGGTACCTTAATACCAGTATGTATTTGTTTCATATTTGAAACAAATTTTAAAATAATTGATGAGGCACTTTAACACATATACACACATACATTCTTCATGCTGATACACTCAGTATGCTAATTAGTTTGGTTTTCGCTTGTAAAATAGAGTTTACAACAAATTAAAGTTGTTGCTGTTGTTTTTGATATTTTTTCTATGCGAATTTATTAATTAATTTTTGTTTAAAATTAACTGTTTTTTTTTTTCAAGACTTAAACTTTATTGAACCTTTTCGTATTCTTTTTTTTTTCGTTTTTTTGCCATAATGAAGGTCTTTTATGCAAAAAAAAAAAAAAAATATTTGAAGGAAAAAAATATCTAAACAAAATAAAATTTACATTTCGTTTGGTTTTTAACGCAGCGTTAATACACAAACACTTGCACATAAATTCATGTGCACATGTGAGCATGTGTGTACTAATGTTAGCAAAAACAACAATAAAATCTAGTATTAATAGTTTTGTAAATTTTGTGGTTTTAGATTAAAGTTTTGTAAGTTTTTTTTTTCAACTCATGTTGGTTGTTCGGTTCGGTTTGGTTACGTTGGATAGAAGGGTACGCATTAGGGTATTCATTTAATCGGTTAACAGCTCGATTAATTAACCGAGGTTTATTTTGTTATTGATCGGTTAACCGATTAATAAAGTTTTGTTAAAAATTAAGTCATTTCAATAAATAAAGATGCAAAAATTATTTATTATTTGAGGTTTATTAGCAAAAAACAAACAATAAAATAACCAACGAAAAAATTCTTGGACTAAAACGAGCAAAAACAATAGTTTTTTTACGTATCAAAGATTTTTTTTTTTTTTTATTATTTATTTATTGAATCTTCATATATTAAATATGAACTAACAATAATTAATCAAATCTTAACCTAATACTTTATTTTATGTCCTGCCAGTGCTAGACCAAAAATTTTTTCATCACGGGTTCTGTTCACTTATATACATAGGTGCTTATCGCTCATCCTAATGGGTAAGTGCTACAGTGTCTCTTCTCCTTAAGCGAGAGTGGCCGATATCATTTAAAATATTTCGAGCTAGTGGATTTGGGTGCAACTCTAGCCTTTTTAAGTATTTTACCGCATACTTCGTAATAATAGTCCTTACCAGTGGCACATTGAGATCCTTGTGGATATTTGAGTTTTTAACATACCATGGGGCAGCTGTAATTATTCGAAGAAGTTTATTTTGGCGCCTTTGAATTTTTTCGATATTAGAGGCCGAGGCAGTGCCCCATAGTTGAATACCGTAGCACCATATTGGCTTTAAAATAGCGTAAAGTAGTAGTTTGCAATCGAGACTAAGAACAGAATTTCTTCCAATAAGCCAGTTAATTTGAATTGCTTTTAGTTTCATTTGGGTTAATTTTGCTTCTATATGGTATTTCCATGTTAAACGCCGATCTAGATGAATTTTGAGATATTTGATTTGCAATTGTTGAGGCACTAGTTGATTATTGATTTTAATAGGGGGGCATGTTTCCCGACGCAAGGTGAAAGTTATATGTACGCATTTTTGCTCATTGACCTTTATCCTCCATTGCTTTAACCATAGTTCGAGCTGAAATATATGATCCTGCAGGTATCGAGATCAAAGATGTTGCAGAAATCGAAAGCAACCCATAAAACAGAATATCTTATTTCTCAATATTTTTCCAGGATTTCTCTAAACATATAAAATCTGCCATTTTGCCATTACAGCCCGGTTTTAATTTTTTAAATTGTTAACACTTCTAATTGTTTCGGAAAATTCTGTTAACTGATTGCTTGTGTTCCTAGCGAGAGTTTCTGCTGTTGTTAGGCCATCATTTGACTCGTCCTGGCAAAGCTTAGCACAGAACATTCTGTGAATTCCTTAGTTACTGATTTTGTACTGTGTTTTAAGAATTTATAACCGGTTAACGGTTAACCGAATGAATACCCTAGTACGCATCTTAAATGTTTTTTGTTGTTATTTTTATAACTGCCACTTGTAGTCGGGTTTTTTTTAATAATACTTGTAAAATTTTAAAGTTTTATATATAATTTTTTTCTAGTTTCGCTATTTTTTTTTATGCATAAAATGTATGTCAGCAACGTAAAGGGCAATTAATACATTTAATATTGTATAATAAAATTAAATAAAATGAAATAAAGTTAAATGAATAAAAAAATTATTCGTTAGATTTTTGTTAAAAATTAAAAAAGAGGTTTGCTAGACCGAAACTCAGATTTCGAATTTTTATAGCTTTTTTCAAATTTTTATATTTTTAGTAAAAATGAGATACGAACCCAGGCCAGTCAAGAATGAATGATTATCAATAACAATTTTTATTAATTTTCATGTTGTAAAATTCCTTTCTTCATTAAAATAATTTCACGAAAATTAAATTTGATGAACTTAAGCCTGATTAATAATATTGAAAATTTTGCAAATTTTTTTTTAAATTAAAAACTTTTTCAAATAAAAATTTATATATTCTAACGTCCTATCCGGTTAACTGAGTTGAGTTGTAATTAAGACAACTGGTTGTGATTTGTTGTAATTTTTGTTATGTTTTTGTTCACCGCAATATAACAAAGTTTTAAACCATAATACAAAAATTAAGAAATTGTAAACCGGAATAGGGGTCTTAAAAGTATTTACAAACTTACCACCTTATTTTTTTTTTAATAGCCGAGTTCAATATTAGATTTGCAAAAATGCATATGCAAAATCTCGTAACATTTTAATGAAATCTTACGGAAACTCTTTTTTTTTTGTTGTTGTTGGACTTAGCAAAGAGCTACCACATTTTGCATTTGCACTTTTGCAAGACTAACTCTGAACACCGCTAATATTTTTATATGGAAGAAAATTTTGAATTTGACAAATGGGGCATTATTTTAAAGAAGAGCTCTGCGCGTGAGTTGTTTTACCTCACAGTCACACATACTCACAAGGATAAAATGCTCTTCTTAAATATTATTAAATAAAGGTTTACAAAACAAAACTACACGCAGAGAAAAAACATGTTTAAATATGGTCACCTCCAACAAAACAATGTTTAAAGAAAATTGTAAACATATTATGTTTAATTAAACCATATTATTGTCACCGACAGCCATATTGTGATTAAATTAGTTCTCCATTACGAAGCCATAACCATATTATGTTATGGTTAAATATGATAATAATTTGTTTAAAAATTGACAATAGTATTGTCCTCTTTTTTAAAAGCAACATGCTATGGTTAAAAACAACCATGGTATTATAAATGTTAAACATATTTTAGTAATTATTAGCCATAACATATGCAGAGGCAACCATAATATGGATTTTAACCATGATACGGTTGGCAGTGACAATAATATGGTGCAATTAAACATAGTATGTTCAAAATTTTTTTTAAAAATAGTGTTGTTGGAGGGGACCATATTTTAGCATGTTGTTCTCTGGGTGTAGCAAAGGGGCAAAACCAGCAAAGTTTTATGTAAGCGCGCATGCTCAACCACGAGTCATCACAAAAGTCAATATTTTATTAAAAGAAATAATTTTTTTTTAATAAAGAACGAAATTTAAATTAATAACTTAAAGTTAAAGCAATTAAAAACAACTTTTTCAACTCTTTCATGTTAAAAATGTTCTTATAAATGTCTACGGGAGTGCAAAACAATATCATGTTGTGAGGTAAAAATTCAAATGAGAGGATGCCAAATATTTATTCGTCTGTAAACAATTTCGGAGAGGGGGTTTATATGGGGCCTATGATAAATTCTGGACCTACCAGTACACATGGCATGCCATGGCATAGTGGCTAAAATATAAGTTATCGTCACCTAATTGCGTATCAATATCAACATTCATAAGGAAGTTTTGGCATTTAGAGTTTTTTTTTCGTAACAATAGATAATTGTTTAACCAAATTTAAGGCCTAACTATAATATGTTTAAGTTGGCCTAAACAACTGTACGAATGCATATCATAATATATATTTCAAACCATATTAAAATTTTTTCTTAATCTTGTTTTCTTTTCTACAAAAAAAGTCACATTTTATTTAAAAAAATGCAATTTGGTGATCGATTCTTAAAAAGGCTTTGCTCTCTAAAAGGGCAGCATGTTTTATTCTAAAAAAATTCACCCTTAAATGTCATAAGGCATTGCACTTTACGCCCTGTATAAAGCTTTGTAAGAAGATGGCTTCTGTTTATATGCAGGGTTACCAGACGAAGTTGGGAAAAAATCGCCTCTAATCAGGACAGTAAACATTTTAAATTTTTATTTTATAGTAAAAACAAAAGAAAGCATTACATTGTTATTGGTAGGTTGTCAGTGGTATAAAATTTAAATGAATTCGGTGTTATAAAATTATTTAAAAAAAAAAAAATCGTCAAATCAAGAAATCGTAAAAACTTGGTGTTAATAATTCGGCAAACTGGCAAAGGTATTTTCTTGTTTACATATTTTTTGAAAACTAAACTTAAGAAATTGGAATTTCGTCATTCATTTTGTACAATCTATTAATAAATTTGGGTTTATGTATATTTTTTTTAATATTTTGAAGAACACACTTTTTGATTTATGTACATATTTTTTATATCGATCCAGTTTTGTTCTCGTCAAATAAAAAATTGCAGTATTAAATGGCAAGACATTTTACACATGCACCTTTTTAAATGTGATATTTTTTTTTTGAAGAAAAGAAAACACCATAAGTTTTATGAATTTGACATTTTAAGCAAGGTGCGAAACTAATCGCATTTTCCATACGAAATTAAATGTTTCTTGATTTTGTTTTTGTGTTTTCAAATGCATTTAAGAGGCTTTTTGTTGATTTTTGCCAGAAGCTTCAGCAAGTTTATGCATATTAGAGTTGGGTGTTTAATTTTAAAACCAACATAAGAAGAAAGTTAATGGGCAGGAAGACGGAAATAAATGCGGCCGATTTGAAAGTATAGACCAACTCTCACCATTTTCAAAAAGCTTCTTCCTTATGACTATTGAAAGGTTTGCACAAAATTTCATTAAATTATATTTAATTATTCGACCTGTACTTTGCACACAGGGTTACATGGACAGAAAACTAGCCAGCCAGCCGGACGGACGGACATCGTTAGATCGACTCAAAAAGTAATTCCGAGTTGTTCGGTACGGCAAAAGTTGGACGTAGGACCAATGTTTTAAGGTGTTGCACACATGAGCATACATACATAAATCTCCCCTAAACTTAACGCGCAACTAACACATCTAATTAAAAGAGAACTGCAATTCGATGAAGTTGTCATTGAAGGAGATATAACGTTTTTAGTTTATTCGTATCTTCACCAAAAAGCCCGTAAGCGACAAAACATTAAAAATTTACTTTTTGATTGATAATGATGTTTTTTTTTTCGTTTAATACATCATAATAAAAAAAAATTATGTTTAACTTTTTCTCGATTCCGGCTTTTTGGATTTTAGGTGACGATATACTGCACAACGAATTGGTCGTAAAGCTAAGCTCCTTTATTTAAAGAAAATATTTATCTTATTCTTGGTGGTAGGTATTAAAAGGACGGCACAGACGACTAGAATATTCAAAGTAGGTTTTGTTTTTTTTTTTGTCAAATTAATTAAAATAATTATTCAAACTAACAACTTCATTAGGATCCTGATTAAACAAGTTTTTTTACAGCGTTTTTTTTTAACAAAATTTTAGTTAACTTTTGCGTTGGTTTTGTAATATTGAAAAAATTGTTTTTAAGGGTTATTTGAAAAATTTCCTAAAGTCATGATTATTAAACCGCTTATAGAAAACGGACGACCTTAACTAAATAGCTGATGTAACATTTCACAGAAAAAAAGAGCAGTTATGAGTGCTAAGCGCGTTATTGGATATTGCTGTTGTTTTTTTTTTTAATTAATTTCTGTTGTAGTTTTATATTTACAAGTTTATTATTATTTCTTTCGTTTGGAATTTGTTGACTTGAACAAACTTGAAGTTAAAGATTCCTATTAGAAAAAAAATTTTTCATATTAAATAAATTTTTGCATACAAGTGTACAATTTCATTCGTAAAATTTTTTTTCGAGGTTTTAGTTTTTTTTTTCTTACATCAAAGAAATCTGAATTTGTTAATTTCTGTTATACCCATCACTTTTTTTTTGCAAATGTTTCTATTATTTTGTGTTTCTATTTCCCCCTTCGCGCTTTCACTCTCTCTTTAGCCATCATTTTGTCAGTTACTAGAGACTACAAACTCAGCAAAATATTCGTAACAATTCAAAAAGTAACATGAAGTGTTTTGTTGTTAGCATTTGTAATTCATTGAGACCTTGAAATTGAAAAAAATAACACAACAGCAATAACAACAATTTGAAGACTAAATAAAAACAGCATTATTTTTATATTTGGCATTTTTTGTTTGTTTTTTCTATTTTTTTTTCTATTTTTTTTTGTTTATAATGTTGTAGTTATTTGTGGCCCATGTTGTTAGTGGATCTTTTATAATTATATGAGTCAAAAAAAAAAAAAAAAAAAAACAATATTAAAACAAAACTTTAAAAAAAAACAAAATCAAGTTTATTTAACAAAATACTGCGACTTTTATACACATGTTGTTGCTGTTGTTTTTAACAGTTTTCTAGTATTGCGAACTTTTTGTATATTTAAGCCACCAACTTTTTGCTTTTTTAAAGAGTGTGTGAGGTTTTAAGAAAAAAAAAAATATAAAAAAAAACTTTCTTGCAAACATCTAAACTTGACTTAAATTTTGTTCATACACTTTCAAATAAAGGTCAAGTTGTTATGCATTTTTTTCTAAGTGATAGAAGGGGAATAGTGGTGGCAAAAAAGTAAAAAGTTTTTGCCAAATGCAAAACAATGCAGTTTATTTGTTTAAAGTTTGTTAATGCTTTTTTTTGTTGTTAGACGTATAATTTAACATTGAAAATTTTAATTAAACAATTACTTCTTAAATGCATTTAATAGTTTTAACTTAACACAAACAAAAAATAGAATTCAAAATATACTAAAAAAGTTCCCAAATTTTAATTAGTATAATTGAATTAAATCAAATATCGATAATAATTGAATCTAAAAAAAGTTGCAACAATTTTTGCTTAAATATCCCATAGTACTTTATAATCAGTGTGACCAGATTTTTAAAAAATAAAAAGCTAAATCATGCTTGAAATAGAGTTAAAGAAGGAAATTTAAAGCTAAATTTTTTATAGCTTCCTGTAGTAGCTTTTAATATATTTCATAGATTTAATGGTGTTTAGGTTAGTAATAATATAATATCAGTTATGCCGCACTGCCTCGGCTTCTAATATTAAAAAAAAATCAAAGGCGTCAAAATAAACTTCTTCAAATAAACACAACTGGCCCTTGGTGTGTTAAAAACCCGAATATCCACAAGAATCTCAATGTGCAAGTGGTAAAAACTATGATCACGAAATGTTCGATAAAATACTTACAAAGGCTTTAACTCTATCCAAATCCTCTAGCTCCTTAAGCCACACACGCCTAAGGAGAAGATATACCGCAGAATTTATCCAAATCGAAGAGAGCTAAACACCTACAGAAACTCTCGTTAAAATTTTCGTCCGGCACTGACAGGACGCAAAATAATCAATTTGAATAAGAATTAATTAATACACTGTGCTAGTCGCCCATTTTTACAAGCTGGGCACTCTGCTGGTTAAGTGAAAGCTGAATTCAATGGTCATAACTGTTTTTTGAAGTTTGCGCTCGCATTCGTCATTTATATTTTTTAAAGACTAATGTACTCTTAAACGAGGTGTTTTGTACTTTTATTGTGCAACTTAAATCAATTCAACTTGTTTAAAGAGAATTTTTCGGTATTTTTTTTTAAAAAAAAAATTTATTTTCTATCACTGAAATTTGCTTTATTGATAAAAAATATTGTTAAAAAATATAGTGTCAGGGTCGTGCACAGTGTTATTGTTAGTTCATATTTTGTATATGAAGATCGAATATAAAAATTCAAAAATTGAAGTTATTGTTGTTGTTTTTGTTAAAGCTTTGATATTGTTACAAGTAAATAATTTCTATTCGCTTAACAGTTTTGTTTGTTTAACTTCTTAAGTTTTTCGAAAATCTTTGGATGATGTTTCCTGGCGATCTGTCCTAAGCAACCAGTGAAATGCGCAAGGGGATAGCTAATCCCTTTTAACAATAAATTTCAAAGTTTTTATCAAGAATGAAAATTGGGAATTAAGCACGACTAACAAAATCTTTTAAATTCAAAAATATGTTATAAATACACTTCCAAAATATATTCAAACTAAATTTACCAAACAAAAGAAACTTAGACCTTCAGCCCATTATGGAGCAACAGACTAAAGTGTTTTGCAGGCACTGAATCCAGAACCATCTCTCCTAAAGCTTAGCTTGCCGAAAAAGTATTCTAAATTATAATTTAATAAGTCCTTCCTTCTCTCGTATTTTTAAAAGCTTCAAATATTATACGGTGGTGAGTTTAAGCGATTCGGTTTATAGCCGATTTACTTGCCTTGTCATGTGCTTGCTTTCGAGTATTTATTGGTGTTGTTAACATTATTTGTTTCTACCTTTCAAATATCCTTTTGCAAAACGTTTGTCAAGTTTTATTATATTTCCTTTTGGCCACTTAATATGATTGTCGTCTGACTGTTCGTACTTGTCTACTCGTTTTGGATTGTTTAGGGTCTTAACGTCTTTAAGTTGTTGTGGTTCGGTTGTGTTCCATAACACTTTCTAAATATGATTTCCTTTTTTTTTTTGCCGTATTTGTATGTTGCCTGCCTGTTATTTTTGGTAGTATCCTTAACAAAACGGCTTTGTATAGATAATTCAAGTAAAACAAAAACAAAACTTTTCATATTTTGGCCAGGCTGAATACAATTTTATATATGTACTTCTCAAGTTATTAGACTTAGTACAAGAGACTTTTTAGCAGTAACTTTTTAACGTTTTTTTATGGTCGGTTTTATGGTCAGCTGTTAAAAGGAAATTTACTTCGGCCACTTGACATGAATGTATCTTAAGTCACCAGCCAATCTGCCACTTACACAGAGGTACAAGGAAAAGCAAAAAGAAAACTAAATTTTTGTTTTGCATTCAAGTCAGATTAGTTGCCCTAGTGATCAATGGATGGGTTCTTCCTTTTAACCCTTTTAAAGTAGAACTGTAAAAGATTGTTTAAGTGCAGTCAGAAAGAATGCTTTTTATTTGCTAAAGATTTTTCATTTTAATATTTTCCAAAGTGTGACCATATTTATGGTATGACATGAATTTTTATTTCATAAATAAAAATATTTTACAATATTCAATTTATGGCCACTAACGAATCGTTATTAGTTAAATAATAGTTTTTCCCTATTAGAAACTTGTTAGAATATTGGTGGCAGCATAAAAATAGTTAACGACCGTTTTCTCTTGCTGTTTGCTAGACAATTTGGTAATTAAAGTTTATGAGGAAATAGTTAAATGGTTGTATTCAGAAATAGCCAGAGTTATAAAATTCATAATTTACATAAAATGAAATTAACAAGATTAAGCGTATCCGGGCAGTAAAGAAAATAAAATATTAGTACCTTGAATAGAAGTATTATTGAAGGAAGAAGATAATAAGTAATGCACTATGGGTTTCTTTGTTAAAAAAATCCTCCAACGAGTGCAAGAATATTTAAGGAATTGGATTTTTATGGGCCATATGGTCATTCAATCTTAGAAAATTTTTTTGTATGATGTTTAGTCTTATGAAATTTGTTTACAATTAACCAAATTGTTTTCCGAGAGTGGACTTTATATGGGGTCTATGGTAAATTACGGACCGCTCTTCAAGTTACATGGACAGCCAGCCAGACGGACGGACATCGGTAGATCGACTCAGAAACAAAAGATGTTTATATCAATGTTACTTTGTCAAACTAAATCACTCAAAGAAAAAACATGGTTTTGGTAAACATATTCTAAGAGCAACATATTATCATAAGATTCATGATTGTAGTCCATCACATTACGATTATTATTGAACCATATTATGACCAAATATGTTCGTAATATTACATCATAATATTTTTCCCTTAATCATAATATTATCCTGATATTCATAAAAAGTTAACAAGTAATCATATTATTGTCATGTTAATCATAACAAAATTAAAAGTAATCATATTATGATACAATGGTGCTGTCACAACAATTAAATAAAAATAAAATTTATTTGCATTTTTTATTTTGGGGCACTTTAAAATTTTTTTTAATGTCAATACAATTTCTTTATTTTTTTAAAATTGGTTTTTTAATTGTTGAACAACTCACTAACAAATAATTCGATATTCGTTACAACTGATGCGAAATTATTTTACAAATAGTGAACACAAAATATTATTAGAATAAAGATATTTCGATTGCATCTTAAACATATTATGATTACTCTTATAGAAAGTTATCATGCTATTAAATACTATGAAATGTTTGTGAGTAATAGTAAAAGTTGTTAGAAAAATGATTATTTTTTAGTCAGCAAAACTCAAAAATATAATTACGATAGGAATTTAAATGTTTACAGTAACTATAATATTGTTGATATTTAATAAAATAACAATTTTTGTGTACATCAAAAATATATTGTTACAATAAATATGGTGTAGTTGTCGTAACCATGCCCAAGCATATTTTTTTCTGAGTGTAGCGCCTTAATTTCTTCAATGTAAATAAAATTCAATTTTTAATTACAACATTTTGTTCCCGACGTTTCGCCGATTGTTTTTTCGACTTTTTCAAGGGATTGTCAATTTACTAATTATAAAACAATAAAATGAGTACAATAATAAAACACATAAAAAATATAGACCTACAATAAGAAATTCCCTGCAAATCGTGGAACTAGTCCAAACACACGTATAAAATGTAGCCCACAAGGGACTAGGACCAGAAAAAACATGGTATAGGACCAGAAAAAACATGGTATATTTATAACCCAGCTTTGGATTACAAAGGAGAAGTCTTAGAACTACTCCTTGGTAAACTTAAGAAAATTAGTTTTGAAGTCGTTTAAAAACGATAACATGTCGTCTCACTACAAAGCTTAACAAGCTTAACCGTTCGCCCTATTAAACGCTCCCGATTTTTTTCCTAGGGGCTACAATCCGAAAAGAGACCTGAAACCAGGGCTGACAGTGACGATTTATAAACCTATTTGGCGAAGAAATTTTGTGTTTGTCAACGTGGCGATTTCTGAAAAGTTGGCGATTACTTCGGCGATTTCTTAAACGCATTTTAGCATCTTTTTTTCTTATTTATATGAAAAATTTATGTGTACGGATAGAGTTTTTTCTTTGAATCTTTAAGGCATTTTCAAATCACAATACTGTGCTAAAGTCATAGGTGATAAATAAACAAGATTAAAAAAATTCTTTTTTAGATTTTAATTTAAAATCCTTTGCAGAAGTTATTATTTGTTCAAGTATTTAAATATACATACAGTATGCAATATTTCAAGTAAACATATAATTTTCTTATCAATTATCGGCTCTTTAGGAAAGAACTGGTCTATTTTCAATTTATTTTGGAAAATATATTCTAAAAACTGAATTGTTTTCGATTGTTTATTAAGTAAGTGATGGAAAACTGAAATATTTCTATGGTACTGGCCACCAAGCTAAAGAGTACTTTTTTCAACATGTTGGTCCTTTTTTTAAATATTTTTTTTGCTCATATCTTCGCCATTTATGGACCGAGCTGGTTAAATTTCAACAGCATAATTCTTATGAGGATAACTTAAATTAAAATATACCAACAAGCAGTGTTGCCACAACCTTTTAATTAAAACTTAATTTTTGTAGGCAATGTTGTAAACGGGGCTGTAGAGTCAGGTTTTTGTACCGGAGTCGGAGTCGGAGTCGTAGTACCTACAAAAAAAATCGCGACTCCAAATCCAAAATTTTTCGTCATACAGAACTTAAAAAAATATTCTAAAAATTTCCAAAATAAAAATATTCGAAATTTGCGATGCAATTTAAAAATATTAATTCGAAATTTTTACTTTTCTTGCTATATTTAACCATTTAAAAGGCACTGCATTAAAAAAAGAGTTTAAAGTCATAAAAGGACCAGTCTCATACATATACATTTGGCATTAAGGTTAGATTTGGAGTCGGAGGTTGAATTTCAGCGATTGGATTCGGAGTTAGTACTTTTTGTTGACGACTCAATGTTTAAAAAAAATTAACGCAACATTTCTTAAGAAGAAGCATAACAAAAAGAGTACTTAAACGGACGTGGGGGTATCATGGTATTTTTGAAAGGAAAAAGTACTGAAAATGGTACCATAATTCTGAATTTTCCATCACTGTATTAAGTTGAATTTTCAAAATTTTAACCATATGAATGCATACTGGGTAGTATGCAAAATAGTTGAATTGATACTGAAAGTAAATTAAATTTTAAAAAACTTCCGTTGATATCTGGTTCAGGGTTTAAAAAACTGCAGTCGAAATCAAAAACTGTCTAAACATAATTTGTGCTTTTTGAGTTGGTTTGACAGCGACTGTAGAAATTTCATGAATCAGAAGTAAAAGCAACAGTTTTTGTTTGGCCAATGACAAATGAAGAAGTATAAGAAATGGCAGTTTTTCTTCTTCGACTGTAGTTTTTTAAACGCTGATCAAGTTCTTTAAAATGGTGCGAAAATAAGTCGCAGTTATTTATGCTTTTTAACTCGATTTTTAACAAAATAAAAACAAAATTATTATATGGTGTAATTTTAAATGTAAAACCGTGCGTGACGTGTTTTTTATTATTGTTCCTCTTTACCCTGAAGATGAGATCCAGTGGATTTCGAAATATTGGAAACATTTTTTAAATAAATAAAAAAACTGACCTTGAGCTTAACTAATTATTCACATTAAAATTACAACAAAATATCGAACAACATACATATTGAATTATATGGTTTGTTTATTGAACTGTTCGTGGTTTTTAATCCAAAATTTAATGTTTTTAAACAGGCTGAAGTTGATCAAATTTAATTTTCATTAAATTATTTTTATACAGAAAAGGAATTTTACAACAGGAAATATATTAAAATTTATTGATAATTTTTCATTCTTAACTGACCCAGTTCAGTTTAGTCTGATAAAAACTTTAAAAAAATCAAAATTTTTCTTTACTTAGAATTTAAAAAAAAAAAAAAATTAAATATTCACTTGAAATTTTGTAAGCCCCTGATTTTATATAGAATCGAAAATAAATCTGGATCAGTTAAAAATAATGTATGTAATGAAACTGCTTAAAAACCTGTGTTGACTTCAAATATTTGGTATTGGGTATGTTCTGGGAGGTCTCTTTAATATCAAATTTCAATACAACTTATGTGCCATTAAGGCTTAATGTGACATTTACTTGAAATTATGCCTAACTGGTACATGATGTGTCGATCAAAATCGAAAAAAAATATATTGATTTATTTTTACGGAGAAAATCACGCTTAATCTACTTTTTTGGAATCAAATTCTACTCATTTAAAAAAAACACATATAAATGAAACCTGATTAATTAATTGTTTGAATCCCAAGAAAAACTTTGATAAGTAATATGCATGTGGCAGTGTAAATAAAACTGAACTGGCAAAATAAATAAAGTTATTTGTTTTTATTTTTGGTTTTTTTCTTTACCCACTTACAACTACATTTAGAGTTGACAAAAAATCAGCCAATTCTTGTCGGGACTTTATGAAAAGATAAACTCCCTGTTTATTGTTGTTGTTTTTGGTTAAGCTTTGATATTGTTACAAGTAAAACTGAGGTTTATAATTCTTCTTCGCTTAACAGTTTTATTTGTATTCCGCATAGCTTATCCCTTCAACAATAAATTTCAGTTTCTCAATAGTATGAAATGGGAATTTAGCACATTTGAAAGAAACCTTGTTTATATGTTTTTTTTTCTTGTAAAAATTTTAATTTTCGGTAAAAAACGATCCTTTAAGAAAAATATGATTTTGGTTAAAATTGATTTTAATGAGAAATAATAAGGTCTGTCACAGAAATCAATTCCAATCGAAAGTGTAAGTGATTTCGTATCTTGTTTCACTGTTACAGACCTGAATGACATTGTTTTAATGAGACTTTTACTAAAAAGAACAAAGTTTTTGGCAAAAAAAGCTGGTCTCTTGTTATACCGTAATTTTTCTTAAAAAAAAGCTGGTCTTGGCAAAACGAAAAGCGATTTTTGTAAAAAAGCGCTTTTTGGTCAAAACACTATTTTAAAGAAATAAAATATTTTTGTTGTTACGTTGACGCTGGGTTTTTTGAAAGAAAATAATTCGATTTTTTTTTGAAATATTGATTTTGCTAAAAAAAACAAAAATCATTTTGTTTTTAAAAGAACAAATATTGTTAAAAAGTGGCTCAAGTTGTTAAAAAACCTTGTTTTAACCAACAAAAAAAAACATTATGTTTTAACAAAACAACAAAAATTACTGTTAGCTTCCTTTTTTTTTGCTCTGGGAAGAAAACTTTGATCGAAACAAATATTTGGCGCCATTTAAAATATGTAAATTATTTTCAAAACAAAATGTAAACATATTTTTAATTTTTAATCTAAACTTTAAGAAACATCATCCTCAAATGACTTTTGGAAGAAAAAAACTTATTCATTAAACAAATGATAACGTTACTTATGCGCGACCCAGTAAAATAGACGTACAATTTTCTGGAATTTTCTATTATTTGTACGATAACTGGAAATGTTCCAAGAGAACTAAAACTGAGATTTGTGAAAACAGTATTAGGACGAAAATAATCATGACCAGTTAAAAGAGAACCGAGGTTTGTGGGTTCTTGGAGGCCAGTAACGGCAGTTTTGCTTGTTGACGTGGCCGTTTAAGTGAAGATAAGCCTCGTAGCTCCAATAAATGGGATTTACTAGGTTTACTTGGACAGCCAGCCAGCCGGACAAACATCGTTCATTCGACTCAGAAAGTTATTCGTAAAGGTGGGCTAAGGAGCATATTTTAAGGTTTTACAAACATCAGTACAAACGCATAGTACCCTCTCTACTATTGTGGTGTTGGTATATATATTTTGTTGTTGTGGTAAAAATATTTACCTAATTGATAAAATCGAATTAACGGTTTCTAAATGTAACCTATTTCTCAAATTACTTTAAACGATGTTTACTTGGCTAAATACCCTCTCTACTACAGCATTAGACCGCGGAAGTGAGAGCAACTTTATAGTAAATTCTGAATTATTTAAAAAAAATTTTGTTGCCGTCCGCGTCTCTTTATTGCAATACTTGCTACCAGAAAGAAACACCGATGTTTGTGTTGATCCGTTTCATAAATTTAATAGTGGAATACTGTTATTTTATTTTGAAAGATGTTCCAGCGTCATCATTGTTTATAGCGATTTTCAACATTTGTAAAAGTTGTGATTTAAATTAAAGACGTTTTAATTGTTAAACATGTTTATTTTACTTTTATAATTTTTTATAATAAAATAAAAATTTTTCTTTTATAAGAAAACCGGCAAAAAAAATTTTATGACTAAACAAGTTGAAAAATGGCTAAAAAAAAAATGGCTAATGGCAAAACTCATTTTTTAATGGATAAACAGGGTGAAAAATGGCCAAATCTTTCCGCTAAATGGCTAAATTGGCAACACTGCTGCGTTTTCGTTCAAGACACAAATTTTATATAAATTTTACTGCAAGTCTATGCAACCCGCTTAAGATTTTGTAAACAATTTACCGAACTTTTAACGGATGGTAAGTGGTCCTACCCGTATTTAAAACTTTTTTTAGTTAGTACTTTTTAAAACTCCTTTTGTAAATATGTTCCGCTTAAAAAAAAAGTACCAAAAATTCCTGTTTAGTAACCAAGCAAAATGGATTTCTTTAAAAAATTTCAATAAAAAAAAACCACCACCAGATAAACAAATACATTTCACAAAAATACATGTTAAACAAAAGAGCCTTTAAAGTTGCTGTTCTTTTTTATATATTTTAATTGCAACATTTTGGTTAGTATTTTACTTTTCCACATAAATTTTTTAATACACTTCATTAATTCGTATGGACATTTAATTTAAGTCAATTACAAGATTTAAGTAAATTTTGTTACTAAAAGATCAAAACGCCTTTAAACAAAACTATTTTGAAATTTTTTAAATTTTAGAAACAATTAAGTGTAATTAAACACTCAAAATTTCAAAACCTAATTGCATTAATAGGAAAATCTTTTAAAAAATATATAGAAAAAAATGTTTTAAACAAATTTAAACAACTAAATGAAAATTTTTTAAATTTATTTCATTTTTAATGCAAGACATATGTGTGATAGGGTCGTCCAGAAACATAAATTGTTAATTCGAAAGTACACGTATTTCTTGTCCCTCTTCAATGTTTTTAAAAATTCGTTCTTTTGTGAAAATCAAAAATATTTGACTAAAGTTGCTCATCTGAATGTTGACTAAAATTGAATCGGCTAGAAACCAAAGAAATCTATTGTGTGGAGGGGTTGTTATGTTTTTATGCTGATTTTTGTTACAACTTAAAATATTGGTGCTTTTAGTATCACTTTTTGAATGAATAAAATAATGTCCATCCGCTAGCGCACTGGCAGTCCATGTTAACCTTGTGCGCAAAGTTTAGGTCGTAATTTCCGAGTTAATTCGATTAAGTATCGGTTATAGGCTCTTATTTTCACTGGTACTAACCTAATGAAATCGGTATATTCCGAAATAGAATGTATGTACTTATGTATAAGCCCGACACCTAACTCAATTTTTTTTAAAATGGTCGATGGGTCAAATCAATAAAAAGCTGACAATATATTAAAAATTAAAGGAACCGTTAAAACAGGACACAATTATCCATCGATCTAGCTCATATATATATGTATGGTTATGGTCAGTTTATAGATTTGAAAATAAAAACATTTTGAAGTCAAAGTTAACTTTTTCAATAGTTTTAAATTTTGTAGCTACATTCGAATGTTTAAATTGGACCACCCTAATATTTAAGTATTTAAAGAAATGCAAAATAATTTTCATACTTTAAAATAGTTTTTGAACATTTTTTTTCTGTGCGTTTGTGTATCTTTTTAGCCAATTATTTATGCTTGACCAAGTGCTAACGATGCCAATTAGTAGTAGGCCCAAAGAAAATAATGTTTTGTTATATTAAATGGAAAATTTTTTTTAAATATATAAATTACTACTCAAAATTAATAAAAAAATAAAATTTTTGGTGAAGAAATTATTTTGTTTTAATCTAAATTAATTTCAACAAAGCTTTTGTTACGTGACTTATGGTTGATTCTTTGTCTAATATCAGTTTAGGTCATGACATCTAAGCGATTTGTTTTAAAAGTTTTATAGCAAAACCTGCAATTTGTGTATATTTGGTACTGGAATTGGGTTGCACTTAAAATTAATTTTGTATATTTGCAAGTCCAACAAATCCATTACAATAGCCCTATTCACAGTCTTGTGCTTTCACAGAAAAAATTATTTGTAGTTTTTTTTATTAATTTAAAAAGAATTTAAATTTATTTAATGTGATAATTGAATCAATTATTATTTTTTGTTGAAGAAAAATTTTTAAATATATTTTTGATTTAATTATTATTTAGTTGTTTTGAAATAAATTTTGAATCGAAAAAATAATTAAATTACAAAAAATTATTTCGTTTAAAATAAAATAATTTCAACTTGTGAAATTTTTGTTGGAAATTGTCAAAATCAATGAACACATTGTTTCAAACGGCAAAGTTTTTTGATTATTTTTTTAATTAAAATTAAAAATATCATTTATTGAAAAAAAAATTTTAAAATATTAAATTTTTACAATTTTTAGTAATCAATATAATAATTTTCGTAATTAGTGCAAAATCAACAAATGGCAATTTTTTAATTTTTTCTGTGTTTGACCCCTTTGATTTAATTTATAATGCTTTTTGTTAAACACAAAAACCACAGGTGATTAATAACACTGTGCAACAAAATTCGGGTCATCACCCCTTTAAATGAGTTTAAGAGGGTTAATTTATTCTAAGAAAAGAATCGCCATACAATTCTACTGAAGACATCTGAAATAGTATTTTAGCTTAGAAGTACATTTAGTAAATTTTTTGACTTCTGCCAAACGCCTTTTCAAGAAATTCGAAAATTTCAGTGCACGAAATTTTGAAAATCCGTTTTAGATACATTGCACGAACTTTTGTTCTTAGAAGACCCCTAGTGAAATTTAATGCAGAAAATATTCGTGGAACATTTTAACAGTTAAAAGTGCCGTTTTAGTATACTTTTGTGTAAGAGTTGGGAAAAAGGACAAAAATTACCCCTTAACATGAGAGTTAGAGGGTGTATAAGTTTTAAGAAGACATCTGAAATTATTTTTTAGCTCAGAAGTACATTTAGTAAATTTTTTTTGACTTATACCAAACGCCTTTTCAAAAAATTCAAAAACTTTAGGGGCCCTTATTTCGGGAGCCCGAGCTAACTTTTCAAAACCCTTTGGCATATTTGCTCTACTAGTATTCTACTTTTATTTCGCGTTGCAAGTGTTGATGCTGGTTTTTTTTTGTTGCACAGTGTAATTAGTTCACTGAATGTCATTTGTCGGTAGGAAAAATTCGAGTGGTTGGTCCTACATTTTACCCCCCTAGGAGTGAGTGTATGGCAGTTATGGAGTTTTTTTTTTGGTAAATGTTTTCCTTTTTGTCCCACTTTAGGTTTGATGCACATCCTTTTCCTTGCATAAGTCGAGTAAAAATAAACTTAATATTTAAGTGTTGCATATTAACGAAAGAGCAGCAAATGCATTGCGATATATTTTGTTAATGTAGAGTACAAAAATTTACTATACCCTTCTGCGATGCAAGAACAATTGCTCAAAATTATGAATATTTATTTAAAGCCTTTATCTTTTAATAAACTTCTCATATAACTTTAAAATTAACTGAAAAATGTTGAAAAAATTTTTCTACAATCCCATCGCAAATAAATCAATAGCAATTTTGCCCAATATAAAAAATTTCTACTCGTAAAAATGGCACCTTAAACAAAAAATAAGTCAAAAAAATGAACTAAGTTGTAATAATTAAGGGCTGATCGGCTCAGCAGAGCTCAACTGCCCTCAGCTATTTAATGGCAAACAGCAAAAAACAAAAAGCCTTTATAATTATGCAAATAAGATGATGTAAGAACAAAAGGATGCTCTATGAATATGAAAAATTATCATTGTTATAAGTTATAAAAAATCCCGAATAAAAAAAACTGGAAAATCGACATGAAACTAAAATATTTTTATTCATTCATTTATTCATATGAAAATTCATGTAATAATATTGTACATTTACTTTCATATAAATTGCACCATGTTGAACACTGTGAACAATAAAAAAAAACTTTTTACAAAAATTATTTTGTTTAAATAAATGCACTCACTCAAATTTTTATATTTACAAACATTTAAACACTTTCCTACCGACACACAAACATTCTGTGCACAATGGCTACAATTTGACAATAAAATAATTTGACAGAATGAGTACAAAATATGGAGGAGGTTAATATTTTTTTTTTTTTTTTTTTTACAAATGAAAAATAAAATACTGACTGACTATGACTCTGTATTTTGTAAAATCAGAATCAACAGCAGCAGCAGTAGCAGCAATTGCAACCAGCAAAAACGAAAAAAAACGATTCAGAATTTTATACAGAAAAACTTAAGAAAAAATTGTCTGTGTAACATTTATTTTAACAGACAAGTACTAAATGAATTTATAAATTGTATGAGTATAAAAATGTGAGGGCACTTTCTGTTTGATATTTATATTTTTTTTTGGAATGTGCAAAAAAAAAAAAAAAAACATTTCTAGAGGAAGAAAATACAGCGATGGAAAAAGCAAACAGTAACACCAAACCAACCAACTCAGTTTTGTATAATTGTCAAAGGATAACCGTACTGATGGTGCACAATAGGGTTGTACATATTTTGAATTAAATACGAAATAGTTAAGTCTCACACAAAATGTGCATGAGCTGGCTTAAGCGACTGTGGGAATACAAATAAATTATATGTGTCAAATCATATTGAACTTACAGAAACTTCTCGCTAAGTTTTATGACAGAGTTGAGCAAAGTGCAAAAATTATCGCACATTTTGTATGGAGTCAGATGTTTTTTATTTTGTTTTTCTTTTTTAAATACATTTTACGGACTTTTTTTATGTTTTGGCAGAAGCTCAAGCTAGCTTAAGCATATTATGGTTGGTACTTTATACTTGAAGCGATTCGTTATCTGCCTATGCGGCAGGAACATATACAAAATTTTTTGTTTTTGGCAAAGAAGGAAGTTTAATATGGACGGACATCGTTTTAGAAAGCGATTCTCAGACGATCGGTGCACTAAAACGTTGAACTTGGACCACTAGCACAAACGCATAATACCTTATACACCAGTCATGGTGTTGTTGTAATTTTTATACATTTCTCTTACAATCATTACTCCAATATTTCCTTATATCAAACAAATATGTTTTATTTTTAAGGTCCATAGTCTCCTAATAAAGATCTCTTTTGAAAATCATTTTGGATCTACCCACAAGTGATTAAAGAGTATCGCATGGTAAAGCTGGCCAATCATACTATATACACATGTTTTTTTACATCCAAATCTATAGACTTATCTATAAATATTTGTACATTTTCAAGTGGGCGTGGCACATCCCATACAAAGACAATATGAATTATCTAATATACAGAGAACGGTTAAAATAACACGTTTAAAGTTTTAAACCAAAAACATGGTTATCAATGCACAACTTCTGCCAAAAAAAAGTAGGCTGGATTGAATAAGTAGGTGTGGCAACTCCCATACACAAGACCGCATAGTTTTCTGTGTTTCTGAAGAACGGTAAAAAGAATAGTTCCTAAATTTGGTTACATATATCATGATTATTAATACACAACATCTGTCGAAAAGTAGGCTAAATTGGAAAAGTGGGCGTGACACGCCCCATACAAAGACAATGTAGATTTCTTTATATCTGCAGAGCTGTAACAGTAAAAGTCTTCCAAATTTTCTACAAATATCATGATTATCAACACACAAAATCTGTCAAAAAATAGGCTTAATTGGAAAAAGAGACTTTAAATTTCTGTAAATCTGTGGAACGGTAACAGTAAAAGTATTTACTTACTTACTTAAATGGCTATTACAGAACGTTTGTTCCAGTAGCCGAACGAAGTATATTCTTCCATGCGCCTCGATCTTCCGCACTCCTTCTCCAATTTATTACACCAAGCTTTGAAATGTCTTCCTCCACCTGATCTTTCCATCGAAGTTTTGGTCTTCCTCTTCTGCGTGAACCATCACCAGGCGCGTATTCGAATGCCTTTTTAGCTGGAGCATTTTCCTCCATTCGCACAACATGACCTAGCCAACGCAATCGGTGTAGTTTTATACGTTTCACAATGTCAATGTCGGCATACAGCTCATACAGCTCATGGTTCATACGACACCGATATGCTCCGTCAACGCAGATGGGTCCATAAATTTTACGAAGAATTTTTCTCTCGAATACTCCAAGTACTGCCTCGTCTGCTTTCGCAAGTACCCATGCTTCAGAGCCATACAACAGCACGGGTAGTATCAGTGACTTGTATAATGTGATTTTTGTCTGTCGAGAGATGGCTTTGCTCTTAAACTGCTTACTTAGTCCAAAGTAGCATCTATTAGCCAGTATAGTTCTTCTCTTAATTTCAAAACTGATGTTGTTCGTTTTGTTTATGGCGGTGCCGAGGTAGATAAAATCGTTGACTAATTCAAAGTTATAGTTTTCAACTTCCACTGTTGGCCCGAGTCTACTGGACGTCCTGTGCGTTGATACCATCAACTTTGTTTTATCTGCGTTTACCACCAAACCCACTTTAGCAGATTCCTTTTCGACTTTTTCAAAGGTGGCAGTTACTGCTCGCAGTGTGCGACCCATGATGTCAATATCGTCAGCATATGCAAGTAGCATGTGTTGTTTTGTGTATAGTGTGCCAGTTCTATTCACATCTGCGTCTCGTATAACCTTTTCCAGCAGGATATTAAAGAGGTCACACGAGAGACTATCTCCTTGTCTGAAACCTCGCTTGGTACTGAATGGCCCGGAGAGGTTTTTTCCTATTTTAACTGAAGATCGCGTATCAGTAAGACTCATTCTGCAAAGTCGTATAAGTTTTGCCGGGATACCAAACTCAGACATGGCCTGAAACACCTTTGATCGTATGGGGCTGTCGAAGGCGGCTTTGTAGTCGACAAAAAGGTGGAAGGTGTCGATTTGTTTCTCTTGAGTCTTTTCCAGGATTTGGCGTAGTGTGAAAATCTGGTCGATGGTGGATTTGCCAGGTCTAAAGCCGCATTGATATGGCCCAATTATCTCTCCGACTTTAGATTTAAGTCTGTCACACAATACGCTCGAAATTATTTTATATGCAATGGGCAGGAGACTTATTCCTCTGTAATTGGCACATATTGTCTTGTCTCCTTTTTTGTGCACGGGACATAGTATGCTGAGGTTCCAATCATCGGGCATGCGTTCTTCTTGCCAAATAGAACAAATAAGCTGATGCATGCGCCTTATCAGCATGTCACCTCCGGTCTTAAACAGCTCAGCTGGTAGTCCATCGGCTCCTGCTGCCTTATTGTTCTTTAGCCGAGATATTGCTGCTTTCACCTCATTTTGGCAAGGCGGTATGCACTCAATACCGTCCTCTGTGATTGGTTCTGAAGTATCTTCGTCGCCGCTACAACCAGATACCAAAAGTTCGGAAAAGTGATCTTTCCACATCCTCAGCACACTTTCTGTTTCAGTCACCAGATTACCTTCTTTATCTCTGCAGGAGAATGTGCCTGTACCAAAGCCTTCGGTTTGATGTTTTACTCTTTGGTAAAATTTTCGGACTTCATTTTGACTCCTGTACATCTCGATTTGCTCACACTCCCGCCTTTCCATTTCTCTCTTTTTCTTTCGGAAAAGGCGTTTCTCCTCTCTCCTTTTCTCCCGATACCTCTCCTTCGCATTACGTGTTGCTACCGATTGCAACGTTGCCATATATGCGACATTTTTTGCTTCAGTAGCATTACGGCACTCTTGGTCGTACCATGGGTTCCTTTGGGGAGGCCCTTGGTACCCAAGTACGGATTTTGCTGCATTTTCCATGGAGTGGGCAATGATTTGCCATTGTGCTGTTATATTATCGGGACGAGGAGTGCTTTCTTCTAGCAGTTGGGTCAGTCGAGTGGAGTATGCCGTAGCTGTCTGTTGTGTCTGCAGCTTTCCGATGTCCAGCTTCCTTGCTGCGTCAGATCGTACGTTTCGCGCTACATTAAGGCGAGTGCGAACCTTTGCTGCTACAAGGTAGTGATCCGAATCTATGTTGGCACCTCGGATCGTTCGTACGTCCAACACACTGGATGAATGCCTTCCATCAATCACAACATGATCAATTTGGTTACTCGTTGTTTGATCCGGGGACAACCACGTGGCCTTATGAATGTCGAGATGTTTAAATCTGGTGCTGCTAACTACCATATTTTTTGCCGCTGCGAAGTCTATTAACCTCATTCCGTTATCGGAAGTTTCTTCGTGAAGGCTAAATTTTCCGACTGTTGGACCAAAGATATTCTCCCTTCCTATTTTAGCATTAAAATCCCCTAGCACTATTTTAATGTCATGGTCGGGGCAGCGGTCATATTCTCTCTCTAGGCGCTCATAGAATGTATCTTTGATCAGTTCGTCCTTTTCTTTGGTCGGGGCATGGGCACAAATTAGACTGATGTTAAAGAACTTGGCTTTTATTCGGATTGTGGCCAGTCTCTCATCCACCGGAGTGAATCTAGATACTAGGTGTTTCAATCTCCGGCTTACCACAAATCCACAGCCAAACTCATGTCTAGTGTTATGGCAGCTATAGTACAATACGTCGCCTTTGGGTGTTGTTGTTACGCCTGTCCCATTCCATCGCATTTCCTGTAAGGCGGTAATATCGGCCTTGTACTTTTGAAGTACGTCCGCCAGTGCGTACACTGCACCTTCTCTATAGAGAGTTCTTACATTCCAGGTGCATATACGCAGATCGTGGTCCTTTAAACGTTTGCGGGGGTCGTCATCATTAGAGGAGTTCATTAATTTTCTTCTTCGTTTTTTCATAGTAATAATGTTCTTTTCCAAGGGTGGGCTACTAACCCGACGCCTCAACCCACTTTTTATCGTTCTTTAGGATGAACGCGCGGCACATTTTAGCTCACTACCCTTATCGGATGGTAAAGGTAGCTACCCCAGGAGGCACCACGAGGAGGTTTGTGTCCACAATTGGGATGAAGGAGTAAACCGAGATGAGCCTGGATTTTGCCATGTTAAAACCATTCAGAGCCGTTACTCGGTGTCCGACCTCCCCTTCTCCTCCCAATAAAAGTATTTAAATTTGGTATAAAATTGGTTTGTGATCAATACACGATAACTCTTTTAAAATATGTAATTTAACTAATTTCATTTCGATAGTTGTGGTGAATAGCACTAGTGTAAGAAGCTAGTATATATGGGCGCTTCCTCAGAAGTACCACGTAACGCCACCAATCAATTAATCTAGTATGGGCCTATGTTGGTCAAATTTTTCTTCTCTTGCGCTAAATTGCGCTTTACACAAAAATACAACAAATTTAAATAAGATATAAATTATTCTTTGAGAAACAATTAAAAATGCTTGGTGGCGAAACGTGAATAAAAACGACTTTCCTGTGCAAATACCCATATACCAAAATTAATATACGTTTGTTTGTTTGGTTATTCTCTACAGACTCCTAAACGGTTTTTTCTGAAATTTTTACAGTAACTTCCCTATGCCATATATATTTTGAAATTTTCAAGTGGACGTTGCACATCTCATGCAACTACAATATAAATTACATTAGTGATTGCCAAGTGGTCGAAATTCGACCAAGAATGAGGAAAATATACGTAAAAGTATATGAATTTACGGGTTTACGATTTGGCGGGGGCAAATCCGGTCCATATGTTCTCCTCCACTTAAGTCCGTGAATGTTTTATTTAGTTTTGTAAGTTCAATAATATAAAAAAAAAACAGAAAATACCAATTGAAAAATAAAAAGGTACTAAAAAGCCTCCTCTTAGCTATAGTGTTTCAATCACTGCATACTCTGCATGTTGAATTTAATGTTTCTAAGTTCAGTGTTAATAAAAATTCTAAAAGTACCAAAAAGCTCCCCCTTACTGATTATTTTTTACTCAGAACCATGCATGTCTGTCTTATTTAATGTTTCTAAGTCCAATATCGAAGAAATTCAAAAATTACCAGTTGAAAAACAAAAAAGTACCAAAAAGTGCTCTCATATAGGTTCTCAACTACTCAGGACATTGTATCTTTAATTTTACTTTTCCAGGTCGAATGTTTACGAAATCTCAAGAACAGTTGAAGAACAAAAAAAGTACCAACATTTTGTATATTGTAGGTTCTCATTCACTCAGTATTCTGCACCTATAATTTGATGTTTCTAAGTTCAATATTATGGAACATCAAAAAATTACCACATGCAGCATGGAAAAGTAAGAGAAAGAAATTTAATTTCCCGGATTTCTTCTTTTTGATAATTACGTACCAAAATTTCAATATATTAATTAAATAGTTAAATACGTACATATACATACATACATACCAAAAAATACTAAACATATGTACGATTTTCATCCCTTAAATGTTGGAATTTTTAAAAAATGTACCAAATTTAAATTTTTTAGATAAGTTACGAATTTGGTATAATAATAATTTTAACAATTGAGTCACTTGACAGGAAATACCCAATATACATATAGATTATATTTGTCGAACGGTTACAGTAAAACTTTCAAACTTGAAACAAGTTTGGTAACCAATTCAAAACGTGTGCTCCCAACAAACACGGAGGTTTGATTTCAAATTAAAAATGATTTGAAATCAAACGTTTTCTCAAACGACAAACGTTTGATAATGATTTGAAAATCATAGCGTTCTCAACAAAAAGGGGAAATTATTTTCAAATTGAAAAATGTCTTTATTTTCAACTTGCTTTCAAACGTAATTCTCAAATGTGGATTATAATACAATTTGGAATATAAATAAAACTATAAAATTTTTTTAATTTTAATTTATTATTTATTTAAATAAACTTTGAGATAAACATTCGGTTCCATATCTAAAAGATGAAATGGTGTTCTTTCCGTCGCCTAATTCTTGGAAATACCAAATACTTGGCTCCCTTTTATTTTGAGGATTGTAGCATCGCGATCGTTCAACAAACTTTCTTCACTTTCTCGTTTTATTATTTTTCTTTTTTTTCGTATTTTAAATCATTGTAATTTCTCACAAATAATTTTTATTTTTCACAAGAAATAAACTGTTCACTTTATATTAAAATTTATTTTTAATAGTAAAACACATGTATACACAATGTAGAAAAATTTAACTTTAGTCGCCATTTTTTATGCTTACATTTATTTTTCGCTTTAGCCAAGTTTATTTTTGAGTTGATTTTAACATTTGAAAAGCATTTGACATCAAATTGATAAAACATTTCATATCAAATGTTTATTTTCAAATCATTATCAATTTAAATTTAAATGTTAAATCAAACAATTGAAAAACGTTTGAGAATGATAAAGTCATTTCATATCAAAGGTTTGACTTCGTGTTTGTTGGGCTAAACTGAAAAAGTGATCATGGAGCATCCCGTATACAGACAATATATGCCACTAAATAACTGGTGAAGGATAGCTGTAATACGTTTACAATTTTTTACTGATTCTATTTCAAATGAGTCTTGCAAAAAGCACCCGGAAAGTCTAAATTTTTATATAAACCAAATCTCACGAGCTCCCTAATTAATGAAAACCGCCATAATAAATATGAATACCAGTAATATGTAATGGAAGCATTATTAACAACAAAACAAAAAAATATCACATTATTAATGTTTTTCTTACTTAATTTATTGAAATGCTCAAAATTTTTATATATTCATTCAAACACTTTTTTTGTAGCAGCTTTTCTCATGTTCTTGTAAATGTAAAAGTGAGCAGAGGCGAGTGCAAAATGTAAAGAATTCTTTTTAAAAAAAAGGAAAACAAAAAACATTTACTTTTTAATTAAATACTATAAAGTGTCAAGCATGCAGTAAAGCTGTACTGTCACAAAAATAATAAAAAATTAAGTAGAAAAAATTATTAAAAATGACAAAATTTAAAGAGGCCAAATTGGACATGTAAATATTATAAAGAAGACAGAAAGAAAGACCCCTCCGACCATTAGAGAGAATAACAAATGTAACCAGCCAACTCAAGGCATCAAGTGAAATGGTCAAATGGAAAACAAATGAAATATTTTGACAGCATTAAGTATGAGAGAAAAGTGTTTTTGAAAAAAAAAAAAACAAAATACAAATACAACACAACTTAACAAGAGCTTCTGATAGAAAATTAAAAAGAAGAAAATACACCTTCTACTAGAACTTAAACGAAAGGCAACTCGGTCCGTGTGGAATGTTATAGTCAAGAAATCTGGAGACATTATATTGTAAATATTCTTGGCATTTGATAGGAAGTTGATAATAAAGACAGAGTACAGAAATTTTAAGGAATTCAAAAATTATTATTGATAGAAAGCATAATTATATCGTAGGGTAAGGCGTGTCCTGCCAGAAAATCATAACAAGCGTAAGCCGGAGGGTTAAACACGGGTTAAACGAAAAGTTTAATCTTGGTTTTTACTTGATTTAAGAATTTTGTACTTATTTCAAGAAATTCCGGGATTGATTTTCGAAAGTAAACCCATTTAGGGTTGTTTTGAGTGTGTTTTAGTGTTATTCGTACTTCAATTTTTGAGTACGACTCGTACTTTAATTATTCATAAAAAAACTTGATTTATCCCGAGTGTTTTTCTTTCTGTGTGTATTTTGTATTTTGAACTCAGAATTGTACAGTGTGTAGATGTGACCAATGTTTATCGTTTTCTTGCAAAAAGTAGAAAAAGAAGGTGACAACTTTAAGGAACCAGGCAGATATATAGCTGTTAAACGCTCTTCTTATCCTGCTCCTTGTATCTGCTCCTTAGGCGAGTGTTGCTAAGATCACTAAGAATATTTCGAGCGAGAGGGTTTGGATGGAGCTTAAGCCTTTTTTAATTTTTCCGAATATTTCATCATCATTGTTACTATTGATGGAACATTGAAATCTTTATGAATATTCAAGTTTTTAACATACCAGGGGGCGTCTATAATTATTATTCGAAGAAGTTTATTTTGCCACCTTTGAATTTTTTTGATATAAGTGGCCCATTACTGAATACCGTAGCACCAGATTGGCATTGAAATTTTTATTGCAGTAGGTTTCATTTGAGTAAGTTTTGCCTCTTTATGGCATATCCACTTTAAATAACACGTACATTGAGGCCAAACTAGAAATGCATAAGCTTCTGCCTAAAATTGACAAAAAGCCTTACAAATGCATTTTCAAAAACAACAACAAAATAAAAAAAAAAACATTTGATTCCGTGCTAAAAGTACGCTCAGCTTTGCACTTCATGCAGATTCATAAAACTTTACAAAAAGTTTCCTTAAGTTCAATATGGTTTAACCCATATGATTGCCATGTATTTGCACAGTCGCTTTAGCCAACTAAAGCATATTAAAGTGGGGCCTTTAAACGTCTCAGTCCTTTACGAAGTTAATTCCACTTATATGTATATAATAAGAAATGACAACTTATATGTACGCAAAGCTGAATATTCGAGCCCATCACCACAATAATGAAAGAATGAAAATGGAAGTCGATCAGACTTCCAGTAAAAAATAATTCAGAAAGATGAGGCATCAGAAAAAGAGGTCGGAATTTGACATTTAGAATGCATAAACCTTCATAGAAAAAAAGGGACAGCTAGCATAATTATCTCTCTGTCTTTCTCTCTGACGCGATCGCCTTTATGAATTCGCCTTATTAATATTTTACAGTTTTTTTCTTAACTAATTTTAAATGATCGAGAAAATATTTCTCACTTTTACTTAAAACAAAAAAAATGTTACTGTTTGCTAATTGTTTACAATTGGCCTGTAGCAGAAAAAAAACACAGAAAAGTTTAAAAAAGTAACGTAAAAATACCAGAAACATGAACTGTAAAAAAATGTTCCATAGAATATAATTCCCCTTTTCCAAATACTTGAGACATGAAAACAGCTACAAAATATCAAGGCAAAAAATAAAAACGACAGTAAGAACAACACAAAAACCACAATTGTACTGGGTGACACTCACAATCATTTTAATATTATGACCAAAAGACTTAAACTTAAAATGCACACACATGCACACATTTACACATTTACCCAGCGGGAAAAAGAAGTAGTACGAAGGCCTTCTAGAAGGCCTCTGTACCCCTTCTTTTGGATGTACAAGGCCTTCTTGCTCCATTCCATACTCATATCTTTTTTACACGCGTTGTCATTGCGGAGAAGGCCTTCCGCTTTCCTTTCTTTCGCCAGAGCTTCTTAAAGGCATTCAAATATATGGCTCTTAGAAGGCTTTCCTGAGAAGGACTGTTAAAAGGCTTTAGAATAAAGGTTATCTTAAAGGGTTTTTAAGAAAGTTATGTTAAAAGGCCTTTTAATTAATGGCTCTTAAAAGGCCTTTCGGACCATCCTTGTAAAAAGTGCATCGGTTCTAATGGAAATTGGCTGACCATTTTCATTCGCATCGCATCGAAAAAAACATCGATGTTTTTTTACAGTGTCAATCCCTACACAGAACCTTCTTTTTCAGTGAACAAACCACAACTAAAAAGATTTACATTATTGTTTTCACTTGGTATTTTAATATGTATGTATTTTTATTTTTATAACGGGATCTGAATTCTTTCGCTTTTGCTTTGGCGAAAAAGCAGAACAAAAAATTTTACTCTTTCTCTTTTTAACATCAACTAAAAAGATTTACGTTATTGTTTTCATTTGGAAGTTATTTTATCATGTATGTTACTTTGTTTTTGTAAAGGAATCTGAACTGTTTTGCTTTTGCGTGTGCAAAAAAACAAAACAAAAAATGTTACTCCTTCTTTTATCGCTTCTCATAGAAGCGAGTGTGGAAGGTGTATCTTATCTTTTATACCAAAGAGCCAAGGCCTTCTATGAGGCATTCTTTAGCAGTTACATAAGAATAGTAATTAAATCAAAAAAATTTTTAATCAGGCCTTCAAAAAGGCCTGAAGTAAGAAGGTCTTCTAAGTTTTACCGCTGGGTAAAGGCAAACAAATACTGGCAAAATTACACAAAGATACATGACAATTGTTACAAAAAAAAAAAAAAAAACTATGGAGGAACTTTTTGGCCAAATAAAACTTGAAGTCCGAAAAGAAAGGACGGAATTTGGTTGACTGACTGACAATCTGTATGTATGTATGTATGCTTATTTATTCTGGCTAGAAGAGGTAGTAGATGGACAAATACCAAAACTTACACCCATTTACACATATCAAACATTGCAAAATAGTGCCGCCAAACGCCCACATTTAATAAATTTACAATACAACTTTATATGATGGGTTTATAAATGAAATGATAAAAATAAAATTAAAAGAAAAAAAAAAACAACAAAAGTGAAATTTATTTATTGCAAAAAGTATTTTCATTTTCATTACAAAAAAAAAAAACAGCAACTAAATGTTTTTCATTTGTTGATGTTGTCTTTGTTGTTGTTCTTGTTGCTATTAATATTTTAGTACTGTGTACAAGTATGTAAATTGATAAAAACAACAGCAGCAGAAACACCACAATCACAAACAAACGCACTAACACTTGCCGTACGCACTCGACACACTTGCCATTAAATTGCATAACAAAGTGTTTTGTGTGGGGTGGACAAAAAGGCAGGCATGGAAACTGTAAAGCTATTAAACCGCGAAGGACTTTTTCATTTAATAACACCTACAACCAATGCAACAAAGTGGCATAAACAGAATTTCTATAGCAAATGAATGAATTGGCACAGTGGGGCGAGTGCAAGAACTGGTTGGGAATGTTTAACTTTAATTATATTTTGGAGAAATATTTCAAAGTTAATTGATCCTCACAGAAATTACCTTAAAAATTTTATTTCGCAACAATGCAGTTCACTTCCATTCATTCCGGGAGATAATGAAATTGCCTTAATTAATTTTTCTTGCCTGAAAGACAGAAATATATAATTCGCAGCTACCAATGGCCAAAGCATTAGATGCTGTGGCTGCAGCAATAATTTTTTTATGCAACCAATATAACCTCACACTTTCGAAACGATTTTATCCAAGCGAAATTCAATACAAACATTCAGCCCATTAATTAGTGAAAATTCCTTGGGGTATTTTTGCCTTTTCCTATATTTACAATCAAATTTAATGACAGAAGGGAAAGAACTCCCGGGGAATTTTTTATCATAACTGAGCTGATTGTTCCGAAAGAGATCATTTACTCATATACTAGAGAAATGCTAACGTTAGAACACCGAAAAGAAGATATTAAAAGTGTCCACTTACGCAAACCAAATTCTTAATACAAAATGCAAATTTTGACTGTTTTCTTTTTCTTTCCATCCCGCTGTTTTCCCAAAGATTTTTCATAATTTTATATGATGGTGTTTCATTTTATTCCATTGCATTCAATGCAATTGTAATTGTTTTTATCACATCTTTTTTTTTAATTTGTTTTTGAGGCAAAAATATTTAAATATTTTGTTGTAAATATTATTATTGTTATGGTTTGTTGTTGTTGTGGTTTTATTTTGGGTATGACCCCTTCAAACATTTTTGAAATTTTTTGGCGATTGCTTGTTTGGCGATGATTCCGCGATCCTTCTCAGGGAATACGAATCGCTAACCATCGCCTATGGCGATGAATATGCGAGCGCACACAAGTAGCGGCAATCATCAGTGTTTTTTTATAACTTTCGAAAGAATTTTTTTTCTCGTTGTTTTTTTAAGGTAACGGGAAAATAAATATTTGGTTTCGAGGGCAATTAGCAAAATTGTCATTCCAGTTGAGCAAGTGATTTGTGAAGGGTGTGTTATTTAATATATCTCTGAAAGCAATTTTCATCGCCGAATCATCGCCCGCGAATCGCCGGCAAATTGTCTAACATCGCAGCGATGCATCGCGTGGAAGCTAAGTGCGATCCTCTGGCGAATCGGCAAAACGTTCGCATGTGTCAACCACGTGAATCGCGGTACACGATGTTCACGCGAATCGCGGTACGCGATGTTTACGCGAATCGCGGTACGCGATGTTCAAGCGAATCGCGATACGCGATTCGCGCGGTTGACACATGCGAACGTTTTCGCGATTCGCATTAAGCTTCCACGCGATGCATCGCGGCGATGTTAGATAACTTGCCGGCGATTCGCGGGCGATGATTCGGCGATGGAAATTGTTTGCAGGGACTGTTTTTGTGTGCACGTGTGTAAGTGATTTTGTTTTTAATTTTTGTGTTTAATACAAATTTGTTTTTATCACAGGAAGTTGTATCATACAATACAACAATATCATTTTTTGCCTACAAACTTTATTGCAATTATCAATACAAACACGTACACATGAACGCATTGAATAATTTTGCACTGTGTAAAAAACATGTATATAGACACTCACATATTCACAATTGCATGTTCAAGTAGAATTATTTCAACTTTTATATCGTCAGCTCATTATTGGTTTGACCTACCGACCATATCTAAAATAATTTAGTGAGGTATAGGGTATATACATTAGGCTGACTCTTTTTCAACAAAATTTCTTCATCCCACTACGCGATGGGAATTGAGTTTTGATAGTGAAAATAATTTGTTCAGGCCATTTTGGAAAAAAAGTTTCCGAACCAAATGCAATTTTTAAAGCTCCTCAAAACATTTTTTTTTTTTTTAATTTCCATACACATTATAAATGGTACATTTATTGCTTATATATGCTTTATATTTAAAATATCGAAAATAAGTAACTGTATAACAAAAATGTAAAGATATTTTTTTCGGTTAAATGAAATAAATTCTAACCCCGGTCAGTGACACAAAATGTTA
This sequence comes from Pollenia labialis, assembly GCA_949318255.1. NCBI lineage: Eukaryota > Metazoa > Arthropoda > Insecta > Diptera > Polleniidae > Pollenia > Pollenia labialis. The sequence continues at coordinate 158,756,497 of OX439139.1, read as the reverse complement.
TCAGCCAGTATCATCCTGCCTATCATGCAGTGGTCTGTGATTATGGCTATCACTGTTTCAACACAGGCCTTAGTATTGACTTTATTGAATAAGAATCAAACTTCTTAAGCACCGGCCATAATGTCCGTGATAACCTGCAATCCGTTCTACTACTCCGGGCAAATTTTTTCTTGTTCTGAGTCCATTCCCTCATCTTCCCTAAGTAAAAGCACAATGGATGTTCGACTGATTCTAAACAGTGAGAGTCGTCTTGCAAATTCATCGACCATTTTGTTGCCCCGGTGAGGTCCACGGTACACACCAAAGCCTAACTACGTACTCTTCCAAGGTTTTCCTTAGAGCTCTTCTAATTATACGTCAATAAAGTTTAACATCAACTGCAATATTTTTAGTAATAGAAATTTTTATTAAATAATTCTTATTTAGATGGTGTGTAAATATTTATTGTTCCACCAAGCAAAATTGTTTTGTTTGTCATTGTCATTATAATATTTCTTTAAAAGACAGGGTTGGGAAAAATACATGCATTGCTGTACAAAACAGTGTTCGAAAATAAACCAAATATTATTTAGCGTACCGTACACACAACCAGAAACGATATACATAAATTTCTTTGTGTTTGTGTTACATTTCACAGCCCTTATTATATTTTAATGTACTGCAGGGTTTTTTTCACATTGATGAAGGAATGAGAAAACAAAAAGTTTTGGCAACACTTCTCACTCGTTTTGTTGTTAATGCTTGTCAGTCTGCACGACCACAACGCGAATAGCCGGTTTGCGTATTGTGTACATGTTTTGTAGTTGTACAAATTGTTTGTAAGCTCGAAATTCACTGCTGACTGATTATTGGTTCAGTTAGTGTCAGCTTTCGGTTGGAAGAATTTAGGGGGTCAATCCAACATTTTACTCCTCTAGCAGTGAGTCTGTGAAAGGTATGAAGTTTTTTTTAATTTTTTCTTTTTTGCCCCCACGTTAAGTTCGATGAGCATCTAATTCCTTGCATAAGTCGAGTAAATAAAAAGTATCTATTCGTTTTAATTGTTGCATATTAAGGAAAGAGTTCCAAGTGCAATGCTGTACATTTTGTTGGTGCAGAGTAAAAATATTCCACACAGACCATTTTGCAAATTCTACGATGAAAGATCATTTGGACAAGATTGTGAATAGTTCTATTGTATATGTTTTTACTTTTAAACTATTTTCTCGAGCTAAACTGAGTAAATACAACTGTGGATACGTCTGACATTGTAGCCGATGATGCTGGTTGAATTTGATCTTCCAATGTACCAAACTAAGAAAATATTAAAATTAATTTTTTTTGTCTAAAGTTTTCAACATTTATTTCTTTGTGTCTGTAAATAGTTTTAACAGCCATGTGAAATCTATTTCTCGAATTCTTTCTTAAAAACTTATGAAACAGGCAGATTCTGAAAATCATTTTTTGTGAAAGTGATTTAAAATCACAAGAAAGGTGTTCTGGACAAAAAGCTTTTTCCATAATTGTGATTTTAAACCGTTCAGCTAAGTGGCCGCTGATTTAAAATTACATGCATATTTTTTCCCACCATTTTAAAACAAGACAAAACTTTTATGGTTTTCAAAACACCCTTAAATAACACAAGGGAACAAAATTGGACTTTTTTTGTGCGGTCTGGAATTTGATTGAAAATTCTTACTAATTTGAGATCACTGATTTTTCTCTATCAGCTCTAGTTTTCGAGATATACCGTTATGTCTAAAATTAAGGCACTTTCACTACATAAATTGGAATTACTTGAAAACGGTTGACTATATTCAGTTAAAAAATCCGAAACCCGGCAACAATATTATCTTTAAGCCGTGCTTACATTGTTTTTAAATATGCACTGTAGTTTCAGAGATATCGTTGAGTTTTTGAAGAAAAAATAGGAAAATTTTGAAAAAAAATGTTCTTTAAAAATTGATTAAAAATAAAATATCACAGTTTTGGTCTAAAAACATTTAACCAGGGCTGTGGAGTCATCCGAAAAAAGTACTAACTCCGACTCCGACTCTAAATGCTGAAATTTTTTAAGTGCGACTCCGACTCCGACTCCTACTAAATATAATCTTGATGCTAAATGTATATGAGACTCAGTGATGTTAACTTTTATTTTTTCATTACCGTACGGCCTTCTAAAAATTAGAGTTTTTGAGAAGAAATTACCGTACGCAAACATTAATGTGCTGTTTCCAAATGACAGGCGATTGATTATGTAGCAAAATTTATCAGGGGTGTGCTAGAAATCGCAAACGCAAAACGCAAGAATTTGGAAGTTGTTTTTAATAAACTTTAAAACTAATTCTTATAATTTTCGGTTTAAAATCCTGTTTAAAGGGAAAATATTTTTAAAATATTTGTAATAAAATTCTTTTATTACAAAAATCTTATTTAAAAACGACTTTTAAAATTCTTGCGTTTTACGTTTGCGATTTCCAGCACACCCCTGTATATGAAAAGCACTCAGTCCATCGCATGTTATTTGGAAACAGCACATAAGAGCAGTATTCATAAAACATTTATTTAAATTTTAAATGTGTTTTAAGAAGATAATTTTTATTTTGGAAATTTTTTTTTTAACTTTTTATGGCGAAAAAATTTGGAGTCGGAGTTGCGAGTTTTTGTGGGTACTACGACTCCGACTCCGGCACAAAAACATCAACTTCAACTCCGACTCCGACCCCGACTCCACAGCCCTTCATTTAACTTAATATAATTTCAAATGAAATGAGGTTTGTTTCATTGTAATCGGTGCAAAACTTTTGATTTTATTCACGATTTACTGAGAAAACTAAATATAGATTTAGTAAGAATTTGCAATCAAATTCTCGACCGCAAACTTACTGTTCCGCAGTGTAATAATTTTGATTTTAATTTTGTGATTTTCAGAACATGCCTGAAAATATCCCTTTTTTTTTTTTTTGCTTTGAGTAGCACTTATCTTTACTTAAACTACTCATAAAGCTCATAAATCATTTAAAAAAATAAACTAAAAATCTCCAAATTTTACTTAATTTTGATTTCCAGAACATGGCCGTAAATATACTTTCTTGCCTTATTTTGACAATGCTAGTCAGTAAACAATAACAACAAACACAATTGAAAGTCACCTGGTGAAGCAATTTGCCTCGTACATGACGGTTAATTTTAACGTTGTCAACTGTAGAAAGTACAAAATGTGTTGTGGATTCGAGAGATTTAAACTGAAATTTGAACCATATTTTGAAAACTTAAGTTATTGAAATACACTATTTGGGAGTGAATTATATTTCAAATACTAGTACTTCAAGCTCTGCCCAAGCCTGTAAATTGGTACTTTTTCTAATCAAATTAGTTTGCTATTATTCTAATTAATTTTGCAATACATATTTCTTTTCTGTTAATATTGTATATACACTGAAAATAAATACCAGGCAAATTTTAAATTTACTTTTTTCGTAAATATAAAGAAACTTTTTATATTTTACAAAAAAAAAAAGAGTTTATTAGAATCTGTTTTTGCACCATTTTCCACTTAAAAATGCGGAATTTGCAAAAGTTAGCGTATCTTTTGCCCGTGTTATGTGTCATAAATTACTTAAATGAAATTTTGTGCGGTTGACATCCGTAAATAACTTAAAACTGCGGGACTTTAACAAATTTTAAGCGTTTACGGTAAAACAATAGAACACTATACATTTCTTAAACGAATAAGTCATCATTAGCCATTATTATTATTATTATTATTATTATTATTATTATTATTATTATTATTATTATTATTATTATTATTATTATTATTATTATTATTATTATTATTATTATTATTATTATTATTATTATTATTATTATTATTATTATTATTATTATTATTATTATTATTATTATTATTATTATTAATATTAATATTTATTTAATGCAAATTTAATTTACAGAAAATGTATAAAAAGAAAAGAACTGGCTGCCAAGGCCGGCGCCATTCATTAGCCATTACTTTCTTTCAATTGTTCTGAATTCCTCTCCAAACAAGCTGCCCATTTTTTTAGGGCAAATAAGAAATCAAGCCTCTTTAAGAAAAACCTATTCTGAAGTAAAACGTCTTCCAGTCAGAGCTCTCTGCATCGATCAAAAGTATTGGTGTTCGGACGGGGCAAGGACGGAACGGCAAAACGTCCTAGCCACTATTTTCTAAATCATTTTTGACGGATTTTGCAACATGCGACTGATCGTTGTGATTATGTTATATTAAAGCTTTATATGTGATTCTCACTTAAAAAGAACCAATTGTATTGAGTGCAGGTCCCTTGTGATCATCTTACCAAATTTCAATGATTAGTAAAAGATAAGACTCTTCTAATCCCATAAAATACAGAGTATTACTTTAAACTAGTTGGCTCTGGGATTTACATATGTTTTCTTGTGCTCCGTGAAAGAAGTTCATGTTTTCAGGCTGATTTTTTCAGTGTAATGTTTGTTTTTTTTTTATTTGTTTGATCTCTTTATTAATTTGACCTAAATTTTTCTTTTTATTTAATAAAAAGTGTAGAAATTTTATAATTACATGTGTGTGTGTATATTTAATTAGTTGTTCTTTTAGCAAATATTTACAAACTTGACAAAAAATTCTAGCAATAAATTTGTGAAAAGAAAGTCAAATAACGTTTATTTTTTATATCCGTGGTTTTTTCGCGTTTGTTGGACGAGAAACAACAAATGTTTTTCTGACGTCACATAAATAAAAGCAATCTAGTAGAATTTTGAACTAAAACTGTCTCAAACTAATGTTTTGATATGACTTAAAGAGTTTGGTTCGGAATTAGCGTGCACTGTATTCTAATTTTTGGTCTACTACGCCAAACAGTCGATTAAAAAGATTGTTTGGCGGTATCTCAAGATGATCGGCAAGGTTGAACCTGCAAGTCGTCCAAAGTAACTGTTTTGTTCGCATTACCAATAAATCCATGCTTTCCCAAAGGTGTATCTTTTCCCTTATTTTACACATAAAAGTTTATTCTCAATGTTTTCGAGCTAAATTTAAGTTTGTATGCCATTAATACAAATAAAGTTTAGTTTACCAATGTCAACGTCATTGGAATAATCCTCAAAAATTAAACACTTTATTATGTTTGATTTATTCTTCAAAAGAATCTTTATAAAAATGTTTTGTAAAATTCAACAGGACACATATTTTAGCCTTAATGTTCTCCTCAATTTTAAAACCCAGCACAAAAGGCCAGCATAAGTATAATTGAAAATTAAACACAAAACAGAAATAATGTAATAAACATGTGTGGATAGTAGGGAGATCGAACGGTTAGCATTCGACCGGTTTTAACCGGTTATTTTAGTTTTGCCCAAGTCGAATATTTTAAAAAGTACATTTTTCGAATATCGAATAAACCGGTTATTTTGGTGTAATAAACCTGTTATTTTAGTAATGTGATATTTATTTATAAAGTACCCGTACAATTAAATAGTGTTGTTAGCCTACAAGAATTTGAAGAAATATACCCAAGATAGTACTTGTTTATTTTTTCAAAACCTTACAAAATTGTTAAGGAGTGTTTGCCTATAGCATTCGAAAATTTCCTCTTGCAGTCTGCGAAAATTTGTGATGTTTTCTTGTGTCTCGAATGAAGCGGAAGCATGAAACGAATTTGCGATATGAAATTGTGTGTCGAATGTGGCAAACACATACGAAGAATTGGTTTGGCGAATATTTTTCGCAATATTATCGAATAAATTAACATACAAACATTTTTATTCACACTTTCATTCCTGCGTGTATTTATCGTTCCCTTGATAAGTATTAAGAGTTATACTTCACTATAGTAAAGCATTCATGTTCTGTTTCTACACTTTAATACACTAACGTAAATTGGTCGTCTACACTTCTCGTCAGTATTTGCTAGTAACAGCGACACTACCGTATAGAGTTTTTAATTTACAATGATTTCAATGTGTGTTCGAATGGATTTGTGTAGGACTCTACCCTCTACAGCTAGTGCTAAATGAGTTTACTTTTCTTTTATTTGGACTTGTCATATTTTTATAAGACTAACTATCACATTGTCAGATTTCATTAAGATTGGTCCAAAATTTATTATAGGCCCCATTTACAGTGTCTTTTCGAAAAGACTTTTATAATAATTTGAGCTTACTTTTTACAAATATCGGCTTATAACAAGGCGAATTAATTCTTAGGTGGCATTGAAAGCACAGCTGAGCTGCTTTATTTTCTGTTTTACTTTGAGAGAGGAATGACAAAAGTTGCTTGCGTTTTTGACATATCGCCTACCGAATGCAACAAAAAAAAAAATAAAATACTGTGTTGTGTTTTTGATTTGTGCATTGTCAACACCGTTTACGTGGATTCGCCTTGGCTTATAACTTAAAGATTTTTTTAAAACCCACTTCTGAAGTATTTTCACTTTCAGCGGAGTGTATCAAAGATTCGTTGCAGTCATATATTGTACTTCTACTTGTTTTTTTTTTTTTTTTATAAATTCGCTTAATAATTAGAATTGTGGTTATTTTGTTGAACTATTTATGGTTTTTAATCCAAATTTTTTTAATATTTTTAATATTAAAAAAATAAATTCGTTTAATTTCAATTAATAATTGAGTCTCGAAATTACTTATGACATGTTGGTTAAAGTTTATACTCTTTAACCATAAATTTCACCCAGTTCAGTTATAATTAACTATCAGTTATATTCACAAGTTTGTCCTTTTTTTACTTAATTATTCTTTCAACATAAATGCAGCAAAAAACACGCTGGCTAACATTAATGCCAGCGTTAGATCGAATTTTAAAATTGATTGTTTCATTGAAAGAATATTTTCTCCCTCAACACAGGAGCCTAATGACATTGCAGGAATTATTTTAATGATCCATGTACTGGATTGTGGTTACTTTTGGCACACAGCCAAGCCTTTATATTCCATTAATATAAATTTTGATATTTAATTAGGCTTAAGTTCATCAAATTTAATTTTCATTAAATTATTTTTATGAAGAAAGGAATTTTACAACATGAAATTAATTAAAATTTATTGATAATTTTTCATTCTTGACTGACCTGAGGATCGAACCTAGGCGTTTACGGACAGGTTGCCCTTACATGTTTCAATCGCAGCCACTCGATATCTTCAGAGGGATTTGCCGTTTAACACTCGCAGCCATCGACGACTGCTGGCAAACATAAATCTTTTAACCGAATTGTATTTAACCTTTAGTAGATCGAAATTCGCTTTGAATGATTATCTATTTTAATTAATTTTACATGTTATTCCTTACTTCTTACCTTTTAAAGGACTTTAAATTAAAATGAGCTGCACGCAAAGAAAATGTGTTTTTACCATTGCCTATTAAAATCATTTTCGCGTTCTAAGGGAGCAGGTAGTATTCGGTCTTGACGATTTAAATCAATCGGCTGCAGTGTTTACAAAAATTTATCATTTTGATTGGCAGAGAAGTGGAGAAAAGTTAAGTCACCAGTGGATTATGGATTGCCCTTTCTGACTTAAATTCCAATTAAAAATAACAAAACAAAAAACTTTTATTTATGCAGATCTAATCGAAATAATATTAGTTAATATTAGACTACAAATGCTGTCATCATCAGTATCATTTACATTTTTATATGAACAAAATTAATTTTATTAATAAACATTTATAATAAATTTAAAAATTAATTAAATCCAAATGCAGTTCGCCATAAAAACAAACGCGTTTCTTATCATACAAATTAATTTTGCATAAAGAGCAAAAATATTTTAATTAAAAAAAAACTACAAAATCAAGCTAAGATAATGATCGTGTCAGAGCCATCATAATGATTTTATTTATTTCTATTAAAATAGCTTTCGATTTCATTGTAGTACATTCATACAAACACACAAACATACATACGTACTTGTTTTGGTGCTTATTTAGAGAACACGTAAGTGTAAACTTTATTGCCCCTCTAATGACTGAGAGAAAAAAATATGTGTTAATCGCTGCTGGTAGCCAAAAGTTTTGAAGACCCGTTTTTAAAATGTGCTCTTTTTATACCCTTCACCACTAGTGGGCGAATGATGGTATAAATATTTAGTTTGTCATTTCGTGTGAAACTTATTCAATATTCATCTAAGACCCCATCAAGTATTTATAATCGAGGTCCCTGAATAATTCTAAGTCGATTTAACCATGTACGACTAACCTCCTGTTCAAAACACACTCCCTTTCGAACAACTCAAAAGAAAAGAATAATATTGTTGTCAAATTGTTTCTAGTTATCATACACAGAATGAAAAAACTAGTACTAAATTTAAGTTTTTTTTTTACTTACATTAAGTACTTAAACAGCACCAAAAATTAATTAAAACAAACCAAAAATTGGGATTACTTTCGAAAGCTTCTGATTTCCATATGCGGGCATACGCGTGTGTTTGTAAACATTTGTTGTAGAAACAACAATAACATTACAAAACTAGGTAAACAGGATTTAATATTAATATTTGGCCTGTCAGAGTCTTATGAGACTAGATATTACATTGTGATATATCGTGATGATCGGTTTTTTAATTGACCATACGCCCCATATAAAGCCTACTCTCCTGAAAGTAGAGCCCAATTTCGACATGTTCTAATGGTCATACAGCATATGTACATATATACAGCATTCATCGATTTCGAAAGTTAACGTTCGCATAGAAAATTATATTGAAAACAAAAACAAAATTCGAAAATTTGTTTTTGTTTTAAATGTTGACGTTCGAAATCGTTAAACAGGCTCTGTATTACAAAATTATAATTTTTTATATATAATTTTTATTAAGCGAGTCTTTATATTTGGGGTAATTTTTTTGTTTGCATGCAAAAAAGTGTAATTTTAGTTTCTTCTTTCATTAGGCAATTTTCGCACTATTCTCGTTATAAAGTGAATTTGTCTTTGGTGACCAAAAGTAGCCAGTTGGTGAGCCAGTCATTTAGCCCAAGTATTTTTTTCTGTATTGTATTTTTTCCTTTTGTTTTTTCTGTTTTTAGCCATCTAGTCATCTCTAACCGCTAGTTAGCTTTAAGCAAAACAACAACAACAATGATAACAACAAACTTCCAAACAACCATCTATTCAACCATCCATTTATAATCATGTGCTATTTTGATTTCAATTTTTATATGTTTCAATTTTATTTCGTGTATTTTCACGTTTTTATTTATTTTCTGCGAGTTTCTGTAAGTATTTTTTATGTGTGAGTGTGTTTGTGTTGCTGATTGTGTATCTGTGTAAATGTATGTTTATTTGTTGACCTTGATTTTGTTTTATAGGAATGTTTGTATAATTTTGGTTTGTAGCTAAAATAAAAACAAAAAAAAAAAAAAACCCAACTAACTTAGTAACTAACAACATTTAATGTGTGAGGTTTTAAGTTTTTTTTTTTGTTGTTTTTAAGCCCCCAAAAATGAAGCAAAAAATAAATAAAAAAAAACTGCAAAACGCAGCTACAATCCAACACACAGATACAAACGCATCTGTACGTGAATTATGGCTACATAATGAATTAGATGAGATAAGTTTTTTTTTTTGTTGAAAAAAACACATATTTATGTATTTATAACGTTTTTTTTTTTTGTTAGCTTCTTTGCAAATATTAAAACAATCTTATAAATTCACATAATCTGCTTTTCAGAGCCATCTATCTGGCAAAGTAAAAAAAAAATATAAAATTTAAATAAAAACAATATTATATTTAAAAAATTATACACAAAACTGAATGCAGGAAGTAAATAAAAAAAACAACTATGACTTTTGCAATTTCCTAAAAAAAAACCGTGTTTTATTTTTGCGAATTCAGAAAATTAAAATTGCAATATTTTGTCTTGTCTGTTGGTTTGTTGCTTCACTCATTCTATTAAAAAGTGTTAAATTAGTTCTGGTTATGAACATTGAAAAAATGAAAAATTATCTTAAACAAAATTTTGACAGCTTTTATATATTTCAGAAAATCTAATTACCAACATCTTTTTTGAAATATGTTGAGTTTAAATTTATAAAAAGAGCTTAAGGAACTTTTTAAGCACTACGGACTTTTTTAAGTTTCTAATAATTTTATTTCACATCCCTCACAATGAGTGGAAAGGGTATATCTACGTTTGTAATATCTTTATATATACAAATGAAACGGTCCATGTATGTAATCGCATCACGTGAGAACGTCTGATTTTTCTAGTCGATTTGAAATTTTCAGTAGATGATTTGTAAAGAAAAATAAATTTAAAAATTCCTGGTTACACCGGAAAATTTTTGTTTATAATATATTGCCTCCTTTTCATTTTCATGTTTATTAATTAGAGACAATTTTAGTACAAACTCGAAGAACTCTTCTTCTATTTTACATTTTTAATATGAAATTATTGAATTTCCGATAAAAAATAAATTTTTATAAATATCTATTTGAATAAAAGGATATATACCGAACTATTATTAATTTTGAATCCTTACAATTAATCGTTAATCTCTTTTTAAAAAGTTTTGCATTATGAAATTAAATACACTGCCCGCTTTTCACTTCTCATTAGTAAATAGCTACCGCGCGAAGCCGGGGCGCTCAGCTAGTTTACAATATAAATCTGTAGCAAAAATTGACTTATTCCCTTTGTACACTTGCATACATTTCGGAAGATGTTGAAAATGTGAAGAATGCATTCACACTTGAAACGTCTAACATCTACTTTTAATAAAAAATGTCACCATTTTTGAAAAAAAAAAATTTTTTTTTCTAGAAAAGCGCCAAAATTTTAAAAGAAAACATGAAAATATATTTGCAATTTATTTTGTTTGAAAATAAATAAAAAAAAAGAAATTAAACAAAAAAGGCTTACAGAAAAGCAGAACTTGGCAAATGGTAACGCTCCTTTGAAAACAAATGCAATTTTTCAGTGATGCCACAATAATAACAGTATTTATTGCCACTTATCTAGTGATGGCCCTAAAATAATCGAAAGGTGTAGAATGGAATTCGATGAGGTAGGAACACTTTATACGGATGTTGATTTTTAGTTGTATGTAGTTTTTATGGGAAAATTTCAACATCTTCGCAAATTGATGGTAGATGTTGACAAGTGTGAAAAGGCGATTAGGCTAATTTTAATGTTCAAGGTGACACTTGAGATCTTCCCGCTCAAAAGTAAACCTGGGCAAGTTTTCAATTATTGTGTACAATTTTCAGAGAGATATAGAAAAATGCCTTGTTGCTTATCTTTTTTCAATGTGCACTTACATTTGCATTACAAATTTCGGTTTATTTTCGTTCTGTGAAATTAGAAATATTTAGGAATAAATGATAAGAAACCATGAAGAAAGGGAAGTGATGATTATATTAGAAAAGGAGTCAATTTTCAAAAATCACCTCTAACGTTTAAAAATGCTCTCGTACTTAGCTAAAAAAATAACTAAATAGCTTTTGCTTTTTGCCACAAAAATTATATTTGAATAAATCCCTGCGGGAAGTTTGTTTCAAATGTTCTTAAAGCAGTAATTCTGTGACTAGTGAACAGAATTTTATAATAAAATGAACCAAATTGTTAGAGGTGGAAATAAAACACATCGCTTTTACTGGTGACAAAGCGTAGCTAATACATACGAACGTTATTGGACTGATATTTGTGAGGACTGATGCTATTTGTTTATATTACTTTTTCTCCTTTTTATCATATTAATATGGTTCACTCGGGACAGAAATTTTTTTAACCGAAATTTAATGTGTCCATTTAGGTTACTTCAGTGATCTGTTACAAAGTGTCAAAAAAGTGCCAACTAAAAGTGACAAGTCCCGTTAATATAAATTGTTAGAGCGTTCCCTACCACTTTAGAACTATCATGTGATTAGTTTGGTGCAAGTTGTCTTTCCCCTAGGGATATTCCTTCTTCTTGTGAATAGCCAAGTTGACTGTCCGTCTGTCAGTGTGTTGTTTAAAATGGGAGTTCTGAAGAACCCTGATATAATGGTTACTAAGTTGTCTATATTTAAAATAAAGCACATCTTATCAAGAGTAAAAAAGGATATTTTTTTTTAATTCCCACAAAATTTTCGTTTCACAATACTTGTATTAACGAAGACATAAAGTTACTTTGTATTTTTTATGTGAAAGACTTTCAAAAACTAATTGTTGCAATCATAAAATTTTGTTGGCTGTTATAAATTTAAAATAAATTTCTAATTTATCTTGTTTTATTTGTACCATATTTTACAGATTCGCTAAAACACTTCTCATCGAAACCTTCTATTGAGTGTGAGTATCTTGTGTCTTAAAAAAGTTCCGCATTCCTAAGAAATAAGAGGGCCAGTTTAGATACATCAGGGACGGAAATCATGTCACAATTGTATTTTCATTATGGTACATTCTAAACATTTTTGGTGTTTCAAATCTTATAAACAACTAAAAGTTTTTTGGTCGCTTTGAATATTTATAGATTAAAAGTGGACTTTAATTTTAAAGTGCTTTAAATAGTTTTTCAGGTATTCCTCGGACTTGCAAGTATTAAATTTCAAAACTTTAACCTTAAAAGGTTTAAATTAAAGTAAAAACAGGTAAAAGTGCCTCCACTAAGAGTAAGAATATTTAAAAAGTGGGCTCTTTATGGGGCCTATAGTAAATTAAAGACCAATCTTCACATAATTTAATTGTCTGATTTGTAATCTTATGAGACTATGACAGAGTGCCCCGGTAGGCTAGCTGGTAGCGAGCTAGTCTTTCAGCGCCGGGGTTGCGGGTTCGATTCCCGCCAGAGACTCTGGTTACTTTCCTGCAGACAAGCATAAAGCTTCGCGGGATTAGCTTAGGAAAATTAAAAAAAAAGAAAAAAAAAAAAAAAAGAACAAATTTTTCTCTTTTACCATTATGAGTTGTACGTCGTATGAACGTAGGACGTAACGCCGTACATTTTTAGAAACACGCTTTACTTACCCACGATTCCGTCGTAAATGTACATATTTTGTTTCCTTTTGATAATTGTAATATTAAAAAATTCCAAATTTATTCAAATTGTTTTTTTTATCCTTTTATTTTGTTATCAAATTTTTAATTTGAGAACACAAAAATAAAACCAATGGCGTATGAAATATAATTAGATCTATTTCGACGTACGACGTAGATACGCTTTTACGACTACGCCAGCGTTTGTGTGCCTTTGAATAAAATGTTAAACGTTTTAGTTTGACAACGTATCCACGTAGTATGCTACTACGTTCATACGGTGCAATTGTGTTCCTACGGTAAGGCATACTAAAGTTTTTTTTTCCAAAAGTGGGCTTTATTTAAGGCCTACAATAAATAACGAACCGATCATCAATGAGTACTTGTGTACTTTTTTCCCTTTTGGTTACTATTTTCCAACACAAAAATAACCAATTTTTTGTTTTCAAACAAGAATTTCCCGCTCCGCTTATTTGACCCTTAAAAGTGGTATGTGGTATTTGTGCATCCAAAACCAATACACTTTTCATCTACTTAAAAATTTTTTTTTAGAAGCTTAAACTTTAACAGACTATTAAATTAACGATGTAGGGTATATACTTTGAATTGTAGACGGCCATTAGCTGATACTTTTAATGCTTTTCTAGATAAACGATACTGTGAAAGGCTCTTCCGATTCCACCTGTTTTAATATGACTCTATTTCCACCGGGCAAAAAGCATCTATATATCAAATTATCCCGCATAATTTAGCTCAAATGAACACTTTGATAGCATAATAACACAGCAATACTTAACAAGTTTAACTTGTTGAAAGTTCTATCTCATAAAGTTTTAAAATAGACAAAAATAAATGTTAACTTTGTTCGATTGCTTATGCCAGGCCATCGGTAATGCAGTGTCAAAACTTTATAAAAATCAGTCGAGAGGCTTATGAGCCTATAAATTAAAACGAACACAATTTCTTCTTTAGACATATTTTCCAACTGAATTGCAAATAAAATAAATTTTTTGATACAAAATAATTTTGGTTACTTTTTTCGATTTCGGTTACTTTATTTTTACATTTTGGTACGAAATCGGAACTGAATATGGATAGTTTAAGTATTTTTCGATTGAAAATTCGTACACAGAAATTAAAACACTCGGGATAAATCAAGTTTTTTATGATTACTTTAAGTACGAGTCGAGCTCAAAAATTCAAGTACGAATAACACTAATTCGCAAATAAATACCGGAATTTCTTGAAATAAGTCTAAAATTATTAAATCAAGTAAACAAACGATTAAACTTTTCGTTATGTTTAACACTCCGACTTACGCAGGTTTTTATTTTCTCTACACATTGAAAAAAGTCTGGCCAGACTCATGTGAAACATGAAGGGCTAAAAAGTAAATTTGAACTCTTGCTTCTCATTTAGTTTACATTTTTGGTTAAATATGTACATAAGATTTCTAAAGTAAAAACTCATACCATTTTGAGATTAATTCAATCTTAGTTTTACTTAAATCAATCTCATTTTCAGATTATTTCAAGTACGAAATCGGATTGAATATGGATAATTGAAGTATTTTGCGACTGAAAATCCGTACTTGAATCAATCTTTCTTTAAGAAAATCCGTACTCAGCGTACTATTAACATCGCTTTGGATTGATTTAAGTACGGATTAAATAACAAAAAAATATTTCGTTTAAAACAAAATAATTCAAACTTGTGAAATTGTTGTTGGAAATTGCCAAAATCAATCAATACATTGTTTGAAACGGCAAAGTTTTTTTTAAAATTTTTTTTAATTAAAATTAAAAATATCATATATTGGAAAAAAATATTCAAAAGATTAAATTTTTACAATTTTTAATAATCAATAAAATCATTTCGGTAATAGGTGCAAAATTAACAAATGGGTTGCTTGATTCTATGAATTTGGTGATTAGAGACAATTTTTAATTTTTTCTGTGTATCTGTTCCACATTTGTCAGCGGGCTGAGCTCTTTCTATTTCTTGTTACCAATTCCCGTTGCTTAAAAAATCTAAAAAAAAGTCTAAAAAAACATTTTGTTGGAAATATGGCATAATATAAGAAAAGCCATTTTCCATCTCTGTTTTATAATTATACATTAAGTTCATTCCTCATCTATTTTTTTACCCCTTCGCCTCTCTAAAAATCTTTTAACGCACAACATCCAAACGTGCATATAAAAATATTTATCTCTTCACAACCAAAAATATATTCAAAACTCATCATCAAAATTTACAAAACAATAAAAGAAATAAGATTTTTTGCTAAATCTATTATTTAATAGATTTTACAAAATGCGAATATTTTATGAAAATATTAAACAACGATAAATGGCTAATGGAAAGGGAAATCTGAACGATATACACACAGCACAACACAACACAATAAAAAATCCATGTGCTAAAACTCTGTAGTAAAATTCGCCAAAAAACAAAAATTTATTAAAAATCAAAACTCATACAGATACAATATTCACGGTCAATTGATTAACGTGACGCTTAGACAGTCTGTCAGTTAGGTATACGAATATTTAGTATGTTTGATTGTCGATGCGTCAACGTTTTGGGGGAACGACGACCGAATTTGATTTGAACAAGCAACAACAATATGAAAATAAATTTGAATTTGTATCTCGTTTTTCAGTTTGATTGTTGTTGAGTATTAAATTTTGGCATATTTTGGCAAAAAGCAGCAGGAAAAAAAAAATATTATGTACAAAATATTATGTAATATGTAAATGAATTGCTTAAAATATACTTAATGCTAATCAATACACAACTATTGATAAGTACGAGGGTGGTAAGAGAAATTTAAAGTAGATTTTTATTACTTTTTTATGAATAAACGATTACACTCTGCTTGTTATTTTTTAAAACTTTTTTTTTTTTTTTGATTATATAATATCCAAAATGTCATCGTAAATATTTCAAGACTTATGGCCAATTTCATCAATTTATTTAAATATAAATTTATGTTTAAAATAAGTTTTTCATGTCAAATAAAAATAAAATTTTATGATAAACTCTATATTTAAATATCAATTGATATTTAAAATTTAAATAGAATTGGTGAAATTAGCCATTAAGATTTATTTTATTAAAATATTTCTTTAAGTTATTTAATACTATTTTATGTCCGTTAATCTTGAATTATGATACAATACTGAAATAATAACAAAAAATAGTTTTCGTAAAAAAAATATCGTAAACATTTGAAGCTTTGCTTAAACTTTTTAACTATTGAAATATTCGAGCCCCGCGGCAGTCAAGAATGAAAAAGAAATTATCAATTAATTTTAATTTGTTGTTAAATTCCTTTCTTCATAAAAATAATTTAATGAAAATTAAATTTGATGAACTTAAGCTATGTTCACACCTATTAAATATTTGACGACCTACACGTAACCACTAGTTTTATTAAAAAGTTATTTGCTTTTGCAAAACGTTTGTCTAGGTAAAACATCACGTAACAGTCTCTAAATTACATTATAAAATTTTCTTTTTACAAATAAAGATTAGTAAATCAATAGAAATTGTTTAAAAATAAAGCTAAAGTTTGATCAATTTACTGGTCACGTTTTAATTGGATTTTTTCGTCAAATATTTGTTAGGTCTGAACATACCTTCAAGCCTAATTAAAATTTTAAAAATTTGAATTAAAAACCGTAAGCAGTTCAACAAAATAACCACAATACTAATTATTATAATATTTTTGTGCTAGTTAATAATATTGTTAGAAATCTAATTTCGGATTTAAAAACATTTTTTTTTAAAATAAGAAATAATTGTAAAGGGTGTCCCCAAAATAAACGCAAGATTTGTAAATAGTTGTCGCCATTTGTGTAGTAAAGTGTTGCAAATGCGTTTTCTATTGAATTTGGGACAAACTTTACATACGATTATAAATAAAAATTTTTGATTTATCAAAAATGCTTGGTTTGAAGCGAATTAATCGTAATTTATTTTAACTTTTCAAAACTAGTTTTTTTTATTTTAGTTTTATTTTTAATTAAATTAAAAATGGGAGATCAGCGATTTTCTGTGTTTTTTTTTGTTAACCCCACTGCATTTCTTGGGACTAAAACGGCACTTAAGAGGATTAAAATGTTCGACGAATATTTTTTGCATTAAATTTCACTATTGGTCTTCTGTGACGATTTAAAAACATTGCACAATTTATTCTTAGGTTGTCCCATTATCTTCGCACATTGTGACAATTTTTTTCGGTTCATATCAGCCAAAACTCAATTGCGACAATAATCGGTACAATGCGGTCACACTATTGGGCATATTGAATGATATGTTTTTGTTTATTTGCTTGTTGGCAGACATAATTTTTACTTTAGAAATTCGCAAAATTCTCCGTCTGAATATTCCATTATGTTTCCTAACAATTTTAAATAATATATTAATATATAATAAAAAATGTATTAAAATGTTATTCAAACTTACTGCACTTGTTCTTTTTTTTTGTAATGATGGTTTTCAAACCAGGGATGGCAACATCGCGATGCATCGGTACTACAACTGCAATGTTTTGGTTGAAGCGAATTGTTTTCTTTTATTTAACAGTACAAATGTAATATTTAACGTTTTAATACATAAATAAAACAAATGTAATTTTGTTACAATTAAGCTCAAACAAGTAAAATTAAATTTAAAAATTTCGTTTTGCCATCCCTTGTATCGGCGCTGATTGGCATCTGTGTTCGGGCACAAGTGGCCGATGAAAATCGGTACATATTAAACAATTTTATTGCTCACATTGTGCAGAAGAGTGTACACATTATCGGCGCATCAAGGTTAGTTTTGATTGTGCACAGTCAGCACAATTTCGGCACAGATTGTCGCATATTAAAAAATGCCCATGAAATACGACAAAAATTGGTACATTGCGCCGATAGTGGGATCTTAGCTTAAGGCAAAAAATCGTGTAATGTATGTAAACATTTTAACCCTCTTAAGTGCCCTTTAAGTATACCTTTTCAAAAAATTCAATAACTTTAGGGGCCGATATTTTAGGAACCCGAGCTAACTTTTCAAAACCCTTTGGTAGATTTGCTCTAACAAAAGTCTAGTTTCATTGCGCTTTGCAAGTACTGAGCCTGGTTTTCTTTGGTGCACAGTGCTATTTTACCACGCCGCTATTAAAATATCTATCCAGAATATCGCTTTAGACATTATAACGGTTACAAGGGAATGAGTTTATTATTGTTACTTTCAACCTTTTAGCGTTATGTAATTAGAATTGCCTTTTCAAAAAATTACCTTACCGATTACGTGTAATTAGTAATTTGAATCTACTACAGTATTTGCCAAATACAAATTACTTGTAATTTAAGTTGGTAATTGCTAGTCGCTCATTACAAAATATTTAAGACTTGTCGAAATTCAAATACTATAACATGTATGTAATAAGTAATTGAAATACCCAAGTCTGACCGTTATGGCTAATAAAAAAGTGAAACTTTAAACGCTGGTTTAGTTGAACTTAACTTGAATTGATATGTAGTTTAAGCTCAACAACTATAAATCAGTGTCCCATGTATTAAATATAGTTTAAATATACAATGCATTTTGTCAAATGCATATGGTCTGTATTGGTTGTTTAAACGCCCAATTTTATGCGTTTAAAGATGGATTATGTATTTACTAATTTATTGATTTGTTGTCTTTAAAACACATTTCAAACCAAAAAAAAATTTAACTTGCTCTGATTTATTAGCCCTTAGTAATAAAACCAGTTTCGTAAAATTAAAAAGTTTTCGAACCTTCCTTTATCTACCCTCGTTTATTTTTTCTACCTGTTTATTCATAACGATTTCCACATGCAAACTTACTTAAAAAAGCCTTTCAATATTCATTTATTTCGCTTTTTATCCACCGACATTTTATACTGATGGTGTGAATTTTTTCTCTTTTGTTTTATTCACATTACTGCCATTTAATTTTCCCCATTTTTCGCTTAATAATTATAAATTAATTTTTTAAAACATGGTTAATATTTTAAGTTTATATTGTTCGCTAATAAATTGCTAATGTTTTTTGTTTGGTGCTAAAACTGAACTTCAATTGCTTTAAATTTCATTTCATATTATGCGAAATTATTTGATTGGCAATTAATCAAAATGTGTTTGGATTTTTGCGGATAAATTTTTAGTGATTTAATTATTGGCAATAATTAATAAAAATTTTATTTTTTTTTGCTGTTTGGCACATCTGACACATGTTTGAAGAGCAGATGTATTTAGAACTTGATTAGTCATTATGAAAAAAGAGAATGTAAAGATTAAGTGCTATGAACGGCTTCGTAAAATATAAAAAAAAACTTTAAAAGAGTTTTCCAGTTCGGGTATTTTGATGAGTGTGTTTGGGCATTAGGACAATATTTCGTGACAAAAAAAACCAAAAGCGATATTTCCGTTTTGGTCATCGGTAGTAGAGACATTGTCCGTCCGACATCTATGCGGTGCCACAATTTCCCGACAATCCTGCATCCAGTGTTCCCAACTATTTCCTCTCCACTTCTGTGTACATTTTAAGCGATTAGCCGATAAAAATTTTGAATATGATTTGCATATTTCTATATTGTACGCATAACATAAATAAAGATGTTGTTATGAAATGTATCGCTTTTAAAACTAGAAATTTTAAAATAACAATCATAATGCAATGAAATTTTATTCAGCTTACTAGTTCAAGACGAATTCATTTCAGGTAATCTCGGAACTACCACAAGTACAACTCGTAAAAACCACAAGCAATTTGTTTTTGTAAAATCATTGTACAAAGTCAAAAACAAAGATAATAAACAATTTTTTTACATACAGCAATTATAAAGCTAAAAAAAGTTATCAGCAGGGCTTTTAAGACCAGTGTTCGAAAATAGTCACACTATTGTTTAGCGTTCGGCTCACACTCCCATGAACGATATCTATTTTTTTTAGTGTTTGTGTAGACGAATACAACCGTTAATGCAGTTCGTAACTATTTTCAAGAAAGATCCAAACATTATATAGTGTTCTGTTCATCGTTAAAAAACAGAACAAATGTAGTGATAGTTACTGTAGACAAACATAATATTTGAATGTTCTTTAATTTTTTTTTTTACATTGATAAAGAAAGGAAGACACAAAAAATTTTTGTTTGTTTTCGAATGTGTGTTTCGTTTTTAAAAAAATTTAAAAAAACCCAACGGAATTAAATGTTCTCATCATTTATTGAGTTGGATAAGAACAGTATTATTTTTGTGTTCGAAAGATGACAAACAGGGAAACGTTATTTTTTTTATGATTTACTACACAAACACTATTAGCGTTAGTGTTTTCCACAAATCTACCGGACCAAACACTATGAAGCGATATTTATTGTTTTTTTTTTTTTTTTTTTTTGAACACTGCCTAAGACCAACTGTAATGAATTTACCTTGGTTAAGTTTATTCCTAAGTTTTAAACATGGTTTGTATGTTTGATAACTTATATGAAATTTAAGAGTGTAAAACTGTGTCATTTATTCTCAACTTATTATTTTACGAAGCAGTGAAAAAGGGCACTTACATTTTTCACTGATGATTATTCTGAATATGTTTCACTGATTTCAAAGCTCGAAAGATTTTTGGCCGTTTTAGAATTAGTGATTTTGACTCGGAGGACGAAGATCGCTAACAAAAAATATGATGAATTGGAGGCATTAATACAATAAAATTGTTGTCAAACAACTTTCTGAACTATTAAAAGCTTTCAATAAAAAAAAATCTGGACCACAGGAGTTGCAGACTAGCGACATTGAAAGACGATTTTAAACGCCATAAAAAGAATAAAGTTTTGGACTGATTCATTACGGGCGAAGAAATATGGGTCAATTGCGGCAACCCAAAGCACAAGAAATCGTATGCGAAGTCCGACTTGTTGGCTGAATAAATGTCAAAATAAATAAAAATTTCATTAGTTTACATTGAATAATCCCCGAAATCCTGTTAAAAAATCTTCAAAAAATGCCTGAGGATGATTTCATCATTAGTAATCTATTAAAACACATGTAAAATAAAAAAAAACATACCTACACTGTTTTGCCTTAAAGCATAAACGCGAAATGATCCCATATAAAAAACGCACACAGTGAAACAGACGGCAAAAAAACATTTGCAACTACAGAAAAAAAACTAAACTACAGCAAACAAACAACAATAAGCACATTAACTAAAATAAAAAAAGATAATTTGGAGCTTGGCCTTGAAAATCCAGAAGAAAGATGATCATCATCATCATCATCATCAGCATCAAAGTAAAAAGTATAACAACAGCTAAATGAAAACAAAACAGCAGCAGCATCACAGTGAATTCGCCAAGAAAAAACCAGAAGAAACGTTGGAAAAAATAAGTAAAACGTGATAATGCAGCAGTCGCAAATCACCAAAATAAAATACAACGCCAACCACATTAGACACACAACTTGTACAAACGTGAATATTTATGTATCTGTGTGTCAAGATTGTAAATTTGTGTTTGTTTAAGTGTCAGTCAGCCCTGTGCTGTGTGTTAGTTTTGGGGCTTGTTTTTTTTCCTTCTTAAAAGCAAGAGACAGCAACAAAATTAGATTAGAGCATTTCATCAATACATAAACGTTTTGAAGGCAATAGCAGCATCGGGCAGCAGCAGAGCCATTAATGTTCTTTCATTTGTGTTAGTAAGTGCTCCCCTTGCATGCATGTGACGGTGTGTGTCAGAGAGTTGCTGTAGGAGAGGGAGTTTTTGTTGTTGGCTTCTTTTAAGGGATAGCATCATTTTGATGATGTTTTTTTTTTGTTACTTTAATTTGCAAAATATTTTTGTTTTTTTTTTTGCAAACTTAAACAATTAAATTTTGAGGTCTGCTCTTCTTACTCTCCTAAGAGAGCAAGACTCTTGCTCGTCTAATTTTTAAATTAATTGCTAATGCTGTAGAAAGTTGATATCTATGAAAACAAATTGCGTGTTAATTTTCGTCTTCATTATCGAACAAACATTGTTTCCGCATTTATTTTATATTTCAAACTGTTTTGCTTTTAAAAATACGGGACTCATTGAGGAGTATCAAGCTTATGATTGTTATCAATAGAGATTGGATCCTTTAAGAGATCTCTAATTTTTTAAACTTTTTTAGGCAATTTCTGAAGTATGAGTGAAAAGGCTACATATGTTAGATCGTTATGACGAAATTTAAATGATACTAATATTAATTCGAATTTTGGCTTAGTAAAAGTAGAGATATTAAGTAAATAAAAGCAAGATCTTAAAAAGTTGGCCACAGGGGCTGTATTTCTACCAATTTAAGGAAGCAAGTTCGGCCTGCTGAAGGATCTGCCTAAGCCACCATGAGGCTAATACGACGTAAGGGGGATGCTCATGTTAATCTTTCCACTTTCCACGCCATGGTGGATCTAAATGCTCCCGAGTTAGGTAGCAATAAGCACACCAACGTAGCAATTTGAGTGCATAATCAGGCAAGATTACACAATCGCACCTTGTCTAAAAAATTGTTTACTTAAATAAAAAATATTTTAGCAGTATCTGTTGAGTAGTGCTTTCACAGGCGGACTTTTGTGGTGAAAAATAAGCCCTTTAGTGGAATTTTCAAGGTATCAATTCCTGCGACTTTGAGTAGTAATAGAGTGAGTGCTTAGTCGATTAATTCTTGTTCGATTAATAGAACAATTTAAGACGCTTAAGGCAACCTCCGGTTTAAAGGCAACCTCCGGTTTAAATTTTATCTTCTACGTGAGTTAAATAATTTCGAAGTTCAATGAAAAAAATATCAGAAAATATCAATTCAAAAACAAAAAAATTATAAAAAAGTCTCCTTTATAGATTGTCATCCACTGAGGACATGCCTGTTTAATTTAATAATTCTTTGTCTAATGTTAACGAAAACTAATCAAATTGCCAGATGAAGTACGAAAAGGTACCAAAAAGCTACCTCTTATACATTCTTATTCACTTAGGGCCACGCATGTTTATTTTTATCTTTGTAGGTCGAATATTAAAAAAAGTACCAGTTGAAAAACAAAAAGTACCAAAATTTTTCATCTTATAGGTTCTCATTCTCTCATTCTCTCAGTAACCTTCACCTATAATATTATGTTTGTAAATTCAATAATATAGAAAATTTAAAATTTATTACATGATGCACGGAAAAGTAAAAGAAATAACTTTTAATTTCCGTATTTCGGTATTTCCCCTTTTTTAAACTGTTTTTCTCCCCATGACAAAAAAAAAAAGAAGGAAAAAAGCGTTTTAACTGTTTTGCCTGTGCCGATTTACACATCAGATTTATATAGTCGAAATATTCGAAAACCGGTTTCTGAAAAATATCGAATAATCGAACACCCTATTTTTTATTATTTCTTTATTGTCCGCATACGTGTTAGTACCAAATTTGAGTGCTTATAACTCTGAAATTATTGAACAGATTTTAATAAAATACAGATTGTGCACTTCTGTGGGGAAATTCCTTGCAAATGGTGTATATTTTGTTCAAATCGTTCGACATATAGAGGAGGAAAGTGTTCTTATCTGTTTTGTCGTTGCCGATTTATATATAAATTTATCGGGTATGTTCTAGGAATCGAAATGAAGTGAAATTGAAATCGAACGATAATTTAAATACAATTTTTTACAAAATGACCGAAGTTTATCGTGGTTTTAAGTGTTGTTCTTCCAAAAATAATAGCAACTTAAAGAATGAAGTAGATAAAATGGAATATTTTCATGAAATTTCATTACAGGGTCGTTTTTAAAATTTGCTCGATTTTAAATCCACTGCACGATTTCTAGAACAAGTCCGTATTTGTTAACAAAATATTGCATCGCTTTAGAATGAGTTTGGTTTAAAAATATTGTACGAAGGATAAATCTAATAATGCTAAATGCGACAGTGGTTCAAAGATGTAGTAAATGTTCTTCAACAACTGCAATAATTTACCACTTACACAGTGACTATAACATAGAACTTGAAGAAGATGCTCCACCAACAAAATCAAAGGGGGCTACAAGTGGTCAAATGAATAAATATTTTAAACAAAATACTTCGATCGATTCTCTAGAGGAAATTATTTGCAGAACCATAGCTGAGGATGGAATGTCCGTGAAAAGTTTCAAAAAATCCAAAGTTATATTGACTCTTTTAAAATCTAAGTGCCCGAAAGAGAAGCAACAATTTGGAGCTACATTGACAAGTTTTATTTAAACAAAATGTTTATTTACTCAAGTACTAATTTTTTCTAGAATTAACGAAAACAAATCTCGTATTTTATAAAATTTCTGGATTTAGAATTAATCGATTAATCGATTAATTTTAAAATTTTTTTCGTTTAATCGAATAAGTTAGAAATGCCAAATATCAATTAACAAAAATAAAACCCGATTAATTGAACACCCTAGGTAGTATACCACAACCACCATGTGATCTCCAAAATTATCTTTTTTTAAGCGAAAAGCGAAAATTTTGCAAAGACAATCTTTTTGAAAGGCAGACAGCATACTAACGTAGGCATCAACCAGTAGTCTATTTGGTGCAGTGCCACCGGGGGCTACTGACTTCCTTGGTAGCAGATAGGATCTCTGGTAAGCCGCGATCGTCAAGACATCTCAGATCCATCAACTTAGGATTTGTTCAATATCCCTGCGGGAAATATGTGTGAATTGTTGCAACAGACTGGTCCTGGGATTTGGGAAATTGGAACAAGTAAAAAAAGAAAGAACTCATGACCAGTGAAAGAAGAACCAATCGTCTAACTGGTATATGAAGAATAAAAAGGTTAAAAAGGTAATGAAGAACAGCACAGTCTTCACCAGTGGTGTGACACATGTTTTTGGGACTTTCTAAAATTTTGTTCTTCAATTTAGATCTAGGGACTTGTTTTATTAAAATAACACTAATTGTTTTGAAATAATACTACATACATTGTAGTAACTACCACTTAACACGTTCATTGAGAAAATATTTGTTGCTTGTCCAATGGTGGCTGTAAGTGTCAATTTTGACCGCCTCCAATGACAACCCCATGTAATGGCGATAGGTCCCATTCATATAAAGTGTAAGATCTATAACCGGTCTCTACCACCAAAGACCTACCACGGGACTACGTTGGTGCCAGTTCGCTTCCCTCTAGGGATATTAAGACTGAATTTTTATGCTTACGGGAGCAGGCTTCTACTTTAATTTATGTTAGCGAATTGTGTGAGGGTCGATTCAATATTTCGATTTAAAATTTAAACTCACGCCTAGCAAAAAAATTTTAATACCTACATCCAGTCTTAATAAATTTTTCTTTAAAATCTCTTATTTTCAAAAAAAATCTTTAATTTTGCTTAAAATGTTATGCAATAAATTCTAATCTATTTCGTAGCGGAAATAGTTAGATTTTTTTTTAAATAAATTTAAAACCAACGTGCATTTTGAAAAATTTTATTATTCCAGTATTAAATATATAAATAAATTCTTACATAGATACACTACTAACATTTACAAAAAATCACATTTATTGGTGCGTGTAAGAATGTATGATATAAATTGAAAACATTGTTTTTTTATTGATTAGGAACAAAATAACAAAAATCAAACAAACTCCCTTTTTAAGAATCACAAGCGCATGCGTAGAGACAAATAAACAAAAACAAAAAAACTAAAATTTTAAATTCTGTTTTTGTTGTTAATGAATCTTTTTTTTTTTTTTTTTTTTTGCAAAACAACCTTTTTCAAAAGTTTGTATTTGAGAGCAGCTCTAATACGTGACTTACAAACTAAATTAAAAAGATATTCAAGGTTGCAAATGATGGTATTATTTATACAAAATACCATTTTAAATTTATAAAAAAAAGTTGCTTTTGCTTTGGGCCTTCTAGACTGTGATGTTTTGTGCAAAACTTCTGCGAATTTTTTTTTTGTTTTTGTTTGTGTATTTTGTTTCGTTGGTCATTTTCTGTAACATCAATAAATCAATTGGATTTTGTTTTATGGAATTTTAAATAAAAATAAACGAATTAAAAGGGAAAGGTACAGTTTCAAGCAGTGTTCGAAAATAAACAGAACATTATTTAGGGTTCGGCTCACACACCCAGTAACGATATCTATTTTTTAGTGTTTGTGTAGACGAACAGAACCCTTAATACCGTTCGTAGCAATTTTCAAGAAATAGCCAAACATTGTAGTGATACTGTAGGCAAACATTATATTTTAATGTTCTAAATTGTTTCCTTTTTTACATTGATAAAGAAATGAACAAACAGATAATTTTAGCACCGACCGCAGCACGAACAGCTCGTGTGTGTATATGTTTTGTTTGTGTAAAATTATTTTGCTGGCATTTAGCTTTTTTTCATATCTTGGCTTAATTTTTTTTAAATGTTTGGTTTTTTTTTACCAGCCAAAAGAGACGAACATTATTGAGCAGAACCGAACGCAATGAAGTTTGTGGTTTAAAAAAACCCAACGGAATTAAATGTTCTCATCTTTTTTTGAGCTGGATAGAAACAGTATTATTTTGGTGTTCGAAAGATAACAAACAGGGAAACGTTATTTTTGTTAATGGTTTACTACACAAGCACTATTAGCGTGTGTGTGAACCGAACAGTAAGGAACGATATTTAGTGTTTATTTTCGAACACGGGTTTTAGGTTTTAGGCATAATTTTGTCGAAAAGTTTATACAAATTTTATACATATCAAGATTTTTTAATACAAAATTTTTAACAAAAAACCAAAAAAAACCTACTCAACTGTGCAGTTAATGCAAAAAGCTTGTTTGGGTGAATCCTAAAGAGCCGTGATGCTATTTTGACGCTTTTCAAGTATTTTGTGACGCTTTTCTGGTCTGGTTACCATTTTATTTTTTCCGAATATCTCTTTAAAAAGGGTATTTTTTACGCTTTTCCCATTTTTTTCTGGTGCTTTTTTGCAATAAAAACAAAATTGGGGAAACTCCTTTTCAAGAATTAGCTAACATAAGTCCTCGTATACATAGTTTTGTTTGCTTACTCAAATACCGAAGTTGAAAGAAAACTTGGCATTATGTTTTTTTATTTAACCCTTGAATGCATACCGTACCAAATATGGTACATTACTTATTTCTTGATTATTCAATTAAATTAAATGTAAACATAAATAAATCTTCAGAATAAAGCAGACAGTGTAACTGCATTTTAATCTACTGCTTCAGCTTGCTGACAATTTATTTTATTTAGCCGCAAGCTATTAAAGTGAACTCTGATTAAAATTCATGGTACTGACCGGTTTATATTCGAAGTTTTTGCGCCAATTCTATCTTTTTTAATGTGTTCAAAGCAACACGTTTTTAAAGTTTTGGTTTTAATTCTTAATTTTTTTTTTACCATTTTTCGGATTTTTTTTACCCGTTTTTACAATACACCTGTCGCTTTTCCTCATTTCTAAAATGGCAATACTGCTAAAGGGAAAACAAGAACGTCTGAAACAGAGAGATTATCACTTTATGATTCATCGCCAGAATTAATAATCTCAAATAGTGCCAAATACCTGGACGTGATCCTTGATTGTAAGCTATTTGAGGAACTCAACGCTTGTTCGAGGGTTAATAAGGCTACTGCGGCCATAAATACCTGCAGGAGGTCTATAGTCAGGAACTGGGGTTAGTCCCTAGAGGCATTAAATGGATCTTTGCGGTGATCGTGAAACCGATTTGTTTCATGTTGCTTGAGCAAGCATGATTGCGTTAATGATTACAGGATTACTTCGGTCTGCACCGGCAAAAGGTGCTGTGCTGTTCACTATGTTGAACTGGTTGCCAGTGGCTCGGTTGGCTCTGAGTTCCGAATTCGAAGAATTTGAGGCTACAGTAATGTCTGGTGAAGGCGGGCTTGACTCTGGTCACTGACTCAGGGTATTTAAAAGGGTCCGCTGTATGGACTAAAGTGAACTGTCCTCGTGTCGACTACCCATTGATCCTAACCTAACATTCTAGGCGAAGATAAATCTATCTATCTACCATGCATGGAAATAAGAATAAAATTTCTAATCAAATGAGTTAACATTTCCTTAAAATCCCCAAAATAACTGAATCTTTCCCTAGACCAAAACCATTTTGGTTGTGCTATTAAATATTAAAATTTTACTCGAAGGTTTTTTCTCAGTAATCATTTCATTGTGTCAATTAATATTTTTATTAATTATGTATAGATTTCAGTAAGCAATTAAACGATAAAGTTGTTAACTTTTACGTTTTCAATTTTAATTTTATACAAGTTTTTGATAAGAAAACATTGAAATTGAAAATCTTATAAAAAAAAAAACTAAACTTAGGGTGTAGTCTGTCAGTCAGTCCATACAAAACAGCTGGACCATGATCGCTGTAATAAATGATGTCTAATGTAAAGAACCACAGCAAAATTCATAAAATTATCATAAAATTGTAGTTTTTATTAATGAACAAATGAAGGCATGAATGAATAAACTTCATTAATTCTCATATGAAACTACTCGTACCAATAGAGTTTTAATCATGTAGAAAATTTGTAAAAAAAAATAATTTAACAAAATCTTATAAATAATGAAGTTAAAAAAAAAAAATATTTGAACAGAAAACGTGTTTTACAGATTATTTTTGTGAATTTTTATGGGAGTATGAGAAAAATTAAAATTATTGTGGCATGTAAAATTTTCGTAATGAAATATTAAAAGAAAAACAAATGAATCAACTTTAACCCAGATGACCCTGTTTATTGGCTGTCACCAGTTTTTCAATGAACAATAAAATATACGTGTAATAAAACATGATTATTCTAAGGAAAGTAGCAAAAAATGGGTATTTTGAGAAGCTGAGAAAATGCTTAAAGCTTGTGAATGTGGTGAACGAACTAAATGAACCCTTTTTTGTAGATTTTTTTTTTTAAAGAGTGAAAGAAATTAATTAAAGTTTTCAGAAACTATTCGAGTTATGCGGAAAAATAGGACGTTTTTTCGCAAAAAAAAACTATAAATAAAAAAAAAATATATTAAAGTTTTCGACCAAATAAATGTAGAATACATTTTTAAGCTTCTATTGAAAGCTGTAAAATCGTTTTGAATTATATAAGAATTTGGTGGTAAAATCCTTTCATAAAAACTTTTTAAAAAAAACTGCACAATCATTTTAGGTTTTTGATAAAAAACATATTTTACAAATAGGGGTTTTCAGGTTTTTAACAAAAATATAAATTGTTTAATTTTCAAAACAGTTCATAAAGCGTAAATTTGACGTGGTATAACCAAAACCATGCAAAACAGCTGTTTGACCCCACCTAACAGGCAACACAGTGTTTGGTAAAAGGTGACTTGCCATAACCATAAACAGCTGTTACGGATATGACATAAGGGCATGGCACGTCTAACAGAACGTTCAAGCTTATTGTTATAAAAATTTAATATTTTATTTATTTTAAAAAAGTTTTCCAGTGAGATTTTAAAAATTTCTTAAAACCTTTTCAAAATTTCTTTATTAAATAACAATAATTTATAACTTTGCATTTTGTAAAATCTTTTGTATAAATAATTTTTTTTACACAAATTATTTAAACGTAAAAATTATCACAAATCATATGGTAAGCTTTATCAAGTTCAAGTCTTTAAAAAAAGCTGTTCATTAACCCTGTCGAAAATCATTTAATAAAAGCTTTACATGTGAAAGTATTTCAAAATAAGCTTGTTTTATAAAACCTAGTTTTTACGAAAATTCTTTTGAAAAACTTTTTTAAAGTAGAGTGGAGTGTCGAATGTTAAAACTTTTCAACTGTTTTAAATAAAGTTTTATAATAAATTACAAAATACAGAATTCATTTGAAGATGTGAAAAAGCTTTTAGAAGTTCAGGTTTAAGTGCAAATTTTTGTAGAAAATTTTCATTAGAAAGATTTATTTAACAAAATGTCTCTTATTTTTCTTTTTTAAATTTAATAAAATGCTCCCAGAAAAACTTTCGTTGTTTAGAAGGAAATTCAGAGTTTATTTTAATATATACATACATATATTCGTTAAAAGAATTTAAAAGAATATGTTCTATAATAAATGGATTTAAAAGAAAAAAGAAAAACCTTAAAGATAGAAAAACGCATTTTTTCAAAAATTCTCAATAAATTCTTTTTTTTTATAAATTAGTCCTAGTAAAAAAATGTTTTTTTACGTTTTTTTTTTAAATTGCAATTTTTTGCAAAAAATCTCATTTTTATAAAGCTTTTTGTAAAACAAAAGATCGTAAAGCTTTTTCTAAAAAAGCTTTTTTAAAAAAGCTTTCTGTTTATTAAGCTTTTTATAAAATAATAAATAACACAATTTATTAGAAAAAGTTTCTCAAAAGAGCTTTGCAAAAGAATTTTAAGCAACGTTTATCCCAAGCGTTCACAATAAAAAACTTATTGTCCATAAACCTATTTTACTTTAACAAAAATGTAATCAAATTCGTAATAATTTTTTACTTCTTGGTACAAAATTTAATATACCATCCCCTTTCGGAGTAGTGCACCAAATAGAACCAATATTATTTATAATCAATTATCTTATTTAAATTTTTAAATGACATCATGCCATCCGAGTGGGGATGATGTTCAATTTGCGTTTTTTGCTGGTTGCTGTTCTTAATACTCTCGTACAACTTTAGAAAAAACGCCTTTGCATGAAATTAATACGGGTGCCATTAAATTGAAATTAAACAAATATAAAAAAAATTTATTACAAATAAATAAAAAATTTTCAATTTTTTGCATAAACTCTAGCAAACTTTACCAAATAGTCGTCTCTATTATAATGTTTTTTTTTCTTTATCCTAAATGTCTATCAATTAATTATTAATAAAATACAGATTTATAACTATTAAAAAAAAATAAAGCAAAAAATTTATTTATTTTATGACATAAAGACAATAAAACTACTGAACAACAGTGATTTAATATTTATTTCTACAATGAATCTTTATGCAATTTTGTTTTTCGCACTTTAAAATGCAACACAATTTCCATAAGAAGAAAGGTCATATAAAGATGTGTGTATGTGCCTAAGTATTTGTTGCATCTGTGTGAGCGTTTTGTGTTTTAATCATATCAAGAAAATATGCACCAATTATGCACAAGACCAGTTTAAACAAATAAGTCAAGTTACTCATCAACAACATTGTCGTTGTCGCCAGTAATTCTGATCATGGCGATGATGATGATACATTTAAGCCTTAATATCATTTGCCAGTGAATACAGCAAAACCAGCAACAACAATAACATTTTGATATTTTAATTGAAATGCGTAGAGTGTAATACACTTCATTACTGAATTCAAAATGGAATTAAAGTTGGATGTATTACAACCGCCCACATCTAATTGCCTGCGAACAGAGAACTGCGCTGCTATTTTTTCCATTACAATTTTAATCTAGTAGACATAATGATGAATGAGTGCCGAGATGGGCAATGCAATGCACGGGGTTATTAAGATACCAAAATGGGGTTTAAATAATATGAACATTTATTTTTTATAGAGAAGCAAACAGTTTCTTTTAAATTGTTGAGAATGTTTTTAATTGAAATGGAGGTGGTATTTCTTGGTAAACTTCTTTTTACAAATATGTACCATTTAGGAAACTTTTTGTATTTTTAAGTTCTGATTTTAAAAAGCCTATAACCCCTGGAGTGAGTGATGGCATAATCTAAATTATATTTTAGCTTTTGGTGTTGCATCCTGCGGGGCAAATCAGGTGTAGTCATACCTGGAATCCGACAAAGACTCAAAATGACTGAGCCCCTGAAGTCTTTTCACAGATTCTTCCTATCTGGTATCAAGGGAGTCAGTATCTCCAGGTGAGCAGGCTACGGACTGACTATTGGTTGGGGTTACCTTTAATATGCTTTTTGCGGGGATGCTACCTGCCGTTCGGGGAGATTGTCTTTGCCGGAAGCTTTACTTAACGACAGAAGGTTGCTTTTGATTAGGTTGCTCTTCGTCCGATGAGGGAGTGATATTTTCAAAGCACCAACCTAGAAAAGAGTTAAACGAAAGACTGCTGTCTTGACAAAGAGGTTATTAAACTCAAAGTTTCGGGAATGGAAAATCCCATATAGAAGGCTGATTTGTCACCCTTGTGGGAAACTTTACCCTGTGGCGGTCCCCTAGCTGGCGTTGCAATTGTTTACAGATGTTGCTGGCTATTTTTGTTTACCACCAGGGACTCAAGTTTATTTCACTACCATGGCTGAAGTTACTATTGCTCGCTAAATTAAGTTAGAATATAATTTGTAATTGTATTTTCAACCTTAATAAATAAGTAAATTACAAATTCAATTTATATGAAGAGGTTTTCTAAAAGTTTATTTTAAAAGCCTTTTTCCCAAAACTTTGTAGCTTTAACCCTGAGATACTCTTCGTCGAATGGACGAAATTAAAAAAAAAAATTTTACCGGAACGATTTTTAAAGTAAAAAATTCAACAAAAACTTTTTTTACTAAGCATTTTATAAAAAAATAAACAAAAATAAAAATTCTTCATGAGCTAACGTAATTTGAATACACATAAAAAAGTTATATGCAAAAATGTAAATGAGCTTTGTCGATTCGACGAACAGTAACCATCCAGGGTTAATGTGAAGTGAAATATGTTAAGAATAAGAAAAGCCTATAAGCTTTTTTCATATTATTTATTTGCTTTTCGAATTATTTTTTCTTAAAAAGTATTTTAAAAGTGAGAAACGTTGCGTAAAGTAATTTTTGCAATTGAAATATCTTTGTAAGCGAAATTATTTTGTTAGTGCTGGTTCACACTCTTAAAGTTTGAGCTATAAGTCGAGAAGGAGAAAGATAATGCTATTTTTTTGTCATCCTCTCTCTCTCTTAAAAACTAAAGACTTGACGGCTGAAACTTGAAGAGTGTGAACCAGCACTTAGGACTTTCAAAAGTTTTTATTTTTTTCTTTGCTTTGTAAGAAAGCTTCCTTAGAGGTTGTGAAAAAATCTTTTGCTAGACTGAACAGAAAATTTTGATTTTTTTATAAAATTAGCTTTAAAACAAAAAGCTTTTTTCTTTCACAGGAACAAGTTAAAGGCCCAACCATATTGTGCTTAAAATGGCTTAAGCAAACGTACGAATACATGTTAATCATTAGAAGCAAACCATATTGAAGTTATGGAAATTTTTTTGTTAAATTTAAATAATAAAATGAAACTGTCATTTGCTTAAGCAAAGTGCGAAACTGAGCGCACATTCCGTACGGAATCAAATGTTTATTGATTTTATTTTGGCGTTTTTAAATACAATTGAGAGACTTTTCGGTAATTTTTGACAGTACGTTAAGCAAGGCTATGCATAATATGGTTGGGCCTTAAAACTACAAATTATATTTGTGCGCTTAAAAACTTTTGTTTTATAACCGAGTTTAGAAAATCTTTGTCTTTTTTTTTTTAAATTTCCTCAAAAAGGTTGCCCAAATGTCATATCAAATTTCAACTTTCGTTGCTGTTGTTGTTGTTGTTGTTGTTGCATGTACATATTAAAATGAAACACCATACAAATACAATAATTACTGCAAAAAAAAAAAATATGTTTAAAACTACTGCATTAATTGCTTTTACTGCTGTTGCTGTTGTTTTCGCTTTTTTGTTGTTGTTTTTGTTAATTAAATAAACTAAATGACAACTAAATTAGTCTTATTTGACATGTTAACTTGAGGCATGTGTTTGTTGTACTCGAATGTGTGTCTGTCTGTCCGTGTAATATTTTTATCATTTAGATTTTACAGTATTATTTTTACACATGAAAACATGCCACATATAAAATAATTAATAAAAAAAAAAACTATTCCTACTAAAAACTATTTAAATCTATTCATATGATAATTTATTTTTTAATTTTTTTAATAAACAGCCAGTAGGCGATTTGTACAAATTTGCCAACTGCATTGCGTGTTGTAGTTTATTTATAATTGATGACGATTTTGTTTAAGTTTTTTGTGTAAAAATTTTTTTTTTAATATTTTCTAAAAGAAATAAAATTATTAGCAGAGTTCTTTTAAAGCTTGCAAAATCAATTTTAATGAAAACATTGTTGTTTTTTTTTGTATTTTATCTACAATAAGAAAAACCTTGAATATATTTTAAAGTTCTTTTATTTGAATTTGAAAACTGATTAAAGCCAATAGTTTATTACACATAAATAAGGGGAGGGGTTAACAACTAATCTGCGGGTAACTGCTGATATTATTTTTTGCGATTTTTTTCTCGTTTGTTTATCGAAATAAAACATGGTTTAATTAAGATTTATAGGTCTATTTGTTTTTCTAGTCAAATGCACAAAACTGCAATAGACTTTAGTTATTTGAGTTTTTATATTTGTTATTGGTTGTTTGAAGTTGTAAAAATTTTACAAACAATTGGGCAAATCAACATTAACAACTAAATAGTGTAATAAAACAAAGTTCAATTATGGAAATTTAAGAAAAAATCTACAATTCTAAAACAAAATGAATTGTTTGTTTTAATTTAGAATTAAAACAAGTAAAAATGTCTAGTCGGTTAAACCCGTCCATATGATAAGCTACTCCCAAGGCGAATTCATAAAGGTGACCGCATCATGAGAGAGAGCTAAGCTAGCTATCCTTTTTTTTTTTAAAAAATACTATGTATTTTGTTTTTGTAAAAAGTTAGAGTGAATGTCAAAATTATTTGTTTATAAAATATACACAATTACATTCAAAGGTAAATTTTTCTCCTGTATTGCAAATTTATTGTGGCTCCACTTATTCCTTACGCCTTTTAAAATCCTTGTGTCTAAATTTTATGTTCATTTTTTTGGTTTATAACATTAAAATAGGGGTTTTTCAAGAATTTATATTTTTATTGAATTTTAAATTTTAACAAATTTTTTTCATAAAATGTAAACAACGTTTGACATTCAGTATACACACAAGGAAATAAACATTAAACAGATGACTCGAAAATGTCACCTTTATAAATTCGCCTTGGCTACTCCAAAGTTTGTACTTAAAGACAAATTTATGGGATCTGTTGGCAATAATGCATTCGCCATAACAAATTTAAGTTATGAGTTTAAGATGTATTTTTAAGTTCTTTGTGACGAATATTAGGAAGATATCTGGTGCCCATAAAATTTAGTAAGATGCTTTAGATTTCAATAAAATAGGTTTGGACCAAATATAATGTGTATGGGCACAGTAAGCTAAATCCTTGTCACAATTAGAACCGCTGTACCAAATTTGATCAAATTATTTCCAAATTGCCACCTGTACTTTGCGCACAAGGTTTACATGAACAGCCACCCGGACGGAAGGACATCATTAGATCGATTTAAAAGTGATTTTTAGTAGTTCGTTAGACTTGATATTTATTATGACTTTTTTGTTTTGGCAAACTGGCATGACGTTTATTTATTGTTGGTAAAGGGTGTACAAAGTCATGCGGAATCGAAAAGCCCTTCTGCAACCGCCCTCAAAACAAGTTGTAACGAAACTCCAATCTAATTTTCGCTGCATGCCTTTTCATACGGAGTCTGAAGCTTTGTTCTCTTTATAGCTTTTTTTTAACTTGGGGCAGGCAACAGGCAAAATTTCCAACTTTTGTAGAAGGATAGTTTTTATAGGTTACTATATTTTTTACCTTTTAGACCGGGTTATTGAAGTGCGGATTAAGTTTAAACTTAGTTTAACGTAGTCTGAACAAACTCGTATTTTTCTGGAGAAATGTGATCTTTTTTTTTATTATTTTATTAAAGACCAATATTTTAAGCAAAACTACGCTGTTCCGTCAAAATTTTGTATACGAACTTGGTAATGGCGGCACAAATCTGTTTTCAGACTAAATTCGTAAACCTAGTTTACCTGAAATCTCAAAACCCGAGCCTTAGTGGTCATTATCTGCATTATAACGTTTTAGATTTAACCTACTTAAAAACAAAAAAATTTTAGATTGTTCATTACTTTTCTTTGAAAAGCTTAACTGAGCCACATATAATATTATAACATAATAAAAAGCGATAAGCGTTTCTTTTCAAATCCTCATTTTAATAAAGTTTATATGAAACAAGCCTTAAGCCACGGTCACACTTGTCAAATATTTGACTAAAAAAACGGAACCAACAAGCAAACTAAATAATTATTTCTTTTATTTCCAATATTTATTATGATTATAATTCCACATCTTACAGAAAACAGTTTTTTTCTATGTCTAGCAGTATAATAAGCTTTATATTGTAATATTAAGAGTTTGTTAAATATCACTAACTATTAACAAAAGTAGTGGTTACGCTTACTTGGTCAAATATTTAATAAGCCAGAAAATCTTGTTTGACACATCGCTATTGCGAATAGAATTTTCAACTACATAAGTTATCATTCTTTATTTTCAAAACTTTGAATTTTTACATCAAAAACTTAAGCGATAAAATAAAATCTGAACGTACCTTGTCATCTTGAAGTTTTTGCCGCTAATCAATTCATTTATGCTGCAAAAAGTTTACCAAATTCTCTCTAATTCACTTTATAAATATTTTTTGCACTTAAATATGAAAATTTTATTTTTTTATATTTTTGTAAATGTAACAAAATATTTTTTTTAATGTAACAGAAAATTCATATGTTTACTTTATTATGGGTTTTTATTTCTTTTTCCAATTGTTGTAACAAAGTGTTTAAAAGCAGGTGCTGAAATAGTTAAGAATAAATAAATTAAAAAAAAAACATTTAAATCAAAATAAAAAATTAAATTAAATAAAATATATAATTTAAAGAACATATATTTCCTTTTAAGAATGCTAAGCATGGTTTTTCATGTGGAACAATTAATTAAAATATCATAAAAATCTTTCTAACAAAAAAAAATTACACTTAGGCCCGTTTTCACAACTTACCGATAGCTAAAGGAAGGATTTTATCGGCCGTATAAAAAGTGTGCCATTATTACAACTTAAATTTTACTTTACGTCTAAGCAAGTTTGACTTGGTGTTGTATTCAGCTTTTCTATCTCGGAAACTACATAAGATAGGGCTTATGGGAATCCACTTACCGATAGGGGAAAACTCTAATTCAAATAGTATAAAAAACGAATATTGAAAAAATGTGAATGGGTGTAGTGTATCTCTCCCCAACAAAACAATTGTTATATTTTTTTTAACACTGTTTGCAGAATTTTAATAAATGAATATAACTCTCAAAATATACTAAAGCTCAATTATTAATTTTCCTTGTGGCTTTAGTGTATTGCAAAACTAGTTTCTTTCGAAAATTCGTAGTAAAACTCGTTCGTTGCAAAATTAAATCTATTTTTTTTTCTATATTTCAGTTGGTTTAAATTTTTCAACTGTTGAGTTATTTATCAAGATTGGCTTAACACTTCAGAATCAAAATAGTTCAACAATTTACGTCCATTTAATCGGGCGCTATATGTTTTTTACATTTTCCCAAAATTCGAATAAAGTGAAACGAACAAATTTTGCATCTCACCTACTCATATGTAATTAACTATATTAAAGCTCCATGCAAATCATATAAAAAACTGCAGTCGAAACCAAAAACTGTCGAACAAAAAGCGAATATTTGTGTACAACTTTTCGATTTTCGAGTTGGTTTGACAGCGACTGTTGACATTTAATGAATCAGAATTAACATTATTTTTTTGCCAATAACGAATGAAGAAGTCGAATAATTGGCGGTTTGTCTATATGCATATGTCCATGGACTGCAGTTTTTTAAACACTGTTTTAAACAATCTTAAGTGGGATTACTTTCGTAAATCAATCCTGGAATTTCTTAAAATAAGTATAAAATTCTTAAACAAAGCAAAAAAAAATTTAGATTTTCGTTAATTTTGCCACTCTGAGAGAAAAATTACAAAGTGAGCATTTTAAATCTCACATAACCTATTAGACTCATAGCTCAACATTACATTCTTTATGCGTGCATACGCTTGTCTTTGCCAAAGTTTGTTGTAGAGTCTACAACAATGTAGACACAACAACGACACCACACAAGTAGGCAAAAAACGATTCGCTTGTTTTGTGTAGAAACAAAAAAAAACGACACAAGAATTAAAACAAGATTATTTTCATATTGAATCGTAAAATCAACAGCAAAGGTTCTTATTTAGTTTATATTTTTAGTTAAATATGTACGTCAAATTTTAAAAGTTGAACAAATGTCGGGCAAGATGCTGGTATTTTAAAATTTAAGTTCTGCAAGTTTAAAAATGACTCAGTAAATCAATCATAATCTGTTTAAGGTACACTTTTGGATTATTTCAAGTTCGAATTCGGGATTAAATCAGCTTTATATTATTTGATTCAAGTGCATTTAGAGTTTGATTCAGTCTTAGTTTTACTTAAATCAATGCTTTTTTCCTATTATTTCAAGTACGAGTAGGGATTAAATATGGATTATTATTTCGCAATTGAATAATCCGTACTTGATTCAATGTTTCTGTACTTGATTCAAGAAAATCAGTACTTACCGTACGTAGTATTGGTACCGCTTCGGATTGACTTTTCTTTTCAGGATTCAAATTAATTGAAGCTTTGCCCATGTGCATTTTTGATTGTGGTGATCTCAAAAGTGCAATTAACTCAAATTAAGCTAAGGTCAACTTTAGCACCTTTTTCCTTTTTGCCATTGAAATATTTGCAATAATCTAAAAAAGGTATGAATGTTTTTCTAAAATTCATATGAATCATTTTAACAAGCCTCTGTTTAATTAAATGAATCACCTCGAAAATCATAAACAGGAGATGCAAACGATATTTTTAATATTATTTTGTATATTGTTTTTTACAAAATTTATTAATGACGGTAATCAAATTGAAATTATACAAAGTATAGAAAAAAAAAATCAAGATCAAAAATTTCAGCTCAAAAGGCGGCAAGAAAAAGAAATCGAAATTTTAGCTAATAAATGTTACATTTCAAATAAGCAACATTTGAGAGCATATTCCCAATTTTGGTGATTTCATGCTGGGTTTGAAATGTTTTAAGTTTCTTATTTTTTTTGTTTAGCAAAAAACGTAAAACTTACAAACAAAAAAATTTGCAAAAAAGAGATTCAAAGTTTAAACAATAACAAACAGAGAAAGAAAAAAAAAATAATACAACAACTGAAAAGAAACCACTTGGTATATAAATGATCAAGGGCATTTTGGACACGTTGTTACTGTCTGGCTTTTTGCAGTCAACGACTACAACGATGGCACGACACGATGAAATAATATGCCATAAAGTCATCATCCATCCAGCAACAACAACATAAGCAACATTATCTGTAGTGGCAGCACTAATGTCTGCACAGTCTAAAACACATTGAAATGAACAACAGCGGCAGCAGCAGCAGCAGCCGCAGAACAACTTAAAAAAAGAACCACAAACATATTTTTACTCAGCCATCCATAAGATACAGATACATAATATTTGTTGTTGTTTAGTTTCTATATAAAACCAACAATAACAGCAACAACAACAAAGCAATATTAATATTGTTTTAACGTTAACTTATTTTTTTGGTTCGCGAAATTTTTACAAAACCTAAAATGTAATTTTCAAATGATTTCACATGTGTCTCTAAGCCAGTGTTGCCTTCTTTGATATTCTTTAACAAGAATTTTTTTTTTTAATAATGGCCTTTATGTGTGTGGCATGTGTGACAAACCATATTTCTAGTCAGTTTAATTTTAATATTATTTTGAATAAAACACAAATTATTTAGGACATTATTGCCATTTCTTTTAAGTATGATAATATTGGTATGGTTCAATTATGTATGGAACAAAATATCGGCCAAATGGCCGCCGCGACCTCGGTGGCACACCTCCATCCGATGGTCAAATATTTTAAGGACGCTGAGGCATAATTGATAATTCTATACGCCCCGATTATGCCGCCAGCCCATAAACCGCAACAAACAGTCAATCTTTGTGGGTTCATTGGTTTTTCGACAATCACTCTTGGATTATCATTCGCCCAAATGCGGCAATTCTGCTTATTGACGAATCCACTATGCAAATGTGCCTCATCATTAAATTGACCGAAAAAATCGCAAAGTGCATTTTGATTTGAACGCCCATTTTAATAATAAGCCTGAATAACTTTAACGCGTTGTTCGATTGTGTTTCTTTCCGTGAGTTAGTCTGAAATTAATAAATGTCAAATCAATTGCAGAAAAAAACTTGACGTTTAGGTGTGGGTTACATTCAACATCGGCCTTTAAAAACCACACTACAAGTAGTTCACAGGTTTCAAATTTCTTGTCAATATTTTTATTCGTTACGCGTGCTTCGAGAGTGAACTTTATACGGAATCGCTGATAAATCATGGGGCGATCATTACAAAATTTTGTGGTATGAGTATGCCACAAAGTCTTTTCCCACAAATAATTTTATTAATAATAAAAAAAAATTATTAAAAAATTAGAACTTTTAAAGGTCTTTTTAAAAAAAATTATTATTAACCCATTAATGCGTAGGTAAGAATGGGTAGAAAGGCTGGAGCCTTTTCACCCAGAGACCAACCAATATGGTCCATTGCGATGCCTTGGACACTAATAGAATATTAAGAACAAAATAACAAGTCATATCACAAGAAATAGTGGAAGATAATATCGGACCAAAAGTTAAAAACAACCAGACTAAAAACAATAGCCCTACATAAACCCAGTCTTCAGCAGCTTGTTTTAAAGCCATGGTCATTAAGAATCCCATCAGATTCTTCAACCCACAGCCTGAGGCATCACTTAGATGGCATATGAGCCTACTACCCAGTCCTTTTAGCCTTCTGTTCTTTAGCCTAGAAAAGCGAAACAGAATATTCTCAACTGTTTCTATCTCCTCCAAGTCCTTGCGCAACCTACGTATGTCCGACAAGCCAGGACCCATTACCAACGTAATACTGCCTATTAAGCAGTGGCCTGTGCTAATACCTAAAATGGTCCTAACGTAGACTAACGGTATTCTTATGTATCAGCCATAACATCGGCGATACTCCACAATAATCCGTTCTTTTCCTTCAGTCCCGTTTAGTACCTCTTAGAATTAATTCCGCAAACTTCCCAATCTAAAAGTTAATATAACAACTTCGAAACCAGAAAATAAAATTCTTCTTGTGTCATTTTATTCATAAATTAAAATTCGGTTCACTGATTTAATAGCCTCTAAGAATTGGACCTGGGGTACCCGAGTATCCTATAGTGTTGAAATTAATGATAAGCGAGTAAAAAGATTTTTTTTAATTAAATACATTCAATTATTATGTTATAAGTTTTTTTATTTAACATGCTTCAAGTTCAATATTTTTTTCTGTAAGCTAACAATTATTGAAAATTCAAATGAGGTACACGGGTAGCCTGGTTATGAGGTTGCATGATATTGTTTGGTTAAACGTTGTTTCCTAAAGATTTTTGGGAATTTTTTTTCTTACTTTGAAAGGGATGTTTTGTTACTTCCGGCAACACTGCTTTGAACTTTTTGTTTCCCTAAATATCTAAAAGACGTTTTTTGTATCTGTATGTGAATTGCTGTTGTTGTTTATAATATTCTCATTAAAATTCCCAAAAAAATGTAGAATTTCTTAAAGAGGGTTTCACTTTTAAAACTTTACATTTCGTTAAAAGAAAAAAACACATTGCTTTGTGTTTTTAGGTTTCTATACTTTTTAACTCCTTTGAAAAAGTTTGTTTTTAAGGTATTTTGACATTGAGGCATAATTTGACGGCCATAAAGAGGAAAAAGGAGTGGTATTTATTAAAACTCTTTAAAAATTATTTGTCTTGGAAGATAGAAAGCCTTTGAACAAATATCAAAGTGGAGAACGTAGACAAGCAAGTCAGGTATTAAGTTCACATTTTACACCTCCAGCGAGATAAGATGCCCTTCGGGCCCATTGTGAACTCTTTCATTAAGATACATAGAGGAAAGGTAAACTAAATTTAGGATCTAGCCTACTGTTGTCTAAGATATGACAGTGCCGCAAAATGCGTAAAACTGCCTCTATATTGTTAGTATATTTACACATCATACATACCGCACTTGATCAACAAGAGAGTATTAACTCAAAAATTTAACTCAAATTACAGTTATCATGGCCTTCAAACATGCATGC
This sequence comes from Pollenia labialis, assembly GCA_949318255.1. Taxonomy (NCBI): domain Eukaryota; kingdom Metazoa; phylum Arthropoda; class Insecta; order Diptera; family Polleniidae; genus Pollenia; species Pollenia labialis. Next base: position 158,714,410 of record OX439139.1, on the reverse strand, counting down.
AGGAGCCTTCGAATTTGCTTTGTTTAGTTCCGGCCACAAAGTTCGTTTTACTTAGCCATGGCGGGATCATTATTCCCGATTGGGCCCGAATTTTCGTACTTTAAAGTAATAGGGAGTTTATAAATTAAATACACAACGCCCCTTTTCTTTTTAATTATGATAATAAAGCTGATATGGTTTTTTTCTGAATGAGGGTATATTTTATCTGACTGGTAGGAAGAACCATCGCTACCTCTTAAATGGCACTCACGTTAAGAATGTAAAATTAGCGAAAGCTTTCACAGAAAAAATGCTCGCTATTTTTTTTCAATTAAAGCATTAATCAAAAGTAAAATCAGTTTTAACTAAAAATTTAATCAAGTGAATTAAACGTTTAATCAAGCGAATTAAGCGTTTAATCAATTGAATTAAACGTTTAATTGATAATATTAATTTGTTTACTGGTGCAAATTTAATTAATTTTTTAATTAATATCACAAATTTTTTAATTGAAATCAATTTTTATTTTTTTCTGTGTTTGCAACCGATTTTTTCATGACACAACAACTTTCCAAGATTTGTTGTATAGTAATTTGATATTGTGTTGATTAACTTCGGACCATTGGCTGTGTAAGTTTATGTTTTGCTGGTGGCAACACTGGTTCTTTCTTCAAAACTACAGATTTTTTTAGAAAAAATTTATAACTGATTTAGAAGTTTTATTTTTACAAAAATTCTGGACAACTTTAAATGTTTTTAAATCGTATAGATGAAATCAACTTATAAGCGCGGCAAACAGGACGTCAGTGTGTGCTTTTTTATTTAGTTTGTTCGTGTATAAGCGGCTCCTTACAAATACATGTATTCATTTTATATACATTTTTTATGTACACATGTACATATGTAAGTAAATAAGAACAAAGAATTTTGCCTGCTAACCTACAATCTTTATTTCATTTGGTTTTTTGGGTTTCTTGTGTGTATGTTTTATTCATTTTTCATACACACTTAATCGCCTTTATGACGCGCCTTTTTTTTGATCCTTCTTGTTCTTTTTTTTTTTTTAAGAAAAACACAAAAAAAAATCAAGAAATGATCATTCTAAACTTTATTCAAAGTAAGTTTTTTCTGAGTATTTTTTATCACAAGACAAGTAAATATGGATTTGTGTTTTTAAACAAATAAATATGTGTTATAATAAGTGTGTAAGTGTGAATGTTTATTTTATTGTATTCTTTTTTGTTTGGTTCCCAGTTGAGTTGTAAATGCAAAAATGTTGGTTACATTTTTCATTTTGCTTTGAATTTAATTTTTTTTTGACAATTGTTTGTCTATTTTGCAAAAATAAAAAAAGCACTGAAAGTCTGTCCTTTTTTCTATCTGAAAATAAACACAAATACATTGAGAGGAACATGTATGAGTTTTCTGTTTGTTTTCTTTTGTCTTTTTTAGTGTTTTCCCAGTGGGTAATAATTTTTGTTTTTTTGGAAAAATCACTTAAATGAATCTTCTCAGATGACTTTTGATGATTTCTTATATGATTTACCACTTAGGCGATTGAAAAAGGATTCAAATGTGATTCATTCATATTGTCAAAAAGGAATCAGAAAATTGTATCACAAATGATAATTATGGTGATTCATCGGAAAGGGGCCATTTTCGCACAACGAGAGCATCATTTATGAATAAAAAATGAGCTCATTTGCGCACTAAAAGAATTTTCTGCACAGATCCAATGGGGTTTGACATTAATCCAATGAAAAATTACATTAAAAGTCAACCTTTGTAACCATTCATTGGATTAGTGAAGAATGTAACATTGGCCCTCCGTGAATGAAATGTTTCATAATATCGTTTAATATTTTGCATTATTTAAATGTCAGAAAATTTTATTTAGTCTGTGATGACTAATTGTCGTCATGTAAATGTTTTTATATTTGAATGAATTTTTTAATTTGTTCGATGGCATAAATTTATTAAATTAATGATTAAATTTTGTAATATTTATGACAGTTATGCCGAAGATAAACTCACTGTTTATTCTTGTTGTTTAAGCTTTGATATTGTAACAAGTAAAACTGTTGCTAATAATTCTTATTCGCTTAACAGTTTTATTTTTAAAATATTTACAGTGTTTTATCAAGAATAAAAATTAGGAATTAAGCACGACAAACAAAATCTTGTTAATTAAAAATTTTGTATTCCCAAAAATTACTTTGAGTATTTTGTTAGTTTGATTGTTATGGTTATATGTTTATTTCAACCATTTTTTCAACGTGCGTTTGTTTTGCTTCAAATCATAAAGTTATATTTGGGGTATTCACAAGGTGTGCTATCATGTTATATTGTCATAATGTTCGAACATTTTACAATGGTTGTTGTTGCTTTGTAAACAAAAAGTGTCTTAAATTAATAGAACTTTTCTTGGTATGTTTACTGTGCTGTCTTAATTAATCAGAAGAGACCTGCGCTGAGGCGAACTGCATTAGTTTATGTAGCCGTCGCCGTTGATGGTATGGTTTTATCTGGCTAAAATCCAAATTGAACCTGCGGCTAGCAATTTTTGCAACAAAACACATGCGGCATCAAAATAGATCGGCTTAGGACTCTGGTGTTTAGCAAATAAACAAAATAAAATTTATTTGTGGTTTGCGACGCAAACTTTGCGTCTGAAAAATGGAAAATAGTCAGGAAAGATCTAATTTAATTTCTTAATTCATGGATTAGAATTAAAAAATATTTTAATTTATTTATTTTTTATATTTGTTTTAAATCAGCTGACTTAAATTCATAATAGCACACTAAATTATGAGGGGTGGTTCACAACAGTCGTATATTTTCATGTTATTATTTTTAGACTTATGACTTAATGCCACCTTGTGAATCCCCCAATTAATTTTATTTCGTTTTTGTATTTCTGTTACATCATGTTATGTTGTACTTTCATAAGTTTACCTTTAAGTAAATTGAATTTAATTAACTCTTCTTTCTCTTATTAAGTCTTCTTTCCATTTTACTGGCTTGTACTACTACGTTAATTTTGTGTATTTAAATTGACAATTTAAGAAAAAGAATGTGAGAGTTTTCTGCTCTTGTTTTTTGTTTCTCCTTGTTTGCTTTTGAACCTATTACTAACATTAAGCTAACATCAGTATTTCCTTATCGCAATGATTTTGTTCATTGATGTTATGAAACATTTAAATTTACAATTTTTCATAAATTTTAATGTATATCGCCAAAAACGGTATTAAAAATACGTTTTTACAACAGTTATAGGAAGCCAATCACCCCATCCCCATCTTTAATAAAAATTCCTTGGGAGTTTTTTTTCCTTTTTCCATTTATCCTATGTTAATGCAATTGTAAAAATTGGAAAAGGGAAAAAACTCCCAAGGAATTTTTATTCACGATAGAGTTTATAAGAGTTTCGAAGTTTTCATTGATTAAGTGACAATTTTCATGGAAAATATGAAGATGCAATAGATTCCATTTCTTTCATTAACTGAAAAATATTTGAATAGTCGAATTAATAGTTCATTTTAATCTTAAAAAACCTATTGAAAAAATTTATAACTGTTAGTTGAATTTTTCTTTTGAAAGAGATATTAGGAAGCTCAATTTCGTAGTGTTAATGAAATTGCTTCATTATACATGTAAAATTTCATTCCCGTAATGCAACTTTTTATTGGATTAAATAAAAAAAAATAATAAAATTGATTTATAAGATTTATGACGCATAATTCTTTCAGTGTGGTTATTTTGCTCTTGAAGCTGACTCCTAAAAGATTTGATTGTAATAAAAAATGCTTGCTGGGTTATAGATCTATTTTTTACGTGTGTGTTGTCTTCTTTTTACTGAAAGTAATATTATTTTTTCTTTTTCGGTTTGTTTATTGTTCTTTAGAATTTGTTGTTAATTAAGCTTTTTCTAAATATTTGTTGCTTTTATTTACAATCGTTTAGGATATTTTGTTAATAGTTTCTGTTGATATTTGGATTTGTTTAAAGTAAAAATTTAATCGGGAAGGCAATCAATATTTGGACCAAAGTATCATTCTAAATTAAATATAGAAAGATGGGGAAGAAAAATTGATGGAATTCATTTTAAAATATAAAACTATAGAAATCTGTATTTTAACTCTCAAACGGTTAAACAAATTGGGCCTTAGGATAAAGAGCATAACAAATATAAGTCATCCCTATCCGCCTAAGTCCTTTAAAACTTTACCAATATTTTTTTTCTATATTAAAAATACTTTTTCTACGTTTTACAAAAACTCATGGCTTTTTTAGAGTTTCATTAACTAAAATGTGTTTTTTTTGGGGGGTTTTCAGTTTTTATATTTTAAGCTTTTCTTTGTAATCTTTTCAAATTTAATACGAACAATTTTTTTCACATGTAGAACGTCACACAGTATTTTTTTGATCTAAAAAAAAACATCACGAAAAAATTATATTGTTGGTTGAAAATTAATTATAATATTTTGGTGTTTGTTTGTGAATGTAATACAAACTTGTTTTTCTAGATTTATTTTTTGGGGGGAAAAAATATATGAAAGGGTGTTGCCTAAAGGGAATTTTCTTTTGTAAGCCTTTATGCTAAAAATATAAAGGGATTTAATTTTTAGTTTTTTTTTTAATTTCGGTTCCACCAATTGTCGTATGAAAAAAAAGATTTCAAATAAAGAGAAACATAAATGAGTTTTTAAGTTAATTTTACTTTGTGTGTAAAAAACATGTAAAAATAACAATTAAAATGAGAATAAAGTATTTTTAAAATAGTTGTGTAAAATAAGGAAAAATAAGTTGATTTTATTGCAAGGGTTTTTTTGAATAACTTATTCAACTTTAAAAATTTATTCTAAACTTTTAAAGCAAGTGTTAAATAAACTTTTTATTATGATCCTATTCTTTCTAATAAAGTCATGCAGCCTGCAACAATTTCGCTATCAAATTAAAATTGCCCTGAACTGACGTCAACATTAACACTATAAAATGCTTTCATTTTTTTTAATATTTACAATCATAAAAAAATATAGAAAACAAATTTGGTTTTAATAAATTTGGTATTATTTTTACAATGCAAAGATTGTCTGTCGGAGATATCTACCGATGCCCTATAACATTGTATTTTATATTCGTAAAGCAATAAAACTTAGAAGGTGGCTGAAGTAGCATAAAGCCGTTATATTATATAATTGAGGGTAGGGTCACAGATACCGCCCCTTATGCTTTACTGCCCATTTCTCCATCCATATAAGTGATTCGAAGCGCGGTCGCAATATTTGAAGTTTTATAATACAATTTTTCATAAATAACAAAATTGTAAACTTTTTTTTATTTTCTTTTAATTCATACATTAATGGCTAATAATTCAGAGCAAGTTTAACTCTCTTTTGGTTTAAAATTTGCTTAAGCCAACAAATCTATAAATCGGAAAACATATAAACCATCTTTAAACGCATACAATTGGGCGTTTAAACTAACAATACAGACCATATGAATTTGACAAGATTTATCGTAGTGCTGCCACATGTTTTTTTAAACCACTTATAAAACATGGGACACTAATTTATAGTTGTTGAGTTTAATCTACATATAAATTTAAGTTTAGTTCAACTGAATCAGCGTTCAAGCTTTCACTAATTCATAAGCCAATCTGAAAACAGCTTTGTGCTGCCATTGCCAAGTTTGTAACAAATTTGCTTAAAATCTTGGTCATTAATGAAATAATTAAATAAAATCACATTTCACCGGAAAATCGGAGTTTCAGACTATGTTAAACTAAGTTTAAACTAAATCCACATCTCAAAAATCTGCCCTAAGGCTAATAGTGTTGATTTACTACACCAACACTATCAGCGTTTGTGTTTTCAATAAATCTACCGAACCGAACACTATGGAGCGATATTTAGTGTGTATTTCCGAACACTGCTTTATACTAACCTCTAAAAAACTTGTGAAAAATATCCTCAACTTACCAAATTTGGTATTGTAGTTTTAAATTCTAAAATTTTTTTTATGAATGCTACGGTTAAAATGGTCAGAAATAATCTGATTTACTTAAAAAAGTCCAAGGGCTCAGTTTGGCGAACGTTGCTGTACCGTATCTGTACTGTGTCAATCAGCTATTCGCTTTTTGTTATATGAAATCCAAAACAAAAGCTTACCGAATTTTCTTCCATGGTTACGTGACATATGTAAAACAGTTATGGGCGGCTTGTATGTTACAAATATAGAGATGTTTAGATGTAAATGTGAAACATATAAAAGGCTTTAAATGGTATCAAAATCTTGTTTGGTGTATGCACATTTGCAATAAATGTAAGCTAAAATACAAATTTGTTTATGGTCAATCTATAATATAAACATTAACAGCGGTATGTATAATGAAAAGTTAGCCACAGTTTATACACTACGTACAACGAGCTGCCAACTAGAATACCGATTAAGCTTAGCAGCTTGTTAGCAAAATGTTCATGTATAATATACTTTTTCACTGGTGCAAAATTTTAATAAATCAACTCTGATATATAACGATGCCATACTGTATTAAAAAAAAAAACATTATTTTTGCTGAAATCATCCCTGATTTTGACATTTCATACTGTTTTCATACAGCTGTTTTTTCCAAATTAGCAGATATTTGGCAACTCACTAGTCAGAGTTTAGCAGTTTGCTATCCACAGTCTGTAAGTGTATTATAATTCAACTCTGTGCTAACTTCTTGCCAATTTTTCATTATACATAACGCTGTAAATTATTAACGTTTTTTACATACACAAAATACTGTTTTAATAACATTTAAATCACTTGGTACTTTTTCTGCACAGCGGTCACCATTTAAACATATTTAATTCCCATCACTGTGTGTATTGTTTTATGTACATTGTACACTATTGCTTTTTGTTTATGTATCGGAAAACATATGACACGCTTTTGAATGTTCTATAAGTGCATCAACGTGCTTACAGTACGGTGCGGTACATTGCGGGAACAGCAACGTTCTCCTAACTGGGCTTTTAAAAAAAAGAAAAAATTTAAATTTTATGACAAATATTAATTAGCCTGCTACGATATCTTTGTTCCCAAATCCAAATAATTATATTAAAACCTAATTACGAAATATAATAACTTTTTGGCACCCCTGCAGTCAAAGACGATAGTGATTGGAATTTGTAATTATGTGCTTTGAAGTGCTAGCTTTAATATTGCATCAATATTTATTTCTTTTAAAAAATAATTAAAAATTCTTTAAGGTTTTGGCTTAAATCGCTCAATTACTTCATAAGTATAAAATAATATAAAAGCGTTTAAAGTTTTTGATTTGCTATAACATCACATTCTTCAAACGGGGAAAGTATAAAAGATATAAATATGAATTTTATACACAAAATGCACTTTTTTGTGTTATGCCACTATTGAAGTAAATAAGCTGTATTTATAAAAAAAAAATAGAATGATACACTCGTTTTTAAAAACGCGATTTTAGATTTCAAAGCCCAAAAATTCTAATCAAAAACACTTGAAATATTTTTTTTCTATTTTTGTCTGTAAAAAACATCTAAAACCGAATATTTGACAAAAATTGCAATTTGGATCATTCTTAAGGAAATTGTATACAAAAATCTAAAAAACGAGTAATCAAAAATATTTCAAAATTAACCAGGAAGACCCTTTTAAAGTATAAAGAAGAATAAAACAATTTTTTAACCATTCGAATTGGCGCGAAATGCCCTATAGAAATAAAACACACAAAATACTTCGACGTATGTATGTAATTATGTCCGTTATAGACGCTACAATCCGGTTTCATTAGAAAAGCAAGTTTGTGAAGATGATTTTAGGCTTTATACAAATCGAGGACCAAGAGGGGAGTCAGGAGCAATTTTTGTCTCTCCGAAACAATCAAACTGATTTTAATAAAATTCAAAACATTTTTAGATCCCTATTTAAACACATTGGCTATGTACTTTTTTTTTAAAAAGGACTACGTGCGGAGCGGAGCGAAGTAGCACGTGCCGGGTAGTCGCTAGTTACAAATAATTTAATACCAATAAAATCTCATTTTAAGCTTCAATAAAATCTCATTTTAAGCTTCAATATCTCTGAATGTTTTTGTAAATGGTTTAAATAAAAATAGTTTTTAAAAACGTTTTACATCGTATGTTTTGAGTCAATAATATTTCTTAGATCAAAAGGTCTTTTACTTTTCTATATTTTCAAATGTATTTTTGTCGATAAAGCTTATTTTGGAAAATAAACTTGAAATCCTTAATAGCTTTTTTACGAGTATATTTTGCAACCAAATGGAACAAAAGTTTTGAGCTCCCTCTAACGGATGAAAGAGAATTTCTATTTATTATTATTATTTACAAACATTTGCTTAATATCTAAATTCCTTTCGAAAAAGATGATGTTAACTTTAAAATAAAGTACATTTTAAAATTTGAAATCAAGCAAAAGAAATTTTAGCGTAATTAAATTTTGCTTTTTAGAGTACAACAAATTATAAGAAGATATTTTCATATTACAGAGAATTCGATTTTAAGCAAATATGTAGCTCTTACCGCAAAAATAGGTTAAGCGACAGCGCTTAAAAACCTGCAGTCAAAGTAGAAAAATTGTAATTTCTTCCACTTCTTTATTTGTCATTGGACTTTTTTTACTTTTAATTCATTAAATTCAAACAGTCGCTGTCAAACCAACTTAAAAACCGAAAAGTTGTACACAAATTTTCGTTTTTTGCTCCACAGTTTTTGGTTTCGACTGCAGTTTTTTTAACCCTGTTAAGCGACATAATTTTAAATTTTTTATAAATGAAATTGTTGGCAACACTTTTATCATCTCGTAAAATGTTTTTATGAAATATAATAAGAAAAACCTTCTTCTGTAAAATTGTGTTATTCTTGCTTAAGCTTTTTTTGCAGAAAGGGCTTGATATGATTCAGCAAAATCAACTTAAAGCTTCAATCCTATGATTAAACATCTTTATATAATCAAATTCTTGCAAAACCTTTCAACTGTTTAATATTATAAATTATTTTGGTTACTTTTCTTTTATAGCGGGATTTTCCAGGGTTCGAGCAATTTCCATATTGTGTCTCGGGAAGTAAAAAAGTCTTAAAAACCCAACAATAACTCAGGTCGTATTTTACTAAATCATGAACTAATTTGAAACTTGTAGTGCATTTCAAAATCTAACGCCTTCTAATTCAAAAACTTTTCAGACTGAGTTAGTCTGTGCAAAAAAAATTTTACTAAATAAATTCAAAATAGTTTTAAAATCTTGATCAATTTTATGGATTAGAAAATGTTTACCTTATTTTGAGTAGATTTGTTAGTTATGCTGCTTTTAAAAAGTTGTAGTTTTTTAAAATCCTCGGTAAACGTTTTTAAAGCACTAAATTTTTCACACTGTTTTTAATTTTTTTTGTTAATTATATTTAAAATTTGTTTTAAAATTAACTTTTGTTTTCTAATATTGCACAAAATTTCTTGAATATTTTTATCGTTTTTTTTTTAAGAATTTTTTTTATCAGATATTTTGTTTCTCTAGCCTTTTTATATTTTTCAAAAAAAATCTTTCAAATTGATTTTTTTGTTTGTTTATTTTAAAATCCAATTGGATTGTGTTAAGCTTTAGCTTTTGTTTTTTGTTTTTTTTTTTGTTTTAAAGCGCCACTTGAAATATGTCTTCGAGAAACTATTAAAAGTTGTCCGTATGATTCGCGTGCCACAACGTTGCGGATGCAGTTGTTTTAAGCGAGTGTTCGTTGCAAATATTGAAAATAATACTAAAAGTCTAAAAGGCATTAGAAATAAGTACTTGCAACAAACCTAAACATTACAAATATTTTTTTTCTTACTTTTTTTTTGCTTGGTCTTCCCATTCTTCAGGTTGTTGCAACCAGAAGAAAGAAACAAATCAGACGAACGCAATGTTCTTTCAACTACATGGGATGCAGCAACGGCCACAACAACAAAAACAACGAAAAAAATCACAAATTTCATAGAAGAAGGAAGACATAGCCAAGGAAAACATGCCGTTTTAAGATGCACAGTTTAAATGCAGCTGCAGCATAAACAAGAACAAGACTGACTAACAGCAAACAGTAGTGCATTAAACCGCTTTTTGCAGTTAGAAAAGATTGTTTTCTGGACATTGTCGTTGTTGTTGTTGGTGTTGTGTGTGCTGCATTTAACCATTAATAGTGTATGTTTAAGTTTAATGAATCAGGTTCCTCTAAGTCATGATGTTCTTGATACAGGTTCCACACATTTAGAAGGCAACAACAACAACATCAGCAACAACAAAAAAAGCAGTTAGAAATGACCAGTATCAAACGTTTTTATTATTTTTTTCCACATTTCTCGTTGCTTGCAAAGAAAAGATAAAATTCTGTTTATTGAAAATAAGTGGTATTAGGAAAAAAAACATGTGCCACATGTTGCATGCATAACGAAGATCATGTTAATCTCTTAGATACTTTCAAACACACTCATAAAAACCAAACTCAAACAGCAACAAAATTGTACAAAATTCAAATTTTATAGAATTTTAAGCTCTCCCAAAAGTATCTAATCTAATTTTTTTTTTCTTGAATTTTGTATCTTCGAGAACATTTTAGTTTGACTGTGAGTTCTTTCGTTAGAAAAGCATCTGAAAGAAAGAAAGCAAGACAGAACGAATACAACAGTTGTAGAGCAACTAAACTAAAGGCGCGTTTTTTTTAAATAATGCGAATTTATTGAATTCACAAAAAAAAAAATGAATTTAAACACATACACATTTTACTTAGACGGTCCACTGGCATCAACCACCACCAAATGTGATCATCATCATTGTTTTTTATCTTCTCTTTACACATTTGAATTTTTTAAGTTTTATTTTCCAAAAAAAAAATAAGAAAAAAAATCAACTAACAACGATCACATTTACAATTTTCGTTTGTAAAATACACAAATCACCAAAAAAAAAAAAAATAATACATGAATAAATACATGTATGTATATAAACAATAACAAAAACAACAACAAAACGTGCAAAAATTAAATGCCTGCTGCCTTCTAAAGCTTTTGAGATACTCGTATGACTATGAGTATCTGTTGGATCGTTTATTGTTTGGTTTAACGAAGCGCATGGATCGCAAAATTTAGACAAACATTGACTCACACTTGTGTATATAAACGTAAGAGAGTTTCATTTAGAGTGTAATTTTAATTAAAATAGATCTTAAATTATAAGCAATAGATAATAATGAGAGAGAAAAGTGAGGAAAGAAGAACAGAAAATTTAATAAAAAAAAATGTGCGAATTTTTAAGTGCTTGCAAAAATTGTTTAGCCCAATACATAGTAAATCGAACGCTTTGCTTCTGCCAACGTTTGTGTAGAACACGACGTTGACGTCAGCTTTAACTTTTTTACACAAGTTTTTGTTTTTTTTTTTTAAGTTAAATTTATTTTAACTCAGCATATTTTTGTGTAAATATGTATCTTAGAGATTGTTTATAAATTTGCTCAAATTTTCTTTTTCTTTTTCTTTAATAAAAGAGCAATAATTTGATAATGAGAAAGAATATCCAATCTGAAAATGAGAGGAATTAAAAATATATTTTTTGGGAATACGGACAAATTAGGAGACTTAAATTAGGTGTAATATTTTATTTATGTATACATTTTATTTTTTTTAGTGAAGACAGAGTGTTGGTTGGGCCTTTCAAAATATTTTTCGGTGAAATTTTTAGGGGTAATTTGAATTTATTAGATTTTTTTAACAAAAACGTTCTGCAAGGAACTTTAATAGCAAGCAAATGTTTGCTTAACCCTTCGTCTTACTCATTAGTCTGGCCAGATCATTTTCGATTTAAAATGTTATTTTAGTATATTTAAAACTCAGGTACCCATCTAGAATTTAGTTACATAACTTTAAAAAACTGAAAAAATTTATGCTGGAAAGGATGTATAAGGAAATTTATTCGAATATTTTACTGCACACATCACATTCCTAACACATGGTTTCTGGCCAGACCCATGTACATATATATTTTTTTTTTAAATAATGCCGTATTTTTGACTTTATTTCTTTCTGTTTTTAATTATTTTTTGTTAAATTATCTATTATTTATTTAATTTTATTAAACACACAAACTAGTAGCTCCATCTACTTCTCAATTTAAAAAAAAAACAAATATCACAGTTACTAGTAACTCACGTTCAGAAGCTGATTTTTACATGTGAAGAGTGGAGGCTAATGATTTAGAGCATAATAAAGCTGCTGAGGAAGTTTATGAAATTCAACCGTTCACAGCTGAACAAAATGATGATGTGGATTTCGTTCCAAATAAGAACGATTCATCCGGTACTGAAAATAATTTGGTCATAAAACCAACTGAATCTTTTGCTTCTTAGGACGATAAAGAACCACATGTACAAACTTGTCAACAATACTCTGCCCATGATTATTTCTTTGGTTTAGATTGACCAAAATCGAATAAGCAGCAACTTAGTGTTGGTCTATGCTGCGTCAAAATTATCCGCGTTTTGGAGTTGGGCCCATGAAACAAGGCTCTATTCTAATTCAGGCGCTCAAGAGATTTTGCACACCATTTATTACATTTATAATCATAACCAAAACAAATTGTATTTGTGTATTTGCTTGAAAGGAACGATGTTTGAAAATTTGCAAGGGAATTGGTTCTATTTAATATTGAAAATGGAATATTCATATACTCCAAAAAATTTTGTTGTTCAAAGTGCTCAACATTCTAAAATTAAAATTACATGTATCAGTTGCTAAGGAAATCAATAATTCTGATATATTTATTTTATTTCTCTTTTTTATTACAGATAAAATAGTATTGCATTTTAATTTCACTGACTCTGATCTTGGGGATTTTAGGGCCTCACAGAAAATATTATTGTCATAGAAAAACTTTCGATGGGATATTTAGTCCCAATTTATGAGGTTTAAAAGTGGGACATATAATCCCAGGACATATCTTTTTTATAAAGGAAAGCAGATTTAAAAACAAAAAAATATTGGCGCTTTTTTTTATCGAATCTACACGAAAAAATTACTTAGATTTGCCAAATACAACTCCTTATAATACGGTATTGAAAGGTTTAAAGACTTTAGAAAATTATTTTTAGGAAATATTTAAGATATAGATGGGAAAAGGGCAACTATCCAATTACTTAATAACCGGTAAATAGGGAAAATTCGGTAAGAATTGGTAAATTTTGTGCAAAATTTGACAGCAATTTATCAATTAATTTAATCAGTATTAGCTTGACAAATAAACACAAACCTTTTTCACAATTTTAAATCAATATACTCCGGTTTATTTAAGTTTATTTAACGACGTTTTTTTAAAAAAATTCAAATTACACTCAAAAACTGAGTAATTTACATATAAATTTTTCTACACAATCAATTGTTTGTCACCTGAAAACAGCACAGCACATATGCACATTTTTTTATATATTTGTTTTTGGTAAAATTAAAAATAATTTTTTATCGAAATTAATTTTGGTTTTTTGAGTGCATATTTTCGATTTTTTAGTGATCTCATCCCTAGTAATAAGTTAGCAGGATGACCTCAATATCACAACAATAGGCAAAGCAATAACAGTCAGCTGTTTTTAGAGACCACCTTGTAAATAATAACATTTTTTTATGAATTTTTTTTTGTATTTAGTAGTGCTACCGTAATTTTATCTTAATTAAATAAAATCTTAAAAAAAAAAAACTCAAAAAATCAATCTGTTTTTAATACGATTTAGGTTTATATGAAAATTACCTTAATATCGATTAGGGATGCCAATCGGGACTGGTTTTCGCAAGTCCCGGAACACGGGATTTAAAAAACAAATCCCGGGATGCCGGGATTTTTCGGGTTCCCGGAATTTTACGTGAGCCCGGGATTTTTTAGAATATCGGGATTTTTCGGGATCCGAGGTTTTTGAAAATTATAAGATAATTGCTTTTTATACATATTTATTTAAAAATAACGTCTTTGCAAGCAAAAGTTTTTAATGAATTTATTATATAAAATTTAAATATAATGTTATATTTATTACTAACATTTTTAAATATTGAAAATTGTGATTTTTTTCTTAATTAATTATTAATTTAATTAAAAATATGATAAAAAACATCTTTCGATTTCTAACAATGTGTTAATTGATTCAATTTAAAAATAAGTACCATAAAATCTATATTGTATTCAATTACCTCAGTTATTTCAAACTAAATAAAAAATATAATTAAACTTGTAATTTATTTATTTGTAAGATTCTATTCAAATTTTTATTAAGTAAATTAGAATGAATTATTCAAATTTGTATTCGAAATCCATAAATTGCCGTAGTTCCTATACCTACTCTCGTAAAACACTTTAATAATTCTTACCCTGTGAAGAGCAAAGTTTCTATGTCGAATTAGATGCACCAGTTGAATGTTTTGTGCATTTCAAAAGACATTTTTTTCTTTTATTAATTTTCTTCTTAAATTATTTTCTGCACTTCTCGTTAAAATTTCTTTATAATTGTTGGTCACGCTTAAAACAAACAAAGTTTAACTTTTTTGTTTCGTTTTCAATGACAGTATTAACAGAGTTAATCAAATAAATATTACAGATCAATATATTGTTCCCTATCCTCTCAAGGGGGATTGTCATAATGAATTTCTTTGTATGAAAAAAGTTAAACCAAAACATTTTGCTAATTCCTGGATTTTCGGAATCGGAATTTCGGGATAAGCATCCCTAATATCGATTGAAATACTAACTGTAACTGTAACGTAACTGTTATAATAAAGCCCGTTATTTTATATATCTTAGCGTCCCGATAGTTGGCACCACTGCACCTACATACATACATACATACATTCAAAAGATAAACTTAATTTAATAAAACAATGCAAAAGTGAGATGAATTTCATAGATACAATTGTATAAACAAACGTAAACTACAAAATAAATACAATTGAAAAAAAAACACAAAATAAAAGCAAATTGTGCGAGTATCTTTGAGCTGCGCAAACCGCAAGGTCGTTTGTTGTATTGGAGAAGAAATTGTAGTTAGCAAAGCTTTTTATTTTGCTTTAGAAAATTTTATAAAGCGAAAAAGAGAATTTAAGGGAGAGGTGTTTTTTATGAGTTACAAGTAAGAGTTTTTTGAACAAGTTTTAAGAGTTATTTTTAAGAGAAAATTCTCTATATTAAGATCATTTTAAATTTAAATAAATAAACGTTACTTTTTTTAAAAAAAATACGAATGTTTGTGTGGTATAATCTTTTTTTTTTTTTGCTAAAATAATTTAGCGTTTCCTTTGAAATATTTTCAGGCTAAAAAACATTGCGATTTTCTTTTTATTTATTATCTTAAAACGCACAATTTTAATTTTCTAAAAATTTATAAACAATTTGTGTTCTAGTTTTTGGAAAAATTTTTTGAATTATTGGTAATTTTAATTGTTGTTTATTTTTTGCCGTAGTTAATTGTTTATTTAAAGCGGCAGGTCTGCTATCAGTTAAGTAAAAAATGAAATATTAGGCAAATATTTGGTTTAAAATTTTTATCAAAAAAATGAACCGTTTATTACTGTTCGTGCACAGGCATAAAGAAAACCTTTACAATATCTTAACAAAACGAAAACACATAATTTTAAAACACAATGGAAAATTAGACCAATTTAGCGGCGGAAAAAATCACTTTTGCTAAAGTAATGGTCTGATCCACAAAAAATGTATGGGTGATTTAAAGATAAGGATGAATGCTATAAGTTCCGTAAAAAATAAGCTTTGCAGGAGAAGCTCTAAAAGCTTACGGGCGATATAACTTTCAGTTGTATGCGAAGTTACTTTTTGTGCATAACTTTGGATTGGGTAAGCCGATCAACATCAGGCAGACTTAGCATGTTTTGGAATTGAGCTGCCAATATGTTGTTATAAAAGAAGATTTTACATATAAAATTGTGTGCTGTAAGTTGTTAGATACGTTCTCTTTTGAAAAAAAAAATTTTTTAATCGACAACAGTATCAGTTTGTTTCTTTAATTATGTTTTGATTCATATTGAAAAATAAGTAAGAGCTTTGAAATTTACCCTACAGCAGTATTGTTTCGTTAACAGTTTTAAACAAACCACAAACAAGTTTAGTAATGACAACTAAATTATTTCACAACGTTGCCAAACCATTTAGTCACTTTCGGATTCTACACAGAAAAAATTGTTCGCCAAAATTTTTTCAATTAATTCAATAATGCTGTTTCAAACAATTTTTTTAATTGTTCCAATTAATTTGCCTTAATTGAAAATAAAAATTATAATGTTTGCGTGTATATTTCCAAATATGAAAACATACAAATAAACTTCAAAATATTTTAAAGTTTCAAACAGTTTTTTATTTTGTTTCAATTAACTGTGTTGATTAAAAAAAATATTTTGATTTGTGTTTACGATCTATATAAACGTGAAACTGAACAGCAAGAAAAGCCCAAACTTACAAATGTGTAAATTGATATGATCATTTTGATTGCAGGCGGAAAATCAGTACGGAATTTAATAGTACAAATTTCTAACAAATACGTTAATTGAAGTTGGTGTAAATCTTCATAAATACAAGATTAAATTAAACAACTTAAAGAAATGTGTTTATACTTATATTTTTGTCTTTGACGATATCGATGATACAACGGGATTTTAAAAATAGAGTAACGCATTTAATAAATCCCCCATGGTAAATTGGCGAGATATTTTTTTAGTGTGAAACTCCCTATAATTTCTAAAGTAATTATTTCTTGACTCAATTGATTCCGCTGTAAGCATTGCTATGGACAAAGATATAGATTTAATTATTTCAGTACAATGCATTCAAAGATGTTTCAGCGTCATCATTGTTTAAAGCGATTTTCAACATTTGTAAAAGTTGTGATTTAAATTAAAGGCGTTTTAATTGTTAAACATGTTTATTTAATTTTTATAAATTTTTATAAATATAAAACTAGCTGTTTGGTCCCGGCGCTGCTCGGGATTTTCTAAATAAAAATAATAAATGAAATACTGGAGAATTTTGTTAATAACTTGACCCAGTGCTATCTACCATCAATAAAAACAAATTTAAATATCACGACAACAGCGCCACCTGTCTGGATTTTTTTTATAAACCATCAGTAAAAGTAGACCTTTCCAACGTATGTACTCCTTTGAAAATCGGTCGAGTTGTTCTCGAGTTATAAAATGACGAACATAGGACAACTTATTTTTATAAAAAACTATTCTTTTTAAAGAAAAAGGGCAAATAAAATTTTATTGCTAAACAAGTTGAAAAATGGCTAATGGCTAGACTCATTTTTAGATGGCTAAACAGTGTGAGAAATGGCTAAATCTAGCCAACAAATGGCTAAATTGGCAACACTGCGGCTGTTAAACATTCCAAGATTAACATGGGGTCTTCCTCTACCTGCCAATTTTTTGTCTTTGTAAACGTCAAACTTCTTATAAAAAAAAAACGCTGACAAAAATTTAAGAGTTTTTTTATATTGACTTTGACGTTTGGTATGGTGAAGACCCCATGCAAGTCTGGGTTCACAAAACGAAAGTTTTCTTTCAAAAAGTCTGAGTATATTGGTGAGAGGGGGAAGAATAATAGAATGTTTTCTTCCACTCTCACCAATAAACTCAGACTTTCTGAAAGAAATAGTGTGATCCCAGACTTAAGAACGAACGTATCCGAAAATGTAATTTTTTATTCATACTTTGGAGACTGAAAAAATCGTAAATTTTAAGAACAAAATCAGCAAATCGACACTTTGCTAAATTCGGAACATAAAATCATCAAAATGACGATAAATCGTCAAATCTGGCAGCCCTGACCACAACCGTCGTTTATACCAGTGTTGCCAGAATTTGTAGAGGTAAAATCAGTAAAAACCATAATTTTTCATCAAACAATCTGCAAAATCTGCGCCAAGATATTAAAATCTTCAAAACACATTTATTACATTTTTTATGTAGTTTATCTGGAAAACGATATAAAAATTAATTTAAAAATATGCGGCCATGTTTTTTTTGAACTCTTAACTCAGAACAATTTTTTCGATTATAATTTCACTCGAATGCGATTTTTAGAACATGGCTGATAATTTTTGGATATTTTTACATTAAATATATTAATCCATATTTTATTACTTAGGCTGAATAAGGATTAATCACATCTTTGTTATTTTTAACAACAAATGAAAAGGCAATTGATTGACATTTTATTTAAACTGTCAAGGGTCTTATTAAAAGTTTACAAGATATCAAATATTGCAATTATTGAAGATATTTTGCTAAATAAGTACATATGAATATGTATATGTAAACGTACATATGCATATTATTGCGTGTTCAGGTGGCATAAGTCCGCCGATATTAATGAGTCAGGGCAATGCGAATTTTTTACTTTTTATGTAATCTTTTGTGAATGAAATTCTTACTAATGCATTTGTTTCCAAACGGTTCTTGCATGAATAGATGATATATTTCGTTTATCAATGCAAAAAGTGGAAATAGAACAAACAAAAGTGACAATGTAAAGAAATTTCCACCGAGCTAAAAAAATCTGTAATTTTAAATCAAAAATCTTCGAATCTGCCTTTTGCCAATTTCGGGGTATAAAATCTGCAATATGCAAATAAATCTGGACTTCTGGCATCACTGGTTTATACATTTATACCCTGCAAATTATATTGGACTGGTCCGATGTAATGCAAGCATAGACCATATCATTGTTAAAAAGTGTTTGCAGTGAGACGACATGTATTTGTTTTTTAACGATATGTTTTCGTTTTTAAACGAAGTTTAAACTAATCCTCTTGTGTTTACAATGGAGTATTTTGAAGACAACTCCTTTGTAATCCAAAGCAGGGCAGGAATATCCCTGGGACATCGTTATGTTAAATAGACCATGTTTTTCCATACGTTTGGGTTACTTTTGGAGTTGTTCTAGCCCTTGTGGGTTACATATTACACGCGTGTTTGGACTAGTCCTATTATTTGCAGGGTATAAAAAAACATTTTTGGAGAGTAACAAAAAACTCAACCACTATTTATACATGTATGTGCGTGTGTTTGCAAGCAAATTTAAAACGTTTTTTAAACCCTTTAATCCTGAAAATTCAGAAAAAAAATTATTGTATTCTGCATATCTACACTTTGAAATCAACCACATTTATATGAAACTGTATTTAAAAGCACTGAAAGCGGCTACTTAATTGTTATTTTAATTTAATAAGCAAAACGATTTCCAATTGGAAAAACAAGTAAGAAAATTTTAAACAGGAGTGTAGTTAGAAAAACTCACCCGCAAGTTTTCGCAGCTTTGTTTATTTAGGTTCCACCAAAGCGTTTTCGGTTACATTATTTTGTATCTCTATAAAGGTTTGGAACATTTTTCAAAACTAGAATTTTTCTAGATTTACCTACGCTTCCAAGCCTTAATTGCAAAAATATAAAGAGAAGCAGCTAGATCGGTCTCACTTTCCAGTATTTAATTTAGGAATTTAATTAACATTAACAGACGAAAAGGGCTAAATAGACTTAAATAAAGATCCATGATGAAAAATTGAATGGGTCTCATATAAATTTTTCTTCGTACTGAAAATTGATTTTCTTGCTTTATATACCGTCCCACTTAAAGTCGTAAAGACTCATTGAAACAAAAAATTATAGTACTAAATCCCTAAATACTTGTTGTAATGCACTTTTCAAAGGTTTTGAAAAAATAAGTGTACGTCGCCATTATTAGGGACTTAAAGTAATTTCAATATAATTTCCACTTTTCTATAAATCCTTTAACTCAAAACGAAATTTTTAATATTTAAAATAAGAATTCTTAATATTTCAACTAAATAATACAAAATAATAAAAAAAACTTCTAAAATGTATTTAAAGGGCCCTTTACACTATAATATTGAGTAATACGCCTTGTCAAAACCTCAAATTCAAAATTTATGATAATGTAATAAAACAATTTGATATGACAAACTGACAGCCGTATATTCTTTAGCCATTTTTTTTTTAAATTTTTTTAAACAATATTTTCATTTATTAATAAGATTGTGGTATGTTGTGCTACATTCCCAATGTTTATTCTAGATAAATACACTGAAATTTATGAATCGAGTTCCCAATAAGAATTTAAATTGTATCAGTGTAGTATTTTTATTTTACCAAGGAACAAGAATCAGGGATGGAAAAGTTAAAATTCCGTTTTTTTTTCTACAAAAAAATGCAAAATGTTAGAAGTAAAGATAAAATTTCTAGTGCTTTGTTTTAAATTTTTAATAAAACACACATATTTGTTGTTAAAAATAAATTAATACGATACATAAACGATAAAAGTTTACAAAAATTTACGATCGTATCAACTTCTCCATCCTCGAAGAAAATAACGAAACAGCTGTTTAAAAATTTGCCGTTAGCATTAGCAAATATTCACAACATTGTTAGCTGCGCAATTATAATATTTTTTTTAATACCTGTACAGATCACGACAAAATCTAAAACGCACTGCTTATATTCTTCAAATCTTTTTTTTAATAATTAGTATTGTGTTTATTTTGTTGAACTATTTATGGTTTTGAATCCAAATTTTTAATATTTTAATTCGGCTCAAGTTCATCAAATTTAATTTTCATTAAATTTTACAACATGAAAATTAATTAAAATTGTTATTGATAATCATTTATTCTTGACTGACCTGAGATTCGAACCCAGGCGGCTGGTTACCATGACATATTTCGATCGCAACCACTCGATCTCCTCAGATGGATTTGCCGTTTTACACTCGCAGCCATCGACGACTGCTGACGTCAATAGTCAAACATCAATCCTTAAACCAAATTGTATTTTAACCTTTGG
The DNA here is from genome assembly GCA_949318255.1 of Pollenia labialis. Lineage (NCBI taxonomy): Eukaryota > Metazoa > Arthropoda > Insecta > Diptera > Polleniidae > Pollenia > Pollenia labialis. The sequence goes on along the minus strand of OX439139.1, from coordinate 158,693,521 downwards.
TAGATCGAAATTTGCTTTTTTTTAATGATTATCCATTTTTATTGATTTTTCATGTTTTTCCTTACTTCTGTTTTCTTCCGTACTTTTGTCAAGAATTTTTCTTGAAGTCCAAAGTACATTTTTTATTTGTTTTTTTTGTGTTTTTTCATTTTTGTCTTTCTTTTTCTTGTTGACCTTTTTCAATACAACTTGAAGGACAAATGTACACATAGAGCTCGTGCCTTAGCTTAAACAATAATTAGTATTGTGGTTATTTTGTTGAACTATTTATGGTTTTTAATCCAAATTTTTAATATTTTAATTCGGCGCAAGTTCATCAATTGACATTGACATTAAAGTCAAAAATCCTAAGACTTGTGGGAAAGTGTGAAAGGGTCTTAAGTAACACTACTTAATTCTTAGTGAACGTTGCAATTAAACAAATTTTTTGCTGTTCCAAAATTTTTATTATATTAAGTTTTTCAATTTAATTTTTTTTTTTTTTTTTTATAAATAAAGTTTTTTTTTTCTATTTATGCAAAATTTACGCAAGCGTTAAAATGAATGTCTGTTTGTTTATTTTTGTGTTAAAAAATAGAATTCAAAACATCTGTGTTGTATTTAGGAAATTTAAAATATTTTGTATTCACTACAATTTAAAGAAGTGTTAAAACTTTTGTTTTTTCTTAAAATAAATATTAAAAAAAAGTTTTTGTGTCACTGAACAAAAAAAAAACACTTTGCTATAATAAACTTTTAAATTTCTTAAATTTTAACGAAAAAGGAATTAAAAAAAATTCAAGTAAGAAAGTGTAGCCGGTCAAGCTTGGCCATATGGCACCGTACACCGTAATACCACGCAACCTGGGGCCTGATTCTGGCAGACGTTATCGAGTAATTTCTCGATTCGAAAGCAATTTAATATCTTATTTTTTCAGTGGATACTGAACGAATCGGCATTATTTTTTCAGTGTTGTAAAGCATTAATTCCGATTCGTTCAGAATCGACTGAAAGAATTAGAAATAAAATTTATTTCGAATCGAGATAGTACTCGGTCACGACTGCCAGATTTATACCCCTGTACTTTGCGCACAAGGTTTGCAAAGAGAGCAGGCCAGCCAGACAGACGGATGAATGGATATCTGTAGTTCGATCAGTATAGACATAACTGTGTATATTTGGAAATCTTTTCCATTTGTGAAAAGTAGGGATTTTTAGTACATGAGTTTAAATGTCCATAATTTCACATAACCCCTTCCTGAATAGAGTTTTTGGGCCCATAAATTATCTAATTTTGTTGGTATTTAAGTAAAATTAAGTCTATGTTTACATTTTTCCTTCAAGTTTTGCTGAAAAAGGTCAACAAGAAAAGGAAAGAAAAAAAAAATGAAAAACAGAAAAATGTACTTTGGACTTCAAGAAAAATTCTCGTCAAAAAGTACGAAAAAACAGAAGTAAGGAAGAACATGTAAATCAATTAAAATAGATAATCATTCAAAGCAAATTTCGATCTACCAAAAATTAAATACAATTTGGTGTAAAGTTTGATGTTTGACTATTAACTGCCAGCAGTCATCAATGGCTGTGAGTGTTAAGCTGAAGGTCCACACCATGCGTTCATGCGTAGATGCGTATGATACTTTTTATGCATTTCTAAATTCAAGTTACATGCCATGCGTTTTATGCGCCAAATTAAATTTTTTCATCAGCTGTTGTGCTAATATGTTAATCAATTAAAACAATTTTGACATAAATGGAAACTGTAAATATTTTAATTGAATTTATTTAAAAGAATTCTTAGAGGAGTAAGCTTTTTATTTATAAAAATATTCGTGATTTTTCTCGCTATCAATAAGTTTCCAGTTCATGGCATTTGTTAAAAAAAAAAAAATAAACACAACAAAGATGACACTCAAAACATAAAAGTAATCGATAACTAGAATGCCAAATTTTGTTCGTGGTAAAATTGTGATTAAAATTAATTTTAATGTATTTTATTCTTTAAAGTTTATACAATCTTTATTACGAAAGCTTTTTCTCTTATTAAACCTCTTTTTAATGCAAAAAAAAGTAAAAAGTAATCCACCACACAAACATATTTATCGATAACATTGATAATAAAATATGATTTGTCATCCATGACCATCAATAACAGCTGACTTTATTTCACCACACATGCGACGGATACAAAAGTAGAAAGTAAACCTACTTTGATGCGTTCATACGTCTATGCATTCTATGCATTTTGGTGTGTAACTTGTCATATGCAATTACACTGATTCAACTTTTTTGTCAAATGCATAAAAAGGACAGACGCATAAAGCTGAAGGTCCACACCATGCGTAAATGAGTCTGTCCCTTTTATGCATCTGGCAAAAAAGTAGAATCAGCGTAATTGTATGTGACAAGTTACACATCAAAACGCATAAAATGCATACACGTATCAACGCATCAAAGTAGGTATACTTTCTACTTTTGTATCCGACGTATGAGTGGTGAAAAAAGTCAGCTGTTATTGATGGCCGTGGATGAGAAATCATATTTCATTTTCAGTGCTATCGATAAATATGTTTGTGTGGTTGATTTCTTTTGACTATTTTTTTTTTGCTTTTAAAAAGGTTTTTAATAAGAGCAATAGCTTTCGTAGTAACGATTGTAAAAACTTTAAAGAATAAAATACATTAAAATTAATTTTTATCATAATTTTACCACGAACACAATTTGCCATTCTAGTCATCGATTGCTTTTATGTTCTAAGTGTCATCTTTGTTGTGTTAATTAATATATTTTTTTTTTTTGAACAAATGCCATGAACTGGAAACTTTTTGATACCGTTAAGAACCACGAATATTTTTATAATAAAAGCTTACTTCTCTATGAATTCTTTTTAATAAATTCTATTAAAATATCAATTACACTTCTATTTTTAGAAAAATGGTTTTTAATCGATATAAAAAAAAACAAATTTGGCGCATCAAACGCATTGCATGTTACTTGAATTTAGACACGTATAAAATGCACAAAAAGTTTTAAACGCATCTGCGCATTAACGCATGGTGTGGACTTCCCTCTGAAGAGATTGAGTGGTTGCAATTGAAACATGTAAGGGTAACCTGTCCGTGAAAGCCTGGGTTCGCACCCCGCGGCAGTCAAGAATGACAAATTATCAATAAAAATTTTCATTAATTTTCATGTTGTAAAATTCCTTTCGTCAAAAAACTAATTTAACCTGTCCGTGAAAGCCTGGGTTCGCACCCCGCGGCAGTCAAGAATGACAAATTATCAATAAAAATTTTCATTAATTTTCATGTTGTAAAATTCCTTTCTTCATAAAAATAATTTAATGAAAACTAAATTTGACGAACTTTAGCCTAATTAAACATATCAAAATTTGGATAAGTCCAAACTTATTTTTGTATGAATCGGTTAATATTTGACGGTAGCATTCATAAAAATACTGGTCCCGAAATTAGCTTTTAATGCCATAAATTTCTTAGACATTTTGTTATTGATACAAAATTTGGCAACGAAAGCTACTAACTCTGAGTGTAATTTTTTAAGTCATAGAAATATAACTATAAACGGACAAAACAAAACCATAAAGGACTAAAAAAAAGACCCGTGTCTCCCTACAACTAAGTTTCAGAGAGTAAATCAAAATTCGGAACGGCTTGCAAGATATGAGCCTGAGAAAACTATCACTTTTTTGCAAAATTGACATCGAAGCCCAAAATCTTTGGGGGCCCATAAAAACGTGTCTTTTTTTTTGTGTTCCTTTATGGTTATTTTTTGTCCGTATATGGTTTTTTTTTCGTGTTGATCTGTGTAATTCATGCTAGTACGTCGAGCATTGATCATAGATCCATATAAACCTCCTCTCTAAAATTACATAAGGACAAACAAATCTCATAAAGATGTTGATATCTAGATAAAACTTGGCACAAAGGACACAGATATATGCAGTCTAGCATCATAACATAATTTGTTTCTGTTGAGTTCATGACTGCCCATGGCTCCCAAATATTATACACTCTCGAAAACTTGTCTCTTGATACTGTGGTGTAGCGTATCATATCGCCTATACTTTCTTACTTATTTACAAATGAAGTATTTAAATCCCGAATACAGCACATCATATTAAAACAGTTGGTTTCACCCAAAATTTTACCCAAACTCTGAAATAAAAACTTAAAATGCTGAAATGAAATCAAACTGGTAAATTTAGTTATTTTCTGCCTGCCTGCTTTTTACTTTATTGTCTAAAATGTCTGTGTTCACCATCAAAAATTTACGTCATTTACCCTTGAAAAAAGAAAGAAAAAACATTTGAAATTTGCAAAAAAAATTTGCTGTTTTTTTTTGTTTAACAACAGAATTAATTTGCCATTTGTTTATATTTTTTAGCTTAATTCGTTTTTATTATTTATTTATTTCTTTGGTGTAGTTTTTGTTTCTGCATGTAAATTAAAATAGAAAACTAAAAATTAATAAAAAAAAAAAAACAAAATACTGAAATAAAGAATTAAAAAAATTAGCAACAAAAACAAAAAACTAGTTTTGAACCTTCGAATAATTTTTTAAAAATTATGCACGTCTCTACAGCAAATGTTTATTGTTTTTGTTCTTTTTATTATTAAATTTGGGGTTCTTGTTTTTGTTGGTTTCTGATTGGAACTCGTTTTTTTTTAATGTTTTTCGGTGGTTCATTGTAATAAATTATTTTTGCCCAAAGTCCAATAGAATGCCGGAAGTACATCGTTTATGCGTTTTGGTTTGCATTCATTTTCCCATTTATTTTATTTATTTTTAATGTACACGTCGTTGGTCTCATGTAGAAAGGTCCTAACTCACAAAATTGCAACTTGACAGGAGTATGGAAAACATAATAGAAACTGTATGCATCAATAGGTAAAATTGCATTAAATGTTTGTGAAACAGTGTTTTTGTGTGAAATTTATTGGATTCACTAAAAAATTCAGTTTCGAAAAAGTGGAGTTAATGCATTTCTACATGAGACCAACGATGCTTAGCATAGCATTTGATTTTTGTATAAGAGTTCCTGATAGAAGATTTTTTTTTGAAGAATATTAAAAAAGATGTTTCTTTTAATACTCTTCTATACACGGAAATACGTTTTTTTTTTAAAGTAGTCAATTTAGTTTCTTAAAACAAGAAAGTCCAAAATCTAAAAGAATTTTTTTTTATTTTTAACCCCTTTTCAGACTCGGCAAGTTACATGCGCAAGTAACTTGCGCAACTCTTGGTTTGTTGATGTGAGAGGCAAAGTCGGGTGAAGAGAAAAACATTGAGTACAGACTTTGTTTACTCGGCAAGTTACTTGCGCCGAGTCTGAAAGGGGGTTAACTTATTTTGTTAGTATTTAGTAAAATTTAATTAAATAAAGAAACATTTTGCTTAACCAAGCCACACATAGAGGGTGTTTTTAAAGGAAATATATTTTTAATATCAGTAAAACGGGCTTTGTTGGAAAGAAAATTTTATGAAATTAATTTTAAAATTTAAGTTCTGCCATGTAGCTGCTACGACTGGCGCGAAGCAGGCGCAATCTAAAACACCTATTTTCAACAATTTTTGGCATTCTGACTAAATCGCCAGCCCATAAAGCGCACCAAACATTAATTTTCTGTGAATTCCCTTCACGACAGTTCTTCTTATTTACGTACCCATTCAACCTGAAATTAGCTTCATCGGAAAATACAATACCTGAAACTCAAATATTATTTTTTGCTTCAGGTCAATCGCCGAATTATTCTGATTAAAACTTTTAAGAGTTTGTACGCTTTGCGCTGGTGCAAGTCGATTTATAATGAAATTTCAAAGCAAACTAAACAAAAAGCAACTATCAGCTGTTAAATCGGTGCTCAAATAAATCAGTGATGCCAATTCAAAGTTGTGTCACTCTAAAAAACCCCCTTTATATATGGACTAGAATAAGGAATTTTAAGCTTGAACGAGAATCATGCAAAATTATCCTGGTTCAAGCAATATTTCGTTAATAACTCTTTCAGTGTATTTCATCTTTTATTTATTATTACACTCTGTCAGTATAAGATCACATATGTGCTGTTTTCACAACACAAGTGACTGAACGTGTAGGTAAATTTATATGGGAAACACTCAAAAAACTGAGTGCTTTCATATAAATTTCACTAAACGTTCAGTCACTTGTGTTGTGAAAACAGCACAATAAAAAAAGAAATGAGTGGGGATTGCAGGTTTGGTTGCAGGTTTGGTCTCCTGCAGACAAGCGCAGAGCTTCACCGGATTAGAATATGAAAAAAACATTTTATACTATAAATACAAGTTTATGATTAAACTAATTTAATTAACTGCTTATATTTTCTTATTAACTGTCTTATACGCGTACTACACTAAGACTAAAATTGTTATTTAAACATTTTCTTATGTTCAGATTATATATAAGTGTTTTATCTCTACGCTACAACTTGATATTGAGATAGTCGTTAAATCGTCCAGGCACTGTCTTATAGTCAGAATGAGGCTTTTTACTACACAGAAAAAATTAAAAATTTTCTCTAATCACCAATTTTATACCAAATTCATAGAATCAAGCAACTCATTTGTTGAATTTGCACCTGTTACCATAATGATTATATTGATTACGAAAAATTGTAAAAATTTTATATTTTGAACATATTTTTTTCAATAAATGATATTTTTAATTTTAATTAAAAAAGTGATCAAAAAACTTTGGCGTTTCAAACAATGTGTTGATTGATTTTGACAATATCCAAAAACAATTTTACAGGCTTAAATTAATTTAATTTAAACGAAAAAATTTTTTGTGATTCAATTATTATTTAAATACAAAATTTTTGTCTAAACAACTAAAATATTAATTAAATCAAAATTATATTTTTAATTTTCTTTCAAAAAAAAAAAAAAAAAAAAAAATTGAATCAATTATCACATTAATTAAATTTTAATTCTTTCCATATAATTTTTTTAATTGACAAAAAACTACTAGTAATTTTTTCTGTGTAGAACATGCTGAACAAAATTGTCTGATACTAAATTTTTTATATCTAATTTTCCATCTTGAACCCGTTTAATATTGATTTTATATCGGTCTTATACTTATTAGACTGCTGACGAAGCCGCTAAATTCAAATCCGTTTTCAGTTTTGTTTTACTTATATTTCACTCGAAATAAGGCGGCTGTGCTAATACAATTCCAATATATTTTGAGAATGAATTGTCCGAAAAAATGTTCAAGTCCTTGTCGTGATAGAATCGATTTGTCAACAGATTTGGATTTACCGCGCTAAAGACAATCTAAATCAAATAACAAAGTTCTTGCTCCCAAAATTTGCCTACAAGTATTTTTTGTTTGAGTCCATCATATTTTTTATTTCTCCTAGATGGGTCAACTGTATGACCACCCCACTTTATTATTTATTGCCGAATTTCGGTTTTTTTTTAGTTATTTCAATAAACTAAACCGTTTTTGATTTACGCAAATATATGCTGTGCAACCTCTTACATTTTCGAAATAACGGTAATTCTTGAAAACAAGAGCCAATCTAAAAAACGGTAAGTCCCATTGGATTCAGCGTGCCCCAATTAGGGCAAAATGCAAGGTGCGCGGCTGGACTGTTTTTTGCAACTAGCACAGTGTAATTATTGCTCAAAATTACAATTTTAAAATTCTATTTTAAGATTATTTTTTCAAAGGTTGCGAAAGAAAAAAAATCATATCTTAAAAAAGAAAAAAAAAACACCTCCTTCAAAGTTTCAGGATTTTTTAAGAACAGTTTGGGGTATTATATAAAAAAAATCAGCCAAATAAAAAAATACGTTTTTGACTTAGTCCGTTTTTAAAATTTAATATTTTGCAGATATTAAATTTTTCAAAAAAATTATATCTTTTCAGTATATGGTTTGTAGTCCCAAGTATTCTCTTTAAAATGACATTTAAATCATCTTCGTATGTCAAGTAGTTTTCGAGATATTGAAGAAATAAGCTCTACACATTCGGCTAAATCTGCGAAATTATGACATTTTGAATATGACGTAACTTTTGAAAAAAAAATTTTAAAATTTTTTTTCGTTCATATATGTTCCTTATAAGATAAAAGGAACCTTCTCACCAAATTTCATTACAATCGGAAGAGGTCGTGTCCCACTCTTGGTCGTTTTGACATGGAATTACCCCTCTAACAATCATTTTAAGGGGTAATTTTTGTACTTTTTCTTAACATTCCCACAAAAGTATAATAAAACGGCACTTTAGAGGATTGAAATGTTCCACGATTATTTTCTGCATTAAATTTTACTCGGGGTCTTCTAAGACCAACAAATCGTGCAAATTATGTTAAACGGATTTTCGAAATTCTGGGCCTTGGAATTTTGTTGCACTGTGTTATTTAATTATCTTTGACGAGTTTTATAAAATTTTTTCTTATGTTATGATTTTTAGTTGAACTAATAATTTAAAATTTTTGATAGTTTTCAGTTGGGCTCGAGTTCAACAAATTTAATTTTCATTAAATTTTTTTTTACTTAAGGAAGGCATTTTTACAACATGAAATTTAATTAAAATTTATTGATAATTTTCTTGGCTGAGCTGGGGCTTGAATCCGGGTTGAATTTACTGGCTTCAAGAATCACTACATTATTTCATCAGGACTCTTTGACGTTCTAACCTCTGCAGCACTGCGGTGCCTGCCAGCCAATAGTCAAATTTGCTGTAGTTATCATTTTTTATACACAGCTGGCTTATGACTTATACTCTGATAATGCATATAAAGTAAACGTTTCTGCAAGATTCTCCGGCTACCGTCTTCTACTTTAAATATGCTTTTATAGTCAGACTACAGTTTTATATTGCGACTACTATTTTTTTACTTCTAATACTTATTTTGTATACCTTGAACTTTAACTATTGCCCTGAATTCCGATTTTGAAGAGTATTTCCTAGTCGTATACTTTCGCATTGCATATTATTATTATTAATAGTATTGTTATTGCAGTTTCTTCATGTATTTTTTGTATTGTATGTGTTTAAGACCATTTTATTAGAGCCAATCTACACCAGTGGATTCGTGCAGAAAAATGTTTTAATTTGGAAATAAATTTTTTTGGTAAAAATTTTATTGCTTTTTCTTTGGTTGTTGTCGGTTTGTCTATTTGTTTTTGTTGTCTTTTCCCTAAATTGTCGTAATGTTGATATTTATATTGTTTATCGAATTTTATTGTTTTTTTTTTATTATTTTTTTGGTGTGTCTGATTTTTTTTCTATTATTTTGGTAAATTTAAGTTCAAAAACTGTATTTATTAGTGCATGTTTTGCATGTATTGTTTTTGTTATTTCAATAAATATTGTGTGTAGTTTTTTGTTCATAAAACCTTGCTCAAAATTAATTTATTTCGAATTTACAAATTTAAAGTTCAAATTTGGTTAAGGGTTTTAGAAGCGATGAGTTCTTCTCTTTTGATTTAAGTGTAATAAATATGAATCAAAGAAATCGTTTTATACTCTAACCCCCAATTTCACCAAGTTCATGTTGTGAGCCAACTATTTTAAACATTAAATTATTTTATTATTATTAAGCTATCACCTTGTACCTTAAATACCATATTATTTCCAGACTACTGTCTTATACTCAGACTACTGTATTATATTCTTTTACTTGGAATTTCTTATTTTACTTGGAATTTCTTCCATTGGCAGCCGTGATCAAGCACAGCTAACGTGGGACCACTAATTAGTTCCCGTTGTGCTACTATATTACACCGTCTCCCATGGGTTCTATGTTATCTGGCTGCTAGTGTTCCCAAGCAGCCACCCGGTCGATTCAACAAAGGAGTGGATCCCGTTTAAATCAACATAAGAAAGACACGTCTTTTCCCCAAGGGCTCTTCGACCAAACATTTCAAGTCTCAGATCTCCGAATGCCGGAAAATTATAGAGAAGATGTTCCGTTGACTCTTCCTCGTCGCCGCTAATCCTACTAAAGTCATTATAAGGGAGCCCCAGCCTCTGGGCGTGCCTCCCAATGGGTCAGTGGCCTGTGGCCAGTTATAACCGCAATTAGGTTCCTTAGGACAGCTGCAATGCCCGCCGTAATGGGCCCGATTTTCCTGGTTTCCCCACAGGTAGTTTCATCCTGCCACCTCTGACTGGCAATAAGGTGAAACTTGTGAGCTATAAGTTGCTTACCCCCTGGGAGCGAAACACCTACATTATATGTTGAACCGTCTCGATTCAAGGTGTACCTGCATATGCCAAAGAATCCGCCATGCTGTTTCCCTGTATGTCCCCGTCTCTAGGGAGCCAATTAAGGGTAACCAGTGAATGAATCGCTTTCTCCTCCAGAGACATCCGAAATTCTCGGACAATTCTCGATGTGTTGAACACATTCTCCAGGGATCTTATGGCCGCCTTGCTATCGGTAATAATGTGAATACCCCTTCCATATATTTCGCCGTACCGGGTGCGTCTTGCGGCTGTGTGGATGGCCATTACCTCGGCCTGAATGACACTGCAGTGGTCCGGCAGCCTTTTAGGAATGATCCAGTTTAGCTGCTCGGAGTATAAGCCAGAACCGACACCATACAGTATTTTAGACCCGTCCGTGAATATTCGAATCGCATTCGCGGGAATTTTTAGGTCATCATAGTGGACCACGTTATCCAAAATTCTTACCATGAAGACAGGATCAAAGATTGGCTTGGGTGTGACATAATCAACATCCATGTGCCAATTTGTTTCGTTCAGCATGTCCGATATTGTAATCCCTCCATTCTCCAGTGGCCCTTAGTCTTACCACCGCGTTCGCAGCTGGACTTTTCCCCAAAATGTCTGGTGGGACCTGAAATTCTAAGAACAGTTATGGAAAATGCTTTTGAAAGAGGACTTAAGGTCGAGGAAAACAATGTGCACAATTTTAAAGAAACATTGAACAGTAAACATAATTCCAAACTTTAATCTAAGTTTTAATAAATGCCAAAGTTAAATAAGATCAGAAAGAATAGAGTTATTTATTAAATAATTCATAATATTATTTATGCACTACCCTGTACATAGACGACTGCGTACTACTGTACTACATTCAAACTACATTTCCAAATTCTCTATACTGTACTTTACTTAAGACAACCTTATTCTATACTTAGACTTTGTTTACTTCTGCTATTTAATTTAATTAAACATCCGGATGATTTTGAACTTATTTATCCACTAATGACGTTAATCATGTGAATTAAATTTAAACAGCTTTAACTTAACATCAAGAATTATTTAATTAAATTCGATGTTTAATTTAATGAGAATCAAAAAAATATACTGTTTTGTTAAAATAACTAAATATATGTTTGAAATAAAGTACAAACTTATACTCACTGGTACAAACAAATAATTTCAAAGCTCACAACTCATTTACCCACAGTACAAATTTACATACTTGTAATTGTGTATGTAAATAAAAAAAATGTAAAATTAATTGAAATTAAATTGATTTCATGCAATTAAACTGAAAGTAATACGAAAACAAAAACAACTATAGAAACTAGCAATTACAATTAAAACTACACACACAGATACAATTACAATAGACTGTACATTCATACATATCCATGCCGCGATACGAGTGCAAAAGTAAGTTTGTTTGTACTTAACTGTTTAGGTTTTACATCCACATGTTTTAAATATGTATGTATGTGTGAGAATGTTAGTGTCATTGTGTTAGTAAAGTTAACTGGTCATTTCATCCAGTAAATAGTGAAAAAATAAAGTTTTTGACTAAAATGATTATTTTTCTCTATGTTTTAAATGTTAAATATCTATTCTTTTTTTTCAAGATGTGTGGCTGTGTGTTGATGATACAGATGGCGGTGATGACGATGATACTTTTCGTGAGCTTTTAACTAATTTAACACAAAACACAGCAATGCACCATGTTACTGCTGTTATATAATGTGGCAAAGTTGCAATAGATGGACATTAACCTTCTTTTTTATAAACTGAAATAAAATAATGTGAGATCCCATATAAATTATAAACACACCACACAAACACATACGCAAATAAACACTCCCATTCTGACACAAACTTAATCGTTTAAGACCATACACACACACACACGCACACACACACACACATAAATATGCGAATACTCTTTCATTTTCTATTAAATTAAAAAAGGTTGTTTTCCAGTTTGATTACACTGATTAACAAATATTATTTTTTATTTCTCTAAAAAAAAGGTAAGAACACTTATCTAGCCAGATAACTATTTTATAAGTATTTAAACTACAGTCTTAAGCTAAGATCACACTATCGGCACAATGTACCAATTTTTGTCGTATTTCATGTGCCGATAGTGCGCATGGTCAACATTTTTTTAAAATGCGACAATCTGTGCCGAAATTGTGCTGACTATGGACAATCAAAATTTACCTTGATGCGCCGATAATGTGAACACTCTTTTGCACAATGTGGAACAATGAAATTGTTTAATATGTACGAATTTTTAACGGCCACTTGTGCAAGATCACAGTCGTCAATCAGCACCGATACAAGGGATGGCAAAACGAAATTTTTAAATTTTACCAACTGGCTACTCAAATTTTACTTTGTTTTTTTTAAACTTAATTGCACCAACATTACATTTATTTTATATGTTATTTATGTATCAAAACGTAAAATAGTACATGTTAAATGCAAGAAAACAATTCGCTTAAAGCAAAACAATGCAGGTGTATCGATGTTGCCATCCCTGACTTGAAAACCATCTGTTTACAAAACAACAATTACAAATAAAAAAAGAACAAGTGCAGTAAGTTTCAATAAAATTTATTAATAAATTTTTTATTATATATTAATATATTATATTCAACATTTTTTTATTATTCGAATTTATTCTATGAGCTAAATTTCAGTTATGTATTTTATAAAGCTTTTTTGTAATAGTCCTTTTCCTTCAATTCTTCAGAAACGACTTTATACACTACCAGACTATTATATTGTATTTTCAAATAGTCTGGTAGTGTATAAAGTCGTTTCTGAAGAATTGAAGGAAAAGGACTATTACAAAAAAGCTTTATAAAATACATAACTGAAATTTAGCTCATAGAATAAATTCGAATAATAAAAAAATGTTGAATATAATATAAAGTAACCTTCGGAAGGAAATAATTCCCAGTTTCTATTTATTAATATATTATTTAAAATTATTTATTATTTATTATATAAAAAAAAACCCAAAGCCCAAATAGCACAATAGTGTGACCGCATTGCACCGATTATTGTCGCAATTGAGTTTTGGCCAATATGAACAGAAAAAAATTGTCACAATGTGCGATAATAATGGGACCAAGAATAATTTTGAGCAATGTTTTTAAATGTGCGCCGATATTGCGCTATAAAAATCGTCACAGATTATGCTTTTTGAGCCGATAGTGGGATCTTAGCTTTATACTCAAAATATCTCTTATACTTAAACTGCAATATTCTACCCAGCCTGCAGTTTTCTACTCAGATTACAGCCTCTATGCAAATTTTAGTTTTATACTTTGATGAATATTTTAAACTCAGCCTACCGGAAGGCAGATAACCTTCCTAAGCTTTCATTTTTGTACTCATAACTTCGTATTGTACTCATACCATCAACCTATTCTTAGACTGATATAATCTTATATTCAAATTTGTATCTTATACTCAAAAATACATCTTATACCACCACTATTTTTTACACTTAAAATTCGCTTAAGCAAAATGATCATTAAGTTAATCATAGCTGTTTACATTACATTTGAGATGATTTAGATGACAGTTGATTAATAAATAAAACACAACAAACAAATTTTAATTTCTTCAAAGTATTAAAAATTGATTAAAAAAAAATACTTTAATAAAGTTATCTTAAGATTATTTTAAACATGTTAATGATAAAATTGTCAAAATTGATGAATTATTTAAGGACGAAATGAAAACATTGAGAAGAAATCGTGGTCGGTTATACACGTGCAAGGTACGTTTATTGTGGCCGATGTTGCATTATACTCAGTTTGGGGTATGTTAAGAGGATGTTTTTATGATTAATGAAATAATTTAGTTTATTTCATATCAATTTGAAGAAATTAACAAATCACTTCAATGAATGGATAATCATCTCGATTTGAATGTGATTAGAGCTTAGTCCCGTTCGAGATGATTCAACGTGTTCAAAAGCCCAAAAGTGAACACAGCATTAGACTACTATGAAGTACGCAAAATTATGTATTTAAGTCTACCCTCTAATTTTCTTTTAGATTAACGTCTTATTATCAGACAATTGTTATACCCTCCATCTCTAGTGGTGAAAGAGGGTATACTAAGTTTGTCATTCCATGCGAAACTTCTTTAGTATTCATTTATGGCCCCATTATGAAAATATATTCAAAGTCCTGAAGTGATTAAAAAACCGATTTTGTCAGTTAAGTTGTATCTAGTTTTCCTAAAGGATATTTTATACTATAACCCAAGTCTTACGTATTTGGACGAAAATGCTTCACTGATTTAAAAACTGTTTGAAAATTTTCCAAAACCAATAACAACTCATCATGACAGGGTTGTTTTTTCCTCAAAGTACGTAAAATATGTGTGATATTGTAAAGAAGCCTTTAGTAATTTGGAATTGAAATTCAGCAAAATCGCTTAAATAGGATAAGAGTTTTTTTTTTTTTATTTATTCAGAAAAAAAAATTGTATTACAAAGAAAGGTGTTGCCTAAGCGGCCATTGGACATTTTTGAGGCGAGTTGGCAACAAGTTAAATGCATGTTATATACAAGTATTTAATACAAAAAAAGAAGAAAAAAAAAAGTTTAAAAATACAAAAAAAAAAGTTTAACTAAATGTTTTACTAAAGAAGCATTTCCAAATTTTCAAGTAAATATTTTTTTAACGTTTTCTTTAAAAGAGATATTCTTCCAATACTCTTTAAGTTATCAGGCAAATGGTTGTATTCCATACTTCCCATGTGTTCCACACGTTGCTTTGTTGTTTCTAGCCTACATCTTGCTATCCAAAGATAAGTATTGTTTCTTGTCTTAAAAATTGATTGATTTCGAGAAAAACTTATAGTATGATAACCAATATTATGCAGAGATTTAAAGACTTGCATGAGAAGTTGCATTTTATACATTCCATGTACAGGCAGCACTGTTTCAGCAATCTTTTTATAAAGAGATAACGTTGGATACATTCTCGGGAGATTAAAGACAGTTTTCAGTGCTTTGTTCTGAACTCTTATGAATCCAAATGTGGAGCACCCTATTAAAAAGTTGATAATTTTATTTTAAAATTTTACAAGAATGGTGGCGGAAAGCGCGGAATGATATAATATTTTGCACGAATTCGTTCTCTATGAAAAGAAAATATACTATTTAATTTCGTTAAGATCGGTCCATAATTTTTAATACGCCCTATATATTGCCCAATCTCAGAAAACAGTTTGAAACGCCTAAAACCGGAATAAATAATGCTATTTTTAAAAAAATGTTTTCAATCAAAGTTTACTAAGGTTAGACATCACACTGTCCTACGCCCTATTCTAAGCCACTCTCGGAAATAACTTTAATACGCAAATACAAATATTGAGAGACAATTTTCTCCAATTAAGCTTAATAGTATTCGAAAAACTCCATGCAATTTTGCGATAATTAAAAATTCGCGCTAACTAAAGCCTTTTTATATAGCGGGCCTTTGGCCGTGCGCAAGGATATTCATCGCTAAATAAAGCTTCTCTGTTCATTATTTAAGTGGGGACTTATATCATTGTGAAATAAATTTCCAATAATGGGGTTTTAGTCCAGTTTGTTTTCGGGTTTATTTCATACTTTTTTTTGTGTTTTCAATATAATTTCTCACTCACTCACTCACTGTTTTACGTTTTCTAAAAACAGGGAGATAGAGGACCAAGTTAATTTTTGCTTTCGGGCCTAAGCTCATTAGGGACTTAAGTAAGGTCCCTTGGTATCCATCGAGAGACAGGTTACTTGGGTCCTTCAGTGGTTCATTAGTGATACCTAGTGCCAATGCCCGTCCTATAGACGAGTTACACAGTAGGCATCACTGCAGACTTCTTTCTAATGAAAATAAGAAGCGATCTTAGCTCTGTCTTAGATAGATCCTCCAAACAGGCATATATCTATTCCAGGTATTTTCCCTTATGCCCAAAATTCAGGACATAAAACACAGTTTTCTCTCCTTGTTCCACCATTGGCAAGCTCATCTGCAATCCGGTTGCCCGGACAGTCCGCATTCTCTGGTATCCTCACGAATGTTAAATTCAATACATCCGACATTATACAGTTAACCCTACTGCCGTATAGATATCCGCTAGGGAAATAGTGGCAGCCTTAATATCATTAAATATACATATATCCCTCGATATGCGGTAATACGTAAGCCAGTTAGCCAAGATTTTTGCCTGCAAAACTTTTGTATTCCGTTCCTCTATAATGAAAACTTCTACAACTCTTCCTCCATCCCTACAAACATCAGTATAAACTAAGCTTATAAGTAGTATAGAGAAATTGTATACTTCACCAGAAATAATTAAGATAACTTAATTTTGCTTTGATATTTATACTTAGGAATGAGATCTCGTTTTCCTCAATATCTACTTACTGCCTGCTTAACGATTTCGAACGTCATCGTTCGCATAGAAAATTATATTTTAAACAAAAACAAAATTCTAAAATTCGTTTTTGTTTTATTAGTAATTTTCTATGCGAACGCAAACGTTCGAAATCGATGAACAGGCTGTTAGTGTTGCTGCCGGTTTTTACTAAGTAATTCAGTGTTGCTGCAGCCAACCATGTTGGCGGTTTTTTTGATTACTGTTTTTTTCTATTTCTTTTCTTAAAGGCCGAATTACTCAAAATACGTTGTATTTTATATGTCGCTTTTCTCGACTGACACAAACGTAACAACGGAGGAGTGGCACACAAGTATACTTTTATGACGGATATCTTATCGCGACCGAAACAGCTTTAAATATTCATTATTAGTATTTTATTTTATTTTATTTTTACTGACACACAACACAACAAATAAACAAGCTGATAGCTCTCAATAACTCAACGTAAAAGTTAGTACTTTGCGTTAACGGAGACGTACGATATGGGACAAAGCTCACGAGAAACCCTGTATATCAAATTGAAAATAAGCGACCTATAAAGTATAAAGGATTCGGCCTTAACTTTTTTTTTTCCAGTGTTTAATAACGTGTACAAACCTTTTAGGTTCCCACCATATCGCCTTACACACAGCATGTTGTTTTATTCAACAGCTTAAACATTTTTCTACCAAGACCAAATTCTCCTACTCAGACTATTGACATATTAAGCCTTGTTCTCAGACAACCCTTTCAAACAGAGAAGATCATCTTTGATTTAGAAAAATATTTTGCATCTTTAGTGTAATGGCCCTGCAATTTATTTTAAAAAAATGTCGCACTGTGTAAACATTTGAATTATATTAGAGTTTCTAATTCAGGTTTCAAGTACTTGACTTGACTGCAAGTGCCATCTTAAGTACAATATATTGCTTTTTTTTTAATATTTTTTTTTTTTTTTTGTAGTTACACCTTTTTGATGAGGAGGAAGAGAAATAATTGCCACATACTCGAACATACTCCAACATAAATATAGAATAAGAAAAAATAAGATACTGTAAATGCGAACGAAAAAAAAACTGGATTTAAACCAAATACCAATTTGGTTATAGAAAAAGGTATGGTTTGGTATGGAATGGTATGTTATGTTAGTTACTGCAGATACATTCAGAGATACTTAGATAGATTGTTTTCTGTACGTTAGTTAGCGAGCTAGAAGTTGGAGCTAGAGCTTAAGACCAACTTGAAGTTGACTTTAATGCGAGTACACCTGAATCTAACACCACCTGTGCGCTCTACCACATTAAAAATATACCTACGATTTACAACGCAGATATTTTGAAACACAACAGCAATTGCAACAACAACAACAACAACGGCACACAAAAAATTGTTAAGGAAAACTAAAGGAAAAAAAGAACTCTCAAACAGGAATATTTAAACATACAATAAAAAGAACAGAATGTAAAAATTACTGCACTTTTAGTAGCTTATAAAAGTTCGAGTGGTAGGAAAAACAAAAACGAAAAGCGTTGTTGTCCCTCCACATGATCAAGGCGACCACGATGTTTATGTTGCAATTGCTGGTGCTGTTGCTGCTGATGACGACAACGATGCTGATGATGATCAGTTCATTAGAATCAGGAACCTAACTGAACTAAACATTTATAAAAATATGTGTTTTTTTTCTTCTTTAATGTTGATATTGCGTTAAAAAAAACCAAGTAAATAAAAGGCACATGCACCTCTTAAAAAAAGGGACCAGGTAAATGTAAGAAAGTTTCGGTAAATTTTTGTTGAAGCACCACCTTAAAAAATTGACAATTTTGTTACAAAAACTCACATAAATGGTAGAATAACGCACGAGATGATATAATATAATGATACAGATATATTTTGCACACATTCGTTTAATTCGATTCGAAATTACACTGTTTAGTTTCGTGAATATCGCTCGATAATTTACCCTAGGCCCCATAAAAATCCAACTCCGGGAAAACCATTAAAAACAATGCTTTCGCAATAAGATTTGGTACGTCACAGCTTTATAGGGCTTGAAATCAGAGTAATAAATTTCGTTCATAATAACATATTAAATACGCCTAAGACCCTAGCAGATATAGATATTGCGGTAAAATTTCTTCAAACTTAGCTTCGTATGGTCCGATCCCTTGCTTAGCAGCCTTCTGAAAGTCACTGTAATCCCTCAAACTAATTTCACCGCTGTATTAAAATTTACTAAAATTTATGCTTTTAAATACCAGAAATCACCCTACAGAATTTTGGGATGATTGGTCCATAGCTTACCATGGCTCCAATATAAATCCCCCTCCCGAAAATCATTTAAGTTCGCCTTAAACTGTTACAAATCATGATATTTTGCTCAAGCTAGTTGAAATTGCAAAAAAAAAGCATAAAACTTTCTGATTGTCGGCCAATAATTTAATAAGGTCTAAGCTGCAACCAATTTTAATGGTGGCGACCGTTTTTATAAAGATATAAAAATGTAATAATTAGGGATGCAAATTCCATGCAAATGCATGTTTTTTGTCGATAGTCTGAGAAAGATGTCTACCAATTATCTTTCCGAAGCAATTAATTTGCGTTAAAATGGCTTCGATTTCTTTTTGCATATTGTTGCATATTTTGGTGAAAACGCATTGTTTTGCATATTTAGGTTTTAAATGCATATTTCTGCATATTTCGACATTTTTGAGTGTTTTTTTTTTATTTCTATATTATGAAAAAAAATTGTTTAAATTAAAAATAAATTCTTTTGGAGCTTTGCTTTAAATACAAGATTTTGACAAAAGTTCCTTCTATTTTAAAATGATGCATTGCCTTACAATGTCAAGGCTTCCAAAAGGCTTAAAATATTTTATCCAAAACTGTTACAAGTTACTTGCTTGGCACATGGGTTATACAGCGCTGCAGTGGAAATTAGAAGCCAATTCGATTCTAACAATTGAAATTTTTAATAAAATTTATCCCTTGATTGCCCTTTCATCGCAGTCAGTAGTAATAAGATGGTAGCCTGGGTAGATACTTCAAAATTCTTTTCAAAAAACTCAAAACAGTGGTAATTAATAATTTAAACAAACAAAAATTTTAATAATTTGTTTAAGTTTTTTTTTAAAGATATTTGAATAGCAAAAGACTGAACGTTTTACATTTTTGTTTTTAGAAAATTTTTTTTATGGAAAATTTTTTTATGGAAAATTTGCAAGTTTTATAGAAAATTTTGGATTTTTAGTTCATATTTTAAGCGCATATTTTCGATTTTTTAGTGCATGAAAATCACATCCCTAGCAATAATATATAGATCCCATTCCTGAACTATTCGAACTGCCGCGGAGGTTATCAAAGATTCGGCACAGCCGAATATAGCACTCTAAGACCCCTTTCACACTCGGCAAGTTACTTGCGCAAGTCTCTTGCGCAACTCTTGGTTTGTAGATGTCAGCGGTAAGGTCGGGGTAAGGGGTAAGTTGTTGTCGGCAAGTAACTTGCCGAGTGTGAAAGGGGTCTAACTGGTTTTACACTAAATGAAAACGTTTTTGAAGGTTAATACGTTGTAGTCTAATTATAGTTTATAATAGCAGGACTTTCTGATACACATACTGTCGTCTTATTTCTAACCTTGCACTGTATTTAAGTTATTCCTATTAATTCATAATCTGGTCACCTTTGAGTACCAATAGGTAAAACAAATGATAGAATATTGCTTAAGCTGTTTGCCAAAGATGATAATAATGCAACAACTATGCTGCACAAGAAGACACTTGCATCATACTAAGTAACAGCAAAAAAAAAAAAAAATGGGAGAAATAATAACAACAACAAGAAATCGCCTCTGCATGATGATAACAATAGATGAATGCAAGGATGGAAATCGCAATGCAATTGCAATTTTTTTTTCTTATACATTTCAGACTTTTTCGGTGTTACACCGCAATTAATAAAATTAGGAAAAGATCAAATAGTGGACTTTAAGTAAGAAGTACTTCACTCGGTTTTTAAGTTTTACACAGAGATTAAAGTTATCAAATTTCAAAAATATTGTCGAACATTTTAAAAAGGTAGTAGAAACATTTTATCTTGAGACCATATACAAATTTCGTAAATTTTATTTTCAAATTTTATATGATTTATGTGAAACTGTTATTGTTTCAGGGGTAATGCAATAAATTCTTTATACCTAAGAGCACTAGACTCGGTAATGAACAGGGCTGTCAGATATTAAGGATTCTCCCCAAACGTGGCTATTTTGAAACGCGTTTGGCGATTGGATTTTCCATTTGGCGACTGGCGACTTTTTTTTTTTGTTGGCGATATTTTTACCATTTATATTATTTCAGCGATTTTTTTTTCTTTTTTTTGTATTTTTTTGTTATCAAAAACGTTTGGCGATTTCTGACATCCAGTTTGGCAATGAAGCTCGAAAAAATCTGACAATTAATGAAACCTAAAGTCTAATATGTACTGTTAGAAGTTGAAAGTTCTACTGATGATAACTTAATTTAATTCGTTTTCTTTTTAGATACATATTAAGATATGTATCTTAAGACCGTGGTTCTTAAACCAGGTTTTCAAAAAGTACGGTTTTCGAGTTATTTCACAAACTGGGTTTTCCCGAACAATTTGACACAATCAAGTAATTTGGTTTTTTTTTTTAGTAAAAAAGAAGCTAGTGCGGTTAAATTTTTTTAATTGAAATTAAAATTGCAAAAATTCATACGTATTTTAATAAGTTAAAAATTACATATCGACAGCTCAATTCCAAAACATGCCAAGTTGAAAAAGTGAGTTTTGCAGGAAAAGCTTATCCAACCAGCAATTAGTTTCCGTTTATCAACAGTATTAATTGGGAATTTAGCACATTTAAACGAAACCTTGTTAATGAATTTAATTTTTTTTATTCAGTTTATTTTCAAAAAAAAAAAGAAATATTTTACAAAAGAATTTGAGACACTAAGCGTGTGCCAGAGAAGATGGTTTTACAAGAAATGCTATTCGAAAAACCAATTACATATAAAGTAAATTTATGATTTTTACGGTAAGAAAAATTGTTATATTAAAATATATGGAAATATTGGAAAAAGGGAAAAAGGAAAAGATAGTTTTTGATAAATGGACAGGTAATAATTATTTTAAATACCTAAATGTTGAAACTCTTTCACAAGCTGTACGCTTCCAGAAATTGCGGAAAAAGATTTGTTTAGCGATAGAGTCACACTATTAGAACCAAAGGGAATATTTTTATTTTTGTTCAAAACATTAAATAAACAAAAAAAATTCTGCGACGCCAAACTTGCTTTCTTCTTTTAAAGAAAACATTCATCAACGTTGGAATGTTATACGGAATACACTCATTCTAACCGAATCAATTTTTAATAAACTGAAATGTACCTAATTTTATATGTTTTAATAAAACAATATAATTTAATCCTATTTTATACCAAATTTCTTTAATTAATATAAAAAAAATCTAAAAACCGGCTATTTGAACCGGATTTTAATAGAGGAAACCGATAACCGGGTTTTAAAAATTACGTTTTTTCGAATTGTACGAAAACCAGTTTTTTATAAATGGCGAAAAGTTGTTAATTCTAAATGTAAGTGAAATAGTGCTGTAAAGTTTAAAAAAATTACCCTCCGTTTTGAAAGTTTGTACGAAATTAGAAAAGCCATTTTCCATCTCTGCATGAATGTGAATCGGTGTGCTCATGTTTATGTGTTCTGATGCACAGCCTTCTTCCTTTTTGCTATTTAATTTCAAAGTAACAGAACTTTTGTTAAAACGTTGTTACCAACAATAAGCCGTTATCAATATCTGGTTTGTCCACTTAGTCATTTTATGCATAAAGGCAAGTGAGCGTATTTTTATTAGAGTGTTTGTGTGCGAGATTAGTTTAATGTATGAGTATAAGCAGTGGTACGTAAGTACGAATATTTTACGTATGTTGCAACTTGGTAAGGTTGACTACTTTTTTCTTTTGGGGTTTTTTTTTTCTTAAACGTAGCGGGTTGTTGATTTTGCTGCTGCTGCTGCTGCTGTTATTTCATTGAATGAGGATGAACCTTCTGATGAGCAGACAAATAGCCGAACATGTAGTTAGCCAGGTTGCGATAGGATATGTGCAGCATATGGACATTCAAATCTGTATAAAAACTGGGCAACACAAATGCATACGAGGATGGTTTTTATTTTTGCAAAATGATTAAAATTGTATAATATTTTCTTGTAAGTTGACTAAACGGGCAAACTTGTCATTCATTGGAAGCTGATTATTGAGAAAAGTTTGCTGTTAACATTTTTAAGCCATAACCAATTATTCCTTTGTTTGCCTTTCTTTTCCAAATGATCCTCTTAGTTAATGTCAATAAGGAAGATAACTATGATGAAGAAGGTACCTTGCTAAAGGATTACAAACGTTCAATGTACCTTAAATTTGCAACACAAACACTCACGCATGTACTCTTACAGACAGACTATCAAACTTTGTTACATAACAAATGAACGGGTACTTGCAACAAGGTGCTGCTATGGCTGGGCTCTCGTAGATGACTTCTATTAACGTTTTTTTTTTTGTTGTTCTTGAGATTGTTTTGCGTAAAAAGTTTTGCTGGTTGGCTGACTAGATGGTCGGTTGTTTGGCTGATTGGTTGACTAGTTTGCCAGCTATTTTGGGGTATTTTACTGAAATAGGCTTGAATTATTTCTGCATTTTTTTTTTTTGGCTTTCCTTAAGTTGCCAGTATACTTTTGTAACATGCGTTACTTCACAGGGAGCTAACTAACTGGCTTGAGTTTCTATGTTGTACTTTAACTACCCAGACTCCAGACTGTAATGCTGATTATTCGTAGTATTTTCGTTGTCGCCTAAACCTTAAGAAAGGATGGGTGGACAGACGGACAGACAGACAGACAGACGGACGTAAAAAAAACTAACTATGTAGATGTTTTAGGTTTGATACTTAACCGTACTCATGTTAATTTTTTTTTTTTATAACAAACTGTCTTCTGCTGCTGTTGCAAGTAGATGCTGTTAGAGGAATGAATCGTTAACTGAAAAATGCAAAAATTTGAGTAGTTTTTTTTTAATGTGTTGCTAGTTGTTGTTGCAGTTATTTCTCCTAGAAGTTTATAGTTTAGTTAAAGGTTCGTAACAATTTTTGTTGTTCTTGTTGTTGTGATTTTCCTTTAGTTTAAATAAAAACCGGCTAAACAACGGTTTTCTATTTAGATTAAAATCAAGATATTTTTATGTTGTTTTCTGCTATATTTGCTGCAATTGTTGCAAGCAACAGTATATTCAGTTGTTGTAAGTATATTTTTTTGTTTTTGTTTTTATATGCGGTTTTTATAATTCCACTTGCGTTAGTAGGCACTTTATTTTAGTGCCATTACTAAGAGTATCTTTCAGTTACTGCTTGACTAGTGGTGTCTGTATCTTTTTTTGTTTTCTTTTGCTTTTGTTGGGGAAAAAAGTAACAGCAGGAGCTCCATATACGAAATTATTTAATTCTTAGTCAAGTGGAAAATTGTTGTTGGTCAGCAGAATATAGAGGAACAAAAATACATGAAAATTTTCGAAAAAAGAAGACAAAATTAAGTTTGTAATAAAATTCTGGTCATGATTTTTTTTTAGTTCAAAAGTTTTTTCTTTATTGTTAAGGATTTTTATTAAAGGTTTATTAAGAGAGTATTTCTTAAAAAAAATTTTGAGGTGTTTTTTCTATTTAATTTACAAGGAATAATAATTTCGGTAAAGCGAGTCAATAGTAAAATAATTTTTAAAATCAAACTTTTAATTCATAATATTTCCTTATGCCTGTATTCATCAAAAATGTTAAAACTTAATAAAGTTTAAACCTTTACAACAAATTAACTATGAAAATTATTCCTAATGTTAAATTTAATAATCGTTTATGGATACGGGGGTAAATTCTATGTTTCAGTTGTTAACCTCTCTACATCCTGTATTTTCGACTGTAATATTTGAGAGTCTATGAATTAATGATGAATTTATATAAAAGGGTATTTAGGGACATAAATAAACCAAACTTTAGCCAGCATCGAGCGCTAATAAAATCATATTCTAAAATCTTACATTCAGGCCCCCTGTTTTTGCTCAGACTATCAGCATATACGTTGTCACTCCATTAACTGAGTGCTTTTCACATAAATTTTACTACACGTTCAATCACCAAATACTTAAGCTACGGTCACACTTATCAATTATTTCACCAAATAAGCATAGCCACTACATTTGTTAAAATTTAGTGAGATTTAACATTAGCTTGACATCAAAAAATAAAAATAATTATACTTCTAGACGTAGCAAAAAACTGTTTTATGTAAGATGTGCTGTTATAATCAAAATAAATATTGAAATTAAAGAGAATTATGTTTTAGTTTGCCTGTTGGTCACGTTTTTTTTTGTCAAATATTTGACAAGTGTGACCGTAGCTTTAGACTTAACCCAGATCACAATTTTATTCTTAAAATACGTTTGTACACTTTGTGCTGGTTCACACACGTCAAGTTTGACTTGTCAAGTCTTGAGTTGTTAGAAGAGAGGGGAAAAGAAATGGCATTCTCTTTTCCCTTCTCACTAAAAAGATCAAGACTTGACGAGTCAAACTTGACGTGTGTGAACCGGCACTTTCTTATTTAGCGATTATCTTTTTTTCCAAACGAATAACTGCAGATTAAAGAAATTTGCTTTGCTCAATGTCTCATCTGCCTCTATTCTCTCGCAAAGCTAACCCCCTTTCACAAGCCAATTATTTACTTGCCATACAGATTAATTCAATCAGCTGACGGATGAAATTCACATATATTTTGAGAGGCATTGTCGGAATATTGAAAATACCAATATCGCCAACGGACAGTTTATCGGTGAAATAAATTATTGTCGAGATTTAGCAACAGGCAGTATGTTGATATATTGAGCAAACATCCATTTCAACAGAAAGCCACTTTAGAATTAATAATAGGACTATGCTTTTGATACCCTCACCACAATAAAGGCACGGTCATTATGCATTCGTTATGATGTGCGCAACCCATCGAGTTGAGAGGCGGCCCATAATTTCACATGGCCTCCATACAAACATCTTTCCGGAATAGTCTTTGTACCCATAAAAAAATTCCTGGAAATTTGTGCGGAAATTCCCGGGATTTGTTTAAATTTAATTATGGCAACTTTACTGCTTATATAATTGTAAATAAATTGTGTCATAAAAAGTTCTAAGCTGTTAGGCAAATACGTCTAAAGGAAAAAATACGCATTTCGATTTTTCGATTGGCTTTAATTTAATTAGGCTGGGTTTTTGAGATCTCAGTTAAACCAGGTTTAGTTAATCTGAAAACAGATTTGTGCCACCATTACCAAGTTTGTATACACAATTTTGACGGAACAGTGTAGTTGTGCTTAACAAGTTTGACTTTAGTGAAAAAAAATTATATTTCACAAAAAATTCAGAGTTTCAGACCACATTGAACTTAATTTAAACTTAATCCACATCTCAAAAACACGGCCTTAGTTCTTTCCCTTTTGCTGTTATTTTCTTATTTCTAAAACTGCGTATAATACATTCACAAATAAATATGTATCAACATATTTGTGCTGCCCACCACTGGTTGAAAAGGAAGACAGTTAAAGAAACGCAAATTGTGGCTAAACATTTTACCTGTGCAACGATAAACAAGAATCCGGAGATTCTTTAAATTTAACATTTTAAATGTGGAGTTCTTCTAAATTTAGAAAATTCTTTTACCTAAATGGTTCTCTCATTTAAATACCTTCTAAATAACTGCTCTGTAGGATAGAAATGGGCACAGGGTATCACAAAGGGTCAACTGGAGGACCTGGGTCATCTATCTTCTTAACGGCTGTCCAAGGAACCTAACTCAACCTTCATTCTAACATATGACATTACAGGATTTGAAGCAACAGTTAGCGAAACGCATAGCGGTAAAAATCATTGCAGTAAAGATGCTTGCAATTATCCTTTCATCCGATTCAAACTAAAATATGCCTAAGCAGTTTGCTTTTTTATTTTAAATGGTTCACTTAGCACCATCTAATACTTCCTATGGTTTTTTTTACCCAATTAATAACTCTAACTACTTAATGTCTTATAAACACCCTCACACCTTCAATTATCAACTTTGATACTACAAATCTTCTCTAAGACTTTCTAATTTCTTTTATATTCGAGCAAGCAATTTTCTTTTTACCCAAAAACATTTTCCAGCACTAAAGTGTTCAGCTAAAAGTGTACAATGTTATAATAGACACCGTGAAATAATGCGAATAAAGAGAAGACAAAAAAAAAAAGAACAGTTTTAAAAGAGCTAATTGTATATTATCTGGTTGAATTTAAAAATCATTAATATTGCATGCAACATTAATAATGAAGCATAAGACAATGAACAGTGGACTGAGTTCGAATGGGGTAAAACAAAAAAAAAAAAAAAAAAGAAGGAGGGGTGTTGGGGAGGGGGGGGGGGTTGTAAATAAAAACAATAAGAGGCACAGCCACTTACAAAAAAAAAAACAAAACCAATTTAAATATCAAGACTCAATGTTGTGGCAGTAGATTAGCTGGAAGGGAACAAGTTTTCATGTTGTTGCACTACTTGCTGGTGAGGAGTGTTATTCTGAAATAAACAATTTCCTTAAAGACGTTGAAAAACGCAAACCTACAAGAGAATGAAGTGAAGGTAACAGAAAAAAACCGAGTAAAATTATTCCTTAAGAGTTAAACATATTAGTGAAGTCAGGTTTTAAGGTGGTGGTGGTGTTGGTGGTGTTACACCAGTTCCGAAGGAATTCAAAAAGTTTAATGCAGTTTTTTGTTTTTTTTTTTAATCTGTTTTAAATAAGAATAAAACCACTCGAATAGTTAATCACCCTTATCGTGGTTGGCGAATTTAAAATATGCCTGAGACTGTCTTTTTGTAGAGTTTCCCAACTTTGAGTAGGCATCACTGCTTTATTTGAGAACCCATTTAAAAGCTGATAGTTGCTTTCACTTTAGTTTGCTTTGAAATTTTATTATGAATCGACTTATTCCAGAGCAACGCATGCAAGTTGTTGAAATTTTTAATCAAAATAATTGTTCCATTCGTTATACTCATTGTGCACTTCTTCCATTTTATGGCGTACATAATCGTCCATCAGAGCGGCTAATTCGAAGAACAAAATATCGTTTTCGGACCTCATTTACTTTTACTAATAATGTGCATCCCGCGAGAGGCCGAATAGTGCGCACTGAAGAAGCTGGAGCCACTGTACAGGAAAGCATTGAAGTTGATCCTAATCAATAAATTCGTCCCCGTTCTCAGCAGCTGGGGTTGTGTCCTTCCACTTTATGGAAGATATTACGAAAGGATCTTGGCTTAAAGGCTTTCAAGATTCAACTTGTGCAGGAATTAAAGCCAAACGATCATCGTATGCGAAAAAATTATTTTTCGAATTCAAACAAAAAATTTGTAGAATCAAAACATTTTTTGTCTGAAATCGGTCCTACAAACAAATTCGCATATTCAAACAATTTATTTGCATTTTGTTTACTGAAAAAAACACTGATTTTTTCAAACAAATAATTTACAAAATCAAACAAAAAGTTTACTGAAATTCATATAAATTTCAAACAAATAATTTTTATGCTGAATCAAACAAACATTTTGGACAAGCAATGACGCGCACCCAAGCTATTACTGAAGGAGAAGATGAAGGCAGAAGCAGAGCGGCGGCTTGCTTTGAGACACATTTTTTGTTGGAATAATTTTTGAACGAAGTCTTGTTTTTCTTCATTACTCACTGTTGCTGTATCCTTTCCTTGCCTAAAGAAGAAGAAATGTAACCAAAAACTGCAGCAGACCGATTCGATATGTTTTTCGTCATCAATTTATTTTTGTATTTGATGTATTTAACTAAACAGTTTTCAAAAATTGAATACGGGATTTTGTTTTTCATTCTTTTTTACCAAACTTTGAAACCAACCAAAAATTTATTTTGTTTCTTATAATGTTGTTGTTGTTGTTTAAAAAAATGAAAACTTTTTTTACCTGGTATTGTTTTTGTTTTTTTTTTTCCTAATAACCTCGTCGCGCTATTTTATAATCATTCTTCTTGTTGTACTTTTTTAAAGCGTCCACAAATAGACTGTATGTGTTGTGTGTTGTTGTTCTTATATTTCACATAAAGAAGTGTTGCTTACGATCAAATAAAAAAAAATGCAAAAAACGACAATATTAAAGAACGTTAAATATTTCATACAAAATTATAAAAACTTGAAACCAATAGCGCGTAGGTATATTATATTATTAAATAGTTGTCAACATTTTTGTTGGTTAAATAAAAATCAAACAAAAATATTAATTGAATCAGTAAAAAAAATTTGTAGAAATTAAAAAAAATTTCAAACAAGCGTTTTTTTGAAAATAATTCGGCAATAATTTTTTCTGTGTGATATTGATTTTGAATTTCCATTCAAAATTTTATTTTCCGATTAAGCCCTTTTCTGGTTGAATGGGTACGTAAATAAGCAAAATTGTCGTATTTGGAGTAAGGGGAATCCACAAGCTTTTGTGCACAGAAAATAAATTTTTGGGCTGGCGGAGTCATGTGCCCAAATGTCTTCAAAAACGATGATGGTCACAATGTTACTGTCAATGGTGAACGGTATAGGAACACGATTCGAGATTATTTCGCACCTCAATAACGTGGCATTAATCTTGCTGATATGTGGTTCCAACAGGCCGGAGCCACATGCCACACAGCGGGCGCTACAATTGAAGGTTGTTGAAAATTCATAAAATTTTCTTTCCAATAAAGCCATAACAAATTTTTAGAATTTGTTGTTTTGCACATCGGCAATAAGTTATATGTTTTATAATTGCTTTTATGGGTTTTCGTTATTGAATAATCCGGTATTAACAGGAGTGGCAGAACCTCGTCCGACTTATACAGCCCAATTATGAATACAAATTCCCCGGGACTTTTCTCCCTAAACCATTTTTCCTATGTTAATTCAATTGTAAAAATGGGAAAAGGAGAAAAAATCCCGGGGAATTTATATTCATAATTGGGCTGATAGTGCTTTAGAAAATTAAAAAAAAAAAACATTTATCGTTTTTATTTTTGTAAATGGTGCCTGTGTTATTAATTCGGTTTCGTACCATTAGAACTAGTTTCAAATAGTACCACTAAAAAGAGTAACAACAACAACTGTAAAAAGATTTCATCCTTAACTAAACTTCTGCATACGTCGTTTCTTTTTCTTAAGCTCTCAAGTATTTCTTATGGAATAGTTTTAATGTTGCAAACGCAACTCAAACCAAGCAACAAACAAACAAACAACCAACATCCAGATGGTTTAAGCTGATATTGATGTTGATCCTCATCAGCGTCAGTTGCATTTTGACAATGATCTGTTGTGGTGTGTTATTGGCTGTTATTTGCTGTTGTTGCACAACAAGTTGATATCAACTGGACAAGCTAATACCGTATGTCCATTAGGAAAAAAGAAATAATAATAGAACAGAACCAAAACTGCCGCATAGAGAGCACAGAATCGCATCTCACATACACATATGAGTATCTACAAAATCATTATGTATTCGCATGAACATATACAAGAACGTTTCAATGCCTGAATGGATTTATACGTTTATGCAGTCGAAGAAAAAAAAAAAAGTACTTGTGGAGGGACAATTTGACTATAATTTCATCATGCAGCATCAATGCACTTTGCTTGGCATCGACTTTAAATTGATGCGATCCCAAATGTTGCAACATCAACCGAAATGCATGTGTGAATAAAAGAGGGGGGGAGAAAACAAAAAATAAAACGGATTGCTTTTCTTATATCATGAGCCTACTTGTAAATACTTTAACTTGTATCTACACTTGCGCAAAAATTGTTTTTTTTTGTTGTTGTGTTTATAGCTAGAACCTTGAGGCATTAATAGATACGAAATTCCTAACTGCAACGTAGTCGTAAGTTGCTTATACGAAAGCAAAAAAAAAAATCCAATACACTTATACACACACGTGGTGATTTTTCTTATACAACTTGGGCTTTGTGGCACATACAGACATACATTCCTAGTTCGAGGAACGCTTATGTAGCAATGTTGTTTAATACCTGTTGGAGTTTTATCTTGAATTCATTATTATTTTTGCTGTGGTTGCTGTTGTTGACGTTAGTGCAGCTTTTTATTTGTTTCGCTATGCATTTGATTGCAATTGAATACAAACACACACACACGCACATACACCAACATTTGGTTTTATGGCCCTAAAAGAGTGGAGCAAATGTACTTTTGTGATCTAGTGTCAATATTATAGTGTATTTGTTAAAGTAATTGTTAA
Source organism: Pollenia labialis (assembly GCA_949318255.1). NCBI lineage: Eukaryota > Metazoa > Arthropoda > Insecta > Diptera > Polleniidae > Pollenia > Pollenia labialis. The sequence continues at coordinate 158,662,503 of OX439139.1, read as the reverse complement.
TATTATTTTCAATCGGATAAAATTATGAATACAGTAAACTAGATAGACTTTTATTAAGACTTTAATTTGCAAATGTGTAAGAGGATTATAAAATCTTGTTTTAGCTTAAATTGGAGTAGTTAAAGAAAAAACAGAAAGGAGACTTAGGCCCTAATTCTGTAAAACGCAGCCGCAATGCCAAAAATAACATTAAAAGCAAAAACAATGTTTAAAATTTGTCATAATTTTGTTGTTGCATTCTATAGAAATTCATACTGCGTTTTAAAATTTTCAACGCCACAAGATATGCAGCGTTTGACATTTAAAAATTCAATATGAATTTCTGTGGAAAACAACAACAAAATAATGGAATATTTTTTATTTTGTTTTTGCTTTCAATGTAATTTTTGGCGTTGCGGTTGCGTTTTACAGAATTAGGGCCTTAAAAAACATTTTAATAATTTTTCGATTTATTCTATAGTATTTGCAATATCTGGTATACATCTACCATTATCACTTTAACTCAGCAAGGTGATCGGAGTACAAGTGGTCTTTTATTTTTGGTTTTGGTCAAAACTTAATGTGGTTTCTTATAGGTATCCTGACTCCGCCTTGTGTGCGGATTTGGGTGGAGGCTCTTGTTTAACTTTAACGTCAAATCGACGATTTGTGTTTTTTATGCTGATTGTTCATATGTGTGCGAATATGATTTTTTACATATGCGTCGTCGAAATAGCGAAGTATGATGTTTATGTAAATTTATAGTAAACTTTCCAGTGTATATTTTTTTTTTCATTTAGTATTTTAGGTTTTGTGTTTTTTATATGATAGCAAATAATGCATATTTGACCTATAAAGAAATTACTTTTACTCGTAAGCGTAGTTTCTGCTCCGTTTAAACGACGAATGACAAAATGAGCCTTAAAATGGAAAAACTAGAACTTTGTGTCTCTTGCACAAATTTAAGACTAAATCTACGGAAAACTTTAGCCTTTTTTTATTTAATAACCCAGTAAAAACTTCGCTTACTTTTTCAAAATTAATAGCTTCTCTCACTCATTATTTAGTAGTTTTCTTCTATAACTGCTTCTATAACAACTTCTGTAACTACTTTGTTCTGGATGTGTGTAGGTAAAAAAATAATGACTTGCATTTGAATGCGTTCATTTTGGGACTTCCCTTGTAAAATTCATTGGTACTTTCAGTAGAATTGGAAGTAGTATTTTTACTTTTTCCTGATTACTTAACACATTATTTTGTAGGCGAAGTTTTTAATGGGAAGTACCCCAAGAGGGAAGCGAACTGACACCAAAGAAGTCCCGTAATAGGTCTTTGGTGATAGAGACCGGTTCTAGTTTTAACACTTTATATGAATAGGACCTATCACTTTTACATGGGGTTGTCATTGGATGGGGTCAATTGACACCATTTGACCAGGCACAGATATATTCTCAATGAACGTGCTCAGTGTCAGTTACTAAAATAGAGTATTATTTCAACTAAACAAGTCCTAGAATTAAATTCAAGAACCAAATTTTAGAGAGTACCAAAAAATGTGGCACAGCACCGGTGAATATTGTACTGTAATTCATTACTTTTTCTTCCTTTTTGTTCTTCATAAACCAGTTAAGGGATTGGTTCTTCTTTCACTGGTCACGAGTCCTTTCTTTTTGTACTGGTTCTATTTTTATAAATCCCAGGACTAGTCTGTTCTACCAATTGACAAAAAATTTACCGCAGGGTAATTCTACGATGCAAACCAATTTAGTGGACTTTCATATATTTTTTTTTGTTATGTTTTAAATAACAAGCCAAATGAAGTAGTACTCTGAAACCCTTTATTTTAGTTTTATAATGGTAAAATGGTAGTTTTTGTTTATTTTATTTCATTAATATCAATAACCAGTTATTAGACAAGCGAAATTTCAATTATATTTTGTGCGTATTTTATCCTTTTTGATCTGGTGAGTATCATCGTCGTCGATTCGACGAGGTATGATGTTATTCCAAAATAATAATAAATATTTTGTGTCCTTGAGAAATTCCAAGTCGATTAAGCCAAGTCCGTCTCTCTGTCTGTCTGTTGAAAACACAATCATTTTTGAACGACTTAACGAAAAGGGCTTGCCTGAACATATGATATCCTAGGTAAATTTTCGGGAGTGCAACCTATTTAAGATTCTTGGATCTACCATAACAAAACTAAATTATGAGGAAAGGATTTATATTGAAGTTCTTTTTGCCGAATATTATTTATCTAGATCTACATATATGAAAATTGTTTGTCCTAAAAGGGATGTTAGAGAGGAGATTTATGGAGGACCCACGTTCAATTCTGAACCTATCAACACAAATTTTGATAAGACATTTTTGGGAGTAGTTTCTGTATGGGAGCTATTGTCAAATATGGACCGATTCCAATATAATTTGGTTAGTTGATATGGATTGCAATAAAATTTGTTTGCACCAAATTTACACAGAATCTGTTTCGGAAAGAAGCTTGTATGGGGGCTGGGTAAGAAAAAGCGCATAATCGAGCGCTTCAATAAGAGAACTCTTATAAAGCAGTAAATTATAAAGAATGTAATATACAAAAAAGCTGCTATTTTAGAGCTGACAACGATGAGGTTTTAAAGCGAAAAAAATAAAAATATATAATGGTTTACGCAATTTATTGAAACAATGCATTTAATCAATTAAAAGCAAAATATCAATGAATATGTTAATATACATAGTTAGCCCATAAAAAAGCTCTTAAGGAGTGCTTTGTTTGTATGTTAGAAAAGCGCTGATTATCAGCAGAAAATAGTCCTGCTAACCGGGAACACTCCATACAAAAATCAGGCATCCAGGTTTGAAGTGATTAGAGTTAAGAATTCATACATAAAACCGGCTCCTTTTGGAGCACATTTTTAACTGGGATTTTAATTTTAATTTTTTAATTTGGTAATAGTTTCTGCAAAATACGTTTGATATATCGATATATTTGAAATAATAAATATCGATACTCTTAAAAAAAATTTTCAATTTGCCCATCCCTTTCACACATGCATTCACACTATCAGACTTTTACATATTACTTGAGTTATTGACATGTATTAATACAAAGTATAATAGTGTAAAGAAGCCTTAAGTAGGTTAAGAAAGAACAAAATATAAACAACAGCAACTTGCTTTATTGTTTTCGCAAGAAACTCAAAAAATAAAGCAAATTGCCTGTTCAGTTTTTTAGGCCTTGCACTTGCACTTGTTTATTAGCAAAGTAATATTGGGAATTCAAAATTTTTAATTAACAAGTTTTGTTTGCTTGCCATGTTAAACAAGAACAAAATTAAATGAAAAAAAAACTTAAATATGAATTGACATTTAAATAAATTGGTGAAGTTGGCCATTAATGTTTAGAGTTCTCCCAAGAAGTTTGGAATAAAAACAAAACACAGTGTGCTTAGTAGTAGCGAATTTATAGACCTTAATATGAACCAACATTTGCAAAAAATGTTAAGCAATGATAACTATTTCGTATAATAAATTATTACAGCTTCTTATGTATCGTAATGATATATAATTTTCGAGTCATCAAATATATTTTTTTTTGACTGCTTATCTTGGCGATACATAACAAACAATAATGGGTTTAAAATTTACCATTACTCCTATTAAAAGTCCAACCTAGGAAAAGCTTTATACTCATGAAACGGGTGAGGAATAATACAATTTAAATGACCCATTGGTTTTTCAAGGGCAGTTTGTTTAGAGGCACAAGACTTTTTTATTTAAAATATAAGACACAACAAATTTTATCGAATGAACAAAAATTCGGTCACCAAACGTTTGACTCAACAAACTGATGATACCATTAGGTGTATTGCATGTGGCGCTGTCTTGTTGGAATCATTCTCCTTCAAATGATTTGAAAGTATATGAGGAATAAAAAAATCACGAGTCATTTGCCTGTAGTGTTCACTATTCACGGTTATGTTGGCACCGATTGCGGCTTTAAAGATAAACGGGACAATGACGCCATCGGCATGTAGACCGAATTAAACAATGATCTTTTCGGAATGTAATGCAGTACCAATAGTCTCACGAGGATTGTGGTCACTCGAGAAACGACAATTCTGCTGGTTTGTAAGTCCCTTAAGTAAAAAATGCGGATCACATCTAAGGATAATTTGAAGATAAAAATCTGGTTGAGCTTGCAGTTGATTACTAAAGATTTTCCAAGTAGTGTACGGGCAGAGACCGAGGCGATATATTCAGCTACATCGACGATAACTTCTTCTGTATGCATATTATCCAAAAGATTAAATATGGTCTTGCATCAATCTATTGTTTTGCGTATGAGCTGTTAAGAAGAAACTTAAAGTTTGGTGAAAAGAGCGCAAATTAAATTTCCACTATTTGGTAGCGTTGTTCTAGTGTAAACGTATATTCAGACCTGTATAATGTCATTTAGAAACTATAAAACGATGTTTGATCTAGCAAACGGTTTTTAAAAGCAAACCTTTTTTTTCATAAAACTAGTGGTTAAGTGAAGGACACCAAATTTTTGATAAGTGTGAACACAGTTTAAGTCTTTGCATGGTGATTTGCCAAAGTATACTGAACAAAGTTAAACATGTTGCATAAGTATGACAGTTAGTCTTACACATTTTTCCACCGACAACGCTAAATGTCTCTAAAAAATACCCTTTATGATTAAAAATTGTAATTTAAAATTTTTTGAGGATTTGTTTATTATTTATCAAGGACAGTATATAAAGTCCACGGACAAGAGTATCTGGCAAGAATCGAACCCGTTACTGCTAGTCCCCCTATTTTATTTAAATTGTCTTTTGTTTTACTTTGTTTATTTGAATCCAAGACATTTTACTCTTATTAAAAATATTTTGCGGCTAAGCAAAGTTCGTGTGACAGTTTAATCACTGTAATGGAAAGTGTATCCTTGAACTTTTTTTTCCTACTTCCTTATTATCTCAACAAATTTATTCGATTAATCCGTTTGACTCTTCCACCACACTACATTCCACAAACTTTAAATGAAAAATGTATAAAATATAATATGAACCCTACACAGTATAAAGATAGCGGTATTGAGTGGAATCTTTTGCGTTCTTTTCAAGTTTCTGGTTTTTTATTCTGTCCATTTCCAACAGTTTTCCTGTTATGGCCAGTTGTTATCATAAATATGGGATCAGGAATGGAAGGGATAAACGGCTAAAACAACACAGCGGTTAGAGGAAAAAAATATTAACAGAACAAAATGCAAAAGTAGCTAAAATTAAAACAAACAATCATACCATGATAAAAATCATTAAAAAAAAGAAAAATAAGAATGTGTTAAGGCAAAAACAAAAATAGATATTCCTACTAACTTTCTAAAATAATAAAATGTAATAAATTTATCATAAAGTCTTCGTTTTGCCATGAGTACAGGAAAATATTTTTCTCTGAATGCTTGAAAGTATTTCTAATAATTCCAAAAAAAAAAAGCCTCACAAAATTCGTATTCAGTCATATTTTTTGTACGTGCTTTTTTTGCTTGTCTCTAATATTTGCATAGATAAAAAAAGACACAAAAAACCGAAAAGGAGAAAAATTTGAAATACAAAAGTGTGTTTGTCTATTTAATCCCTAAAGGTTTAAAAAAAATAATATAAAAATGTTTGTATTTATACACACACACACACACATACTCACACACACACGCATATGGATATAAAAATCTAAACGTTTATCGATCTTAACTGGAGGCCAACAAGTGAAAAGTTTTTTAATAGAAAAAAATTTGTCTATAGACTGACTCTCTACAGTTTTACAAAGAGAAAGACATAAAAGTTTAAGTGTAATAAGTTCAAATCTTTTGACTTTTTAACATTTTTTTTCTACTTTTTCTTGAGTTTGATTTGGAAGAAAAAAATTTCCTTTTAGCCGATTTATAATCAACGCATTTGTCGTTGTAGTCTTGGTTTTATATGTGCAACTTGAAAACAATTATTTATTAAAGGTGCTGCTGGTGAGTACGTGTGAACTTCGTTTTTATCCACCATTTTGTGTACATGTGATCATTTAATGGTAAGTGAAGCTATGGGCGGGGAAGGTAAGCTAAGAAAGAGATGTGTTCTTAATTACGCGAGTACTTGCTATTATGGCCAAACCTTATGGCGCTCTTAACACAAAGTGAGCACAATGCATTTAAATATAAATGCACACATGGGGGGTACTTACCCTCAGGACTTTGCACTTACTTAGCAGTTACGAAAACCAAAAAGGTTCGTTACCAAGAACCATGTAGAGCTAATCTGAAACTCTGATCAGACTCGATCCATTGGGGATCTAAATATTTTAAGTTCCCAACAATTCTAAGCTGTATTTCCCCGTGTGCAGGACGCCTGTGCACGACTCCCGGGGTATTTTTAAGTCTAAGAAATTTCAAGTTTGAATTTAAATAGATCAATATTGTGAGGTCTTCTTTTTAGGACTTTATAATCCAAAAAAAAAACATGTTTAGCGAAAGCATAATTTTTCGAAACATTCAAGTCTATTGGTAGACACAATCACTGATTTTCGATTGTGGGCTTCTAGCATATTATTTTCTTATGGATCACCTGAAGTCGTTATTTTAAGTTAACAAACCAGCACCAAAGAAAATTTTAGAGGATTTCAGGATCCTTAAAAAAGGAGTAAATAATTTGACTGTGACGTATTCGAAATATAAAACATTCTATTCTACCAGCATTTCAGTTATTAAAGTTTTATCAAAATTTCTGGAATATATTTTAAAAGCTAATAAGTGTTCATTTAACTTTGTGATTGATTACTTCTTAAACTGAATAATTGCAGTTAATTACAATAAAAATATCAGCATCTTTCTGCATAACCCGTATTTAGTTGACCTTCCCAGTTTCTGTTAGTATGTCGTTCTTTCTGATTGTCTCTAAAACAAGTTGCTGTAGGAAGTAAAGTGATCTGTTGCTGTATAAACGAAAATAACAGAATCAGTAATAAAAGTATTTTGTAAAAAATGTTAGAAATAAAAAAAGAATTTTACTTAAGAAACTAAAGTTAATCGTGTGTGCTTGTAAAAAGAGCTACATATCGCAAAATTGTAACCGAAACATTCAACATTTTTAACTAAATACCGATTCTCCAATGTGAAAATAAATTGTTGCAACAAACTTACAAAAATAACAAAAAAAAAGTTAATTATTTGGTTTCGTTTTATATAAAAATCTAGTTTTTGTGTAAAATTAGATTTTTTGTGTAAAACTAATTGATTTTTTATGTAACATTGGATTTTTTGTGTAAAGATATTTTTTGTGAGAAAAAATCGATTTTTCGTGTCAAAATAATTTTTATATAAAATTATATTTAAGAATCATGAAAAAATAAAATTTCTGTGTAAAAATCCAATTTAAATGGTTTGGGCGAACTTGTTTTTTTGTGTAAAAATTAATTTTCAATGTAAAGTTCGATTTTTTGTGGAAACATCAATATTTTCTGTACGTAATGTATTTTTCGTGTTAAGTGGAATTTTCTAGGTAAATGGCATTTTCTGTATTAAATGGAATTGTCTGTGTAAAATAAAATCTTTTGTGTGAAATGGTATTGTTTGAGTAAATTGATATTTTCTATGTGAAATCACAATTTCGCAGTAAGATAAAATTTCCCGTGTAAATTGAAATTGTCTATGTAAAATGGAATCTTCTGTGAAAAATGAAATTATCTATATAAAATGTAATTTTTGTGTAAAATGAAATTTCCTGTGTAAATTGTCTGTGTACTATGGAATTTTCTGTGTAAAATGGAAATGTCTGTGTAAAATTAAATTTTCTGTGTTAAATGGAATTGTTTGATATTTTCTATGTAAAATGACAATTTCGGTGTAAGATAAAATTTTCTGTGTTAAATGAAATTGCCTGTGTAAAATAAAATATTCTTTGTAAAATGAAATTTTCTGTGGCAAATTGAAATGTCGGTGTAAAATGAAATATCCTGTGTAAAATGAAATTGTCTGTTCTGTGTTAAATAGAATTGTTTGATATTTTCTATGTAAAATGACAATTTCAGTGTAAGATTAAATTTTCTATGTAAAATGAAATTGTCTGTGTAAAACAAAATTGTCTTTGTAAAGAGGAATTACCTGTGTTAAATAAAATTTTCGGTGTAACGCACAATTTTCGGTGTAAAATGGAATTGTCTGAGTAAAATGAGGGTTTCTTTAGAAAGTTTAAATGTCAGTGTAAAATGAAATTTTCTGTGTAAAATGGAATTTTTTGTGTAAATAGAATTTTCTGCGTAAAATACAATTTTCTGTGGAAAGTGAAGTAAAATTGTCTGTGTGAAATTTAATTTTCTGTGTAAATGGAAATTTCTGTTTAAAATTGCATTTTCTGTGTGAAAAGGAATATTCTTTATAAAATGATATTATCAGTGATAAACTATATTTTTTGTGTAAATTAATTTTTCTCTGTAAAAAGCAACTTTGATGTTAAAACAATTTTTCATTTTTCCTGTAAAGATAAATTTAAGTTGGTCAATGGATTTTTTAAATTAAATAAAATTTTTCTTATAAGTTTGACAGCTTCATTCATTAAAAATAATTTTAATTTAATAAAGGTTTAAAAAACAACTTTTCAATGAAAATTTTACTTCAAAATTGTTTATTGAATTTAATAACCGTCTATGCATACGCGGGTAAGTTTCTACGCAAAAATCTAATTTGCATTTAGAACTTTAGAAGTTCTTGTATCAAAAACAAATGCCGGGAAAAAAATTTGTGTAAAAATGTGTTTGTCTTTTAAAAGTAAATCTGAATTTTGCAACAAATTCAGCAAAGGACAAATTGATTTTTAGCAATGATGCCAAACCTTTCAATAAACTTAAAATGCCAAAAAAAAATAATAAAATACCTGCCCTGACAACGAGCGTGCAGTAGTGTACGAAGGGAAGCAACAACAGTTGTAAAAGCATTGGAAAGACAAGTATTTTATACATAAATAAAAACAAGAACAATTTATTAAAATAGTAAAAAGAACCTGCCACGCAACCTTAATAAAGGCCATGCAACAATAAACACACTCAAACTAACACATACATACATGTGTATGTGTGTTAAAAAAAAACAATAATATTTACAGGATTCTTTACCACTAACTAATGCCTGATAGTTAGTGGGGACTAAGAAAAAGGTTGTTGTTGTTCCTATTGTTGCAAGTATCTTAAGGCCACTACTTACTAGCGGGTAGATAATGCACTACAATGTGTTGTTTCAACATGTAGTACTATGAGCTGGTGTTGGAGTCAGTTGTTCTTATTGTTGACGTTGTTGCATCAAGTGACTGTAGGAAAAAAAAAATTTATTTAATGTAGATACAGCAGTGGCATTGATCGCTTTTAGTTTGGGTGCAGCCCACATAGTGGTTGGTAGTGCAAAAAGATTATTTTATAACTAAAACAAAAAATAAACTTCATACCCAACACTCACATTAAAATAAGGCTAGTGTTTCTTCTTGTTGTTGTTGCCATTGTTCTTATTCTAATAAAAAAAAAAAATAGTCAGCCTCAGGGTATTTGTTACTGTTGTTGCATTTATTTAGTAAACATGCTCCATGTATGTATATGAATGTGTTTCTTTGTTTTTGCTGTTGCAGTTACATTTTGGTAGGCTTTTGTTGTTAGACCAAATACTCAATACTCATGAACTTAAAGGTATTGAGAGTAGCCTTTTCTTTTAAATATTTTTTCATTCAACTTTTTGAGATTTTAAGAAATATAAAGGAATGCAATACATTTTCGGTGTAAAACTGAATCTTTTTGTGTTAAAACTTTTGTTCGGCCATTCATTAAATCTTTTGTTATTTCTACATTTTTTCAAAAGAAAAATCAAATAAAAATAAAATTATATTTTTAATGTAAAATTCAACTTTCGTTTTAATTGTTATGTTAAGCGCAATAAATTTTTTTTTTAAATCGACGAACGGGCATAAAAATTTCTCTGTTAATATTGATTTTTTGTGAAAAACATTTTTTTTAGTAAAATTCGATGTAGCTTGTAAAACTCAGTCAAATTCAATTGTATTTGTGTAAAAATCAGTATTATGTGTTAATATTTATATAGCGTGCACGAACAAATTTTCGCATGTGTTTTCTTTTCGCATAAAAATCAATTTTCGTGTAAAAAATGTTCCGCGTAACATCGATTTTTTTTGTTATTTTATTTTTTTTTTGTGAAAAATTGATTTAAATTTTCCGCGTCAAATTAAATTTTTTTGCGGAAAATTAAATTTTTCATGAAAAAATCTATTTTTGGTGTAAAATTTAAATTTTAGTCTGTAAAATTGTATACTCGTTAAAAATAATTTTTTTGAGTAAAATTTATTTTTTCGTGTAAAAATGTGCAAAAATTATTTTTTGTGTAAAATTATCTTTTTGAGTTGATTAAATCAATATTTTGTGTAAAATAAATTGTTTGTTTAAAATTTTTTTTTGTGTAAAAATTAATTTTTTTGTTTAAAAATAATTTTTTTTGTTTAAAAATTAATTTTTAATATAAAAATAAATTTTTTGTGTTAAAATAAATTTTTTAGTTGAACTGTTTATTTTAAATTTTTGATATTCTTTAATTAGGCTTGAGTTCATCAAATTTAATTTTCATTAAATTATTTTCACTGAGGGAAGGAATTTTACAACTTGGAATTTTTTATTAAAATTTATTGATAATTTTTCTTGGCTGAGCTCAGCCGTGTAAAAGTTCATTTTGCGTGTAAAATTTATGTTTTTGTGTATAAATAACAATTTTTTTTTTGATTTATATAAGACGTGTGCTTTGGTAATATAACCCTTGGGGAAAGGGAACTAACAACAAACTTGTCACGTGACAGTTCTGAAGTGGTAGGAACCGGTTCTAGTCACTATAAATCACTTAAGATGTTGATATCCCAGGAGGGTTTAACCAGATTTTTTCACTTTGTAACTGGTCATTGAAATAAACTTAATGAACACATTTAATTTTGATTTAAATAATGTCTATTGCAGATATTGTCCCGAGTGAACCATGTTTATAATATAATATTTCACTTTTGTCTCAATTGCCTTTCCACTGGACTAACTACACTTTGAACACATTATCACCAGTTAATTTAGTTGATATGTCTTGTTTTCACCTATCACAGTTCGTAGTTCCTTTCATTCGGTCACAGGCCACTGGACAAGTGATTTAAGACAAATTTTCGTCAATTTCCAGTAGAGAAAAAATAATGGTATGTTGACATTTTCAACGAACTATTGAAGGTCACTATAGACGTTATTTTTAGCTGTGAAAAAGCAAAGTTTAAATTATTTCATAAACGAGCGCTCATGTATGCTAATTGATGAATTTGCTATAAATGAGATTTCAAAAATTTGTAACATTTTTCACAGCCATGAACGAAACGTCAGTTTTCGCTGATTCATTCATTAGAACTGAACAAACAAAAAAATTTCATATGTGAGCAGTTACGATATTTTCATTTTTTATTTGTTCATATATGACTGTTAACCATTGAAGTCATCCTTAAACGTTTACGTGCCCGCAACTTTAACATATGAGTAACTAGACCTTGAGAAGCGCATAGTTAGCATTACTAATTTGTGGGTAGTTTCTGAAGTTATTCTGTCATATTCATAAAAATTTATTTTATTGAATAAAGATTTATAAAACAAATTTTCTATGAAAGTATGACATAATAAACGTTTGTTAAATTTGACATTCGTTTATGAATACGAGGGACTATGTTTAGATGTTGAAATAGAAAGTCGCATTTAAACGTTAAAAAGCCGGCGAATGATGCTAAATATATCTTTTATGTTTAATCTTATAAATGGTAGTACACATTCCGAATTTTTATTGAGTAACGTTACTTTTAATATTCCTCAACGTTCACTTCGTTTTTTCAACCCTCTATATGTCAGGACATGCCGAACAAACTTTGCGATGTCAGATCCAATAAGAAAATTATGCAGCTGTTTCAATGAAATGTATAACTTTATCGACTATTCTCTGAACATAAATATCATAAAAAGCAATATCATATTATATTTAAATCAATAATGTTTATACTAATTGTTCTTTCTTTGCTTAAAAAAAAAATAAATTATTATGTTAATACATTAAGATAGTCTGTAAGGAATTTGTCCATAGACTTAAATTAAATAAATAAATAAAAATATATCAGTGGAGAGTGAGAGAGAAAGAGAGAAATAAAGATAGAGAGATATAATGACATTAAATTATTGAAGATTTGTCAACAGCATAAATATTCATTTAAATTAAAATAAAACTACTTTTAAATAAAAATGTTCCTTTGAATCTCTGTTTAAATTTTATACTACTTAACGTTATTTTCAAGTTTTCTTTTTTTTTTAAATATTCTTAAAAAATTTTTGCTGTTGAGCTATTGATTGTTTTGATAGCGATTTTTGCAGTTTTTTATTTATATCTTACTGCTTGCTAAAGTTGCTGGTATTTGCTGTTGCAGGTATATTTCAAAGTTGCTTTGATTTTCTAACAAAGTAGAATTTATGATTGTTGCCTGTTTGAGGTCTAAGCATTTATGTCTAGTATATATTATTTTCTGTTTTCAAAATCTAAAGTAGTGTATTATTAGTGTTTATTATGCTTCAATGAGTTTTAATATTATCACAAAGTAATCATTAAATTGTTGGTAAAATATTTGTATTAAATGATAAAGAAATAAAAAAAAGGTTTTTCGCTTTGTGAAAGAAGGGTATTAGGAATAACTAATTTATTGTTGCTTAGGAGAGACAATTAAAAATTAAAAGATAAACAACTTTAAATCTATTTGTAAGAAACTTAATTATTTATTTATGCATATAAATGTGCAAATAGTTTAAAAAAAAAAACTCTCCTATTGGCTTAAATTCTTAGTAACGGTTTTTTTACATAATGAAATATTTTCGAACTTCTAGTGCTTTTAATGATATTTAAGCTAAAATAGAATGTTCTTACTGTAGCTTCTCAGTGGTCTCTATTCACATTAAGACTTATTTACAATTCTTTTTTGAAATATATTTGAAAATTTTTTAAAAATATCTGTCAATTAAAAACTATGCAATTATTTAAATAAAATTTTAAAGATACAAGTTCAAGCATAAAACCAAGTGGCTGAATAAAGCTAATTATGTGCTGGCAATGAAAAGAGAAAATAAGAGACACAAATAAAAAGCAATTTTTAAAAAAGTTTTTTTTCGAAATTCTGTTTTAAGTTTCTAAAATCATTCACTTGATTAGCGTTGGTAAAATATATATTTTAAAAGGTTAAATTAAGAAAATTAAGCGAATATACTAAAGAAAGAAAAAAACAAAAAAAAAAATTCGTGGTTTAGTGTAAAATATAAAAGTTTTCTTCCAGTTTTCAGAACATATTAAGCCTAAAATAAATACCTGTATACATACACAGAAAAAATTATTGCCGAATTATTTTCAAACAAACGATTGTTTGAAATTTTTTTTAATTTCTGCAAATTTTTTTACTGATTCAATTAATATTTTTGTTTGATTTTTATTTAACCAACAAAAATGTTGACAACTTTTCAATAATATAATATACGCGCTATTGGTTTCAATTTTTCATAATTTTGTATGAAATACCTATTTAACGTTCTTTAATGTTGTCGTTTTTTTGCATTTTTTATTTGATCGTAAGCAACACTTCTTTATGTGAAATATAAGAACAACAACACAAAACACATACAGTTTATTTTTGGACGCTTTAAAAAAGTACAACAAGAAGAAAGATGATAAAATAGCGCGACGAGGTTATTAGTAAAAAAACAAAAAAATAGCAGGTAAAAAAAGGTTTCATTATTTTTTAAACAACAGAAACAGCAACCACATTATAAGAAACAAAATTCATTTTTGGTTGGTTTCAAAGTTGGCAAAAAGGAATGAAAAACAAAATCCCGTATTCAATTTTTGAAAACTGTTTACTTAAATACATCAAATACAAAAATAAAATGATGACGAAAAACATATCGAGTCGGTCTGCTGCCGTTGTTTGTTACATTTCTTCTTCTTTAGCCAAGGAAAGGATACAGCAACAGTGAGTGATGAAGAAAAACATTGTGTGTATAAACAAGACTTCGTTCAAAAATTATTCCAACAAAACATGTGTCTTAAAGCCAGCCGCCGCTCTGCTTCTGCCTTCATCTTCTCCTTCAGTTATAGCTTGGGTGCGCGTCATTGCTTGTGCAAAAAATTTTTGTTTGATTCAGCAAAATTATTTGTTTGAAATTTATATGAATTTCAGTAAACTTTTTGTTTGATTCTGTAAATTATTTGTTTGAAAAAATCAGTGTTTTTTTTAGTAAACAAAATGCAAATAAATTGTTTGAATATGCGAATTTGTTTGTAGGACCGATTTCAGACAAAAAATGTTTTGATTCTACAAATTTTTTGTTTGAATTAGAAAAATAATTTTTTCTGTGTAACACTGTGCAACAAAAGAATGTGATCGTTAAAAACGCAAAAATCTTACAATTTTTTCGTTTGTTTCAAATATATTTTACTAAACACTATATAAAAAAAATTAATTCGAAAAAATTTGGCAAAATACTTTAGAATTTAAGTGGCGCGAAAAAAAATTTGGCCACAGGAAATATTGCCCTAAAAAGCAATTTAAAATTAACCCAAATTGGCTATTTTTCATTTTTATATATAACCAAATTTTTTTTATGAAATTTTACCCCAAAATAATGGAAGTACCCCTTCAAATAAAATTAAATTTTAAGATTAGGTTCCACAGGCAGCCGCAGCTAAGAACAATTCATATATTTTTTTCGCAATATTATTTATTGATTCTTCATACATTAAATACGTACTAGCAATAATTATTCAAATCTTAACCTAATACTTTAATTTATGTCCTGTCAGTGCCAGACAAAAATTTTTTTCATCACGGGTTCTGTTCACTTATCTAGGTATTTATCGCTCACCTAATTTTGTAAGTGCTGCAGTCTCACCCAGCTATCCGGTTGATATAATTAAGTAATAGATCCTGTTCAAATCCATGTAAGAAATACTGGTTTTGTCCCTAAGGGCCCTTCGACGAATCAATCTGACACTTAATTCTCTGAATGTCGGGCAATGACAAAGGAGATGTTCCGTTGACTCTTCCTCCTCTTTGTCCCCGCAACTTCTACATAGGTCGTTGTAAAAGGGCTCTTGTACTTTCCAATGGGCCGTTGGCCTTTTATAAAGTCTGGACAGCATAAAAGCTTTCCGTGTCCTTTCTTCATCTATGACGGGTCGGATTTTCCTAATTTTGGTACATGTATTTTCATCAAGCCACCTTTGACTGGCAGTGAGATGGAACTTTAGTTAAGAATTTTTTTTAAAAGTTGCTTGCTCTTTAGAAGCGAAGCACCTTTATCCTATGTCGAACTACTACGATTCAAGGTGTTTCTGCATGCGTTAACGAGACAGCTATATAGTTTCCAGATATATCCTTTTCTTTTTTCTTTATGAAAGATCACAATGAATTCAAAATTTTTAAAATTTTAAGGGAAGTTGTATTAAAAATTTATGAGAAATTTGCAATCCCGAATTCCGAATTCAAAAATCCCTATTTTAAAATCCTGAATTTAAAAATCGTGAATTTTAATATCCGAAATAATTGTAGAGCATTGATTTTTTAAATCCAGCGGTAGGAATCATGGTTGGGTTTTGCAACCGGGCGTAAGGGCTTTCTCCACTATGGCATGACAAACACCGGCTTCGCTAACTAAAGCTTTCATTCATAGGCGGCCTTAGGCAGGGTGCATTGTTTTTCTCCTCTTTGGTATAACTACATCGGCTTTTCTAACTTAAGCATTCAATATAAGTAAATAAAGAATGGTCAAAGTTAAAATTGTGATTTTATTTGGGGTTATTTTTCATTTCTTGGTGTTGGGGTCACAATTCATTTCACTCAAATTGCAATATCAACCCAAAGGAAAAATGCTAAAAAAACTCAAAAAACAAAATGCCCTAAAATTGCATGTTGTTGTGCTTCGTATAAAGTTTTGTTGTCAGCCATCATTGGGACTTTGGGTCATATTTCCTGGAATCTCGCCATTCTAATCTGCACTTAATTAAATTATTAAAGATAATTTATTTTTCTTTTGTCTTTGAAAACTTTGATAGACACAATTTTCTATAAATTTTAATTTAATTGTAACTCCCGGTTCTGGCTAGCACTCTTTCTGTGCAATAAAATTTTGATTTTTATAAGCCAAAATTTATTTCATAAAATAATAACTGCTCACAAAACATTGCATTACACTTAAACACTTATCTTAGCAAATACACATTTCTATCAACAGACGGACGGGCAGACAAATCAGGCACTTAAATTAATTGGTATCGACAATCTTAATTCATACAACGTTCACATGTAGAATTCAACAACAGTTTTCCTAACTGAAATTATGTTTTTTTTTTTTTTTTTGTATATTAAAATATTTAATTCAACTTTCGAAAAGAAAATGACAACATGTCGACTATAATGAAAGAAAATCTGCTTAAATGAAATAATGAAAAAAAAAACGGAAAAAATCTAAAATTCAACTACAAAGAATGTTTAGCCTGTCAGGCTAACTAAGAATTTCAACAACAATATTGCACCAACATTATTGCAACAACAGAAATGCAACATTGAATCGACTGCATTTCAAACCAAGAGCGGCCAGTGTTTTTAACGGTTTTTTTTTCTTTCATTTCAGTATTTTATTTTTACGCTACAGAAAAAGCTTCAAACCAACTTAAACATACAAAAGTGATGTGATGAAAAAAAATTGTTTTTTTTTTGCACATGTGAAGATCAAGTTTGTTTTGGTGGTACGCTACGCTAAGTATGGTTGTTTTCATAAGTAAGAAAGAACTAAAATATTTATAGGAAGTCAATTTTATATTAAGTTAACCCTAAAGCGGAAAAAATAATATATTTATTTTGGAATTTTTCAAAATAATTATTATTATTTCAATATTATTTTTTAATTTTCCATCTCTGAACTAGCGGCATTAAACTCGCAACTGTGTTTTAAAACGGGCTAATATTTCTGTGGCAAAAAGCGAAAAGTGCTTTAGTAGACCTAAACGACAACAACAAAATCTTACTGGAGAAGGTTTTTTTATTTTATTTCATAAAAATTTTGTATGAAGGTTGGCACTTAAGCTAAAGTTGTTTTTGCTAAAAATGACTATGAAATTTCAGGAGAAGATGCAAGTGTTGCTTATATATTTATTTATTAAATCAAACGAAAATTTAAAATAATGTCGCTTAAGATATTTGTGCGGTAAGGGCTCGATATGTTTCGAACTCTTTTAAAATCCACTAAATGCTTTTAATATGTTTACTATAATTCTTTTTGGTTCTATAAAGCCTATGAAGTTCGTCATTGCTGATCAACTTTAAAGGCTTGTTCTACCTTTTACATTGAACTTTTTATATTGTTTTTAATTGCATTGAAATACAATCGTCTTAATTTACAAACGAATACAAAGTTTGAAATTATTCAATAAAAAGTAACATAAACGATAATAAAGAAAAAGAATTGAACGGATTGAAATGAAATAAGAAACAAACTGTAATCTTAAAGGTTTTGTACATGTTAGTATTTTCTATTAGATTTGGAATTAACCTGTTTAGTTACACTCGAGAAAAAGTAATAAACTGGATAATGAAAACCGTATAAAATTAATGAAATTTAAAAAAGGAAATCTTATTGAATTTTTCTTTTTGAGACCGTTAAAAATTGAAAGCCTCAACTTCTTCATTTTCAGATCAAGGCTGCAAGAAGTAGGACAAAAATCACCAGAAGCAAACTGTTTCTTTTAAAGTGGTGGTTAGCTGTGTGGCAAGTGGCACCGTCCTGATGAAACCATATATCGTCCACATCTATATCTTCCAATTCGGGCCATACAAATTTCGTTATCTGCTCACGATAGCGAACACCATCCACAGTTACTGCTTGACCGGCCTCATTTTGGAAAAAACCCCCCAATAATGCCGCCAGCCCATAAACCGCACCAAACAATCACTCTTTTCCGAAAATCACTCTTGGATTATCATTCGCTCAAATGCGGCAATTCTGCTTATTGACGAATCCACTGAGTTGAAAATGTGCCTGAAGATGATTTTCATCGAAAATTTATCATCCACTGTTGCCATTTCTTGCCACCATTGACGACGTTCGGAATGGTGAAGAGGCTTTAGTTCTTGAGTCAATTGCACCTTGTAAACGTGTATATGCAAGTTAAAACTGTAATAAAATTGATGTTTTATTTGCATTGAAGCTCCGGGCCTAACAAGCTTAACAATAAGAAAAATATTTATGAATAATGTTCATCAACGACAAGCGTGAGAGGTGGAATTGTTGGCCACGACGACGAGTTGAGGTGGACGGACGGCTCTTCAGCCGCACTATTGCGAACAGCAGCAATATTTTCTGCAGTACGAGCTGTATGAGAATGCACTGGTGTTTTCACATCTTCTACAGACTCGGCTTGCTAAAATTTTTGCACGATTTTTCCGATTGTACGCACATTTGGATGATACAATTCACCGGAAAAATCACGAAGTGCACGATATGCATTTTGATTAAAACGCCCATTTTTAAATTAAACCTGAATAACTTTAACGTTTTGCTGGATTGTGTATCTTTCCATGGTTAAAATTTAGTTAGTCTGAAATTGAGAAATGGCAAATGAAATGCAGAAAAACTTGACGTTTATATATTAAAAATTCCGTTATATGTACCCTCAAAATTGTACAAAGTTTAACTTTATTAATGCAGACAATTCCAAAAAACATTCGAAAGAACATTTAGATTTTCATCCCCCAAATTAGTTCCAAAAATTTTTATGAGTTTAATCCAGATTTTGTTGCTACATTTTTCGAGACTCCTTAGTACAAACGAACAAAAAAATGTTCACTTGCAACATTGACTTTGGGTGGCAAATTAAACGAAATGTCTGCTGATTTATTTAAGTATTTGGTCTGTCTCTTCATTAAATTCTAGTTTTATGTAATTGTTGATTTTATATCTTCATTAGTAACTACAAATAAATAATTCTCCAGTGTCTCTTAAGTTCTTCAAACAAAATAATTGATTTGCCTTAATTTTATTGCAAGTTTGAGAATTTCACTGTAAAGTACAATGAGAACATGACAGTTTAAAGAAAATGACAGATGATTTTTTTTTTATTTAACTATTTTATTGCAGGCAACAGTTGTAAGAAAATTGAATAGAATTTTTAATGTGATTGGTAAGAAATCGGTTTAATGTTTCTCAAGTGTTTGATAAGTAGAGTTTTTCAAAAGCATATTTAACACACGTTTTATTAAGTCAATAATATTTAATAGAATTTTTTTTTTAATAATTTTAAATTTCTTAGCTAAATTTTCTATAAAAAGAAAATTTAAGCAACACTTTGTATAAACAGAGAATCTTAACAAAATTTTTTATAAAAACAAAATTTTTTCCATAAACAGAGAGAAGCTTAGCCAAAGTTCGTTCAATCCTTTCTTGCACTTGTTGTTTGTATACAGACAGCAACCAATTTCTTATTTCGGACGGTAAAATTTGAAAAACCAAATAGTTATTTAAAATAAAAATATTTTCTGTAGTCAAATAATTTAGCTTTGCTTTCAAACTTAACATATGCAAATGCTTTCTGAGTTTCATATTGAACTTAAAATACAAAAATAAAGCATGAAAGGGTAAATAGCAAAGATTAGTAAATTTTCCTCTTAATAGAAAATTTAAGACAAATTTCTTATAATTTAGCTAAATTTCCTATAAATAAAATATTTAAGCAAAATTGCATTCAAATAGAACTTTTTAGCAACATTTTTTCTAAAAAACAAAGTTAAGCAACATTTCCTGAATAAAGCAAATCTTAAAATTAAAATTGTCTTAATATAGCAAAATATCCTATGCGTAACAAATTTGAGCAAACTATTCTGTAAATAGGAAGTTTCAGTAAAATATGCTATAAATAGCCAATTTTAGCAAAATTTCCTATAAATAGCATTATTTTCTTTAAATAGCAAAATTCCCTGTAACTAGCAAAATTCTTATAAAAATTATGTAATATCTAAATTACCTATAAATAGAAAATTCTAACTTAATTTCCTTTAAATAGAAAATTTTAGCTTAATTTCCTAAAAATAGAAAATTTTAGCAAAATATTTGGTAAATTGGATTTTTAGTAAAATATGCTATAAATAGCTAATTGTTAGCAAAATTTCCTACAAATAGCATTATTTTCTTTATATAGCAAAATTCCCTTAAAATAGCAAAATATCCTATAAATAGCAAAATTATTTCAAAAAGTAAATTTTATCAAAATTTTCTATAAATATTTTATTTAAGCTAAATTTCCTATAAATAGCCAATTTTAGCTAAATTTCCTTTAACAAGTAAAATTTAGCAAAATTTCCTTTAAAAAGCAAATTTTATTTAAATAGCATATTTTAGCAAAATATACAACAGATAACAAATTTTTAGCAAAATTTCCTATTAAAAGCAATTTATAGCAACATTTTCTATAATTAGCAAAGTTTACCAAAATTGCCTTTAAATAGCAAATTCTCTCAAAGTTTTCTATAAATAGGAAATTTTAGCTAAATAAAAAATTTCATTAAAATAACCAATTTTAGCAGAATATTTTATAGAACAAAATTTTTAGCAAAATTTCCCTTTAAAAAAATTTTACCAAAAGTTCATATAAATAACAAATTCCTATAAAATTTCCTATAAATAAATAGTTCTAGCAAAATTTGCTATAAAAAGCAAGTTGATGCACGGGGAAATTATAAAGCAAAATATGCTTTAAATACCAAGATTTAGCAATATTTCATGTAAATTGCAAATTTTAGTAAAATATGCCATAAATAGCCAATTTTAGCAAAATCTTATTAATTATTAAAAATTGCTATAGCTAAATTTTCAATAAATGGCATAGTTAAATAAAATTTCCTATAAATAACAACATTTAGATAAATTTCCTATAAAAAGTAGCATACACGCACATATTGTTGTGCATGGTTACGGCTACTACACTATGTTTATTGTAACAAATATTGTTGTGGTACACAAATAATTGCTATTTTTATTCAATATCAGCAATATTACACAGAAAAAAATTACGACAAATCAATTGTCATACTAAATACCATATTCGTCAAAACAATTAACTTATTAATTGAAAAGGCACCAACAACTAAATTTGTAAATACAAAAAACTATTTTATTAATGAAAATTGTTAAAATCCAACAAATATTTTTAACAATTAATTTGTTATACTGAAAACAATATTTGTTAACAATTAAATATAAATTTAATTACTAAATTGTCATATTAACAAAATATTTTGTTACTAACTAAATTAAAATGAAAGATGCATTTAAAAATTGTTTTATTAACTTTTGAGTAAAATTTATAAAAAATCACATCACAAAAACCATCATAACTTAAATATTTAGGGAGCAAATGTAGACCTGCATTGAATGCACTCTGATTTTCTGACATCAACACAAAACGGAGCCTTGCCATCATTAACAGTATTATTTGGAAAACTAGAATTATTAAAGACCCGTTAAAATGTCTTTATGAATAATTGAATAATAAATAAACTGACCGTATAGATTGGTAAAATTTCAGAACTATCACCACATCGTTCATTCTCTTAAAGATTAAAAATTTAAGATACAGAATTTTTGTAGTTTATTTTTTCTACTTTTTAACATAAAATATTTTTTCTATGATACAAAACAATTTGTTAATATGACAATGTACAAACATGTTAATTAAAAAAAACTGTTAAACATATTAAAATGGTTAAACAAATTTTCTTTAATTACTAAATAACGTTTGTTATTTTTTTCTGTGTATAGTTACTGTAAACATTTAAATGTTTATCGCAACTATAAATTTGAGTATTGTTGACTGAAAAATAATTATTTTTCTAACTCCTAAATAATGAGAACTTTAAAATCATATTATATTACTCACAACCATATCATGATATTTAATAGCCATAATATGATAACTTTCTATACAGTTATCATAATATGTTTAAGATTCAATCAAAATATTTTTACTCTTATAATTTTGTGTCGTTTGTTTTAGATATGCATTCTTAACTTATTATGATTAACATGATAAAAATGTGATTAAGGGAATAATATTATGATGTAATATTACGAATATATTTGATCATAATTTTTTTTTTTTTAATATCCTCAGATAATCCCGCGAAGCTTTATGCTTGTCTGCAGGAAAGAACCCGAGAGTCTCTGGCGGGAGTCGAACCCACAACCCCGGCGCTGGTAGACTAGCTCGCTACCAGCTAACCTACCGGGGCACTCTATTCAATAATAATCGTAATGATTCAACAATAATCGTAATTTGGTGACTACAATCATGAATCTTATCATAATATGTTGCACTTAGAATATGTTTACCACAACCATGTTTTTCCTTTGCGTGTCCAACAAAATTTTCTATTCATAGAAAAATTTCCTTAAAATATGAAATTTTAGTAAAATATGCTATAAATACCAAATGTTAGTAAAATTTCCTTAACAATATAATTTATTAAAAATGTGCTTAATGCAGAATAACAAACAACGTAACAAAGTTTCGTTTGCATCTAAAAATTCGCTTTATTCGAAAATGTTCGCTGTTTTTTTAAAACTTGCAGTTGAAGTTTCATTCTTTGATCTGTAAAGAATCCCATTATCTGACACTTTCAAACTGCATTTATTATAACGTCGAAACATTCAACCTTAAACCGATTTAAAGTCTGCAAAAGATTATTATCATAAGAATTATCATATTTGTCACACTGTATTTAATTGAACTCGTTAGCAGCATAAGCTTTTTCTCTGAATTGTCATATAAAATTAAAATAAATAAACACATTGAAAAGTAATTTAAATGTTTAGTGAAAGATGCATTTGAACCATTCATAGACACTGTGCTTTACTATAAGTGTGTCTAGATGCATTTATGTAGGTACGCATGTAAGTTTTTTAACGCAATTATTACTTGCAACTGCTGCTTGCTGCAGGCAAAAGAGATACAATATAAGTGATTTTCCAAATAAATGGAAAAAGTAACAACTTGTGTTGGCAGCAATTCGATTTATTATTGTCTATAATATTTTAATGATTTAAGATACAGCAACACATTGTCTATCGCACATTAATAAGTATTTGTACTGGTACAATAACATTTATGGAAAATACTTTGTTTGCAACATTCACTTTATATGTTGTATGTGTTTGAGTAACTGTGTGTGTTTTACTATGGAAATTGTCTATTTTGTAGAATCCATTAAGTACAAATATTGAACTCTAAAATGTTTGCATATTATAATATTGTTGTGAAATTATAGCAAATATAATTTTTCTTCTTTCTAAGTTTGCTAGTTACTGCCACAGATAGTTGTAGTTACACTTGAAGTACAAATTTATCTGAGAAATGCAAGATATGTAAAAAGAGAAGTAAGTGTTTGTATGAATGTTTATATTGGAATTTGGGTTTGTGCCTTGAAATATCTTAAGAAATTGTTGTGTGTACTTAGTAAGTTTATCTTTTATTATTACTGCATAATGATGAAAGATACTGAATAAATACTGCAATGTCAACGTTGCCATAGTGAAAAAATAACAAATATTAGAGAACAGTAGCAATAATTAAAGCGTAAAGTAAAGTTTAAGAATTAGTAATTCATTATGCAATTTGTGCAACAACTACCATAATATGGTTTTGGCTTCTTAATGGAGGACTAATTTAACCATAATATGTTTGTAGGTTACCATAAGCCATAGTATGTTTAACATTTTCTTTAAAAATAGTTTTGTTGGAGGTGACCATATTTAAACATGTCTAGAGCGGTAAAGCAAAAGGTGGGTCTAGGACCAATATTTTTAGGGTTTAAAAAAATTAGCCCAAGCGCAATTTCTCGCTGCAGTATTGTGGTGTGGGTATAAAAAGGACTAAACGAAGTGCTCAAAAGATATGATTCGCATTTCGTAGTTTGTGGACTCTAACAAAGCAAAATTGATATGTAAAAACTCCCCAATGTTTTTTGCCTTTACTTTTGTATTATTTAACAAAAAAAAAAATACGAATTTTTAAAGTTTTTTAAATGTGATAAACAAAATTTTAATTTACATCATTGATTGACCGACCTACTTGTCTTACTTAGATGACCTTAGTTTTTCCAGCACAACTAATCTTAACATTTTATTGCTTTTTAAAATCCTCCCAAAAAATATTTTTTGTTTTAATATTTGAATTTTTAACTTTATGACATTTTCGCATTAAACAAAAAATGGTATATCAACTTGAATGACAATCTTTGTAGAAAACCAAAGGAAAATTTTTATTTTTTTTGCAAACGGTTTGCCTTCCAAGTTGGTTATATCCTTCTGCAAACACAAGCAAACAAATCCCTTAGTTTTTCTTTTTTTCTTCTTTCAACAATTTTTGTAGGAAGTTGGCAACAAATTGCCAGTGAAGTAAATATGTGGATACAAATACAGACACAGAATGGAAAACTGAGTTCTATACACCCACGCATTAAATACACTTACAATTTTTGCAACACGCGTACAAAAACACTTACAGAAAGACAGCAACAATTACAACAACTAAACTAGGAAGAAGGTTAAAAATACCAGCAAACACAGACAGTTTTTCACTCACACACATAAACAAATAAAAACATTCTTGTATATAGTCGTATACACCCCACAAACAAAAGGTGTATTGTTGGATATCGAATTTCATTTTCAAGCTTTTTTTCAAGTCTAAAGTTATGTTTGAGTTTTAATTTCTGATGTCTATAAAATATTTTTGCAATTTAACTTTTTTCTTAGATATTACATAATTTCTATTTTCATTATTTTTTTTTACCAAAAAATTTCGTAATTCTGAAATCGTTCTTAAATAAGCCACCAGAGAAAATAGTTTTCAAGACGGAGCACTTACAATTTTCAATTTTTAGATGTGTAAATTCACACTGGAATTAGAATTAAAAATTAAAAAAAAAACATTTTGAACAATGAAAATTTAACAAACTGTTTGTTATAAAAGCTTTAATTTTTAAACTTTAAAAAAGCTCATGTGTTTTAAATTTTTTATTGGAGGATATTCTCGAGTCTTTTCCGAGCTTTTCAAAAATTTTACAAAAAAACTTTAAACTAAATATTAAAATTTTTAATCTTGTATTCTTAATTTTTATTTGAGGTAATTCTTGACTCTTTTCCAAACTTTCCAAAAATTTTACAAAAAAAACTATAAATTAAATTTTAAAATTTTAAATTTCTAAAACTTAAAAAAGCTCGTGTATTCTTAATTTTTTTATTGGAGGTGATATCGAGTGTTTTTCAAAAATTTACAAAAAAAATTTTGAGCCACATGTGTTTGTGAAAAAGGGGTGTTTATCAAGCCCGATGGAACTTGAAATTTTAAAAACTTACACCAAAAATTAAATTTTAATCAAAAACATTTTTATCGAGAGATCAATACATGGCGGTAAAATTATTTCGTGCATATGGGCACCGCTGATTTTATTTTCTACTTCACCACCGGCATCTCAACTTTTTGCTCTCAGCAACTACTAAGTCATCACCATTTCCATTAATGCACTCCACTCTTAATGGTATCACAACTTTTCGCTAACGATCACTTTAAAGGCGTTCCCTTGTCACTTGATTCGCTCCGCAACTAATAGACATTCAACACACAAATACCGCTGTCCATTCTAGGGACGATGAAATTCTAAACAAATAAATTGAAATCTTTTTCTTCAGTGTACTCGCCATAGTTTTTTCCGTCCCATAGTTAACCAGTATTATTCTTTATTTTCTCTAATAATTTTTCGGGTTAACCCCCACATTGATGGGAATTATATCTAGAACAGTTTTATGTATTTTTCCGAGTTCATTTTCCTTTTATTTCTATTATCATTCACTTTAAAAGTTGTAATAAAAAATGTAGTTCGTTACGTGTTTTCGCCACAGAAGCTACAGATTTCCAGTCATATATGTATATGAACATCACTACAAAAACATTTTTCAATATAAGATTTATAAAAAACAAATATATCCAAGCGAAATTCCCAGATTCTATTTTATTTTAATTTAAATGTTTAATACTATTTAAGATCCAAATACCTTTGAAAAAGATAAATTTAAAAAAACTTCTCAACTTAAGAAAAATTGCCCGGTTTTCGGAAAAAAACTTATTGAAGACATAACTAATTAAAAAATAATTTTTCAACATCTGAAAATTGATAACGATTTCCAAACCAATATCGATTTTAGAACCAACAGAAGTTTTGAATCACGTGAGTAATAAGTGAATAGTTTTTTCCCTCGAAATTTGGCTTTTCCCAAACGCAGCAGGTGAATATAAATAGAAAAGTCATTGACACACAGAAAAAATTAAAAATTGTTTCTAATCACCAATTTTATACCAAATTCATAGAATCAATCAAGCCATTTGTTGATTTAGCACCAATTACCAAAATGATTATATTGATTACTAAAAATTGTAAAAATTTAATTTTTTTTCTTTTCAATAAATGATATTTTTAATTTTAATTAAAAAAATGATCAAAAAACTTAGCATTTCAAACAATGTGTTGATTGATTTTGACAATTTCCAACAATAATTGCAAAAGTTTAAATTATTTTATTTTAAACGAAATAATTTTTTGTTATTTGATTATTATTTTATTTCAAAACAACTAAAATATTAATTAAATCAAAATTATATTTTTAATTGTCGTTCAACAAACAAAAGTAATGGATTCAATTATTACATTAATTAAGTTCAAATAACTTTTTTAATTGACAAAAAACAACTATTAAATTGGTTCTGTGGATGTATTATTTTTTTATTTTGATTGAATTACAATATTCATTTGAAATACATTTGAAAAAAAAAGTGGAAATTATTTATAAATTCCATTTGCGAAAATTTTCATAATTTTGTAGAAATTTTTTATTTATAAAATACTTTTTATATCCTTTTTCTGTGCTTTACCCTTTAGACTGGGCAACATTGTAAATAATTTTCAATTTAAGTTCAAAGTATAAGGTGTGTTGGGTTTTCAACTGTAAATTGCAACGTGCTGCTGTAAGCATGTGTTAGTGTTGTTGCTGAAAATGTAAAGGAGGTGGTGGCGTTGTCAGTTGCTAAGTCGATGGTGATGATAATTGTGGTGGAATGTGTGTATGTATGTGCTGCTATGTTATATACTTCCTTGCTGATTTCTTGGTCAAGGTCAAACTGAAATTATGGCAACAAAATAAAAAACAAAAAAATTGTAGCAACAGTTTTATCAGCAGCTACAAGACATATTGCAAATGGTGCAGACTACAGGTAGTAGTAACAATTATTTTATATTTTATAAAATTATTTTATACATTTTTGCTTAATTTGTAACTACTGTCCTTGCAGCGATTAGAATTGAAAAGAGCCTTCTTGTAGTTTTCTGAAGATTTTTATCAACCAAACTTTGAACCATATGTTTTTCTAAAATAATGTATAAATCCTTAATATTTTTTCAATTGGAAGGATTTAAAGAGTTTAAGAATTAGGAAAAGATTTTAAGGAAATTCACTCAAAATTGGAAAAAATGTGTTTTCGGCTCTTTTAAAGAAGCTTCATTGTGTGTTTATATTTCTATCAACATTAGAGATTTTTGGTCTTAAGAACTGTGTAACCATACAAAATTTTTTAAAGACATTTCAAAATTTTAAATCTATTTCCTCTTTAGCATGACTTTAAATTCGTCCAAAACTGTTTGCATTTAACTTTTCTGTTCGTTCCTCTTCAGTCTCCAATTACATCTTGGACAAAACTGGCACGTGTTGGAAATTGAGTAAAATTTTATGGAAAATGAAGCAAAGCAGAATTGAAAAAAAAAATAGTTTTGTTTCTTTCCTTCTCTTCTTTCCTTTTCCTTTCCCAGTGTGCGTTTTATTTATGGAACAAGTTTAAATAAATTGTTATTCTTTATTGGCGGTCATTGTGAAAGGTTGGGGGTGTTGATAAACGTGTAATAACTTTTTTTTTGTTTATTAAATTTAAACTTTTGTCGACAACAATGCATATTTTTCATATTTAATGCAGTCAAGTTAATTTGTGGGGAGTTTCTTTTATTTTCTTTAAGGAAATAAAAACTAATAAAGATTTTGTTTTTAAATTGCTTTCAAACTATTAAAGTATGAAGTTTAGATTTATTTTATGGAATTTAAAATGAGCCCTGTTGGATGCATTTATTAAAATATGTTATTTAGTGACTTGTACATTTTATACATTTAGTTAATTATATTAAAGAAAATTAATATTTAACACTCAACCTAATAATGAACTTGTCTATATACAATTAAAATGTTACTGACAAACTCACTGATTCATCATCGCACAGCCTAAACGTTAGAGGCTCTAAAGTGGAAATTCGGACCGTAGGTTGGTCTTTTGCCAAATCGATCCACTGATATGGGATTTTAGGAAATTCGAATGTTAAGGGATACAAAAATGGTGTAAACTCGCTTACCTTATGTCTCTAAAAGAGAAAACAATTTTTTTTTTAATAAACAATGGTTCATTTTAAACCAGTGTTCAAAAATAAACAGAACAATATTTAGCGTTCGGCTCACACACCAAAAAACGATATCTATTTTTTTAGTGTTTGTGTAGACGAACGCAACCCTAAATACCGTTCGTAACTATTTTCAAGAAAGAGCAGAACATTATATAGTGTTCTGTTCTTTGTTAAAAGACAGAACATTTGTAGTGATACTGTAGACAAACATTATATTTTAATGTTTTATAATGATTCTTTTTTTTACATTGATAACGAAATGAACAAACAAACAATTTTAAGGAACGATCACAGCACGAATAGCTTGTGTGTAAAATTATTTTTTTGCTGGCTTTTTGTTTTTTTTCGTATGTGTATTGTGTTTTTGTAAAAAATGTTTGGTTTTTTCCAGTCAAAAGGGCGCTAACCACAACAGAAACGAACGAACACTAATGAGCTGAACCGAACAAAATGAAGTTTGTGGTTTAAAAAAACAAACAGAACGGAATTAAATGTTCTCATCTTTTTGTTGAATTGGATAATAAAAGTATTATTTTTGTGTTTGAAACATGACAAACAAGGAAACGTTATTATTTTACTACACACGCACTATTAGCGTTTGTGTTTTCCACTAAATCTACCGAGCCGACCACTAAGGAGCGATAGAAATGTTTGTGTTTTCCACTAAATCTACCGAACCGAAAATTAAGGAGTGATATTTAGTTGTTTATTTTCGAACACTGTTTCAAACAAGTCAAAGTGCTATATTCGGCTATGCCGAGCCTTTGATACCCTCCACCGAGAGTTAGAATATTTCAGCAGTGGTTTTTAAATGGGACGTATGGTAAATTATGGACCGATCTTTACGAATTTTGACAAAGTATGACAAAACCAAATTTATTTCAATAGCATTTCATGCTACGGTCTTACGCTTAATAAAGTATTTTTCGAGAGTGTACTTTATATGAGGCCTATGTAACGATCATCACGAAATTGACAGTGTGATTTTTAGTCATATAAAACTGTGACTGACTAAAATTGGACAGATGTACAGACAGACGGACATGGCTAAACTGACTTACTCAAGGATTTAGAATATATATGTATACAAAATTTATGGGTTCTTAAAAAAAAAATTACTCTTGTGATGGAGGGTATGAAAAAAGAGGGCAAGTGTCTTGTAGTCTCTTACAATTTAGCCCTTTTGACGGGTAAAA
This sequence comes from Pollenia labialis, assembly GCA_949318255.1. Lineage (NCBI taxonomy): Eukaryota > Metazoa > Arthropoda > Insecta > Diptera > Polleniidae > Pollenia > Pollenia labialis. Next base: position 158,632,655 of record OX439139.1, on the reverse strand, counting down.
CCTGTATTTTGCAACTTTTTAGCACCCCATCGAAAACAAAAAATTAAAACATTTACCACATTCGTAACTTATGGAACAATAAAAAAATAAAAATTTAGACCTTTTTCGAAATTTGATCGTTTAGGGAGTGAAAATAGTACTTATTTTATGTACTTTTTCTACAAAACATTTTTCTCCATTCATTGACATACGTACGTATTAAATTATGGGCCCGCAAACAATATTGAAATTTTTGATAATGGGGTGAAAAAGTATCTGAAAGTGGAAGTATGGGAAATAAAATTTCTTTCTTTGACATTTCCGTTCTACATGTGGTACTTTTTGAATCTTTTATAATATTCAACTTAGAAATATAAAATTATAGGTGCAGGGTCCAGAGTGAATAAGAAAATATAAGATGAAACATGTTGGTACTTTTTTCACATAAAGAAAGAGAGATCCTAACGAAGTAGCGGGTTAAATGCTAGACTTGAATAAAATAACTCACTTTATAAACAAAATGGCGGAATATTGGCAACGGTGAATTCTGAGGTTTTATTTGATGTGCACAGTTTTTTAAAGAAAATCACCCGAAAGGGTTATTGATTCAAACTTATTTGAGGATAATGCAGTAACTTTTGGCACTTCTCAATAGCGTAGAATCTTTAAAAATTGCATAAGGTTTGCTGTAGAAAACGATCCACATATGTACTTTAAAAAAATTTAAGCTAACCCGCATCTACCAAGGTAAAGAATTTAAGTGGGAACCTGCCTTGCCGAGTTAGTCTCACGGTCTTCAAAACACAGAATGGACAAAAGGCGTCCACCGGCATCTTTCATTAGTTTGGGACATTGCACTTAACTCATGGGTGAAAATTTTCAGCGTTCGGATTTGACAGAATCCAGTAAGCTTGTTCTTTGCATTGAAGCTGGATCTATTTATCCTCAATTGGTGAAACACAGCAGCTTCTGTTAATTAGCAAAAGTACATAGGGAGATCCTTTAGTGGGCTTAACTGTCCCAATCAGACTGTTATGCTGACAGATTTTAGATTTCCCCTCCCACGATTTCGGGTACACTCTACAGTCATCACGTGATTTCCGAATGAGCATCTCCAATTACCAGTTTAGGACCAAAATCCCACGGGCTTTGTGCCTACGTTGTTCTGGGTCAGCTTCCAGAAAAAGAGATCTAAAATAATATATCCAAGATAAATACCTGCGGAGGAGGGCTACAGAGATTACAGTAAGGCTGTTAGGGAATATTTTTGGTGAACGTATTACTTCAAGAGGCAGCAGTTTTAATTGGCTGAAGAGTTCACCGCAATCAACTGCTAACAATGCTGAGTTTGAAAAATTGTGCAAACAAATCCAAAGGCGATTAAAATATAGTTATTCTTTGTACATATCTATCAGTAAAACCTTTGGATGTATGACAGAATTCTGATTGAAATTTTGAAGTTAATTTGATGTAATTTGTCACAAAATTTCACTTAGGCCCCATACAAGCTTCTTTCCGAAATAGGGCCTTTGTGCCCACAAACCATCTTATTGTGTTGGTATTAATTTGGTCTAAACTTATTCTATTACACTCAAAATCATCTTACAAAATTTTATTGGAATCGGTCCATACTTGACGATGGCTCGCTTATAAATAATTTTCTCGAAATGCCATAACTTCCTAATAAATGCAAGTATTTGTATAAAAATTGACGACAATGACTTTTACTTGTGCTGGTGGGTCCAAAATTATCCATAAGTCTCATATAAAACCCCTTCCTAATATCACTTAAAGCACACAGAGAAAACAGATTCGTGATCACAACCGAATTTGGCGCCAATCGAATTTCGTCGGTTGCATGTACTATCACACAATTCGGTTACAATTACTGAAAATTTCGTTGCTAAGCATAATATTTTTGATAGCAACATTTGAATTTTAGTACACTATCAGTTATAACAACAGATATTTTCAGTTGTTAGTATGATTATTAGAAAACAAAAATGTACTTATATCCGAATATATGATAGATGCAACTGAATTACCATTTAATTGGTGTTCATAACCAAAGATTTGATTGACTTTATCAAATTTTTTTAAAGCTGTTACATAAACTATTTTCCCGACTATTAAGATAGAAAATCAAAATAATTCCAATAAACTTCACGTTTTGTTAGTATATTTATTTATTAATATTTTTATGTACAGTTTACAACTTATTTACAAACACATATGTACATGCAGCTTTCCACATCATCATTTGGCTCCAATTCGATGCAATTTCTTTCATCAATGTCGTCATGTTCTAGTGTCTGAAGTAAAACAGAATAATTTAAACCACATTTAAAATACGAACAGTGATTTAAATTAATATGAAAATCACTTAAATACTGAGCGATTTTCATATAATGTATTTATAACATATGTATTTGTTTGACCAATGTACACGCGGAGGAAAATATAAAACAATGTGTACATGAATATATATTTTACATATGTATGTATGAATGTCTGAGATATTGCCGAGAAAGCATCGTATGCTTGTTAGACGATTGTGTAACTCCTCAAAGAATCTTCTGATGAGTAGCAATAATAAAAACATCTAAATTTTTTATTTATTAGTTTTTTATACATTTTCTGACACGCTTGCCTTTTAATCTTGGAATCAGTGTTGCCAAAACTTGGAGACCAAAAATGGCTAAATTTACGAAAAAAAATAGCTAATGGGCTAAAAAATGGCTAAAACCTTTTTAAATAAAAACACATTAAAATTTAATAACAAAACATAATAATTCATTTAAAGTTGTTTACGATGAAAATATTAGTTAAGATCAATTTCTTAAATAAGAATAAACGTTATTTAATATTTAAAAAGATATTTAAAAAATGTATCATCGATAAATTTTATGTCGTTATTGTTCATCTCATAGGAATCACTCGTGCGTATTAGTTTAAAATAATTTGAAGGTAAATCATAATCACGACAACATTTACCCAACCTTTTGATTCCAGATCTACAATAAAAAACAAGTAAGAAAATATAGTCGGTCAACCCCGACGATATGATACCCTACACCTCATTAGAACCTGTGTACCAAATTTTATTAAATGATCTGCAAATTTGCGATCTGTAATTTACGCACAAGGTTAACATGGACAGCCAGCCAGCCGGACAAACATCGTTAATTCGACTCAGAAAGTGGTTCTGAGTCAATCAATATACGAAAAGGTGGGCTTAGGACCAATATTTTAAGGTGTTACAAACGCATAGTACCCTCTCCTATTTCTCAAATGACTTCTAACGATGTTTACTTGGCGAAATAACCTCTCTACTTCAGCATTAAACCATGGAAGTGAGAGCAACTTTATAGTAAATTCTGAAATTTCTAAAAAAAATTTGTTGCCGCCTGCATTTCTTTTTTGAAATACTTGCAACCAGAAAGAAACACCGATGTTAGTGTTGATCCATTTTATAAATTTAATATTGGAATACTGTTCCTTTATTTTGAAAGATGTTTCATCATCATCGTTTATAGCGATTTTCAACATTTGTAAAAGTTTTGATTTAAATTAAAGCCGTTTAAATTGTTAAAAATGTTTATTTTGTTTTTATAAATTTTTATAATAAAATAAAAATTATTCTTTTAAAAGAAAAACGACAAGAAAAATTTTATGGCTACACAAGTTGAAAAATGGCTAAAAAAAATGGCTAATGGCTAAATGCATTTTTTAATGGCTAAACAGGGTGAAAGCTGGCTAAATCTAGCCACTAAATGGCTAAATTGGCAACACTGCTTGGAATGAACCTTTTGCGGCTCTCCTTATGAGTCATACAAAAATTACTGAGCTATCTAAATAAGAGCGTTTTTAAAACATGAAAATTCACTAGTTAATACAATTTTATTTAAACAAGCCGACGTAAGGATCTGTCAAATAAGATTTTCAAACAGGATTGCTGTTGAATACCTGATCTTAAGGTTTGTTTCGTATAAATTGTATAAAAAAAAGCTTGATGCTCTTGTTTAGGTGGCTCAGTTATATGTGTAAACATTACACAAGTTGTAAGTGAATTCCTGCAAGAGTCTCATAAGATTCTTGATGTGCTTTCTGAAAGCCTCATTAGAAAATCTTTACAGAAATCTCAAACGAATTCCACTACGATCAATACACTGTGCAACAAAAAAAAAAACACCCACAATACTTGCAACGCGAAATGAAGCTAGAATATTGGTAGAGCAAATCTGCCAAAGTGTTTTGAAAAGTTAAGTTGGGTTCCTGAAATGTGGGCCCCTAAAATTTTTGAATTTTTGAAAAGGCGTTTGGTATAAGTCAAAAAAAAAACACTAAATGTACTTCTGAGCTTAAAAGTAATTTTAGATGTCTTTAGTAAAATCGTATGGCGATTCTTTTCTTAGGATATATTAACCCTCTAACACTCATTTTAAGCTGTCCTTTTTGTCCTTTTTTTAACTTCCCAACAAAAACGGCACTTTAGAGGGTTAAAAAGTTCCACGAATATTTTTTGCATCAAATTTTACTAGTGGTCTTTTAAGATCAAAAGTTCATGGAATTTATGTAAAACGGGGTTTCAAGAAATTCAAAAATTTCAAGGCCAGGAATTTCGAAAATCTGTTTTACATACATTGCATGAACTTTTGGTCTTAAAAGACCACTGGTAAAATTTGATGCAGAAAATATTCTAACTTAACTTTTCAAAACCCTTTGGCAGATTTGCTCTACCGGTATTCTAGTTTCATTTCGCGTTGCAAGTGTTAAGGCTGGCGGCAATTACCCGAATTTTTTTGAACTGTCATATAAGTGTCTTTTGCTGTGTTGTAGAAGTATCTAGCAGAGGAATCAGCTTGTGTAACAGTTTCTCCCGTGCGAGGAATCTTTTACGATTAAAACTTGCGCTCGTCGACGATTAATGCTCTTCATGAGATTCCCAGTAGATTATTTCGATTGAAAATGCTAGCTGGGTACATATATGTATGTATTTATGAGAAATATAATATATACAAACATACATATGTACGTGTATACCATAATTATAAAAATACGTTAATTACTTACCCCTATTTATTAAGTTTTTGCACCTTTTTGCGTTTTTGAACGCAAACTTTTTTATTTTAATATTAATTTAAAATTATTTTATTATATTTAATGTTTTGACAGAAAATTTAGTAAACAATTGGGACATATAGCTTTTTTTTGGTTGTGAATACCAAATAATTATATTTTCATTTGTTGTACTCGAATTGAAACTATACTAGCAATCGATAATTAGCTGCAATAAATGAATTAACATTTATATTACAAAATTTGTTGACGAAAGCAAATTAATAATTGCAAAGACCAATATTCAGTATTGCCCTGTATTAAATTCGGTTGTGATTCTTACCATTTGTACTAATTTTTAGAACTAAATTAAATTAGTTATCATAACTAATAAAAGAATTGAAGGAATCATATTTCAGTTAGAATAACGTTTTAATAATCAAGAGAATTAAAAATCAGTTAGAACTATACATTTTTAATAGTTGCAATAATAAATTATATTTCTTGATCAATATTTTATTACTGCAATCGTTTTCCAACCAATTTGTTTTCTGTGTGCAAACAAATTTCATGAAGATAATGATATCTAAATAATATTCGACACAAAGAACTTTCACATGAATCATAAACACCCAACATAATTTTGTCCTGGCGGGTCCATTGAGACTTGGCAAACAAATTCGTTATATTGAGTTTTTCGTTACAGTTAAGTTCGTTTCACAATAGAAGAAAAGAAATGTTTATCAAAATTTTTATATGTTTTTTCAATAATAAAAATGTATGACTTTTTTTTCTAAATTTTTCTTTTTTTGCATTTTTGTATTTTTTGCTCATCGTAATTCATTTCATCCAACAACTCCAAAAGCAAACAGTTTTCAAAAATATTTCTTAACCAGGAAATATTAGTTTAGTGCTGACATGTTTAAAAATGTACATATCGTTGTCGGTGAAAATTCTTTAAAACATATTAAGTAACTTAAAATTAATACTTTTTTTCTAAGCTTTAGTACAAAAATAAAATGAAAAAAAAACAGAATCCTTCCCATCGATCATTTCTCTACTTAGTCAAGTAGAATGAATGAGAAAAAGTTGTGGAAATAGATGTATGAGTTTCTTAAATTTCCTGCCAATGATTAATGACAGCATTTTCCCATGAAATTATTACTGTGCACTAAGATAGAAAGATAAGATACCTTAAGGTATTAGTTCATAGTCAAAATGTTTCACTGGGAAACTGAAGTAACTATCGATAAAGTTAATTTTAATTTACATGTATTGATGGTTGAAATAGTGAAAATGCAGCAGCTTCAAAAGTAACAGCAAACAACGTTTAGGCAACAGTCACTATTAAGAAAAAAAGCACGCAAATTAAAGATGATCACGATGAGAATAGAATGTAATGATGATAAAACACATGCAACATGCTGTGGCTGCAATCAGTCAGTTTGCAACGTTATAACGTTTAAATGCTATAAATAACCCAACAGACATAAAACAAACAGTTGAAATATGTTTTTTTTTTAAAAGATTTGGATTTAAGTTATATATTTAGTTCAGATCGAACAACATATCGTCAGTTCAGTATTAGTTTAGCGCTTATGCCAAACAGTCAAAGTGAAGAAAAACGACAAAGAAGGTTTACATGAAGATTTCTTAAAATGTATTCATTAGATATTTTCTCTGCTGCTTCCGGCATTTGTTTTTAAGATAAATGTAAATTTTTGTCAGCTTTCATGACTGAAGTTAATAGAATTTCATTGAAAGTGAAAAATATGATTTTGTGCTGCATATGCCACTTTTCTTAAAAAATTTTAAAAAAGTTTATTTTTGTGCTGCATTGGGTAACTTGATGAAATTAAAGTTTCTATATTACCAATCTTATAAAAAGTCAACATTGATCATTTTTTCTCTTTTATTTGGTTTTATTTCACAAAAACAGTTTAATTTTTAATATTTTTAATAAAAAAAAATTTGTATTCCCAAACGTTACTTTCATAATAGACTGGCAAGTGCACGGCTTAATAAAACGAAACTGGCAACATAACATGCCTTATTTTTGCGAGAGCAATATTTATATGTTGTTTTGGTTTTTTCTTAACCTACTTCCAACTACAATTAATGTTGAAAGAACTCCAACCAATTGTAGTGGGGAATGTAAGAAAAGATAAACTCACTGTTTATTGTTGATGTTTTGTTTAAACTTTGTTATTTTTACAAGTAGAACTGTTGCTTATAATTCTTATACGCTTAACAGTTTTATTTTTTTAATATCTTTAGTAGTTTTTCTAAAATCTTTGGATTAAGTTTTCTGACGATCTGGCCTAAGCAACCAATGAAATGCGCATAGGAATGGCTTATCCCATCAACATAAAATTTCAGTGTTTTTATCAAGAATAAAAATTGGGAATTAAGCACGACAGACAAAATCGTTTACATTAAAATTTTGTATATCCAAAAGTTACTTTGATTTTTAATTAATTTTAGAAATTTTTACGATTTATTAGCACGTGTTTATTATTTTATAAAACTATTTTTTTTCTTGTAGTGATTTTATTTTGCTTTTGCTCATGGTCCAATAATTAGGTCTATGCAGAAATACAACAATTAAAAAAACACGCCCTGTCTTTGTGCACAACATGATGAAGATATTAAAAACAATTTCTACAAAAACAATTGCATGACAAATCCGGAAGAACTATATGAGCCCAACTATATGATACCATACACCACAGTATTTTAAAACACATTTACGAGAATGTTCCCTATTCGGGAGCCATGGAGAATTAGTTATATGTGTCTATATAAATATGGATCTATCTATGTTTTAAATTTCATTAAAATCGGTTAAAAAGTGCCTGAGAGGCAGAGGCTTGGTCCTTGTGCCAATAAGAACCTATAAGCCAAATATTATCAAGTTATCTCCAAAACTGCGACCGTACTTTGTGCAGAAGGTTATATGGGCAGTCAGCCAGCCAACCTGCCTGCCAGCCAGCCGAACGGGCGTTGTAAGATCGACTCAGAAATTGATTCTGAGTCGATCGGTTAATTTAAGGTGGGTTCCAGGACCCATATTTTAAGGTGTTACACACATCAGCACAAATGCATAATACAATCTCCACTATAGAGGTGTGGGTATAAAAACACAACTATAAGCAAAATTTCGCGAAACAGGTTTGGCTTTGCCGCATACCTAACAAATTTTTTTTGTGAAATGGTCGGTAGGTCAAACCAATAATGAGCTGACAATATGTTATTTTAAAGTCGGTATTAAGCCTGGATAATATTTCTGTAGTAGTACTTAATCCGGATCCAACATTATTTACTAATATACTCAAGCCATTGTTTCGCCAACTGACTGGTTGTAGGGCAGCATCATAAAATTACCTAAGAAAGGGGATGCTACAATAACGGGGGAGGTTTTACAATTCTGTGCCCAGTAATGAACGTTTTTACAAAAATCATCTTGGAACGAATGATTCAAACTGCGTCGCATACTGGCAGGGTTCAGAAGTGGTAGATCGTTTGCCGATTAAATAAATACCATTAGGATTACAATCGATCAGGCTGTAGAAATGCAATTTCTACTATACATGCTATTTATCGGCTATGAGAAGCTTTCGATTCTATTTGTAGAGAATGAGTTTGGGCTAAGCTGGGCAATATGGAAGTTCAACTGAAGATCATTAATATAATACGAAGCAGCTGCGACAGTTTTCAATGCGCTGTACTACATGAAGGAAAAATTTATTATATGTTTATTTAAAACAATTCCAGTCGTAAGACAGCAATGTCTTATACTCTACTATCCCCATTACAGTTCCTTACTGTAATGGATGCAGTTTCTCGGAGCACAAATGATGACAAAGTATGCGGACTTGATTGCGACCCCGTCAGCCTAAAAGTTGATGACAAGGCAAACTATCCCAATAGCTTAGTGATAACCCAGCTAAGCTAGATCTCCTTTCTCTCAGATTAAACGCCTCAGAAAGAAATTATTTTAAATTACGTTGTGCTTTTGTTTTGCCTTTAATAATTTAATCCTTATAAATAAAAAGACGTTATTGTATTTTTTGATGCATATTTATTGTTGACATGAGGAATTCCATTTGAAAAACAGTGGTTTTTCATCAGGAATCAAAGAAACAAGATTGCGCATTGCACAGGTCCGCTATTTTTGTGTGTGACGAAGAAATATAATTTGTGTTAGTGCATTTGTGTATGGCTTCCATTTTTAACAGCAATCGCTCATTTGCATTCTATGATGACGTAGATGCGCAGTATTAAAGTTTTTTTGTATGGCTGAGTGCGCAATCTGGTTTTTTTTTTGATTCATGGTTTTTTATTTTTTATTCTCAAATGAGTATCAATCTTAAATCAAAGTGGCAATAATTTTTTAAATTTATTTTCTTAACCTTTCTCTAATCTCAGTAATAGTTTAACAAGAAGGGTATTTGTCAATTTAAATTAGTCTCAAGACTTTTCTAACATTTAACATTTCGACTTTCAGCCATATTGTTTGCTGGTATATCTGCACATACGTTTTAATATACCCATGTATATCTGTACTTCAATACACAAACCTTCACTTACACATCATGACATTAAACAGCCAATAATCCTGGTGTTAGAAAAATTGTCCGGGGAAGAAAGAAACAACAACTGACAGACCGGTTTTCGTTAGTATTGCTGTTTCTGTCGATGTTGTTGTTTCAATTGCTGTTTAGTTGTGTTAAGTACAAATTTGTAAAAGTAATTGTTTACGACAACTAAACACAGCAATGAATAAATCTAATTTTCTCATCAATCTCTTGGACAAACATGGAAATGCACTTTCAAAACGCATTTAATAAACCATAACGGCACGCATTTGCAATGCAGTCTCCTTTAATGCCTTCAAATGTAATACACTGGTTTTAGAGGGCGTTCAAATGGGATTTTATAGTAAGTTGAGTAATTGTGTTGAAATGTTTTAGGCGAAATGGATTTAGTGCCAGATTAGTTGTCGCAGAAATGATTTGAAATAATTGTGTTTTATGGGAGATGTTAGAAAATAAAGTTTGTGCTTTTAAGTGGTTGCAGTGAATTGCTAAATTTATTGTACCGATTTTGGACTTTTAATGAGAATTGGAGCTGTGGGATGCAAATGGCTGTGTACCTAAAACTATTTAAAATATTTTAATTTATTTTTTGCGCTTAACACGCATTTTCGAAAAGAGCAATGAGTTGCCGCCAGGTATTTTAGAAAAAGTAGCCAACAATTGGACTTTTAAAATTTACCAAGTAAATCGTAGCCGTGGTGGAAATATGCCGGAAAGACTGCTCAACTAATAAATGCCATGAAATTATTTACCAGATTATAATAAAAGAAAAATTCGTTCTAACAATATTTCTGTCTTGTTCGGATTAAATCAATTTTATAATTCTTGAATCAATCTTAGTTTTACTTTAATCAATCTCATTTTTGGATTATTTCAAGTACCAATTCGTGTTTGAATATTGATAAGTTAAATATTTCGCGATTGAAAATCCGTACTTGAGTCAATCTTTCTGTACCTGATTCAAGAAAATCCGAACTGTTAACAGCGCTTTGGATGGATTTGAGTACGGATGGATTGATTTTTTCTTTTAAGTGTATTCACTTTTTCTGATGAGTTAATGGAATAACAAACTTTGTTTATCTCATATTCTGATTTCAAAAAGAAGCCGGTTAAAAAAAAAATATTGCAAAAAAAGTCTCTACAAACCACTGTTCTATTTTTTTTAGTATAATAATTTTTGCACACATGAAAATAAAACAGTGACTTGAACAATCGATTGTACGTGAAATATACTGTTTTTTATATTGTATTCTTTCACTTGTGCCACAAAGTACTTTAAAATGTGTGTGTGTGTATGTATGTTGCACATACAACCAGGGTTATGTTTGGGCCTGGGTATGTTTGTCTGTCACATTAAGATAAACCCCAAAACGTTGGCTTAAATCGCGTCTTAACAAGCGAGTGCGTATAATTGTTGTATGTGGCAAAAGGTAATAAAATAAATTAAATAAAAATTGTATGCTGCGCAAGAAAACAAAATATAAAAAACAAAAAACCAACTGAAGAAGCTGATTTCTATTGCGATATTTTTTTTTTATTTTTTAATTTGCGACATTAGATCGATGATGCTTTTAGCCTACAAATAAGTTTAAAACATTATGGAAGTTGATAGAGATACACACGAACACAGGCATATTTTTTTTTTGGAAAATCTTTAGCTTCTTCCTTAATTCAAGCGCCATATATGGTGGCTGCAATATATTTCTGTTTTTGTTGCTATTTGTGATTGTGTTACTGTTTGTTTAAAGCCATATTGGCTGCAGTCAGCCAGCCTACTCCCAGCCAAACTAAATTGAATAAAAAGTTGCAACAACAACAACTATAAAAAGTTTTAGCAAAAAAAAAATGTCGTGTACTCACTGACCAACTGACAAATTGCACTTAACTGCAATTGCCGATAATGCCGCTCGTTTACTATTTATACTACGTTTATAGCCTTTTCTGTATGTCTAAATGTCCGTCTGGTTGCTCGTCCATTTATGTGTTTGTCTGTCCGTTGTTTTTGTGTGTCCACCTTAAAGGCATCATGTTAACAAATTCTCTCTATATAACTAAACCATAAAACACAGCCATGGCTGGGCTTTAATTTTAAGCCATGCTAGGCAGAGCAGCTAAACAAAAAAAAAAAAAAAAAAAAAAAACTGTTAGGCCACATTATGTTTTTGGGTAACTCTTTTTGAATTATACTATGAATTTTTTTGTGTGGCAACAGCATAAGTAAGTTGGCATCTAACTTAAAAGTTCTATAACAATTAATAAAACGAGGGTAGTTTCGTTCAATAAATGTCCTTCTTAGTTAATAACAAAAATATTTGTTCGTGGGCAAAAAATTGGTTTAAAACAGATTAACTTAAACTATACAATAACATGCATTTCAAATTGGAATCTGTCAATTAGAATTATACAATTGGTGCACAGCCGCAAATAACGATGTAAAAGCCACTTTTTGCAAAAACTGTTTTGTTGCAGATTACCGTTAACTCTTTTACACTGTTTAAACATCAAATCACCCAAAATTATGCACCTTAACCACTTCAAAATGGCATACAAAGAGTCAGCCAGTGGAAGAAATTTGTAAGTTACTAACAAAATGATACAACCGAAATACCTTTTGCATCAAAGTTTTTGTTATCATTATTTTTAATAATCTAAAAAAAAATCAAAAAACATATTATCCTGCCTGTTAAAAACGTTTTTTGCTCTCCTGGAAAATAATTATTGTGCAACTTAAGATGTTATTCGCGGTTGTGCTTCAATTGCCAAAATTTATTTTGCAACAAAATTTTTTAAAATTTGTTACTTGAATTTTTCAATTACAAATTCGTATTAAAACTTATTAAGTTGTCGTTGTCGTAAACTGCTGTGTCGTTTTTTTTAATAGAATACAATTGCACGTCGTGTGTTCTTTAATCTACGACAAAAAAAAGCTTTAGGCCCGTAGGTTAAAGAAAGTAAAGTTGTAATAATGGAACACTTTTTATACGGCCGATAAAATCCTAACTTTAGCTATCGGTAAGTTGCGAAAACGGGCCTTAGTCGTCTACGACAACCGTAATAAGGCTGATTATTTCGTATTTAAAATTCAATAAGATTAATGTATTATTTACAATTAAGATTAAATGATTGATAATATTCAGTCAGTAGCAATTTTTATTAATTTGTAACTTAAATTTCCTTAATAAAATTAACATAGATGGGGGTAGTGCACTCATTTTGCAGTTCCAACTCAAACTTAGTGATAGTGCAAAAAATATTGTAATCATTTTTTGATGTTGAGTAATAAATTGAAAATTACAGCCTCACTTATCATAAAAGATAGCGATGTTAAAAAATGTTCCACTCAATAAAAATAGTTTGATTTAAAAATAAAGCAATCATCAGTTTATTGCAACTTTTTTGTGTCTTCACTCATTTGAGTGCAACTAAAAATGTTGCACTAAATTTGAAATCAAATAATTGTGTTGTCATGATTAAAGCCAAAATAATTAAACCCTTATTAATAAAATTTCCTTAAAACAAATCAAAAATAATGCACATACAAAGGTTCAGTTTTTAAATATTTGTATGCAGCTTTTTTGATTGCAATTTTGCACTATTTGAATGGAGTGCAGATTTTTTGCATTCAATCTACGTTTAGTGATGAACAATTTTGCAAAATCACAGAATTTTTTTAGTGGTAATAATTCAAGCTGGTAAAAAGAGTGCAAACTTATTTCTTGCAGTTTTATCTAGTGAATGTACACTGCTGATTTAAATCAATAATCAATATTTAGTGCACTACCCCCAACTATGACAATTAAGAGTTATTTGTTATTAAAATTGCAACTACAATTCATTGTTATCGTAATTAAAAGTTTATTGTTGATTGTTTCTCAATTATAATTTCTAGTCGTTTGTAATTTAAATTTGAATAGCAATTACGAGTAATTTGTAGATGAGATTTAATAATTGATCAACTACAATTACATTTGCTATACAATTTGTAATTAACAATTGTTAAGTATAATCAATAGCGTTTTTTTAATTGCTTTTAATTTGTTAATTAAAGCTTTCACTTAAAATTTCAAGGTTTTTTCAATTTACTATAAAATTTCAATTTCGGTTTATTTGCTTTTAATTATAAAGCGAAACTTTTAATTAAGTTTCGTGTTGTTTGTAAATCAAATTTTAATTGCAATCTGGTGTATTTTGCAACTATGATTTTGCAATAGATCTTATTTTATTATCATAGTTTTTATTTTGTATTACAATTTTTTTAATTGAGATTTTATTTTACATTAAATTACAATTAGGCTAAGTACCTTAAATGGCAATGAGTGATAATTGTAATGGTTATTATACTTTAATAAAGAATTATATCGTAATTGAAAATTAATTATAATTACAATTTATTAAAAAAAAAGCAATTACCCTTAAAAATAAATTCTAGTTAAAAAATTCGGCATTTTCAATTACAATTTCTTGGAATTTATGAATCCACCTTAAATCACCCATGCGATTAGAACAATATTTTTGTCCGAAATATAATTTTTTAACTAAGAGTGTTCTGCAGAACGATTAACCCATTTCGGAAAATTTGTCCGGAAAAACGATTATACAAAAAACAATGGCAGCACAACTAGCAAACCACTAATTTTGAATTGTGTTCTAAAAATGTTAAAGAAAATGGACAAAAAAAGAGACTGATATTACTATTTTTAATTATATTTTTTTTTATTTAATTATTTAGCAAAAAAAAAACAATAATTTCAACTTTTATTTACAAATTGAAAAAAAAAAATGGCAACTCAGTTTACAGTTTAATTAATATGTCGTTACGTTTATATAATATTTAATTTTAATAATAATTGAAATGTAATTGAGATTAAAAAAATAACATATTATTAATAAATAATTTAAAAATTTTCATTTCAATTCGATTTTTCAATTGCAATCAAAAGTAAATTGTAATTAAATATTTTGTATAACAACTTTAACGTTTGTGTTATTAAGTTTTTTTAATACAATTAATTATTGCCAATATATGACAGATATTTATACCGTAAATCGCTTGCAACAGCCAACCTCTCTAGTTTTATAATTTTTTTTACAAATTGTTCTGTTTACGTTAAATTTTCCTACAATTAAACTCATAACCCTCGTGCCTTTACATCTCCACTGCACTGTGCAGAATGATGATGTATAATATAAAAATTGTGTACTATAATTCATAGCATATGAATGAAATAAAAAGGAAAAAACTGTTTATTGGCAGCACTTGCCGAAATTGGTCATACAATACCTGCATACATGATAAGCAGCAGTAATAGCAGCTACAACAAGAATAACACTAGCAACAAAAAATAATAATCATATAAAATCGTTGATGTTGGCAACATCAAATGTAATTTTCACAGCAACAACAATAGCGAGCAACAGTAAAAATCCGAAAAAATTTTAAAGAATAATAATTCAAAATGTTCAAACAAAAAACTAAAGAAAACAAAAAAAAAAAAAATTGTAATTTGTTATGCGTCCGTTAAAGTATAAATTATTTCATGAATAATTATTAAGCTGCAGGTGCATTAAAACGGTTTCTCATTTTTCGAATATACCAACACATACAACTGCTAGCAATAGAGCACCCATACAGCCATAAGTTCTAATGCAAGCTAAACTCATATATACTTTTACTAGAGTAGATAAGTGAACTATCGTAATCGTCACTTACAAGTATTTTATCAATTCAGATACAACTTTTTTTAAATGGGTAAAATATTTTCTTCGTCATCACTTTCATCTGAAGACTCATTGTAAATATCAGTCAGCATTAGACAGATTACATTTTCAGTGTATGGTGCTTCACCGTCTACTCTTTCAGGAAACTGTTCATCATCCACGATATCGTCAAAAGTAGATCAGTTATACTTTTCTTCATCTGATATATGTTTGTATAATATGAACTCCACTTTACGCGACATTCTTACTGAATTTTGATTTAAAATTTCACAAGTAAAATAGTTTTTTTTATTATGCCAACAAGGACAGTAGCGCTCCTATAAACCGACCGTTGAATAATATTCTGGAAGCGAAGATGAAGAATTTGCAAACCGAAGGCAGAAACAATTTACATATTTATCCGTTATAGAGCTTTTTTGGCATCGTTTTGTTAGTGCATATTTTACCGTTTGCAGCATTTTTTTTTTGCATACATTAGTTAAAATGGCCTTTTTGCATAATTTATTAAGTTTTTAGAGCATATATTGCTTTTTTCAGGCATATTTTGATACATGTCCATTTTTTAGATGCCTACAAGAGCTTTTGCAGCAAATATAAGAACTTTTTTTTTTGCCGAAATTCTGGCTTTTCTGTTTTAAATGTCAATCTGTATACCCAACGTGTTTCTTAAATTTCGCCATCATCATTAAATTGTTACTCCAAAATTGTAAGGCAGAACAGGTTGTCATTAAATATAAAATTTTTTTTAAACTTTAAAATTTTATACAAATAGGAAAAACCAATAATATAAGTATAGAAATCTGGACCAATCTTTAAAAATAACGATCGAATTAGAATCTATTTTTTAAGTGATCTAACGATGTCCGTCCGTCTGGCTGATTGTCTGCTCATGTTAACCTTAACCTTTTAATTGTTCTAAGAAAGAAGTCTATGTAAATGATGAGAATCGATCTATATTTTCTCATATGCCCCATAAAAATCTTACTAGACCCTTTGTGTCTGTAAACCATCTAAATATGTTGGTATTTAGATTAAATTCGCCCCAAAAATATTAAACTGCAAATTAAATTCTTTTCGAATGGGTTCCCACTTGCCCTAAGCTCCCATCTATAAATAGTTAAATTTACCGATTATAATTTAAGCGTTCTGTTTATTAAATAGAACTTTTTTCAAATTGTTGAATATTTTGCTTTCAAACTAGTAATTTTTGAATTTTTTGTAGCATATTTTTAACAATTTTCAGGGCATATTTTATGCGCATAAAACGCGGGTTTTAAGCATATTTCTGGTTTCCCTGGTAATAACACTTAACTGTTTCCAAAAACAAAAAATTTCGTACGAATGAATAATCAGAAATAATTGTTTCAAATAATCAGATTTGTTTTTAATTACTTTTAATTCTTTTTGATTTCTTTGTAGTAATCGCCAGAAATCCTGATAACTTGTAATCGTTATCAATAAGTTATCATACAAAACCAAAAATTATCGTTTTCATGATTACTACTACTTCACCCTTCAAAAAGACAAGTAATCTAAAAAGTAATTATTACGATTAATATTGATTACTTAACAGCTATAATTTTAACTGCAGGTAACTACAAACATTTTTCGGGTAACAACGTTTCCCAGGTGACTTTTTTTTTAATTCAAATCTTAGTAATGATGGCATAAGACTCATTTAAAACTACCAACTGGAAGACGATCAACATGGGAGTGAAGATGAAGTAATGGCGAATCATGTTTTTCTTTAAATTCATGTTTTTTTTTAAATGCTGTCGTTAATTAAGAACTACAAAGTCAAATAAACTAGTTTAAAGCAAAATAATTTTTTATGTGTGAATAAAAGGTGTAGGATTTTAATAGGAGGGCTTAACATTTTCGCTCGTGTCAAAAATTTTATTTGCAAGAACGTGAGCGCGTTAATTTAATTTGGCCCAGTCGCTGGACTGAAATAAGTTTTGGCAAAAAAAAAAGGAAAAACTTCCTAAACTACTATGAAAAATCATGGACCAGGCGAAACAAATTTGTTAAATGAATTTAAAATTCATATAAATGCATATATTCTATGTAGAACTATTGACCGCTTCTCATAATTTTCACTATGCATCGTCCCTTTAACAACTAAAACTTATGTATGTATCACACAGTCAACCATCAAAACGACGGACGTACATCGTTATATCGACGCAGAAAGTTATTCTGAGTCAATCGGTATACTGAAAGGTGGATCTAGAAGGACGTACGCACAAACGCGTTAGTCTTGCTGTTGCTATACAACACTAGCTAAAGTTACAGTGGAGGTGAAAAAGCACTTACTACCAAGTAAGTGATTTAAGCCATTAGTCGTGTTACTAGAATTATCAACTGTGTGTGTACCTCACACATTTGGGCCTTAGCAGGAGCTTTGTACTCAACTTGTGTTAATAGTACCCTCGAAGTGACAATCTTAAAATAATGCAACAAATCACTCTTCATGATTTTCCCCATTAGGGGGAAATCTACAAAATTTTTATTAAATATAACTTAAATTACATAAAAATTTAATATGAACATAAAAACTAATTTTAAACAAATAAAAAATACAAGCTTTACAAATTAACAATTAAAAAACAAATTCCTATTAAGGCTTTTTTGCCAAAAGAAAACCATACATATAAATCAAAATTTTTTCATTGCAAAAAAGTCCCTTCATAAAAAAAAAAAACTAAGCAATCGATATAAAATGGCTTAAATTTGACATTTTGATTTAAACACATGAAAAAAATTTTGCATAAAGCTCGTTTTTTTCTCAAAAAACGTTTTACAATTTACAAACTTTTTTGTGTTACTTCTTTGTTACAACCCAAATTAAAACAAAACGAGCAAAAAAAAAAATCGACAGAAATAAATTTAAATATTTGTTTGAACACATTGCGTTTGAACGTGTTTTCAAATCGTACCACTACAAAAACAAATAGAAAAGTAAAGGCAATAAAACTGTTTGATTAATCGTAAAAAATTACGTCTCTTTTGTGATTTTAAGCGTTTTTTCGTTTTTTTTTATAGTTATTGTTGTTTGTTTGATTTTTTGTGATTGTTTGTTGTTTTAAGCTTTGTTCTATTATACTATTTACATGATCCTGATGTTATCCTGAAAACAACTCGCAAAAAAGAGGAGTTTCACGAAAAAAAAACAGCAATACTCAACAAATCAACACACTATTCAAAATGAAAATGCCAACAAATTCAGAAAAAAGAAACAGAAAAATATTGAATAAATGAAAATATTTTCATAAGCATTTAAATTTTTTTTAGTGAAATACAGTATAATCTCCGTTAACGTACCTTAATAACAATTACACAGGCACCCCATTTAGATGGAAAGCTGTGGAAATCGATACCTGCTCTATGGCTAACTCCATGGCGGAGTTGCCCTGAGTATGAAAGTTATCAAAACGCCCAGGTGCTATGGTGAGAGAATAATGAGGCAAGATGAGAGCTATCTTACATCCGCTGATCTTGGAAATATGCTAGAAGCATCTGTTGCGTAGCAACATCACCTAGGGATAATCGTCCTACAGGTCAAACTCTCCCACAAGTGGTGGAAAATCAGTCGTTCTTTTATATTTCCAGGATACCCTTCCCACGACTTTCGGCAGTTAGTGACTACCACCACGAAATAATCTTTTCAACAGAATAGCGAAACTTCCGCAACGATAATATTTCTACACTGAACTAAAAATCCAATGAAAATGTGCGTTAAGCAAAAACGAACGCTTATTAAAATATTTTCGTTGGCTCAACGAATTATTCGTTAATATAATGAAAATAATACCTAACTAAAATAACGTTTTCATTATATTAACGAATAATGCGTAGAGCCAACGAAAACTATAATTCGTTTGCTTAACGTACATTTTCATTGGATGGACCGAGTGCCCGGTAGCTGATCTATCAATGCCGGGGTCGCGGGTTCGATTCCCGCCAGAGACTCTGGTCTCCTGCAGACAACCTAGAGCTTCGCGGTATTAGTTTAGGTAAGAAAAACTAATAGTCACTTCGGTGCCGTGCCGTGTCATCCACGATCACAAGAGATCATGAAGATCTACTGAGATCTTTCAAATAATGGATTCTTGCCATATACCAGGTATTGACTGCACCTGATATTCCCAGATGATGTTACACCTAGAGGTGATTTATTCTCAAGACTTTCCCTACAAACCCTCGAGACCTATTTAGATGAACAGTATTGGCTGGTCCCTAAGGAAAAATGGAGTTAATTTGAGAGGACATCTTTCAACGGCCCCTTCGGTATCCGGCCATGAGAGTTTGCACTGTAGTTTACTTGCCACGGATTTTACAACAAATGTCATTATAGATATGTACACCTTGTCGTTGTGCCTTTAACCTCCATTAATATTACATGACTTTTTGTAGACGTGAAGTGCGTTTTGTACCGTCGACTTTAACATCAACACATTATGCGGTAGTTAGTTTCTACTAAACGGTTGCAAGTTGCAATACTCCAACAGCAGGTCTTCCGTGTTATAATAAATGCCACTTTGACGCATTGTTATATTTGCAGAATGTCAGAGGAATTGTATAAAACTTACTTTTGAGTATTTTCGTTTCTTTTTTTCGTTACATTTTAAAGAATAAAATAAAATTAAAAAAGAACGAATTTCACACTAGAAATTTATCAAAGTCAATTTGATTTGTAACGCTTAGTTTTGTATAAATATATGATTTTGGGTGTGTGTGTGTGTGTGGTTTGGAGATTTGCAAGGAAATTATTAGGGAAGCATTCAATTTCGCAGCGTTTAGTTAAGAAATTCTTGTAAATTTCTGGTTCATTTTCATTACACAGCCCAACCTAAACAAGAGCGGCAAGCCTGTTTAAATATCAAAATTCTATTGCGAAATCATTTTTAGTAAAACAAGCTGACGTAGCAGTCTGTATAAATCAGATATTCCAGCTGGTTGGTGTTATTTTTGCGTTATAAAGGCCTGGTATAAACTGTATGAAAATGAGAATTTTTTAATTTGAAGAAATTTTGTATATGTGGCCTTCTCCGAGAAAATGGACCCAGTGTGCCAAAAAACGCGTTTGGACTTAAGAGTGGATTCTGGTACCTAAAAGGGTGAAGAATAAGTTAAGATTCGTTTTTCTCAAAACTTCATTTTCACACACTGGTCCCTTTTCTCGGAGAAGGTCACAGGGACCATTGGAAATGGTGATAATCGGTTTATAAGCTCACATAGCCCCTAAATAAGCTTCTGTTCCGAAAAGAGTTTTTGTGCCCGTAAAACAGCTCACTATGTTGGTAATGAGAATAAATTTGGTCCACACTTGCATTATTGTAATCTAAATCATCTTACCAAATCATTTTGGTATCGGTACATATTAAATCATAGCAAATGACAGCAACTTTTGCCATTCGTATTTATTTAATTAAATAGCAAGCGCATCAGATGTTGGTGCTATGAAGCAAAACATGAATGATACGCTTTATCGATTTCTTGATATTATTTCGGAATGGAGTCTTGCAAATACGATTGATTTTGTTGCCCGAAAGACCCAGTGTTGCATGCTAATGCAATAAATGCGCGACGGATGAAGGTGCCTCATCTTTTTATTTAAGAGTGGAATTATTATTGATTATTAAGAATATATTGATATGTTGGGCATGAATATATATGATGTCCAATGGACAATTTCTGTACTCAAGATTTCGAAAGATTTATTGAAGTTCCTCTGTTTTTCTTAAAACGGTGAAAGCGGTACTTCATTCCATCTGATCTCCTTACTATTCATACGACCCAAAATGGACTACAATTTGCATGTGTGGGCGGGCGCTTCAAAGTATATTTTGATGCTTCTATTCTATTGATTCCCTTAAGCACCGTATAAATGTTAGTTGTATTTGCCTGTTTTATTGTCAATACAATGGAATGTGTTCTGATGAAATTAGAGAATTGGTTCCCGAAACTTGTACGTTTGTTAGTAATACAGTATTCCGAGGATAATTACCTCGGCAAACGTTTTAATAATTTTGGGTAATTATGCGGGGTAATCATTTAAACGAATACGTTTAACTACCTCATTGAAGTTATTGAGCGAATACGTTTAAATACCTCAGTGAACAAAGTAATTTCGTGGGAATAAACAAATTCTTAAAGTATAAGATTTTGATTATTGTACTCAATTTCCAATTTTTATTCTTGATAAAAACACTGAAATTTATTGTTGAAGGGATAAGCTATTCCTATGCGCATTTCACAAATTGCTTAGGCCCTTATGACACTACATTTTTAATGTATTGTTCAAGTTTTGGTGAACAGTCCAAATATAAAGCAATTGCAAAATTTACCAAGTGCGAAGGGTTTAGCTGTATTAAGATAAATGGCAAACTGTCAAACATTTTACTAAAGTTATCGATAAAAAATGAAGTTATGTCAAAAAAAATGTAAAATTGTTCAACTTAAAATTGACATTTCAAGTTTGAAATACTAAAAGTGTTGCTGCATCAGCGGCTTATGGGCAAATTCAGCGATTAACCCCTTTTTGTTTTTAGGTTTCTCTTAAACAAAAAGTTGGCAACATTTAATACAAATAACAGAACAGGGATGGCTAAGTTGTCTCAATTGTACTTTTTTGTTGATACTTTTTAAACGAAGATTTATAATACCTTCTTGTGGTGTTTTTTAAAAAAATAAATAAAACTAATTTCAACTAAAAAAATCTTTCAGTACAATTAGGGTAAAAAAGTAAAATTTTTAAAGGTTGTTGGAACAATTTTAAAAATGCTGACCGCCATCCCTGAAACAAAACCATAATAAGAGAAAAAAAACTAAAAAACTTTGTTTACATTTTTTATAGTTTGCTCTTTCTAAAAAATGTAGTTTCATAAGGGCTTTATGCCAGATCGTCAAGAATAAAAATTATATATTAAATAAAAATACCCAAGCACCCAGTTACCTAACGGTACCAAATTGGACAAGTCCGTTTTTTAATAGTTTTTGAGCGAACGCAAGAACATAAACAAAACATTTTTAATCGTTAAAGTGCTTTGAGAGCGAGAATTTACGTGCACAAATTTTACTCCTACGACTAACACCACTAAATTGTAACGTACAGGCTTTTAACGCTCCCGTTCTAACGTGGCTTAGCCTTTTAGGGTTAATTAACTAAAGGGCAAAGACACTTTTGTAGATCGAGGCATCTAAATAATATTCGACACAAACAACTTTTTAATGAAACTTAACTTGATATTCATAATTTGCCGTGGTTCCCAAATGGAGTACGCTCCTGAAATTTAGTTGTTAAATACTGTGCTCTAGATGGGGCATGAACGACTGAACTTTTTTACTTGATTATATTTTTCCCCTTTACACATGATATTATTTTCTTTGCAATTGATTCTCAAAATATTTTAAGGAAATAAGAAATTTAACTGCTACCTATTAAAAAAAACAAAAAAATTATGTCAGTGTTTTCCTGTTGCATTTTACATGACATTGTGTGATGTGCTAGTGGCGTGTTGCAAACAAACTGTTCTCCAACAATTTCTTTGAGTTGATTTTATTTAATTTTTTTTTTTTAGAAAACTTTTTTATTCTGTTATGTTTTACTTTTTTTTAACTAAAAGTATTTTTAAGAAACTATTTTTAGTTTTGTCAAATTTACGTTTTTTAAAACCGAGAAAATCACTGTTTAAATTTGCGTTTAAATACAGTTTACGTTACTAAAATAAACAGGATTTTTTCTGTCAGATAGTATGTTGATGTTTTTAAGATTTTGGCTTGGATTCTTTTGTTAAGGTGTTATGATACTTGCTATTTTTTGTATTGGATTTTTTTAGGATTGACTGAATGAAACAACAAATGCGAGAAAGAACAAGAAATACAATTTGATAAAATGTAAACAAAACAAACAATGCTGCCCACGTTTTTTTCCCCACAAAAAACCGTCATTAAAGTTAAAAATCGCAAAAAAAAAAAAGTTAAAACCCGTTTCTTTCGATCAAAAACTAAAAAAATTGGCAACAGTGCTAACAATTAATCTGGAAATGTCAATTTTAAGTTAACAAATTTTATATTTTTTTTGACAGTCTTAGATTATTTATCGATAACACATGTATATTTGTTTGACATTTCAAGATTTTTTATGATATAACCATACTCTTTACACTAAGTCAGTTTTCCTATGCCAATATATTTGCACTGTTCTCCAATATAGAAAAAATACAAAAAATAGCAAGTATCATAACAGCTTTAATACAATATCTCGTTTCAATTAATTACACTGTGCTCGACCAGTAGAACAAAACACAATAACATGTTAGGAGGCACCCATTATATAATTGCGGCCTCTTGATGGAGGACTTTTTTAACTAAACTAAATTTATTTTTAACTAAATTTAATTAATCGGTTTTATTGAAAACTAATTGGCGAGATTTTTTTTCTGATAGCGGTTTTCCTTAGATTGAAACTGTTTTACATTTAAGTATTTAAATTAAAACATTTACCAGTGCAGCTTATAATTTTGAGTTCTAAAATAGTCGTCCTATCGTCTAACGCTTTTAGTACTAAAAGCTTTAAAAATAGTAATTATTGTATGATTTAGCTGGAAAAGCTTAAAATAAAAACATGACTCCAACAATTTAAATTTCTGTAAATTTTGACTTTCAATTGTTGTACTAGTCATTTCGTTAGTTGTATTTACAACTATATTTGTAAAATAACCAATTATGCTTTGATTTGGATGAGCCAATAAATATAAATTTATTTTTCTATTAGTGACGATAACATCAAATACACGACTGTTTCTTTACTCAATACGCCAATTTACAACAATCGTTTTGTGTGTGTTCGAGCTGGAAAATATTTATTTATCGTTAGTGCAACTTTATGACTGGCTTATGACTTGGAAAATTAAATAAAAAAAATCTCTAGCCAAATCTCACATGTCAACATTTATGGTGTTGAGGAATAAAGGAGTGTTGATTCTTTGTTGTTGAGTTTATTTTTCCACTATTTTTGTACACAAAATAAAGCTAAATGTTGACTTTACAGAATTTTTGGTTTTCAAGTTCAAACATTTTGGTTTTTTGTTTGTTTTAATTTTGTAGCTTTTGTATGTATTTTATTTTTTTGGGTTGAATCCTAAACAATTTAGTTTTATTTATCTTTGAAGTTTGCCTAATAGAACCATTCATTTGTACAGTATTTTTTACATAGAGCGAGAGTGTTGCATAGGTTAGGGTTTTTAAGTAGGGAGGTAACAAACTTTTGAGAGAATGAAAATTTACTACAAAATTTTTTTGAATTTTTGTAACTGATACATTTTTAGAAGAAGTTTTTTAAACTCATCAGAAAAAAAGAATGATTTGCACACGAAAATATTTTCTAATGTAAAATAATTTTTTCAAAACGTTCCTCCCTAATACATGCAATAGCATCTTTAAGATTAATTGAAAAAGTACTCAACTGCAATAAATTTGTTTTATTTAAAATCTTATCTAGATTTTCAGTTCAGTTATTCGACAATAGTTTTTAAAGCATACATCTAGGAGATTTTACATGCTTTGGTTTGGGGAAGATATTAACAGCTTTCACAGAAAAAATTAAAAATTGTTTCTAATCACGAAATTGATTTTGCACTTATTACCAAAATTAATAGATTGATTACTAAAAATTGAAATTTGTGATTTTTTTTAATTCACAGAAAAAATTAAAAATAGAATCAAGCAACCCATTTGTTGATTTTGCACAAATTACCGAAATGATTATATTGATTACTAAAAATATTTTTTTTTTTCAATAAATGATATTTTTATAAAAAAAAACTTTGCCGTTTCAAACAAATGTATTGATTGATTTTGACAATTTTCAACAACAATTTCACAAGTTTAAATTATTTTATTTTGAACGAAATAATTTTTTGTAATTTAATTATTATATTTATTCAAAATTTTTTTCAAAACAACTAATATGATAATAAAATCAAAATTATATTTTTAATTTTCTTTCAACAAAAAATAAAAATTGATTCAATTATCATATTAATTAAATTTAAATACTTTTTAAATAATTTTTTTAATTGATAAAAAACTACTAATAGGGGGTAATTTTGTTGTTCAATTTTCATATAAAATTTTCTCAACGCAAGGTGAAGTGAACAACAAAATTACTCCCATAATTTTTGCTGTGTTAATGATATTTTAATTTTAGTTTAACCTGTGATGAAAAAACTTTGGCATTTCAAACAATCTGTTAATTGATTTAATTAAATATAGCACAGGTTTGACAATTCCCAGCAACAATTCTACAATTTTAAATTAAAAATCAACTAAGATAATAAAGTTATTTAGTAAATGTTTTAATTAAAAATTTATTTCAAATCAAAATAATTTTTTTTATTATTATTTTTTTTCAACTAAAAAAAACATTTTTACAGTTATTTTATAGATCTAAAAAAAATCGCATTTTAACCCATTTTTCAATTAAAACAATATTTGTTGTTGCTTTGATTAATTGTGCTTTAACTTGGTGGTTGTGGTGTTGACAAATGTGATTTTTATTGTTCTTTCCAAATAAATGGCAATTAGAAAATGTTTTTCTATTTTGTTATCAATGCTCAGTCAGTGTTTAGTTTTAAAGTTTTTTTTATTGGAAACTTATTTTATGATAAACACACCCACTCTTGGGATTACTTTGTTTGGGACAAAAAACATAAAAATGAATTGGCAAAAATTATAAAAACAAAAAGCGTGTATTGATTGCATTTATGATAAAGTAATTTGGAAAAAAAGATGAAAAAAGGTTGAAATGTAAGTACAAAATCCATTTAAGATTTGGAATAGAAAACACATTTGTAGAGGAAATACTCTTTGTATTTCCCTTTTACGGACGTGTGACAAAATTTTATATGATGCCAAAATTTCGCTTATTTTGAAATATTATGCTGTTTAAAGCATCTGCTAGGCAGTATCTAAAAACTAATTATAGCCGTACTTGTTTATTCTCCGAAGTACTCGAGTACTCTCTGGTGTACTCATGTTATCTCTGTAGTACTTTTGTTCTTTTTTATACCTTACAGCCATACCTTAACAAAAGGGACACGCGTATCATGCCCATACAATTTGTATGCACCATGCGGCCCTTTGTTCCAACTATCCTGGCCCTTTGTTCCAACTAGGAATCCCAGGAATTTATATATATGCGGAGTCAACGCTTTGCAATTGGAGAATCTGATTTTGACAGCGCATTGGTCGCTATTGCTAATAAATAATGGCATTTTAGCAATTTTTTGCTCTTCCGGCGGTTTTATCTCCATTTTTTGCTTCTTTTGCTGTTAGTGACACAACGTTGACGCTCCTGTTAAGGTATGGCACATTAGCGTAAAAGCTAAGCGGAAGAAAAGGTTTTGATTTCGTACGGAATGTGCGATTAGATTCGCACCTTGCTTAAGCAAATGACAGTTTCATTAAACTTAGCAAAAAGCTTGCTTAAGCCAACTGAAGCACATTGTGGTTAAAATCTTTTAATATCTGAATTCTGGATGGGTACTGCTCGTCGAATTAACGAAGCTTAGTTATTTTATCCATATACCTCTTTAATGAGAATTCAAATTATACTCTTTTTTAAAGCCGAAATTACAAAAGCTTTAAAAAGTTAATTTATTTGAAAACACAAAAAAGAGTTTAAAATTTTATTGAATTTTGAGAGAGAAATTTTTATTTCTTAATAAAATACTAAACTTGAAAAATGTATGTTGATTTTTTACTTGAAAAATTGTTCCGCTAGAATTTTATTAAAATTTCGTCAATTCCGCAAATGAAGAGTAACCTTCCAGGGTTAAAAGCAAAATTTTACTAAAAAAAGTCAGCTTTTTTTATTTATAGCCAATCGGTCAAGTTAAATCTAAATACCATCCCACAAATTTCTTGTAAATAAAACCTTCTAATAAATATTTCAATATCAATATTTCACCACTTACTCGCCATTATTACACTTTTTAAACAACAACTAACCATATAATTTCCTTAATAAATCATAAAATTATGTTTCGATCATTAAACATGCTGTCACAATTAATGTCAGCTACTCAATAAACTCCTCTGAAATGTTTGCAACTTTAAGTTAATCTTACGAAAACATGGCATTAAATTAATGTGCTACGAACATTTAGAATATGTTAATAAAATAATTAAATAGCTCCTTTTCCTCTCTTCTAAATACTTTCAATAGTTTTTCAATATATAAAATAAAAATCATTTATAAAAATAATAAATTGTAACAAACAGCAAAAGCGTGGACAAGACAATCATCGAATACGATTAAAAAATTGCAAAAAAAAAAAAAATACTTTTATTTGCCATAAGAAAAAATGTGAAAGAAATGAAGAATGAAAATAATAAGAATTCAGTAAACAAGTATTTTTTTTAACTGTTTAGCTAAATGTTGTTGCAACAAGTGTTCAATGTTTGTTAAATGGCTTAAAGTTGTAGCGATTAATGTTATAAGTAGAGAGTAGAGTGAATTTTCTATTAAACTTGAGATCCTCTTGATTGTAGTGAAATAAAAAAAAAAAATAGTAACAAAATGAAAACAAACGGTTCCCAAATAGCTTTAGATATTATATGCTGCACTTACACTTGCACACACATAAACACACACACAGTAGACTGCATATATTTCGGTGAACTTGCAACATGGGCGTTTGTTTTGAGATGATTATGTTTAAGCTTAGAGAAGCTTAGCTGTACTTTGTAACACATACTAATATTTCGAATATTTTTCATACGGGTATTGGGTTAATATGGATACTACGAACTCTATTTTATTGTCTTGGCTCAGATGATGAATGCAACAGGGAAAGCTAACTTACTGTTTGCCCAGTCATGTAGTCTGTGTGTGTGTTGCATTTAAAGTTTCAATGTAGGTCTTTTGACTACATGTGTGTATTATGCTTCGATTTCTCAAAAGCCCAAAAGAGATTATAAAGCGATATACTAAAATTCAAAGTTCTTTTCAACAAACACACATACGCAATCACAGATCAACAATTTTTACTCACTTGCATATATAAAATTGTATAAAGTCCCCACTGAGAAATCCTACGTCATTTAGTTGCAGGTTAAGTTCAACAATTGTCAGACAATGGGAAAAGGTCAACGATGGTTGTTTTAATATTTAAGTATTTAGTAAAACTGTATGAAAAGGCCACATCTAAATGTTAAGTTTTTTTCTGCATTTCATTTGACATTTCTCAATTTCCGACTAACCCAATTTGAACCATGGAAAGACACACAATCGAGCAACGCGTTTAAGTTATTCAGGCTTATTATTAAAATGGGCGTTCAAATCGAAATGCATATCGTGCACTGCGTGCTTTAGTGATGAGGCACTTTTTACCTCAGTGGATTTGTCAATAAGCAGAATTGATAACCCAAGAGTGATTGTCGAAAAACCAATGAACCCACAAAGAGTGACTGTTTGGAGAGGTTTATGGTCCAGTCAGGCAGTTACTGTGAATGGTGGTCGATATCGTGGGGTGATAACGAACTTTTTCAACAAGGCGGTGCCACTTGCCACACAGCTAACGAAACAATGGCTATTTTGCGCGACAAATTCAATGGCCGTGTCAATTGGCCGCCAAGATCATCTGATTTTACATTTCTTGACTTCTTGCTTTAGGGTTATTTGAAAGAAAAGGTGTACGTCGATAAGCCATCAACAATTCAAGAGCTAAAGGATGAGATAATTTTACACATTAACGGCATAGAACTTCAATTATGCCTCAGCATCATAGAAAATTTGGTCCATCGGATGGTGGTATCCCAACGAGTTCGCGGCGGCCATTTGACCGATATTTTGTTCCATACATAATTAAACCATACCAATATTATCATAATAAAAAAAAATGACAAGAATTTCCTAAATAATTTCCTAAATAGACAAATTCAATTTACCATGGAGAGAGAAAGTGATAGTAAACTACCTTACTTGGACTCAATAATAATAAGACAAGGAAATCTGCTAAAACTGGATTGGTACCAGAAACCATCGTCGTCGGGTAGATTAATAAATTTCTATTCGAAACATCCAAAACGAACTATTATAAATACGGCAACTAATTTCATCAACAGGGTTTTAGACATAAGTGACAAACAGTTTCACAGGAAAAATTTATATAAAATCAAGGAAACTTTAAGAATGAATGACTTCCCCAAAAAGACAATTGACGATTTGATAAAACGTGTACGAAGTAAGTGTCCCATAGTTGGTAATAGAGAAACGGAGGATAAAATCTTTAAATCAATTAGCTATATACCGAAATTTTCTGAAAGATTGAAAAATTCTAATATATATAATAAGGACAAGTTCCAGTTAGCTTTTAAATGTAGCAATACTGTCAATAAATTATTCAGTAAAACAAAATCAAAATTGAAAAAGGAGGAAAAACCCAACGTAGTGTACAAAATCAATTGCAAAGGTGACAATACCAACATATGTCAGAAAACATACGTAGGCACAACTAAAACAAAACTAAAAACCAGACTCTCATCACATAAGTCTGATTTAAAAGCAACTTACAAACCACTGGAGCAAAAAACAGCACTCGCGGCCCACTGTGCAGTTACTGGACATACACCAAATTTCGATGATGTTAAAATACTAGTAGAGGAGAGCAATTATGCCAGGAGATTTACTTTCGAGATGCTACACATACTTGACTTAGACACAAATGAGAGATTAAACTACAAACTGGATACAGAAAATATCTCAGCTCACACATACAAACACACGATATACAAAAACAGAAAGAGACCAAAATAAAATAAAATATAAAAACATTAGTTGACAAAAGCTTTCAGCTGAACTGCAGCTTAAATTAGTGATTTTTTGTTTTCATTTTTATTTTCGATTATTTTTTTAAAATGTAATTATATTTTTTTTGTGTTTGAAATGTTTTGTGTAATTTTTTATAATAATTTGTACAATATATTTTTGTATTTTTATATAGAACCCCTGAAGATGGTCAACAAAGTTGACCGAAATATTGGGAAATAAAATAAAATAAATTTGAATTTTTAAACAAAATATATTTATATTTTTTATTTAAAAATTTGGTTTTAACTCATGACCTAATGCCGAAAAATATTAACAAACAATTTCTGTTTTATTCAAAATCAACATCGGCCCTCAAAATTAAAAAAAAACCTTTATTTAATTTGTAATTCCAATCTCTTTCTAATTTTCAAATTGGCCGGGCTTGGCAGTCCTTTAGATATTTTTTTCTGAATTTTACCCAGCTATAGTTTAGCATACATTTTTCTTTTTAAATAGAAATTTGATTTAAGCAAACTGGCATTATTATTTACTATACTGATGATGATTTTAAAAAATAATACAAACGCAAGCAGCGTTTAAAAAAACTGCAGTCAAAGTAAAAAAACTGCCATTTCTTCCACTACATCATTTGTCATTGGCTTTAAAAAACTGTTGCTTTTATTTCTAATTCATTAAATGAAAACATTTGATGTCAAACCAACTCAAAAAGCGAAAAGTTTTACACAAATTTTCGTTTTTTGTTCAACAGTTTTTGGTTTCGACTCCAGTTTTTTAAACACTGAACGTAAGAATAGATACATACCAATCAGATTTTTGCACATCCCATATTATGCAGGTTTGTTTAATACAACTTTTATAGAAGTCGTAAGTTTTAACATCTAAGAACGCAAGATGAAAATAGATCATTAGCCCTATTCACAATCTTCTGCAATTTACCTTGAATCGCAGCATTTGCCAAATGGTAAAGTATATTTTAACTCCACACTAACAAAATATATAGTAATGCCCTTGCTACTCTTTTGTCAATATGCAACACTTCAAACCAATGGTTTATATATACTCGAAGTATGGAAGCCGATGTGTGATTTCTGGAGAAGTACGATGCATGATCTTCAATTGCCGTGCTTTGATTCGTGTTTTGCTACAATCATTGTACACTAAACCATAGAGGTCATAAATAATTTATAAAATATATTTGCATTTGCATAAATTTACAATCTAAAATGCACAAGATTGTGAATACAGCTTTTGTGGTATTATTCCAGTCCAGGATGAGGATTACCTTAGCAAAGGAGAAACATTTTAAAATTTAGTGGTTACAAAACCACCGGTGTGGAAAAGCCAACAACTTTTAAATATCGGTAATCTGAAGTGTTGTTTATTTAGCAAACGGTTTGCCATTTGCGAATTAGGACCGTTTATCAACCGAAGAACGCGTAGAAATGTTAAAACTTGCTACAAAAGTGGTGGTTCAAACGTGGTCACATTTTCAGCATTACGGGGTGCTTATAATCGCCTATTCGACCTACTGTGCGAAGAATTTTCTACATTATAAAGAAATTTCAAGAGCCAGGAACAGTTACAGATTTGGTCAGGCCTGTGCATTATTGCAAAGTGTTCAAAGTCTTTTTGTGATTTAAATTTTCTTTAAGAATGAATATTTATATGTATTTTAACGTACCCATCATCTTCAGGTACTCTCTGCCATACTCGCGGTTTTTCTTGTTCATAAGATTTATGTCTCCCATATTTGTGGTGAGGGTTTTAAGTGCGATTCCCGTCTTAGAAAATTAAATTAAATTTTGATTCCTACTCTATCGAAAATTTAACACAGCAGCCACAACCATATTATGGTTACTTACAATCATGTTATTATTCCAAATATGATGATGTTTACTAAAAATATTTACCTGTGGTTGCTTTAACCAGGGCTGTCTCTTGGACGACAAGTTCGTCGACGGTATATCGTAGCTTGCTGTAGATCTGTAATAAAAGTGAGTCGTACAGATGGGCTCAGGAGTAATGGCCAGGACAGTATGGCTTGGCTATGACGCGGGGAAAACCAGCATGCTACTTGGTTAGGAAGGGACCAGGGTGGATCACTGGGTTGTAGGATTCCATGTAATGGATATGGGCCTTGGTTATAGTGACTACTGTAGAAGTTTTTATGATTAGGAGGAGGAGGAGGAGGAAACCGAACCTAGTCGACTTTACCCATTATGTTTTGCTATAAATAAATAAAACTAAAAAAAGAAAAACACAAAGTTTCGTCGTTCGATTTTAAACAAGATAAAAATTTGCTGGGCTGAGGGAAAATCAAATATGATTGCAATATACATTTAAGAGACTGATTCAATTATCATACGATTGTGTTGTGCACGCTACAAAATTCTGATGTTAACTGCCACTTTTGCCAGCTCTCATGATGACTTACATGCATGTAGTCACCCTTTACAAGCTTATGATTTAAGTCGCCTGTTGCGACCATCGAATGCCAACTATAATTGTAATAAGACCTGTTGTGTTCCATTTTTTCTTGGCAATGTTGTTGCAAAATATGATTTACATTGCCTGTTGTTCTGATGCCATAAAATATGATGTGGATGACAATGATGACTCTAACGGTATTTGCTTGTCAAACGTTTGGGTTTGAAAAAGTGATAAATTTTATTAAGCAAAAATGATATAAAGTGAAGGAGGATCTTCGAAATAACTTTTTATAAAAAAATTTGTTGAACATATTGAAAATTGTTTAGAATAATTAGAGAAAAAACATGGTACACCAAATTTTAAGTTTCTGAAGCTCGTTTTAAAGCTTTTAAAGTGGTATTTATTGAAAATGTGTTTAGCATTAAAAAAAAAAAACTATTCAAAATTATTTTCTGTAGAGTGCAAAATGTTTGTATTGTAATCCAAACATCTAAACGATTTTATGGTTTAGTGTTTATAGAAAATGTTTTCCACCTGTTGTTTTTTTCTTATTTTCTTAATTTTGCTGTTGTTTTTGCATTATTATTATTATTGCTAACTGTTTTGTGTTTTGCTTCCCTTCTCTTTCACTCTGCTCTCCAGTCTATTTCAATTTAAATGTGCAGTTCATTTAATTTTCTTTTCAAGTCAACACTTACACACATTTGGTAGAAATGAAATGAAAAACCGTAAGATTTTTATTAGAGTTTCTTTGAACAAAACTTATCAAGTCCAGTAATAAAAAAAGATTGGTCCTGCTATTATAGTTAAAC
Source organism: Pollenia labialis (assembly GCA_949318255.1). Lineage (NCBI taxonomy): Eukaryota > Metazoa > Arthropoda > Insecta > Diptera > Polleniidae > Pollenia > Pollenia labialis. The sequence goes on along the minus strand of OX439139.1, from coordinate 158,599,221 downwards.
AGTTAAAAGATTTTTTATTTCTTTATAAAAGTAGGTCTCCTTTTAAAGTTTATATGGTTTTATTAGGAATAGCAATAAAAAATATTTTAAAGTTTTTGATTAAAGGTGCACAAACTGTATTTTAAAAACAAAAAATTGCATAACTCTAAATGTCATTAGCATTTCAATATCGGGCTTTAATGAATGCTAAGTTGAACATAATTTATTTATACCAAGAATTTAGGGACACATACGAATATTATCTACCAAACAGTTCAGAGCTTCTGGTTTGTTTACATACTTTACTCTAAAGAAAAAGTTTAAGGTTATTAAATCACATTGGGCTTGGTAGACAATGCCGGAAGTAATATATTCGCAAAATGGTTTCTTAAGGATCTGATTGCTTGGCGCAGCTTATGGCATCTTATGGCGCTCTATTGGAATAAACTGTCTTCAGCAAATATTAGGTCGACAAATTATTTGTTATGATGTGTTAATAGCGTTGGTTAAAGACTGTATAATACTCTTTCTGGCCTAACTAACAAGGAACTAAAGATCAATACAGTGAACTCGCGATAATATGAACTAATAAAAATTAAAGTTCACATTATCGAATTTCTTTTTTTTTTTTTTTTTTTGCTTAAAAAGTCTAGAGAGTATCGAAACTCTTGCTTTTTGTAACATAACTATTATTCATTGCAAACTTAACGATTTGTTATGAAAAATTTTCCTTTTATATTAAATATTTTTACTTAAAAAAAATTTAATAAAATATATTAACTCTTGTCAAGAAGTTTGGTTTTATGGGATACAGATGCATATGCACAGCAAAGAAATGCAACTCTTTGCCTCTCCATCCTCGTACCTAGTCAGTTTTTTTTAATGATGTTACATCTTTAAAGCTGATTATTTGATAATACCTTTGCTCTTAGCTTCAATTTAAAAGGATCTACCAGATGAGGTTGCGCTGAAAGCCTTTTTCTAAAAGTCGGAATCCGTATCTCTGTTTTAATTTTTAAAGACACCCATCGCTGGCATTGAAATCGTGTCCGTTTTTATTTAAATTGGAATGAAGCTGTTCCGCTTTTTCTTTCAGCATCAATCCACTTATCGGAAGGTTTTTATTTCTTATCTTAACAAACCACTTGTATACAGATTTTTTGCAAAAACACAGGTGTGTACGAAAAAATATAAAGTTCTATGCTTAACGAAAGGCAAATTACCTTCATTAACAAATCTCAACGTATGTATGTATGCATTTCATTGTTTATTCAATCGGGGGATTCCCAAAATTAGAAAATAAATTTAAATTTTAGGCGTATTAAAGTCTATTCCAAAAAGTCATAATACGATTTTTAAGGGGGATTTTTTATTGGACTCATCGTTAATTATGGATCGTTCATCACAAAATTCGGTAGGTTGGTTTCTTGTTTTAAAAAAAAATGTATATAAGACCAAATTTCAAAACAGTTATACAACTTGTTTCAGTATTTTGTGCATCTTAAAATGCTTTTAGGATGGGCGCTTTATACGGAACTTATGGTAAATTATGCTGTTGCTTTATTAACGCAATCTTAAATATCGTTGCTTACACGATGTTGTCCATTACTGGCAGAATATCATTTTATGTTAAAATTTCTTTAAATCAAATCGCTCAATTTTCCTGTTCATATGCTTAATCTCTGCACAATACACTTGTTTATCTATAAAAAGAATATCAGTGTATTTTGTTCTTGTTAAAAACAGTGATGTCTTTCTTTATGTTTCAATTGGTATAAAGTTGCAACCCATAAATCTGTGGTCACAAGCGATAACCGCCTAAGTCGTTTTATTAAATATTTTTGAAATAAATGCAACTTTCGTTATAATTTTTTTTATCTTAGCATTGTGGAGGCAAAAATCTTTGATTCTTAATTACTTTTTTTCAGAAACGCAAGCATATCGAGCCCTAATAGCAAAAATGATGTAACCAACAACATTTTAGATTTTTGTTTTTTGATGAAAATTGATAGTTTTTTATCATTTGCATCATCTCTAAAAATCTCATATCTCTGGGAAGTACCGTTACGAAATAAGAGCAAAATCAATTTCAAACGAAACCCTAGACTTGAAGCAAAAATATTGAAAACAAGTTAGAGTGCTGTGCCGAATCTTTAATACCCTCCTCCGACTGTTCGAATATTTCAGGAGGGATGTATATATGATGTCTACTTATTATTAATTTATCTTTATAAAAACAGACATCAGCATTAAAATTGGTTGGTTCGACGTTTAGATCTATATTAAATTATTTAGCAATTTAAACTAGCTTGAGTAACAGTTTCAATTCAAATTTTGTTATGGTAGAATTATATTTTACGGTTTTAATGGTACTAAACTGTTTTCCGACAGTAGGTTTTATATGGGGCCTAAGGTAAATTATGGACGGATCTTCACGAAATTTTACAGTGTGATTTCCAGTCGTATAAAACAAATTTTTGCAAAATCTTATCTCATTCCGTGCCTTGTTGTAACAAAATTATCATATTTTTTAGGTGGTGGTTCCACATTTTGATTCATAGCTCTGGCCCTACTGCAACGATTTTGCTGAATTTCAATCCCAAACTGCTTAGGATAACTACAAGCAATTTGGCACCAAGTTTGTTCATTTCTTTTGAGTTGTTCGAAAGTGAGCGTGTTTTCAACAGACGAACAGACGAACAGACAGACGGACATGGCTAAATCGACTTAGAATCACTCAAGGGCCCAGAATATAATTATATACTTTATTGGGTCTGAAATGAATAATAAAAAAGTTTCACACGGAATGACAAACTTAATATACCCTCTTCACAACTAATTGTGGTGGAGGGTATAAAAAAAACCTTCTCCTGTAAAATTTTATTTTCGTTGGTTACATAATTTTTGCTATAAGAGCTCGATATACATATATAAAGTGCCTCTTCTAAAACACCATATTGACTTGAGCGGTTATTGCTTCTGACCACAGAAATATGACTTATTTTTAGTTATGTCAGAAAATTTAATGGTAGTAGTAGTTAACTCGAATTGAGACACGTTTGATAAAATAAATCTTTGTTGGCATTTATTGTTATTAGATTTGTGTCAGTGTCAGATTTTGCCAAAAGCTTCAAACCTAGAAAGGAATTCGGCTAAAGTGACATAACTTTAAATACTTGGATAACTTGTTACATCATCAAAAATGACACAACTAAAATTGGTTCATTATCTTGTGTATACAAATTAAAAATCTATATGGGGTTTCTACTAAATGGTCTAGAGATTTATTTTTAACTATTTGTTAAGGTCAAAAACTGTTTATTTTTTCGATTTCTAAATAATTAATGTGCTGTTTTCACACCACAAGTGACTGAACGTTTAGTGAAATTTATATGAAAAGCACTCAGTTTTTTGAGTGTTTCCCATATAAATTTTACTACACGTTCAGTCTCTTGTGTTGTGAAAACAGCACATAAGATTTTTTAATTGAGTCACTTTTGAACAAGGTGCGCAAAATATTTTAAATATTTGAACTAAAATTTGGTCAGTTCAGGAATATCAATGTCCTTTTTTTAAGTTGAAGTCAAAAGCAAAAACTATTTAAAATAAACTTGTTTATGTAACAAGATAATAAATTGAAAATTTAAAATTTTTATATTTCTTTCTTAAAACTTCAAGCTTTACAAAAAATATTTGCTTGACACTTTGAAAATAAACTAAAAAGCTGATGCTGCTAAATTACAATACATTTTAATAGTATTTAAATAAGAAAAAAAATAAGATTATGATTTTATTAAATAAAATATTAAACTTATTTTCAATTCCAATAACATAAGTGAATAAATTCTTATAGAAACTCTACAACCATCACAATGCGAGTATTTTCTAAATGATTTATCTCTTAAAGTCATTTGGAAATTACAGCAAAAACTAAATAATCTGCATTTGTTGTATGACTTTAACATATTGCAAGAATAAGCTGTTTCTTTTTATTTACAAGATTTTTTTTTTTAATATTTTCTTTATATCAAGATCTTGTGTTTTTTTTTTTTTCATAGAAATGACAAAATAACAAAATTTAAAATAATCCGTTTTTGTAAGGAACAGTAAGACAATATTATCTTTTTATTTTTTTCTATATTTTCTTTGTCTACATTTGTTTTATCAGTTTTACAAGAATTATTGGAAAACTAAACTATAAAATTATTTTTGTAAAACTATTTTTACACTTTTTTTCTGTTTATTTTATTTTTTTGTAAATGAAAGCCAAGTATAATTTTAGCATCAATTTACTTTGTTGCTGATGCTGTTGCTTTTTCTGTTGTTGTTTGCTTGCAATAACTGTATTTTATGTTTTCATATTTGACATTGTAGTAAATTGTTCATAAATATATTGTAGATGACAAAAATAAGGCCTTTAGATTCTTAACAGTTCTAGGGATATTTTGATTTTTTAATAATACAAGGCTGGTCAATAAATCCGTTACTTTTTGATTAACCTGCCTGTTAGTTAAAAGGGCAACACTGCTTTTGTCAAGAGGCATCTGGCGGTTAATTCCTGATCCACTTTTGATAACCTGCATGTCTCAGCTTGTGCTTTAAAAGGCATTCTTTGAGTTTAAAATTTGTAGTTTTCCGAGTTTATTTAACGCCACAGCAAAACACATAAAACATGCACATAATTTTAACTTTAATTTCTGAAAGTTTTTTAAGGGGATTTTGGCTTATCTCGGACGTAGATGCGGGAAGTTTGATCCAAAAATTGGCATAAAAGTGAAAAAATATAGCCGCGAGAAAAATTTTTAGTTTCCATAAGTATTGCAATTTGAAGTGAACATTTGACAAATTTGAAAACGAAACACCATGCATGGGAGTAAATTGACAGCATATTAACGAGTGAATAATTGGTTAGAGCAGAAGATCTAAGTTCACATATTTAAGAAATGATTTGGCATATATATTCAATGCGATTGCGTGTGACAATAACGGCGACAAATAACGAAAATAATATCGCTATTATAACATATTTGAGAACGACTATGGCCACTCTGAAAATATTAAATTATCTTTAAGGAGAATATAAACGACATTTTTTTTTTGCATCCGACTTGTCAACTTTGCGAGTCACATGTATTTGTGCATGTTTGTCAAAATTGCTGTTTTACAGAAGGTTTATAATTTTCGCTCACAAACGAACATGTAATTTGCTTCTGAAATTGGCTCTGTTTTTTTCGATTTTTTTTTATCTATTTTATTTTTATTTTATTTATTTATTTTCAATTCTATAGACAAGACTTAAAGCCTCTTATTGCAGTATATAACATTGTTTTAGTAGATTCATTAAAAAAAAGCAACAAGTAAAAATACTTTAACATGCTCCACTCAGAATTAGATTTTTCCTCTTAGCCATCAAGGCTTAGATGAATCTTTCTTTACTGTAGGATTTTACTTTACGAACTGCAGGGCTGTTACTTTTATAATTTTATTGCTTTTATGAAAGATTTAATGTACAAAATGTCGTAAAACAATTACCATTCTGTCTATTTGACAAAAATATTAGCAAAATAATATAATATTATTACTTTGCCAGTGCTTAAATGTAAATTTCTAACTTTAACAGAAAATAAATTATTTTTCAAAACCTTCAATAAAATTAGTCTTGTCAAAGTTATTAGTTGTCCAGAAATGTTGTTAATCCTCTAGAGTATTTAAATAGTTAATGCAGTCGAAACATTATTATTTTTCGTCAATAAAAACGGTTGTCAATGAACTTTAAGTTTCCTAGATGTAGTTGAGTTGACAGAGTTTACATTATTTACACAAAATATGTGCATTTCAACTCCAAATCAATTTAAAAATATAAATTTAGAATTTTTTTGATGTTTCTTCTATCCTTAAAATAAAAAACCTCAATACCATTTTGAGAATTAAATTGGTATTGGAATTGATGTCTACATTACAAATTGGTTACACTTTGTTATGTATGATTACGAATGTAGTACCAAACAATATGCAGACAGCAGTAAATGATAAATACCGATCAAATAATACATGAGTCTATCTAAATATAGATTTACTGTGCATATAAATATGTATGTATGTATGTATGTACAATGTACATTAAAGTGTAAGGCCAAATTTTCTTAAATGTACGATTTCTTCCATGAGCTCCGGAGTTCACTTACGGAAGCTCAATCTTAATTGTATACGGGTTTCACTGGACCTGGAAAGCGTAAGGGTATCTGTACTCTCTTGCAAACTCATACTTTGACGATTGAATATCGATAGTGCTACCGACAGATGGGTAGGATTGCCAGATAATTAATCCCCCGAGTACTTCCAACACAAAGCAACCTCCATACGCTAATGTTCATAGGGAAGGTCTACAAATGCCTTCTGGAAATATGCCTACCTCAATAGAAAATTTAATTCAAACTATGAATAACTTCATGGCCACTATGCAGAACATGTTTCAGGAAATGATGCGAAACCAGAACATGCTCCTGCAAGTTCTACTCAACAAAAAATGAACCAGTTAAAAATATGTTTCTGGAATGCAAACGGGTTATCCCAACATAAACACGAAGTTACAAACTTTCTTCATAGGCATGAAATCGACGTACTTCTTGTCTCTGAAACACACTTTACTCATAAAAACTGCTTTAGGGTAAATGGATACCTTACGTATGACACAAAACATCCCAGCGGACGAGCTTTTGGTGGCACAGCCATAATTGTGCACAAACACATCAGACACTTACCATTGCCAGAGTTCGAAGAAGATTGTATCCAGGCCACATCTATAAATCTTACTGATTTCAAACTAACGTTAACATCCGTTTATTGTCCCCCGAGGCACAAAATTGTATACGATAAATTTCTCAACTTCTTCTCCACATTGGGCCAGAAATTCATTGCTGCTGGCGACTACAACGCTAAACATACATATTGGGGCTCCAGACTTATTAGTCCTAGAGGTAATCAGCTATACAATACCGTAACTGCAAATAATTTTGATGTGGTATCGAGTGGTGAGCCTACCTATTGGCCAACCGACTTCAATAAGCTACCAGACCTTATTGACTTTGCTGTAATCAAAAACATCAAGCGCGATCAGGTACTAGTTAGTTCCTCCTATGATCTTTCGTCTGATCATTCACCTTCAATCCTCATTTTAAAAGGTAACTCCGACGCCGCAGCTGCAAACTTTATTTCCTATCCAAACAGAAACACAAATTGGTTAAAGTATAAAATGTATGTGAGCTCTCACCTATCACAGTGCATTCCCCTAAAAAATTCATCTGACATCCAAATAGCTGTCGACCGATTTACAGAAGTCTTGGATACTGCAGCAAGAAATGCAACCCCAATCAAGCGGACAATTAAACGTGCTCCTTACAATACATCGGCGGATATTGAGACCCTTATCAGAGAAAAAAGGAAGTTAAGAAGACAATGGCAAAACAGTCGTTCCCCAACCACTAAGGCCCAACTTCAATTATGCCTGACAACTCTTCGCAACAAATTGAGACAGAACCACGAGTCTGCAATAGAAGGCTATCTAAACAGCCTAGATGCCACAAAAAACTCTAATTATAGCTTATGGAAGGCTGTACGGCATATGAAATGCCCTATAACCCAAGAATCTCCATTAAGACTGGAAAACCGCACTTGGGCCAAAAACACAGATGAAAAATTAAACGCTTTCGCGGGTCACCTTGAGAAAGTTTTCACGCCACATGATACACATACTTGTTCCAGTCGTCCAATCATTCCTAATAAGGTAAACCATCCATTAAAATTTAACATAACTCAAGTAAAATCTGCAATAGAAAAAGTGAATATAAGAAAATCTCCCGGACCTGACCGCATCACAGGCTCAATGATAAGAAACTTACCATCGACTGCTTTCAGAATCTTGCTGCTCATTTTTAACGCTATATTAAGAGTCGGATACTTCCCATCCTCATGGAAGAGGTCTATAATTGTTATGATTCCCAAGCCAGGAAAAGATGCTAGCCAGGTTGCGTCGTACAGACCGATAAGCTTATTATCAATTCTATCGAAGCTTTTCGAAAAAATATTCATTTTAAGTATAACTCCTCATCTAAATGAACACGACATCATCCCGGATCACCAGTTCGGATTCAGAGCGAAACATGGTACAATAGAACAAGTGCATAGAATTGTCACCCTTATTAGATCGGCGTTTGAGAAAATGCAATACTGCTCAGCCCTGTTTATAGACATTTCCCAAGCATTTGACAAAGTTTGGCATGATGGGCTACTCATCAAAATAACACGAATGCTTCCTCAAAACACTCACAAGCTTCTGGAGAGCTATCTAACAGGCAGAACATTCATAGTAAGGTCGCAAGATAAATACTCCCCCCTCAATAAAATTACTGCTGGTGTCCCCCAAGGCAGCATATTAGGACCGCTTCTATATATAATATACACAGCGGATATGCCAACAAACCTGAGCACGCACACCTCTACATTTGCAGACGACACAGCATTTATTAGTGTTAACCATGACCCAAAAGTCGCATCGCAAAATCTGCAGTCCCACATCAATGAACTAGAGGCATGGCTAGAAAAATGGAGAATAAAGGTTAACCCGGCTAAATGTGCTCACTTAACTTTCACGCTCAGAAGACAAACGTGCCCAGCAGTAAAAATAAATAACATCACTGTTCCGGTAGAAAACCATGTTAAGTACTTGGGAATTCATATAGATAGACGCTTGACCTGGTCTCGTCATATTGAAGCGAAAATAACGGCTATGAAACTTAAAGCAGCTCAACTACATTGGCTTCTCGGTAGAAACTCAAACTTGTCTTTAGACAACAAAATTCTTTTATACAAGTCCATCATAAAACCAACATGGACATATGGCATCCAATTATGGGGTACTGCATGCGCATCTAACATCCAAAAGCTTCAAAGAAGACAGTCAAGAATATTACGACAAATTGTCTGCGCCCCATGGTATATACGTAATGATATTATCCACAGAGATCTCAACGTCCCCTCTATCCAGGAGGAAATTAAAAAATATTCAATAAGCTACATCGATAAACTAATGGCCCACCCTAACTACCTCGCTCGGGGTCTGCTTCAGTTCGAAGGTCACCAGAGGCTAAAAAGAACCGATACTTTGAGCCTAACTAGAAGACAGTTTTAAAATTTGAATACAGCAGTTAGTGGTTACACTGGTAACAACTAATAAACAACAAGTAGAATTAAGATTTGAATACATATTGTAAATTTCGATAAGAAAGATTCAATAATAAAAATAAAAAAATTTAAAAAAAAAAAAAAAAAAAAAAAAAAGATAATTGTTGCAACGCAAGGATGGCGGGCGTATCATGTCTATCGATGACTAAAAGAGACAGCTCTGAAAAAGATTTACAAAGATACTTGCGTTTTTGAACATACTTCATTGTTGATCTTAAACCACTGGGTGAGAAACAATACGTTTACCAACTGAGACTTATACTCTCACCCTTTGTTTGATGGCGGGATCTATCCAACCTCCTCTGATTTAAAAAAAGCAAGTTGAATCTTATGTGCAGCAACAGTACCAAGGGATAGTCCTCCTTCTGGCTGAACTCTCCCACAAGCTGTGAAAAGTCACCCCTTCAGTGAGATTTTCAAGACACCCCTTCCCACGACTTTGGGTTAAAACCAAAACCACCACTTGATGCCAAAAAGTTTTCTTTGAAGAGGAAGGCGAAACTTGTGCAAAGACAATCTTCTTAAAATTCAAAAGGCATTTCCCGCAAGCAGAAGGCGTTAACCAATAGGCAATACGGTACTATTCTACCGTGGGCTATTGACTCCCGTTGTACCAGTGAGTATCTCTGGTCAGCTGCGCTCGCAGGAGATTGTAAAGCTCTCCTGTAAAGGCTGCACCTAATTATGCCTTAGAGCATGTAACAACAAAAGGTGAAATACCCTTAAGTGGAACACTACAACCTCAGGAGGAGGGACTTTAGAGACGCATCAGTTTTGGTATCTGTGTCAAGGGATATTGTCCAATAGCTAGGCATGCACAGTATTTGAGAGCCGGATACTATAATTACTGCTGCAGCTGCGATGACGAAAATAAAGTTTTTGTCCTACACTGACAAGTAGGCGACTGGCCAAACCCGATGAAACACTTTTCACGGCCTGTATGCTCGATCAGGCGTTGAACTGGAGTGCATGTTTAACTTCGTTAGTGTTGGTTTGACGGTGGGACTTATTATTAGAAGAACTCCAGGGTATCACAATGGATCTAAGTGTGTCAAATGTCAGAACACCTCCTCTGCTGCTATCCTACACTGACGCCTTCTCGTCTCGACTGGCCAAAATGGAATCCGATACTTTTGACGGACTGTATGATAGATCAGGCGTTGAACTGGAGTGCATTTTGAACTTCGTTAGTAGTTCGTGTCGGCTCTACGGTGAGACTTATGTTTAGTAGAAATCCAAGGTAACACAATGGATCTAAGTGTGTTTGAAACCATTATCTAATCTCTATAAAAACAAAATGTTCTAAGCAATTTACAATTTTTTAGATAACATTTAAAATGCACCTTTTTGTAAATGTACCGCCTGATCAATTACAAATTTCAACGAAATTAATTTTGCGTGGAACCTCTAATAAATTGGCCGGAGTAGCGTTTTTATTTGGTGGCCTTTTTTGATAGATTAATGACAGAATAAATTTTAAAAAATAACTCTCGATGGTTTAAATTGTCAAATGGGGACTAGTTACAAAGATGAAAGGTACGTGGACATTAACACACAGGTGGCAGTTTTAGTACATGATTCTGCTGAGACGTAGTATCTATTCTACCATCAACGCAAAGGTAGCTTCTGTTACATATCAAATACAGGGACACTAACATATAAAAATCTGTCGCTAACGTGACATCTTAAATACTGTCATCCCTTGTATTTCTCTTTATTTGGGAAATTGTAAGAGAATTTATTGTTTTGCTTATTTTAGAGACGCCAGATGAAGAAACTGCATTTAAAGATTTGGTGTTAAAACATTTTAAAGTCAATCAGCTGTTCTTTGAATGCATTTATTATATTGTTGGCATATACTTGCAGCTTTACCCATAAGGAAGTGCAAATTTTTCATGCTGAAGGTAATTAACTGTGAATAACTTAAATATGAACCTAAAAAGTTAACACTAAGTTATACTTAATTTCTGAATATGCGCCAATATTATTTTAAGAACTCATAAGAAATCAATTTATCTCTAACCACTACCTACAGGAGAGTAGCTACACCAACCAACCGACCGAACATCATCAATGATTTTGATGGCGATCATGTCAACATAAATGCTGACAATAATTTGATGTTGCTGATTAGTTAAGAGGTTGAAATATCAGTAAAGGAAAATAACTGCCACAATAGCAGCACAACAACTGAAACACAAGCAGCAACAAAGAAATAAAACAGCATCATAAACAGAAACATTTGTTATTTAATGATGCCACAGTTAAGAAGCATTGAAAAACGAACGTGTGCCAAGTGTTAAACTGGTTTTAAAATGCCGCTTCTTGACACAGCGATTTATAAAAAAAAAAGTTCGTTTGCTTTTTGCTTTATGTAGATTGCAATGATTGTTTATTATTTGTGCTGTGAGTATTGACAGTTGTTTGCCGTTTTTTTTTTCTTTCTGTTTTCGTACTAAACGCTCAATGATGTTGCATGTTGCACATTGATAGCAAAAATTATAAGTGTTCAAAAAATCGCAATCTTAAGTATTTCTTAAACTGCTTTGCAAAACAATTTAACAACCCTGAAAAACAACAAAACAATTTTAATAGTTCTTTAAGTTTGTTTAGCAGTTCATAAAATAAAGAAAAAGAAACAGATACAAGAGACAACGCATCAAATCAACGTAGTTGTAGTTACGTTTTGTTGTTTGTTTCCTTAATAAACGATAATCATTCAATGGATATCCATACAGCTACTTGTAACAATAAGAAACAAGAAAAAGAAATGAAACTGTAACTACAACTTGTAACTGCAATTGAAATTGTTGCTGATGCTGCGCCGCTTCGCTATTGTTTTGATTTCAGTAAATTGATCAAATCAAACGGAACAATAATAAAAAAAAAAAAAAAAAATAGAGAAAACTAGAATACGATGAATAACAGTTCTTCTTTTCTTTTTCTTTGCTAAATTTAAACGGTTTGTAGAAACTCAAATCAAATAGTTAACGCACAATAAAAATATATATTGATTTACACTACAAAGAAAAATCAAGCCGAAGCGGTGTCAATAGTACGTTAAGTACGAATTTCCTTAAATCAAGTACAGAATGCTTGATTCAAGTGCGTACTTAAAATAATCCGAAAACAGGAGTTACCTAAAAAATAAAAGTGAGATAAAAATTTATTTCAAACTGTGCTGGATTCAAGAATTCAAACACTTAAACTCTAGTTAGACGTGATTTAAATATAATGCCAAAGCCGATGACCGTAGAATGATGACCGTAGAAACCAAAATTCAATTGGTTTATGTGGTCATGGTTACACCGTTATGGTAAGTCACCTTTAATCAAATGCAGCGATGCCCATAAGGTTGATTAAAACAGCTGTTTTGTATGGTTATGTCACGTCTAATTTGAGCTTTACCCCAGAGAACCATAGAGAGAAACAGATAAAGTGTATATTATTATTTATTTTTTTAATTTAATTTACAAATTGTTGTTATTATTTACCATAACATGTCCGAAGACAACTAAAATATGGTTGTGTTGGTAAAGTAATATTAAAAAAATTTTCGTTAAAAATAGTTTTGTTACAGGTGACCATATCGAAAATATGTTTGCTCTGCGTGCACCAACCATTTGACTTTGCCTTAATTCATAGAATTTGTTCGTACTAATATTTCAATATTATTTGTACACAATTTCGTAATCTTAGAAAGTAGAATTAAAAAAAAATCCCTTTTTTGTATTAAAACTAGCTTGAGACAGAAATTTCCAACATATGTTTCTCGGTCACCTCGCTTTTATATCCAATTTTTCTTTGAAATGTTGCTAAATCTCGTATTCAGCTTGCTGAATTTGAAATATTTGAGAAGTTTATATTTTATTTTATAGCTTTGAAAAAGATTATTAAAAAACAAAGCATATTCAGCTAGTTGAATTAATATTTCCATCTAAAAAATGGTTAAAAATTTAAGGAATTTGCAAGAAATTTGGAATTTTTAATAAAAATAACTAGAATATCTATTTCGCTAGCTGAATATTAAATATTGTAGTAAATATTTTATGATAACATATAAAATAAAAATAATTTTTATAAAATTGTTCAATTCAGCTATCTGAATTTATATTTCCGTCTAAATAATTGTTAAAAATTAAAAGAATTTGCAAAAATTTTTTTTATTAAAATATAACTGGAACATCTATTTAGCTAGGTGAATATAAAAAATATTGTAGAAATTATTTTATGATAACATAACAAATAAAAATAATTACAACAAAATTGTTTTATTCAGCTAGCTGAATTTATATTTCCATCTAAAAAATTGTTAAACATGTAACGAATTTGCGAAAAATTTAGATTTTTTTTATAAAAAAAAAATAATCATTATAAAATTGTTCTATTCAGCTAGCTGAATTAAAGTTCTAAAGGCTCTTATAGATTTTAACTAAAAATTTTGTAGCAAAAGAAAAATAAAATTAAAAAACCTTCTAAATAAAAAAAAAAAAAAAAAAAAAACAAAATAAGCTAAACTAAAAACAAAAATTTTCGATAACTGGTTAAAGATATTTGCAAATTTGACGTTGGCAACTCCGTTAAAAAAAACAAGCGAGTTACAAGAAAAGCTCTAAAACTTGTGCTAACCAAAGCTTTTAATGTAATCAAGACCAAATAATGTATTACAAACCGTTCGTTTGTCTGTCCGTCCGACATACTGTAACATAAGTTCATAAGTATTTAAAAAATTCTGGGTGCAAATGGCTGAGTGTGTTTGTTAAGAACAATAAAAAAGAGATATCATGTTTATAGGAAAATATTTTGTTTTACTTCAACAGTATTATCAGCAATGGCATCCATAGGAATATTGTAACAATAATAACCACTTGTAGCAGTAGTAACAACCCAGCAATAAAAGATGCAGGAAACACCAGAAACAGAAAAAGATTTTCTGTGGCAGCCGTAGAAACTAGCGTAAGAAAACAATGAAACACATCTTGCAAGGAAGCAAAGAAATAAACAAATAAAAGAAAATAGAAGAAAAACAATGTTGTATATGGGGGGAAAAAATGTTTATCAAATGAACAGCAAAGCTAAAAACTAAAACCCGTTGAGGGGCAGGCTGGGCGCCAGTTAAATTGAGATTTATTGCGAAAAACAATTGTGGCAGCATCTGCAGGTGCATCTTTTTTTCTTCAGAGTTTTTCTCTGCGTTTATGCTGTATTCTTGCGGTTGTTTTTTTTTTGGAATTTTAAATGTGCCGCACGCTACAACAAAGCAACTGAATGCCACAGCAACAACAACTGCTATATTGCAAGCAAAAAAAGAATGGAAAAACTCGAAAAGAAACACATCTTTAATGCTCGTATCATAAACAACTGTAAACACACATTGAAGTGATAAGACCGCAAGTTAACAGATAAAAATGATGATGCGAAAAGACAATTGTAAAACAAATCTTAAGGTGTAAAAAGTGTAACATTCGCCACTTAATACTGGACTCAAAAATGCACTGGGTGCTTGCGTTCCTCTGGCTCTAATTTTTAGCATTTGCAACTGTTATAAATGTTTAATGAATAATTTTGTAATGTTGGAATAAACTATTTACATTTATCTCTTGCGGCTCGGTCTAATACAGATTTAAGATAATAAGTTTTTTTTGTTTAATGTTTGTATTTAAATTATTATAAGATTTTGAGTTTTGGTTTCAGAATTATTTGCAAGTAATTTTGCAAGAATAACCGAACAAGAATTGAAAAATGTCGCTTATTCTTATAAAAAAAAACGTCCCCCGAAATAAGATTTTTAACAACATATGAACAAAAGAATGAATATGAATTCATTTTATGAGAATAATTAAATCTTGCGACTATTGAAGACAGCCCTTATTTGGCTTAGTTTATTTATTCCAGTGCAATATTTTGGACAGAAGTCTTATCAAAAACAGGCTATTTTTTTATTAAAATGGCTCCTGGAAAATCGAACTAACTCATTTAATAATATTCAGTTTAAAAAGCTTAGCAAGTATAGTCGGTCAAACCCGACCATTCGATACTTTACACCACAAGACACATTTTTGAATGTGTACCCTATTTGTAACCAATGGTCAATGGTTGACCCGGCAAAACAGAATAAAATAATAAGAGTTCAAAATCTATATGAGTTTTATTTGTCTTAAAGCGATTTTTGAGAGGGGGTTCACGGAACCTATGGTCAATTCTGGACCTGCATATACAATTTTTCTACACACAGAAAAAAAACCAATGTTAAATTAACATGGCGAAATGTTGATTGAGAATCATAGTACATTTCTGTAAAAGTATGCCCTTTATTTAAATTTATCGTTATTTCATATTAATTTTAAATGAAAAATATTAAGATAACTTTAAATCACGTTTATTTAATATTATTCACTGTTAAAATAACATTGTTCAATAATGAATTGAAAAAACCCTGTTTTATATTAAAATCAAAAGTTTATCTTGTTAAATTAACATGCATACATACTATTAAAACCTGTTTTACTTGTTTTATATTAAAAAAAAAAACAACACCATAAAATGAAAAACATAAATTTTTTATTTTAATGCTTAAAATATGCTTTAAAAAGATAATTCCCATATTCTTTTAGGTAAAATTATTTAGTTAAATAGCACATCAAGTTTTCAAAGTAGAATGATGACGAAAACCATATCAGACCATTCTGCTGATGCTTCTGTTAACAAAGGGAAATACAAAATAAGTGAAACATGTGTTATAACACATATATACAGGGGTAAGTGTTATGAATTATTCTTAAATAAATGCATATGTTGTCTCTGAAGCTTCTTCTTACTGTTATATATCACACTCAAACCAATTTGATTCTACATGAAATTCACGTTGTTTCAACTTAAAATAACTTTAATTTAACGTGATTCGGATTGTTATTTCAAAATTAATGACATTTTTCTTTACCTTTACTGCAATGTTAAATTAACATGAATTATAGTTATTTTAAAAGAAAAAAATGTTGTTTGCAAGTTATTGTTAAATCATGTTAAATTAACATGAAGTAACAATGAAGCAAAATCACCACCGAAAACGGTAAAATCAACCTTGTTTACGACGATTTTAAATTGATTTTTCTCTGTGTGTATGACAATACGTTATTTTTGGACGAATTATATTCTAAATAGCAACATAAAAATATAGTTTTTCGGCAAAAACATTATTTCGGAAACAAGTTTGTATGGGGGAACTTCTTAAATGAAGGTGACCGATTATCACCATTTGCAACAAGCTTTGTCCTTATAACAACTAAGACATATCTACCCAAATTTCATTAAATGTACGTGTACCCTTGCCAGACCAAAATGTCACCAAAGGCAAAAATTAAGCCATATACAATCCATGAATAACGATAAGCCATATGTTATGATCGGACTTTAAATGGTGATGCAGTATAACAAAAATTAAAGGGCGGTATCCTGAGGCGTGGCAAAAAAATTAAAAATTTTTTTTTTGGAATTCTTTTCAACTCATCTTCAATCCTAAGGGATGGATGGCTCAACTTTTTTTTTGTATGGGGGCCGAACCACTCTAACGTATAGACAACCAGACAGGTAGTCAGTCGGCCAGCCAGCCAGACGAACACACATTGTAATTTGTATAAGAGTAAAAATGAATTTAAAGTTCGTTAAACATTGGATTGTGTGTAACTATTTGAAACCACGAGTATATGAGATTTAGATGAGAATCTCTTCGGAGCGGTAAAAAGATTTGTTTTGGTTCTAAATTTTCTTTTGTTTTCCAAATCGTTCAAAATTAGTTTTGTAGGAAAAGAGTTATGGTTCTAAATGTAGTTCATCATCAACTCTAACAAAAATCATATTTTTTTGAGTTTAAAAAGTATTTTCTATCTTATGGCGATTGCTTTGATGAGAAAAATATGTTACAGTTTAAACTTTAAAATGTTACCTATAGTCACTCGAAGTGTTACATGTTGTGCAACTTCAATAGAATAAAATTAAATACATTTACTTACAAATATCATAAATGTCATGTTTATCATAAATATACTTCATTAGCGATTTTACAGTTTGGAAACATATATTGACATCACTTATTGCTTGGAAAAATTTAAAACGATAATAAAATACATAGAATTTTTTTCACGTAAATGTAAAATATTTTTTATTGTTTGTTTTGCATGTTTTTCATGCACATATTTATTCACAAAAGAAATTTTTTGTACAAACGAGCACAAAAATTTAGAACATGTAACATTTATGCAACATTTTTTTCAGTTACGAATAAATATGATGTGCTTCAAATTACAAGTATTGGTCTATAATCAAGACAATTTTCGATTCTAAAGCTACGGCCACATTTGTCAAATATTTGACGAAAAAAACGGGACCAACCAGTAAACTAAATAATCATATCTTTTAATTCCAATATTTATTTTGATTAAAATACCACATCTTACAAAAAACAGTTTTTCGCTATGTCAAGTAGTAAAATTAGTTAATTGTGTGATATTAAAACCATGTTTCATCGAACTAACTATTAAAAAAAGAAGTGGTTAAGCTTATTTGGTCAAATATTTAATGAGTGTGACCGTGTAAAGTTTTATTGATGTAATCCAACTGAATAAAGCATTCTTATGACTTGTTGAGATATACTTTTTTTATTAAGTCAATATTCTGTTTATTGACATAATTATCTTTCTGTTCACATATACACAATTTAGCTAACTCAATACAACATTCAAAGTAAACAAAAATGTACATTTATAAGCAAAATGTAAACAACTTTTGACATCTTTAGGGAATTAACATCTGGCTTTTGCGCAGACCTAATGGATGGGCTGTTGTTTTGTTGTAGTTTCAGTTGCCAAATGTCAAAAACTTTGTTAAGTCAATTGTGTTTTGCTCACTAAACACACTTGTAACAGGGGCGCATTTTAATTTAACTCAATATTTACAACAATTTCGTATTTATTGAGCAATAACTAAATTGCAATTTTATATGGATAATGCGCTCAATCAAGTCATTTACTGCGTAAAACTCAATTAAGGTGCATATCTGAACACGGTATTATGGTCATAATGACAACTTGGCATTTGTTGAAGGTAACATTTTGTCGGACGTATCAAAAGTTATTTATTATCTTATGGTGTTTTCTTTTCTACAAAAAAAATGTGTTTTTTTTTTAAAAAATGCAATTTGGTGTTTGTTTCTTAAAAATGTTGCTCCCGAAAAGCATGAGTTTTTTGAATAAAACAAGCCACCCTTTGAGGGAGCAAAATTTTTAAGAAAAAGACACCAAATTGAATTTTTTTTAAAAAAAATGGCACATTTTTTTGTAGAAAAGAAAACACTAATTTCACTTGAACCTATCCGGTATTGTGAACTTGTCTTTAATACATTATTTATATTAAAGCAAGGTAGTAATAGTTAACAACTTTTAATACGTGGAATAAAATCCTACCTTTAACTAACGCCCAGCTATAATAATGGCCCTTACTTGTCAAAGTACATGAAAACTCTTTTTTTTCATTTAAAAGTCTAATAATTTTCTATATGAAAAATTCAAATAACGAACAGCCATTAAATATGCTAATGAAAATACATTGGAATTTTTTACATACATGTTCTTTACATATGGGCACGTCCACAAAAGTGTCAAGTTACGCCACCAAACAATTAAATAATATATCGTCGGCTTAATATGCAAACCTGACAACTCCACTTTTTAATTAAATTGAGATTTTGATGCCGTGTGGTAGAGCCTCGTCGACGAGCATGTAGTTTTTCTTCAATTTGAGTCTTGAAGTGTGTCAAATCAACTAAACTTTTGGTTTTCCTCTCAAGCAGCAAATATGAAAAAAGGGATTTGTTGAAAGGGAGTTAGCAGGTTTGCATATTAAGCCGACGATATGAATTATTCTTTGAGAAACCATTTAAAATACTTGGTGCCGTAACGTGACTAAAAGCAGACTTTCCTGTGGAAATATCCATATGCCTTTTACACTTTTCTTAACATTTAACTATTTCTATTTTTATCGATTGCTTGTCACTAAACATAAATTGAAATTAAAATATTATTCAAGCATAAAATGATGTTTATCTTAATGCGAGCAGATACCAGCAGAGAAACAAAAAAAAAAAACAAAAATAGACAAACATATAGATTTACGAATAAATAATAGAGACACAGAGACCACTGCTAACCATAATGCTTTATTTACTCCTATATTACAACAGTCAACACTAACCATACAGCCAATCCTGCTAACTTACAAAGATACACACATATTTTCATCTATTCCCGTACTAGATTCAAAACCATCTACGAGTATTCGCATCCATGAGAATATAGATTGCATGCAACAATCAGTAATTCGCATACGCATAAGAGCAGCGAGCAAAAGAGGCGTGTTTGTTTGTGCAACAAAAATTTGTATTTGAAAAATATTGTAAAACTTGTTGCAAAATCAAAAATCATTGTCAATGCTAAACTGTTAATGCTGCAGAATTGCTAATTACAATTGACATTGATTAGCGTTTCTACACCAAATAATACATGAGTCTTAAAAAACAACAAAAAAAAAATAACAACACATTCATGTGTTTGAGTGTGCAGTTATGTGTATATTACTTACAATATGAACAAGTATGATTATACAGATTTTTCGAGTGTGCCTTGTTTTTTTCTCTAATCCAATCATTTACTTTAAATTATGGCAGAATCGATGGCTAAAGTGATAGATATACTGGCTATTGTGGGCATTAGTATGACTCTTTAAAAATGTCGATGTGATGAACTTTACTAAAAGATTATCTTACTATACATGTAGAATACTAACACTACAGTTTTTTTAAGGATTATATGAAAGAAAACAAAACAAATATAATAAAAAAAAAATTTTTGCTTCTTGTACAGTAATAAAAAAAAAAACCAAATACAATCATTTTAATCCCACCTTAACATCTTTTATGCCGTACATTCAGTTTGTGAAACTATCATAACGCTTATCGGCTGTGCTTTTTAAAAATATTTTGGTTGGAGGTGACCATATTGAAACACGTTTTTTCTCTACGTGCAGTGAAATGCGCATAGGAATCCCAGCTTATCCCATCAGCAATAAATTTCAATTTATCAATAGTGTGAAATGGGATTTTATCACATTTAAACGAAACATTGCTATTTAATTTTTTGACTCCCAAGAAAAACTTTGATAACTGTTACTGTAAAATTTTTTTTCGATTAAAGGCTTTCACGTACGGAAATATCTCGACAATTTAAAGTTTTCGACATGAGTTTCTTTTTTTTCTCACTTTTCGAGAAACCAAAGTTACAGAACATAAATACAGCCCTTGATAACAAAATTGGACTAAATCATTATTTGTTAGCAACATTTTTAAAAAAGACTTTATAAAGGTCCTGTTCATAATTATAAACCGAGCTTCACATAAGTTGGTAAAATTTTATAACCATACAGAACGAATAACTGCCAAATTTCATGACAACTCCTGCCACACATTTTTTATTAGTATATGTTTTTTTTGTCACGTAAACACATGAAATCCAGGATAAAGTACCCAACTAAGTGGACGTTTTAAACCAGTGTTATCCAATCTTCATTTTCTGTGCACAATTGTGCTACAAAAACAATAAAAAAAACTCACACCGACGCTTGTTCTCTTCTATTTCAGTTTGATTTCAGTTGTTAATTGAGTGTTGACGAGTGCACATGTGCGGATGCTTACTGTTTTTTTTCAGCTTTGATTTTATTTCAATATAAACCAGCAAACAAAATAGTATGATGGAAGACAAAAATGTTTGTTTTGTCATTAAAAATGCTTTTGGTAACATGCAATGCATTTTATGTTACCAAACATTTAAAACAAAGAAAACATTTTCAATTAAAAGGCATTTTGATCTTTTTCACAAAGAAATAAATAAATTAAAAGAGGAAAAAAGGAAAATGTTTTTTTTGAGCAAAAAAACCTTTATATGCAAAAAATTAAAGAATGGGTTCTGCAAGAAGAGCAAAATGAGGAAATTTTGCAAAATAAAAAATTAAAAATAGAGATTTCGAGCCAAATAACCTGCAAAATATCCTCTGCTAGCAAAAATTTATTTGTTCCAGGCAGAGAAATAAATTAAGTTCTTCAAATTTAAAACATATTTTGTTAATAAGAAATTGTTACAAATTTCAATTTGGAAAACTTAATTTATTATGCCTAAATACATTTAATTTTTATGTTATAATTAATTAATAATTAAAAACTGAGGTATATTTTGCATTTAATTTTATTAACTTTTTTAAACTTCATTTCCATTTTGCTTTTAAACTTGTTAAAATTTAAAGTAAAATTAAAAATTGAATTTTATTTACATTGAAGAAATTTAGGCCCTATTAGCTTGATAAAAATAATATAGTTAATATTCATTACATTTGCAATGCTTAGTTTTGTGTTTGCTGGGCAATATTATGTTATCCGATACAGACGCATTTCATTTAATGCAGGGATTTCCAAAATTTTTTTGGTTGTGTATTAGTGAGTACCAGAGAGTAAGCAAATTGAGAGAATGCATTTATTTACAGCCGAAATAAAATGTTAGTAATATATTTTATAAGTTGTATAACACAAAGGTACAAAATTAAAAATTTTTTGTGTTAATAAAAAATTTGTAGCAATTCTTTAAGGTGTTATGATACCTGCTATTTTTTGTATTGGATTTTTTTAGGATTGACTGAATGAAACAACAAATGCAAGAAAGAACAAGAAATACAATTTGATAAAATGTAAACAAAATAAACAATACTGCCCACGTTTTTTCCCCACAAAAAACCGTCATTAAAGTTAAAAATCGCAAAAAAAGTTAACACCGTTTCTTTCGATCAAAAACTAAAAAAAATTGGCAACAGTGCTAACAATTAATCTGGAAATGTCAATTTTAAGTTAAAAAATTTTATATTTATTTTGACAGTCTTAGATTATTTAGCGATAACACATGTATATTTGTTTGACATTTCAAGATTTTTTATGATATAATCATACTCTTTACACTTAGTCAGTTTTCCTATGCAAATATATTTTCACTGTTCTCCAAAATAGAAAAAATACAAAAAATAGCAAGTATCATAACAGCTTTACTAATTCAATGTCGCTGATTTTAAAACTATGTACACTTTTTTTTATTCGGAAGCTTTTTGACTCTAAATCAGTTTCAAATATCTTATCAAACAATTGTAAAAAATTAAAGGTTTTTATGTTTTAAAAATTCATAAAAAATAAATATTGCAAGCAAATCACAGCTGATAGAAAAATTTTCCCTAATTGCAGATTCTACACAAGTTCCAAATTGAACAGTACGACGGCCTACCGTTTGACTGGACAAGGGAAGAGACTCTATAAATTTAGTATTATAATTAAGCCTTTCCCAAATTTTCTTCAGCAATTGCTTGATAAAAACACCATCCCACAATGGTCTTCCTTTCTTAACAATTTCCAATATTACTAAACTTGAAATCTCCATTTTCAGTTTGGGAACTGATTTTGGTTCATTAATTTCCTCTTCTAATAACCATTTTTTAAATTCAATATGAGAATTATAACGTGAAAAAGTTATTTTAGTAAACAGTTAGGGTATTCATAGTGGTAAGTAATATAGAAATGGTATTCACGGTGTTGGGTTGCTCATACTTCAAACATCTGTGCATACATTTTTATTCTAGCTAACTTTTTAGAAAATACCAAATGCGCACATGAGTTTGCCTGCAAAAATGTATAAAGTCATTATAACAGGTCAAAGTTACGTTAAATAGTTACCATAAATTAGTAAGGTTAAAGGCAGAATTAGTCTTTACTTTCTGTTTCTGTTCTGTTCCGTGCCGTTCTGTTTCAAAATTGAAAAAAAAGTTACTTTTTCTGTGGCAACTTATTAGCCATTTATGACAAATTTATTAGTTTTGCACCATCCATTGTTTTATTTTAATAACTTTTATGCACATAAATTTGAAGAAATAAAATTTAATTAACGTATTTTTTATTATTTATTTTGCG
Source organism: Pollenia labialis (assembly GCA_949318255.1). Taxonomy (NCBI): domain Eukaryota; kingdom Metazoa; phylum Arthropoda; class Insecta; order Diptera; family Polleniidae; genus Pollenia; species Pollenia labialis. The sequence goes on along the minus strand of OX439139.1, from coordinate 158,575,958 downwards.
GTAACTTACAATTACTTTACAAGTTTTTGATTTTATCAAACTGAACCGCAACAGAACAGAACAACTAATTAATTTCACAGGTTTTTTAATAACAAAAACAAATCAGCTGGTTCGTAACAGAACAGAAAGTAAAGACTTACTGAGCCTTAACTCTTTGGGCTCGGTCAAATAATTGTAGCACAAAAAAGTAAGCAATAAAAATAGTGCGAAACAATAAAGTTTCATTAATACATCAATAAAACACATCTTCTTACCCAAACATTTTACCTACTGTCACATTTGCTTTTATGTGTACAGGTTATTTACACATAAATTGTAGCAAAACAAGACTTTTTTACTTTTTTTTTTAAATATTTCTACTTACTTAAGAAAAGGGTTTTCAAAGAAAGAAAAAACCCAACGACGCAATTGGTACAGAAACCAAAATATTTTTACAAGCAAAATACCAACAAATTCTTTTGGCTATTTTGTTTCTTAATAATTTCTGCATTTAGGTACGTCTTTTTAAAGAAAGCAAAAGGGACCCTTTTACAGGTATCAAAGAATTTTTTTCACAAACAAAACACATATCGTTAGCTTAAACGTTGCAGTAAATGTTATTGTTAAAAAAATTTACTAAATAAAATTTACGCTAGCTTTGCTGTTAAATATTTTCAACAATTTAAATTATGTTAAAATTAAATAGAAATGTTATATTACTCTGCATTTAAGTCTTAAAATTTAGACTCTAAATATTGCACGCAAGGCATTGGATGTTACCAAAAGCATTTTTGACCGCACAATATTTTTGAGTGTAAGCTGAAACAAAATAATATAGCATCCGCTAAAAATGTGCACTTGTCGAAGTCACACCGACGACTGAATTGAAGAGCATACAAATATGTGTTTGTAGTGGTTTGCACAATTGTGCAAAGAAATGGAAACCCCTGTTTTAAACTTTTCTTACTAGGTTACCAATATGTTCTGAAAGTTCAAATACACTTATCAAAATACTCATCAAGCATTTTGGTTGTATTAGTGAAAATGTGTTTGTATGTGTGACACCGACGACGATGCTGTATGGAAAATCAAAAAATGTAGATATGACGGCGAATGTTATGTCCAGCACACATATAAATAATCAATACGCAACAACTTTTAAGCAAATGGCAAGGATTGGGGAAGTGAGCGTGGCACTTGCCATACAAAAACATTATAGATTTCTGTATATTTGGAGAGCGGCATGAGCCAAATAAGATTCAAGTACCTTGGTTATCATTTGACAATATCCGACAAAACGTGGACGGATTTAGAGAAGTGGGCATGGCATAACAAATATTTATCTAAATAACGGCAAAAGAAACATTTTACAAATTTGGTACGCATAGCTGGGTTATCAATACACAACATCTCTAAAAATATATTCGGAATTGGAGAAGAGGTCATCGCATAAAATGTATTTATTTATATTTAAAGGCCCAACTACAATATGTTTTAGTTAGCTTAAGCAATTGTGCGAATACATGTGATTCATATACGTTGAACCATATTGAAGTTAAGAAAACTTTTTGTTAAATTTAATGAAACTGTCATTTGCTTAAGCAAAGTGCGAAACAGATCGCACTTTCCGTACGGAATAAAATATTTTTTGATTTTATTTTTGTTTTTACACCCTCCACCACAATTAGTTGTGAAGAGGGTATACTAAGTTTGTCATTTCGTGTGAAACTTTTTAATTATTCATCTCAGACCCCATACAGGTTATATGTTCTGACTCCTTGAGTAATCCTTTCCGTTTGTTGAAAACACCTTCACTTTCGAAAAACTCAAAAGAAATAAACAAAACTGGTGTAAAATTGCTTGTAGTTATCCTAAGCTGGGTTTAAAATGCTATCGCCATATTAGCAAAAGCAGCCAAATTTTGCCTTTTTCTTAATTAAAAACAAATCAAAATTAAAAATCTGACAAGTTCCACTGCTAAAAAAGCCCACACTTTTCAAAAGCAGCAGCAAAATAAACAGACAAAATAATCCGCACTGGCTTTTTCCATCTTTTGCTTTTTAACAATAGCAAAAATTTCTTATTTAATGGAACTCAAAAAGCAACGGCAATCACTTTTATGTTGTAGGAAAAAATAGGTAGGAAAAAGAATGAAACAAACAGCTTCTGTCTGAAAGGCGCCAAATCAAAAACCAATATAGGCTAGCAGCCACACAAGCAGGAGAAAAAAGCAGCGAAAAAAGCAAACTAATGTGCCAATGGCACATGATTGCGAAGAGACACTCGATATTTTTCATGCAAAACAAACACAACAAGAATTTTTTGTTGTTTTCTTCACAATTAAATAATAGAACCACTTCAAAAATTTTGTGCGTTGCATTGTTACATTTTATATGAAAACCAAAAACAATTTATTTACAAAATTTAAGTATGCACAAAAAAATATGGTTGCAGGTAACCATATTCTAAGAGCAACAAGTTATGGTTGGTTTTTAATAATGCTTATGTTTGCAGGTTACCATATTATGTTTAAATATGACCATAGTATGTTTAAAATCAACAAAATTTGTCCCTAAATCAACCATAATATGGTCAAAACTAACCATATTTTAGTCAATATTAACCATAATAATTGTCAAAACTAAACATATTATGTTAAAAATTAACCATAATATGGTCAAAATTTTGAGAAAAGTAACCATATTATGGTCAGGATTAACATTAATATGGTGAATGCTAATCATATTATGGTTAATTAATTTTTTCAATTTGTTTGTTAAGTGTCAAATTATAATTTTATTAAATCTTATATTCTTGATAGGTGTTACGTTCCACTTTTATAAAAAATCCAATTTGGTTCATATTCCAGCCTGTGACGAACTTCATATTACCATTTTTTCTGGTCTACTAGTTTTTTCTATCTAAATTTGTGTGTTTTAATCAATAATTGAAATAAAATGAATGAGAATTTTAAGCAAACCAAGTAAAATGCAAACGACCAGAATGTTGTGGCTTATTAAACATATTATTTTAAATTTAAAATTAATCATACAATGTTTTAAAATATTACAATTTCGAACATATTATTGTTATTAAATATTAACCATAACATGTTTGGAGGCAACCATAATATGGTTATAGCTTTTGGATGGATGAATTACACCATAGTATGATTACCGTGATAATAATAATGTGGTGATGGTAACCATAATATGTTTAAGTGTATGGTTGTAGTGTTATTTTATTTAAACATTATATTGTTAAAATCAACCATATTTGAAGTTTCAAGGGAGGTAAACACTTTATTGTTAAATAGAAACAAATTATTATCAATCGTGAAAAAAGTTTTTTTAAAAACAACAAAAGTTTGTTTGTTGCCATTGCAGGGACCATAATATGTTTTTTTTAACCATTCTTCAACCATGTTTTTTCTCTACGTGTAGGTACATACTTATTTAGGTATTGACACATGTATCGTTTTTGTGCAAATATGTACATACATATGTATGTACGTATGAATGTATCACAAATGCTGATAATTTCCTATTAGCACATAAATCGGCTGCTTTTAGCACTTATAATTGCGGCTTATTTTGTTCTCTGTGTTTTTACCAGCCAGGGAAAAATTTGATTTTTAGATTTTTTAGTTTTGTCTTTTTTAACTAGCTCTGCTTTTAGGACAAAATAAAAAAAGGAAAAGGCATAAGAATCATTTTGAGTTTTGCTTTTAATGTGGCTAGCCTTTTTTGTCGCTAGCTGGTAAAAAAGCAATTATAAAAAAATAAAAATATACAAAAAAGGAGATTTGCCTGTTTGCACAAACGAAAAACAAAACATTGGTTATTGGAAAAAAAATTAAAAATTTCAATGGCAGTGGCAAAAGCAAACATAAAAAGCATCCAGCTGATGGGTGCTTTTAAACCCTGATCCTAAGCAGTTTGGGATTGAAATCCAGCAAAATCGGTTCAGTAGGATTAGAGCTATGAATCAAAATGTGGAACCACCACTTAAAAAAATTGATAATTTTGTTACAATAACTAACATATTTAAATTGGGAAACAATGCACGGAAAGGTATAAGATTTTACAAAAATTCGTTTTATAAGACTAGACACGACGCTGTGAAATTTCGTGAAGATCGGTCCATGATTTATCCTGGGACCCATATAAGCCCTGTTACCGGAAAGCAATTTAGTACGCCCAAAACCGTAATTAGTAAGGCTATTAGAACAAAATTCAATACTTCACAGTTTTATAGGACTAGAAATCGCACTAATAAATTTCGTGATGATCGGTCCATAATTTAGTATAGGCCCCATACAAAGCAAACTCTGTTAAATTTATTAAATACGCCTTAAACCGTAGCAGATATATTTATGGTGGTAACATTTCTTCCAACTTAGTTTCGTATGGCCAGAAAAAATGTCATGCAATTTTGTGATATACGGCCCATAATTTACCTTTGATTTCATACTTAGAAGCCTTCTGAAATTTACTGTAAACGCTAAAACTTATTTCACCGCTGTACTGAAATTTATGTTTGTTAATACCAGATATCACTCTGCATAATTTGGGTTCATAACTTACCATGGCTTCAAAATAAATTCCCCTCCTGAAAATCATTTAAATTCGGCTCAAGTTAGTTAAAATTGCATAAAACTTTCTGATGTTCGGTCAATAATTTAATATATGTGTGTCTAAACCGTAACCAATTTTAATGCTGACGTCTGTTTTTATAAAGAACAACTAATAATAAATAGAGATCACTCCTGAAATATTCGAACTGTAGGTGGAGGGCATCAACGATTTGGCACAGCCGATTATAGCACTTTAACTTGTTTTAATGCTTTTGAGAGGATTTGTGTTAATTATGACAGTAGCTCAATCCAGCTTATGCATATTATAGTTGGGCCTTAAAGAACGGTACTTTTGTTACTTTCTTGCTTTCGGCATAGCCAAATATAAATTACACTCTTATTTTTTTGTATTGAGACATTCGGACTGTAGCGTATTTTTGGCAAACGGACGCACATGCCGACATGGTACTTATAATAGACTTGTTATTATTCAAGAACCCAAAACTATGAAACTTGATGAATAAACAAACAATAAGGGTATATTATTGGCTACTCGTAGAGGTGGTGGGTATACTCAAATACTCTGATCCAATTTAACGTCTGCCTGTTAATCTAACCATAATATGTTTAAAAATGTTGCGTTCAAATTATCTAGTTCAAAAAATGTGTTTCCCTTACGTGAAAGTTAAGTTTTAATTAATTTTCATGTTGTAAAATTCCTTTCTTCATAAAAATAATTTAATGAAAATTAAATTTAATGAACTTAAGCCTAATTAAAAATATTAAAAAAAATTTTGGATTAAAAACCATAAATAGTTCAATAAAATAACCACAATACTAATAATTGTTAAAGCTAAGGCACGAGCTCTATGTTTGCATTTGTCCTTCAAGTTGTGCTGAAAAGGTCAACAAGAAAAAGAAAGACAAAAAAATGAAAAAACAAAAAATATATGTACTTTGAACTTCAAGAAGAATTCTTGACAAAAGTACGAAAAAAGAGAAGTAAAGGAATAACATGTTAAAATAAATTAAAATAGATAATCATTCAAAAGCAAATTTCGATCTACCAAAAGGTTGAATACAATTTGGTTTAAGGATTGATGTTTGACTAATGACGTCAGCAGTCGTCGATGGCTGCGAGTGTTAAACGGCAAGCCCTCTGAAGAGATTGAGTGGTTGCAATCGAAACATGTCAGGGTAACCTGTCCGTAAACACCTGGGTTCGAGCCCAGATTGAGTCAAGAATGAAAAATTATCAATAAAAATTTTAATTAATTTTCATGTTGTAAAATTCCTTTCTTCATAAAAATAATTTAATGAACTTAAGCCTAATTAAAAATATTAAAAAAAATTTTGGATTAAAAACCATAAATAGTTCAATAAAATAACCACAATACTAATAACTGGCGGAATTTTAAAGTTCGGGCTTTAGAAAAGTGAATAACTTTAACAATTGTTTCAGTGGCTGTCATTATATTTCGGATGCTCTAAGAAAATTTCTTATTCCGCCACTCACCAACGAACAGAAGCTTTGAGTTCAGAGTGGAAATTATTAACTGTATAAAAAATTATAATTTGTTATTAATTTTTTTTACTGAAACATACGTTTTTTAATTAGAAAAAAAATGTAAGATTTGGTTTAATTTTTTAAAATAAATTAAAATGTTTTTCCTCTTATTAACCGAAAAAATTAGCTACATTTATCAAATAAAATCCTGAAGCACCATGAAAATAAAAATTCTCTCCTCTATGACAAGCACAATCCAAAAAAAAAAATTTTTTTTTTGAATGCCTGCCAATATTTGCTACTTCAACCGTTCAGCCTTTTCATCATAGTTCGCCTTGTTTTAATTTAATACGTCTATTAGTCATTTTCTTTTTTTTTAGGTTTTGAATTTTTTCCTATTCTAATTTAGTCTTCAGAAACGTTTAAAAAAATTTTTTTTTTTTGCAAAACTGGTTTAAATTTCTGGTTTTTTTTTATTCAAGCCATTTATTAAAGAATTTTAAATAAATTTTTTTTTTTAATTTTCTTCCGCAAATCTTTCTAATGTCGATAAGAAAAACTGAAGAATAAGAAGGAATATACAAAATAAATGATGCACCTTCATTTGTTTGCGTTGTTGTTGTTGCTGTTGTTGTTGTTGGCTGTTGCATGCATTATGCCACCTGCTGTTGATTTTAATCCTTTTCTTTCTTACTTTTTTTATTGTTGTTGCAGTTGTTACTTGTAGTTGAATGATTTTTACATGAAAGCGATGGCGTTGATATGATTTGAAATGGTTTGGTAGATGTTGAATTAGACGTTGTAAAAACATGTTAGCGAAATTGTTAAATAAGCTGTAAAATTATGAAAAAAATATATGTAGGAAATAATAGCAAATTTTTCTTTTCTCTTATAAAATGATGTTTAAATATATTCAAGTTGTAAGGTGACCGTTATTGGTAAAGAAAAATGTAACGGCTTGATATGGTTTTTGTGAAGATTATGGAACACATTCTTGATCTTCAATGTGTCAACGTTTTTTTTGCTGCCTGTAAAACGCTTTGTAGAAAAACAATGTGCAGCAACAAAATTTTTATACAAACGAATATTTTATTAACAAGGTTTCTTTCAAATGTGCTGAATTCCCATTTCATACTATTGAGAAATTGAAATTTATTGTTGAAGGGATAAGCTATTCCCATGCACATTTCACTGGTTGCTTAGGCCAGATCGTCAGGAAACTTCATCCAAAGATGTGGCAAAAAAGTACCCAAAAAAGGAAATACGGGAAATTTGATATTTTTCTTTAGCTTTTTGGTTCCACAAATGGTATTTTTTTAATAAACTTCGGCAAAAAATATGTATACGGAGGAAAAGGAGACGCTAACGAAGTTACGGGTTAAATGCTAGTTAAATATCCATACTTATATGTGGCTATTTCCAAAAAAACGTCAACCACAAAAAAAGGAAAAAAAAAATTTTCTTTTCAAGATTTATTTAGAGAATTGCTTATATTTTTCGAAAAAAAAGATAAATGGTAAACGAAGTACTACAACTTTTAGCACATACTTGTGTATATTAGAAAATATGCATTTGGAACAACAATACTCTAATCTAAGGCATATTTATGATCTGAAAAACATTTTTTATTAAGTTTGTTATATAAAGGATTATAAATAGCAACATAAAAAAATTTTAAATCATGGTGGAAAAATTGTCCCGTTTACAATTTCTTTAACAATTTATTTAAAAAAATGTTATTCATATTTTATTTTGAAATCGAAACTATTTTTAGGCACATTTGTACGCAATATTTTAAAATTAATCCCAATAAAATATTGTGTCAGGTTTCGCAGAAATCACTGTTTAAACGGTTACCCCTTAAAACCCACTTCCGTTTTTTGTCCCGTTTACAATCACTGGTTTTTTGCAATTATCTCGGAAACCACGACAGTAAGCGAAAAATTTGGAAATTAAATAGCTAATTAAGGGTTAAAAGAATCATTAATTTAAAAATGAAAATCAGGTTGTTTTTTTACAGTTTTGTCAATATAAACGTGTGCGAATGTCCCGTTTACAATCTTGGAAGTACATGTATATATTTTTTTTTGTAATCGTGCTTAGTTTTTTTTAATCCACTTTCTCGCTATTTAAAAAGCAATAACAATTGACCCAATCCTCAACTAACACATTTAAACCTAAGCATTTCTTTTAAAAAATCATTTAAACTATTTTTTGGCCATAACAGTTCTTATATAATTTTCATATTATTCTGGTTGCTGTATTTTTGTTTTGTTGCTGTTTTGTTGAATTATTTTTTATAAGCCTCATTTCCTAAATTGTTAATCTATTTGATTGTAGCTAGAAATTCATTTTGTTGATATAATGATTACTATAATTTAAACATTTCCGCAAGTGCAACTGTAACTGCCACCGAACTCTCTGCGTACTACTTGCCACTAAAATAGCCAACCCAACAACCATCATTCATTCATTCATACAAAAATAAAACATTTAAAAAAAAATCATACATCTTTAGCTGCTTCATTATTAACATTTGCCACATATTTTGTGTTACAGCAAAGAAACAAACAATACGACCAATTCAGTCAGCCAGTCTGATTTTTACTCGAACTACTGCAACCAACAACCAACCTACTGAATGAACAAACAAACAAACAAATAAACAAACAACAATGAAGTCAATTGACAGCATCATGTTACCTGTCAGAGATGTTGTTAAAGTAAAACGAAAGAAGTGAAATGAAACAATAAAAACAATTTCAAACTAAACAGCAGGAATTGAGTATAAGAGGAATTCACTTTAGGCGGCAATAACGATCTAGTTTATTTGAATGTCTTGCTTTTATAAGTATATATAAAAAACGGCGGATTCAAAACAGATAACGTAACTTTAACATATAATTTGTGTCTTTAATGACTTTTGGAGGGTAAAAATCTATCATTTATTTTCACTTATTTATTGAGCGAAATAATGCAAATAACAAAATCTTATTTTACCCAAATAAAGCAGATGTAAATGCTAAAAAAAAATTAATATGTCCAAAAACAGAATTCTATTAAAAATGTAACGTAATCTGTGTGTACGACAAATCTGACAGGTAATATTGCCTTTGCACAATTTGACGTTTTATATTGATTTTTATGCAACATTATCTTGCGTATGTTAACAAAACTCATACACAGAAAGAAAAGACTCGGGATAAATTAAGTTTTTTATACTTGCTTTAAGAACGAATCGTACTCAAAAATTCAAGTACGAATAACACTAAAACGTACTCAAAACAATCCAAAATGTGATAACTTTCGAAAATCAGTCCGAAAATTTCTTAAAATAAGTATAAAATTCTTAAATCAAGTAAAAAAATATTAAACCATTCTGAGAGTAAAATTACAAAGTGAGCGTTTTAATATCATTTAACTTGTTAAAGCTTATTGCAGACGCTACACCAACACCACGCTAGTTGCAAACGATTTGCTTGTTGTGTGTTGAAACAACAGAACAAGCTGAAAAACATATACCTCTATTAATTTCATGTTTAAAAAGTAAAATTGAGAGCTCTTGCTACTCATTTAGTTTATATTTTTAGTTAATTATGCACATAATGGTATAAACATAGCTAAGACGAACAACGCGAAGAACTGTCATTAATGTCATTTAAAATTTGTCTGTGTTGTTAGAAATAAAAACCTTGGACGCTTGATTATATTATTCGTTTTTCATCTCTTCGCAGCTTTTTATGTATTTTCTTCTTCATGCTCGGAACACAATTGAATCGTACGTCGTATGAACGTAGGACGTAACGCCGAAAATTTTTCGAAACACACTTCACTTACCCACAATTCCGTCGCAGACGTTTTTTGTGTTATATTGATAATAATATTCAAATATTCTGAATTTATTCAAAGTATTGTTTTTTTTATCCTTTTATTTTGTTATCAAATATTAGATTTGAAATTTAATGTTATATTTCTTATTATTTTTATGACAAAACGGTCGTAATCGGTGTATGAAATTGAATTGGATCTACGTCGACGTACGACTTAGATATGATTTTACGTCACGCCAGCTATTGTGTGCCTTTGTATAAAATGTTATACGTTTTATTTTGACAACGTAACTACGTCGTACGCTACTACGTTCATACGGTGCAATTGTGTTCCTACGGTCAATTAAATTTTTATAAAATGTCTTTTAATATGCATTGGTTTTTCAACAATTACTCTTGGATTATCAATCGCCCAAATGCAGCAATTGAGGTAAAAATGTGCCTCATCCCTGAACATGATTTTCTTCGAAATGCATTTTGATTTGAACGCCTATTTTCATAAAAAGTCTGAAAAACGCGTTGTTCGATTGTGTATCTTTGCGTGGCTCAATATGAGTTAGTCTGAAATTGAGAAAAAGCAAATTAGGGGCTTAGAGCACAAGGGGTTTAAGTGCCTTTTTTCTAAAATTGAGTTTACATATGATAATAGTAGATAAAGTTCAGAGAATTTCAGAGCACAAGAGGTGAATGTGGGATACTCATCCATTAGCGAGTTATTGCGGCCAATTATAGCACTTGTTATTAAAATACCTGTTTCGCATGGAGCACTTAAACACCAAAATTTCCGAAAAACCATAAAAGCTTTTATTAATAAAATGTTAATTAAAACATTAGGCTATGTATACCTAAAATTTTTTTAGGTACAAGTGCCTTTGTTCAGAAAATTTACAAAAAGTTAAAGCACAAGGGGTGTAAGTGCGGCTTTCCTAATTTCAAAGGTAATTTTTGGGTATTTGAACAAACAAAACACGGTATTTTGATATCTTGTAAGATTAAAATATATCTCAGTATCGCTATTAATCAAAAAGTAATTTTCCAGATAGCATCTTACATTTTTTATTGCAATTTAACTTTAACCGCTTTTTACTCATTATTTAACAAAAGTCACTTGAACCCCTTGTGCTGTAAGGCCCTCAAATGAAAAGCAGAAAATAACTTGACGTTTTGGTGTGGTTTACATTCAACATTTAATCACCCGTTATAAAAAAGTATTTATTAATTGTTTGTTTACATTTATCAAATCAATTATTAAAAAAAGGAATATTGACAAAGAATAGTTTAAAACAGTGTTCGCAAATAAGCACTAAATATCGTTCCTTAGTGTTCGGTTCGGTAGATTTGTGGGAAACGCAAACGTTTTCCTGTTTGTCATTACAAAAATAAAACTGTTTTTATCAAACTCAACAAAATCCAGTGGTAAATAAAACCAAAAATTTTTTACAAAAACAAAATAACATGCGAAACAAAAAGCCAGCAAAATAATTTTACACAATACACACACAGGCTGTCCGTGGTGCGGTCGTTGCTAAAATTTTTAGTTTGTTCATTTCTTTATCAGTGTAAAAAAAATAAACATTATAGAAAATTAAAATATAATGCCTACAGTATCACTACAATTGCTCTGTTTTTTAACGAAGAACAGAACACTACATGAAGTTCGGCTCTTTCTTGAAAATAGTTACGACCGGTGTTAAGGGTTGTGTTCGTCTACACAAACCTAAAAACTATATTTCGTTCGTGGGTGTGTGAGCCGAACGCTAGATAATGTTATGTTTATCGAACACTGGTTTAACACAACATTGTGTGTATGTATAATTAAAAAGGCGGTAATAAACTTTATATGGCATAAATACTTATTTAATAACAACTATTTTTAAGGAACAATTAACATTATTGCTCCAACGCTTCGTCGTTCGTCTGCGTAAGAAATAGAAATAAACCTGTTGCAGAGATCGTTGCGCATGACGACTTTTGGTCTATGCAATGATTGTGTGCTTTTTCATACACAGAAAAAATGTTTGCTAAAAATTATTCAATTAAATAATTAATTGGTGTACATTAATTATTCAATTAATTTTTTGTTTGCTGCAATTAATTTTTTTAATCAAAACCCATAAAATTAAATGTTTGTGTATATGTGGTGTATTTTATAGTTCATGCAATTAATTTTTTAATTGGCTAAATTTGTGTCCCATGACTCGAAAATACAAATCCGTTTATTGATATGATAAATTCCTTTGCAGGGGCAAAATTAGTTAAATATTTAATTGTATGAACGAATTGTTTAATTAAAGTTGATTTTCTATTTTTTTTGGGTATAAACCAATATGTTCTATTTCTGACGACGAATATTCGTTGCGAATAATCCGTCGTTTGTCCTAGATGTGTTCCTAGCATAAGAGTTTTAAAGTTAAAACCATATCGGGCATGATGCTGGTGTTTTATCATTCTGTAAGGTGTAAAACGGGTAAGTGAATAAATCATAATGGTATCCTCTTTCTAATTAATTGTTGGTTTTTCAAGCACTAATCCGGGATAAAATCAACTTTATAATACGAATTCGGATTAAATCAATTTTATTATTCGTGAATCAAGCGTATTTTGGTATTGATAGTGTAGTGTTGAGAGTTTTATGCATTTGTGCTAAAGTGTGTAACACATAAAAATAATGCTTCTGCCTTAACTTAACCGTTTGACATAAATTACTTTCTTTGATGATGAATTTTTCATATACCAACTGCTAAAAAAAAGGTTGAAAATTTACTTGGAAACTGCAGAAATATTTCCAGTTTTAGAAACTGGGAATTATTTCCTTCTGGAGGTTACTTTATATTATATTCAACATTTTTAATTTTTCGAATTTATTCTATGAGCTAAATTTCAGTTATGTATTTTATAAAGCTTTTTTGTAATAGTCATATTCCTTCAATTTTTCAGAAATGACTTTATACACTATCAGACTATTATATTGTATTTTTTTGTTACATTTTACCTTAGCTTTCCGTTGGAAAGCAATGAGGTATATTGTATGAACAGAAAAATTTTACAATTATTAGACACCAGCAGAATGTAATGCATTTTCTGGCCCGCTACGGCCTTCGTCAGCATTCTTTGTGTCACACTGGATAGTGATACTTTATAAATTGAATGTATTTAACTCAACTATTTTAACAAATAGAAACTGGGAATTATTTCCTTCTGGAGGTTACTTTATATTATATTCAACATTTTTAATTTTTCGAATTTATTCTATGAGCTAAATTTCAGTTATGTATTTTATAAAGCTTTTTTGTAATAGTCATATTCCTTCAATTTTTCAGAAATGACTTTATACACTATCAGACTATTATATTGTATTTTTTTGTTACATTTTACCTTAGCTTTCCGTTGGAAAGCAATGAGGTATATTGTATGAACAGAAAAATTTTACAATTATTAGACACCAGCAGAATGTAATGCATTTTCTGGCCCGGTACGGCCTTCGTCAGCATTCTTTGTGTCACACTGGATAGTGATACTTTATAAATTGAATGTATTTAACTCAACTATTTTAACAAATAGAAACTGGGAATTATTTCCTTCTGGAGGTTACTTTATATTATATTCAACATTTTTAATTTTTCGAATTTATTCTATGAGCTAAATTTCAGTTATGTATTTTATAAAGCTTTTTTGTAATAGTCATATTCCTTCAATTTTTCAGAAATGACTTTATACACTATCAGACTATTATATTGTATTTTTTTGTTACATTTTACCTTAGCTTTCCGTTGGAAAGCAATGAGGTATATTGTATGAACAGAAAAATTTTACAATTATTAGACACCAGCAGAATGTAATGCATTTTCTGGCCCGCTACGGCCTTCGTCAGCATTCTTTGTGTCACACTGGATAGTGATACTTTATAAATTGAATGTATTTAACTCAACTATTTTAACAAATAGAAACTGGGAATTATTTCCTTCTGGAGGTTACTTTATATTATATTCAACATTTTTAATTTTTCGAATTTATTCTATGAGCTAAATTTCAGTTATGTATTTTATAAAGCTTTTTTGTAATAGTCATATTCCTTCAATTTTTCAGAAATGACTTTATACACTATCAGACTATTATATTGTATTTTTTTGTTACATTTTACCTTAGCTTTCCGTTGGAAAGCAATGAGGTATATTGTATGAACAGAAAAATTTTACAATTATTAGACACCAGCAGAATGTAATGCATTTTCTGGCCCGCTACGGCCTTCGTCAGCATTCTTTGTGTCACACTGGATAGTGATACTTTATAAATTGAATGTATTTAACTCAACTATTTTAACAAATAGAAACTGAAATTTAGCTCATAGAATAAATTCGAAAAATTAAAAATGTTGAATATAATATAAAGTAACCTCCAGAAGGAAATAATTCCCAGTTTCTATTTGTTAAAATAGTTGAGTTAAATACATTCAATTTATAAAGTATCACTATCCAGTGTGACACAAAGAATGCTGACGAAGGCCGTAGCGGGCCAGAAAATGCATTACATTCTGCTGGTGTCTAATAATTGTAAAATTTTTCTGTTCATACAATATACCTCATTGCTTTCCAACGGAAAGCTAAGGTAAAATGTAACAAAAAAATACAATATAATAGTCTGATAGTGTATAAAGTCATTTCTGAAAAATTGAAGGAATATGACTATTACAAAAAAGCTTTATAAAATACATAACTGAAATTTAGCTCATAGAATAAATTCGAAAAATTAAAAATGTTGAATATAATATAAAGTAACCTCCAGAAGGAAATAATTCCCAGTTTCTATTTGTTAAAATAGTTGAGTTAAATACATTCAATTTATAAAGTATCACTATCCAGTGTGACACAAAGAATGCTGACGAAGGCCGTAGCGGGCCAGAAAATGCATTACATTCTGCTGGTGTCTAATAATTGTAAAATTTTTCTGTTCATACAATATACCTCATTGCTTTCCAACGGAAAGCTAAGGTAAAATGTAACAAAAAAATACAATATAATAGTCTGATAGTGTATAAAGTCATTTCTGAAAAATTGAAGGAATATGACTATTACAAAAAAGCTTTATAAAATACATAACTGAAATTTAGCTCATAGAATAAATTCGAAAAATTAAAAATGTTGAATATAATATAAAGTAACCTCCAGAAGGAAATAATTCCCAGTTTCTATTTGTTAAAATAGTTGAGTTAAATACATTCAATTTATAAAGTATCACTATCCAGTGTGACACAAAGAATGCTGACGAAGGCCGTAGCGGGCCAGAAAATGCATTACATTCTGCTGGTGTCTAATAATTGTAAAATTTTTCTGTTCATACAATATACCTCATTGCTTTCCAACGGAAAGCTAAGGTAAAATGAAACAAAAAAATACAATATAATAGTCTGATAGTGTATAAAGTCATTTCTGAAAAATTGAAGGAATATGACTATTACAAAAAAGCTTTATAAAATACATAACTGAAATTTAGCTCATAGAATAAATTCGAAAAATTAAAAATGTTGAATATAATATAAAGTAACCTCCAGAAGGAAATAATTCCCAGTTTCTATTTGTTAAAATAGTTGAGTTAAATACATTCAATTTATAAAGTATCACTATCCAGTGTGACACAAAGAATGCTGACGAAGGCCGTAGCGGGCCAGAAAATGCATTACATTCTGCTGGTGTCTAATAATTGTAAAATTTTTCTGTTCATACAATATACCTCATTGCTTTCCAACGGAAAGCTAAGGTAAAATGTAACAAAAAAATACAATATAATAGTCTGATAGTGTATAAAGTCATTTCTGAAAAATTGAAGGAATATGACTATTACAAAAAAGCTTTATAAAATACATAACTGAAATTTAGCTCATAGAATAAATTCGAAAAATTAAAAATGTTGAATATTTCCAGTTTTTTTTATTTTTAATTTCACACCAAAAATAAACCTTTTGTATGAGCAACACGGACCCATAAGGCTTTTTCAGAAGGCTATTTATACAATAGCCTTAAAAATTCCCTCCCTTAGTGCATACTTCTATTAGTTTTTGCTTAAGCAAAATTTCTCTTAGTTTGAATATGGCTTTTACGATAAATAATATCATTGTTGTTATTCTTGATGGACCCATTGTAAATGATTGTTGTTCTTATTGCTGTTCATCTTATTGTTGTCATTTTTGTATTGTAGCTGTTGCTGTTTGCCATTGATACAGCTGCTGTATGTTGCAAGCAAACAACAAATACTGATAGTTCTAGTTTAAAATGTTAACAACAAAAACGTAAAGAAAGAAGCAGCGCTTATTTTACAAAAATGTTTGTAGGTTGTGATTTGCTCATTGTTGTTTTAGTTGAATCTCGAGATTTTGAACTACAAGTTGCAGCATCTAGAGTTGGTAGTGGCATGCAACAATTGCCCACACGGGCAAATGAACAACAACGGATAATTTTGTAACATTAATTGAGCAAAGTGCTGCTGTGCACAATGAAACTCAAGCTGATTTTAGATGTAAATGTTAATGCGACCATCGTTATGCTGTTGCATTCAAATGCTAAAGTTGCAGCTTTAACTGACTTGTACTATAGTCAAAATCCAAAAAGTAGCAGCTAATCTATCAAACTGTAATGCATGTTTCGGGTATGAGCTGGTATATACACATATCTGAAATGTAAACCCAGAGGGAAAGCAGAGACTACATTCAGTGATCGACGTCGTCAGAGAGCTGCATGTCAACAATGCATCAGCCAGAAACCAGAGTGGCAGATGGACAATTGTATAAATGACACCTCCTAAGGAAGTTATGCATTTTAGGTATTTGTGTTTGCATATGTGTGTAAGAGTGTGGTAGCATTTATGTGGCATATAAACCAGTGTAATTCAAACAACAATAACAATAATGGAGATGGCGCAAAAACAACAATGACAACAACAATATCTGCAAAAGAAATAAAGAATAATTTGATGCTTGCAGCTAAACGTTAACGTCCTCTTTGGTTAATTTTCTTTGTTTTCTAGTTTTATTTTTGCTTCATGGAATTTCGAGCTAAACTAGAATAAACAACAGGAGTTCGAAAAAGGGTGTTGCATAGAGCAGTGTTTTTTAGGAAGTATTATTTTATACAAATAGATAAGGTAAATTTAGGTAAATTAAATTCTTTCCATATAGATTTCTATTAATTTTAGGTGATTTTTTTTCGATTTAAGTGAATTGGATTCATATCCTTTACAAATTTAAATACTTCTGGTTTTTAAAACGTTTTTCGGGTCTGTTCTTAAAATTACGTGATTTAAAAATCACAAGTTTGTTTTGGGGTGTTCTAAAAATCATACAGTTTTAGTGTTTCTCCGTGTGCTTTCGGCGATTGAAAATCACACCGAAACACACTAAAACGGAACATTAAAATATCACACGTGCGATTTTAGAAGGGAAATGTGATTTGACATCACGTGATTTGAGTTAAAGGGATTTTCAGACCAGGCCAGTTTATTTTCTACCTGGTTGGATGGCAATTGATTTTAAAACAAAACGATTTAAGCGATAATTTCGTTTTCAAAATCTTTGAAATTTGATTTCCAACTCATTTCTCTCTTACTTTTTCTATATTTTTTTTTTAATTTTAATTTTTCTCTAAATTTAGAAATGAAACTTTTTTGTCTATTTGTCTGTCTGTTTGTTTGTTGGCTTTAGGGCTCTTAGCTACTGAACGCATATCTTAAGATTTTTCTTAAGCTTTTTGCAGTAGGATCTTCTGATCCCAGAAATTGAGATTAGGTAGCAGCAGGGGAAGTGATACATACCTCCATACTATAAATTTTAAAATTAAAATAATCAGAGTAGACGGAGGGGAAGCAGTACCCCCCATAAAACAAAAGTATTTAATACTTTTATGCATCCTGTGAGCCCCGAAAATAAAATACATAGACTATTTGGTCAATAGGGGCAACATGGTAACAAAGCTCAAACTTGCTTAATCCACTTTTATGTTAATTGAGATTATGATACCATGTGGTAGAGACAGATACGCCTCGTCGACCAGCGTGTAGTTTTATCAATTTGAGTCTTGAAGTGCATACCCTGCAAATAATGGGACCAGTCCAAGCACGCGTGTAAAGAGTAGCCCACAAGGGACTAGGACTAGTCCAAAATTAACCCAAACGAATGGAAAAACATGGTCTATTTAACATTACGATGTCCTAGGACAGGACCATAAAACCCAACTTTGGACTACGAAGGTGTAGTTTTAAAACTACTTCATGGTATACTCAATAGGATTAGTTTTGAAGTCGTTTAAAAACGAAAACATATTGTTAAAAATCAAATACATGTCGTCTCACTACAAACACTTTTTAACAATGACATGGTCCATGCATGCATTACATCCGACCAGTCCATGGAGTAGTCCATTTTATCAAAATGGATCAGGTGGTCCAATATTATTTGTAGGGTAAAACCAACTGTATGTTTGGTTTTCTATCAAGCTGCAAATAGGAAAAATAAAAAGTTGTTTGTCTCTCCTGTAAAATGTGCTGAAAGCGAGTAAGCAGGTTTGCATATTAAGCCGACGATATATTAATTGAGCTGTATGTTGAACAAAAAATTAAGAATTTAATTCATAAATAGATTTTGAAATCGCTCGACATTTATCACTCCTTTTAAAAACGAAAATTTTGAAATCGATCGAATTTCATCACATACCTGATGATATATTCCAAAATTATATTTTTTACCGTTATTTAGATAAAATAAAAACTCTTTTTCTTTCGTTAACAACAGCCACATCTGCCACAAAAGTCACTTTTCTCACAAAAAAACCTCATTTTTCTCAAGTTTCGAAAATATATCTTTCCATATATCAAAAACAAGTTTTCGATAATTTATTGATTTTTCCAAGTATATCCGACGATTCTGTTCGTTAAAATAAAAAATATTTAACGCCTATTCAAAGCCCTTAAGAAAGAACAGCTTATGCTAGTCTTGCTTCCCAAATTACCTCGATTGCGTTACACCCTTTACCCAGCTACCACTCGATCCATACAGTTAAGTATTCAAATCGTAATTGTAGTTAAATCTGCTCGACGTTACTGATTTTTTTTTTCTTAAACTTCTTCCATTGTTTTTAAAACCTTCCCCTTCATCCATGAAAATGAATTTTCCATTTTTTCTGCTCTCTCTGCTGTGCTTTGTAAATAATCGTTTTATACACCAGGGGCCATGTTTATCAAGAAGTCGTAGTAGTAGCCGGAGTAACGAAAGAAGCAAAAGTAGCAGAATCAAACTCCAAAACAATTTTTTCTTTTAATTTTTAATAGTTTTTTTTTTTTTTTTTTTAGTTGGCAGCCAATTTTCTCCAAAATTTTGCCAATGTTTAACAATGATCAAGCAACCAAAAATAACAAGAACAGCAGCAATTGCAACAGCCAGCAACTAAACGATGCATGCTTCAAAAAATAAAAAAACGAATGCAAGAAGTTAAAGTGTAGCAAGTAAGTGACTAATTTATTCATATGCCACAATAACCACGAATGAGTGGAGCTACACAACAATAAAAATTCTATTGTTTTCTTTCCAAAACAAAAAGAGCAAACAAAAAAATCACTTTATTTGCTAAATATTTTTTCTAAAACAATTTCATTGTTTAGCGTTTTAACCTCTAAATTTTGGTATATTTTTTGTTTGTTTTGTTTTTGCAAACAACAATCACCGTCTAAATGTCTTCATTATAATTACATATAATTTTTAACGATATCTTTAGACTTTTTTTTTAGCTTTACAAAATTTCATTGATGTTTTTCGTTAAAAGGAATTCATAAGATTTAATTGGATTGTTGATACGTATTATCAGATCTTAATTATGTCGTCAATAGCAACAAGACGAAAGCATTGCATTGAGATAAGAAAGAATCAAAGACAGTTACAACAATATGGTTTAATAAAAACAAAAACAAAAAAATTAAATAAATAAGGCAATAACTGCTAATTTTAAAATGCAAAAAGGAATTGTATATCCGTACAGAAGGTCTAAGATTTTAATGGAATTTGCTATTTTTTTCCTCCATTTTTGTTTTAAATTATCGTTTCTCACAAAAGGGCACTGCTCTCAATGATTCAACTTGTTTTAAAAAAAAATTTCAGAATATTTCACAAGAAAAAGCTTTTCTTAAAAAAGTCACGAAAAGTAACTTTTCTTAAAAAAGTCATGAAAAATTACTTTTCTTAGAAAAATTCAATTTGCATAGAAATAGTAAATTTTTATATACAGGCCTGTTCTGAAAATCACTTTAGCTCAAACCACGTGATTTCAAATCACATGTGTAATGTTTTAGTGTTCCGTCTTTGTGTGTTTTGTTGTGATCTTCAATTTCCGAAAGCACACCAAGAATCACAAAAACGGTATGACTTTCAGAACACCACAAAATCACACGTGTGATTTTAAAAACACGTGATTTGAAAACACGTGATTTTCAGAACAGGCCCGATAAACAAAAATGTTATTTATGCAATAAGGGGGTTTCCGATCCCTCCATATATGTTTGTGGCTATGAAAATTTTGGAACAATGCTTAGAAAATATGTTTAAAACAGAGTTCGAAAATAAACAGAACATTATTTAGCGTTCGGCTTATACACCCAGGAACGATATCTATATTTGTTAGTGTTTTTGTAGACGAACCCTTTATACCGGTCATAAGTATTTTCAACAAACAGGCGAAGATTATAAAGTGTCCTGTTCTTCGTTAAAAAACAGAACAATTGAAGTGATACTGTAGAAAAACATTTTTTTTAATGTTCTATAGTGTTTCGTTTTTAGACTGATAAAAAATTAACAAACCAAAAATTTTAGCAACGACTGCAGCACGAACAGCTTGTGTGTGTATTGTGTATATGTTTTGTTTGTGTAAAACTATTTTGCTGGCTTTTTGATTTTTTCGTATGCGTATTCTGTTTTTGTAAAAAATGTTTGGTTTTCTTACCAGCCAAAAGGGCGCTACGCACAACAGAAATGAACGAACATTAATGAGCTGAACCGAACACAAGTATACAAAATAGTGGTATCAGCTATAAATCTTGGTGTTATATTTAATTCTAAGCTTGACTGGTCGAATCAAATAAATGTAATTTGCGGTAGAACGTTTTCTATGTTGCGAAATCTGTGGATGACTCAATATTACACTCCCTTTGAAATCCGTAAGTAATTGGCAAAGATATACACTAATGTATGGGTGTGAATTATTCGCAAGTCATGAATCGACCAGTAAGAAAAAACTCAATGTAACTTTCAATAATATCGCCAAATACGTTTTTGGCCTAACACGATTCTCAAGAATTTCCCGTTTTGCAAAGCAGTTATATAACATATCTTTTGCTAACCTGTTGAATTGCCGCTGCCTAATATTCTTACATAAAACTATTTACACAAAACAACCAGGCTATTTATATAATCGAATTATCCTCTCCAGATCGAATAGAGGAAAAAAGATTAACAGTATTCGATATCGTAGTCAGGTATCTGAAAGGTATTTTTTTATAAACTCCATCCAGCCTTGGACCCAATTACCCACACTATATAAAAACAACTGGCAATGCTCAGCACTTTAAACGCGAAGCATTAAGGCATTTTAGTTAACTTCTTTAAATGAAAAAAATTTTTTCTCTTTTTTTTTAAAATGTAGTTAGTATTTTCATTAAATCACTGAGAATTGTTTTATAAATAAAACTATTTATTTATTTTCTGCCTACTGTTTTTTGCCTTATTGTATTAATCAAACTTTTTTAAATATGCTACATTTGTGAATAGCGTTATATGTACAGATTTCGTCCAGTTTAACGTGATCATCTCCCTAAGACCCTTCCTCACGGTGCTCTTAACACTGGGCCAAAATAAGGCGTTGTCCAGCGTCCCCTTCCTCCTTTGCCTCAAAGCCGTAACACCAGAGCAATGGTACCGACTTCGAATCCGTGCATTTGGACACTTCATGCCTCTCTGTAAAGGTCAAATGACAACCGGTTGCACTGCAACTCCACACCGAGGCATAACATGCATTTCCCGTGATATGGGTATTAAACCACAACCACCACGAGCGTTATATGTACAGTGCTATAAAAAGACTCGTTCTTGTTTAATTGTGTACCAAATAAATAAATAAAAAAGTCAAATAAATGTAAACAGTCGCTGTTAAAAAAAAAAAAAAAACAACTTAAAAAGCGAAATGTTTTTAAAAGTTTTTAAACACTGAAAATTTTTTTTTAATTTTTGTTGTTTTCTAATTTGTGTAAAAAATCTTTTCAAATCAAGAGATTTTGTCAGTTAAATACACAAAAGAAGAACCGTTAATGCTGTGAAACCATGAAACAATTTTGTTTCGTTTCCCTTTTTTATAAATACAAAAATGCAAAAATGCAGATTAATTCGAACGAGAATTAATCTGCAGCAAAGCTTAGATATACATATTATTTTGAATGTTTTTAAAAAGGTCAATTAAAACCGAATTAATATTTATATTATTTTTGAAAGCTGTATTTGCTTTAAAATTTGGAGGATAGTCTTCAAAGTGATGTAGAAGATGAGCTTTTGACATCCTTGAGCCTGACGAGAATTTACCACCGATTCAGGAAAATCCTCAAGAACCTGAACAATTTACTACTTCTTCCGATAGCTGTGTTATTATCATCTCTCGACCCACTTTAAGAAGTAAAAGTAAGTGGGCTACATCGAAGGGTCAAAGTTATGGCCGAGTTTCTTGAATGACGATAGTTCGTACGGCAAGAGGACCAACTCAGGAATACAAATCACTGTACGACTCAATTTCATGCTTCGATATTTTTTACTACCGAAATAATTTCGGATATTGTTCAATGGACCAGTGCCGAAATTTCCATAAAGAAATCAAAAACGAGATAATACAGTGGCTTCTGTCCATCAGAAATTAAATTTATGTCCAAAATGGTATGTGACAAATGTGACCACAAAACTTAAATTTGTAAATCTTGCACATAATGTTATTCGAATTAATTTTTTTTGTCTATATTTATAAGTTAATACAGATATCATTATCTACACAAAGTACAAAGAAAACATTTATTTAAGTTTCTAGAACCGAACTGAAGTTCTTTGTAAAAACTCTTTTGAATTTTGTTTTTAGTTTTATTTTTTTTATAATTTTCTGTTTAAAAATTATATTTTTTTTAAAGAAATAGAATAAATAAATGTTTTCAACAATTAAATTTATCAATATTATTTTCCGTGATATCCTTTAAAATATAGCATACGTCTTTCAGACATTTCGTTATCTTTTCAGTACAAAAACATAACGTTATCTTTCTAGGGTTAAGAAAGTACTTAGAACTTACACAGTAATTTTTTCAGTAGACTCAAAAATCCATTTGAAGGAGGTATAAATCCTAAATCATTTTTTTAAGATTGATTTATTAAAAGAACAATAATTAATTATTTTGAAATGTATTATTTTATTTGTTATTATTTTTTTTTTATTTTAATTTTTCTAGTTTTCTTAAATTTCTCTGTTTTTTTCACTTAAATTCCTTTAAAAATATTTAGTATTTCAAAACACGTCTTTTATTCCGTTTAAATGCAAGAATTTTGCATAAACTGCACTTGTCTTTAAGAAAAATATTCTAAGCAGAAAAATTGAAATGTGTTTAACAAAAGAACTACAAACACGAAACTAACAAAAGAATTTTGGAAATGTGAAAAAATTTGCTTAAATGGAAACAAATTAAAAAAAAAACTAACACAGAAAAAATGCATAAGAAATAAATAAAAAGGGTGAAAATATGATGGGTAGCAAAAAAACACTAAACAAAACTACTAGAATCATGAAAAATTTTGTATGCAAATATTTATGGTCATTTACATATTTACAAACATTCGCAAACTGCCAATAAACCCAAACGAAAGTCCAAAAAAAAAAAAACAAAACAAAAAAAATGTGGAATAAACCAAAACATAACTGGCAAAATAGAAAAAGAAACAAATCACAGCAACACGAGAGACAACAGGCAAAAATCACAGACAAACATGAACAAGCATTTTTTTTGTTCTTGCAACACTTTTTTTCTGTTGTTTGTTGTTTTGTTTTTCAACGTCTTAAACGTAACAGGTTATCAAAATTGAAATATTGTGAACGCAACCGGAGAACAAGTGGAAAATGGAGCAGGCAGCGTAGGGTTTAGTGGTAAGTTTTATGAAATGATTCGGATAAATAGAAATAGACTTTTGAGAAAAATACGAAAAGACCAAATGGAAAAAGGACTTTCTTAAGAATGTGAAAATCGTTCCGTATAAGTAACACATAGAAGAGTTAATTAAAGCTCTATTGGGTTTTCTTTGAGTAAAGCCTATTACAAAATAACTCCTTGACCCAATGCACCTTTTTGAAAACAGTTGTATACTTGGACTGTCAAATACGTACACAGGTAAAATTCATTGGAGTAAAAAACTGTTTTTTTTTACAATCGCCTACAAATATGCTAGAGAACTAAAGGGAAAATCAAAAGTAGGTACTTAAAATTCAAGTCTAATTTATTTAAGCTGCTAAATAAAATTATTATAGTCTGATTTGGTAATTTTTCCGAACAAAATATCAGTGTGAGGGTTTCGGGTTCGATTTCCGCCAGAGACTCAAGTCGGTTTCACAACAACAGGCTGAAAGTTTTAGTTACTTCTGCTCGATTAAGTTAGAATAAAATTTATATGTATGTGTATGCATTTGTAACTCTTAGGGCTAACAAATCAGAGTAAGTTAAACTCTCTTTTTGCTTTAAAATTTGTTTAAACCTGAAAATCTATAAATCACTGAACATATAAACCATCTTTAAACGCATACAATTGGGCGTTCAAACTACCAAAACAGACCAAATGAATTTGATACGATTTATCGTAGTGCTGCCACGTTATTTTTTTAACAACATATAATACATGGGACACTGATTTATAGTTGTTGAGTTTAAACTACATCTAAATTCGAGTTTAGTTCATAAAAACCAGCGTTAACATGTTATTAATTAATACGTGTAATACATGCGACGCTGATTTACTGCTGTTGAGTTCAAACTTAAATTAATTTAAATTTAATTCAACTAAGCCAGCTTTTAGGCATTCACTGATTTGTTAACCATTAATTCATAACCCAATAAAAAAAATTAGCTTCAAACGAAGCAGTTTTGTAAGGGAGAAACGTAAGAATTTCGCTAACCATTTCGCTTTCGGAATGCATGAATTTTATATGGTGAGTTCCCTCTTTGAAGCAATACAGTTTTGACACAAAAAGTGCTTCATTCAACGCATGTAAAAACTGGTAAACGTATCTGCTTTACACACTAAAAAGTTTTTAGCCGCTATAATTTTGTATTCTCGTTTACAAACCTGGATCGTAGTAAGGAAATAATGTGGCACTTGAAATGTGTTTTTTTCCTTAAATAAAACTTTTCTAAATATTTAAGATCATTCACTTATTTTACTTCATCTCTGTATGACTTATTACGTAGCGCATAAATGTGCGCTTATTTTTTTTAAATGTAATTAGTGCTTCGCAAATTGATAAAAATATTTATTGGGAAATTAAAGAAAATTAAATTAATTTGTAGCAAAGGCTAGGAAGTAAATCGGCTATCAAAAGATGAAATATAAAAAAATGTGCAGTCGTCCTCACTCACTTGAGCAACGAATTGTAATAGTCAAAATGGTGAAAATATGACAGTAGCACTTCGTAAAATTACAGCATCTTTTCCTCGTTATCAGGCTCCTTCTGAGACCGATTTTTTTTGGTCGCAATTGGCTAAAGTAGCTATCAGTGACCTGTGGCTTCAGCAAGATTGCACCAAGAGTAACACAGCCGGCCAAACCATTCAGTTATTGCATAATAAATTTCTAGCGATGTTGATTGGCCGCCTCGTTCCTGTGATTTGTAGCGGGGTGACTATTTTCATAATTTATTCTTTTGTTTGTAATTGTATGCCCGTAAGATGGCTACAGGCTAATTGTAGAAAAAAACCCCTAGTTTATGATTGTGTAAGTAAGAGGTCCAACAGAGGACTTATTTACCATCACTCAAGCACTCTTCGCTGCGCTCCATAATTGCATATTTTTTACACAGGTTGTAATTGGAAGCAAGCCCTTCTACACTGGCTTCTATTTACAGACATTCTTAAAGACTTTGAGAAGAAGTGCTTCAAAAAGGGAATACGACGAAAGACTTTCAGCTTTTGTTATTTGTGCGTTTTGTAGAAAAATCTAAAAAAACCTCGAGCATATCGATAGAATTTTCACTTTATCAATTATCATAAACAACCACAACATTCTATAACAGCTTGTATGTAAACGTCATCTCTAACGCAACGTCATGTTTACGTAAGGTACTCTTTTTATATCAACAGAAACGGGTCTTTTAAAAAGGAGTAAAGAGTCCTAAAAAAGCCCTGAAAATTTTGAAAGCATTTTTTTTTATTGTTTAAGAGGGTTTTTTCTCTAGTCGTTTCCTTATTATTTATAGAAAAATAAGTAATCAAGAAAGTTGAAACAGATATCTGCGTCTGAATATTTCGTCAACTTTGAACGGGAATTGAAAAGAAATTGAGCTAAAAAAGCTAAAGCTTATGAAACGTGACTTAAGGCCTAATCTTCAATCAATTCCAGTTACTTTTTGGCAAACTCTTGTTAAATAGAAATTGGCTGAATTATAAAACGTCTTAAAACTCTGAAGTCAATTTTTAAGATATATCATCAGCTTTTACGATGCACAATTGGCTTATTGGGTATGCATTGATAACTTTTCTGCTACACTTTGGGACATATAACATTCTCATGAATCAAAAAAACAAAATTGCGCATTGCGCAGGTCCGTTATTTTTGTGTGTGACGAAGAAAGAGACTTTGTGTATGTGCATTTGTGTGTGTCTTACAATTTTTACAACAAACACTCATGTTTAGTCTACGATGACGTAGGTGCGCAGTATAAATTTTTTTTTGTACGGCTGAGTGCGCAAACTGGTTTTTTTTGATTCATGTAACATTCTAATATTCTACCCGGTTTCATTGTAGAATAAATATAAAAAAACAAGTTGCTTTGGAAATTTTTTAAAGCGAAATTTTTCATGGAAAACCCCTCGTTTTTGAAAGAAATTTGTGGCTGATCCAGGTCAATCATCTTCTTAACACTAAGCAAAGTTTTGTAAAGATAATATTTGAAAACATTCATGTCCTTTTTATTGGCGCATTCAGGCTGAAAAATTTACTCCAAAAGAACATTTGAAAAAAACCAATGACATAACAAGTTGTATTAAATGCGGTCGGAGTCTTCGATAATTTTTTGGTGTATCATACCCACATGAGGAAAGAGCGTATTCAAGCCTTGCATTCCATTAGTATTTTCTACAATATTGGTTTTAGACGCTATTATTAAATTTTTGTTTTATTTCTATTCCTCCAAATACTTAAGACTTATATTATAATGTGAAACCGCCTTAAACTGTGAATAATACGACCGGTTTTGTCATTTGCGTAACCCTGATTTTTTTATGAATGTATATAACTATGGGCCACGACTCTACAAGGAGCACAGGGTCTCAATAAAATGTCCGCTTTCACTTTCTCTGAACTCCAGCCGCTGCTGGGTACCTCCCAGTCCATCTGTCTTTTCAATGTATGGGCTCGGCGTCCCGTTCTTCTATTCCCCTGCAAAATCTTCTCTATGGCAGTTCTGGTAATGTCATTTTGTTGCCTACTAAGGGCACGGCCAATCTAATGCCACTTGCGCTTTTTTTTATTAAAATCGTTGTTATATAAATTTGTTGTGGTTTTTCAAAAAGTACCTCTTTGCAAATCAGTAGTTGCAAATAAACCTTACAAATAAAATTATTCAATGTTTTTGTTTTAGAATTTTCAAGATTTATTCAATAAC
This sequence comes from Pollenia labialis, assembly GCA_949318255.1. Lineage (NCBI taxonomy): Eukaryota > Metazoa > Arthropoda > Insecta > Diptera > Polleniidae > Pollenia > Pollenia labialis. The sequence goes on along the minus strand of OX439139.1, from coordinate 158,548,148 downwards.
GTAACAAATGGTTTTTGGTCATATGTAAATTGTCAAGACTATTGTATCCCACTATAACAACTCTAGGCTCAGCCAACCAGTCACTCATAAAGTGGGTCAATTTAAAGTCTAGTTTTTTTCTTTTTTTGTTTATCTACAATTGTATAAATAAATTTAAAGGTATAATATCTGGTAATATATTCCGTGTACATACATACATACATAATAAATACATACATACATACACATAGTTTTTTTTTTTAAATGTATTGTTAAAAAGGAATAAGTTTTTATTATTATTTTTTTTTCAATAAATCGAATTAACATGACACCAATAAAACACAATGCAAAACAATGGCCATACAAAGTAAAATATTATTTGTTGCATTATTTAATGTGTCTTTAAATGTAAAAGAATCTATAATAAAGAGAACAAAATGGTTTTTATTTAACAATTTCATCACATCCATTTACATATTGCACTGTTCTAGAGAACATTGTGCCGTATGACAAGTAGACAGACTACATTACCTCTGTAAAGAACTGAAATATTTATAACAATTGTGAGAATAAATAAATCCTATTAAAACAGTATTAAAAGAATCAATCAGGTAATTGATAAAAATTTAAGAGGAATATACTGAGTGATGAATAGAAAATAATTGAGTGTGATTGCTTATTGTATTTGTGCCAAATCAAATCATTTTTGTGGAATTTTTCATATCTTCGAAGTTAAAATTCTATATTTTTTTAAGATATGACAAGTTAGACAAGTTAAGGTGAACTAATGTTGACCTGTATCCAGAAGATCATAATTAAATATTACTGAACTGTACGCCCCTTTGTGTATGCTACGTTTTTTAACATAATTAAAAAAATATTTAACTATGGGACCTGATTATGGCAGTCGTGATCGAGTAATTTCTCGATTCAAAAGCAATTTATTATCTAATTATTCATTTAGTCAATACTGAACGAATCTGAATTATTTTTTCAGTGTTATAAAGCATTAATTTGAGTTTCACAATACTGAAAAAATTATTTCGATTCGTTAAGTATCGACTGAATCGGAAGAGCACTACAAACCCCGACCGTAGTCATTCAATCAAAAAGCCAGTAAATCAAAATTTGGGGGATGATTGCAAAAAAAATTGCAGCTGTCGTACAACGATTGCTCACCGAATAGTGTGTGCTTTTCCAGAAGTATTAAGTTTTTGACACAGAAATCAAGACCACCCATGGCAGACAAAAAAGTTCAAAGCTTATGAGTTTCTCTCTTCAGACTGATCTAAAGAAGAATTAATGCAAAAGCAAAAAATGTTTGCTACGCAACTGTTTAGGTCGAGTGGCGTTAAAAGGCGATTTTGTGTGTCCTTAAAACTAGCTAAATGCCATAAAAAAAGAAATTATTGCATAAAATCGTTATTTTCAATTAAAAACTGGTTTATCACGGCAATAGGACAGCCAGTAGCATCAACGCCCTTCCTTCTATTATTAGCTGCTGAAATCGGACCCGACGAGCCCATAAATCTACTAATATTAATTTTATCGTAGAAAATGTTTTTTTTGAAGGCAAAAATAAAACTCAAAAAAAAACCTTTTATTTTTTAAGGCAAAAAAATCATACTTAAGAAATAATGCTTAAAATTTAATTATTAAAATAAAATTAATAACCGTTACGGTCCGGGTTTTAAAGCGATATTCGGTAAATATTTATTTCTCTAGGTTTTTTAAGTTTGACTTAACCTTTTAAATAAAGTTAGTTAATTGGTATTTATTATTTTTTTCCAAAAATAACTTTGATAATAAGCTGGCAAGTGCACGGCCTGAAAATACTGGACAGGCAACTTGATTTTTTTTTAATTTTCTTGCGAAAACAATACAGCAAGTTGTTTTTGTTTTTATTTTATTTTCCCTTAACCTACTTTTAACTACAATTAACGTAGCGAGATTTCCAACCAATTGTAGTGGGGAATGTAAGAAAAGGTAAACTCACTGTTTATTGTTGTTATTTTTGTTTTAGCTTTAATATTGTTACAAGTGAAACTGGTGCTTATAATACTTATTCACTTAACAGTTTTATTTGTTCAATATCTTTAGTTTTTCTAAATTCTTTGGATTAAGTTTTCTGATGATCTGACCTAAGCAACCAGTGAAATGGAATGGCTCATCCCATCAACAATAAATTTCAGTGTTTTTATTAAGAACAAAAATTCGGAATTAAGCACGACAAACAAAATCTTGTTAATAGAATTAATCCCAATTTTTTTGTAAATATTAACAAAATACCAAAAAATTAAAAAGAACTTACGACTATGACAAAGTGTCGTCATATCATGATTAATAAGCATGTCTGCAAACCTGCTTAACCCACTTTTTTAATATGTTGATATTTCAATGCCGTCTGGTGAAGAAAGATAAGCATCTTCGACTAGCATATAGTTTCTCTTCAATTCCAGTCTTGAAGTGTGTAAAACCAACTGTATTTTTAGTTTTCTTCTCAAGCTGCAAATATGAAATATATAAAGTGCTTTTGTCTCTCCTGTAAAATGTACTGAAAGGGAGTTAGCAGGTTTGCATATTAAGCCTACGATATATAAATTTAGCTTTAAATAAAATTAATAATTGAATTCTGCAAAAATGAAGAAGAGTTTCAAGCTCTTTAATATTGCACAATGAATATAATTTCGAACTTTCCTGTACTTGAAATCCAGCGTACTATTATTTTTAATGTTTTCAAAATAGCCCTGAGCAGGTCTTTAGTTTAATTGGCTGTAAAATCGTATTGTTTCTGATGCTTTTCTTTTTAATTTTTTCTTAAGTTGAATACAACTTTTTCCCTTAAGTACTTTCAATCCCTTCCCTTAAGCATTTCCAATCTGCAAATCTTATTGCATATTTTGCACTGTCTACAAAAATTGTCAATGTAGTTTAAGCAAGAATAAGTGTTTTCGTAATAATATTTTTGTTAATTGATTTGGAAAACGTCTGTTTTTATGCGTAAAAAGTGTTATAACATTATAAAGGGTTTAATTTTAAGGGACGATGTTGAATGTGAACCACACCTAAACTTCAAGTTTCTTTTTGCATTTCATTTGCAATTTCAGACTAAGTCAATTTGAACGATGGAAAGATACATCATCAAGCAATGCGGTAAAGTTATTCAGGCTCATTATGAAAATGGGCGTTCAAATCAAAATGCATATCGTGCACTTCGTGACTCAGTGATGAGGCAAATTTTCACCTCATTGGATTCGTCAAAAAGTATATTGCTGCATTTTGGGCGAATAATAATCAAAGAGTAACAGTTTGGTGCAGTTTATGAGCTGGTGGCATCATAGGGCCGTATTTTTTTTCCAAAAAGAAGCCGTTCAGGCAGTTACTGGGAATGGTGTTCGCCAAGAGCATGTGATACCGCTATGTACGTCGATAAGCCAGCAATTCGGCACATTTACGGCCTAGAACTTCAAGTAAGCCTCACCGTCATCGAAAATTTGGACCATCGGATGGAGATGTGCCGCCGAGGTTGCGGCGGCCATTTGGCTGATATTTGTTCCATACCAACATTACCGTAATAAAAAGAAAATACAATATTTTCCTAAATAATTTGTGTTTTATTCAAAATCAACATCGGTACTTTAAAATTTAACCACCCTTTATCTGAGATGCAAATCGAATGGTGTTTTCTTTTCAACACAAAAACTACCACATTTTTAAAGGTGCGTGTATAAAATGTCTTGCCGAACATGTAATACTGCAATTTTTTATTTGACGAGAACAAAATAGAAAATTGGAATGCCCTGTTTTGAACAGCTGACAAAAAGTTTATTCTTCAGTATACAAAAAATTATGTACATAAATCAGAAAATGTGTTCTTCAAAATATAAAAAAAAAAAAATATACATAAACCCAAATTTGTTAATAGATTGATATCAAATAAGTAAATAAATGAACAAAATGAACGACGAAATTCAATTTCTTTAGTTTGTTTCTCATAAAATATGTAAACAAGAAAATACCTTTGCCAGATTGCCGATTTATTAACACCAAGTTTTTACGATTTTTTGATTTGACGTTTTTTTTTCAAAAATAATTTTATGACACCGAATTCATTTCAATTTTATACTACTGACAACCTACCACTAACAATGTAATGCTTTCTTTTGTTTTTACTGAAAAATAATAGAACAAATAACTACTAAAACTTAAAATGTTTACTGTCCTGATAAGTGGCGATTTTTTCCCAACTTCGTCTGGTAGCCCCATATATAAACATAAGCCATATTTTTACAGGGAAATATAAACACTCTCATTTTGTATGGGGCGTAAAGTGCAATGCCTTATAACATTTAAGGGTGCATTTTTTTGGAATAAAACACGCTGCTTTTTCAGAGAGCAAAGCATTTTTAAGAAACGAACACCAAATTGCGTTTTTTTAAATAAAATGTGACAATTTTTGTAGAAAAGAAAACACGATAAAGTATATGGCCATTTTCAATACCGGTTTCTCACTGGAGAACACAAGTTAATGTGAATGCAGGTTACTTTAGAACTTTTCTAAGAAAAAACCACTTCCTCAAACGGTGAAAAACCTCAGATTTGAGCACCATATGATTGGATAGCCCATTAATGTTGTTTCTTGCTTATTGTAAAACAGGAACTGTTAATGTTTCGTGATTCTTCTGCCTTTGCGAAATATTACGATTTGTGATTTACATAAATTAAGTTCCAGGTTTTTATATCTTCTTGATAATGCAACGATGTCATCAGCGTATAACAAGAGTCTTATATTTAAGTTGTCTATATTAACTCCTCCATTAAGATTTTAGTGTGGGTAGGTTTCTTAAATAAATTGAAAAAAGTGTAGGACATAAAATACATCCTTGTTTTTTTCCTGGTGCCGTATCAAAATTTTCAGGTAGTGCTTCTCCAGTCCACACAGTAAAATTTATTTTGCTGTACACACTTTCTAAAATTTTTACCATTTTGTTCGATGCACCTACATATATCATGAAGCTAATACATTTTAGATATCTTATCTTATCGTATCAAAATATATGAAAAATGCATATGGTTAGAGGTTTTTCCTTAGCTTTATATTTGTAATTGCAGCCAAGTTGTAAATATTGTCTGCCGTCAGCCGTTTTGTAATTACATTATGTTTTCCAGCCATTTGTTTAGTCTGTTGTTCTTAACCCCCATTAATATTTTTTCTATTGAATTCATGAAAAAAATTCCACGATAATTGTTTGCTAAGTTTTTATCCCCTTTTTTAAATATTGGAAAAACTATACTGGTAATTAACTTTTCATCTAACTTAGGACTTTCGAGTATCACAAATTTTCGCCACTTCGCCTATAAATATATCAGTCGCATTTTTTAAAAATTTATAAGGAACACGATGAATTTAAATAGAACGCATGATACATTTAATAATATTTATTTGCAATAGAAAACCTACAATTTATAAATAATATGGAATAGAACCAGAAATGGTAGGCACGATAAGCTTATTTTACCAGAACCTTCCAGTTATATTTGTTTAAAGGCTGCTGGTTTAAATTCTCTTAAAGTCAGTTTATTAGTTAACATTTTGAAAACACTTTTTAGATTTTTTTTTTTTTTGAAGAGCACTTTACAACTATTTCCTTCCTGTCTTTGCATACGCAAAGTAAAATTTTCAAATTCTCAAACACTTCTAATTTTTCTTTCTGATTTAAAAAAAGCCAAAGAAAAAATATGTCACGTGTTATAATGAAATAAGTAAAATACAAAAAAAAAATGTACTACAAAATTAATTTACGTTGACAGCTGCGGTTGAAACCTTCAGACAATTTTCCACTTGAAAATAAGATGCAAATTTATGCCACAAAAAAGGAGACACAAAAAAAAGAGTATAAAAAAAAATAAAATTAAAAAGTAAAAACGAACTGCAAATTTTACGTCTGAAGTATGTAAAAATTACAAAAAAAGCCTGCTAACAATTTATATTTTGGTATTTTTTTTCATTGAAAATTTATTACTCCATTTCTTTTTAGCACCTTTTGAGAACATCTGTAACCATAAAAAGAAGTCTATGAAATTTCCATAGTACAAGTTTCAAACTAGTTTATTCCTTGTACTTGAAAATTTACCCATGAGCATATATTTTTTTTACCTCAGACATATAAATTTATGCCAAAATTGATTTAGTGTTAATAGGGTGGTGGTGGGGGGTAATAAAAAGCCGAAAAATCATTTTTTTTTATATATAAACACATTTTCTTGTTATGTAAAAAATAAAAAAAAAAATGTTTAAGCGTTTCTTTGCTTACATTTGCCCTACTTTGAGTCATATTAAGGAATTTAAAATGATAACAAATATAAGAAATGCACTAACAACTTAATTTACAGCAAATTTTTCTTTAATAATTTTCCAATGCAAATTCGTTTTTGGCGCCAAAGTAAAAAATAAAAAAAAGTCCCATGAATATGAAATTTTATTCGAAAAAAAATGTAAAAACATGTTAAGGGGTCAGAATAAGGGGATGTGTTGAATAATAACGATGACAGTTGAAGGTTAGGAGGTTCTTGAGGTCTCTTTTATGCGTGTTACTAAGTAACCCCCTTCGCACTCTACTTCTGCAGGGTGGGTTTATTGTTTCGTTCACATAAAGCACGAGTGCAATAGATTTTTATAAATTTTTTTTTTAAAAGGAATAAGTAATTCCTAACAAGTTGTCTGACGCCAACACTAACGGTTTTTTGTTTCTTCTTGAATTTTTTCTTCTTCTGCTCTTTCAAAAGAATTCGTTTGAATTGTTTTTTCCTCTTTTTTTTTTGTTATTTTTTTTTTTTTTTTTTTTGCAAGAGAGTGTAAAATGTAAAATGTATTCCAGTCGTATTACTAAATAAAGATTTACACAATTTGTTTTTTGTATCAATGCATTGCTTTATTGCATTTGAAAATATTTTTAGGGTCAGAAAAATGCGTTCGGTTAAAAAAGGAAGGAGATCTTTTGTTTCAGATGAATAAAGAAAATGCATGTGTGACAAGTACTTCCTGGTTAGGCTTATGAGAGAAGTAAAGGGCAATTTGTTTTGTTTTATTTTTAAACGTATCAGGGGGAAGAACATATAAAGTTAAGGAAATTAAATAAAAAATAAACATCAGAAAAATTTCGTATATTCATAGATTAAACAGGGGCTCTGTCAGTAATAATTAACAATTTTTAAATTGCAAAAACAAATCTTGTGTTCATTAAATATAACATATAATTACAAAAGTAATTTAAGCTAAGAATTATATTAATTTATTAGTTATTTTGTATTAATTAGTTATTTAGTATTTGTTAGTTATTTAATTAGCTTAAATTGTTATTGTATTAGTTATGCACACTTCTATGATTGTTAAAATTGTTGTTCATAATTGAACTTCAACCCCAATGTGCAGAATGCTCTAGTATAAAAGTAATTTGATGTTAAATAGTCTGTAAAAAAAGCTAAAGTATAAGTGATGCTACTATGTAACGTTAAGATTAAAATTCATAACATAACCAATGTATTAGTTGTTACCGGACACGTTCTGGAGTTTTCTGGATAAATGTAATTGAGTATAAATAATTGCGAAATGACGTTGCCAAATGAGTTTTACTTTAAACGTTTAAGTGTGCAGATCATTAATTAAAGAGACTATTGGATCCAAATTTCCCTCGAAAATAATACCCCGATCAAGCAGACCAAAGTTTCAATAATTCGGAAGCGATGTTCAAGCGTTTAATGATTTGTGTTACCTTTCCAAAACTCTTTGAACTGAAATCTCAATACATTCAAATTTTCTTAGCTGTTAAACAGCCGACACAATTCCAAAGTATATTCAAACTTAATTAACAGAGCAATAGTAACAGAGACCATTTTCTCTGGCGGAAATTGAACCCTCAACAACAATACACATTGATAGACTAGACCACTACACTAGTGGGGAGTTCTTTTTATTTAAATATTATGTAGGCCCCGGTGATGTAGGGATCATCACAAGGATATTTCACCTTGGGTAACATCCTCCGGCGCATACCTGGGATCCAAAAAAGGTCTTAAATGACAGGCCTCCTGTCTTAAGACCGAAGGCTTACCATAGTACCTTTTAATCTGGTGCATTGGGAGTTAGTAGTAGGTGTGTCCAAAGCACTGGTCTGTATTTAGTATGCTTCTTGCGGCAATGCTTTCTTTCTTTCAGAAAAATTTTCGTTGCGGAAGCTTTACTTATCTGGTAAAAGGTTGATTTTAACCAAGTTGTTCTTCGTTTGATGGAAGAAGTGCCTTTCTCAATACACGAACTCAGAAAAGGGTTCAATGAAAGGGTTCTTTATGACGAAGAGATACTTTCGAGGATCACCTGGTGGCTGTGGTTTAATAAGAGGCCAGATTTTTTAGCACTTGTGGGAAAGATCAGCCTCAGGGATTTATATTCAACGGAATTCTAATGGATTTCAAATAACAGTGGAGGTAAGATAGCTCAAGGGGCGAGTGTAACATTTCGATCGGATTATACACTAGGAATTGCTTTCTTTATAAACGGGGCTGTTTGTAAGCGAATTGTTTGTCACTCAGTGGTTAAGATTCATTATGAGATTAGGAGATATGGCAGGTGCTCATGTAAATCTGTTTCCACATTTGTTGCCTTAACAATAGAAAAGAATAAATCCAAATTGTACACTACTTCTGTAAAACGCGGTTCCCTTTGCAAAGACTACTTTTTCTGTGCAAAATTAATAGCAGCTAAATCATTGCATAACTGAAGCAAAATAAATAAAAACTAACTGTATTACAAGCGTCATATGAACTTTTGCGCACCTATAAACATATATTTATTGTTTTGGTTTATTTTTATTCATTTTAAAACTTTTATTTTTTAATCATCATTTTCATCTACAGCATCATACAGAAACATTAGTTATTTAATCATGTAATCATGCTATGAAAGGATTTAGCTTAAGAAATAGAAAAAATATTTAGTTTCTAAGTAAAGGGTGTTTTTTAAGGCCCAGTAGAACTTGAAGTTGTAAGAAATAATACAAAAAATAAAGTTTTAATGAAATAATTTTTTATTGTATTTGCATATCAATCAAGATAATGGTTTGATTGGTCTTTTGTATGCTTTGGAATACCATCTGAAAATTATAAGCTAATTTTTACAGGGTAAATTAATTCAGTAAATTTTGAAAACGGAGTGAAACAAAAAAAGTTCACAAGAAATTGTGTGTTGTTTTCAAAATGGATGAATAGTCAAGGCTGGCTGTTAGAGGTAAGGATTAGAGCATAGAAGACGACTAGAGCAGTAACAGAAAAAATATACTCTCGAAATTCAGTTTATTTTTCGAAAATTGCAAATTTTATCAAAAATTCATAAATTGAGACATTTTTTTTTGTATCAAAAGTTGCTACATATGTATTTTCTAAACCAAGCGGTTTTTAATATACTTAACGACCTCGTCTTACACTTGAGCCGTTTCAAGCACCTGTTACAAAATCTTGTCACAAGATTTTTATATGTTATAAAAGATAAAAAATTTATATTTTTTTTTTGCTTATGAATAACTTTTGTTGAATTAATTTTTTTATTTGGGTGTATCGAAAATTTATGTGTATAATACAATCAATATAGATACAAGTAAAAAATAAAATATGTAACCAACCTATGAATATAAAAAATGTCATAGTAAAATCAAATAAACGTAAATTCATATACTTGAGTAAGAAACAAATAATGGCCATAATTGGATTAGAAAACAATTTCAATATTTTTTTTTCACATTTTATAAATGTTATGAGATTGTTATTGTTTTTATTTATTCTAGATTCTTTACTTATTACCTGCTGTAATAAGGGTGGCCAATGTCAGGTGTTTTAAGTTGGTCAAATACAATCAATAACTAATAAAAACAAATATGTTTATACTAATAAGCTCCTGGTAAAACGAGCGACATCAACAATAACAGCAAAAAGGTAAAAAGAGGAAAAGAAGAAAAAATAAATGCCAGCATACTTTCAAAGGTCAAGTGATAATAAATATGTATGTTAAGCCCCAAAGTAGGCAATGAGTTTTTGTTTAAAGAAATCATAAATAAGTGAAAAATTATACCAAACGTATTATGTAAGTTTTTTTGTTTGTGTTTAAAATATTGAATAAGTAAATAAAAATAAAATATTTATAATTTAATAAAAATTCATAGATTTCATTTGCACTCGATATCACACATTTAAACGCAGCTGTTTATTGAACTGAAAAACGAAAAATTTTAAATGAAAATAATAATAAAATAAAAATAACATCAATATTTCCAACAATTAACCTTAAACAATAATCATCATGAAATTTTTTTTTTAAACATTTTTTTGTAAGCAAAATGGTAAAAGGTGCACACAGTTTTTAATATCAGAGTTTTTTCAAAATGTCTGTTGTAATGTTTTATACAAATATGATTGCAAATGCGAATTGTTATAAGTGTTTGTGTGTGTGTGTTTATGTTTATAATTGTTTACCGAGTACACGTTTTCCAAATATGCCCTCAAAACATGCAAACCATTAAGGCATATTAACACGAGTTCACAAACATCATATACATACATGTGTACATATCACAGCAATTTGTGTTTCTATGCAGTTGAACATGAATTGAGACACTTGGGCAAATTTATTTAGGATCTGATTATAACTTTTTTTTACCTTTTAAGTAAAATAATGATTTTAGTTCGATACTTAAAAATATGTTATTTAATTGGAAAAAAATATACCTGTTCAGTTCCAAATAGACGCAAATTGCAAATCTGTTATTTAAAATATTAAGAAAATTATTAACAAATTTATGAGACTTATAACCCGTTTTTACGACTTACTGATAGCTAAAGGTAGGATATTAACGACCATACAAAATGTGTTTCACTTTTGCAACTTTACTTTAACCTAACAGGTAGAATGAATCTTCCTTAAACTTATCGCTCACTTTACGTTAAAGAATAGGTAAAAAATACAACAAATGTCCGTTATAAACTCTGAAGCCATCCAACTAATGTGCTCCAAACCGGTTTCATTAGAAAGCCATTTTTGTGAAGATGGTTATAGGCTGTATCATTTTTCAAATCTAGGGCTACGAGGGGAATTAGGGGGCGATTTCTGTATTTGGGAAACTTTCCAACAGATTTTTAAAGAAAATTTAAAGATACATTGATTCCTACTTATACGGACACATTGGCAATACATTTAAAAAAAAAAAGGATCACGAGGGAAGGAGGGCGAAATAAATGGCTCTTCAAAACAATCTAACAGATTCGAATGAAATCGAATGTTATCAAAAATTAGACTTCAAGAAGGGGGTACATAGTAGCACACGCCGGGTATCCGCTAGAATTTAATAATGGAACACTTTTTATACGGCCAATAAAATTCTATCTTAATCTATCTGTTAAATGCTGAAAGGGGCCTTAGAATATGTTTAAAATATATACAGATCATATATCGCCCATTTGATGCAACGTCTTCATAACTAAATAAATTAAATTTTTTAGTAAATGATGCAGAATTGTGCGCTATGTTCTTCTTTATATTGTGTCTAAATTTAACTTTATATGTTTTATACTTTCCCCCTTTTGAAGAGTATGTGCCGTTGTTTTTGCTAATAAAAAACTTTAAACCGGTTTATTTCGAAATGTTTTGTAAAGTTATAACGACGTTACGTTTGTACTGATGTGTATAATACATAAAAATATTGTATCTAGACCCACCTTTTAGTATACCCAGCGACTTAGAATCACTTTCTGAGTTGATCTTACGATGTCCGTCCGTCTACCGTCCGACTGACTGGTTGTCTGACATTTAACTTTGTGCACAAAGTCAAGGTTAAAATTTTGAACATAATTGCATTACATTTTCACAGAGACGAAGCCTGAGAATGGTGAGAAGCCGTTCGCAAAGTACAATTGGCAATTTTGTAAGTAATTTGATAAAGTATGGTAAATACGTTTCACCTCATATAAGGAGGAAGCCTATTAGATTTGGTGAGAATCCGTCCTAGATCTTACATTGCGAAATAGTCTTTGTGTCAATAAACTGTCGTATCATGTTGGTAATTATCTTACATTTAGTATAATGCTAAAACTACTTTTGCAATTTAAATCGTCTTACCAGATTTATTTTAAATCGGTCCATATTAGTTCCCCTACAAATACCACTCCCGAAAACCGATTTAAATATCTCATATATATGTTAGTATTTTAACCTTCATAAGGTCTTCGGGTCAAATTTGACCCATTTTGAAATTATAGTTGAATTTTTTCAAAAAGTGAGTGGTTGATCTTTTTGATTTTTTATGACTTTTATTTCATTTAAAATGTCAACAAATACGTTAAGTTTTTAGAAAAAAATATTGGCAAAAAAAATATTTATAAAATTTTTTACACTTAAGGTCTTTGGGTCATATTGACCTGGAGCAAAAATCTTGAATTTTTGTTACGCACAATTATGTTGAATTTTTTCAGAGCTCATCAAAAAGTGGTGAAATAAGATAATTCAAGGAACTTCTTGCAAATAGCCATGGAAGATTCCGAACGGAGAACATTATTAGCATGACGCCAGGCTTGACATTATTTTGAAGTACACTAATAATGAAGGTAAACGTGTATTTGGTGTTGATTGTATAGAAGTTGATGACAACGAAATGTTCGCATTTATTGGTTCACTTTTGTTAGCTGTAGTGTATAGATCAAACAATGAAAGTACGGAAAGTTTGTGGGATTCTGAGAAAGGAAGACCTATTTTTAGAGCAATCATGCCGTTAAAAAGATTCAAAAATCTTTCGAGAGTAATCAAATTTGATAACAAGGATACCCGCAGTGGAGGCCGAATTTTAGACAAGTTTGCGCCGATACGCAAGCTTTGGAATATGTGGGTTGAAATTCTGCCCAAACTTTACAATCCATCTCAAGAATTAACAATTGATAAGCAGCTAGTAGCATTTAGAGGAAGATGCCCGTTCCGGCAGTATATACCATCAAAACCAGCGAAGTATGGTATACAATTTTGGGTTCTTTGCGATTCGTCCACTAGCTAGGGAAATTGCAAATAAACTGCGCGCAGCTACTGAGCAGAAACAACAGCCGTCATCTTCAAACAAATCTAAGGAAAGAATGTGTGAACCAGTCAAATCAGCCCAGCGGTAAAACTCAGAAGACCTTCTTACTTCAGGCCTTTTAAAAGGCCTGCTTAAAAAATGTTTTGATTAAATTCCTATTCTTATCTAACTGCTACAGAATGCCTCATAGAAGGCCTCGGCTCTTTGGTGTAAAAGAAAAGATACACCTTCCACACTCGCTTCTATGAGAAGGGAGTAGAGAAGGAGTAACATTTTTTGTATTACTTTAATTTGCTCTTTATAATAAATAAACTTGTGTATTCACAATAAATGTTAATATTAAATGCTGCTTCAATAAAATATCAACTTTAAAATCATACTTAATTGAAAAACAATAGTTTTTATATAAAATTTTCTATTTGGGTCAAATTTGACCCGAAGATCGTTAACGTCAGTAAATTTGAAGACCTTATGAAGGTTAATATAGATGATGCTATATTTTGGCATATTTTGTGTTGCCTGGTCCACGATTAGGGATCCAAATAGGATACAATCTCTAATAGCTCCACTGTGGTGTAGGGTTACGTATGGTTAGGTATACTCAGTTATTTACTTTGGCATTTATAGCAACCCATGTGGGTCATTGCCAGGCGCCTTGCTCTTCTGCAATTCTTCTCCAATTTCTAAAGTTGATTTTTGAATCGTTTTTCTGCGCTTGGTCTCTTTGGTCATTCTATTTTGCGCCTTCGCTTAGGATCTTCATTCATTTATTCGCACAGTTTGGCCAATCCAGCATATTCTTTGGATTTTAACGCGTTTAACTAAATCGATAACGGCGTAAAGCTCATAACTACAGCTCTTGGTTCTTATGACCCCGATCTTCTTGGACTACGCAGATTGGTCCATATATCTTGAGAAGTATTCTTCTCTTGAACACTCCAAGAACAAGTAACTACCCATGCCTCGGCAGCGTATAGTAGCATAGAAAGGATAATTATCTTAAATAACTTCGTATGCCGATAGCGAACCATGTTCTTAAGTTGTTTACATACAGAAACATCTATTAGCAAGTCTTGTTCTTCGCTTAGTTTCTAAACTCATGGTACATATTCGCTTTATTTCTGGTGGTACCAAGGTATACAAATTGATCCACTACCTCGAAGTAGAAGTAACCAGTGTTTGGGTATACTAAAAAAACCCTTACTAGTCGCAATCTATTAGAAGTCTTACTAAAAACATAGACCTACATAACTCTCCAGTATGCCAAAAGGTAGGTGCGGCCTCGAGACCATTGCGTATGACTCCATTAGCATATGAGCACTTCCAATATTGTAAACTGGCCATTCGCACACGTTTATATTGACAAAACTGTAAAAAACAACCTGATTTTCATTTTTTAAATAAATGATTCTTTTAACTCTCAATTAGCTCTTTAATTTCCGCAAATGAAATTTTTCGCTTACTGTCGTGGTTTCTGAGATAATTGCAAAAAACCAGTGATTGTAAACGGGTCAAAAAACGGAAGTGGGTTTTAAGGGGTAACCGTTTAAACAGTGATTTCTGCGAAACCTGACACAATATTTTATTGGGATTAATTTTAAAATGTTGCGTACTAATGTGCCCTAAAAATAGTTTCGATTTCAAAATAAAATATGAATTACATTTTTTAAATAAATTGTTAAAGAAATTGTAAACGGGATAATTTTTCCACCATGATTTAAAATTTTTTTATGTTGCTATTTATAATCCTTTATATAAGAAACTTAATAAAAAATGTTTTTCAGATCATAAATATGCCTTAGATTAGAGTATTGTTGTTCCAAATGCATATTTTCTAATATACACAAGTATGTGCTAAAAGTTGTAGTACTTCGTTTACCATTTATCTTTTTTTTCGAATCAATTAATTTATACGCATAAAAAATATAAGCAATTCTCTAAATAAATCTTGAAAAGAAAAATTTTTTTTTTCCATTTTTAGTGGTTGACTTTTTTTTGGAAATGAGACTTATGTTCAACTACGGAACTGCACCAACATTTTTGGTTTAGAATCTTATATAAAGTCACTTAATGTTTTAACTAGATTTCGCCTGTAATGTAATATTTGGCTACTTATTTACCGAAAGTCGCTGATCTAAATTTTGACGTCCAAGCCGCAAAAACTTTAATTGAACTTTGTAACTCATTTTAAATACAATATAAAACTTTTTCTGTTCAAAGTATACAAATGGCAATAAATATTGTAAACCTTCATTAAATCAATCAGAGTGTATGGCATATTTTATACGTTTGCTCGCATAAAACATGCCAATAAAATAATGGGCACGCACAATTGTAGTGTGATAAACATTTATATCGTACAATTTACAATGACATTTAATAATAGTTAAATGACGAACCTCAATATTTTTTTTCATTTACCTGTAACCCTTTAAGGACCAGTTAGTTTAAGCAAAGCTAAAATGGTTAACAATAATAAAAACAAAAAAAATTTAAGTTTGAATGCAAAATGAAAAAAGAATTTTTGCTTTTCGTCTGCTAAAGTTAAAAGTTTTGCTTGATTTTCCGAGCAAACTTTGAACTAAATCCAAAGGATATTCATATCATTAATTTGTTGCATTGTATTTTTATATTTCAGTATCAACGCCCCTTCATTGGCAAATAATATTTATATTTATTTCAGCATATTTTTTTTTCATATTATTGTGGCAAAGTGTTATTTAACATTATAAATATAGAAAAAACACTCGAATCTGATATGTATTGAAATGCACCACAAAATGACGACAATAACTTGGGTTATTTAATACATTTTTTCTGTTGCTGTTTTGTTGTTCTTGTTGGTTCGGTTAGAGTTTGTAATCACAACACCATTTACCTGTATGCAAACATATAGAAATTTATACCAGAATCATTTAAACATGGAAATACAATTATTACACCTGTAGGAGTATTATGTCGAACATGACAATACAACAATGAAAAAGATTTTCTGTTACTTTTCCATTATTTGTTCATTTTGTCTACCTGTACGAGTATTTGAAGTAAATAATAATTGCTTATGGCTTAAAAAAGTTTTTTTTTTGCTTTTTTTAAGGGATTTTTATATTTAAGGCCTTATTCATAAAAAATATTTTCGGTTTATAAATGATTTATAAAATGGGGTTTTTATGAAAGTTGCTTAATACACCTTTTATTTATTTAAAATATTTTTTAAAGACAAGGGGGGTTAATCATTAAATGCTACAATTGAATTTAGGATAGTTTTTGATTACAAAAGTAAGAACAATGGCAAAACAGATAACAAGAAATTTAAAAAATAGTGATAGAAACTACACAGCGGAACAAAATTTAACTTTTTGTGTGTTGATTGAAAGTTTAATGCAATTTTTACTAATTTAAGGTCGCTGATTTCAAATTTAATCTCCGTTTTTCTCTATCAGCTCGCATTTGTAAGTTACAAAAAAAATCCAAATTTTTACAACCTCCACCACAATTATTTGTGAAGAGGCTATACAAAGTTTTTCATTCCGTGTGAAACTTTTTATTATTCATCTCAGACCCCACAAAGTATATAAATATATTCTGGCTCCTTGAGTAATTCTGAGTCCTTCTGCTGAAAACAGGCTCATTTTCGAAAAACTTAAAAGAAATGAACAAACTTGGTGTCAAATTGCCTGCAGGTATCTTGAGCAATTTGGAATTTAAATCCAGCCAAGTCGGTTCAGTAGGATCAGAGCTATGAATCAAAATGTGGAACCACCATCCTTAAAAAATTGATAAGTTTGCTACAAAAACTAACATCAGTGGTGAAACAATACACGAAATGATATAAGATTCTGCAAAAATCGTTTTATATGACTGGAAGTTACACTGGAAAATTTCGAGAAGATCGGTCCATAATTTACCCTAGGCCCCATATAAATCCTACTCCCGGAAAACAGTTTAGTATGCCTTAAACCATAATTAATAACGCACACAGAAAAAAATACCAATGTAAAATTAACATGGAAAAATGTTGATTAAGAATCATAGTAAATTTCTGCAAAAGTATGCCCATTTTTTAAATTTATCATTATTTCATATTAATTTTAAATGAAAAATATTAAAATAATCTTTAATCACGCTTATTAAATATTATTCACTGTTAAAAAAAAATTTTTAAAAATTATTAAAATATAAATAAATATGGATTCAATGTCGAATCCATAAAAACCTGCTTTATATTAAAATCAAAAGCTTTTCTTGTTAAATTAACATGCATACATAGTTAAGTATGTTAATTTTTTTATTTTCATTCTTAAAATATGTTATAAAAAGAAGACAATTCCCGTATTCTTTTAATTAAAATTATTTAGTTAAATAGAACATCAAGTTTTCAAAGTAGAATGATGACGAAAACCATATCGGGCCATTCTGCTGATTGTTCTGTTAACAAAGGAGACTACAAAATAAGTGAAACATGTGTTACAGGGGAAAGTGTTTTGAATTATTCTTAAATAAATGCATATGTTGTCTCTAAAGCTTCTTCACACTGTTAAAACACACTCAAACCAATTAGTTTCTACATGAAATTCACGTTGTTTCAACATGAAATAACTTTCATTCAACGTGATTCGGATTGTTATTTCAATATAAATGACATTTTGCTCTAACTTTACTGCAATGTTAAATTAACATGAATTATAGTTATTTTAAAAGAAAAAAATTTTGTTCGCAAGTAATTATCAAATCAGGTTGAATTAACATGAAAAACGTATGAAGCAAAATCACCACCGAAAAATTTTAAATCAACCTTGTTTTCGACGTTTTTAACTTGATTTTTTTCTGTGTGCGCTATCATAATAAAATTTGGCAAGTCACTGTTTTATAGGCCAAGAAATGACTCTGTGAAATTTTGTTAATATTAGTACATAATTTCCCCTAGGCCACCATATAAACCCTATTCCCGGAAAATAGTTTAGTACGCCCAACACCGTAATAAATAATGCTATTAGAGTAAAATTTAATACTCCACAGTTTTATATCTGGTAAATTAATAAAATATGCCTTAAACATTACAGCAGCCGTATTCTGTAATTCGCTTAGATAACGCTAAATCTCGATCGCTAAAATGCCTTAGGGAATACAAAATTGAAAAATTTTAGCGACGAAATTAAAAGCTAAAATTGCTGCAAATTACATTTTTATGGCAATGCCAAATTTAGCAATGCACGTTACAGTATTGAATTTGTAGTCAAAAATCACTAAAACAACTTTTTAGATTTTTAGCGATAGAGATTAAGCTTTAGCGAATTACAGAATACGGCCACAGGTATAGTTATGGCGGCAAAATTTTGTAATAACTGTACGGCTCATAATTAACTTAGATCCCATATTTTGCAGCCTTCTAAAATTCACTGTAAACGCTAAAACTTATTTCACCGCTGTATAGAAATTTATGTTTTTTAATGCCGGAAATAACTCTGCAGAATTTTGGGATGATTGTTTTATAGCTTACCATGGCTCTAATATAAATCCCCCTGCTGAAAATTATTTAAGTTCGGCTTAAACTGTTACGAATCATAATACTTTACTTAAGCTTGTTGTTAAAATTCGAACTGTCGGTGGAGGGTATCAAAGATTTTTAAAAATCATGAAAAATCCAAAACATAAAAAAGTAAAAATCTAATTACTTTCACGGAAAGTCGCATAACCTGTTCACAAAATGAGAAATAGATCATAAAAATCTTTTATTCACAACTAAATGAAGGTACCTCATTTTAAGTGGAGCAAAAAACGTCCATAAATAGAACAGCAAAAAACACACACCCCTTAAAAAAAGTTATTTTTGAATGGAAATCGCGATTTTGATAAATTTAATTGTCTCAGTAAATTGGAATGAATGCAAAAGTTATGCACTGATTGCAATGAAATAAAGCTCATTTTATTCGAAATACGCTAAGCTGACTTTTTTTTTTTAGCAAAACTGTGAGTTTTGCCGAAATTTAAGTTTTTTTGAATTTTTAAATACTACATTTTTTTATAACTTAAACAATATCGCTGAAACTTCTGGGAACATTTAAAAACAAGGTAAGCACGGCTAAAAGACCGGTGCAAGTGAAAGTGTCTTTATTTAGAAAATAACGGTATATCTCGAAAATATCTCGAGCTGAGAGAAAAAAAACCGAGTTCAGATTTTAGTTCAGCGTCCCAAATAACCTTAAAAACAAGATTAAGTTCTTAATAAAAAAAAATCTTGTTCCCTTGTGTTATTGGGTTGGCGCATATGCCAAAAAAAATTGTAGTTAAGAAAAACGACAATGAAAGTTTATATGAAGTTTTTTGAAAATATACCCGATAGAATGCTTTTGTATTTTCAACACTGTTGTCGGGATTTGTTTTGAAGAAAAATGTAAATTTTTGTGAAGGCTCAAATATTAACAACTTCTAAGTTCATAGTATTTTATTGAAAGTGAAAATTATTGTTTTGTGCCGCATACGCACCTTTTCTAAAAAGTAGTTTATTGCGCTGCTTACGTATACTTACTGTTGTGTATTGAGATGTTGACATTTTATTTTGCTTTAACTACTTTTTTCCTAACGAGTAAAATTTAATTTGTACGTTTTTGTATAAGGAATTTGCAGTATTCAGCAAATAGTGACGTGTAGAGCAAAGCAGTTCTTAATAAGCTTAAAAATAGTTGATATGGACCAAAATTTATATTAAATATCTCAGAAAATTTTATAATGAAATTTGGTGAAACAGGTTTTGTATTTAGAAAGGGGGTTTCCATTTTGTAATTGGTCGGTAGGTCAAACCAATAATGAGCTGATGACTTTTATTATGTCATCAAAAATTGTCAAGTAAGTGAGCATATCCGCATGAGTGCATGCGTATGTAAGTATACGTGTAATGATGAAAATTGGTAATGATAAAGATTGTCTACGAAAGTTGAACTATTTCGTTACAAGTTGAATTAATACAGTAGGTTTTGCGGAATTTTACAACAAGAAAATAAGTTTGAATCAAATAATCAGATCTAAAGTTATACTCCCATATTCATAAAAACAATTTTGGATTTATAAAAGGTTTATTAAACAAATTTGGATAGAATTTTTTTTTTATGAATTGTAGGGATAGTTTTAAGTCACTAGAAAGAGTTGGTGAGATAATTGCACCAGTAATTAAATGGCACAATTAAACATTTTCAAGATAAAAATAATGACTTCTTCGACACGATTTGTTGCAAAATACGTACTTATAGTTTGAAAGTACATTAAGTTACTTAAAATAAAATGAAGTCTTAAATATTTGCAAATAGAATCGCAAAAGCGATTAATTTTTGCTACATGTAACATGTGGAAAATTTTTAAATTATTATATTTTCGAAATTTTTAAAAATGTTTGGTATTCAAATACTTCTTGTTCTTGCAACTGATAGTGGTTTTTTAAAAGGTTAAGTAAAAGAATATTAAAAAAAACCTAAGCAGAATAATACCTTATTCATAATTGATTGCTTCAAATAAGTTCTTTTGAAACAACCTTCAGAAATAAACATTAAAACTTAAAAAATCTGTTACTTTGTTGTAAATACTACTTCAAGAAACATTGGCTTCTTAATCGTAGCCATTTAATTTATTTGCCATAAGAACAAATAGTTCATTAAACACTTTATTACTTTCCTTAAAGTGTATGCAAATAGCAAAAGATAAATATTTAAGATGATGGGCTTAAACAACTTTTATCTTATTGCATTTAGTTTATTGTCTACAACTACAGCAACAAAAAACCGAAAAACAACAAACAGCAAACAACAAAAGCAACGAAACAAAAGTGGCCCAGGAAGGATGTTCAAAAAGTGTTTATTTAGTATTTCCTCTTAATGTCACTCTTGTCTCTGGCAGTAATCTAGTTAACGATTTTATTGTTGTTGCTGTTGCACTTTCATGTCTGTGCTGTTGGCTTCATCCTTAATTTCTTGTTTGTTTTTTACTTTAACTACAGGAGAAGGATGTTTCTAGAACAATTTTATTGCTCATTTTCAAAATAATGAAAAGTTCAATGTGGGTCAGTATGGACAGTGGTTGTTTGTTTTATAGGAGAAATTCGCAAAATTTGTATATTTTAATTCAATAGTTAAGTAATAATTAATTGAGCTCAAAGTCCAGGATTGTATTTTTATTGAATTAAATGTTTATTTTTCAATATTGCGCTACAAAGCATCGAGAAGCATCATCAGGCTTAAAGCAGCATAAACAAGCACAAAAAATAATGTGTAGACAACGTAAAAACTCAATGCAACAATAACTATTAATGCTTAGAAATAATTTAGAAATCAAAACACAACGCTTAAACGAAGTTATCACAACTTCATCTGATATTGTACTGATAACAGAGTAGGCCAAAAGTCAGCATGGTGTTTAAAATTTAATAATTTTTGCGATTATATATATTTTTTTAAATTGTATAAATAACGCCTGGAGAATAAATCATGGAGAGACCAACTGAACAAAAAACTAGAGTAATAGAGTTTTTTTATTAAAATTAGCGATCAAATATTTTAACCCGAAAAGCATATCGTCGACATTTTAACGTCAGAATTTCGCCTTCCAAAAGAACGATTCATCGCTTTAAACAAAAAAAAAACGCATTGTGTGTTAAGGCCCAAATACACTGATCAAAGTACTCATCAAGCATTGTGGTAGTATTAGTGAAAATGTGTACGTGTGACGACACCTACAACGCTTGATGAAAAATCAAAAAATTTAGATATGACGGCGAATATTACGTTCAGCACACGTACACGTCGAATTCGCCGGCTGGACAAGCATTTGACAAGTGTATTTGGCCCTTTAAAAATAAATAAATAAAAAGTTATACTTGCAGATTGTCAAAGCGCGCCCTGAGTTGAAGGTACTTTATGTGACATGTTTATCGTATGTTTATCGTATATAGTAGAGCAAGAATTTCGTTGTTACGTTTTACAATAGTTTGTCAGAAATAAAAATCACTTTATTGAAAAACTGGATTAAGAGCGATGAAGCTCAATTTCGTTTGAATGGATTTGTTAATATGAAGCTTGCAGTGTTCTAATAATCCAAGATCCATTCATCAACACCATGGCTATGGAGTCGTCAAATAGTTCAAGCTGTGACTTCGACTCCAACCGCTGGAATTATTTAAGTCCGACTCCGACTCCAACTCCGATTCCAGCTCCGACACCTACTCTATCCTTGATGCGAAATGTATATGAGACTTTAAGCTATTTTAAATGGCGAGAAAATGATTCTGTAACAATTTCAAATCAATATTTTGATTTCAACACGTGCCGCATTGAGATTTAATATAGTTAGTCGCATATGTGAAATAGGCTAGTACTTATCTTCTGACTTCAAAATTTTTAAAGCAGACCATCTTGAATTTTTTTTTTTAAATATTAGATATTAGAAAATGTTTTTAAAATTTTTTATGCTGAACAATTTTGGAGTCGGAGTCGCAGGTTTCTGTGGGTACTGCGACTCCAACGTCGGCGCAAAAACCTCAACTCTGACGCTACTACACTGACCCCACAGTCCTGATCAAGACCAATGACACCCCATTAGGCGTGCTGTCTAGTGTGGCATTACATCTGAAAATAACGTTGGGCCTAAAAATGTAGATCGAAACAGCTGTAACCGTAAATGAAGAGCGGTTTCGGTTTATGAAAGACAATTTTTAACGTGCTGCTCTTGAAAACAGATCTAAGATGTGGTTTCTGCAGGATGGATTAACTGCCCGTGACATAATGGCACTTTTAAATTAAATTTTTGGAGAGAGAATAATTTCCAAAATGAGACATTTAATTGGCCAGCTCTTTTGCCAGATTTGTCAGCAACCGCCTATTTTCTCTGGGTTAAGTTGAAAAGGGTGTATATGGGCATTTCCGGCGAAAAGTCTACTTTTTGTAAATGCGCATAATAAAATTCAGTGTTTTCATCAGGAATAAAAATTGGGAATTAAGCACAACAAACAAAATCTTAATAATTAACAAAAATTTCCCAAAAGTTTTACTATTTAATGAAACTTCTTTAAACATTTTGCTGTTTACAGACAGTTTTTCGAAAATTTCTTGTTTTTGGAAATTTTTCAAAATTTTTATGTAAATTTGATATTTGCAGAAAATTTAAAAATGTTTTTTCTGTTAATATTTTGTTATTTTAAGGAACATTTTCTGTTTATTAAAAAGTTTTTTGAATAGGCAATTTTTTGCAAAATTAAATTTCATAAAAAATTCTGCTTCCAAGATATTTTTGACAGATTCTTCAAAACTGTTCCTAAAGCTAAGAAAAATTAAATTTCCTTTTTCATAATCTCATAAATGTATACAAATAAAAATGTGTATTTCTATGTGTTCAGATAAACAATAGGTGTTAAGATATTAATTTTCTTTATAATAAACTGCCGGTAGCTAAAATGTTGATGTACGTACTTTGTCATTCGCATCCAGACACACACACACACACCCATACTCTCTATGTAAAAAATACATTCATTCATGTTCAGTAAATTTCCATAATAAGAACTACAAATATTTCAAAATTATATTTACAACACTAAATCAAAATATCTATCTTAAATTGACTGCCAAGATAAGTTTTGAAATCACATTGAAAATAAACTTGCACACATGTTGAAACTATCTGTGCACATTCTTTTTTTTTTTTTTTGGCATCCAGCAAGTTCAAGGTATTTTTGTGAAAAAGTGTAGTGTTTCCAAATAAATTTTATTTTTAAGAGTCTTGCACAAAATACATTGAATGTGTTTGTTGCATAAAAAAGAGAAGAATCAAATATTTTGAGCTTTACCCTGCGTTTATGTGGTTATGTGATCATAGCTTTTAAGTGTGAGTGTGTAGTTAAGGATATGCATGCATTAGAAATAAATAAAGTTTACAGCAATGAGTTACTTCTACTAAAATATTGGGTTAGAAAAGAAATAAATTCGTTTTATTAAAAAGCACAAATAGCTGATTTTTAATAAAACTTCGAAGTTATTCGAACATTTTCCTAGGACTAGAACATAATTCTTAATGCAAAAAGAAAACAAAATAAGCACATTTAAGTTTATATGGCATAACATGTTTCGAGAATTAATTTTTTCCGTCTTAGTTGATTGATTTGACGAGGAACTAAACTACGGTCCTTATGTTTTCTTCCACTCAAGACCGTGAATGTTTAATTTCATTTGAAATTAAAAAATAAAAAAGTGCCAAAACGTCTTCTCTTATAGTTTCTCAATCATTTTGGACCTGCATATTGAATCTTATGTTTCTAGGATCAATTAATTTTCTTGAATTTGGATGGAACTATAGCCTATAATTTTTATTATTTAGGACGTGAAAGAGGAGTTAAAGGTCCCCTTCCTATATCTTCTTAACTAATCAACCGATTTTTTTTAAAAATTTGCAGGCAAATAGTGTAACATCTGGAAGGAATTAAAGCATATAGTTTTTATTATTTAGGACGTGAAATATGCCAAAAGAGGTAAATGCTCCCCCTCCCAATATCTGCTTAGCTAATCAACTGGATTTCTTAAAATTTGGCAAGCGGACACTTTAACATCTGAGAGGTGTAAATTATATGGCAAAACAAAGTCTGAAAAATTATATTTGTAATTTTTAGATTAGCTAAGAATTTGGTTAAAGCTTTATTTCTGTATTTATTGGTTTAAAATATATTTGGGGTGACCATAGAAGTACTTTTTAAAAGTTCCGAATTTCAAAAAAGGCTAAAGAGCAACAATAAATATTAAAATTGCTTGCATCCTTGTTAGTTTTAAAGGTATGAAGTAACCGAAATTATATTTTTTTACCCCCTCAGATTCTAAATAAATATATATCCCTATTATTATGACGAGACAACAGGCACAAGTCATTACAGGCTGGGGCTACTGAAATCTCATGAGTCCCTATTAACGGTGATACGCTTTTTCCTTATCATTATGCCAACTGCTGCAGTAGTCATTATAATCTAGGCCAATCCTCATCGCATGGGCCCTAAACACTTTGTCTATACAACATTTTCCTCTACCCAACATTATAATCTTAAACCAAATTTTCCCATGTCTTGTGAATAACTTCAAAAATTTCCTCAATTGTTGTTCTATAGTTTTTTGCTTTGTAATGCATTTTGCTAGTATTTTCAAAATAAGTTTCGCTCAAGGCTATTTAACACACAATACAAAGACAACAGAAACAAGAAAAAACAATAATAACAATGAATTGTTAAATAAATACGACTATAACAAATAGATTTTATTGCAGATATTTGGCACATGTGTTTGATTTAAAATCGTTTATTTAATTTTCTATAAGTCTATCATACAACAATATTTCTCATGCAAATTATTAAGTTTGCAATAAATAGACAGGTGTATGAATATTTTAATATTTAGTCTTAAATAAATATGTGAACAAATCATTAAATGATTTGTGATGGTTATGCCTACAACTACACTCACATACGATCACACAGAAATATTTATTGTATGAATTGTTCAATTCATACGTAATTGCTGCAGCTGTGCGTGTGTGTGTGTGTATGTCTGCTTGTCTTTACAAAACAATAAATATAAAATTTCATAAATTATTTTAAACATCTCACAGGTAAGTTCTTTGTAAATAAATCTTAAGTAAATATTTGGAAAATCTTAAAATTTCGTTTGTGTGATTATTTGCTTTAATTGTCTTGTAATTTATACGCATTATGTTGGAAGAATTGTTGGTGCAAAATTATTGTAATCTGCCTAATTTTTCCTTATTTGGAAAATAAATTTGTTATAATTTTTTTTTATTTAAAATGTCATTTGCATACGTGTTATTTATTAAGATTGTAATTGCAGCCATCGAAGCGTATGAGTGATATTTAATTGCATTCGATATCACTCATACGTCTTTAGGGAGGATTATTTAAAGGGAATTTAAAAGTAAACAAATTCTTTAAGAAATATTAAAAATAATAAAAACTTTAATAAATTTAAGTATAATAATTTAAGTTTTAATTGTGTTTTATTAAGTGGCCACATAAAATATTGTGTTTGATTGTAGATAATTAAGAACTGGAATTGATACGAAAGAAAATATTGTAGTGGGACTTGTAAGAAAAGATACACTAACTGTTTATTTTTGTTTTTGTTTTTGTTTAAGCTTTGATATTGTAACAAGTGAAACTGGTGCTTATAATTTTTATTCGCTTAACATTTTTATTTGCATAAATCTTTAGTTTTTTTTAAAAATCTTTAGATGAAGTTTCCTTATGATCTGCTCTAAGCAACCAGCAACCAGGGATAGCTGATCCCATCAACATTAAATTGACTTTGAAAATATTTCATGTTCAACAATTTTACCTAATTGTAATTGTAATTGAAATTTGAAATAGAAACTCTTCTATGACAAAAGAAAAACTAAAAATGCCTGCAAAATTTATTAAAATATTTATCAAAAATGTGGTTTATTTGTTCTTTATTAAGGCAAATCTATAGAACGAAGATCTTATAGAAGTATTAGCAATAAAATTATGTGCAGTAATTTAAGTAATTGCTGGATATACCACAAACTTGGTGCTTGTTTAGGAGCCATATATATCTTACATCCACGGAAAAACTGTTTTTGTTAAATAACAATAGTATATAATGATATTCGCCAATAGGCCAACATTGTTTGAGATTTGGGTAAAAATAACAGTCCCTGTGTTATCCTAGAAATTGGCCTTTTCAAAAGGTTTAATACTAGTCTGCGATTAACTCTGGGAGATCTAAAACGCATTTATTATTTATTATAATTTAGTACTTGAGATTTAAAGCTATAAATATCCTATTTTCTTGGTACTGTGTTTAAAAATTCAAGAAAATCTCTACCGTTATTAGACATTTTTATAAAGCCGTAAAAAAATTAATGTTGTTTTTCAAAAAATATGAAAAACGTCAATATTTACTTTAAATTTAAAAAAACCGAGTGCACCGTTTTTTCAGATTTTTTTAAGAAAATATGTTCCGTTGCCCTTAATATTGATGTAAAGAAAAAAATTTAACAACATTAATTTTCATGTTGTAAAATTCATTTCTTCATAAAAATAATTTAATGAAAATTAAATTTGATGAACTTGAGCTGAATTAAGATATTAAAAATTTGGATTAAAAACCATAAATAGTTCAACAAAATAACCACAATACTAATTATCATTTGAGTTTAAGTGTCATTTTTTGTTCTTTTTCCGGAACACCAACTTGTACTTGTTTTCTATATTTTTGTATGAAAAATTTAAATTGTATGTATCATTGAAAATTAATGTATGTATTTAGGTATATATTACCCTAAAAAGATCTGGTGTTCCAGAAAAATGTATTTGATTGGGTCGATTTTTCAAAAAAAATCTTACGGTAAGATAAAAAATATAAAAAAATAAGTGTTATTCTTAAAAATTAAATGGAATATAGCGTAGTGATTTTATATTTTTGTGATCTTTTTAACAAAAGGATATTTGAAAAAACAAAAATCCTTGCAAGAATTAATACAAAATATTACGTACATCAATTATAACATTATATTTACGTAGATTTGGCAATTTTCAACAATTTAACATAAAAAGTGTTGCCGAATTAAATTTAAAAAAAAGGATATATGGGAATTATATATTGGAATTAATGATTTTTGATTAGTAAAACTATTTGTGCTGCTTATGTAAAACTGCCGGTGGATTTATATAAACTACAATGAAAGAAATCTAAGCTATTAGTGCGAAAAGCGATAGTCGTTAATATATGTATTAAAAAACCTTTCTAATTTGCCACAAAATGTAGAAACTTAGAAGTCTCCGATGTATGATAAATAATTCTGAAGCTGCACACATTTTTTCAAAACGATGTAAGTACATCGATAAGAATTCGATTGCATAAGCTATTGATGTTTGCTTAATGGCATTGATTCTTAGATTATATTGCGATATAAAATGAATGCTGGGTAATTTCTAAATGAACTGATTACTTGTAAATCATGCATGCATGAGTGTAAGAGGAGATTATATTATAAAATAAATTATGTGTTGAGGTTAGTAAGTTACAAAGTTAGAGACTAATGTGGTAAAAAAAAAACAGAAATAGAAAGTCCTTAGAACTTACCAATAAGTCTGTTGTCATGTGGAAGATTTGCTTAAGTCGATATAACACCTTTTATATTTATTGAAATGTGGTTTTTATTTACAAAGAGTTACAATTAAATACAATTACAAATTATATTCTAACTTAATTAGCCGAGCAATAGTAACGTCAACCTTCAGCCCGTTGTAGTGCAACAGACCAGACTCTCTGGCGAGAATCGAACCCGCAACCCACACATTGGTAGACAAGCTCACTCCACACTAGCCTTCATTTACTTTTGGATTTAATAAAAGTTGTTACTAATAGGACAGACTTAAAGCAAAAACCTCTTGGAATAAAACTCAATCAAACTGGCTATATCTGCAAACTACTCTATTCGACATAAGATACTTTTCCTTAGTGGCACAAGAAAATAATTGTGTGACAAAAAGGTTAAGTCGACTTAAGCACCTTTGTAATCTCTATGTTAAAAAGTACCAATGGACACAGTTTCAATTATTTTGTATTATTTTTAGAAATTAATTATTCTCTCCAATGTGCAATAAAATAACCTCCGATCGATCACGGAATAAAACCTTGAACCGATGATTGTATTTTATTAAAATAAAAATTAATTTTCAAACAAGAGCTTCAAAGTTTAAAAAGGCTAAAAAACTAAAAAAAAGGCTTTAGCACTTTTTCCTTATTTCCATAGAATCAGAGTAAAATGTATTCTATTTTAAAACTTTTGCAAGCAGATTAAGTTAAATTGATACCAATTAGACACAATTAACCTCTGAATATTAAAAAGGCTTACAAAGAATTAAAACAAGTAAAACAAATTTCTTGCAAATATTTATTCGCAGCAAAAAGAGTTTATAATTTTAAGAAGCAATCATAAGGTTATACATAAAATTATTGCGTATACTTAATATGTATATTATTTTTATACATCCCTGCAAATAATTTTGGACCACCTGATCCAATTTGATTAAATAGACTACTCCATGGACTGGTCCAATGTAATGCAAGCATGTACCATGTCATTGTTAAAAAGTGTTTGTAGTGAGACGACATGTCTTCGTTTTTTAACGACATGATTTCGTTTTTAAACGAAGTTTAAGCTAACCCTCTTTTGTATACAATGGAGTAGTTTTAAAACTACTCCATTGTAATTCAAAGCTAGACCCTTGTGGGCTACACTTTGGACTAGTCCTATTATTTGCAGGGATAAATATTACTTATACGCTAAAAAGAATTGAATAAGAAAATCAAGTAGGGTATAAGTAATACTTATTTTTTGTTTGCGTATTAAATATTAAGTACCATAAAAACCATAAAAACCTATTTGCAAATTAAAATAATACAAATACAATTTCCCGTTGTATACACGGAAGAGCTTCTTTTTTTTAAGGCATTTCTTAATGAACAATTTATTGCAATATAATTTACGTTGAATCTTACGTGAACTTGTAGCAATTAGTTTCTTTTTGAACACTTAATTTCGTTTACTCATGTTGACTTGCACCCATATAATGGAAACTATTTTCATTACAGGATCTTCATTAATGCTTTAATATAATAATTTTTTTTAAATTGTTGTTGGTGTTGTTGCAAATATATTACGTATTTTGTTGTACCTGTCATAATATTACTCCAACACATGTCATAAAATGTAAGTAAGTTAAAATGTGTTGAATAAAACAAGAGCGAGGATTGTATGGAAAATAAAATGGTAGTAAAATAACAACTAAAAATTATAAAATTCGCAATTTGTTAACAAGGAATACAATGAGACAATTGCCTTCTAGTGAAAAAAATCAAATATGCGAATTATAACGCAAATCGTAGCTAAATTATAAAGCGGCTTTTATTTGCATTTAGCTGCAAAACTAAATTATTTTCTTAACTATTGAAATAACAAAAACAAAAAAAAAAACCGAAAATTAAATAAATCGGTTCTGATTTTATCGGAGTGGCCTTTAGAGTGGTTCGGTTGTCCTACAAAAAAAAGTTGACCGAGTCACCCCCTAGGCTTAAAGATAAGTTGAAAAGAATTCCAGAAAAAAGTCTGACTGATACAATTTACTTGTTTTTGTATGATGATCTACCAGGTTTTATATAATATTTATGTGCAAAAAAATGCGGCGTACTCTTGGGGCGTGGCATAAAAGTGATCAAACTAAAATCTAGACCTACAAAGTATTAGAAGGGCTTTCTTGCCACGTGCAAAAAATTGGTCATGAGGGGGGGAAGGCTCCGAGTTGTTATAGGTGGCGCCCTGATGTCGGATTAAAAAGTCACCAAACACAAAAATGAAGCGATAGTGAGGCCATTAATAATGATAAGCGATACAATAAAATTGGACTCTAAACGGCGGCGCTATATAAAAAACAAAAAGTTCAATGCAAAGAGAAGTGGGCCTAATTTTGGGGCGTGGCAGAAAAGTGAGTAAATTAAAATCTAGAAGTACAAAGTTTTAGAATGACGTTCTTGCCACGAGCAAAAATTTGGACATTAGGGTGGCACGTTCCGAAATGGCATGCATAAGTGGTGCCCAGAAAAATCTTATTCAAAAAGCATAAAAGACTAGGCGTTTTCAATTTTTGTATTGAAAGAGTTGAAGCAAAAATCCATAATTTCTTGCATTTTGTTACACCCAGCATATTTTTTATAAAATTTTTCACAAAATGTAGTTTTCCGATATAAAACTGGTTGTGAAACATCTTTTACGTTTAATGTGGCTACTTATGGCAGTTTTGTGCATCATTTGAAAAGAAAACAACTTTTAGCCATTTTCAGGTTCGTGCAATTTTGTTAAGGGAGCGAAATACTTAAACCCTAATTTTCTAAAAATTGTATATGAGCAAAAAGTTTGTTTCGTAGAACACAACGCTTCGCCTTAAATTTCATTGAAAGCAAAAACAAATTAAAAAATATTTTTTAATTTTTTATAAATAAGATTTCTGTATGACGTGCTTAATTCTAAATTTTTCATATATGATAAATACTTTGAAATTCTGTGGCATTTTGACAAAACCCTGTAAATAATAGGACTAGTCCAAACACGCGTGTAAAATATAGCCCACAAGCGACTAAGAGTACTCCAAAAGTAACCCAAGCGTAAAGGAAAAACATGGTCTATTTAATATTACGATGTCCTAGGGCATTTTTTTTAAAGCTTTTTTGCTTTCTTATCTCGACTTAAGATGTTTTGTCAAAATGCCACAGAATTAATTGTTGAGGTAAAGTTAACTTCTATGCGCATTTCACTGGTTACTTAGGTCAGGTCATCAGGAAACATTTTTCCAAAGATTTTAGAAAAGCCAAAAAGAAAAAAAATTGTACTTGTAACAATATCAAAGCTTTAACAAAACACTAAAAATAAGCAGTGAGTTTATCTTTCTTACATAATTTTGTTGTTGATTCCTACAGAAATTCATATTAAATGTTTAAATTTCAAATATTATTATCATATATTAACTGCGTTCGTTTACCCAAAAATCTGTACAAATTTGTACTGGGTTTTACTGAAATGCGTTCGCGTACACATAAATTTGTAAATTTTTCATATAACTCACCTACTGGATTTTACTGGAAAAGTAAACGAACGCACATATTGTGGCGTGGAAAATTTTTAAACAAAATATGAATTTCTATAGAAAACAACAACAAAATAATAAAATATTTTTGAATTTGTTTTTGCTTTCAATGAAACTCTTGTGCCATGCGTTGCGTTTTACGGCATAAGGCCCTTAGTTCTGTTATATAAACATAAACTTTTAATTACAGAAATTTTTCAAGCTGTAAAGAAAAAACTATAAAACACTATCCCAAAAATCGTTTTGGCTCGCAAAAATCTCTTTGAAATAAAAATATTTGTGCAAACCTTTATGTCCTCAGAACTAACGCCATCTTTATTTATTTTACTATACTGTGTGCAAAGCGGTAGTTTAAAGAATTGCCTAAAGCTTTGTTTGTTCAATTTAAAGGGCACTGCTATGCGTTCAATATGAATGGACTGCGATCCAATATTGCGATATTTATTGAATATACATATAGCATACATTATTAATGGATCGCAATCCATAGAGCAGAATAGCCTAATTTTATGTGATTCAATATTTGGATCGCAGATCAAGTGATAACGTTTAGCAAACTTCGTGATACGCTTGTAGGAAGGGAAAAAGAAAACAAATAAGAAATCAAAGCATTTTTGTAGAGTTTGTGCTTTAACGAAAAACCCAGCAAGTTAATTAAACCGGTTTGTTTTTGGTTTTTCCGCTGCATTTATTTATTTTTTATACTGACGCAATGACACGCGATCCATCAATCTACTCAAATTGATCGCAATACAAATACTACTGGAAGCATTTACTATTCTATTTGATTGTCTTGTTCTGATCGTCTTAATTTTGGTCTCCGTATTGCGGTTTTTTTAAATTCTTAAATTTCTTAAGTGGACATATCGGATTTACCATGAAAATAAATGTTTTCTTTTAATTCACTTAGTCAATGGAACACAAGAGCCTGAAAGATCTTATTCTTTTCTTGATATAATGAAAGTTTTGTTTTACTCAAAACTTAACAGATATGCCTCTTAGCAATACATGTATGTATATAATAGTACAACATTAACCAAATTTCTACCACTACTCTTATTTTTTCCAATTCAGTTTGCATTTGCTTATACTTTTCACACATTGAGGCAAACATTCACAAATAAACTCATGCATAAATATTTGTTAACCAATACTTTTGCTACTTATTTGAAACAGGCTGTAATGACAAATTGGTTAACAATTTATTGTTAATTGTCACAAACATAATTTGTGGAGAGTCGTCATCATCTGTATTTAACATTTTCCATTATTTAGTTTGACCGATGCAGCCTACTGGCGATACCACCACTGCGGATGAATATACTCTTGATGCTGCTGCTGTATCAAATACTCAATAATAATAATAATAATTAATTTTAAATATAAAGGCATGTGCATACATATGCTAAAATATAAACACACACATGCCTAAAGAAAACTCGTGTGTATAAGTTTTTGCTAATATTGCAATATCTCTGTGACTATTTGTTACCAATTGTGACCGGCTTAATTTTTTGCAGGCTTGTGCACGTGTGTTTGTGATAAAAGAAGGTTGTTGCGAAAGAGATAGGAAAAGGGATCAAAATATAATAAAATGACTTTATCATCATTATTAAAATAACAACTATAACTAGCAAATAACAATAGTTAAATCATTATCAACGGTAGCAGTACTAAAAAACAAAAACAATAACTATAGTTGTAATACATACGTATATGAGTTAAAGCCCAGCAAACATTTAATAGAGTTTTTTGCTTCTTTATATTTTCTTTATAAATTTATATTTTTCCTTTGTACTCAGCAATATTTAAAAGTTCTTCTTTTGACTTGAAAAATTTAAAATAACAACAAAGTTGAACAACATACAAAAAACCTTCTAAACTGCTGATAAAAAGCAGTTCATTACCGACAATAACAACTTCTTAAATTTACTGCTTGGTATCGTTTTGACCCATATATTTTTGCAAATGACATTGGTCTTTAAATATCTTTCAAATGTTGTACATATCAGAAAAAGCTGGAACATTTTACAAGGCCAAACTGGGAAAACTTGTCTCAATGGCGTTGATAAAGGATATATTTCACGAAAGTATTATTTCGCGCACAAACAATTTTAACTGACCACCACGATCACCGGATCGAACAGTTCCTGACAGTTTTCTTTGGATATATTTGAAAGAAGAAATGCACCTTAACAAGCCAAAAACCATACACAAAATTCGAAATCATATCGTGGGTATTACAAACAAAAATTTTGGGTAAAGTAAATAAAATATCTTCAAAATATCAAGTACGTGCGCAGCAAAAAATGTCCACCGCCTACAGGATATAAATTTTTAAAGCTAATCGAAAAAATTACCTAATAATAGATATACTGTCCGAAATGTTCGGGATCAGAGATCTGCAATGATACTGAAAATGTGAGCAGAGTTGAATCATGATTCATAATTTCCTGTTCTTACACGCATTCAAATTTATTGCAATCTTTGTATTCGCACAGAAGTTTGAGTCAGAGTCATACTCAGTATGATTCGCACTCGAACTCGTTATAACAAATGCTGCCAGATTTGTTCCCGAAATAGCAAAGTGACGATTTGAGGACTACATTTTTCTAATGTTATGTTTATGAAGTTAACGATTTTTTTTGCAAATGTATCTGGTAGCGCTGATTATGAGGTTGTGTATTTGCTCTGTGCTTTAAAACGGTAAATAGATGAGTTTAATCAATTGTAAGTTTTAATTATAATAATAAATCAAGCTGAGGCAAAGTTTGAATCAAACAGATTTGAGATGGTTTGGGTATGACATCAATATAAGATTCAAATATACTTCAGCATATACTCATAAATCAATGTTGGCGTGGGTATGGGTACATCAGAATAGTTAAGTTTTGATGATGTCTATTACCCATATTTAAATTTCATTAGTGACTATGAGCAGCGAAAACACGATTCATTGCTTATCTCCGTTCTGGATATCATTATTAAATTAAATTTAAATCGATTAAGATTATCCGTTCAATTATTTTTAAAATGTGCATATCTTTACCAGATTTTTAAATCAGTTCTGACAAAAACATTTGCTATTAAATGTAAAAAAAACTTTTCCTGAACTTTCAAAACAGGGTCGTTTTTAAAATTTGTTGGTTTTTAATTTTATCCGAATTTGATTTCCAAAACATGGCTGTATATTTTATAAAAAAAAACACAAATAAAAAGGTAATAAGCAATTTAAGCTAAATATCTCCTTCTGCGTCACCGTGTGTTAGAATCTTTGCAGAAATCGAATTATGATCATTTATATTAAACTTTTTGTCAGATAGTTTTTTTTTTAGATAATTATGTAAAAGTGACTCATTGCAACGATTAGCTCATAAATAGTGGACAGCTTAATAGTAAAATGGTACCAATTGTCAGTGCTTGTGGAAATAATATACTGACAGGCCCCCGATGTCGATCGACAACTTAAGCGAGCAACAACAAGTGACTAGTTATCGTTCTCTTAAGCGGCCCATTAACTATCGACTCGTCAGTCAACAGCTTTTACGTTCCTAGCGAAATCCATTTATTAAAATTCAAATGACTGCATTGCCACATCAGCAATTTCACAAATAAAACGCTAGTTTGGAAATTAAAATCGACAAAGCAAATAACTTAAGCCATTAAAATAGAACTCTGGCTACACACAAAGCAGAGTAGAAATCAAAGGATGAAACAAAAAACAAACAAAGCAGCAACCAAAAAAAAGCATTTTAAAAACCTTTATAATGTTATTATTGGTCGCGTTTTAAAAATATATAATAATAAAAAAAATTTTTACGGCCTAATTTATAAAAAAATAAAACAGGTTAGTTCAACTCAGATCACCCTCAAAATAACTTACGTTAGTTACCATCGTAAATGGTTTTTCTCACATATGCATTTTCTATCTAATTTTCTGTGAAGCCATAGTTCGTTTGTAATCAAAGTCATGATCTTCGTAACATTAATGATGTATTTAACCAGTTGATGATCAACATCAAATCATACAAAGCTTATAAAAGCACTCAATTTATGCTGGCAGAAAATTTTGTCTCTAGTGTAAATTACAAAGAAATTACATATGTGTGGAAAACCACACACGAGGGTAACTGAATTAAGTTCTGAAATATGTCGTTACTAAAACATATTTTTTTTAAAAAAAAAAGTTGTGTTTTCTAAGTACTTAATTGCTAACAAAGTTTAGAAGTTTCTTAAATTTACATCAGTGCTGCCAATAGTAGATAATTTTCCCTTTCAGAAGGGATTTTTTCGGATCTTATAGTTAAAGGCAAATATAGGGAATTTTCAAAATATTATCTCGTTTTCAAAATATTGTCTAACAATACGAAAATATTCGTCATATTTATTTAAGTACAAATGTAGTATTTTTAACAGCAACCATATAATATGAGTCTTAATATCCTGGCTATCTTAAACAATTGTAAGTACCTCGTACCCAATAATACGTCGCCCCCTAATATAAAATTAGGGGCTTCGAATATTTGCATACGTATACGAATATTTAGTGAATGAAATTTCTACATAGAAATTAATTTGTAAAAAATTATCACACCTTCTTAACTAACAGAAATATGTAAATCAATACAATTTCGAATTTTTAATTTTTAGGACAAGAAGGAAATATTTTTAAAAGAAACTTTTTTTATATTTGAGTTCAGGGAAACTGAATAAGAGATTTTTTTTATAATTTTACAGAGTCTTCCTTTTTATTTGCTAAAAATGATCAGATACTTAAACTAAAAAGAAAGTATGTATTTTAAATTAGTAATCTGGAAAAATATAAAGCTCTTTTAAAAGGAAAAAAAGAAGGAAATGAAAAATTAAATACGAAGTTTAACTACCCAATAAAAAATTTTATCATTTTGCGAAGCACTAATGGCACATTTAAAAAAATAAGCGCTCCATTATGCGCTACGCAATAAGACATACAGAAATGCAGTAAAGTAAGAAAAAGAACTCTCAACAACTTTTATAAAAAAAAATAGCATTTCAAGTGCTACGGCATTCATAGTCTGAATTTACACGTTTCATCTTTTGATGCTCAACTTCCATTCAATTCCCTTTTAAAGATGCCAATATATTCACACGCAGCAATCGGTTTCAACTTTTTTCGGTACAAAACAACAACAATTTTATTAATAGCGAATCAAAGAGAAAACGAAAAGAAAAAAATTACATGCAGCCATCGTTGTGCATATACCAATGAATAAAAACACAAAGCGTACTGACCGAGTACAGGCATCTCCGTACTAACCCCCTTTCTTCTTTCTTCTCTCACCTAAAAACACAAGAGTTGAGCATCAAAAGATGAAACGTGTAAAAGCAGACTTTTACTACGAAGCAGGTTTGTAAGGGAGAATACTAAAAAATAACTGCATCAAAGCATTCAGTGTGTAAGGCCGATCGTTACATACAACAATTTTTATATGCGCTGAATAATGCACTTTATGTATCAAAAATGTATTGCTTCAAAGTGGGAACTCGCCATATAAAATTCATGTCTTCCGTCAGCGTAATGGTAAGCGAAACGTTTATTTTTCTCCCTTACAAACCTGCTTCGTTTGAAGCTCCATTTTTTATTGGGCATGTTTTGTATCTAGATCAAAGGATATATAGAGGAGTTTCTGCCAAAGAAAATTAAATTTGTCACACAGTGCAAGTTTTTAAATTGTATTTTTATGAAATTTTATTGAAAATTTATTAAATGCAGTCTACAACTGACATAAAATTCTTAACTTTAACACTAATATGATGTTAGTGTTAAGTATAGACTCATCATGTTAGAAGTTTTCTCATGTTATAACAAGGTTGTTAATGCAAATGTTTTAACAACGCTTTTATAACTTCAAGTTATAACAGCAAGTCATGTCAGTCATGTCATGTCAAATATATAATTTTGTTGGGCAGTTATATGTGTGTGTATGGTATTTATATATTTATATTGGTGTTTTTCTTGTTGTTAATAAATGCTTTTATTATAATGTTTACAAAATGTTAACCAAATATTAGTGTTTTTCATATGGGATTTTGCGGGATCCCGTACATTTTTCGGAAAAAAACCTCGGGAAATTTGTGCGGAAATTCCCGGGTTTTTACAATATAACTATGGCAACTTTACTGCTGATCTTATTTTTAATAAGTTCATAAAATAAGTTTAGCAGTTGAGCAAAAAAGGTCTAAAGGCAAGAAAACGCATTTTGAGTTTTTGATTGACTTTAATTGAATTTTCTTTCTCTTTTGTTTGGTTAAATCACTTTAGTCTAGTACAACTGCTTCTAATCATTATAATCTACTCTTAGGAAAAGTCTATGAAATACACCAAATAAATATTCTTAAATTTTACATAATATCACATCTAATAGCTTATACACTTAATATGACTTAATATGTTGTTTAAGATAATTAGGACCAATTGTCAAACCCATCTGAGACGAAGGTACTTATTCGGTACCTCTAAAAGAACTCAAACTCTTGTCTCTCCACGATGTGATACACTTATAATGAAAAGATCGTTTG
The DNA here is from genome assembly GCA_949318255.1 of Pollenia labialis. Classification (NCBI taxonomy): domain Eukaryota; kingdom Metazoa; phylum Arthropoda; class Insecta; order Diptera; family Polleniidae; genus Pollenia; species Pollenia labialis. The sequence goes on along the minus strand of OX439139.1, from coordinate 158,509,808 downwards.
TGGTGAAATCTATTAGTTTATGCAACTCTTTAATTCATTAAAAAGTTAAAGCATTTGATTTTAGAACAGTTGTAAAATTTTCTCTTGCTGGTCTCCTGTTGTCAATCGGTTTCCACATAAATTATTATTTTTGATTGTTTTCGACTTTTGTACAATGGGGGTCTTACATATTAAATATTTCTTTTTCTTCTTCTCTGATAGTATTTTTGCTATCCAAAATGGAATATGTTTAAGTATAATTTTTAATTTATGTTATACAGTGGACTCCCGATAATTCGTACTCGCAAGGTATCGGCCAATTCGTACGAATTATAGAGGGTTTCGATTTAGCGCAGTTTCGATTTAACGGGGTTATTCAATTTATTTACTAAAACGATAAAAAAAAACTTAAAAAACATCTTAAGATCTTAAATGCCATATTCATAAAAAATTAAAATGGATTTGAAATGCTTTTTAAGAAAAATTTGTATGAAAATTTTGCCTTAAAACACATTTTAAACTTATTTTATTTTTTATGAATAGCAGTTTAAGAATAAAAACACAAATAAATAAAAATAGCGGTAAACAAAAAATCATTCGTTCCATGTTTCTGTTGTTTTGATTACGAATTATAAGTGTTATTAGTTAGCAAACTATTACGAGTTATAATAGGTAAAGAAGATTTTATTAAAAAAAAAATACGAATTAGTAAGGTGACGTAAATGTATGGAAATTTTACGAATTAAGCCTGATACTCTGTTCAAATTTGTGAAAAATGTTGAGCAACATTAATTATTTCACACGAAAATTTTGACATGTATCAATGTTACCTTTCATGCGAGTTTGTACAATTTGACGTTTTTATTCCTGCAAAGTATGCGACATTGTTTTGCGTATGTAAAAAAACCGTACATGTATTTAACTGAAAATTATTTTTTTATTAAAAAATTTTATAAAAAAGAATATAAATATTGATAAAAAAGTGTTACCGGTTGTGTTATTTTAATTTTTTATTTCTTATTTAATAATCAGTTAATACTTTTTAGCTTTTGCTTACAATTCCACGTGAAATAAGTGCAGCTTACATTATTTCGCAGTTGTAAAAAAATGTTGCCAGAAACATTTCCTTACTTTTTCACAAAATGAACAGAGTACAACTCTATCAACATTATTTCATAGATATTCCGCACAAGTTTTTTTCATATGCGTTTTGACAGCATTTCACGTGAAATGTTGAACACAGTACCAGGCTTTAATGAGATTTTTTTAAGGGACCGACAGTTTATTACGAATTATCGGTGTACGATTTATCGGAATTTGACTGTATATGCCACTTGTTATATTTTGCTGGTTTATTGGCCCCTAAAACTCAAGAAAATAAGTAAATAAATAAATGAATAAATAAATAATAGAACACTTTGTGAATTGCTTAATTGTTTTTAATATTTTTTTTAGCTGCAAATTCGCTTCTCTCAAATATATAATTTTGTTGTGGCTTATAATGTTATAACAGTATGCCCTGATACTTCTAAATTAAAATAATATGAAACTATGAAAACGTTTTCATTCGTTACAAAAATTAACTCTTCTTGTAGATTCCTACTGTAAATATAGCCTTAATTGCCATTTTTTTTAGAACGGTTATTATCGATTAGATATCGATATTATTAGCAATTGATTTAAGCTACATACTGTAATTCTATTTAGATTAGTTTTTGATAGACAATGCTTGCTGGGAAGCATGGCCTGATGCTGTGATAAACTAAAATATTTTAAATAAATTCGTTCTCCTTTATATACACAATCAGCAGTAAATATACTGGTCCCTCTTTCTCTCACTCAACCTTTTTCCTTTCCTTTATTTTACTCGCTTATTATTAAACACAAGCATGCACACACATACACATCTATATCTATTTACATGCATGCATGCAATTCATAATAAAATGTCAATGGCTGGTATTTACAGAAAACATGTGTTTGTGATATGTTTATTAAGTGCTTTTAACAAATTTGTTTACAATAATTTGTTATTATTTTATTAAATTTCATTCTCTCTCTGTATGCCTCTCAACTATCTTCGCTTTTAAGTTAATTTATTTGAATTTTAGAGGTTTAAGGAATAAATTTATTTGATAGTTATTGCACTGATAATTCAAATATCGGATTTGCCAACTTCTAATGCAATTTTTTGCTTTAATAATTTCATTAAAGTTTTGCCAAACTTATCTAAATATTGTTGCAAAAAGATTAATGTGACATTTTCGTTATTTGACGAAGAGAAAACTTTTTTTTTCATCTTGCTGGCTGGCATTGAACTGTGTTGACAGGCGAAAAATTGATAGATGTAATTTGAAAAGATTTATTGTTACAACTCTTTGATGAATGGAAATGAGGTTGGGTTAAAGTTGGAAAACGGTGTTTGGAAAGAAAAGTTGGTGTGATTTAATTGATTATAAAGGAATTTGGTTTTTTGCTGGCTTTTGTGTAAAAAAATGGAATTATAATATAAAGTTATAAGAATAGTTTATAAATATTGAATATTTCGTTGAAATAAAATGAAAGTTGAATTAAATTTCCTTAGATGATTTGGTATCAACTCTTCTGGATTCAAATTCTAATAGCAGTCTTGCCTAACATCTTAGCTTTATATAAAATGCTTGATAAATGTAAAAAGTCAAAAAAGGCATCAATAATTAGGTTACCAAATTAAAAAAAGTTTTTTATTTAAAAATAAAATTTTAGCTCAATTGGACCTCTACAAGTTGTGTTAAAGTTTTAATGGGAAAAATTTGTTTACACTGTTGTCTTAACTGAATATGTATTATTATTATTTTTATTAATTTTTTTTGTCTGTGGAATAGAATCCATACAGATTAATTAAATTAATACAAATAGATTTTACAAATGATACACAAATGTAAAACAAAAATTACAAATGCTATGGATTTAAATTTAAATATCATTGAGACAAGAAGATAAGTCAACAAATTTAAAAAACTTGAGTTAGCATTACTTGTCAGCACTAAACAATAAGAAAGTAATAATGTAGTTAGAGAATTTAAAATTTTAATTATTAAACAAATTTTATTCAATACAGCTTCAAAGAGACATTAAGCAAAAAAAAAAAATGTTGGTTTAACTTAAAAAATGTTAATTAAGCTCCCGTTAAATTAAAAATATATATATAATACTCTAATACAATAAAGTGAAGAAGCAAATTAAAATTAAAAAGATCATATAAAAAAAAAAAATATTAATATTTACCACAAATAAGCTCTGACTACACTTTAACAATTCCTTTGTCTAGAAAGGCTCTTCAAAATGTGTTGATTTTATTTCTTAATCTTCAATAAAGTGTTTGACTTAAAACAACAAACTGTAAAGTAGTTTAAAGAGTCTAATTTTAACCACAAGTGTAGACAGATTATTAATTATGGAAAATCAAACAATAACTTGTGGTAGAAACAAGAAAACAATTAGAGTAAATATTTTAATTTCTAAACAGTTTAACAATTCATAATTCATAAAATAAAGTTAAAGATATTATTCGTTAACAAACATTTGAAATTAAACTTTAAGCTTAAATTATGGAAAAGTGATTTGCAAAAATCAAACACAACAAGCCTAAAAGTATGCAATTGCAAATACATATCAGCAGCAAACGAAGAAAAACAAGAAGGTTTTTTTTTTGCACACAAGTGTCAATTTAGAAATTTTATTCAAATGTGTTTAAATTATAAATGAAACAAAAAACAACAAATAGAAATAGTAAAATTATAGAACAACAATAAAATAATTTAAAAAGGAAATTGTCGTAAATGAAAGAAATAAACAAATGATTTTACATTTGCATACTGCCCAAATACTCAAGCTGAAAATGTAATGTACTTTGTTATTCGTATGTGTGAGAAAATTTACAGCATTTAATTCTTGATAACTTAATAATACTCTACTTGCGGCTTAAAGAAAACTAATTTCTGTTTTTGAATATGTTGCAGCTTTAATGCATATTTAAATTTTAATTCAATTTAATCGTGAAGTTTTAGAAAATAAAGTAATTTTTGAAATTTTACATTCTTTATTACATCTCCTTTTGGTCTTGTAGCGACCATACATAAAAAAAACAACTACGAGTGCTATATTTGGCTATAACGACTCTTATTTACCAAAGTTTTTCGTGGGATTCAAAAATTTATTAACCAAATGTAATCAAATGTGCTAAGTTCCCATTTCATACTATTAAGAAACTGAAATTTATTGCTGAAGGGATAAGCTATTCCAATGCGCATTTCACTGGTTGCTTAGGCCAAATCGTCAGGAAACTTCATCCAAAGATTTTAGAAAAGCTAAGATTTCATACAAATATGTAAAACTGTTAAGCGAATAAGAATTTTAAACCTCAGTTTTACTTGTAATAATATCAAAGCTTAAACAAAAACAACAACCATAAACAGTGAGATTATCTTTTCTTACAGTCCCGACTACAATTGGTTGATTTTTTGTCAACTCTAAATGTAGTTGTAAGTGGGAGGAATAAGAACAGAAAAGTTTTTTAATACCACAATTTAGATATAAATAAATCTATTGTATGCCACGCTCACTTTTTAGATACCGCCCACAGTTTGTCGTGTATTGATAACAAAAATGTTCTCTACATATACATAAAAACAGACGGGCATCGTTAAATTAACTGCTTTACACATGCATGAATTTGTTATGTCAATTTTCATATAAAAAAAAAACAAAAAAAGTCATGGATGAATTACAAAAAAAAAATTTAACAGAGCAAATGTTACTTAAATATATCTGTGGTTTCATGGGTAACCGCGTATGTTCACTTTTTCAAATTTTGATAAATTGATTAAGCAATATGGCTTTATTTTAAACGCTCTTTGCATGGTTCTTAAAATTTCAGAAAATTATGGACCAATTCTGATTTTTAAACGTAATAAGAAAGTTTGCTCTCATGAAAAATTTTATTTGAAGACATAACCTAAGCCCGCATCATATCTCTGGTCCTAGGGAAATTCATTTCAACAGAAAGACGTACAAATAGAGAAACGCATGAATGGACATCGTAAAACAACTTTGCTTCTCATAAGGACCCAGAATACATATACTTTGTTGGGTCTAAGATATATGTACATATATTAAAGACATAACAAGCGAAATGACAAACTTATATATGCCCTTTTTCTTTTGGTGAATTGCATGATAAAATTAAAAGGAAATGTGTGGATGAAAAAAAAAGAAAAACAGTAACAAATAAAATCATTTGTCTTTCCTTAAATGGCCTCTTGTTACTTTTAAAAGCATTCAAACATTCACCCAAATATAAAAAAATATGTTTGCTAGTTGTTGTATGTTCTTTGTGTTCGGTTAAAGTGCATGAGTCTGCCTGCATTATTTACAAACAACTGTAATAAAGATTTAACACAAATGTTGGTGACCATGTCTATTACTTGGGTAGGACTTGTTTTGTTTAGTTGGAAAAAACATTAGAGTTGCCATGATTTTCACCAAAAAAGTTTTTACTAAATCCGGCAAAAAAAATTACTTTGCTGTAATGTCGAGCTTTAACCGCTAAAATGACGTAACCGCCAAAAATTATATTTTACAGGATAGAGTTTTTGATTTTATAAATTTTGTATGAAATTTGTAGCTTACCATAAAATTGTTCTTGCTATAAAATTGTAACGCTACCCTATGTGAACATGCCAATAAACTAAAAAAAAACGAAAATTGAAAATGATGACGCTTAAGTTATTTTCGCGATTAGGGCTCGATTTATTCCAATAAAACGTTTCATTCAAAGACAAATCTTGTTCTAGGTTTTAAAGAATTTTTATTGTAAAGGTCTTTTAAAGCAAAGGTTTTAAAGAGTAAAGCTGGGATCACACGATTGCCGCAAATGCACCAATATGACACAATTGTTATTATGCTTTTTTGACGCACAATAATGAAATTGCCCCAACCAAATTTTCTGAAATCACACGATTGCCCTGTTTTATACAAATTTAATTGCCGCTAGTTGGTACAAAGCGAAATGGTTACAACAATTGACGCAGAACAGTCACACGATTGTTCTTACTTATGTATATTAACTGCGAAAACAGCTGTTGTGGTATTTGTTTGAAAGTTCTTGTTGGATTGTTCATTGAAAAAAATTAAATGATTAATGATACAAATCATATACTTAATCAAATTATTGTTGAATAGTTTTATTTAATTTTTTAAGATATTCCAAAAATTAACAGTCTGTTTAACAATTTCGTATGTTTAGGTTCGAATAGAAATATCTTTAATAAAAATATTCGCACAGAACAGCTCAATAGATACTTAAAATAATTAATTAAAAAAATTTAAATGCAAAATAAATAAATACATACATATTTATTTTCATTACCTACTAAAAGAAACACAAAAAAGTAAATCTAATAAAAAAGGCAAATATTGGCGCGTATTGTGTTGTGTGATTGCCGCACAAGAACACAATAAATATTGGTGCATTTTTGTCATTTTTATTGACGCGCGGTTGCATAGCAAACAGTCACACGATTGCCGCACCAGGGTTGTATTTGATTGGTAAAAGTAAGCACAATATTGTCCACGATTGGTACAAGAGCCATATGGTTGTGCAGTCACACGATTGGGGTATTAAAAAGTGTGAAAATTGGTGCATTGCGGCAATCGTGTGATCCCAGCTTAAGGTCAACAATAAGCGACGTTTATTATTGCACAAAGGCACAAATTGTTGCACTTTTAAGGCGAGTAAATCCTCGGCTTTTATAACAAGTCAACAACACAAAAGTTGCCATTGTAATGCATATGATGCATTTTAACTTAAAAGATACAATTTTAAAATAACTCTAAACAACTAATCGAAATCAGATATGACGAAGTTATAAGTCGTTCCTTTTCTTTTATATTTTCGGCCCCACAATGAAATGTTGGTAGTAAAAATTTTCCATTTGTTTGCATTAATCAATGAATGAACGAAACTTCAGAAAAAAATATCCGAATGCACTTGAGAAATTGTGAGCAGAAGACCAAAAAATGTTGAGAAATGATGCGTAAAAGTAAGTAGTTGTTTGGCGTACTATGTGGCATCTGACGGCGTTCTTTTAGGAAAACATGCTGCCTTAACAAATATTGATACAGCCTATTAAATTGAGTATCCAAGATACAGTTATTTGTTAGACTAGCAAAAACTGAATCATGAATATAATACTTCTTGCATAAAGCTTGCAACTATTTAACCAAAATTGCAAAGCATAACTTTTCTGAACTGCAACTGCATATTTAGAAATCACACAAAAGCGGGATTCCAATAATAAACAAATACTTGAATTCCAACAAAAAAACAAGCTTCTTTAAGATTTAACCCCTGGAAATTTGGATTTAAACTACTGACCATACGTTACTCCCGCAGATACTACGCCAATAATCTTCCTGGAGATACCAGTTTTCGTGTTAAATAAGACACTAATGAAATTTAAAGTCCGGGGCAAGAAAGAAATATTAGTTGATCATTGTTGCTTTTAAGGTGAAATGCCCCTTATGACGTTAGCATACACATTAGCCCTGGGGCGGCGATGAAACTTGGTCCAAAATTTAAGAGGCCCTACAAAAATAGTTGTCGTTGACAAAAAATTAACAGAAAAGAATTTGTGGTTACACATTTCAAGACTTTTTTAGCCGCAATATTTATAAGCGATTCATTATAATTCATTTGAAAGTTTGAAATTTCTGAAGTTTTCAATCAATTAAATAAATTGCTTAAAAAGTATTACAACTTAATTAAAGTGTTAATTGAATCAATTTTATTTTAATTGTTTAAAAATAATTATCAAAGTCTTAATGGATTTTTGTTGTTTAAAATAAAATCATTTATTGAATTATTTTTATTTGGTATGACAAAACCGGTGCTTTATTTTTATCAGAAATAGTTTTTAATTTAATGTAAAAAAAATAAAAGATTAAAGTTATTTCAAGAACAAGTCATCGTATGTTCTAATTTAGTTCTTAGAGAACTGCCAACAAAGTTTCCAGATAAAGAAGAGATATACTTAAAACGGTAAAATTTAAATTTGCTATTTTGCGGATTTATCTGCGTTGTAAATTCTGCAACAATTATTAAAGCTTTAAGTGTGATTTCTGGTCTCTAAATTCGACCCCACTTTACCACAACATAATTTTACGTCAAAGGTTAAGACCTTTTTAAGTATTTTTCATGAGTAGACTTAATACGATATCTATGGAAAAGTGTGGACCGATCATTATGAATTGACTCAAATAACAATTATAAATTTTAGCCCATTTTAATTGAATCAAACAAATTAATTGATTACATATTTGCTCAATTCAATAAATTTTTTAATAAATAATTAATATTGTGGTTAATTTTTGAACTGGTTTATGGTTATGCATCCGAATTTTAATATTTTAATCTGGCTAATGTTCATTGAAGTTGATTTCCATTAAATTATTTTTATTTATAAAATGAAATGAATTAAAATTTATCGATAATTTTTCATTCTTGGCTGAGCTGGGAATCGAACCCAGGTTTTAACGGACAGGTAAGCCACAAGCTCTATGTTTACATTTGTCCTTCAAGTTGTACTGAAAAAGGTCAACAAGAAAAACAAAGACAAAAAAAAAATGACAAACAGAAAAATGTTCTTTGGACTTCAAGAAGAATTCTTGACAAAAAGTACGAAAAACAGAAGTAAGGAAAAACATGTAAATCAAATAAAATAGATTTTAATTCAAACTAATTCCGATCTATTAAAGTAAAAATACCATATGGTTTAAAAAAGATTGATGTTTGACTATTGACTGCCAGCCGTCTTCAATTGCGGTGAGTGTTAAACGGCAAACCTCTCTGAAGAGATTGTGTGTTTACAATTGAAATATGTTTGGGTAACCTGTTCGAGAAAACCTGGTTTCGATTTCCAGCTCAGTCAAGAATGAAAAATTATCAATACATTTTAATTAATTTCATGTTGTAAAATTCTTTCTTTATAAAAATCATTTAATAAAAATTAAATTCAATAAACTTATGCCTGTTCAAAATATTAGAATTTATTAATTAGTTTTTATTTCATTTTCAATTACATGAAGTAATTAAATTAAATATAGATATTTTGTTAGGTTTTATTTTAACTAATGGTGTTTTCTTTTCTACAAAAAAAAATGTGCATTTATTAAAAAAATTCAATTTGGTGTCTTTTTTCTTAAAAATTTTGCTCCCGAAAAGGGTGGCTTGATTTATTCTAAAAAACTCATGTTTTTCGGGAGCAACATTTTTAAGAAACAGACACCAAATTGCATTTTTTTTAAAAAAAAAGGTACATTTTTTTGTAGAAAATCAATTATGCTGTTGTTTGAAATCGCATTGATTTTTTTTTAAAAAATTTTTTAATTCATTTATTGAAAAAATTATTAATTTTAAAAAGCAAAGTTAAATAAATACTGAACACTTTAGTTAAATCTGAAAGAAATTTTTCATATTATAATTATCTCCCCTTATTTTATTTAGGGTAACTCTTTTAATACTTTAAAATTGTCCTCGTTGGGAAAGACGAAGAAAACTTTCCTTAAATAAGTTAGTGTTGCTTTAACTGTTGTTACTTTAATTGTTCATTTTCATGTTTTCTTGCAATTTATTTGGCAAATAAAATTTATTTTCTCATTTTTTTTGTTTTGGTGTGGGGGGAGTTTGTTATTTTTGCTTTATTTTCCCTTTTTTATTCCTTAAAATCTGAATTCTTGTATATATTTTTAAGAAGTTTTCTGTATTTCTTTAAATAAATTGCCTAAAGGATATTTGTACGATTTTATATATATTTTATGTAGTTTAAGAAATTAAACATGAACAAAATGTTGGCTAACAAAATTTAATAAAATTAAGGGATTTTAAATTAAGAAAAATTTTTACCCATTTTTGTTAAGATTATTTTTCAATTGTAAAAAATCCTATTTGTGCGAAAAAAAACTTATTGCTTAAATACAAAATATTTAATCATATGCAAGTAAAGATTTGTTTAAGTCTTTTTGCAAAACATGCAAAAATTCGCACTTTCTTAGCCTGGCTTGTTACAAATCTTTTTTATTAATTAGGAGTTACAAATACAATAACAAATTATATTCTTACTTAATTAACCGAGAAATAGTAACTTAGGCCTTGAGCCCAGTTTAGTGAACAGGACATGGGTCTGACCCTCGAACTTGTAGATTAGCTCCCTTTCAACTAACCTACACGGTGACCCGTGTGAAAAATAATGTACACATATACCATGGCTGTAATTCGTCAAAAAATAGTTCTTACTGAGCTACCTAAACAAGAGCGGCAAGCGTTTTTTTAAACATGAAAATTCTAGTGCCAATACATTTTCAATAAAATAAAACGACCAAGCGATCTATCAAATACGATTTTCCAGCCGGGTGGTGTTAGATTTGCGTTCTAAAGTTTTGTTTCGAATAAACTGTGTAAAAATAAAAAGATTTGACATAAAACAGACGCTTGCCGCTCTTATTTAGGTAGGGCAGTTACTCCGACTCCAACTATAACCGCTGAAATTTATTAAGTCAGACTCCAACTCTGATTCCGACTCCAACTCCGACTCTGTCATCTACTCCTACATTGATGCTAAATGTTAATGAGGCTGGTCCTTGTTTGACTTTAAACTCTTTTTTTCAATTCAGTACCTTTTAAATGGTCGAATATAGCAAGGTAATTATTCTGTAAAAATTTCAAATTGATATTAAAATATTGCATCGCCAATTTCGAAAAATTTTTATTTAGAAAAATATTAGAACATTTTTTATGCAGCAAAGTTTTGGAGTCGGAGACGCGAGTTCGACTTCAACTCCGGTACAGAAACCAACAACTCCGATTCGACAGCATTGCTGTAACCATACATATCAAATTGCTCGTATATAATTAAATATCTCTTTAAAGTAGTTTGTGTAAAACGTATACTTAATATTTATTCGTTATGATATAAAATCACTCATACGCACATCAGTTTTGTTCATCCTCAACTGTTATCAAATTGAATTTTAAATGACATTTTATACACATAAATATAAATTCAAAACAACTAACAAAAAAATCCAAAAGTTCCAGTCAAAATCAAATTCCCTTTAATTTTGTTGTTATAGAATTCCATGTTTAAGTCACATAAATCACTGTTGGTGTTTATGTATTAAAACGATTTTTATCTCAATTTGACTTGTTTCCCCTTTTCTCTTGCTGACAAACGTTATACTGGCCTTTTAAAATTTTTACTACAAACTGTCATGATATTCGTGTTTAGCTTCAAGTGTATTAAATTCTATACAATTTTTTTTTTTTAATAAGAGGATTTTTATATTAAAAACACGAAATATTTTAAATACATATCTTTTCACACTTGCCACGACATAACTGGCTGAAAAGGTATTCTATGCATGTCAGACGATCAAATTGAACAATTAGCAGATTATTTAAATATAATGGATTTAAGTGAATTAAAAAAAAATAGTCTGAAGTTAATTTATGTAAAGAGGATTTTTATTGGGTTATAATAAATTAAAGTTAAAAATTAACCTATGAAAATTGGATCAATACCTTTTATTAATCAAACAATTTTTTTATGAATATGGGGTTAAGAATATTCATTCCTAAGCTTTATATGAAGAACGAATAAAGACAAATTGACAAATTATTTTTTAAATTTTTAGTCGGTTGAACGGTTGGGTGTTCCGAGAAGATAAGAAAAGTTTTACAGTTACTTAAAAGGTAAAATTTTATATATTTTAAGCAGGAATTCAAAAAAGTCTTTATATTTGAAAGCTTTAGATAATGCGAATCTACATAGAAAATCTATTAGAAAATTACAAAATTCTAAAAAGCCAATGTTATAGCAAATATTTTTAAATGAAATATGATTCTTTCAATTCTTTTATTAGTTATGATAATTAATTTCATTTAATACTTAAATTTAGTACGAATATTGTCAATCACAACCAAATTAAATACATTGCAATACTGAATATTGGTCATTACCAGGGACACCAGAAATATGCTCTAAAAACACGTTTTAAGCCCATTAAATATTAAGTAAAAACTTAAAAATATGCACTGAAAATTGTTAAAAAAAAATATGCCCCAAAAAATTCAAAATTTGCTAGTTTAAAAACAAAATATTCAACAATTTAATAACAGTTCCATTAAATAAAAACAAACCTTAAATTATAACCGGTAAAGCCCAAACACTTTAGTTTTTACAAACGAATTTTCGAGATTTTACAAAATTTGGAAACGATGAGCAGTCATTGGCTCAAAAAAAAAACAAAGTTATGTTAAGAGGTTAAAATTCATTTAAGAGTTATTTGTTCAAATGAGATTTGTTGTCTTAAAGGGATTTAAGTGACGGTCCCTAAATTGTTTATAAATGTTAACATTTAAAAGAAAGTTAAAGCTTTTTATAGATGGCAGTTTTCGACAAATGTGAACTGATTCGAAATAATTTAATTTGCAGTTAAATATTTTGGAAGCGAATTTAATATAAATACCAACCTAATAAGATGGTTTACGGGCACAAAAAGTCTAATTTGGAAAGAAGTTTTTATGGGGAATATGTAAAATTATATACCGATTCTCACCATTTACTAAGACTTCGTTCTTAGTACAATTAAAATGTGTTCATGGGTTATGAAATGCATATAAATAATTTTAAGTACAAACATTAGTGGGTGTAAAGCCCTCTGGCTTTAAAATTCAAACTACAATAAGTAGCGGCTATAAAACTGTATTTCCAAAATAAATATTTTGACACGATATCACCCATAACATATGCGCTGGGGCACAGTTGGTTTTTCAATACTACACAGAAAAAATGACAACAAATCAATTGTCATATTGAATACCTCATTCCTCAATACAGTTAGGAAAATAACCCTTCTTTACGAATCATAAAATTAATTTAACAACGCTTGCCCCAAAGATTACTACAGTTTCCAATATCCGTATATTTTCTTAATTAAATTTTTTTTTAACTAAAGCAAATTGTTAATATGACAATTTACAAACATATAAATAAAGAAAATTGTTCAAAATATTTGAAAAGATTTTAAACATTTTTTTAATAACTTAATAATTCTTGTTACGTTTTTCTCTGTATAGGGAAGGGTATACAAGATTCGGCATAGCGGAACACCGAACTTTAACTAGTTATTTGCTATTAAAGTCCATTTATTCAAGTCTATTTTTTTTCATATTTTTTGTTAATATATCGCATGAGAGATCATCTTCTCTTATAATATCAATATAAAGATCTTTAAAATGTTTTTTTCAGATTTTATATTTTCGCCTCATTTCCATTGGCAACACTATAACTTTCTGCTTTAGGATTATTAAAGTTAACAAAGTGAATGGTGCTTCATTTAAATCTTATAAAAATTGCATCCGTTTTAACAGGATTTATGTAAAGAGTACATTGAGTTACAATAAAAACAAATAAATTACGCAAATATTTAAAAAACTTTAAACAGTGCAAAAGGACGCACAAAAAGTAACAGTAGAAAATATAACTTAAAGAAAAATGTCCAGCTAAGAAAAGGAAATTTCAATGATTTTAAAAATACACAGTGGTCTTTAAAAAAAACTTTAATGTCCAAACGTTTACGTCATTGTTTTCTGTCCAGCATTTATACGCTTGTAAACATGCAAATAAAAATATAAATGTCAAAGTTACATGACTTAACAGCAAACAAAAGGGTTCATTAAAAAAAACTTTACATTTTCATTGAAACGAGGGTTGCATTAAGAGTTATACTTTAAATTTTAAGAAGTTAAAATTAATTGAAATCTCTCTTTATGCAAAAAGCTACAACCCCGCTTGAAATATATAATTTCTACAAACTCTATCGTATGCCCTTTTTCATAGGAAGGCATTTAAAAGTTGTTGAGGTAGACAATCGTACTCAGGGAAAAAATTTGTTTCCGTGTGCATAAATATCACCTTTAAAAGAAATTTTTAATATATTTATTCAAATAATGAAGTTTTATTGTTAGTGCAACCATATTTTGCTCAGATCAATTGTACAGATTTACGCTATGACTATTACAGCAAAGTGAATTTTTTTTCAAATTCCCTAAGCTAATCCGTAAAGCTCTACGCTTGTCTGCAGTAAATAAGTCAGAGTCTCTGGCAGCAATCGAGCCCGCAACCACGGTGCTGATAGACCAGCTCACTACCACCTAGCCTACCGGGGCACACTATGAAAATTAACCAACACTAGTAGTGTTACTATCAACAACAACGCCATAAAAAATGTGTTAGCATTCCCTTATCTGGATTATACAATTACCACAAAGAGCTAGGTAAAGCAAGACTTAGATTCACGATTTAATACGACTTATCATGCCACATACTCTACAAAGACTTAGTGCAAGTCTTTTTTCTTTTCAAGACTACTTTTAATACAAGTCTTCAACATATGTGTAAGGCTGATACTTTTATAGGACTATTAAAGCGGAGACTTATCCAATAATATCATAAAACATTTACAGGTTTTTACAAACTGATATCTTTGATGTTTATTAAAATGCATCTGGCCAAACACGATAATTAAAATAGATCTGCTTCGCACAACCAACAAACATCCAATCCAAAACAACATTCTCAGAAGAAAGTTTAAGAACCAGATTGCAAAGTTGCCATTGCAATATCTCTCCTAGAGCTATCGACGCCGACAACTTTACAACAATACCAGAAGTTACTACCCAGTAAAAAAATAGGGTATTTTGAAGCACTTAAGATAAAAAGCGCATAATCGAGCGCTTCAATAAGGGAGCTCTTATACCGCAGTAAATGATAATGAATAAAATATACAAAAACACAGAAAATATTAAACATTTTCTCTAATCACCAATTTTATACCAAATTTATAGAATCAAGAAACCAATTTGTTGATTTTGCTCCTTTTACCAAAATGATTATATTGATTACTAAAAATTGTAAAAATTTATATTTTTTTTTTTCAATAAATGATATTTTTATTTTAAAATAAAAAAATGATCAAAAATTTTGCCGTTTCAAACAATTTGTTGAATGATTTTGACAATTTCCAACAACAATTTCACATGTTTAAATTATTTTATTTGAGACGATATAATTTTTTGTTATTTGATTATTATTTTATTTCAAAATTTATTTAAAAAGTACTAAAATGTTAATTAAATCAAAATTATATTTTTAATTTTCGATCAACAAAAAAATAATTGATTCAATTATGACACCAATTAAGTTTTAAATCTTTTTAAATAATTTTTTTAATTGATAAAAAACTACTGATAATTTTTTCTGTGAAGCTGCTATTTTAATGTTGAAAACGCAGAAGGTTTTAAAGCGAAAAAATAAATATATTATGGTTAGCGAAAATTATTGAAAAAGCTTTTAAACAAGTAAAAGCGCTTTGTTTGCATGTTTAAAGAAGCGCTTATTGGCAGCAGAAAATGGTCCTCCAAACAGGGAACACCCCATACAAAAATCAGGCATCTTACAGTAGGTTTAAAGCGATTTGAGGTATAAATTCATACATAAAACCTGTTTCTTTTGGAGCACGGGTACTGCAGGGTTACGATGGAACGTGGCCATAAGAACAGCCCCCAACAGAGTCCGTTGGAACACAATTATTAAGACGGTTTGATCACTTGCTGAATTAATGCGGGTAAATAACAGTTGTGAAAGTGTCCCAATTCTAAATAAAAGTTTGTGCATTTTAAACAGTGCTTAAAGTGTTATATTTATTTTATTTTATTAAAGTTGTAAGAAAAGAACTCAAGAGGGTTATTGTAAAGAAAACACCCGAAAACGTTATTGAAAAGGCAGCTAAAAAGCAATATCTAACCGCTGTAAAAATAAAACGGTTGGCTTAAAAATAGTTCTCCATATGCCTTTAATGTAAAATTAATCTTCAGCAAAACCTTCTACTGAACATTTTTCAAATTTGAAGTAAATACAGTGTTCTTGAACAATTGCGATATTTTCTGAGTTTTAGTTCTAGACCTCGTATTTTTGTTCTTCAAATAATATTCAAATACAACATCTTATTTTCATTTTATTTCTTTAACTTCTTTTTTTTACTATTTCTAATAAAAAGTTGTAAAAGATTTAAAAGAACTGCATTCAGGCACTTCCTTTTCCGCTTTCGCCAAAGAAATTTAAATGGTCACGATAAAGAAAGGAAAAATACTATATAAAAAAACATATGTAAAAGCTATGAAATTATAAAAAATTAGTTTCATTAAATATTTAATTTACACTTGTTGGTTTTTTTACTGAACTTTCTAATGCAATATTAAAAAAAAAATAACGTTGTAACCTAAACCAGTAACACGCCAGGAAATCATAGTAATTTTACATAATTCTTAGATTTACATGTTCAAAGTATACATTTGTGTAATAATTTTTGGCAAAATTGCAATAAAATGCAATGAGTTTAAGAACGAAAGCTTTACAGGTTGTTTTTTTACTTAACGGATATGTTTAAGTATTATTTAGAGTTATTGAAGACTTAAAAGCAAAAAAAAAAAAATGAAGTAAAAATTTAAATGTAAATAATAATAATAAAATTTTAATTAAATGCATAATTTGTAAAAGAAAATTATTTTTAAAATCCATCTCCAGAAAGACCAAAACAACGCTCTATAACTCACTACTTATACCCGGGCTGTTATACTGCGCTGAAAGATGGTCACTACCAAAAAATCTGTTAGGCATTTTCGAGAGAAAAATAGTTTGTAAAATTATTGAGCTGTATGAAAGCAACACCAACGTGAACATAGTAAGACGTTTTAAAATACAAGGATCAAGCGCTAGCTGGAACACGACGGAAGAATGCTCTATGAAGAAAAGCAAAAACAGGGAAGGCCAAAACTTCGCTGGAAAAAGTTGAAGAATACATAAAAATCCTTGGTAAATCTTATAAGAAACATCGTATAAAAGGTTAAAGCGCTTGAAGAACATTTTCTAACCAGGCCACGACAAACAACAGATTGTAGTGCCGTCTAAGTAAGCAAGTTTTGCGAATCATATAAATATTCTACAATGTTCTACTAAATATGAAGTGAAAAATGCTTGTTTTTTTTAATTTTCAAGTTAACGCAGCAAAGCTCTTCGCTTGTCAGCAGGAAAAAAAAACCAGAATCTTTGGCGGGAATCAAACCCCCAACCCCGCTCTATGTTTTTCTACGTAATGTCTTTATAGTTACACGGGTACCTTAAAGCGCAATACATGGGGTTTGTTTTGCCGCGCACATAAGGGTCAACTAATTTATACCTTTTACAAACAAAAAATGTTATTTCGATACTGTTTAATGCTATCTAATTTCGGAAACCATATGCAAAATACATCAAATGTTTAATTAAAATAGTGGTACAGTTAACATCAAATATAGGGCATGTTCGTAAATGCATCACTGATGTGCATCAAACGAGCAAACATTGCTTACACTGCCTATGCAAATTGTCCGATCATTTTTTATAGCAGAAGGATTTTTTCTTCTATTTTCTATCATCATTTTAATTTTCCTTAACAGCGCAAATATGCGAAAATGCACATATTTTAAGTGTGACCAGCAGCCGTATTCTGTAATTCGTTTAGCTAACGCTAAAATGCCTTAGAGAATACGAAATTGAACAATTTTAGCGATGAAATTAAAAGCTAAAATTGCAGCGAATTAAATTTGTATTTTTTTTTCAGCGCTTATTTATTTAAATTTTTGATAAAAAATAAAACTACATAAACAATAGTTAACAATATCAATTCAAATTATACAATGTCCCATACAAGAGCTCTCTAGTATAAATAATATTAATAATAATTACTTTTGTAGGTATATATTATATTTTATGTACTTCAATGAAGAATATATTATTTTATTTATTTGCAATGAAAAATTTAAAAAAAACATTACAATTTTTTTTTTTTTTGAGTTCATTTACGTTTTTTCAAAAGAATAAAAGGAAAATAGTATAACAATTATAGATTTAGCCACCAAAATTTTTTATTTTTTAGTCTTCGAGTAATACGAGATACGTTATTACCTATACTTGTACTATATCTAAAATCGTTTGTCGTTGAATTACAACAAACACGTTTCACGTTAGCCCGTCTATAGTTATGATAAAATATAGGGACTAAGTTTTCATTTTGTATGATATTAATTTTATCTAAATACAAGAAGGCTTCTGGGGGGTACAAACCCCTTTTCCAATGTATCAATAATATACTCTTCATTGGTATAATATGGAATTAAATTTGTATGGCAATGCCAAATTTAGCAATGCACGTTACAGTATTGCATTCGTAGCCAAAAATCGCTAAATCAACTTTTTAGAGATAGAGATTAAGCTTAACAAATTACAGAATACGGCTACAGGAACCTTAATCTGGCAGTCGTGATCGAATACCTTTTCGATTCGAAAACCATTTAATTTCTAATTCTTTCAGTCAATACTGAGTGAATTTTTTAGTGTTGTAAAAACTCAAATTAATTCTCTACAATACTGAAAAAATAATTTTTGATTCGTTCAGTACGAACTTAGTGAATTAGAAATAAAATTGGTCCACGATTGACAGAATTAGCCCACAGAGCAGTTGTTGTGTCAAACAAACGTTTATTATAAAAATGTTTCATACATATTTTTATGAAAACCTGGCCCCAGATCGTCGCAGTCCGTGATTGCGTGAATTTGATCGAAATTTTACTTTTTGAAATCATCCGAATTTCGAATTTCCCTTAATTTATCAATTTTTACAGAATATTTTCCATTCCTTATGCTTTTATGGACTTTTAATACATTTTATGGCTTGTTCGAATTATTAAAAATAGCTGCGAATTTTCGCCATTTTTGCAAATTATTTCTTTTTTTTTTTGTTAATTGTTTACAATTTGTTTTTTAACCGATTTAGCGATTTCAAATAAATTCTACGGTTTGTTGTCAAGTTTTCGATTATTCGCGAATGTTTGAAATGTTCGCGATAGCAGCGATTTTTTCTGTAAGTTTTCTGATTCTTTACAGCTTCAACAATTTTTAATAAATACTAGCCCAATAAAAAATTGAGCTTCCAACGAAGCAGGTTTATAAGAGAGAAACATAAACGATTCGCTTACCATTGCGCTGACGGAAGATGTATTGCTTTCAAGCAATACATTTTTGACACATAAAGCGCATTATTAAGCGCATATAAATATTGTTGCATGTAACGATCGGCCTTAAACACCGAATGTTTTAATACAGTTATTTTTTAGGGTTCTTCCTTACAAACCTGCTTCGCAGTAAGGGAATGCCGTAGCACTTGAAATGTTATTTTTTTTATAAAAGTTGTTAAGAGTTCTTTCACTTACTTTACTGCATTTCTGTATGTCTTATTGCGTAGCGCATAATTGAGCGCTTATTTTTTGCATGCCGCTGTTTTTTATCGAATTTTCACCATTCCTTGTAGCTTTAGGGACTTGTAATCAATTTATTGGCATGTTTGTTAGGCTCCACGAAAAGCCCCCCAATGAAATAACACCCAAACGAGAAATGAAATATTCCCCAAATTTTTTTCATACATTTTTGGGGCGTTTTTACATTTTTTTTTTGGGAATTATTTCATTCCTCATTTGGGGTTTTCAAATTATGAAATAATCTCCAATGAAATAACACCCAACAAATTTTTAAAATTCGGGGCTTGTTTCATAGCGTGTATAATTCGGGTGTTATTTCATTTTTTATTCGGGGGTTATTTCATTTTTAAAGCTGTTGGTTTTTGGGGGTTATCCTTGCTGAAACTTACTCTTTTATGAATTTTAATTTCATTTTTGTTGCTGATGGGGTTTATTTCATTGGGGTTTATTTTATTTTCATCATTGGGTGTTATTTCATATGAAATAACTCCCAAATATTGGGGGTTGTTTCGTTTTCGCTTTGGGGTTTATTTCATTTATTTTTCGATGTTAGTTCATTCACAGTTTTTGGGTGTTATTTCCTATTTTTTGGGATTTATTTCATTGGGGGTTATTTCCTGGGCGTTATTTCATTGGGGGGCTTTTCGTGGAGCCGTTTGTTATATAAAAAATTATCGCGAGCTTTCGATATTCTTGGAAGTTTTCTGAATTTGTAAAATTTGTTGCTTTGCTGTCTTTTTTGCAAGCGCCTCCGTTATAAAACAAAAGCCCCATAAATAAACCGAAGTTACCTATTTTATAGGGCACTTAGGTTGATTGATTGATGTTGGGCGAAAAGTGCAATGCTTTATGCCACTAAAATACAAGCATAAAAATCTATTACATTTTTTAAACAAATTGCGATTCGAATTCTTTTGAATGCCGCAATTTCGTTTTTGATACGTCACGAAGTTTTATTCGATTCGAAAGTTCATTCGAACACTTGTGCGACGATTTGGGCCCTGTTTTTTTAGTTAAAATTTTTTTTTAAGATACTCGCGTTAGCTTATGAAATATTTCCCCAAATAAAATTATGCGAACATCCCATACAAAACTATGCGAACGTTTAAAATTATAAAAAAAGGCATAAAGTGTTTTCCGAAACAGGAATGTGTTGTATGTGTTCATTATATGTTAAGTATAATTATCCTTAAATATTTTCTTAAGTCTCTAGACAAGAGTTAAAATACATGCTTAGTAGAATCCCTTTCGATGTTGTAGACCAGATATAAATATTTCCCGAAGCCGGGCACAACTTAAAGATGCTTAAGCTATATTTGCTTCCTTTATTATTTAAGGAAAAATAACACAAGTTTAACTAAAAAGTTGAAATTAGTAATCTGTAAAATATTTTCAGCTCTTTGAAATAGTTCCAAGCATTCATAAATAGTTGTATGCACTACTTCTTCTAAGTTATTTTTAGTTGCGATGTTGAAGTCTAAAAGCTTTAAATATGTTTTAATAAACTTATACATCTAGCACTTACCAAAGTTGTTTGAGAGATCATGAATTTCTTTATCAGTGTTGATAGAGTTTAGAGTATGTTGATTGATGATTTCTTAGGGATAACTTTAATTTTTTTTTTTCTTAAACATTCTTATTTTAGGGATTTTAAATTTGAAATATAAAAATTAATTGGATTTTAAATTGGGCAAAAATTTTACTTAAATTTTTATGGATAAATTTAAGTTTATAAATTGAGATATTAAATTTAATTTCAGTAAATATTTTTAATATGAACAAAATAATTAGCAATTATGTAGTTAACTTTATGTGCTTATGTATGTTTGTTTTTGTTTTTGTTTATTAGTAAATTTTATTTTTATTTTTTTTTCATAATATTTTTTTTTAAATTAAATATTCTAAAAACAAAAAAAAATTTAAATAATTTTGATTGGTTTTTTTTGTTGCTGCTATAAATATTGGCTTTTGAACTTTTACTGCTAAACTAGAAACGTAAAAAAGCCCATAAATATGTGTTTTAGTTTTTGCTTTTTATTTTTTTTTTATTTAATATTTATTAGTTATTTATAATTGTTTGCTTAAATTACTACAAGAGTTTACTTGCTAGTTAAATTTTTATATTTAATGATTAAATGTATGTATTTAACACAGGGCAACTGAAATTATTTTACATTCAATTTGGTATTTAGTAACAAAAGGGTTATACTTGGCGTATACTTGCTTAAATATATCATTAATCATCCTACGCAATGATTTAGTATTAAGCGGCTCATACACTTACAATAAAATTGTTCAGTTTTACGTATTGTACAATTATATCGCCAATGTGTATGTGATATACGATGATGGCACAATATATTGGCAACAATCAAAATACTTTTGATTTTTATTGCACAACGAAAATAAAGTGAAATGTATTGGCAACATTGTACACTGCTGTTTATGTTATTTCTATAGGTTATGTTTACCTTTTTATTGAATAAATGAAATTTTTGGGCGACTTATTGCATAATATAGGACAAAATGGAAATAATATGGCGGATATCATATACAATAATACTGCAGGTGTGTGGGCCGCTTTAAAAGAGTTGAGATATATTAATATTAGTCATGCGCCATGATGTGTCATTAAATAACAAACCATAAGAGGGTTTTCGCGAAACGCCTGCGGATTTTTTGCAGAGATGTATTTTTTCGTGCAATTGATGTGGCATCATAATCAAAATAAAAAGATGAATTCTTTATTTGTTTACATGTTGGTCACATGTTTTTATTTTTTGTCAAATATTTTTCAAGTGTGACCGTAACTTAAGTCTTACTTGGATAAAGAGTACTCTTACTTCTATTTAAAACGGTC
This sequence comes from Pollenia labialis, assembly GCA_949318255.1. Taxonomy (NCBI): domain Eukaryota; kingdom Metazoa; phylum Arthropoda; class Insecta; order Diptera; family Polleniidae; genus Pollenia; species Pollenia labialis. The sequence continues at coordinate 158,487,519 of OX439139.1, read as the reverse complement.
GTAAAATGACAATACTTTGCGCACATGCAGAGAAAAAGCATGTTTAAATATGGTCGCCTCCAACAAAACTATTTTTAAAGAAAATTTTAAACATATTATGTTTAATTTAACCATATTGTTGTCACCAACAAGCATATTATGGTTAAATTATTTCCCCATAAAAAAGCCACAATCATATTATGGTAGTCTCTAAACATGTTATGGTTAAATATGACAATAATTTGTCTTAGAATTAACAATAGTATTTTCCTAGCAACATGCTATGGTTGAAAGCCCACCATTCTATTATAAGTATTAAACATATTTAAGATATTATTCGAGGGTAACCATAATATGGTTGTGGCTTCCTTATATAGGACTTATTCAACCATAATATGGTTTAATTAAACATTATATGTTCAAATTTTCTTTAAAAATAGTGTTGTTGGAGGTGACCATATTTAAAAATGTTTTACCTCTGGATGTATAATTTTAAAATCGCTCTCAAAAAGTATCTCAATTTCTTCGAAAACTTGTGAGATGGAGTAACTTGGCTTGGGACTTACCATGCGTTTGAGCTTTACCCGTTTACTTTGTTTAATTAGCTTTGAATTTATTTTTCCTTTACCCTCTTTAGAGCATAGCGCTTCCACAAAGAATCACCATTCTATTCAGTTTGGTGCTGTCTTTGTTCTTGGAGTATCGCGCGTCTCCAGGTGTTCTTGGGTCGACCACGGCTTTTTAAGCCTTGCGGATTCCACTCTAGCGTCATTCTTTAAATATCAGCGGGCTTATCACTTCGTAGTTTGTGGAGATCCATGTTGCTCTTGGGGTTGGGTCAGAATATCCTGAATATCTCGGATCAAATTCAGGATATTTATACGGCACTTCACAAAAACCTGTAATTTAAGCGTGCTTGTGCTTGCAATAGAGTGGACTTTATGCATGCATTGAATATTTTTATCTGTATTCGTCTGGATATTTGTGAGTTTCTCCATACTGATTGTAGTCACCATTGATGTCACGAGTGCCGCTCTTGCTTTGTTAAGCCTGTTGCTTGCGTCGGTTGTAGCGCAGCCATTTGTTGTTTCTTTACTGCTTAGTGAAAGGTATCTACGTTTCCATATGGTTGACCTTGTAGCATGAATTTATATGTGCCAACACGGTTTATTCTCATGACTTTGGTTTTCTTGATATTTATCTTAAGTCCAACCGCACGCGCTAATCTTTTTAGTTTCGTTTGCATGTTGGAAACTCTGTGAGAGAGTAGACTTTAAATATTTTTAAAAAATTATGCTAAAAAAATTATGCTAAAAAAATTATGTTTAGATTTCGAAAACTCTTTTTTTTAACTCAAAATCAATCGTTGCCCGGTGTTTTTAGTCAGTGGTTAAATTGTATTTAATTACTGTATAATTTTTAATTACACATTTAAATAATTAAGTTTATAAACATTTTATTTATGACCAGATGAACATGTATGCTTGTGTGTATGTGCGTACTCGTATCTGTTATCAACAATTAGAATTGTTATGTTTATGTTACAACATAATTGTAAAAAATTTGATTAAATTTAATTAAAGACCATTTTTTGGTGGCTTAATTTGGTTAGTTTTACAAATTACAATTATATTTTTTAAATATTATTTTTATTTTTTCGATATAAATATTTCTCTACAAAATCTGCGTACTAAACTATTAAAGACTTAATAAAGAGTTTGAATATTTAGTTGATAAATAATTTATAAATATTTTATTTTACTTTAATTTTAGTTGAAATACACATGTCTGTGCGTATTTGTGTAAAAGCACAATGTCTCTGGCTGTGTGAGTTTGTTTTGTAATTTATTTTGATTTTGTATGAGTGTGTGTAATTATTTGTCGACAACACATTTTGATATTTAACGGATGGATGTTTGATAAATATTTCCTTTTCCTCTTTTACGTTTTTTGAAATTTACAACTTTATTAATATGTATTTTGTTAGTTTTAGTATATTTTTTTTATAATAAAATTCTATATAATTTCCAATAATTTAAGACAAAAATTTGATTATTTAGTTTTGCTTAATGAGTTTTTGTTAAGTTTTGATTTCTTTAATTAATGAAATTGTTAAATTTTGTTTAAGAATTCTTTTTTTTTTTTTTGGTATTTTTCAATTTTTCATATTGTTTTATAATTTTATCTTCTCCTTTTTATTTGTCTTTTGTACTCTCGGTCAAAAAATGCATTTTACAGGGTGTTTTTGGGGGAATGTTTTTAATATTTGTTTGTTTTTTTTTTAACAGAAATTTGGTTTTGTTTTTAGTTTTTTGTTTTGTATAGAAATCGTTATGGGAGATTGAACAGAAAGGGGGTACTATTTGTATTATTTTGGTTTTCTTAAGTATCTACTTACATTATTACAGCCTGCAGCACTTTTCAAAAATGTGTTTACACATGGACAAAATCGATATACTCTGGGAAATTGAAATCATTCATAGTCAAAAGAATTCTCGGTTTTTTTATGATCTCATTCTTTCAAAAAGATTTTAAAGTTTGCAAATAATTCACTATTTTATAAAGTGAAATCACTTCTATAAACATCAGTTTTTTGTCTAGATGTAGTGGTCAATATCCGAGTATTCAATGATAAACAAAGCTTTTAATTAGAAATTTTGATTTGATTTCTTTTAGAACCTATAGATCCCTCTTTTTATACTATCACCACCATTACTGGTTAGTTGAGTTATACAATGAGGCTGATATTGGCTGTAGACCCAACTTTTTGTGTGCTATCTGGGTTTCTTGGTATCATGTTTGGCGTACAGAAGAGTGCGAAGAATCTCATTGTTGACAGTGGAGTATCCTATTATAAAGTGTGGTTTAAGGACAAATGTTGAATGTGAACCACACCTAAACGCCAAGTTTTTTCTGCATTTCATTTGACATTTCTCAATTCCAGACTAACTCAATTTGAACCATGGAAAGACACACAATCGAATAATCGAATTTCGAAAAAGTACAAGATTTTTATTTATTACGAATTTGGTAAAATCTTTATTGCTATGTTTGTTGGTTTAAGATGGTGTGGTAAAAAAGGGCCGAATTTTAAAAAAGTACCAGGTACCTGTCCACTCATTCTGTAATGGAACCTTTTGAATTGTGAAATTTTTGTTCAAATCAGTTGACAAATAGAGGAGGAAAGTGTTCTTAAATGTTTTGCCTTTGCCTTTGCTGATTTAGATTTAGAGTATAAAAATTCTCTTGAAAATATTATATTTTTTAAATGTTAAAGTTATTTTCAAAAAAATCTAATGTGATCATAGAAAACAGAATATACAACGTAAATATATTCGTTGCCTAGTTCCACGTGTATACCGATATGTTCATAAATGAAAACTGCTGAAGCAGGCTGTTATACATAAAATTACACATTAATTAAGTTTTAGATTAATATTTATCAAAATATCACTACTGTTTTTGCTCTTTTATTTCTTTTTTATAGTATAATTTGAAAATTTACCATAAAAACGTATACTACTGTTTAATAATATCAAGCGTTTTCAATTATATATGAATATTTCTTAAATTTAATCATTTAAATAGTTTTGTAATTCAGTGGGGTGGATATTTATGTCCCTTAAGTTGATGATAGTTTTTTTTTATTTGATATAATAATAGTTTATTTAATTTTTTTGTTTTTTTTTTTAATTTACTTATGTACTTAATTACTATGTAGTCTTGCTGGTTTATTAGTTAGAATATTCGCTTTTTCTATTTGTTAAATAAGTATTTGTTTGTTTTTAAATAGAGTTAATGAAAAACTTATTGTATTTATTCTAAGCATTTTGTTTTAATTATTGAAGCTTTTTAATAGATCACAACATTATGACATTTTAGGGCAGTCAATTTTCTATTGCAAAAATTTACTTATTTTTTCAAGGAATTCATATTTTATAACTATTTTGTAAGCAGAATTAAAAATAAGTTTATTATTATAAAAATTTTGAGTCATAATTTGGTTCTAGGTTTGCCTGATTAATTAATGAAATTTGTTTTTAATACGAATCAAATAGATGAGTTGGAATGGAAAGAAAAACTCTCGAAATAGAAAACTTTCCGGAATTAAGTTTTTTTGGGAATTCTATGTTCAATGTCATTTCATGGATGTTAGCAGAACTGTAAAAATTGCTAATTTTTTAATTGCATACAAAATCTCATATTGGTTGTATGATCAACATGATAAAAACGACCGAACCCAGGTTGAATTTGGACCAGCTAGCGTATCTCGTTAAAGAATGTTGCGTTAAGCAGAAGCTGCTTTTCGGTATTGTTTCAGTAGCTGTTGTTCCCCAGTTAGCAACGTCTTTCAGATGTCCTCGAAAATGCACGACAATATTAATTACCAAGTGCGACATGTGATGGACAGCCAGAACAAATCGTCAAATTCTCGAACAAGTTTTACGAAAATCGTTAGCTAAACGAAGAAAGACAATGTAGATTTTCTTGTCGCTCATTTGATCGAAAGGTTACGTACATAACAATGGCGCCTACTTAGTGGTCAAGGACTCCATACATGAAAATGTCATGTCCACAACAAAATTATTAAATGGTTATTTATTTCAGAAAATTTGTTCATGTGCTTTGTTAGTTAAGTTACAAGTTTATTTCGCTCGTTTTATTCCTGTAACATGTTTTATATATGATTTTAATAAGCAATCCTTAAAAGAAGTATAAACTGCGTGTAATTCATTATCAAGCCCGAATCCAGTCATCAGCAAGTTTTCGGTTTTATTGGTTTGTGCAAAATCGTTGGTATTTAAATAAACAGTTAAAAAAAAGAATTTGAGAATTGTAAGTGTTTGAAGGCCAGTAATTAAGGCAGAAAAAGACTTTTATACAAGACAATGTCGCTTATACTTTTCCGCATAGTATCGGGGTTTTCAACAAGAACTTTGTTTTCTAAAACAATAAATTTAGATGAAGATGATTTAAATTTGTATTGTATTACTAAGAGGAAAGTCCACAACGAGCACGCTGATAGATGTTGATTAATTCATCAAAGTTTTTTAACACTGAAAAAATAATTTTTTCTGAAAAACCAGCGGGTTGTTTCTGAATGCATTGACCGAATCTTAAATTCCTGCACCAGCTGAACCCTATAAGGCCTCAATGCCAAATCCTTACGCAAAATTCGCCATCGAAGAATTGACAAATTTGGATCTGTTTCAACACTGTGGCTCACGGCTGCGATGTTTTCAATTAAACAACCCGGTCGAAGACGCATTGGTGTTGGCACATTTTGTATCGAGCCTGTCGTCTCAACATTAATGACCAAATTCTTAATAGCGATTTCAGAAGGACGATTATGTTGTCTGAAAATATCACAAATTTTACGAAATGTAGCTTTAACAGAACCACCATTTTCATAGTGGATTTCAATTATTTTAATACGATTTTCGAGCGAAATTGAATTCATTGTCTCAATTGCCAATGCATCTACTGTAAATACGTCAAAAAACTAAATGCCCCGCATAGAAATTGATAAAGAATATGTCACTCTTCCTGTCCTTCGGAAAGTTTATTAAGTATAACCAAACAAGACGTTGTCGCTTATAATGTAGTACAAGACGAATTCCTCTAAATTGTCTGTTAGAAAAACTAAACGATAGGAGACAACTCATCTATACATCACCGACGACGAGTGCCTCAACGCAAACCTTGCCAACTGAGTCTCAAGTAAGATGTTGTGTTTGTAGTCCATGCAGATATTTACCAAATTTGGAGGCTTTTACGTGGCATTGCAGGTAGCTTTGTCCGTTACACCGGACTATATTTTAAATTCGCATGAAATCTCATAAATAATAAGCAAACCCTGGGAAAGGTTTAGTGAAAATCGCATCTTAAGACAAGGAATTTAAGGGGGAATTTTTTATTTGATGCGATCTATGAATTTCTAAGTAGCAAAGTATAAAGTAAGTTTTGACTCAAAATTCATTTTTATTCAAGTAAAAAATTATTCTATTTTATCAAGTTCATTATCTAATACAAGTGTATATCGTTAGTTTAAATGCAAAACGGCATAACTAACAAAAATATAATTTTACAGGAGAAGCAACCAACTATAATAAATGAAAACTATGAACGTGTCAGAAAACATGCTTTAAAGAGTCGTCCATGGAATTCTTTAAACCATTTTCAAAGGAAATTATTTCATTATATTTTTTTAAAAAGGGGGAAAAATGGGTTATTTTTCATTTATAAAGAAAGCACACTTGTAGTTGCGCTCCGTTTTTTTTTATTAATAAAAGCGGAATTTTTGATCGCAGAAGTGTAAAATTTTGTGAAGACATGTAGTTCAATGACATTTAAAATAATCAATCAAAAACAAGATTTTGAATTTTTTGTTTGTTACGCCTTTTTGCATTTTAGCTAACGATATTAATGTTAACTGGTCTTTTATTTTAAAACTATTTTCTATTTTCTTTTTTTTTTTTTTTTGTAATTTTAAAACTTATTAATTATGTTCTCATATGGCTAACAATTGTGTAGAGAAGCAAACCTAACCTTATTCCCTAAAACAAAGTCATTGAATTATTAGTTTAGATATCTAACACCGTCTTATTTCTAATGGTTTTGCTATGTGATATGGAGATTTTTCTATTGAAATGTTTTTAATATATAATTAAGTTATTTTTTATATGAATAAAATTTCACATGTCTGTCCTAAAACTACATTGTACCCATAATTAGCTAAAGTAACTCTACTTACAAGTTTATGTGTCTTAAAAATACTTAAATTTCTAGTGGTTTATTGTTTGTTTTAAAAAAAGCTCTGCAATAACTTTTTTTTTTTTATTTTATTTTCCTTAATATTATTTTGTAATTCTATTAGATAATTTTTAAACTAAAAAAAACTACTTTTTTTAGTTTTTATAATTTAATAAATAGGAAATCTATTAATGATGATTTATTTAATTATAAAAAGATAAATTTATTAGCACTACGATGTTCCGTTTTATAAGAAAGTTTTCTACGTATACAAATTTTTGTTGTTAGTTATTTTTTGCTTTTTATTTATTGTTTATTTTTAATAAAATTGTTATTGAATTTTTTTTTAAACTGGTTAAATATTTTAATATTAATTAATATTTTGTTTATTGCTATTTTGTTATCTAAAATCATTAATTTGGCGTTTTATCTTACACTGAGATTTTTTATTTAGTTTTCTCTTAATAATTATCATTGTTTTTAAATTTTTTTGAATATTTTTTATAACTTTTACCTTCACCATCAGCTCTCAGAAGATCTTCCAAAAACCTAAATGTAAATTTTTTATTAAATATTTTTTTCTAAACTAACTAAAATCATATTTGTATTTTAACGGCAAATTTCACCAAGTTTAGGTCAAACTAACTATTACTTAAACTTCCAGTTTTTGACAGTATTTAACTGATAGTTAATTATAACTGAACTTGGTGAAATTGGCCATCAATTTTAAAACAAATTTTGTATCACTACTCTGAATTTCATTTTAAAATATATTTAAATTACAATTCGGATTTAGTTGGGATATGAGTCCATTTTTTGATGTTCAAACTACTTAACAATTATCAATTATTATTTACTTATTAACTTGCTCGTCACTTAAATAATATAATTCTAACGAGTTATTTAAAAATTAATATTTAAGATAAAGTAATAAACTGTTATTAAGGCTGAAAACCTACACAAAACGATTTAAAAGTTTATTAGACATAATTTCAATTTTAATTTGATACGTGTGTTAAAAAAATAACTAATTTTTTACTCTCTTTTTATTCAACGTTTAGACAGTAGCAAGTACAGAGCGACAGTGTTGAACTTTTTTTTTAAATGCACTGAAATAAATTGCAAGATACATTTACACAAAGTAGACTCATTTGGGAGAGCATTACAAAAATACCAGACTTGCCAAAATTTTCCCTATATAAAACAAAAACAATTTAATGCACACATGTACATACACATTTTGCTCATACATAGGAAATTTGACAATTCGAGCTTATCTCTGTCTACCTTGTGTAGATGTACCTGAATGTATTTTATAGAGAAATAACTAGAGTAGAAAGTCCCCTAAAAAAAATAAAAAAGTTATCTCTTAAAATTTTGTATGTCTTAAACAATAATAATATACAGTGGACTCCCGATAATTCGTTAAGGTCTTAAGATCTTAAGAAAATAAGCACACATACAAGCAAAAGCAATAACCAACGCAAGCGGTAAATCGCTTATGACACTACAGTGCAAATTTAAAGCAATTGAAAAATTTACCAAGTGCGAAGAGTTGAGCTGTATTAAGATAAATGGCAAACTGTCAAACATTGTACTAAAGTTATCGATGAAGTTATGTCAAAAAAAATGTAAAATTGTTCAACTTAAAATTGACATTTCAAGCTTGAAATATTAAAAGTGTTGCTGAATCAGCGGTTTATGGGCAAATTCAGCGATTTACCGCTTTTTGTTTTTAGGTTTCTCATTAACAAAAAGTTGGCAACATTTAATAAAATTAACAGAACAGGGATGGCTAAATTTAAAGGTTGTAAGTACAATTTTAAAAATTCTCAACGCCATCCCTGAAACAATCCCTTAACAAGAGAAAAAAACTAAAAAAACTTTGTTTACATTTTTTATAGTTTGCTCTTTCTAGCAGTTACTGTTTCTTTCTATCAACTAATGGATAAAAAATGAAGTGTCATAAGGGCATAAACAAAAAATCAATCGTTCCATGTTTCTGATGTTTTTATTACAAATTGTAATCGTTCCATGTTTCTGTTGTTTTTATTACGATGTATAAGATGGAAAGAAGATTTTATTTAAAAAAAAAAATTACGAATCAGCGAGGCGACCAAAATGTAGGAATATTTTACGAATTAACGAGATTTTTTCAAGGGACCGACCGACAGTTTATTGCGAATTATTTTTGAATAACGCTTTATCGGGGTAGGAATTATCGGGATTTGACTGTACATATAACCCAGCTAGCATTTTTAATCGTGTGAGAGTCTACTAGGAATCTTAGAAAGAGCATTTTTGATCGTCTGCGAGCGCATTTTTTCACTAAGTGTTCCATTGTTTCATATTGGTTCTATATGCTTCAATTTAATAAATGCTACAGTCACCAAATCAAAACAAATACAACCAATAAGACACAATAGAACACTTTGTGAATTGTCAAATATATTTTTTTTATATTAACATAAGATATGAAATTATTTCTTAGCTTTTCCAAGTACTTAACCAAGATTATAAAGTGTTGTTTAAAATTTAAGCAGTAAAAATTAATAAAAACAAAAGAAGTGAATTATTTTTCCATTGCCTGCAATAATTGTATGGTTTCGCACCATGTTTCTTTCAGTGTAGAACAGTTTTCGTATACATGTTTAAGACCTGGATTATATTTCGGTGAAGCAAAATATAAAAAAAAAAAAATAAATTGCATGTGACTTTTTAAACGTATTACTTCACCTAGTGTAGGGCATTTTACGGTATTTTTAGATTCATTAACTTAACTTTTATTTACTTAATTTCTTTTAATGAATTAAATTACCACAATGAATTCATACAATATTTGTGGTAATAAAAAATAATTTATACAAACAAATCTATTCAAACCAATCAAAATTGTGTGAATAATTGTTAAATCAACAAATTTTTGATTTATATTTAAATTTATACAATAAATTTACTTCTTTTTATTATTATTATTATTGTTTTTTAATAAATGAAATTTACTATGCACTAATTTTGTTTTTTTTTTTGTTAAACAAAATTATAAATGGAATTCAAGATAGACATACATAAGCTTGATTAAATTATTTAAAAATGAAAACTAAAAGATACAAGTGATTTAGTTTGATGAATTAAATTATTAGATCATTGCAAATAAGCCAATTACTTGCTTTTCTTTTTGAATTTTTATGATTTTCTAAAGTCTCTTTTCTTTTGCAAAAAAATTATGTAAATTTTATTTTAATTCATTTTAACGAACCATGTTGATTGAAGTTACTTTTGTTGATTGAAGAATTTTATCAGTTTGGGCCAACAACAACTTTTTTTTTTGTAGAAATTCTAAAATTTATTATTTGCATTTTGTTTGGTTTTGATAAAAATTGTATGTTGAATGTTGATTAATTGTTTATTTGTTTGATTGTTTGTCTGTGGTAGTATAAACCTTACCTAGGTGGCGTGGGTGGTGGTGGCGGCGGCGTATATGGCGGCGGTCTTTCATCTCTTTCTAAATTTCGTGGTTTTGGTGTGGTATGTAAATCGAGAGCATAATTATTGATTGGTGATTCGGGTGGTCCCATTTTCGAAGGCGGACCATGAAATATTGCATAGGGATTACTGAAGAAATTATGTGAAGTAGTCATCATGGCGTTTTACAGTTAGAAACGATTGATGATATGAGCTGCAATTAGAAAAAGTATTGAAAAAATTATTTAATATAATAACCATTTTTTGAGAACAGTTCATTATTTTAAGATTCAAGTGTTGAAGCTGGGTTATTGCCATTTTACTTTTCTAATAATATTACTGAATATATTTTCTACTTCACAGAAAATATTATAAGCAGTTTTTTATCAATTAAAAAAATTGTTTATAAAGAATTTTTATTTAACAACTGTCATAAATTATTTTTTTTTTGTTAAAAGAAATTTAAAATATAATTTTGATTTAATTAACATTTAAGTCGTTTTGAAATTAATTTTGAATTAAAATATTAATTAAATAACAAAAAATCTTTATTGATTTTTTTCGTGTAAAATAAAATAATTTAAACTTGTGGAATTGTTGTTTAAAATTGTCAAAACCTGAGCTATATTTAATTAAATCAACCAACACATTGTTTGAAACGGCAAAGTTTTTTGATAATTTTTTTAATTAAAATTAAAAATATCATTTATTGAAAAAGAGATTCACAATTTTAAATGTTTAAACTTTTTAGTAATCAATATAATCATTTTGGTAATAAGTGCAAAATCAACAATTAGGTTGATTGATTCTATGAATTTGGTAATTAGGGACAATTTTTACATTTAAAGTTGCCTAAATTGCAATTCATACAATTTTTTTTTATAAAAAATGTTTTGCAGTTTCCCATAACAAAATTCGAAAAAACAAATAAAAATTGTTGTGAAAAAAAATATATCTAGTATTTTTTCAAGTCTTTCGTTATTCACATTTTTAATTGATTAACAAAACGGCACGATATAAAAATGCAAATATACCTGGAAAATTTAAACAGAAGGCAGTTTATGAACAGCTCTATTTATTATGTCTTTGTTTGGGTTTTATTCTTACAGTTTTCACATTCATTCATATCGCGATAAATTTATGATACAGATGCAATTTATACTAAATTTTATATAAATATGTAAATCAGATCTTAAGCCGGTAGCAACGAATCTTAAAGACCCTTCCATTGGCGTTGAACGGTAAAAACATATATTTCTGTTAACATTTTTGAGAACTAAAACTTTGCTTGAACTGAACCAGATTTGAACTAGAACTGAGCTAAAACTTAGCTAGAACTGAACTAGAATTGAACTAAAACTGAACTGGAACTTAACTAGAACGGAACTAGAACTAGAAGTGAACTAGAACTGAACTGGAACTGAACTAAAACTGAACTATAACTGAACTAGAACTGAACTAGAGCTAAACTAGAACTTAACTAGAACTGAACTAGAACTGAACTAGAACTGAACTAGAACTGAACTAGAACTGAACTAGAACTGAACTAGAACTGAACTAGAACTGAACTAGAACTGAACTAGAACTGAACTAGAACTGAACTAGAACTATACTAGAACTGAACTAGAACTGAACTAGAACTATACTAGAACTGAACTAGAACTGAACTAAAACTAAACTAGCACTGAACTAGAACCGACCTTGAACTGACCTAGAGCTTAATTAGAACTGAACAAGAATACATGAAGAACTGAGCTTGATCTTAACTATATCATAAGCGATTTTTCATTTAATTATTCTTTTATTTAGGAGGCCTGAAATGTTAAACAAATTCAAAGGCACGTAAATAAGTTGCTTGTGATAATCACAGCCGCCCCGAATAATCTTATAATCAGGGCGACCACACTCGCTAAACGCGAAAACATACTTCAGGACTCATCTGATTAAAAGAAGAAACCTTATCACCAACATATGTTGTATGTGAACAGAAACCGAGATTTTTTTCGGCACTGGGTGACATACTATAAAGTACGTATTGAAATAAAATTTTATTAATCATTTTAAGCTTAGATTAGATAGTAAGATTAAAAAGATAAATATTGAAAAAAAATTTATAGGAATTTTAGCATTTTTTTCTAATAATTTATGCCATTTTAAACAGTTATATGTTTTCGTGGCATCTTCTGACATAATAAATTACTTTAATATTGAACATTTTTGTAAAATTGATCGTATCTCAAAAGCTTTTACTTACACTATCATTACCGCTGAAGGGTACCAACAAAGCCTTTCATAACAAAGTAAATTCTTTCTATCACATTCTCGAAATACAAACATGTTTATATTCATACATTTGTGCAGAATAATGAAAAAAACTAATTTGCATATTTATATGTTTCAATGTTAGTACGTATGAGTGAAGTATAGATTTTCATACCAAAATGTTGCACAAATGGACAAACAATCCAACAACCTCAAACTAAAACTGTGGTCACATTCATCGTATCGTTTGTTCGACAACAATTTTTCTAAAATATTTTGACAAAAAATGAAAAGTGAGAAATTTATTACCTTTTGATTTTAATCATTTCCCCTACAAAATTGTTTGAAAAAGTAATAAAAGTAAAAAACGGAAAATAAAAAATAAATAAAAAAATATTAATAAATTCTATAAAAAACTATGTAGAAGTTTTAAAGCTGGCAGTTGTTTGGTCTAAACAAGGCTGGCAAATGGGCAGTCACATATGAGTTTGTACCTTATGGAGCTAAAACACAAAGTAAATTTTTCATTTATGGAAAAATTTTGCATGAATTTGCATGCATGTGTGTGCAGTTAAATGAAAACTTATTTGCAATTTTAATATTAAAAACACAAATGGTATTACTGGTCTAAGTTTGATTTCAAATTGTTTAATCAAATTTGTTAGAAAAAAAATTTCATATTATTGTTGAAGAGAATTGCATTTTTTGAAAGAACTATTCGAATTGTGGTAGTTGTACAATGTGGTAAATATTGATGCACATATTAAAGTTATAATTAGATTTTATCTACCAAGTGTAATTAATGGATTTTTGATGTAACAAAGAAAAAGTTTAAAAAAAAGATTTATTAGAAATTTAAGACCCTAACGATCTTAAAATTTATGAAAAAAAATTTAAATTTCAAAAATTGGGGATATGAAAAAAAAATACAAAATTAAATATAAACAAAATTGAAAAATTTTTAATTAACTTATAAAAGCTTAAGTCTATTTAACTTAAAATAGAAGAATGAGTTGTTAAATTAATGAGCAAAATCGTAAAATAACTAAAAATATTAAAATATGGGAAAAACGCAAAAGCAAATTGTAATTTTGGGAATATCGGAAACAGAACGATTTAAAATCGCAATGAATAATTCAATCAACTTAATATAGATATTTGAAAAAGTCCGCATGACAACCAAAATATAAAATCTTTTAATCTTAAAAAGCGCTAAAGTAAAAAACATTTTAAAATGAAAAGATTAAATCGCAGAAGTTAAATATAAATAAATATCGCCAAAATCTTGTAAAAGCCCCTAAAATAAAGAAAAATTAAAAAAAAAATTGAGATCAACAAAAATCAAAATTTTAAAATAAAAAGAAAAATTTTAACGCTAAAAATCTCAAAAAGATGAAAAAATTCCAGTACAAAATCTCAAAAAACCCCCCAAAATAAAATTTTTTAGAAAAATAAAGTCAGCTTAAATTCCATTTAAAGGAAAAAAATTCTTAAAAATTAAAAAAGAAAATTATTACAAAAAGTAGTTAAAAGAATAAAAAAAGAATAAAAAGAAAGATTCAATCAAATTGAATAAAGACACAATAGATAGGAAGTAAAGCTTAAAAAATCGTTAAGAAAAAACGCCAAAATAAAGTGTTTTTGTCTCACTTTATTTTGGCGGTTTTTCTCAACGATTTTTTAAGCTTTACTACTTTTACTGAAAATCTAGATAATAAAACTGAAAAAACCTTAAAAAACATGTATATTAAAATAAATCGAAACTATAAAATCTGTATAACAAGAAGAAAATCATGTAACGGCAAAGCTATAAAACAAGAAGAACGGCTTAAAAAATCGGCAAAAGGCTTTACAGAGCTAAACTGTACTGTTAATCAATTTTGTAATTTGTAAAGCAATACGAACGATTAAAGTAGCATTTCGTGTACTTCGTGATATTTTGGTCAGCATAATCGACCAAATCTGTTTACAATCGGGAGAACACCTGTGTGGTGTGGTTTATGGGCTTCTTTTAAATGAGGTCGGACAGGCGTGAATGTTCGCTATCGCCAGATGATAAAGGACTTATTGTGGCCAGAAATTAAGGATATTCAACAGGACATATGTGGTTACAACAGGATGGTGCCGTTTTTCACACAGCCAACAAAACATTGACTCTGTTCCGCAAGAAATTCAATGGCTGTGTTTTCTCACTGATAATTCGCCGTCACGATCATGTGATATGAGACTCAATTATGTCTCAAAGTAATTGGAGCCAAAGCCATGACGAGCATTTGGCCGATGTTTTGTTTCGCTTATAATTGTCAAAGATCCTTCTTAAATAATAAAAAAATATATTAAGATAATTCTCTGAAAACTTTTTGTTTTATTTACAATTGACACAGTGCGTTTTCGTTGGACCACACTTTACTAAAGTCATAAAAGAGAAAAATCAATTGAAAAGTTAAAAAATCTAAAAAAAATTGCAAAAATGTAAAAATGTAAAAAAGAGTTCAACAAATAGGAAAAAAATTTGTAGTGCTCCATCACGTTAACGAGGCTTCGGCGACCGACGCATTTGCAAATCAAGGTAAAATGTGAAACTCATCGCAAAAATCAAAGAGGCATGAAATGCATTTATAAAACTCCATCGTGAAATCAGTCCTTCCTTATGGCTGCGAAACATCAAAAGTACCTCATTTCGCCCAAACATCAAGAGCTTGTAAATAAACATCCACGCCAAATCAACAGAATATCTTTGGCCAACCACACATCAAACGCCGCCTCGTTATCATACAGCAACAGCCCATGATATTTGCAATCGTAAATGGACACGCTTTGAACAGACAACTCAAATAAAGTAAATGCCAGCCTACAGTGGAACCATCAGGGTATACGCAAAAGTAGACACCAGTGAACAACATGGAGAAGATCGGTGGAAGTTTAGCACCGATTTCTCACATGACAACAAATAGCTCAGTGTAGCTTTTATTGAACCAAAACCCTTGTTTCGAAGTACCGTGTAAGCTAGGACTAAGTAAAGTAATAAAACGATATGATCCATTTTTAAAACCTAAAAATTTTCTATTCTTTTCCAGACCAAATGTTTTTACCTTAACCATTTACATAATTTAAATATTATTATTACAAAACGTCAATTTAAACACGTACATTTTTGAATACCAAAATAATATTGATGTAATAATTTGCCACAAAATAAAAGCATTAGATACCTCTAATCTCTTAACGCTTGTAAATCATGCATTTTTTCTCTCTTTTCCAAAATCATGGACAAAATCTGCATGTAGCTAAATTTGATTATTTCTCGTATATCATTATCATCATCAACATCAACATCAACACTATCTTCATCATTTCCATTATGGTTTTCCACACCAAAAATATTAAAACCCTCATCATCGGCGTCATCAACGTCATCGATAGATATCATGAACTTTGTAAAATTATTGTTATAAAATGGATTTTTCCATACTTTAAACTTTTTTTTTCTTCCATTGTAGCATTTTATGAGATTGTAGGTCTCCATATCAAAATACTGTGTAATAAATATTAAATCTATGACCGCAGAAATGTTCCAAAAAAAAGAAACCATGAACATTTTCAAATAAAACAAAACAATATTGTTTATATACACAAAGAGACAGACGAACGGACGGACAGTGGCATTCTAAATTGTTTTAGGGTTTGTTACACATCCAGTCTGATGTAGAGTTTTATAAAATCAGGGGAAGGATAACTAAAAGCGGTACGTAAATAAATTCATTGTTTCTTTAATTTTATACGCTCAACCACCAGCTGTAAAAAAGGGTGTACTAAGTTTGTCATTCCGTATGAAGCTTTTTTAATTATTATCTTTTGAAAGACTCAACAAAAAAGAAAACATTTGACTTCGAATTATTTAAAGTTCTTTCATGAAGTTTGGGATTAAAATCCAGCATAGTCGGTTCAGTAGCAAATCAGTTACTGAACCCAATTAAAAAAACCCTTTCAAAGAAAATCTATATTTCCGTTACAAAAACTAACATAAATTAATGACGAAATGCACCACTTGCCATTTTTATTTTACTAAAAATTACACTGCTAAATTTCGGGAAGATTGCTCTATTATTTACTGTAGAGAGTGACGTCGGGTGTACATGAGGGCTCCATGTTCTCAAGAAGGGGACGTGGTAAATACATTGCTTTCTACATACGAGATTATACCACCATATGCCGTAAACGTGTGATAATGTAATAATATTCATCATGGTAGCGCTCCTAAAATCACAAAAAAAAATTGGGCTGCCTGGAAATAACACTATGTAATTTTGTTATATTTGGTGTATAGTTTACCATAGATCTTCCGAAATGAACTTAGAAACGCATACAACTCTTAAAAAATTATATAACTGTATCAAATGGTTAACAACCAAAAAATCACTCTATCGGATTATGTCATGATCGATCTATAATAAACTATTGGTCGAATGTAAAATCCTCTTCGGATAAGCGTGACACATTTTTGGATTTAGTTCAAATTTTGTTTGATGACTAGAAATAAGATTATAAAAAATGTTGGTGAATGAATGAATTATAATACTGTGAGTTCAAGTTTTATAACTATGTAAAGATCACATATAAAGCCCACTACTGAAATATTTTATATTGCGCTGTAGGATATCAAAGATTCAGCACAGCTGAGTATAGCACTTTTACTTGTTCTAAAAAACGCTCCTAAGTGTATACTTTAAAATTTGTCTTATACAAATTTTTTCTTCTCCATTTGCCCATCTGCACTCGTTAATCAACAATCATACAATTAGAAGTAAAAATATATTTAATGAAATAAAAGACAATTTTTAAAATACTTAACTTATTTTTTGCAAAAGAAAACTACAAACATTAATTTTGACAGTTTACCAAAAGACTCGAGTACACACAGTACAATCGAATTGAAAGACTAATGGTGTTTTCTTTTCTACAACAAAATGTGCCTTTTTTTTTAAAAAAAAATTCAATTTGGTGTATTTTTCTTAAAAATTTTGCTCCGGAAAAGGGTGGCTTGTTTTATTCTAAAAAACTCATGCTTTTCGGGAGCAAAATTTTTAAGAAAAATACACAAAATTGAATTTTTTTTTTAAAAAAAAGGCACATTTTTTTGAAGAAAAGAAAACACCATAAGTAGTATACTTGAAAAATTCAAAATTAAAATTTTTTAATTTTAAATTTGCTCGATTAATCGAATAAACCTTTTAAATTATTCGAATTACTCGAGTAACTCGAATAATTCAAATAACTTTATCCATTGGGAAAAAAACAAACATCTCTATTTGAATTCATACTTTTTTTCATTAATAAACAGAAAAAGAGAGATGACAGCCAGATATGAAAACCATTTTAAACCAATTTATTATTCCTGGTAATCGTGTGAAATTGAAATCGATAAGAATTTAATATATGGGCATTTCCGTCAAAAGGTCCACCGTGACCGAAAATGTAAAAGTTATTAAAAGCTGATTATTTTACGATAATGTTATAGATTTTATTATTATTGTTCTTAATTTCATAAATTTACCCATAAATTTGTTCACTGAGATGAACAATCAGACTGCAAAGTTGTGCAAACGAAATTTCTTATTTGTAAGAATGTTTTATTGTATGTTTTCTTTAATTTTATCTTCCTTAAAAGAGGTGATATTTGATAAAAATGATTTCAAAATATTTTTCTTACATGGTCGTAATGTAAGGAAGAGTCCGAAGAGAAATATGTTATTCGAATTAACGGTAAATTTTTATTTTGTTTGAATCATTTTTCAGTTAAAGTATTATGGAAAAAATTTCACGTTCGAAATGTCACGTATCGACCCAGAATTTGGCTTAAAACAAAAAAAATCAGAAGATTTTGGAATCAAACCAAAGAAATTTTAATGCTACTGTGCTACGTAAAATTCTGAAAGTAGTTTGACTAAAAAATTGTGACAGGTTTTGATGAATTAAGCCTTTTTATATATGGCCGCAAAAACTACTTCTATTTTTTTCACGTTCAAACCGCCAATTATTTTGCCATTATCTTTGACCTAGAATCGCGCCCTCCATAAACTATAGCATAGATAATAATGCTCTCTTAGTGCTATAATTTAAGGGTTAAAAGAACGTAAAAATATTTATTGTTTGAAATTTTATTGCATTTTTGATGCGAACGACTGTCACGTTCAACTATGGAATTACCTATATACTATATAAAAGGATTTTTTTTTTTATAAACTTAAAAAACAGGATATTTTTTTTATTTATTAATTCAAAATTATGATTTACAATTTATGTATAATGGTTTCAGCGCCATTGAGGCTTTGGTGGAAGAAATATTCTTAGTATATATATGATGATATTTATATCAAATTTATTTAGATTTAATATGACAATATTTACATAAGTATGTAGAAAAAAAACAGAAGTACGAAAGTATTTATATTGTGCAATTATTATATTAAAAGCATTTAAATTTTGTGTAAAAGATAATCATTTAATTGATTTTTAAATGTAGATATTGACAAACAATCCTTGTAATTTGAGGCAAGTTATTGTATTCCAACCGGTATCTTGCGAGCCTTAAATTCGAATTGTTTCTAGTGTTAAACATTAATGGATTTAAACAAAAACTAATCGTATGATGCTCAATTCCATGAATTACTTTAAAAACATCGCTAAGTCGAAAACAATTGGGCAAAATTAAATACAGCCCTTAACGATTTGTTTTGAATAATTTGTAGATTTTACTGATTTAAAATTCCTTTTGAATCCGTAAACAAGTGTAATATAGTTTGAATGACTTTGATTAAGGGCTTGACAAAATATAAATTTGGTTTTTTTTATCCAGTTTATACTTAAGTTTGAATAGTACACCTAGTGGTTTTTTAACGTATTTCTATTTCGACACTTCGTTTTCAAAAAGGTTAACTGCCTGGTAATAACAGGTAACCCATAATCTGACAGTACATGGTTTACACATTTACAACTGCTGATGAATTTTTGTTCGTTTTTTACGTTTGTGATTTACATAATTTGGCGCACACGCTGAAATCTAAAAATGGACTAAAATATGTTTAAAAGTACGAGTATTGAAAATAGAAATCTAAACAAAATTTGTTTACATTAAATTAACGAAATTATCTAAGAAATTAATTTTAATCGCTCAATTGACATAAACTGTTCGAAATATTCGTTATTCGAAACTGACTATTTTAATTATTCGATGAAATAATGGCGGAAAAATTCCAACGATTAATCGAGTGGATACTCTAGTACATATTTTCATTAGAGGTGTTCATCGTTATATGGCCTAATTTGGTTCCTTTGTGTATAAAAACATTTAATATAAAGTTTGATGCCGTTTGGATAGAGAAAAGTCGAGGCGGAAATCGATTGAAAATATGAATAGTTTTTACTCAAGATGATAAATTAATCACAATTTAAATGCAATTATGTTTCCAAAGGCGGTTAATAGCTAGCCCAGTTATAAATAATGCCCCACCCCGCTTACAAACCTTTGACATTAAAAATTGATTCCTGAAATATAATTTTTTTATTCAAAAGAGTCAAAATTGTGAGAAATCGAATTGTTTTATTTTCGGCATATCCGTATTTAAAACGCCCCTAGTATCTCTTCGTCCATCACTTTTACTCTTCATGTGATGCAGGTGTATATGAAAGCACTGATCAAATACAACATTTTTATTTGGTTAAATATCTTTAGTTTTTCTAAAATCGTTATGGATGAAGTTTCCTGATGATCTGGCCTAAGCAACCAGTGAAATGCGCATAGGAATAGCTTATCCCATCAGCAATAAATTCCAAGTGTTTTTTATCAATAATAAAAACTGGGAATTAAGCACGAACAACAAAATCTTTTGAAAATTTAAATTTTGTATTCCCAAAAATTAAAATTACTTTTGGATTATAAATAAAACTATAAACAATTTTAAGGTTAATCTAATTTCGTAACAGCGAGGGTCATAATATACAGCCTTGTCTTACTCCTTTTGTTATGGTAAAATTATCAGTTATATTTTCTTCAACGCTATAAATTTTTCCTTTTATTTACTGTTTGGGGATCATTCCCTGCTAATACGCCGCATGTAATAATAAAATCTGTTAAAAGTGTAAAGCTTTTTTTTTTTTTTGTACTTTTTATCCAATAAAACCTAAACATTTTAACGATAATTTTTTTTTTCTTGTTTTATACATTTTATTTTCAATTCGTCAATAACATTTACAATACAATTTTAATTTAGATTTTTATTAAAACATACAATCACAGCGATTTCCCTTACGGCTAAAATGAATGTTTTTATAACAATTATATAACAAATACATATACATATACAAACGTCTATATACATACACACGTACTACAATATGTATCTATTAAAATAACAGGTAAATATGCGCATAAAACTGCATATTTATTTATGGGGGAACTTTAATTTGAAAACATGTCTAAACATGTTTTTTTTTAATTTATTTTTACAAGGGGAGAAAAGTAATTTAAAAAATACAATTATTTTTAAAGTTTTTATAAAAATTTAACTAAATAAATAAATGATAGAGTTTTACAAAAAAAACTAAACATTAAAGAAACAAATTTGTAAAGATTAAAAAACTATTGTTACGTTTATTCTCTAATAAAACAAGTTTTGGTTTATTCCCTTTTTAATAAGCCTTCGACTTATTTCAGACAAATTTTATTAAAATTATGTTCACAAAATGAATGACTCAAATAAATCAAACTATCAGGCATTTATGCAATAGAATTTGTACCAATATAAAATTACCCATTTTTAATTCGTACCGTTTTTGTTTGGCTTTTAAAAAAAACAGGAACATTTTTTGGGTCTTACATTTTCTAGAGTATTCATTTTCATTAGAATTTGGTTTCTGTGACACACACATGTATGTATGTATACATTAAAGTGTCAGGCTGTATTTATTTATCACAACCTTTTTCTAGCGGTGTCTTAAACCTTCCTGTACTAATTATTTTACAATAACTATTATTCATCTAAATCTAAAGTCTGTTTTTAGTATTTTTCATTACTTGAATAAGGACAGAGATAAGGACACCTAATGTAAGTGAAGAAAATCGTAACAAAATATTGGCTGAGATACAGTATCTTTTGGCTTAAGTGCAGGTGTTACCGCATAAGATAAACACACTTCAACGAGCTCATGGTGTACCAATTAGTTTTAATATACAATGAATTCATAGTTGTACATTTAATAAACACAATGCACAAATGAAAGAGCATTTGTTAAAAAAAAATATATCACATCTGATACGAACAAATTGTATCTAATTTTAAAACACGCTAAGGATAAATCTCTTTTACGGATCCTCACAGGTTAATAAATTTGATGCACTGAAGGAAAGTCTTCTTTCAATATCCACCGAATCATGCTCGTTGCATGATGGGGAGACCGTTTGAAAAAAGGCCATCTGAACTTCTGTCATAAAAAAACTCATATTATTCATAGCCAGGGTTTAAAAAGCTGCAGTCAAAATCAAAAAATTGCTTTTTCTTCCACTTTTTGATTTCTGGACAAAAAAAAACTGTTGCCTTTACTTGTGATTCATTAAATGAAAACAGTCGTAGTGAAGGCAAAAGCAAAACACGAAAAGTTGAAAACAACAAAGAACATCGGCACTCAACATGTTTGGAAGTGTTTCGTTTGACAGACTGAAACTTTTAATAAATACCGAAGTTAACGAAGATGGGACGTTGTGTTTTTTCCGCAATTTTTTTTTTTTAATACATGTGTACATAAATACATACGTTTTATTTAATTTCAAAAAATTAAAAAGATTTTTAAGCATTAAAATAAATACATATGTATGTATTTATGTAGGTATTATTTAAAAAAAAAATTCGGAAAAAAACACAACGTCCCATCTTCGGTAACTACGGGATTTTTTAAAAGTTTCAGTCTGTCAAACCAAACACTTTCGAACATGTCGACTGCCGATGTTCTTTGTTGTGTACAACTTTTTGTTTTTTGCTTTTGCCTTCACTACGACTGTTTTCATTTAACGAATCAGAAGTAAAGGCAACAGTTTTTTTTGTCCAATGACAAATGAAGATGTCGAAGTTGCAGCACAATCTTATGACTTTTACTATCTCAACTGCAGCTTTTTAAACGCTGTTCATAGCACACTTGAGCTCGGATGTCAGTGTCGCAATAAATGCTGTGAGTTCTACTATGACTTTGGCAGATATTTTATAGAAAATAGTCGAAAACAGAAACTGCGGAAACTGAATGTTGCGCTCGGATTCCAGTGTCTCAGTGAATTATGTGAGCTCTACAATGACTTTGACACAGAGCTGAAGATACTGAAGGATTGTAATATATTTAAAAAAAAATAAACATTAATATTTCTGAACTAAAAGAAAGTTAAATACAGTTTAACCCTCGGTCTTGCACATGTTTTTATTTTCACATTCGTAACGCATGAGAGTAGCCAGACCCAACCATCCTTTGAATAAATAACTAAATTTTATATTACACGCATTTATAATTTAAATAAAATATGAAATTCATTCTATGAAATAATATGCCCACATATTCACATAATTTTTTTATAATATACAAATTAACTTATTTTGACCTGTCAAAATATTTGTAAAAACTGAAAAATAAGATCGTTTTATTTCATAAAATGTATAAAACATATTAATAAAATGCAATTCTATTTTATTTGTAATAAAAAAGAGAACAAAAGTTAATGTATTAGCATTATGGATGTCCTTAGCAACTAAAAACATGTAATTTTAATTTAAGAACGTGGCTGACAGTCTGAACACTTTGAACAAACAAATTTTTGGAGCAGATGAATATTCCATTTTCAATATTAAATAGAACTAAGGCCGGGTTTTTGAGATGTGGATTAAGTTTAAACTTAGTTAAGCGTACCCTCAAATTCGGATTTTTCCGGCGAAATGTGATTTTGTTTTTATTATTTTGTTAAAGACCAAAATTTTAAGGAAAACTAAGCTGTTCCGTCAAAATTTCGTATACAAACTTGGTAATGGTGGCACAAATCTGTTTTCAGATTAACTAAACCTTGTTTAATTGAGATATCAAAAACCCAGCCTTAGTGTTCAAAATCTCTTGAGCGCCTGAATTAGAATAGAGCCTTGTTTCATGGGCCTAACTCCAAAATGCATATTATTTTGGCGCAGCATAGACCAGCATTAAAGGCCTAGTTAGGCGAACGTTGCTGTACCCGTAATGTACAGCACCGTACTGTAAGCACGTTGGTGCACTTATAGATCATTTAAAAACGTGTCATATGTTTTTCCCATACATAAACAAAAAGCAATAGTATACATAAAACAATACACACAGTGATGGGAATCAAAAATGTTTAAATGGTGACCGCTGTGCAGAAAAAGTACCAATTGATTTAAATGGTATTAAAACAGTATTTTAATAATATTTATATTATTGATTTACCATAAACAAAATTTGTATTTTAGCATACTTATATATTTTAAGCATACATTTATTGTAAAAATTCATACACCAAACAAGGTTTTGATACCATTTAAAGCGTTTTATACGTTTCACATTTCCTTTGTACATATCTTAACATATGTATATTTGTATATACATATAAAAAAATGTTGTGCTGTAAGTTGTTTTGTCGCACTTCCATAGCTTTACTCAAAAAAGTACAAAAAAAAAGAGCAAAAATACCCGCATTCCAAGAAACATACAAGCCGCCCATCACTGTTTTACAAATGTCACGTAACAAGGATATGAAATTCTATTTTATACAGAATGGTACGTTGCAACTACGGTACATTACATTCCGGTAAGCTTTTGTATTGCGTTTCATTTAACAAAAAGCGAACAGCTGATTGATGCAGTACAGATACAGTACAGCAACGTTCGCCTAACTGAGCCTTAAGTTGCTGCATATTCGATTTTGGTCAATCTATATCATAGAAATAATCATAGGCAGAGTATTGTTGACAAGTTTGTGCATGTACATAGTTCTTCTTCATCGTCCTAAGGAGAAAACGATTCATTTGGCTTATGACCAAACTATTTTCAGTACCTAATGAATCGTTCTTATTTGGAACGTAATCCACATCATCATTCTGTTCAGCTGTGAACGGTTGAATTTCATAACCATCCTCAACAGCTTTATCATGTTCTAAATCATTAGCCTTCACTCTTCACACGTAAAAATCAGATTCTGACGGTGAGTTACTAGTTACTGTGGTTATTGATTATTTTTTCAAATTGAGAACTTGATGGATCTGTTTGTTTGTGAGAAAATAATTAAAATCAGCAAGAAAGAAAATATTAAATGCGGCATCTTCTATACAAAATATATATGGGCCTGGCCAGACTACATGTGTTACGAATGTAATATGTGCAGTAAAATATTCGAATAAGTTTCCTTATATATCCTTTCCAGGTTATATTTTTTCAGCTTTTTATAGTAAACTAAATTCTAGAAGGGTACCTGAAATTTCAAGTCTGTACCTGAGTTTTAAATATACTAAAATAACATATAAAATCGAAAAAGGTCTGGCCGGACTCATGAGTTAGACGAAGGGTTAATGGTTGTTAAGTGTTCAACAGTGTCATTGAACTTGAGCGACACAACTATAATTATATAACAAATATAGTATAGCTTAAGCTAGAAAAGCATAGCAGAAGTAGAGGCGCGAATATTCTGCTGCCGGAAATCTTAAATAATCTATAAAAACGAGCGTTTAAAAAATTGCAGTCAAAGTGGAAAAACTGTAATTTCTTTCACTTCTTCATGTGTCATTGGCCAAAAAAACTGTTGCTTTTAGTTCTGATTCATTAAATATAGGCAGTTTTTGGTATCGACTGCAGTTTTTCAAACCCTGATAAAAAGATCATGCTATCTGGCGTAGACAATTAGTATTAGTTCAGACTTTGTCAAGTATAATTAATTTATAAAAAGGCATAAATAAAGGTTGGGAAATTGACTAAGCGTATTTTCATTGTACTTATTTTAAATGGCAATTCACCCTTCGGTGACATCCTTGATCGTTATCGAATACTTTTTCGACACAAAAGCAATTATTTTTCTTATTCTTTCAGTCGATACTGAACAAATCGAAATTAATTTTTCAGTGTTGTAAAGCATTTCTTTGAGTTCTCACAACACTGAAAATATAATTACGATTCGATTAGTATCGACTGTAAGAACTAGATATAAAATTGCTTTCGCATCGAAAAAGTATCTATTAAATCACGACTGGCAGAATTAAACCCCTGGTAATGAAAAGAAGCTTGACTTATTTAAGAGATCTACGAATTCCATTTTATATTTTTCAACTCGATCACTACAACTTTAAATTGCTTTACTAAGGAAAACTGTTCAAACCTTAAACTACAACATTAAATTAACATATCTATCGTCTATCTTGCCAAGCCATGCCTTCAAGGACATTTTCTATTACATTTTCGTTGCATTAGTTTCAAACCAAAAATAGCTCAAACAAAAAAACATCCTTTTGTATTTAGAGGCCCTTGAAAAAATAATGTCGACAAAGAAGACGAAAAAAAAGAAATTTTTCCTTCCATTGTCCTGCGCCCACAATTTAGTAAGAAGAAGTAAATCGTTCTAAACCAAAAAAATAAAAAAAAACGTCTCAAAAGAAAATAAGAAAAAAATAAACAATGCAAAAGCAGAAAACGTAAAGCTAAACTTAAAGAATTATAACTGTATAAAATCCTTTGAATAAAAGGACTAAAGAAAATAAACCTTAAAGACAGCAAGGCGAGAATACACACACACAACATACACACACACAGAGAGACAAAAACTTACTCTCAGAAGACGTAGACAAAAATGAAGATGCAAAAGATAACGATGAATAGTTAGAAAAAGGACCTTTAAATTGCATCAAATTAATTACAATCTCGAAATCATTAAATTTATGTGGACCGTAATAATTATACAACTGTTTCATAGTTTTTTTTTTTGTCGTATTTGGTGGCAACTTTTTGTTTGTCTCAGTCTTTCGTTGTTGTTTAAAGCTGTTGCAGCATCAGCAAATGCAACTTGATTATTATTGTAGGCAGATTTCTAAGTTTTGTTTTTAAAGGCTTTATAGCGTTTTTGCGGGAAAAACTTTTTTAACAAGTTTGTTTTATTTTCAAATTTTTTCTTCTTGCTTTTAATTTACCTTTGAGTTGTCCGGACTTTTGCGCCTTAAACAAAAAAAAAAAAAAAAACAACGTTTTATTTAATTGTGTTCTTTTGACTGCCTCCTTTTTAGTTGTTATAATGTGCCTTTGCTTTGGACTTTATTAAAGTCTTTTTCGTTAATATGACACCTTTTGATTATTATTATTGTTATTTTTATTATTACTTATTATATTTGTATCGGATTTATTTAAACTCTAATTGATATGATTTTAAAAAAATTATTTTTCAGAACACGTTTTGGTAAACTTTTAATGTATGAAAAATTTGAAAACTAATGGAAAAAATACTTTTTTTTAGAAAATTATGAGAAAAATTTATAAAATTTGCTATTTAAAAAAAAAAAAAAAAAAAAAAAAAAAAAAAAAAAAAACGCTATTTTTATGCAGAAAATTTTGCAAACCTTATGCGCGTACCTAGATCATAGTTAACCAAAACTCTCATTAAATGAAATGCGTCTGTATTGGATAACATAATATTGCCCAGCAAACACAAAACTAAGCATTGCAAATGTAATGAATGTTATGAATATTAATGTAAATGTAAATAAAATTCAATTTTTAATTTTACTTTTAAAAGCAAAATGGCATTATAAATTAAGTTTTCCAAATTGAAGATTTTGTAACAATTTCTTGACAAAGATCATTAATATCTGTACTTTCATCTAAACAAAACTAAAGAAATTTACAATTTATCAATTTTTCTTCAATATGCCTAGCCACAGTTTGGGGTGACAAGGGAAATGACTTTAAGAAATCTGTTCTATAATTTAACGTTTGAAAAGTTTTTTGTAAAATATTTTTTGCTAGCATTCCATCTATAAATGGTCTGCCTTGCAGAGGGATTTCTAAGCTTATTTGGCTCGAAATCTCTATTTTTAATATTTTATTTTGCAAAATTTCCTCATTTTGCTCTTCTTGCAGAACCCATTCTTTAATTGTTTGCATATAATGGGTTTTTTGCTCAAGAAAAAACATTTTCCTTTTTTCCTCTTTTAATTTATTAATTTCTTTGTGAAAAAGGTCAAAATGCCTTTTAATTGAAAATGTTTTCTTTGTTTTAAATGTTTGGTAACATAAAATGCATTGCATGTTACCAAAAGCATTTTTAATGACAAAACAAACATTTTTGTCTTCCATCATACTATTTTGTTTGCTGGTTTATATTGAAATAAAATCAAAGCTGAAAAAAACAGTAAGCATCCGCACATGTGCACTCGTCAACACTCAATTAACAACTGAAATAGAAGAGAACAAGCGTCGGTGTGAGTTTTTTTTATTGTTTTTGTAGCACAATTGTGCACAGAAAATGAAGATTTGGATAACACTGACCTAGATAACCAAGTACCTTTGGTGTTTTTAAACTAAATTATTTTTTTTATTACGTTTTAAGCAGACCATGATTATTTATGAAAACATGAAGAAAACTTACATATGCATACATATGTAATTGCTAACATGGCAAGGAACATGGCCCAACTAATAGGTCTGCGCGCAACTACAACAATAGAAAAAACAACACGCATTTTGACTGTGTGAAAAATGATAAAGATGTCAAGAACAAAAGCAATTGTTTGTGTAAAAAATGGTAGAAATGTCAAAAGCAATTGCTACAAAAACAATTGCACGTAAAAAACACAACTCTGCAAAAAAATCAGCAGGCATTTCAAGCAGACCTACTAATTGGACCATGGCAAGGAACTAATCTCCGGTCTATCTGTTATCTTCCGCTCAAGGCCGTGAATGTTTAATTTAGTTTTAATTTATTTAGTATATAAAAATCAGAAAGTAACAATTAAAAAACAAAAAGGCACCAGAAAGCATTCTCTTAGATATAGTTTCTCAATCATTCTGGACTCTACATATTGTTTCTAGGTTCAGTATTAATGAAAATTTAAAGAACGAAAAATTACCAAACAGCTGCTCTTAGTCTGCTTTTACACGTTTCATCTTTTGATGCTCAACTCTTATCTTTTTAGGTGAGAGAAGAAAGAAGAAAGGGGGTTGGTACGGAGATGCCTGTACTCGGTCAGTACGCTTTGTGTTTTTATTCGTTGGTATATGCACAACGATGGCTGCATGTAATTTGTTTTCTTTATTTTTCTCTTTGATTCGCTATTAATAAAATGTTGTTGTTTTGTACCGAAAAAAGTTGAAACCGATTACTGCGTGTGAATATATTGGCATCTTTAAAAGGGAATTGAAAAGAAGTTGAGCATCAAAAGATGAAACGTGTAAATTCAGACTTACAGATTCGTATTTACTCAGAACCATTCATGTTTAATTTAATGTTTCCACGTCCAAAGTTAACAGAATTCAAAAAGTTCCAATGGAAAATGAAAATAAAGTACCAAAATGGTCCTATTATAGATTCTAATCAAGCCACGGCATAATTAAAAAAAGTACCAGTTGCAGAACGAACAAGTACCAACAGGCTTTCCCTTACAGATTATTATTCACTGAGAACCATACGTGTTTGATTTTATATTTCTAGGTGCAATACTATCGAAGTTTAAAAAGTAACAGTTGAAAAACAAAAAAGTGCCAACATTTTTCATTTTTTAGGCTCTCATTCACTCAAGGACATGCACGTAAAATTTTATGTTTCTATGTTGAATGTTTCTGAGTTCAATATTATAGAAAATTCAAAATCTTACACACGTAGAACGGAAAGGTTAAAGAAAGCAATTAAATTTCCAGTATTTTCCCTTTTTGTTAATTTTTGCTTTGGGGCAAAAATATATTTTGTAAAAAAATGCTGAAAATTGGTACGTTAGAATTTCGACAAAGGACCTAATTTATAATTTTAATTTTTTGGATAAGTTATTAATTTGGTATTATCTCAACTTCTATGTTTATTGGTTTAAAAGGAAAGTCCAAAATACAGGTTATACCCTATTACTCTCAAAAAGAGCCGAAGTTTCAAAAAGTACCAGACACCTGGCCGCTTGTATTTATAATCAACAACAATGAGAATTAAATTTTTTTTTGGATTAGTTTTAAAGTTATGCCCTTACCGAATAAATCTGTTTTTATCGTTTTTACTACCTCAGATTTCAATAAAATATTTTTCCTGCACTTCTGTAAGTAATAACCATAGTTGGGGGTAGTGCACTAAATATTGATTTAAATCAGCAGTGCAATATCACTAAATAAAACTGCAAAGAAATTAGTTTGCACTCTTTTTTACCAGCTTTAGTGATGATTGCAATTTTTTAACTACCACTAAAAATTTTTTAGTGATATTGCAAATTTGTTCACTATCACTAAACGCAGATTGAATGCAAAAATCAATTCAAATAGTGCAAAATTTGGACTTGCAATCAAAAAAGCTGAATACAAATATTTTATCACTAAAATTTAAAAAATGTAAATTTGTATTTGTATGGTTTTTGATTTTTTGGGAGGATATGCATAAGAACATTCAACAAAGTTAAAGTTTGTCAATAACGGTATAATGATTGGTTAAAAACAAGTTTTTGATTTTAAATTTAGTGCAACAATCTTAGTTGCACTCAAATTAGTGAAGAAAAAAAGTTGCAATAATCTGATGATTGCTTTTTTTTAAATCAAACTATTTTTTTTTGAGTGCAAAGTTTTTTAACATCACTATCACTCATGTTTAGTGAGGCTTCAAATTTTCAATTCATCACTCAACATCAAGAAAATAATAGCAATATTTTTGCACTATCACTGTGGTGTGAGTTGAAGCTGCAAAATGAGTGCACTACCCCCATCTATGGTAATTACCTTTCAAATGGAGAATTTGTTGTTCGAAACGGTTGACCAACAGAAGAGGAAAATGTTCTTAACTGATTTATAGTAAATTTTGAAAATTTGCTATTAATGGGATATTTTATAATATTTGCCATTAAAAAAAAACTTTACGGAAGTTTTTTTTTCTTAAACTTATAATTTGTATTAAATTTTGCGCAAATTTCCCAAAAAATTTTTTTTTTCTATTAAATTCGCTATTTAAAGAAAATTCTTCGTATAACAAATTTGCCATTTTGTAGGCATTTTTTTACAGGAATTTTTGCTTAAATTTGCGACGTTAAAAAAAATTTACTCAAATTTACTATAGGAAAAAGCTAATGTGCTGTTTTCACAACACAAGTGACTGAACGTGTAGTAAAAATGAGTGCTTTTCATATAAATTTTACTACAGGTTCAATCACTTGTGTTGTGAAAACAGCACATAAATGTACATAAATGAATAAATTTATAGGAAGTTTTGGGCAAATTTTCAATTAAATGGAAATTTAAAAATAATTTTTTTTTTCAGGAAATTTTATTTAGATTTACTATTAATTAGAAATTTACTATTTGTAGAATACATATGTTGATCAAATTTCCAAATACAATGGTCGGCATCTAAATATGAACACAATAATGCATATGTGGAATTGATACGTACAACACGCTAAATCAAAAAAAAAATACGTCCAGTTTTGATGATCTAAGCTATTTTTGTTTTATAAGAATTGTGTATGTTTCGATAATGACAGCGGTATTTGTGAACAAGAAACCAAGGCCTTAAAAAGGCATACACGTGTCAACAATAATAAACCATGCTATGAAAAAAAAATATTTTCAAATGACGACCGAAATAAACATGTGTGCTAATTTTCCGGGAATTTCATATGCTTTGGGTTTCATTAATTTTATTGCAAAAAAAAAAAAAACAGCAAGACGACTAGACAACAACAAATACGCTCATTTTCCGCGAATTTGTTAAAGTTGCTGTTTCTTCAGAAAGGTTATACATACAGGAGTCGAACAAGTCGACAACAGCTACACAATGGAAATCAATATCCTTCCATGTCATAAGCTAATGCGGTAAATATGAAAGAGACCTACGATAACATTAAGTTATTGCTTAATAGAATTCATTTAATTAAAATGTTTACATGTTCGTACCATTTCTTTATCTTTTTTTTAAACAATAAGATAAATTAATCAGGCTAAAGTTCATCAAATTTAGTCTTTCATTAAATCCCCTCTATGAAGAAAGGAATTTAACAACATGAAAATAAGATGAACTTTAGCCTGATAATTTATATCAAGGTTGGGATTGGGAACCATAAACGGTTCAACAAATATAACCACGATACTAATAACAATAAGATAAAGTTAAAATTATTTTCAACTTGATGACAATTGTCCAAATTTAAAAAAAAAATAAGTCTCTTTAGACTTATCTGTACTAAGTTGGGCAGGGGTACAGTCCCTCATGGAGGACTGGGCTCTGAGCGAACATAGGGGATACTGGGTATCGCTTCCGGGAATGCGTCAGGCAAGGAAATTTATCTCTCCCGGGAAAGTAATGAGGACGAATGGTCTCGGCAGACGGGATCTGCAACTGTTGGTGGCCTATCTGAATGGTCACCACACGATCAAATACCACCTTTATCGGATAGGCCTGGCTGAGGATCAGGAATGCAGACTGTGTCTAGACGCGGACGAGACGACGGTCCTTGTACTGTGTGACTGCCCGGCGATGGCATGGGCCAGAAGGAGGCACTTGGGGCATGGTATAATGTGTGCGTCCCGAATCGGTGATTATCGGAAAAGGCCCTGGTTGGGTTCCTATGGGAAGCAGAGGGTCTTTTGGCCAGTTAAAGGGAGTGGGTTCAATAGACCTAACCTGGTCGCGGTACCTGTCACTGTGGGGGAAACCTCCCCGCTCTATTGTGGAAAAATAATCTGTATAAAATCAATCAGAAATCTATTAGGCATATTGTTTCATAGATTCCCTCCGATATATCCATGCAAAATCCATCAGAAAACGGCCAGGCGGTACGTTTATTTAATAACTGACAGAAAGTTATACGCAGTCTCTAAGAACGAACTCATTTGCACGAAACGTCTGATTCAGACAACTTCGGGTTATATATTTTTGGCTGGGTACGTTTTTTATATTCCAGCATCCTTATTTTATTTTAATATGGTGGCATTTATACGATGTCTGTTCAGACATGTCTGTTTTATTTATTCTCTTTTGAACATGCAACCAAAAACCTTTTGCATTACCACGATGTCTTTCCAAACATATCTGTTTTCATGTCTAATTGTCTAATATACATAGACATACAAACAAATTAAATAAAATTAAAACTTATATTGACAAACGTGGATACTCATTCCGACTAAAGAACTGTTAGTCTCCGAAGATCCCTATTGAAATTTGATGTAGAAAATATTCGTAAAAATATATTTTAACCCTCAAAAGTGCAGTTTTAGTATACTTTTGTATAAAACTTGGGAAAATTACACTAAATATACTCTAAAAACATAATTGCCATAAAATTCTACTAAAGACATCTGAAATAATTTTTTTTTTAGTTTAGAAGTACAATAAGTATATTTTTTTTTTGGCTTATTCCAAACGTCTTTTCAAAAATTTCAAGGCCCGAAATTTCGAAAACCCTAGCCAATCTTTAAAAACCCTTTGCAGATTTGCTCTATCAGTAGTCTAGTTTTATTTCGCCTTGCATGTATTAAGGCTGGCGGTGATGACCCGAATTTTGTTGCTCTGTGTTATGGTTAGAAAAATATCATTCCAACAATATTTCTGTCTTGTATTATTAATTTAAGTTCTCTATGCTGTTTACTTAATTCATGTACTAAAACAAAATTATTCTTTTAAAAAAAATTAATCTTTATATCAAAACTTCAACAAGAAACAATTTTTTCACTTGCAAGTACCAACATACAAAACTACGTCACAGCAGTTGAACAAAAAAAAAAAAAAACAACCCTACGCAGTCAGCTAAAAAACGGAAAAAAGGAAACGTATAAAACTTTGACACAAACCCATAAATTAATGAATCTTTTTTCTTCCATTTAACTTTAAATTTTTTTTTCCTTGATATTTTCTTCTCCTGCAGTTTCTCAAGTGTTTTAACTCAAAATCGTGTTAAACTATTATTACATTGAGATTTACAAATTAGATTTATAGAGAACTTGAAGCGTTAAACCACAAACGGCAGATGATGGTATACAAAAAAATAAAAAAAAAATATGACAGCAAAATAGCTACGCAAGCATGGATGAGTCAGACACAGAAGCAAATCTAGCAAATTTGTTCTTTGCTTCCCTTCTATTACCTTTCTGTTTTTTTTTTAAAGCGTTTCACAGGAAATACAGGAAAAAGTTGAGTTGTAGAAAAAAATCCCTTGCGAAACAGAACAATTTTTTTCTTCAATGAATGGATAATGAAAAAAAAATTAAAGAATAAGAAACATTAAAAAATCGTGTAAAAACGAAAAAACAGTGAAAATTTTTCGTTAAAGCAATGAAATCAATTAAACACAACGTCATTGTGAAAAAAATTTCCTTTATATTTTCCGTTTGCATTTTTTCTTTATAAAAAAATAAACATTTTATAATGGAGAAATTAACAACTCGTATTCATTTTTGCTGAGTTCGATTTGCGTTGCATGAAGTAGAATAAAAAATATTTCTCAATACTCAATTTTGCAAAAATTTTGTAAATATTAATAAATTTCCCAAAAAGAGATATTTTATAGCAGATTTTCCAAAAAGTTTCTATTTAAAAAAAAATTTCCAAAAATTTGCTATTTTTAGTAAATTTTTCAACAGTTTGCTATTTATAGAAAATTTTACAGAAATTTGCTATTTATAGTAAATTTCTTTCTTTCTTTCTACAAAATATCTTTTTTCTTAACTTGTCCTTTTTCATTTTAGCCAACACAACTGTAATTTATTTTTTTTTATCTAAAGTGAACCAACAACTTTTTGTTACATTGTTTGTACTGGTCATGACATGATGGCTTTAAAATAATTTTAGTTTTAACTTTTTGAATTTACTTTTTTTTATTTTGCAGTTTTTTCCTTTGGTTAGCCAATATTATTTTTGTCGACCATCCAACAGAGAAAAGGAGAGCAAAAGATGTAAATGAAAAAATAAACCCAACTATGAAAAAAGCAACAGTAATTCATGATTTTTTGTTTGCAACAGTTTTCGGATGATCTGATTTCCTTAAGCATTGCTTGCATACTTTTACATACATACATTTTTACTTGAGTTTTTTTTTTTGTATCTCTTTTGATTTTCTGATATCTGTAATATCCAAACAAGTAAAGATTTAATAATAAAAGACGTAATAAGTGAAAAGGAATAGATTTGGTCCAATTTTTTGTTTGTTATTTTCTTTTCTGCAGATATTTTAGATTTTCTCTTGTTAACTTTAAACTTCATAGTAAAAATTTAATTTAATAGTTGGGTGGCGTTTTATCGCAAGCAAAAAAATATTTTGTTTTTTCTTTCTGTCCTCTACTACGTGTGCATTTCTATTTCAAAGGGAACTTTATATCTATTGTAAAAACTTAATGAATTGTTTTTATCGCCTTAAAATTTATTCAATTTATTTTTTTAGGGGAAGTTTCGATCGTTTTTGTTTTTCTATTTCTTGTTCTTTGCAAAAACTCTATTAACCCTTAAGGGCACAAGTGTTTCGTTAAAAAAATTATGTATTGTTTTATAAAAAAGTTGTTTGTTATTTAAATTTGCTGCACTAAATATAAGCATAAGCATATGCATATATTAATATTTTTATTGTCTTCTACAAAATTAAAAGTAAAAGATAAGAATTTTGATTGAAACACTGTAAACTGTTCACCCCTTTTGTAACATATTGCAAAAATAGTATTGCCCGGAAATTGTGCAAAATTTTTCATTTGCAATAAATTTTTCCCAAATCTTAAGATCTCCATGAATATAATCAAATATTCCTTTACAATCGCTCAAGTATTAAACTTTACATCCTTTTAACGCAAAAAGAAAAACTTAAAAGTTTTTTCTTGTTTTCAGGTTGTTAACCGATAACATGTTGTTAACGTTATCGTTATTAGTTAGAATTTTATTTTATTATGATGACTTTTTTAGAATATGAAAATTGAATATGAAAGCTATTGTGCCATGGGGTTTGTTGTAGACATTTTTATGAACTCGTTAGCATTGCAATTTGCATTATGACCATTATAATTTAAACCACAATATTCAAACAATAGAAACAATTTAATAAATGTTATAATCACCCACCTTAAAATAAATTGCTCAATCCTGGACTTTTCCTGTTTTAAGTATTGGAATTACCCAATTTTCTGCTTCTGGTCCAAATAAATTTATTGTTAAGAGTGTTCAGCGCAAACATACCCGAAACAAATTTCATTGAGATCAACAGCGCACATGGATAAAGCAGTTACACAGAAAAAATTATTGCCGAATTATTTTCAAATAAACGCCTTTTTGAACTTTTTTTAAGTTTCTACAAATTTTTTTACTGAGTCAATTAATTTTTTTGTTTGATTTTTATTTAACCAACAAAAATTTTGACAACTTTTCAAAAATATAATATACGCGCTATCGGTTTCAAGCTTTAATAATTCTGTATGAAATATTTAACGATCTTTTATGTTGTTGTTTTTTTACATTTTTTTATTTGATCGTAAGCAACACTTCTTTATGTGAAAAATAAGAACAACAACACAAAACACATAAAGTCTCTTTTTGGACGCTTTAAAAAAGTACAACAAGAAGAATGATGATAAAATAGCGCGACGAGGTTATTAATAAAAAAAAAAAAACAAAAACAATAGCAGATAAAAAAAATTTTTCATTCTTTTTTAAAAACAGAAACAACAACAACATTATTATAAGAAACTAAATAAATTTGTGGTTGGTTTCAAAGTTGGTAAAAAAAGAATGAAAAACAAAATCCCGTATTCAATTTTTTTAAAACGGTAAATCAACACATTGTGTGAAACGGCAAAGTTATTTGATTAAAATTAAAAATATCATTTATTGAAAAAAATAACTACTCAAAATATAAAATTTTTACAATATTTAGTAATCTCAAAATGGGCTTGTTACATTTAATTTTTTGCCTCTGGAAAGTATTCTTTTAATAGAAAATTAATTTTTTTATATGTATTATAGAATTGAATTTTTTATTCCAAAAAAGGCTCAGCTACAAAAATACAAAGCGTTCAGGAGACAAAAAAAAAATGAATATGACCGCATTTAATTATGCAATTAACGCAGAGTTTTTTTTTCTATTTTTTTTTTAAAGTTGCTACGAAACTCTTTTCACATTTACATATAAATTTTTAAAAAGCATTTTTTAATCAAATGTAAACAAAACAACAACAATTTCGAATAAAAAAAAGTTTAAAAATGAAAAAAAAAATTAAAACAAAAATGCCAAAACTAATAAAATTTCTATCCATGCGTCGTCGTGCAACTTTTCCAACCCCGTTTTCTTCCCAACAACTCTTGCTTATATATAAAATGTTGAATGCAAAAGTTGCGGAGTTAATTGCATAATGTAAATACGGCCTATCTCTTAATTCATTTGGCTTTTTGAAGACTTACTTTTTCCTTAATTTGCAATTATAGTAATTTGAAATTATAGTGGAAACAAAAAATTATTTAAATTAATATATGAAGAAGAAAATCGTCGCTACAGTGTCCGCAGTTGAGCCGTTCTCGAAAATTATTTTGAATTTTCGTGGCTTTAGTAGCAAAATGGTATTTTAATGTTTGAATTTATTGGAACACACAAATATGCAGCCAGTCTATTTAGTTTAAATATATATTTTGCATTTAAAGAAAAGATTAACCGTTTGAAGCAGTGTCCGAAAATAAACACTTAGTATTCGGTTCGGTAGATTTGTGTAGAAAATTATTAAAAAACCGTTTGTCATCTTTCGAACACAAAAAAATAATACAGTTCTTATCGAATTCAACAAAAGATGAGAATTTTTTTTCCGTTCGGTTTTTTTTAAAAAGCACAAACTTCATTGAGTTCGGTTAATTTCATTAATGTTAGTCTCTACGTATACACGATGCGGTTGTTGCTAAAATTTTTTGTTTGTTTATTTCTTTATTAATGTGAAAAAAGAAACATTATAGAACATTAAAATATAATGTTTGTCTACAGTATCACTACAATTGTTCTGTTTTTTTAACAAAGAACAGTACATTATATAATGTTCGGCTCTTTCTTGAAAATAGCTTCGTTGATAATACGTAGTCACTAGTTTCAAGTAATTACTTGCATGTGGAAACGTTAGGTAAGGGTTGTGTTCGTCTACACAATAACTTAAAAATAGATATCGTTCTTGGGTGTGTGGGCCGAACGCTAAATAATGTACTGTTTATTAACGTTAAAATTTTGATGAAAGGCAACAAAATTTTGTCTTCATAAAAATGTTAGCAATCGGCAATCTGAATATTAGTATCCTCCGAGCAGCTGGATTCACCCATTTTCCAAATGAAGTTGAAAAAACATGTGTATACATTTTATGTTTCTTGTGAAACGGTGTTCACTATTCAGATTTTAATAATAATGGCAAAATCAAAAATAATTTTTTATAACAAATAAAGCAAAAAGTTTTTTCCATTGCTTGCTAAATTTATTTTAAAAAGCCACAAGTTTTTCTGCGCTATGGAAGGTTAATACATATAACCTTTTATTCTTTCTGTATATCAGTATATATGTGTAACTCAACAAACAGCAAAAAACTAAATTTCCAAAAATTTGTACGTTTATAATTGCAAATTATTTTTTTATTTTATTTATTGTTCAAAAAAAAATTTGGCATCACGATTAAAGTTCTTCGTTAACTTTGTTTTTTTTTTAAATTTTAATAATTTACTTTTAATCTAGTTATCCTAATATCATTCAAGTTTTAAACTTAAGTATCATATTCACATGTCAGAAAGCTAAAAAGTTCGTGTAATTTAACTAAATGACAATACATTAAACATTTGTGTTAAATGACAGATATTACACCTACCAATATTTACACACACAACATACACGCTCACAGTTATTACTTGTTCAGTTTAAAAACGTGTCTCATGTGAAGCTAAAAAAAAGCCACAGGTTAAAAAACAACTTTTGCAAACAGCCAACAACCAGCATGAATAAGGGCAGCTAAATGCAACGAATATGTAACGACTTACTATACATTTATACCCTGCGGAGTTATTTCTTGAACTACAACAAAACTTAATTCATGTAGTAGTTTTTCTCACTCAAATTTCCAAATATCGGTTTTTTGAAATGGTTACAACGGTTTTATACAACAGAATAGTTGTGTGGACGAGTGTATTTATCAATGATTCCATTACGCTTCCTTTTTTATTTCCGGGTTTTTTTTTTGTTTGTTTGCCAAAAACATGTTGTTGTAGTTGTTGTTGTTGTTCAGGAACAACATGTTGTGTTAACAGAGACGCCTCTTTTATGACAACTAACTAATTCTTTAGCATGTATACTTTCATTAACACACATTTCCTAGTCACTTAAAAAAATATTTATATATGTATACATATACAAATACACAGATACAGATACAGAGACACTGATACATTTACAAATATTCAACAAGATTATTTCCATTCGCCAAGTTATTCACACCAAAACAAACCGACAAAAAGAAGTGTTAAAAACTACAAAATAAAACATATACCTTAAAACACACGCACACAGACACACACACACACACACACACTGATACAAATATAGAAAAGCGCTCCAAAAAATATGCAAGTAAATGTATTCAATATTCACACTTGTGCGTTGCTTTTATGTGTTTTTATAGTGTTGTGAATTTTCTTGTTTTTTATTTCATCTTGTTGTTGTACGAGTTACTACTAGTTGGAGTTCATTGTGGTTGAGGAAACATCAGTTCATGGAATTGCATAAATATCTATACGGGTATGTGAGAAAATACTTGTAGACTACATAAATACCGTTGAACACTCGAAGAGATTTTATGATAGACTTCGAATTCGTTCGAGGTGTATTTTAGAAAAAAAACTACTATTTTTAATTAAGGAAATATTTCCACAAAATATTTAAATCAATTTAATGAAATTTTTATGATGCAAAATTAATTTTGTATTGTGATGGTTGCTCGAGTTAGATTTTTTTGAGTGTAACTTTTTGTATGTTTTTTGTATACACTACTTCGATGAATAAGTTAAGTTTCCGTTTTGGTTAGTTTATGATATTTCCGTGCACGTTGGAATTAATATATATTTTTTTATTTCGGTTACTGGATTTAGCACATTTAGAGTGGCCATAACTATTCAATGCTTAATATTGTGTTCCTGTTAAACCTCATCTCTGTTTTTTTATTCATAAATTTTTCAAAATTATCAAAATAATTTTCGAGGGAATACAAAATTGTAATTTAAATGATTTTCTTATTCGTTCTTAATTCCTAATTTTTATTATTTGATAAAAACACTGAAATTTATTGTTGATGGGATAAGCTATAAGCTATACATCTTTTGATTTCTACTTGTACGATTTTACTTTAAAACAATTCTGTAAGTAACAATAAAAGTAATTTTAAATGTGGCAATAAAACAGCCAAAAACAAAATCGTCATCAGTGCTGAAAAATTATTTGGTGTTACTGTTGTTGCTATTGGATATGGCGCTTAAGCGGCCCATACACTTGCAATATTATTGTATATGATATTCGCCATATTATTTCCATTTTGTCCTACATTATACAATAGGTCGCATAATGTGAACATAACCTATAGGAATAACATAAACAGCATTGTACACTGTTGCCAACACACATCACTTTAATTTCGTTGTGCAATAAAAATCAAAAGTCTTTTGATCGTTGCCAGTATATTCTGCCACCTTCTAATATCACATACACATTAGCGATATTATTGTACAATACGTAAAATTTAAAAATTTTATTGCAAGTGTATTAGCCGCTTAAGACGTTTGTAAAAACTTGGGCTTCCTTATATGATTGTGAGGAAAAAAACTAAACTTTTTTTTTAAATCCACTTTAATGCTACATCATATGTTTTGTTAATGCTCCATCTTAAGCTATCTAATCTGTTGTTTCTGTTATATTTTTTTACGGGGGCAAGTTTTTATAAACGATTATTTAATTAAACAAACGTTTATTTCGGCAAATTTTCATACGAAATTTGTTTTGTAAACCTTTATTAAATTAAAATTTTTTTTTACAAATACGAGCGTTAGACTGTAAATATAACAACTGCTTTCAAATTGTTAATTGCAATCGAAATTCATAAACTGTGCTACTCTAGTAATTCTATTTTATTTTTTGTCCTACGACTACACCTATAGAAAATGTAAAGGTATCAGTAAAAGTGAAAATAAAGCTCTTCGTTTTTGACATTTTTATACTAACTACCAAAGTAGTGGGAATACAAAATTTTCATTTAATAAGATTTTGTTTGTCGAGCTTAATTCCCAATTTGTATGCTTGATAAAAACACTGAAATTTATTGTTGGCGGATAAGCCAGTTTCTATGCTTATTTCACTGGTTGCTTAGGTCAGATCATCAGGAAACATTCTCCCAAAAAATTGAAGAAAAGCCAAAGATACAAGCAAACAAAACTGCAGAGTGAAAGAGAATTGCAAACACTCAAAAAGTCTTATTTGCAACGATATCAAACCTTAAACAAAATACCAACAATTAACAGTGAGTTTATCTTCTCTTACATTCCCCACTACAATTGATTTGAATTCTCCCATCAACTATGTTTTGGGAATTACTTAACGATGTCAAAAGTATTCATTTTTTCAAACAACTACATCTGAAAGAGAAACTGATTCCAAAATTTTGTTTTTTGATTTTATCGTAGTTGTATGAGAGAAGGAATTTTTTTGGAATTGTGAAATAGCCAGTTACAACTTATTCGTCGCTTCTGTACTAGAAGTCTAGTTTTTTTTAACTCTTGCTAAACATAATTTTTAATAGTTTTTAATTAAAATGTTTTTTTTTCTAAAATAATTTTATCAGAAATAATTAAATAGTGGATTTATTAAAATTTTTGAGCTTCAAAAGAAGCAGGTTTGTAAGGGATAAATGTAAGAGTTTCGCTTACCATCCCGCTTACGGAAGGCATGAATTTTATATGGTGAGTTCCCACTTTGAAGCAATACATTTTTGACACAAAAAGTGCTTCATTCGACGCATATTAAAAATTGGTAAACGTAGCTATTTGAATTTTTTTGTGTTCTTTTATAAAACTTGTTAAAAGTGCCTTCACTTACTTCAATTCATCTCTGTATGCCTTATTGCGTAGCGCATAATTGTGCCCTTAATTTGTTAAATGTACGATTAGTGTTTTGCAAAATGTTACAATTTTTTTATTGGGTAGTGTTTGCCTAGTGGTCGATTTTCGGCCATAATTATTTATTTTTTTGTCTTCGTGGATCGATTTGTCGAGGTTGAAAAAAACGAAATAAAAACAAAAACAACTTGCTTTATTGTTTTCGCAAGATAATCAAAATAAAACAAGTTGCCTGTTCAGTTTTTTTACGCCGTTCACTTGCCAGTTCATTATCAAAGTAAGTTTTGGGAATTACTACCGTTTTGGTGTTTTTTAATATGGATAATTAAGAAGTGGATTTATTTAAACTAGTGTTTGCATAGGGAACGAATTTCGACATAATTATTCATGAAAAAAATAAAGCAAACATACATATAAGCATATACGAAATAATATGTTTCGAGTATTTGTTTTTTTTCGTCAAAGTGGATCGATTTGTCGAGGGACCAAACTCCGGTCCATATATCTTAAGTCCGTGAATGTTGCTTTTAGTTATTATATATATAAACAAAATAGTAAGTACCAATTGAAAATTAAAACAGTACTAAAAAGCCTTCTTTAAAAGTTTCTCAATCACTCTGGACTAGAAAAGTACCGGTTAAAGAATGAAAAAGTACCACAAATATCCCTTTTACAGATTATCAATTACGCGGGACCTTGCTTGTTAAATTTTATGTTCTTAGGTCCCATACTAACGGAAATTCAAAAAGTACCGGTTAAAACAAAAATACCAACAAATTCCCTTTTATAGATTATCATCTACTCAGGACATTGTTTGTTTAATTGTAAGTTTTTAGCCCCACTATTAAAGAAAATCAAAATAGGTACCAGTTGTGGAGAGAAAATGAACCAAAAAGTTCCCCCTTACAGATTCTTATGTGTTCAGAGCCCAGCATATTTAATTTTATGTTTCTTTATGTTGAGAATGTTTCTAAAGCTACAGTTAAACTCATTAAATATTTGGCCAAATAAGCGTAACGATGTTAAGTGAGACTTAACATGGTCTTAATATCATAAAATAATCTAATTATACCACTAGATATAGCGAAAACTGTTTTTTGTAGGATGTGGTTTTATAATCAAAATAAATTTTGAAATTAATGGAAATTATTATTTAGTTTGCTTGTCGGTTCCGTTTTTTTTAGTCAAACATTTGACAAATGTGGCCGCAACTTAAGCTCAATATTATAAAATATTCTTAATTAACCACAAGAAATTGAAACTTTATCCTACCAATTAATTGATGTATCAAAAATTTGAATGTTGCAGCTGGAGCCCATAATGTAATACGAGCACGAAATTGGTATAATCTTTATTTCTATGTTAATTGGTCTTAAGAAAGACGGGGTGGCAAGGAAATCCCAAATGGTCCGAATTTCAGAAACCTGTGCCCATATTCTGTAACACTCGCGTCGCGAAACTTTTCGATTGAATGTGTGAAATAAAACGAAAATGCCACACATTGAAACAAAGATCTGTTTTTCTCACTAAACTGTGTATGTAACTTTTTTGGCGAGAAATAGCTGTCACGTAAGAAAATTACTCGCCAATTAACAGAAAAAGTGTGTCTGTGACATTTTTGTGAGAAAAGTTCCCGCTTTGAACTGTCATATAAACTCACGAATAAAAATGGAGCGAGAAAAAATTTAAACACTAAAAAATACTTCTTGGCACATTTTTTTATTGTTTAATCATTTTGTTTTTAACATTTTTCTAAGATATACGCATGTTTTCAAAGCTCTTTTGCATATAACGAACATTAAAGACGCATTTTACGTTATTTGGTATAGCAGGCAGTTTTATTATCGCCGCCGTCATTGACAAATTTTAAATTTTGGTCGCCGTCAACGATATGTGTGACTATTTATTTATTTAAGAAAAAAAATTGTAACTTCTACAACAAAACATCAGTCTTAAACAGTAGAAATCTTATGATGTTATTTTGGAAAATGAAAAATATTAAACTTAAGTCTAAGGTATAGTTATTACAAAATTGATATAAATAAAATTATTGTAATTAAACAAAACAAATAAATAACGAAAAACTACATATCAAAATAACATAAATACATTTATAAAAAATCAAAAAATTTTGAACTATAGAACTATAAAGAACTATAAACATACTTGTTGACTACGAATAGTATTTAAATATTTCTTTCTTAAATTGTAACGC
This sequence comes from Pollenia labialis, assembly GCA_949318255.1. Taxonomy (NCBI): domain Eukaryota; kingdom Metazoa; phylum Arthropoda; class Insecta; order Diptera; family Polleniidae; genus Pollenia; species Pollenia labialis. Next base: position 158,443,504 of record OX439139.1, on the reverse strand, counting down.
ATTGCTGATTTATTTTATTGTTGGAGTAGTAATATTATTCCAAAGACGTATTGCAAATATGAAAAATTGCCATTCGGATATTAATGTGTGATGTCTGATTTGAATTAAATTTCTATTTCTTCTGAGTCGACTAAATTTTAAACGATTAAAAAGATGACCTGGCTCACGGGTGGTTATAATTTTGTGAAGAAATACTAAAGTTCTTATTTTCATTAAATCTTCAAAAAGTACCCCGAATATTTTCCTAGAGTAAGGCATAATACTTATGTAAGTACCATTTATGTTATAATTTCTGATCCCGTAAACGTACCTTGCAATGTTGTTATATGTGACGATCAATTTAGATTTACTGGTTTCATCACAACTTGCAAAAATCTCACATCCGTAGGTTAAAATTGGTATCAAATATGTCTAAGCAAGTAATAAGCGTATTTTCAATGGGGTGCAAAAAAAGGGTTCTTAGCATCGAATATGTTTTACCACAGGCAGCTATAACGTGATCAGACCAGGTTAGAGTGTTATTAAAAATTACACCAAGATTTTTGCTTTATCTACGATTTCAATCCGTTGGTTTTTAATAAAAATGTTGGGATAATCAATAATTTTCTGTGTTCTTTTACGTATTACAATGCATTTCGATTTGGTAGGATTTAAACTTAACCCGTTAACATCAGCCCAACGTGCAACCCGTTGTAAGTCTTGATTAAGTCTTGCAGTACATTCATCTAAGTTCACTTTTCTGTTACTTATGTATAATTGTTCGTCATCGGCATACATTCTAATGTTGCAATGGAGCAACTGTTCAGGAAGATCGTTTGCGTAAATGGAGAAAAGGAGAGGACCTAGAATGGATCCCTGGGGAACACCCCTGACAACAGGAAGAAAATTTGAGATAGTTGAAGGACTTGTTTCAACACACTGGACACGATCTTTAAGATATGAATCAATCAATCTAATGGATGTTGATGAAAAATTCATAATTTTCTCCAGTTTTTGAATAAGTATTGTGTGGTCAACGGTATCAAAAGCCTTTGAATGATCCAACAGTACTAAATATGCAACGCACCCATCGTCAATTTCCTTTCTAAGAACTTCTGCTACATCAGTTAGAGCAGTAATACAGCTATGTTTGGCCCGAAAGACAGATTTACCAAACCAAGTCTCTGACACACATATTACATTTAAACCAGAATTTTCAAAATCAATTTTGTTAGATAGACTTTGTGCGTTAATATGGCAAATTTTTAATCCGGTTCTCTGTTTAGCCAGTATTTTAACCATGTCTGTCGTTACGTCTTCAGAATATGTTCTATTAACCCTTGCTGACGACATATTTAGAACAATTTAAAAGAACAAAAAACCTACCAGCAACGCTTGATTTATATTCATGTTTCATTTTTTTAAACCTAATAATGGATATGATTAGAATAGTTCGGTATAATTTAATTAGATACAAAAAGTACTTGTTATTATAAAAACAGACAGTTATGTTAAAAAAATAATCATTTATTTGAAATAAATATTCAATATATTAATTTAATTTTAAGTAGATGTATATTGGATGTACTCGTACCAATCTCTTGCTGTTTTTTATAAAAACTATAATAACAAATTGTGATTATCACCCATATTATGGAAACCGAATTCGAGTGAAATGTAAATCAAACAAATTTCAATACTACCCTGTTTTAAGGGTTCATAAAAATATTCCGTCATACTTTAAATACCACTTATAAATATCAGAATAAATCACAAAATTATGAAAAACTACGGTAATTAAAAATAAATAAATTAAGGGACCATTTTATTCGATTTAAGTTTTTCTTAATTTCGATTTCCTGAACTTGGCCGTATATAATCGTCAAGGAAATTTTTCGAAATTCTAAAATGGTTTTGCAATGTTCATTAATTTGTATTGCTATCTGCTATTGGGACACTATAGACGTAAAGCTCGGCGAGCTATTTTTAAAATAATAAAGCAATTTCGTATAAAAAAATGGCGTTCTGGAATTATTGTTCTTAGGTGATTATGTACACACTCGCCATTATCTAGGGAGGCAAAGTCAGCATAAATTTGGCTTGGATACACACATCTAATTGGCTTCATAAACAAAATTTATTTAAAACCTACTACAGGCCTAGTTGGTCCATTATTTCACCTAGGTTTAAAAAGATTCACAGAAAATATAATTACAAATTATTTTTTTTTGTAATACTTCCCATATTGCCAAATTTTTCTCCAAAGGATAGCTTGTATTTAAAAAAACACGAAAATATTGATGAAATAACTAGTTCGATACACAAAAAAAAATTTTACATAACATATCATTTTCTATTTGAATGAAAACATATCAGTGAACTGTATATAATTACCGAGTCAACCACTGACCTCCATCTAGAAAGAGTAAAATCCGCCAAACAATCATGCCATTGGAAAAGCTGCTTTATGTGACGGCATACCTAGAGAGTGATTAAGATTTGATGTGGACTAGTTCAGCAGGCTCTTAGATCCTAAATATAAATAATAAAAATACCAGCGAAAGTCGACAGGATCAGTGAAGCAACTGGCGAGGAATATTTCTAATCCCAACAGTGACAAAAATCTATAACAATGTAATCTTAGATAGAATTTCTGAAACTCTCGGCCACAACTGGACATTACGCAGGTCGCGTTTAGACCAAATAAATCACGCACTCAACGTAATGACACCATGAAATCAAAATTCCGAACGGTTGGCAAGATATGAGTCTGAGAAAATGATCACTTTTTTGCAAAAATGACACCGAGGCCTTAAATCTTTAAGAGCCCATAAAAAATGTGCATTACTTTGGGCAAAACTGGGAGATTTTTGTCCGTATATGGTTATTTTTTTTCGTGTTGCACTGTGTAATTTTATCAAGTAAGTTAAACGTTTAATCAAGTGAATTAAGTGGTTAATCAAGTGAATTAAATGTTTAATTGATACTATAAATTTGCACTAATAAACAAATTGAAAGTATCAATTAAACGTTTAATTCACTTAAATAAACGATTAATTGATTTGATTAAACGTTTTATTAACTGGATTAAATTTTTAATTAAAATTGATTTTATTTTTGATTAATGCTTTAATTAGTGAACAATTTATTTTTCTGATCCTAGGATAGCCAACAACCGAAATTGACGATGTATCTTTAGAATGAAACCTGTAAGAATTAGAGTTGCGTGGAAGCTTGACCTTAAAAAAAGTGTGAATTGTGAATAAAGTTCTTAAATAATAATTTACGTACAAATCAGTAAATAAATGTATACAGCGTATGAGTTATATTAACTATAAAAATAATTATACGTAATTTTAGGTAATTTCAAAAGAGTTATTTAAAGCATTTAAATAGCAATAAAAATGCATAAAACATATTTAAAATGAACTCACCTTCCCTTCTGCTCTATTTAATTTTTTTTGTTGGTATAAACAACTGAAATCAATTTATATATTTTTTCTTTTTTTTTCAATAAAAATAAATCGTTTTCCTTTTCAATTACTTTATAAATTGATTGAGTAAAATTATTTGTGTAGGTGTTTTTGTAAATGTGTTAAATTATAAACAGTCACATACGCGCCTGCAAATACACACACAGAAACAAACACGAAAAACATTTAAAAAAAATAAACAATCACCAGCAAATGAAATGATATACTCATACTTTAAGCCAATTGATGTGTTTGTTAAAAATTAATACAGACATAAACACACACACATACACACACTAACACACAGCCAAACAAATGTCCAATTATATTTACTTGTATGTGTTTTTAATAGTAATAATGAAATAAAATTTACAAAATAAATTTATTTTTTCAGCGAAAAACAAAATAAATTCCAACATTGATTTTATTTGTAAAATACAAAATAAAAAAAAGGAAAACGAAAAAATATACATTGATTTGGTTTATGCGGTATATTTGGAAAAATGGACATGGGGACAGATTGAAGGGCAATATGTTGTGTGTGGTGACTGGCAAAAATGCCTCATCAATTTAAGGACACTGCTTGTGGCTGACTGCAAGACTGTCTGCGTCCAATTGCTGGTGAAGCTTTTGCTTGTGCTGTTGATGATTTAAATAAGATTTACTAGAGGTTTCCATTTAATTTTCTCACTCGTTTTCTCGCTTTGAGAAAAAACACAACAGCCAAAGAAGTAAAGCAGAGAAAAAAAACGCAACAGTAATAATAAAAAAACGTCCACATGCAACTGCAATTGCTAGCAAATGCAACAACATATTTAACAGTAATAAAAACAGTTGTGCGTGCATTTATGCAACTTTAGCAGCTCAGACGATTGACATGAAAATTGAATTTTTTGGGATTAAACAGCAAACAAAATGAACACAGTTCTTGGGAGATTTTTTGAACATTCAACTTCAATGGTGTTGGGCAGCAAATGTTATTATTATTATTTAAATAAAATTTTTGTCAAAATGAAGGGAATCTTTAAAAACTAATAGTAGTGTTACTCAAGAGGATTAGTTTTGAAGTCGTATAAACAAATTGAAAAAATCGAAGACATGTCGTCTCACTACAAAAACTTTTTGACAATGACATGGTGCATGCTTGCATAACATTGGACCAGTCCAGGGAGTAGTCCATTTAATCAAAATGGATCGGGAAGTCCAATTTTATTTGCAGGGTATATTAAAATGTTTGTACAGTACGAACTTAATTTTCGAAGCAGGCAATATTTTAATATTACAGTGTCAATAACCCTAACATAGGGGGTAATTTTGTTGTTCACTTCACCTTGCAAATGTCCTTCACTTCACCTTGCGTTGAGAAAATTTTATATAAAAATTTTCAAAAATTCAAAAAATTTTATATGAACATTTTTTCAACGCAAGGTGAAGTAAACAACAAAATTACCCCCATAATTTTTTTTATTAATTTCAAACTTTTCTTTCCTTTTGTATTTTTTGTTCATAAACGTTGTTTTATCAATGTGATAATTTTAAGCCAAATACTCCTATTTTAATAACGTTCCTAACCCGTTAGTGCTGTCGAAGAAATTATACTTACGACTTAACCCTCTGTAGGTGCAGGCAACAAACTTGTTATTCTCCATAATTTCCAAAAAAAAAAAAAAAAAAAAACTGTTACTGCGACATATCGGGTAATGAAAACTATAGAATACACGCTGTTCTTTACGTCAAAATAAAAAAGCATAAGCATTAGGGTTTTTTTATTCTTTTAAATCTTTCAAAAATTCAAAATTTTTAACAATAAATATATCTTTACATAAAATTCAAAAATCCCGTACTAACCCTGCAGATTATATTGGACTACGTGATCCTTTTGGATGATATCATAAAATTTGGATTTGAAGTCAATAAACAAAACTGGCAACATGCTTTATTTTTTGCGGAACTATAAGAAAAGATGAACTCACTGTTTATTGTTGTTGTTTTTGTTTAAGCTTTGATATTGTTACAAGTTAAACTTGGCCTTACAATTCTTATTCGCTTAACAGTTTTATTTGTTTAATATCTTTAGTTTTTCTAAATTCTTGGGATGAGGTTTCCTGACGATCTGGTCTAAGCAACCAGTGTAATGCGCATAGGAATGGTTTATCCCACCAGCCATAAATTTCAGTGTTTTTATCAAGAATCAAAATTGCGAATAAAGCACGATTAACAAAATCTTTAAAATTAAATTTTTTTTATTTAATCTTTGTAATGTAAATTGCAAGGTTGGAAACCGATACCATTTTCAATAACGATTCCGCTTATAATTGAATATCGGATGAATACCGATACCAAAACTCGTTTCGGTTGCCAATAAAAAAGTAAATTGGTATGGAATTTCTTACAAATTTCTTTAAAAGCTTATAAAAATTATTTTAACAATTCCACTCTTAATGTCAAAGTTATTTTGCAACCTCTTTAGATACAAGTTCCTCCCTTTAACACCAACCAGTTTCCGAAAAAAATTAAGTGTAGTTCAGTGTTTGGTGCAAATCGTCTGGCGAAATAGCAAATGTTCTTTTTTTTCAAATCCTCCAAAAAAATGTCCAGTGTTTCTGTTAGAATTCATTAAAGATCTACGACATTTTGAATTTCTTCTATTGCTTGACCATTTGCACCAAACACTGAACACCGCTTATGACAAAACATACGTTGTGTGTATGTGTGTGTGTGTGTCAGTTTTAGCTTATATTATTGTATTTGTCATTTACGCCTCATTTCTGTTCCAATAATGTCCTCACTGTGTGTGACCACACCACAGTTAATTTTCAATAAACCAACAATAAATTGAAGACTGAAATGACTGGACTTTCAAAAAGTGTTTTTCAATTGTATGTGAAATTGCATAGAGACAGTTGCATTGACACGTGCATTTAATACGTCCGAGGGGTAAAGGGGTGATGTTTTCAGCAGAATTGAAAGTATATTTTATTTAAATATATACAATTTACATCCAATCACTGAGATTTACACATCAAGCACGTGGGGGACTTAACAATAGTGGCAAAGGCGTGCGTGTCTGTTGTTGAAATTTAGTGATTTTCTAATATTAAACCGAAATGGCCAGCGTTTGTAATTTTGGTTATTTTATTTTTAAATGCGTTGTTGTGGGCTTTTCTATTCGTGTTGTAGTTGTTGTTGTTGTTGCAGTTACTGCTGTAGCCGTTGTTGCTGGCATTATTATTTGCTTTGGACAAGTGTGAACGAACAGTTAGTAAGTGATTGGTGGTGGTTTTTTTTGTGTGCGTTTTTACAGTGGGAGGCAAAATGACGAATGAGTTTTTTAAAGTTTGTCAATCTATGTTAAATTAAGAAAAATACTTATTTTAAACTCCGCAAAAAGCGAATATATTCTGGATTCTTGGGCATTTCAAAATGATTTAGCCATGTCCGTCTACCTGTCTATCCGTCTGCTAAAAACACCTCCACTTCCGACCAACTAAACAGAAGATAATGATGTTGATGTCCAATTGTACTAATTACCTTAAAAAGGTTACGATTGAAATGCAACAAAAAAAAAAGGTTTAGTTGGCACAAAAGTGGAGAAAACCTTCCTAAAATTAATCTTTCGGTTCCGATGACACATTTTTTGCGATAAGAAACAAAAACTTTCAACTTCTTTTGAGGTATTTCGCGGATTTATTTTTATTCCAGTAAAAAAAGTTTGACCCGCAAACATCGATAGGGACAATATTGCTTTAGGAACATATTGCGCCACTCCTTTAAAATCTATATACCCCAAAACTCAAATTCGACTATAAGTCTTTAATAACCACGTCAAATTTTATTCAAATCGGACAAAACGTTTACAAAATCCAGAACTACTTCCATTTTTTTTCCAAAATCTGCCACTGTATTGGCTTCATATTTGATTTAAAACATTTTCTATATAACTAGAAATTTTTTAACGACTTTTAAAATAATCTGTATATATTAACAACACAAAACTTCTCCCGAAATTCACTTTTAAAAATTCATAATGAACTATTAAATTATTTTGCAATGTTTCATTATTTAACTGAAAATTACATCAAACATGGAATCATATGATTATTGGTTCATCATTTACCGTAGGTCCCTCTAAAGCCTTCATTCGATCATAAATCATATAAACGTCTAAGTCCGACTACCCTGAAAACTGACCCAAATTCGTTTTGTATGATTAGATATTTTGATGTCAGATTTAATGGAAATGTGAAGGGTATCGAAAATTCGGCACAGACGAAACAGAATTCTTATTTATTTCTTTTAACACAATTTTCTCCTCCACTGTACGTGCGTGTGTGTGTGTGTGTTATTTTTATACACATATAAAATACAAAAAATATTTCTAAGCATGAAAACGTTTGGATTTGGTTAACATTAGTAATTTTATTAAAATGTAATTTCACATGCATATGTTAAATGCAATTTTACGACTATTTGACTCCGGCACTGATTTACATTTCTATAAACTCTTTTTAACAATAACAAAAACTACAGAAAAAAGTTAAAATACTAAACGATTTATGCTAATAAGTCCGCTTATACTCCACGCATAATTATTTTTGCCCACTTTTTGCCTGTTTACCAGAGACTGTAGTAAAACAGTGTCATCATAATCACCATCATTTCAATTGGCTACGTATTTAATACATATTTTATGAACTAAAAACTTAATATTTTTGTGTGATAAAAATTTGTTTGTGATTTTCAAATAGTTTATGGACTTTTATTTATTAGTGATGGGTTGGAAAAGTTAAAAAGACTTTTGAACAAAATGGAATTTAAGGGATTAAAGACATTCCGAGTAGATTGAATAATTTCCGTAAGTGCCGGTTCACACAAGTCAAGTCAAGTCAAGTCTTGAGTTTTTAGGAGAGAAGGGAAAAGAGAATGCCATTTCTTTTCCCCTCTCTCCTAAAAACTCAAGACTTGACGAGTCAAACTTGACTTGTGTGAACCGGCACTAATGGACACTGCCTAAGTAAAGCTCGTGATCAAGGAGCAGGTTTGCAACTTTAAAGCTTAATTGATGAATTTGGCTAAATCATTTTTACTACTATTAAATACCGGTCTTTGATCTTCTCAACAAAGGCATGTTAAGGATAAGATCCTTATACAGATTGCAGTTTTAGACATAATTAATGAAGTTTGAGTACAGCTACATACCCGGGTATGTTTTGAATTTTAAAAACTCTGTATATCTGAAAGTGGCTATTATATCACTTTCAAACTTCATGATATCCTAACTAAGAGTGTTGTCTAACATATTCTAATGTTTAAATAAAATTGAACAAATCAGACCATGGATGTTTTTTCATTCCTACCGTAAGGCAACCGCAGTTCAAGTAACGACGAGCAACTAACAAGTTTTTGTAAAAAGTCACTTATTGTAAATATTCATACATGAAATCATAGAAAAAATGCACAAGTCTTTGCTAAAACACCCGTTATTTTAATTTTTCATGCATTAAAACCATTTAAAATAGGAAAAAATTCAACTAAATTCAAATAAAACGAAAAAACAATAAAAACCATATGTGCTTGTATACCCGGGTATGCTTGCTGTTGACGTAAGTATAATTTATCAGCTGTTGACATAAAGGTTAAGCTTTAAAAAACGGTTAAAAACATAAAAATAAGCTGTAACAATTAAAAATATGGTTGGAGGTAACCATATTATAAGACCAACATACTATGGTTGGTTTTTAATAATGTTTATGTTTGCAGGTTACCATATTGTGTTTAGATATGACCATAGTATGTTTAAAATCAACAAAATTTGTCCCTAAATCAACCATAATATGGCCAAAATTAACCATATTTTAGTCAACATTAACCATAATAATTGTCAAAACGAAACATATTATGTTCAAAATTAACCATAATATGGTAAAAATGTCCCAAAATTTTGAGAAAAGTAACCATATTATGGTCAAGATTAACAATAATATGGTGAATGCTAATCATATTATGGTTAATCCATTTTTTCAATTTGTTTGTTAAGTGTAAAATTAAAATTTTATTTAATTTTATATTCTTGAAAGGTGTTACGTTCCACTTTTATAAAAAATCCAATTTGGTTCCTATTCCAGCCTGTGACAAGCTTCATATTACCATTTTTTCTGTTCTACTAGTTTTTTCTACGTAAATGTATGTGTTTTAATCAATAATTAAAATAAAATGAATGAGAATTTTAAGCAAACCAAGTACAATGCAAACGACTAGAATGTTGTGGCTTTGTAAACATATTATTTTAAATTTAAAATTAATCATACAATGTTTTAAAATATTACAATTTCGAACATGTTATTGTTATTAAACATAACATGTTTGGAGGCAACCATAATATGGTTATAGCTTTTGGATGGATGAATTTAACCATAATATGGATACCGTGATAATAATATGGCTAAGGTAACGATCATATTTTTAAGTGTATGGTTGTAGTTTTATTTTATTTTAACATTATATTGTTAAAATCAACCATATTTGAAGTTTCAAGGAAGGTAAACACTTTATTGTTAAATAGAAACAAAATATTATAAATCGTGAAAAAAGTTTTTTTAAAAACAACAAAAGTTTGTTTGTTGCCATTGCAGGGACCATAATATGTTTTTTTAACCATTCTTCAACCATGTTTTTTCTCTATGTGTGTAATATCTGAAGGAACTTTAAGATATAACATTTTTGGAAATTTCAACAATTAGGGAGTAAAATATGGCAAGGGGTAATTATTTATCCGATGATAGTTTTGAAGTCTTGATGGAACTAAATGCTATAAATTTTAACATTTAGCACCCCTCCTATTCCTTCTTAATTAATTTTTCGATTCTTTTGAAAAGTTTATGTATTTTTTTGACAAATTTTTTTATTCGGTTATTCTTCTTTGGCTATGTAATTTTACACGATTGGTGGTTAAACGTTATCGAAGCTACCACTTCCGATGATTGCCACAGACGTCCCAATTGAATTAGATTGGCATTTGCAATGACAAACAATATCTGTTTGCGGCTTAGATGTCAGTTTTTGGCTTTGATTTGGGCACACCATGTTTTTCACACGGACAATTATACGTGGCATGTTCTCGCCTCGACAAGCCATCGCGCTTATCTATGTTGGCTACAGACGGACTGACAAAAGATATCGTACACGCAATTGTCTTCGTAATACAAATATGTTTAATTCATACTTCGTTATAGAAAATACATCACTTTTTTTGTTTAACTTTTGAATATGTAATGAACAGAAATAAATAGCTATGGTTTTTATTCCCTCGCCGATCATGAAATACAAAACAAACGATGTTTATTTTTTAATAAAAAATGTCACAATTAAACCAAAATTTCAATATTAATAAATCTTTTGTAAAATAAAAACAACACAAAATTTTTATGAAATCACTATATAATTGAAAATTTATTAAGATAACCTTCAGATATAATGCTTCCTATAATCTAATCAAATCATTTTAAACTATAGAAATGCATTCTCTCAAACATTAACAGGGGTATACAAACTTCAGGCTGAGATGAAAGTGGGAACAACCCTGCAAATAATATTGGACTACCTGATCCACTTCAATCAAATGAACTACTCCCTGAACTGGTTCAATAGAATGCAAGAATGGTCCATGCCATAGTTAAAAAGTGTTTGTAGTGAGACGGCAGACATGTCTTCGTTTTTTTAACGACATGTTTTCGTTTTTAAACAACTTCAAAACTAATCCTCTTAAGTATAACATGGAGTAGTTCTACGACAACTCCTTTGTAATCTGGGTTATATGGTCCTGCCCTAGGACATCGTAATGTTAAATAGACCATGTTTTCCATACGTTTGGGTTACTTTTGGACTAGTCCTAGTTCCTAGCTTCCTAGACTGGTACTATTATTCACAGGGGAAAAATATACACATGATTTTTCTTTTAATGGTGTGTTGAAATATGAGTGTACGAAATATTTAGCATGTTAATTTCATTGATCAATTTGCCAACAACATTTTTTTTTTTTTTATATTCTTCTAACTACCACTGGAGCATAGGGCGCCAACAAAATTTCTTATGGTGTTTTCTTTTCTACAAAAAATGTGTCTTTAAAAAAAAAAAATGCAATTTGGTGTCTTGTTCTTAAAAATTTTGCTTCCGAAAAGAGTGGCTTGTTTTATTTTAAAAAACTCATGCTTTTCGGGAGCAAAATTTTGAAGAAACAGACACCAAATTGCATTTTTTTTTTTTAAAAAAGGCACATTTTTTGTGGAAAAGAAAACACCATTAGTAAATATAATTCTTTATGTTTGTCTGCAACATACGATAGATAATTAATCACCACAAGTTCTTTAAAACTGATTTAGGTCGTTTTCAAGTACTAGAATTATAGGTAAAACACGTTTTGAAATTAACAAATACTGTCTGGAGTGTATTTTTTTTTGAAATGTCGTACCTTGCAGCTCTATTTAAATAATGAGATCAACAGTAACGCATAGCATTTCGTCGTGCCGAAGTCATCTTCACGAATATCACAAAATCAAAAAATGAGAAAATACCATTTCCTGTCGTTAATTTAACAGATCTTTCGATTTGCGCAATCCCCGGTTTTATTTCTCTTATAGAACTCCCTTCCTGGCATGTTTTCTCCAAGTTTGTGTTTTAAGTTCGCCTTCCTTTGCAGAAGTTCTATATTTTAAAGATTTAATTTCTGTGATATACGTAAAGATAACTTGGGCACGGCGACATTGTGGTTTCATCTTTTGTACACACATTTGATTTTTGATGTGTAGCTGGTTTTTAAACACTTTCATGTAGGCCTTTACAATTCAGTTAAGAGTTTTAAGACAAGTTACTCATAACCAATTTCAATCATCTATATTTCCCAAACTAGAGAAAGAGTTCATGGGGTCAGGCCTGACCAACTTTGATTTCTAACGGTTTATTTCAAATGTGCTAAATTCCCATTTCATAATATTGAGAAACTGAAATTTATTGTTGAAGGGATAAGCTATTCCTATGCGCATTTCACTGGTTGCTTAGGCCAGATCGTCACTTTATTTATTTGAAAGTTTAACAAGATTTTTCAATGTGTATAGTAAATTTTTTTTTACCAATTAAAAATATAAATAAATTCCAAAACTTAAAATTTTTTAATTATTGTTTTAGAAAAGTGTAAATATTCGAAAACAAATTTAACGCAGTTATTGAAAATAGAAGAAATGTTACTTTTAATATATTAAACAATATCTTGTAACTTTGTTTTTTACGAAATCGAATCGTTTCCGTTTCTTTTTAAGTTCAAAAACTTTTAACAAACCAAATACATACACTTAGTCATATACTTCAAATACATGTTTGCATGTATGTAAAACAAATTTTTGAAAAATAATCCAATCGAAAGTAAAGTTTATATTTCTTGAAAAAACTCTTTTATTTACTTTCAGTTTTGGGTTTTTCTTTTTTAAGTAAAAACTATTGAAACTGTTTATATGCAACAGATACATTTCATTTATGTATGTCTGTATGTCGAGACACTTTTGGAGATTTCGAAAATAAACAAGTTACAAAAGCAAAAATGTAAAATAAACTAAATTGAGCTGTCCTCAAAATCAAATTTATAGTTAAAAGTTTTATTGAGTTACAGATTTTCGAAAAATTTTTGATACCCTGAAGTATGTTGGGTTAAGTTGGTTGCAAGTATCAAGAACTTGCTGAACTTTTTTACCCTACTCTTAAAGTTTGAAACACATAAAAATATTGATATTACACTTTTTTACCTTTTATTATACGATGCGACTAAGGTCTTGGTCACACTTAACAAATATATGACGGCCTAGACGTGAAGACTATTTATATTTAACCAGTTTACACAAAATTTGCCGAATCAAAGATTATTTAACAGTTTATTAATAAATTATTTACTAAGATTTGTTATGAAAAAAACAGCCCGGCCCAGGATGTCGATCGACAACTTAAGGCTGTTTCGTGAATTCCAAACTAGTAAATGATTTTTAAAGAGCTCTAAGGGAAATATGAAATGAAATGGCCGATGAGTTTGGGAGGCTGGGCTCGAAAATAAGGAAGACAGTAAGACCTCCAATATGATCTTGATTAATTGAGGAATGGGTTGTGAAGTTTACATACGGCAATGTAGTAAGCAGGAACATTAATTTTTTGTGCTTCTTGGTCCATCAATTGACGTATGTCCAATTTTACAATTGAAGCGCTGGCGAGAATAACGTTTTAAGTTACAGAATAATTATTTTTCAGGGGGGAAAAAACGTTTTTAGCAGGCAGGATTACTTTCTTTTGAATTTTTTTTTTTATTATCAAAAATAATGATGATAAAAGCAAAATATCCGGAAATTTTAATTTTAAATTTCATACAAATTTACAGTTTAAAATTTGTTTAGTAGAGGACAAATTAAGTGACCATTGCATGCATTTTGTCGTCATTGAAACACGACAAAATGCATGCAATGGTCACTTACGTTGTCCTCAATAAATTATTAGTGAAGACAAATTTTAAAAAATTTCTCCAAAAAAGTCGTTAAATGATTTTAAACACGACAAAATAGACGTTGTGCTACTTAAGCTGTGGTAACCAATGTTATACAGGCGACAAGTTCAAAAATGTCCTCAAGACATCGTTTACGACATTTGCGTCTATGACCATTTTTCCAACTGGGTAAAATGTTGGTATTGACAATTTACGAAAGCTACTATGTCTTAACAACATGTTGTACTGATAGGTCCAAATTAAACTACAGGTCCTACACAAACCTTCTTGCTAAAATCACTGAAAGGTAAACAAATCTCATCAAGATAAAGATATATAATTAATATTGGGCACAAAGAACTTTTACATGAATATGATTCTTATAACATAATTTTGTTCGGGCGGGCCCATGATTGCCATGGGTCCCAAATAGGTTATACTCTCAAAAACATAAACACTAAACGGAAGGGTTTCTTAGGGTCGGCTTTGACCAACTATACTTTCTTTATTGTTTTGTTTTTCTTTTTTATTTAAAATTAAATCAAGTTCGCACTAACAAAAATTTATAATAATTGTTTAAATACTTACAAAAACCTTTAGGCAAATAATTTTCTTTTACATCCCATGTACACTTGGAGAAAAAGTACGGTTTTCCAGTAGAACGTTCCATGGTGTCCAGCGAGACCATTGAAATGTCTCCGTTTAAGGGAACGGGACCTCAAAGAACTTAATGATTTCCTAATGAAACACCAACAGGACTAGGCAACAGTGTCCGTCTAAAGGGGATGTCCGTAAAGTGAGACTTCACTACATATGGTTGTGGTAAAAAAATATCTAAGATTTAATAAGCTAATAAATATTTTGCAATTTTCTAAAATCCTACTTGTTCTCGGGCATATCGGGCCATATTTTTTCTCTGGGTGTAGCATAATAAAAAGTTATATAATACTGCCTACTCCTCTTCTGACCTTTTCTCAATACATACGTAACACATATTCTCCCCACTAAGAATGCGTGTGTTTTTGGACTGCAATAAACTTCATTGCAAAAATACAAAGAGAATAAATCTACTAAATACGTACAATCTACTCCTATCGTACAATTGTGTGTAGGCAACCCAAAACAACAAGAAACTTTTAGTGAACTTAAATGCAATGCAGTCAACATATAAAACATACATACATGTGTAAATAGATGCGGCAGTGCATTTAGAGACATACATACATATATTTTAATGTGTGCCTGTGTAAGTTTTCTGTTATTCTCTTAAAAGCCTTTGTTGCTTTAATTTACGTGATTTTTTCTTTGTTTCCTTCATCGTGTGTAAGCGTGAATTAATAGTCACTAGAGTGGGAATAAGTTGTTACTAATTATGCTTTTGATATGTTTTTATTACATCAAATATTCCAGTTAAAATTCCTTTAACTAAAAAGGCATTTCTTGTTAAGCAACCAGCTGCAGCATCAGCTAGTCAAAGAGCCTACGCACAGTGTTTAATAGCAAAAAAGTTAAATAAAAAATTCATGTGTAAATAAATTTGCTCAAAAAAAAAAAACAAAAATTTAAGACAGGAAAATAATTTATTGATTAAAAATTTAATTTTTGTTATGAAACTTGTATCTTTTTATACCACCAGCCGACACTAGTGGTGAATAAGACCCCATTGAGTAACTCTAAGGCAAATTATCCCTGTTCGTCTGTTTGAAACAGCTTATTGTCGAATGTTTTAACGGAGAATATTCATTTTAGTGTTAATTTGTTACTAGTTTTCCCACACAGTGTTAAGCTGCGGTCACATTTGCCAAATATTTGACGAAAAAAAAGCGACCAACAAGCAAACTAAACAATCAATTCCTTTTATTCTAATATTTATTTTGATTATAAAACCACATCTTACAAAAACCGGTTTTTTTTTTGCTACGTCTAGTGGTATAATTAGTTTTTTTTTGTGACATTAAGACCACGTTAACTCTCACTAACTATTAACAAAAGTAGTGATTATGCTTATTTGGTCAAATATGTAATAAGTGTGCCCGAAACTTTAGATCTGAATTTATTTTCATGGTTTTCTGACCAATAATCAAAATGTAAATTTTTTGTCTATAAATTTTTTTATAAGTTTTTTAAAACAAAAAATAATGATAATTTTGCATGATATAAAATGAATTGCCACTAATTTCTAAATATTTGCTGATTTGGCTCGTGATTCCAATACTGGGAACTCACATGAAAACTTCTCTATAGACAGTCAGGCGCGATTAAGGCGATATCCGCTAAATAGACATATCCCAATAAAAAATTCACATGAAAACTTCTCTATAGACAGTCAGGCGCGATTAAGGCGATATCCGCTAAATAGACATATCCCAATAAAAAATGGAGCTTCCAACAAAGCAGGTTTGTTAGGGAGAAACATAAACTTTTCGCTTACCATTGCGCTGACGGAAGACATGAATCTTATATGGCGAGTTCCCACTTTGAAGCAATACATTTTTGACACATAAAGCGCTCGACATAAAGCTTTGACACATAGAACGATCGACCTTAAACACTGAATGTTTCGATACAGTTATTTTTTAGTACTCTCCCTTACAAACCTGCTTCGTGGTAAGGGAATGCCGTAGCACTTGAAATGTTATTTTTTTTGTTGCTGAGAGTTCTTTCACTTACTTTACTGTATTTTTGTATGTCTTATTGCGTAGCGCCTAATTGTGCGCTAATTTTTTTAAATGTACCATTAGTGCTTCGCAAAATGATAAAATTGTTTATTGGGATACTCTTCGATCGTCCAGGAGTGTAAGGACTTAAAAGATATACTTGGTGCCAACATCTTTTGGGTTCGCCGCCACCAGGACGTAGAAGGTTACGAACTGGCAGATAAATTGGCGAGACGTGGGGCTCGATTATAGTACGACAGGGTGATTGACATTCCAGTTCCAATTTGTAATATTAAGAAGGATACGGACTCTGCTATACGGAGGAAATCTGAGGAGGTTTGGGGAAACGCCGAAAAGTGTAGACTTTCCAGGGTTATGTGGAAATCCTATGATCCAAAATCTACTAAAACTCTTCTATCGCTACAGAGAGGGGACTGTAGGCTTCTGGAAGGCTTTATAATGGATCACTGTTGGACGGCAGCATACGACAAAAGGGTTGGGCAACTGACTAGTGACAATTTCAGATTCTGTGGGGTACCAGGGGAAAAAGAGACGGTGGAGAATATACTCTGCAACTGTCCGGCAATCACACTCACCAGCGCGAACTGTCTGAAAGATCATTACTTTCAACATCTAGGGGAAATCTCCGTAATTGGGCTTTTGAGACTCCTAGCGTTCGCCAAGAGAGAGTGTGGAGTACACTGGGTATCAATACATCGAACTAACCGTTTCGAGTAGTGGTTGTCGTATAATGTGGCAACGGGCTATGCGGGGTCTTTATGACCGGCCTCCTAACCTTACCTAGCCTTACCTTGCCTTTCCTAATTCCTAAATAACTCCAAAATGGTTTAACAATTTTATTTGTTGGCTTAACCCTTCTGCGACATCCTGCCTTACAAACCTTCTACTTTCATTCTAAATACAGATGTACCACTAAATATTTTATATTGAAAATACATTATCTTACGTTGAAAACAAAAGAGATATTAGGTTTTTATACGCCTTGCATCACGGATCACTGCATTTCGAGCCAGTCGTCTGTGTCTTATCCAAAATTACAGACAGCTCTCAACAATCTTTTATAGCAGTGGCACCTGAAGAAATTTCCCTTTTGAAGATGCATAAGTAATATTTAAAATTCATTTAAAAATCCAAATTGGTACAGCTGTACCAAGGATATCACAGGAGGGTTAAAGATTCAAGTTATGAAGCATAACCGTTTTATTTCGAGCGAAATACTAGTCATACTCATGACAATATCTGAGCCCGATAAAATAAACCAAAATAGATTTGAATTAAAAGCTCTTTCAGATCTGCCCTGGTAGTGAGCTACCCTATCAGCGCTGGGGTTGCGGGTTCGATTCCCGCAAGAGACTCCGGTCTCTTTCCTGCAGACAAGCAAAGAGCTTCGCGGGATTAGCTTAGGAAATTAAAAAAAAATTAATGTTTGTCGATTTAATGTTTATATTACATATATTTAGATCTGAAGGCAATTTTTGCTGGAGACCGGTGTAAATTATCACTGATCCCATCTAAATTTCCATCCTGAAACATCCTAATACTTGTTTAAGGGTATCAAAGATTTTCCACATTCACACACCATTTTTACATGTGCTCATTTTGGTTACAACAATATTTTTGCCCACTGTGCTTCTTATGCTATTACAATTATACTACTCATTTAAACGTGTCTGTATGTGTGTAGTTGCTTTTGCATAAATCGCAAGTCCTTTGTGTATTTATTTGTTTAAATTGTAGGAGTTTGCATTTCGAGCTTTATTAGGCTGCAATAAGACAAGCGTTAATAAAGTAACGTTTTAAAGAAGGAATGTTGAGCAGGTAGTGTGCTTTCGAGCAGTTTTTAAAACAACAACTATACCAGCAACAACAGCAAGTCTTAGCAAAGCAAAGGTGATGTATAAATATTTAGCTAAGAAGTTTCTTTGTGTTGATCAGCGCCTTCCTCTGTTTTAGAAACAATATTGACTTTATACCATTTTAAAGTATTTATTTTAATTTCTTCTAATTTTGTGTAGACATTCATAATTATGATATGCAAGTTTACAAGAGAATAACATACTTAAGAAGTTTTTAATTAAAATTGTAAATTAAAGCAGTTAATGAAAGTTTAAAATATTCGTAAAGTTTTGGCGAGAGTAAAAATTAAAAGAAATTGACAGAAGAAGATTAATTAAATTTGGCAACGTCGTAGACAGTCATTAGAATTTGGAGAAAGTAATATTTAACACGAACGGCAATAACAGGATTTTATGCTGTTTTCTAATAGGACAAGTTTCTGTTTTCTATCAATTTAAAAATTAATGTTCTAAAGCCGCAAATTTCAACAGGGTACACTTGAATGGCTTTTGTTGTTTTTTCTATGTGTATTTAGATTTTTTGTCTTTTATCAGTGTATGGACCAAAAGTCTAGGGAGGTTTCCAGTTTTACTAAGCCGGTCAAAACAAATAAAAATAGACAGTGTCATGTCTGGCCTACAAGCGAGTGTGGGATAAAACTTACTACCCACAGCTTTTTAAAATATGTTTTTTATTCATATACAGTTGACAACTTCAATACATCAGTGTCTAAGCCAAGAGCCCGTAAGTAACAGATCTCATGTATTTTTAATATTATTTTTATCTATCTTTAAATATAAAGTTGTAACGTTACTGACTGATTCATCATCGCCAGGGAAACTAAAAATCTTATGCGGTCAACGAAGGCAGAAACATTAAATGTATCCGCTTTAGAGCTTTTTATGAATTGTGGCATCGATTTGTTAGTGCTATCTATTTGCGAACGAAGACTTCGATCGCTTAACTTACATTAAAAGCAAAAATAAATTAAAAAATATTGTTTTTGTTTTACATATAAGTTGAGCGAAAGAAGTCTTCGTTCGAAATCGACGAATCGGCCAACAATGTACCAAAATGAAGAGTAACCAGCAACCATTTGTATGAAATTGAAAATGACGTTTATACAAATTCTTTTAAGTTTAAATGAATGTTTCAACAAAATATTTTAGAAAATAATACTAAATAAGGGTAATTCCATGTCAAAACGACTAAGATTGGGATCCGACCCCTTTCGATTTTAATGAAATTTGGTGAAAAGGTTCCTTTTATCCTATAAGCAAGGCGAATTTATTACAGGTGGTCTTAAAAGCCCTGCTGATAACTTTTTTTTTTAGCTAAAATCACTGTTGGATGTCAAACTTTTGTTTATTCTCTTTTATTATCTTTGTTTCTGTTTTGTTTTATTTCTGTTTTTGACATTGTACAATGATTTTACAAAAACAAATTGCTTGTGGTTTTTGTACGAGTTGTACTTGTTGTAGTACCGAGATTACCTGGGATGAATTCGCCTTGCCTATAAGAAACATATATGAACAAACCAATTGAAAAACAAAACAAAAAATATTCAAAATGTCATAATTTTTCCGAATTAGGGTCTAAACACAATGTTTGCGGTGCGGCGCCGTGCGATTTCTCGTTGCGGGAGAGAAAAATAAACATAATACAACCAGGGGTGCCAGGTGATTTTGGTAAGAAATCGTCATATTTTCAAAAAAAAATCGGCATTATCGGCATTTTAATTTAAAGAAATCGGCAAATAATCGGCAAACCAAAAATACCTATTTTAAATACAGTAAAACCCTTTTTTTGTGGGGAAAAATATCAAAACAGAACAAGTTTGCATAACCTTATGCTAATAGCATAAAATTCAACAAAAAATAAACGTTTTACAAATAAATTGTAAGTAATTAGAAACAAAAATGTATACGTATATTCTGTACTTTAGGGTAAATTATTTTAAAGTTTTGTACTTTTTGTTATTTTAGATTCATATGAGCTTGACATTTTTATTAAATCCTTAATTTTAATATCAGCATGAAAATAGTTTAAAATTTTAAATAATTTTTGGAATGATGAGTTCTATGCAAAGATTAATTTGCATGGTACATTAAAATTTCGTTTTATTAAGGTTGACTTGGCTTAACATTTTTTTACATTGGCGGAAGAATGTGAAATTGTTGGAAATGAACCAGGAGAATTCTCACTTTTAAATCTAAATTTTGTTGCCAAAAAGTTTGTTAATTTACTTAACTTTCTTACAAAAGATTGGTTAATCGGATAAACTTGCATCATCCTCAAATGCGCTTATAAAAATAATTTTTTGATTTAAGTTTCTTCATTAAAAGTGAATTTTGAATTTAACTTGCCTCAACTTTTTTGTAAGTAAAAATCTATTTCCAAATTCAAATATAAAGTATGTGCTTTATATTTTTTAATTTAACTTTTTTTTCTTCTTTTAGCTTTTGTCAAAAAAATTCCTGATATTTTTTTTTGTTTTTGATCAAGTTTTTTTATTCTTTACAATTGCAACATGTGTGTGGGTAAACATACGTAACAAACACTGCATATAATATAGGACAAATCGAACCTTTTTTTCTTAGCAAAAGCGCTAAATTAATAACAGTTCTCTCTTTTTAATGAAACAAGTATTTCAATAGTACCAAAAATTAATAAATTGCACTAAATCCAACAAAAAGTTACTTTGGTTAAGATGTTTTAATCAAAAAATCGGCATTTTTTGAGCAAAAATCGGCAAATCGGCACTTTGATAATTTAGAGGCAAAAAATCGGCAAAATGCCGATAAATCGGCAAATATGGCAGGCCTGAATACAACGGAAGACAGCGTCGGTGTTATTGTTTGTTTACATTTTTATTCATTTATTTGTGCATACAGTTTTTATTATGTTTTTTGTTTACAATTATGTTGTGAACATCGCTAATTATTCAAAAACTATGGCAACATCAGAAAGAGAAAGAGTATCAAAAATTGAGAGAACAACAAAGTCCGCAACGAAAATAAAATAGATTTTAATTTTATGACGTCCCGCACTGCGATTTTTTGCTTCAAAATCGTATAGAAAATCGGACCGCAATAAATTATCGTTATATTGTGTTCAGACTCTTAGCCGAATGTGTTACAATCATTTCTTCATATCTCGAAAACTACTTAACGTACGAAAATGATTTTAATGTAATTTTAAAAAGAATACTTGGGGTTACAAACCATATTTGTATCGAAAAAAAAATTATTTTTGAAAAACGAAATATCTGCAAAATATAAAATTTTTCAAAAACCAATTTTTATATTTGACTTATTTTTTTTTCATAAATACCTCAAACTCTTCTTTAAAAATCCTGAAACTTTGAAAATTTTTTTTCGTTCATATATGTTTCTTATAGTATAAAAAGAACCTTCCCACCAAATTTCATTAAAATCGAAAGGGGTCGGGTCCCACTTAGTAATATTGCTGGTTTCTTATGCAAAATTTGTGAACAAAAATTGTTGCTGTATTTTGAACAACATTGATTTTGTTGCTGCCTATTTTGAACGAAGCTTTAATGAGGTGAGAAAAGTATCAAAAAGGGTAAATACGGGAAATAAAAGTTGTTCCTTTTACTTTTCCGTTTTACATTTGGTACTCTTTAATTTTCTATAATATTTAAATTGGAATCATAAAATATAGGAAGAGGGTTCTAAGTGAATAAAAACCTATAAAAAGAGAAAATTTTACAAAAGTATGGGCTTTTTAAGTTTTCAAAAGTGAAGAAATTTTTGGCAGCTACGACGATACTTTAAACGATACGTGTTCTATCTTTTAACCTTTTGTTTAAGACTTTCGTAAAGTTATCTTCCAAATATTGTTTTTTGTATTTCAATCCCTATTTGTTAGGTTTGTACACTTTCGCTCTTCCAATGTAAGCTCATGTTGCAACGTAAATTTCTGTAAACTATTTTCTACTTAATTCAGTCAAATATAACTTTAACCGTTAAAGCATTTATTTTATTTAAATTTTGTAAATTTATTTGGTACATTCAGCTTAAACCACCAATTCTCACTGCAACACTCAACATATAATTACACTATCGCTCGCTATAATGTGACCATATTCCTAAAGGTATGCTAAGTATGTACGTGCGTGTATTAAACGCACCAGAATACGTACACAAGTACATTGGTGTGTGTTTATTAAATGCTTATTAATATTGTAATTAGTGACGTGAGCTTACACAATAATTACATTGTCGTAATATCCAATATTTAGGCATTTAAATGCACATTTTCACGCACAAACATGCCTGTGTAGATATTTGTGTGTCGAAAATAGTTACACTGTCCCCTGCACACATTATCGTGTAATTTACGCGTTATTTCCATTTCTACCAATACACACACATATGCAAATGTATAGTAACAAATACGTATGTAAGTATGTTTAGTTAGATGGCCAAATTTAATGATTTGATAAAATGACATAAATGTTTCTAATTATATATTTAACTAATTGCATGATTAAGTGTCGATAAGTATACACTATTATATTGATAGCTGAAAATTTTCATTTAACCCTGCAGTTGGATTAGAAAAAATTACGAATTTTAGGTATTGGATACGGTTAGGTATTGGAGGGGTTATTATTCGACTGGTTTTAACCGGTTTTAAAGTTTTGCTTAGGGCGATTATTTTTAAATTACCATTTTTGAACATCGAGCAAACTGGTTATTATTAAAATGCGCTATTTCTACACGTT
The DNA here is from genome assembly GCA_949318255.1 of Pollenia labialis. Lineage (NCBI taxonomy): Eukaryota > Metazoa > Arthropoda > Insecta > Diptera > Polleniidae > Pollenia > Pollenia labialis. The sequence continues at coordinate 158,420,274 of OX439139.1, read as the reverse complement.
TTTCTTACTTCTGTTGTCAATATACCCGTCATTTAAGTATTTTGCTAATTGTAAAATTGGGCAACCTTAAACTTTTTATAAAGATTATCAAAACAAAAAGGAGCAAAATTCAAAAAACATAGTGAACGATTTTAATACAAATTTTTGTAAAAAAAAAAAATTAAAACAATTTAAAATAATTATTTTTAATAAATGTAATATTTTATATATAAAAAACAATTAAAAATAATTATAAAAATAAAGGTTAAATAAGAATAAATAACAACAATTTAAAATACTACAACAAAGTGTTCAGTAAAAAATTATTATATTTTTGTGGCATTAATCTAAATGTTAAAGTCATATGTCTTAAAATAAAAACATACAAAATACGACTAATGTGAACAACCCCTCATAAATTAGTGTGCTACTTTGAACTTAAATCAGCTGACTTAAAACAAATATAAAAAATAAATATTTTTTTATTCTAATCCATGAATTAATAAATTAAATAACATCTCTCCTGACTATTTTCCATTTGTCAGACGCAAACCACAAACAAATTTTATTTCGTTTGTTTACCAAACATCAGAGTCCTAAGCCGATCTATTTTGACGCCGGAAGTGTTTTGTTGCAAAAATTGCTAGTCGCAGTTAAAATTCGGATATTAGCCGGATGGCGACGGCTACAGAAACATAGCCGCTGGGCGGCTGAGAGCCCAATGCAGGTCTCTTCTGATTAATTACGACATCCCAATAAACATAGCAAGCAAAGTTTTATTAATTTAAGACACCTTTTGTTTACACAGCCAGCAACAACAATATTTTTAAACCAATGTAAAATGTAAGGACATTATGGCAATACAACATGAAAGTACACCTTGTGAATACCGCATATAGATATTTTTATAGAGTTGTGTCTAGTGGTTTTGGCAAGTTGTAAATGTAAACATTTCAGCGAAAACTTTACAGGCTGAAAAAATTTTTAGGGGTTTGTTGTAGTGGTCTGAAACTATAGGTAGTCGACACTATCGATAGTATGCGATAGTTTTTTTTTAAACCATCGATAACTATCAATAGTTTTCGATAGCTTTTAAAACTTACAATATTTCCTACAAAATACAAAGCATTTCTAACAAATATTAATAAATTGTCCAGCTTGAGGTCTTTAAATCATTATATGATCCACTAATTCGGCACTTCTTTGAGTGCTTTTTTCAGGGTTTTTTTTCTTTTTCTTATTTTATAAATTTTTAGCAATTTGTAACAAATTTAACAATAAATTACAAATTAAACAATTTTTTTAATTAAATATAAAAAGGAATATTTTTATATTCCACGCTACAATTAGTTGAAATTCTCTCAACATTAATTGTTTCAAATCAAACTTGATGTATTACAATATAAATAAAAATTGTGATTAAAAACCATAGAACAGTTCAACAAAATAACCACAATACTAATACATTTTTAACTTCCGTTTCTATTCATCTACTGCCAACTTCAAGTCGAAAAATGTGAGAATTACAAAACAAAATTTGCAGAATTCATGAGACTAAGTACCCCTTGCCAATCTTCTAACCTCACCCACCAATAACATCAAGAATTGCTGCAACAAAAGTTGCAAGTCTGGACAATGACTAATACTGGCAGACGGAAAATTTTATAAGTTGGATTTACAGATGTGTTTTATAATTCTTTTATTATATGAACATCCCAAGCTGAATGTTAGTTTAATAAAAAAAAATTAATTTGAATTTTTAGAACTTTTATTCAACAAAATTTTTAGAAAATACAATTATTCACTTGTTCAACAATAGTGTAATAACTCAAAATTTTTATATTTTCGCTTTTTGAAAAAAAATTGACACTTAGTATAAAACCGCTGTACAAATTAAGTGTTTTTTTTTATTTTGTCTATTTTTGGTACTGAAACGGATGGTAAACAAATTATTTTTAATATGCCTTTAAAGTAAATTAAAAATTATTTTGCTTCTACTGAAAATTTTTAAATATTGAATTAATACAGTATTGTTGAACAAGTACGATATGTATAAATTATAAAATACTGGAATTACCAACAAAAAAGTATTTGAAAAAATAAAAAAATTCAAGATGTTTTGTAAAAGAACAGTCCAGTTACACGCCCAAAACAAGGTTCTTTGTCACTGTATTAAAGCATAAATTCGGCGGAATAACAACTGGCCAACAAATAAAACCAGGGGCAAAATAACGACATTCGATTTCGATCGAAAATCCCATTTCAATTATATTGCAATTTCGATCGATATCGAATGCTGTAATTTGGCCCCAGTCTTTTATTTCTTAAATTTAAGTAAATTGTAATTCAGAGAGATCGTGTTGAGGTTGAATCGTTCGAAACAACTTTATGAACAAATTTATTAAATACAGAGTTATAAAATAATTTATTCGAGGAGTGTGAAACGTATGTTAAAATAACATTTTCAGGTACATCATCATGAATAGATTCATGCTTGAACAGCGCTTTCAAATTATCCAAATTTTCTTTGAAAATCAGTCATCGATTTCTGCAACTTTTTTTTTATGAATGCGATGTGTTGATTTAGAGAAAATAAACTGCCAATTTGACTTTAAGGCCCTGCGATGTGGCAGCTCTTGATTGTTTTCCGTAAAGTATAAAGTCACTGGTTTATGCTGATAAGCCAGCAACAATTGACGTTTTGGAGGTCAACATTGTTACAAAATTGGACGTCTGCAATGAGTTTCGTCAAAGACAGGGGAGGTGGCTATTTTTTTTTTAAATAAGTTTTATTTATTTTTTTTTGTGTTGTCTACCATTTGAAGTTTCATAGCCTTAAAAATACCTTTTATACCTCATATAGTAAACAAGATGCCTGCAGGGTGTTATACAACTGTCCCTTTCGTAATTCAGTTTTACAACTGAAAAGGGCGTTAAATATTCTTCAAACTAAAGCTAAAAAAATGTTGCAAGATAAAAATAAATTAATTATATGTTGGAATATTGGAAACATATCTTCCTCTAGGTTAGCTTTTAGTTTGAATAACTTTTTTCGATAAACTTCTTGCGGCATTCATTACCTTATTAACTTATGAACATATAGATTTAATAATTAAAGTCTTTTCTTAAAAAGAAATCGAGACATTGGTTCAGAAGACTGTGCATTTTTTTAGCAAACAATATTTAAAAAGAAATAAATGTCATCGCTTAAATCGATTATTGATTTTATTTAGATATCTGAAGTAAGAATTTCAACACCTAAATTACACCTAAGAGAAATTACCCTCGCTCTACCCACAACAGTAAAAATTATACCGAATTATACCCAGCGAAACGCCGGGACACGTATAACTTCTTTTTTACCGATATAACTTTTGCCGGTAGTTTGAACCCTTCCCGATCACTGACCCCTACCATTTGTCGCACAGTGTTATTGACCACCCAATATGTTGAGTACTTTGTAGCTACATATTATTATTCTTGTTAAGCTTCGGACTAGTTAATAAGTTGCGCATTATAAAAAAGCTAAACGAGAAAAATTATATGGCGCATTAAGTAAATCATTAGAAACTTACTTCTTAAATTTCTGTAGAAAGCAACAACAAACTTTACAAAATATTCATGACTTTGTTTTTGCTTTCAAAGTAATTCTACGGCGTTGCGTTTTACATAATTAGGGCCATAGCAACCCACCCAAACCTGTTCTCACCGCTCTCACTATTAAACTCAAGAATTGCTGGAACCAAAATTTCAAGCTTGGACGATGACTAAGTGCTAAATAAGAAAAAACCATTGACTACTATAAGCAAAAATATGTGGACAACCAAGAACTACTTGTACAGCCGTGACATCTTGCTTAAAAAGGCTAACATTTTATTGAATAACTCTAAAAATTGTAACGGTTATGTCAAAAACAAACACGATAATGCACCGATTCATTAACCCTTAAATACCTGAAATTGAAATACGTATTAAATTGCGGCAATAATTTTTGTTTTTGCATATATTTCTGCTGGAAATTATTAATTTTAGTTCCAATTCAGAAAAAAATTCTTGTGTGAAGCTCCAGGACAAAATTAAGGAAGACCGTCGTCTGTAGACGTTCTTTGTTGCTTAAGGGAAAAATATATTTTTAGAAATAAATCATATATGAGAGTTAGATAGAAGCAAATTAGTTTTTTTGGGAGAAACCCCAAGTGGGTTTTTTCTTTATATTCATTCATGATTATACAATGCATACAATGTCTTTATATGCCCATTTTTTCGTATGTGGGTTTAACGTTAGAGGGTTGTTCCCTATTTATTAATTAAAACATAGATAGTAAACCACTAACCACTAACTTCAAATTCATCCTTTGCAAAAAAAAACCCGCTGGGTTGGGTTTTTGTTAAAATCCCGGGGTTTTTCCAGCCCTGATTGGTGGAAGTTGCATTTAGTGCAAGATGTGTGTGTGTGTCAGATTTTTTACAAAGTTTGCAATACTTTTTTGAACCCCATTGAGGAAAATGATTAATCTTGTCAAATCTTACACCAGCTACAGGATGAACGGCTTTTTCCCAACAATAGAGCTAATAGTTGGTTCTTCAACAAATGATGGACGACCAACCGAGCTTTTGCAATGCTCGAGCGAAATTCAATCATTCTCATGATTGTTTCTTTTTTATTATCGTCCGAATTTTTGGTGTTTTCTGAGTTATTTTTACGGTATACCACAAAAGCATTTGTTATACTCATGTCAAGCAAATGGTAAAATAATCTGGGTTTTGATTTTGAGACCATTGCGACACATATATGGATCCGTTAAGTCTACATCTCCCATATGTGCATCTACTCATGGATGATCTGTGGACAGTCGATTTCATCGTAGATTTTTTTCTTACGGTTGTAACGTCCAATTTTAGATGGTTGACTAAACTGCTTCGTTTACCCACATATGTTGAACATAGTCTTAAGCGGCTCATACACTTACAATAAAATTGTTCAGTTGTACGTATGGTACAATTATATCGCCAATGTGTATGTGATATACGATCATGGTACAATATATTGGCAACAATCAAAATACTTTTGATTTTTATTGCGCAACGAAAATAAAGTGAAATGTGTTGGCAACATTGTACAATGCTGTTTATGTTATTTCTATAGGTTATGTTTACCTTTTTATTGAATAAATGAAATTTTTGTGCGACTTATTGCATAATATAGGACAATATGGAAATAATATGGCGGATATCATATACAATAATACTGCAGGTGTATGGGCCGCTTTACATTTTTTGTGTCCTTCCACAATACTGTAGATATATCCACCCTTTATGCTCTTCCAATAAGTTCCGTAAAATAACCTCGTGGCCCTTTTTTTGAGTTCAATTGGAAGTTTGCAATTTGGAATTCGGTTTGCTCTTACAATGCCAAAGCTGTAAATACTATGCGATCTTGATGGGTTGAAACGTATACAAATTGTCAAAATACATTATTGGGGGATTCACAAGGTGTGCTATCCAGTCATATCGTCATAATATATAATAATAATATTTTAAAATTGTTTAAAATAAATGTTATTGCTTTTTAAACAAAATAAAAATGTTAATGCTGTGTTTATTGATTCGTCATAACTGTACAGTAGAAATCTTAATTATAAGCGGAAGCCCACTGCAGTCCTATATATTTCTTGTAATTATTTTAGGACATATGACTTTACAACTTTATGACTACCTTGTCGCTGTCTGCGACAATAAATTAAAAATATAAACAAGAAAGGATTTTTACAAAACACTGCATTTCATAGCAAAGATTTACCTAATACCAACATTTCCATTTGAGCCAATATTTGTTTTATTTTTTCACCTAAGTGACAAAGACCGTCTACGGACGGTGTTCACAAAATCAACTTTCAAACAATATTCTTATTTGTTTTGAAATTATACCTACATAATATGAAAGTAAACATTTCAACTACTTACCAAAAAAATATTATTCAATTAAGGTGCCCATAATATTTTTCAAATATCAGTGATCTTACTGAATAAGTTGTCTGTGACAAAAATTTAATTCAATTGTCCATATATTTTTAATACAAGATAAAAGAAACTAACAATATTTTGTACCAACACCAAACTTTAAAAACATAAACATACATTTTACAATACAAAATTGGGGGACTCGCAGGGTAGCCATAAAGTCATAAGTAGTCATAAGTAATAACAAGAAAAAACATGAGTGCTTTGAGCAACCCCTCTTTCTATGATCAAAAATATGACAAAACAATAAATACAGCCTAAAACGTCATATTGTTTTAGTATTTTTTGGTTTGAAACACAGCAATAATTTTTTTAAACTTTTGTAAGATTTTAGGATATTATGACAATATGACTTTTTAGCACACCTTGTGAAACCCCCAATTATTTCATATTTGTCTTAAATTTTTTTTTTAGGAAATTGTAAATTAACTAAACAATGTGTTACTTACAAACATCTATGCTTGTTCTTTGCCATTGCATGCCTATTTAGTTATTCAAAAAGCCTTAAGAAGTGGCTTCTTTAGGACGAGCACAAGAAGTACGAACCAACCAGCCAACCAAAGAACCATCAGGCAAAGTATTAGAACATGATGCAGAAATAGAAGAAGAAGTTGCAAAAGTCGTGAACAACAAAAGTTTGAGAGAGGGGTGTATGGAAGAGAATTTTACTAATTAGAATAACATGGGACAACATATGAATTATAATATGAAACTGATTACAACATGCAACAATGATTTTGATACTCGTATGATTACAGCAGAGAGCGCAAACAGAAAGGTGTTGTTTACAATTCTATAAATGCATGAAAATTGGAGGCAACATACGAATAATTGAAACAGAACAAGAGATCCTGTTGATGGTGAATAAAGCTAATCAGAAATGTTACGAATATAAAGGACTTCTTTTTTAGGAAATCGAAAACAATGTTTTATTTAAGCAAATGGTATTTAAAAGAAAAAAGAAATGTTTGTATTTATATTTCGTTAAAGAAGCATAAAGTTACCCTTAAGTAGAGAATTAAGAAAAAATAAAAATAATTTAGCTTCCTTAACCTTCAATAACTCTAGAAAAATATTAACAGCACCAGGTTTTGAATTAAGTAAAACATTTCAGATACAATTAACCAACCATTTTATAAACTTCACTCGTAAAGCACATAAGTCCAAATTTCTTGAAATTCAATTTTTAATGCCGTTTAATAGAGTTCACAAAAGGGCGATAAGATGTATGACCGACCTCCATTAGTTTTTTGTTCTTAGCATTTTCTTTAAACATAATTGCCATATATCTCCACCCCTTAGGGGGGCTCCCATACAAAATGTTCAATGCAGACTAGAAATATATTGAAGAAAAAGTCCCATAAAAGCCCAGGAGATGCCGTTAGTGGCATATAATATATGACCGACCTCAATTAATTTTTGATCCTTTTTTCGAGACATACTTGCCCCATATCACCGCCATTTAAGGGGTTCCCAAACAAATATTTCGTTTTATGAAATTCTAAAACTAATTAAAATATTTCGTCTTTTCTGAATAAAATCAAAAGTTGCTAACAGATTTTAATCATTTATGGCTGGTTTTGTTTGCAGCTTAGTTTTTCATATGTCTGCAAAAAATTAGAAGCATAGCTGCATTTTCCCATTTTTTATGAATTTTTAAAAAACAAAAATTTCGAAATTTTGATAAACAAGTCATTTATTTTTCCCAAAAAAAAGTATGTTTCTAAAACGGTGCGCATTTTTGAAAGAAGTTTTTCTTTTCTTCAATGAAATTTTTTTGTTTCAATAAGCTAATTTTCGAAATAACTGTATATCTCGAAAACAAGAATCTTACCTAGAAAACGGCTAGCACCACTGTATTCGGCGTACCCGAATTAGGTTAAAACGCCAAGTGTCCAGCTTGTCTAAAAAAAAATTGTCAATTTCTAGCACAGTGCTATTTTTATGAAGAAAGAAATTTAACGACATGAAATTAATTTAAAAGATTTAATTTAATAATTTTAATTAAATTTTATGAACTTAAGCCTAATTAAAATATTAAAATTTGGATTAAAAACTATAAACAGTTGAACAAAATAACCACAATACTACCCAGCAAAAATGTTTCAAGATTTAGAAGCAATAAACACGTATACTGCATCCCAACCGCTTCCTTTTTTGCTTCTAAAAATTACTGCCTTTCTCTACTGCTGTAAGATAAGGCATGCCATACTACAATTGTTAAATGCGGTGCTAAATACTAGAAGTGAAGCGCTGTTTATTCGTTTTTTTAAGATTACATTTCCTACTGCTTTTTTGAAGAAGTGATATCATTTATTCTTTTGATAAAACATACAAAATTTTAACTTAATTTTACAAAAATCATACATAATTATTATAAAACTATAATCCTTAAATTTAAAAAAAATATTTAATATTCATAAAAAAAATGTAAGCACTGAAATAACAAGTTTTTCAATGGTTAGTGTTTTTACTTACTTTATACACGTAAATCATGTCAGTTTTCAAAGCATGAAATAAGCGATTTTCAGATCTCTACAGCAGAGCTTCTACGCGAGGAATTCCAAACAAAAATCATGTAATATTTCATAGAAGTGTAAGCGCTTCACTCCGAATTCTCCCTTACATTATTGCTCCCGAGGAAGTATCAGTTTTTGCTGGGTACTGATTGTTAAAAAACTAAGGCACAAGCTCTAAGTATTTGTCCTTCAAGTTGCGCTCATAAAGGTCAACAAGAAAAAAGAAGGGCAAAAACATGAAAACCCGAAAAATATAATTTCGACTTCAAGAAAAATTCTTGGCAAAACGTACGGAAAAAAACCGAAATAAAGAAGAACAAGTAAATCAATTTAAAGTAAACGGCAAACCCCTCTGAAGAGATAGAGTGGTTGCAATTGAAACATTTAGGGTAACCTGGCCGTGAAAGCCTGAGTTCGAATGAAAAATTATCAATAAATTTTAATTAATTTCATGTTGTAAAATTCATTTCTTCATAAAAATTAAAATATCAAAATTTGGATTAAACACCAAAAACAGTTCAACAAAATAACCACAATAGCAATTACTTTATGTGTTTTATTTGTAGTGATACGTAAAAGTTAAAAGTCCAATAATGGTTAAGAAAAAGTGCTAAGTCACCTCTTAATATGAAATTTTATAACAAAATATTAACTCTTGTTGGTTGTTAACTTTTAAATAAGGAAAATAAGATAAATTTAGGCTCTAATTGTGTAAAACGCAACGCAACGTCAACAATTACATTTGTACCGTAAAAGACACGAAATGATGAGTTTATATAGAAATTTTTTCTCAAACTAATTTTTGGAAATACAAAATTTATTATTGATGAGATTTTTTTGACGTGCTAAATTCCAAATTTTTATTTTTGATAAATACACTGAAATTTATTGTTGAGGGAAAGCTAATTTCTATGCGCAATTCACTGGTTGCTGAGGCCAGATCATCAGGAAAAATTTTTTCTAACTTCGACCTAATTTTTTAGTTTTCAAACAAAAACAACAACAATAAACAGCGAGTTTATCTTTTCCTACATTCCCCATTTGTAAAGAAATCCTATTAAATGTTAAATTTTTTTCCTGATAACAACGCTTTGGAAACTTCTCTGTAAGCAATGGCTACAGCTAAATTTTTAACGGTGTACATTGGTGTACATTAATTATTCAATTAATTTTTTGTTTGCTGCAATTAATTTTTTTAATCAAACCCCATAAAATTTAATGTTTGAGTATATGTTGTGTATTTTTTGTTTATGCAATTAGTTTTTTAATTGACTAAATTTGTGTCCCATGACTCGAAAATACAAATTCGTTAATTGATATGATCAATTCCTTTGCAGGGGCAAAATTAGTTAAATGTTTAATTGTCTGAACGAATTGTTTAATTAAAGTCGATTTTCTATTTTTTCTGTGTAGTAGTTGTTACGAGTACAAAAATGATTAAATTTTTGCAGCACAGCTTTTAAAATTATCTTCTTACAAATAATTTTAGTAAATCAATAGAAATAGTTAAAAATAAAGCTAAAGTTTGATCAATTTACTGGTCCCTACACAAAGTCCATCAATAATTGTTTAACGCATGTAAAGTCGGAAGTACGTCCGCCTTTATTATTTTTTGCAAACCAGAAATGTTTGACTTCAAAATCTTTCCCGTGCACACTCTTTATTAAATATTTGACTTATGATTGGGAGATTATGAAAAAAGTGCCAGTAGTTACATTTCTTCATAGTTTTTGTATGGGAAAAATCAGATCTAAAATCGTTCTTTCGACTTTACTTTTCATGTAGAGTTTAATGGATCGCAAGCAAGGTTTATAACTCTGACGTAAATTCTCATTCTTATCTTAAAGAGCTTTACCAGTTACTGCATGTAATATGAGGGTTTCATCATTAGCAAAACGTATGAACTGAAGCATCATTTAAAATCTGAGTTCTCTATTTGACTTGTGAAGGACAGCGTGAATAAGAGTTCCTATAAAAGCGTGTAATTCTTCTACACGAAATGGCTAAATGTTTTAATTTGTTTTGGTGTTCTGCTTATTTTTGCATAGTAGTCGTCTATGATTTTGTTCCAGTTTATTGTTACAATACAAATAAAAAGGTTTATCTTTTCAATAACGGAAACAATCGGAATAATATTTAAAATTTTTTGTTTCACATTTATCAACTTTGATATGCATAGAGAATTATAAAATATTGATATTTTACTGAAAATAAATATCTATTGTAAGTCTCAGAGTTATTTTTCGAGATAATGCATAATTTTTCGGCAAAAAATGTTAGTTTCAAATGCTATTTCCATATAGGAACCCGGGTACCTTGCAGTGCTGTTAATGGTGTTTTTATTGTTATTCACATTTGGGCTAATCTCGACTAAAGTTTCTTTTATAAAAATTATTAAGTGCGTAAAAGCAGAATTAAAGACCAAATAAGTATTGAAGCTTAATAGAAGTTATTAGATATTACCAGTCTTCCAAAACTTAAGAAAATAAGGATTTAAAATGAAAATATCTCTTTACATAAAGAAATGCTTTTACTTAGGAAAAATAATAATTTCACTTTAAAAGAGACGAGCAATTCCTTGACGCTTTTTCGATTTTAAATTTTTCAAAAGACTTTTTCTACCGCTTAATTCAGCTGAACATCTTGTTTTTTTATTTTCATTTAGAAAAGTGTTTTTCTTTAAAAATAACATGAAAAAAGATTAATTTTTCCATAAACTAATTCTTCTTTAAGTTACACAATTTAAAGACTCTGCTCGTTAACTTCAAACGATAAAATTCTCAATATATTGTTACATTGTTATTCCCCCAGCGATATGAATGCCGCAAAACGAAAAGCGTATATGAATTTTGCAAGAAATACGCATTTCCCTAATCAAACCTGCAATTTCGTTTGCGTTTTACGCAGAATTATCGACAGCATCGTCATCATCATCCACATTCTCATAATTGTTATCATAAAATTCAGCGCATACTTTTGTTCCGCATAAAGTTACATATGAGGTAAAGGGTTTGTGTGTGTGTGTTTGTTTGTGTGCGAATGTTTAAGTGTTTGTTACTTATGAAGCGAACATCATTCTCAAAGGAGCCGAATCAAAAGAAATCAAAATTCAACAAAAAGAATAGAAGTTGAAGTTGCAATGCAAAGAAACAAATCAAAAGACCTGCGACTCTCACACGCACCTCTTGTGTATGCATGTGTGTTTAAGTTCGTTTTTGCATTGTTTATTTATGCATGTATGTGCGTGTTTGCATGCGTTTTCTTCTTTATGTTTATATTTTTGTTGCATATTCTTAGGCAAATACAAAGCAGGCAAACGAAATGTAAGCAAAAGAAAGAAAACGAAAAAAAATCTACAAAATCACAAATGTATAAATATGCAATTTTTCTAAATCGTTGCAATTTTTTTTGTTCTTGTTGTTTTTGCTGTTGTTGTGCTCTTATTACGTGTAATTGCACAAGTGTCTAAGTCCATAAATGTATTTGCATGTTTGTATTTATATTCAAATGAATCAAAATACGCACAGGTTTTATTTCTTTTGAAGTCATCAGTCTTTTCACCTTTTTGTATTTTTGACGAAGAACGACAATAACAACAACAAGTACATCAATGGGAAGTTTGCATTTACAGACATACGCATTTTAAATAAATTTAATACACACACACACATTTAATTAAAAAAAAAACAGGTACAGTTTTATACAGTTTGTTATAATTTATGTAGACATACTTTTTTGCTGTCATTGTCTTTAATTTTTTGTGTAGAAAGCGGCATATTTCAAACGTTCTTCATTAACATCGTTATCTGCGTTCTAGATACATCATTTCCCAGCACAGTGAGTGTCCAAATTCACCATCACCACCGCCTCCTTTTGTAGCGTGTGAACGTGTTTAGCATTTATTTTCGTTTTCCGTAGCATCAGTAGCGACATTTCATCTATTTTAACGCATCATGTCAACTCCGGAAGTCAATTTACACATACTCTTGGCTTCCATACACAAACACACAGACACACACGTAATTTACAATTCACTTACGAGCTTAAAGTTATTTTAGTGGCATTTATGTCGACTTGCCCCATGAATAATAAATGCAATTTCAGAAGAAAATTCAATTACTACTTAATACAACAATGCAACACCTCACCACATACATGTTGCAATGTTATTATTGTATTATTTATTAAATCGCGTTATTATCACTTTAAATCAGGATATAAAGGAAATATATTAAAGTAGATAACAATGCAATTATCTTAATATAGATGAAAAGAAATAGAAAAGTCGTCGTAGTTGGTGAAAGGAGTTTTAGAGTTAAAAAATTATTTCAAGATTTTAGAATGCATTTTAAACAAAATTCCAATCGTGAATTGGAAAATTGTTGTATCTACTTGACGTAACCGAAATAGATAATTAAAATAATTTTTTACACGAAATGTAACAAATGTGTGTAGGGTACAATAGTGATAATATCGTATCGAATAAACTATCGAATGTTCTTGCATACGATAGACAATGACGTATCGAATGAAAACTCGAGAAATTTAATGTCGAGTTACTCGATATCGAATGCTATTAATTCAAATTCAATAAATTGCATTCGATATCGAGAGTCATGAAACCAAAATAAATAATTTCGATCAATTTTGTTCGATATCGTATGCGGTGATTAGACCCCAGCTTTAATAAAATTCAAAGGGATTTAATATAATTACTTGCAGTGAATGGTTTTTGAAGAAAGTAGAAGGCAAATTAGGGCCTAATAATTTTGTAAAACACAACGCACTCCAAAGTATTGTATTGAAAGCAAAAACAAATTCATAAATATTTTGTAATTTTGTTGTTGCTTTGTACAGAAATTTATTTACCGTTTAAAAATTTTCAACGCCACAAGCAATGAGGCGTATGAAATCTTAAAAACCAATGTGAATTTTTGTTAGAGGCAACAACAAAATTACAAAATATTTAGGAATTTTTTTTTTGCTTTCAATGTAATTCTTTGTCGTTGCGTTGTGTTTTACAAAATTAGTTCCTTAATTTTATAAAAAAGAAACGAATTAATGTATGACAAAATTTCTTCAGTGTTTATGTTTCGTTTGGGTTAAAAATTGTTTGTTGTTGGGTTTTTTTTTTTGGTTAAGTGGTTTAAGAATCGAGCACATTTTACGATTCTGTACTGAAAGTTAATAAAAATTTTCCATTTAATCTACAGCATTTTTCCGCTATTAATAAGCTTTACAAGAAGACTTTTAACTGCTTCTATTTCAATTTAACTTTTTTTCGGTTTCCAGAAAGTTCCTGAATAATTAGTTTTTTTTATATATAAACTTTATAAAAATTTAACAAAAACCAAAAAAAATACCTGGGGGATAATTCTTGCTGTAAAGCATTTATTTGAGTTTTCACAACACTGAAAAAATAATTTCAATTCGTTCAGTATCGACTCAAAGAATTATAAATAAAATTGCTTTCGAATCGACATAAGTATTCAAAAGGGTGGGTCAAAAAAAAAGTTGTGCCAGTCACCCGAAAGAATGAAAGATATTTCAACGAAGTTTCTAAAACAGGAACAATATTTTTGCCACGCCCCTAAATACAGAACTTTTGGTTTTTTATATGTAGCCCTGCCATTTAAAGTCCGATATTATCAAGTCACATATCGTTATTCATGGCTTGGCAGTGGCTTCAATTTTACCTTTGGTGACTTTTCAATCCGACCTCAAATTCTGGTCGCCACTAATGCCATCTCTGATCCTTCCCCCAAATGTAAATTTTTTTAAACGTGCCAAGAAATTACTTGTAAAACTAAGTATGTCTAGCTTTTATTGTATTCACTTTTATGCCACGCTTCCAAATTGAGCCCTTTTTTCTTTTTCACATACATATTACATAGGGTGATCGATTATTCGACATTTTTCAATAACCGGTTTTCGAATATTCCGAATAGTTGCTATTTAAAAAAAACCGGGTTTCGGTTAAGCATCTTAAAATTAACCGGTTAACCGGTTTTAATTCGAATACATAAAAATACAAAAATCAAGTTAGTTTTTGTAACAAAAAGTTAATTAGAATTAAAACAAAACAATTCAAGGTAAGGAACCAACAAAATACATATATGTTCCCGACGATCCCATAAGGAGCATAGGGCCTCAATACATAGATATGACTTAAGGTATGTTCAGACCACAAATATTTGACGATAAAATCAAAAAAAAAACGTGACCAGTTAATTGATTAAACTTAAGCATTATTTTAAACAATTTCTAGTTATTTGCTAAACTTTATGTATATCTAAGATGATAATTGCATTTATGTATAATGTAGTTAAGAAACCGTTAAATAATGTTTGCTCTACCCAAACGTTTTGCAAAAGCAAACAATTCTTTAAGAAAACTGGTGGTAACGTTAGGAGTCAAATATTTAATATGTGTGAACATAGCTTAAGAATTTTTGAAAAACTTTGGTTTTAAAAATATAGGAATTTTAAAAATTTATTATTTGAGAAATTCTCCCAAATTTATTGTAAGTGAGTTTTAATTTGTTGCTGGTAAAGCATGTCTACATATTTTTGAAAAGAGGCAAACAAAACCTCTTATCCAGGATTATATATTTAAATTTTTTTTTGTTTCAGCATTATAGAAACAATAGTAAAACGAGCATGCTTTTTATGTGAAATATCTGTCAATTCGTCGATCACACAATTTAAACCCTTCCAGGACATTGTTGATTCCTTCAATTTTATTTTATGTTCTTGGTGTTTTAATAAATAAAACTGATGAATTTTCCCATATCGTTGATTCCGCCAATATGTTCTTGTCTTAAGCATGAAGATATGCTAGAACTACTTAAGAGTTTTTCATTCATTATTGGCAGCATATTTTTTTAAAGTATTATTTGCAGTCTCTTAAAAACTACTTGGAACAGGGTCAAGTTTTACTTGGCGTATATTTATGTCAAGCTTGTAGTCTAATTAAAAGTGATTAATAAGTCGTGACGTTAAAGAACATTTGCAACTTATCATTTAGGCACAATTTTCATTTAAGTCAGTTCGAAAAATCACCAGAGATCTTTATAAAGATATATATAGTATTTATAATACTGTCAAATTGCTAATTACTTTTAAAGCTGAACTTTTTTTGTAGTACTTTAAATTGCTTTTGGTTTTTGTTACAAGAACACACGCTTATATAAGCGATTTGTATTTACATTGCTCATTATGTTTTTGTTGACTTTTGTTTAATTTTGTTTTGACATTTTTTATAAAGAGTTTAAGTTTGCCCAATATTCAATTAGAAAAATACTTAAATTACGGGTACATTTATAACAAAAGTAAGGAAAACTTATATAAATTACACATTAATAAAGTAACCGGTTTATTTTACAAATATAACCGGTTTATTCGATATTCGAAAAATGGACATTTTAAAATATTCGTCTTGGGCAAAACTAAAATAACCGGTTAAAACCGGTCGAATACTATTTGATCGATCACCCTAATATTATATTAAACCAGGTAGAACCCAATACAAAAACCAAAAACATCCACCAGCAACTTCATAGAATAAAAGTCATATTTATTAAGTTTCAAGAGCTTCAAGACATATGACTGGCACAACTTTTTTTTTTTGTATGGAGGTAGACTCGGCCTAGTATTCAATTACGTCTGCCAGAATTTTCAATTCATAAGCACTTTTAATGCATCTGTCCCAGGTCTGACATAAGCAAGTGGTTGCCCGCTCACATACTTTGACTTTAGCGTTATACAATTTGTTTTATTTTAATAACAAAAAAGCAGAACCATTTTATATTGGGACTCTGGCTTGCATTAGATTCTGTAACAAACATATTTCTAAAACAAGTTAGATGGACCTGTGGACAATCATGGATCATACAGAACAAATTTTAGCTCAAATAGTAACATACGATTTTTTAACGTTCGCTATTTTCAACTTAGCCCTTTCCAAAAGGACGACCTATGGTTCTTAGTACTAAAAAGTTTACGAGGGCCAAGGTTTGGTATTTTCTGATTAAATTATCATTCTAAAGGTTGAAGTTACTGATATAAATATATAAAATAAAAGTTTTTTAACACTTTGCTTTTATACACTGATAGAAAAGGCGTCATAACGCTGATGTATTTTGACAACAGTACTATGACAAGTGTCTTCGTTTTTAACCCCAGAACACTTTTCATCATTAAGGTGTCAGCCCTAACATCACTTGGCCAATCTTTTATCACGGTCAAACGATATAATTATGACATCAATGGGATGATACAACGGCATAACAGAAATGACGAATCGAAGTCAGATTAATAAAACGTGTCATCAATGCGATGACACAGTGACACCTTTCCTGTGATTTCAAATCAATTTCAAAAAAAGTAATTTTCATAACAAAACATGATTTTTAAATTTTGACTTGTATACAAGGTTTTCATATATGCTAGTCAACAAGATGGACAGACGAAAGGATTGATAGTCGGACATTCTCTGATGGACTCAAAAAATGGTCTATCACCGCCGGGGTTGCGGGTTCGATTCCCGACAGACACTCTGGTTTCTTTCCTGCAGACAAGCGTAGAGCTTCGCAGGATTAGCTTAGGGAATTAAAAAAAAAAGATTAGTCTTGGACTCATACAATTGCATAATACCCTGTCAACCAATAGTGATGTAGGGTATAAATAAGATTTCTATGCGTTCTCTGTGTTTTAAAAAGGGGCTCATACGTTTTTCATTGTTTTGCGGACAGTTTACTTTAGAGTACTTTTGTTCTTTCATAATTTTTTCCTGAAACCAAATATATTTTGGGAGATCTGTAAAATCCAACTTTAATATTAATACCTTGTTTATTTGTTTTTCTTATTCAAGAATCTTGATACACAAGTTAAAAGCCAAATATTTTTTTTATACGTGATTCAATAAAATAATATTTCTTTTGTCAATTTAAGAATTGATAAAAAGAAACCCTTTAAATTAGGAAAATATGTGTTTTTGGAAAAGAAAAAAACAGCAATATTAAATAAGTGATGCTAGAAATGTTTTTAAGATTTAAATTAAAATTTTATTACAATTTGAGCTTTTAAGAAGTTAAGCGAATCAAAACATGTTCAATTGTATGTTGAAACAAAATCATCATCATTTATTCTACGGTACAAACATTTTTTAAGATGAATTTTATTGTAAAGTATTCCGTTTACTTAATTTGTCAAACAACCTTAATAAACTATAAAATAAATATAAATAACTAAAAATTCTTTGCCTTTGTATCTTTACTTTTTAAAAGTTGCAATACGACAAAGAAATTTTAACAAGTTTTTATTACTTCACCATAAGAAAATGAAAATTTTATTAAAATTTTTTAATAAAATAATATGAAAACGAAATTCATATAAAAAAGCAGTATTAAATAAATAATAAGACAAGTGTTATTGTGCACGCAATATGGATAGAAAATCTCAAAAGAAACAATAAATTTGTAAACAACAGAACAACAATGTTGGATAAAAAAACTATAACCCAGCAAGAAATATATCTAAGGTGTTCCGTAATTAAATGATATACAGGTTTGTCACATAATTCAATTCGGAATGGTGGAAGTTATTCCGTATTTTGTGTCTTTAGAAAACAAAAAATTATATATAAAAAATCTAAAAGAAACTGCAACTCGAACAATTTTGGTGAAAATGTGTAACTGGTCAGATAATTCGCATATTTAGCGTGTTAAAAATTAAACTCAATTGGGGTATTCACAAGGTGTGCTATCATGTTGTATTGTCATTATATGTTCTAACATTTTACACTGTTTAAAAAATATTGTTGTTGCTTTGTGAACAAAAAGTGTCATAAAATAATATTAATAATCAGAAGAGACCTGCATTAAGCGGCTGAGCCGATAAACAAACAAAAAAAATTTATTTGTGATTTGCGTTTGAAAAATGGAATATTGTCAGGCAAGATTTTATTAAAATTTATTAATTCATGGATTAGAATTAAAAAAATTATTCTTTTAGGTAAATATTAATTTTTTATATTTGTTTTAAATCAGTTGATTTGAATTCCAAATAGCACACTGAACTATGAGGGGTTGTTCACAACAGTCGTATATTTTCCTGTTATTATTTTCAGACATATGACTTTATGACACCTTGTGAATCCCCCAAATGTTTAAAAAAAATAAGCGATATTTAAAGCTAGCAAAGTAATTTAAGGGAATACAAACA
The DNA here is from genome assembly GCA_949318255.1 of Pollenia labialis. Taxonomy (NCBI): domain Eukaryota; kingdom Metazoa; phylum Arthropoda; class Insecta; order Diptera; family Polleniidae; genus Pollenia; species Pollenia labialis. The sequence goes on along the minus strand of OX439139.1, from coordinate 158,401,532 downwards.
TTTTTAATTTAAAAGATTTTGTTTATCGGGCTTAATTCCCAATTTTAATTCCTGATAAAAACACTGAAATTTATTGTTGAAGCGATATGCTATTCCTATGCGCATTTCACTGATTGCTTAGGCCAGGTCGGCAGGTAACTTCATCCAAAGATTTTAGAAAAACTACTAAAGATATTAAAAAAATAAAACTGCTAAGCGAATAAGAATTATAAGCAACAGCTTTACTTGAAAAATATCAAACTTAAACAAAAACAACAACAATAAACACCCTAGAGGGAAGCGTACTAACACTGAAGTAGTCCCGTGATAGGTCTTTGGTGGAAGGGACCGGTTCCAGTTCTAACTCTTTATATGAATAAGACCTATCACTTTTACATGGGGTTGTCATTGGAGGGGCTCAATTGACACTATTTGACCAATCACAGACCTATTCTGAATGAACCTGCTTAGTATCAGTTACTAAAAAGTAGTATTATTTAAATACAATGTAGTATAATTTCAATAAAACTAGTCCAAGAATTAAATTTAAGAGCCAAATTTTAGAAATTACCAAAACATGTGTCACATCACCGCTGAAGACTGTTCTGTAATTCATTACTTTTTCTACCTTTTTGTTCTTTGTAAACCAGTTAAGGGATTGGTTCTTTTTTCACTGGTCACGAGTCCTTTCTTTTTGTATTTGTTCTATTTTCACAAATCCCAGGACCAGTCGCATGGACCAATTGACACAAATTTCCCGCAGGGCAGTTCCTATGTTCCCTTTCCTATGCGCATTTCACTGGTTGCTTAGTTTTCAATGTTTTTATCAAGAATGAAAATTGGGAATTAAGCACGATTAACAAAATCTTTTAAATTAAACATTTTTGTATTCCCTCAAAAGCTCCGTTTTATTTTATCTTTTAACCATAAGAAAAGCACTTTGAGAGTAAGAAATTCATTTCCAAAATTTTGATAGAGTTAAAGCACTAACTTAATATGTTGCTGGGTTCATTTTCATCATCTGCTTCGTTTTTTTTTTAATTCATAAAGAACAAAAGTTAGAAGAATAATAAACCAGAACATGTAAATCTTTTTTAAAAGACTTTATGTCAATACTAAAAAAATCACATACATACGATAAAGAACACTTCTCTTAAGATTCATATTAAAAAATATAAAAACAAATAGGAATTTAAACTTTTAGTGAAATAATGTACTTAACCTAAAGCAAATTTAAATTTATACTCACATCTTGCAAATTATGTGACAGTCAGAAGACGTAGACAAAAAATAAAGAACCAACTAAACCACTCTTGCACAGACATCTATCGAAATATGGCTGCTATAAATGTACACGATTTGTTTGTGTGTGTGTGTTTAAACATATCGAGCGTTAACCGAAATAATAGCTTAAGTTATAAAAACAAAACTTTCCTGGGGAATGTTTATAAGAAAGTTCTTTTTTTTCAATAGCTGTAATGCAGGTAATTGTTTGTACGCATTAGTATGATAATGCCTATTTTCGGCGCTTAAGCTTTTTTGACGTCACATAGCAATCAAGCGGAGAAAAAATCATATCTGCTTAACTTATAATCTGCTCCTGAATATATGAATGGATAAAAGCTCCGTATAAACTATGCCAGCCTTTTTGAATACAGTGGGTGCTTTATGTTGTTTTACAAGACCAATTTTAACGATAAAATTCTACTAACTGAACTAACTGAAATTGTAATATAAAATAAATGAAAATTCAGTTAAAAAATGGTCTACTTATTTTCATTTATTTTTAATGAAAAGTTCATTTAATTTTTACTGTCAAAAACTCAACTCCATGTTCCGTAAAAACAAATGAATTTTCAGTTATTTTATAAAATTCGACTATCAAAAAATTAACTACATATTCCGTAAAAGCGAAGAAATATTCACTTATTTTATTAAATTCAGTAATTTTCGTTTACCCCACAAAAGAGCCGAATTTCTAAAAAACAACAGACAGACACCTGTCTGCTTGTTTTTCTTACCCCGTTATACACACGTTTGTTTTTCTTTTGTTGTACTGAACCCGTTTTTTTACAGAAGAACTCTCAATTATAAGACACCAGCAGCATGACCAATATGGCTTCGCAATTATTTAACTTTAAAAATTTGATGTATTTAGCAAATAGAAAATGGGAATTAATAACACAAAACAAGCAAATCGTTTTTTCAAGATAACTAAAAATTTATTTTTGGTAGGTAAATTATATAAAATAACTGAATATTCATTTGGGTTTTCGGAATTCACGGTTGAGTTTTCGGCAGTAAAAATTAAATGAACTTTTCCTAATTATAAATATAAATTACATTTTCATTTAATGCTACATAACGAAGAATTTAACTTAATCAACGGACAATATTAACTGCAACTGAAAATCCGTTCTAATGTGCACTTAGTTTTTTGCATAAATGTTAGAATCAGTAAGAAATTAATTTGCTTTGAAATTTAGTTTATTTATTTAAAAATGACTGAACGAAAAACTTCTTAAATACACTACAGTCCGTTACTGTAATAATATTGTGAGTGTATAGTTAAAACCAATAGTCTGGTCCACAAAAAATGTCTGTATGAATTGTAGGGATTGATTAATGCTAAAAGCTCGTTGGTAAGGCAGATATTTTTAACAGAACTCTTTTGACGATAAAATTCTTTCGTCGACAATTGTATCAGTTATAAGTTTTATTCCTTTAAAGATATCGATGATTAAACCCTGATTTAGGTATGCCTGTTATCAGGAATATGTGTCTGTCTATTCGATTCATCAATTATATTTTTTTATAACATGTTGTTTTGGAAGCAAATTACAACAAAATTAAAGAAGCACAAACAAAGAGGAAAATTTTAAAATGATGTATAAAAGTCGCATCCACCAGTCTTAGCAGCTAACTTTTGGAACAGTTTTACTATATAATATCTAAATTAAGGTTCCACAATAATTCTGGATGTACTTTCTTGTATCTCTATACTACTAACAACTACAATTAACGTTGGAAGAATTTCAACCAATTGTAGTGGGGAATGTAAGAAAAGATAAACTCACTATTTGTTGTGTTTGTTTAAGCTTTGATATTGTTACATCTAAAACTGTTGCTTATAATTATTATTATGTTATTATGTTAACAGTTTTATTTGTTTAATATCTTAAGTTTTTCTAAAAATCTTTGGATGCAGTTTCCTTATGATCTGGCATTAGCAACCAGTGAAATGCGCATAGGAATGGCTTATCCCATCAAGAATAAAATTTGGGAATAAAGCACGACAAAGAGAATATTGTTAATTAAAAAACATGTTGTATTCCCAAAGATTACTTGGATTTAGAACATCTTTAAAACAAGATTTATCTGTATTTACGCTTCTAAGCCTAAACTTCTCTTGCAAATATATTAACACATATAAAGACTTTTTCAATAACTAAAAGAGAAACAAACAAATTAACCACTTATCGCAGTTCTTTAGAAAAATAAGCGGACGGACAGGCGTCTGGTACTGGAAATTTGGCCCTTTTAGGGAGTAAACGGGTAAAACCTGTATTTTGGTACTTTTTTGTTACCCCATTTATCTTATAAAGCAAATTATATGGAAATTAAGGTTATATCATATTCGACACTTATCTAAGAAATACAAATACGAACTGGGTCTTTTTCGAAATTCCAACGTTTAAAGGGTGAAAATGAAACAAAACTATTTTTGGTACTTTTTTTACAAAAAATTTTTTCCACTCAAAAACATATATTAAATTAAGGGCTCCCACTACAATATTGAATTTTTTGATACTTCAATGGTGAGAAAAATAGCACCATTAAGTGGAAACACAGGAAATAAAATTTCTTTCTTCTGCTTTTTGGTTCTACAACTAGTTTAATATAAAAAAGGCCATACTTTTCGAATCTGGTAACGAAGTGTAAAATACTTTTAGTTTAAAAAGCACTGATTTGCCTGCTTTGATGCTGCGTTTCAAATTTTTATATTCAATATTATTTTTTAATTTTTTTTCGCCGCTAGCTTGACCGTTTTTCGTGCTGTGCGTTGCTCTTATGACCGACCTACCAAAAAAAATTGTGTGGGTTGAGATTAAACACTCTTACTATAAAGAACGCAAAAAAAACGTAGCGAATAATGGTATGGCAGGTCTGTCATAGTTCCATAGGACTATACATCAGACTGTCAACATACTTAAAGATCGGTATATACCAAATAAAAAATGGAGCTTCCAACGAAACAGGTTTGTAAGGAAGAAACATAAACGTTTAGCTTAACATTGCGCTGACGGAAGACATGAATTTTATATGGCGAGTTCCCACTTTGAAGCAATACATTTTTGACACATAAAGCGCATTATTAAGCGCATATAAAAATTGTTGTATGTAACCATCGGCCTTACACACTGAATGATTTGATACAGTTATTTTTTAGTATTCTCCCTTACAAACCTGCTTCGTAGTAAGGCAATGCCGTAGCAATTGAAATGTTATTTGTTTGTATAAAAGTTGTTGAGAGTTCTTTCACTTACTTTACTGCACTTATGTATGTCTAATTGCGTAGTGCATAATTGTGCGCTTATTTTTTTAAATGTTACATTAGTGCTTTGCAAAATGATTACAATTTTTATTGGGTAACAACTCTATAGGAGGCCTTATAATGTATCGAATACCGATTTTGAGTTAAATTTCTCTAAGGCATTTGTTTACACCCAAAAAAAACCAAACTGGACATGTGTAAAATAGATAATGTAGGTTATGAAATAAAATATGACGGAAAAACACAATTGGTAAAAAAATACAACAATAACAAAAACAACAATAAACAGTGCAACCAAACTACAAAATGGTCACAAAAAAATTCTTTTTATGGCATTATTTGACAGAGACTTGCTGCATTTTGCATATTTTAAAGAAAATTTAAAAATAAAAATTCTTTAATTTTAACTTAAGACTTCTTGCATTTCTTTTCATTCGATTGTGTTGTCACTCACTGTCAATTAGCTTACACATATGCACACTTATATAAAATTCATATGGCAGTAGAGTCCCGATAATTCGTAATCGAATAGACGTACCGACTGCTTTTTGCTAGCAGTTTTTGAAATAGAGTGATTTCGATTTAACGAGGTAAAATTTAAAAAAACATAGATTTTTAGGGCTTTAAATATAATGAGCGGTACTATATTTTTCAGCAACTTTAATTTTGTATTGTTGCTTTAATTGTCTTTGATTTGTTCTAAAGAAATATTGGTTTATATTATGAATTATTAGAGGTTGTTTAGGGTTAAGTACGATTTATAGGGGTCTCCTCAGACTTTGTATTAAAAATACGAATTAATAATGAAATATTTATGAAATTTTTGCGTATTATAAAGTTTTTTTGCAAGGCAACGGCTGTTTTGGAATTATCGCGGTTTGACTGTGTTATAAAAAAAATTGGAAAATCCTGGGAAAAATTTTATTCATATTCCTAAGAAAATAATAAAATCCTTATTGTTTTTTTTCTTTAACACAACTCAATATGATAAATGACTTTACACACACGTCTACAAATTTCCACACATACTCTTAAAGATATGCGTGCATGCGATGAACACTGAATACTTAAGAACGTAATTGTCTGCTTCGAGTTGCACATATGAACATAAGCGTGTGTGCATTTGTGTTAAAAAAAAAAACAAAACTTCAAAAGGATAGAGTATAAAAAAAAAAATAGTCATGCCTATAAAGCCAATTTAATTTTTCTTCATTCTTCCTTCTTATCAAGTAGTAATAATAATAATAAAAACAATAACCGACAAAGAAAACAAGCTGCAACAACAACTTTAGAAATAAATTTATATTACAGAAAATAACTAAAGACTATAGAGAAGTAGAACATCATGTGCACACTGTGTTGTTGCACAAAACTCTTGATGACATTAAAGTCATAAAATCACTTGTGAAACTAAATTTAAGGCAAAATGAAGAGAATTGCAACATACAATGAATAAAGCACGCACTAACTATCACACAAGCACTTGCATACGTTTATTCTATCGCTTTAGGCAAAGGACACGCACTTCTTCTCCTTACAAATTCTAGTTTCTTTCATCTTTTACCGATCTATAATGGAATAAATGTTAAATGAATTTTGAAATCTAGCATCTCAGGGACTTTCAGGATAAGCGGAGAAATCGAGTATAACAGTAGAGTTGAAATTTTATTTATGTTATGGGATAAGGTAGACACTATTAAGTCTGATTTTAGCCAATTTTGCGAAAAAATTGCTAATTTTTAAAAATGTTACTAAAACTTTTTATTTATAGATTATTTTGCTGCAATATGTGCTATTTTAAGCACATATTGCTGAAAAGTGTTTATATACTTAAATCACTATAGCAGCCAGAGAAAAACATGTTCAATGATATGGTCACCTTCAAAAAAACTATTTTAAAAGAAAATTTTAAACATATAATGTTAAATTGAACCATTTTATGGTTAAATTAGTCCTCCATCAAGAAGCCACAGTCATGTTATTGTTCCATCCGGACATTTTATGGGTTTATGATGTTTGTAACAAAATATTGGTCTTTAATCCTTCTTATTGAATCGATCTGACGATATCCGTCCATCCGACTGGTTTGCTGTCCATTTAAATCTTGTCCATGTAAATCTTGGAGATAATTTGATTTGGTAAAAAGATACTTGCTGTAGCAAAAAGTACCAACCTTGTTGAAAATTACAAGGTCAATCAAAAAAAAAGCACTAAAAACAGTTTTTAGCTCTTAAAAGAAGCGTTTAAAAACATGAAAATATGCTGTTAAAATAAAAATAAAAACAATTAAAATTATTATCTATTTTCCACTTTATTTGTTCAACACGTTGTTAAAGTAAATTATAAATTGCTTAATTTCGAAAAGATACCTCTGTCTATTTGGAGTCAGCACGTTCTTGTACATAAAAAAAAGTTCTTTCTACGTCTACAGATGATATGGGAGCATATTTAAAATTGCGTATTTGTTTTGAAGTATAATTTAAACGATTGGAATTACAATTCCGTTTTCCTCCCAAAATATCACCAATATCTTTTAGTACCGAAAATCCTTAATTATACCCTTCACCGAAGGTAAAAGGGTATATATAAGTTTGTCATTCCGTTTATAATTTCTACAATATTGATCCTACACCCAATAAAGTATATATATTCTGGGTCCTAATGAAAAGCGAAGTTGATTTAACGATGTCCGTCCGTCTGTCTGTCCGTTGAAATGGGGTTTCCGAAGACCCCATAACAATTTTGGTGAATATAGGCCACTTGTAATTTTTGTGTTATTGTTTACAACTTTGCTGAGTTGAGTTGTGAAACCTAAAACGGGCCATATTTCATTTTAATGATATTCAAACAACATTCGTTTATGGTTCAGTCGTCTAGGGGGTTTAGAAACTGTGAATCCTCTGGTTCAAATCTTGGTTTTTCAAAGCGAATTTTTTTTTGAAAGGAATATAAGATTCGGCACAGCCGAATATAGCACTCTTACTTATTTTTTAATAAAATTTATTTAAATTTTTTACTAACTTTGTCTCCTGTGTCCCCTGGAACACCGAACATTTTTCTTCATAACTATGTTCACTTGGGAAGCAAATGAAAGATTTTTTGTTTTCAATTTTGTTACAACTTCGTGTAAAAACCCAAAATTTGCAGAAGTTAACAATATTTGTTTCCGAAAATCACTTTTTTTTCAATATATACAGAGAAACTCTTAGTAGCTAAAACTATGTAGAAAAAGCCAAAAAAAAAAAAAAACGTTACTACTCGTATACCCAAAACAGAGACAAGGGGAACTAACAGACGTTACTTTATACAAAAACTATATTTAAAAAGAAATGCGATGTTACAAACTATGATGGTGAAAACACGTTACAGAAAGAGTATTATTGAATGAAGTGATTGTGTGGCTAAGGAATTTGATCGTTAGAATACAGCTATGGAATTTTCGAGAGATATGAACGTAAGCAAGCAAAAACTTAAATATGTTGATATAAAAGCTTAATACTAAATAAATTAAATACTTAAAAAATATATGAGCAACTTCAAAAATTTACGACACCTAGACATTTTTTTTAAATTTTTTTTTTTTTGTCTGACATCAATGTTGATTTGCGTGTGTATTAACCGATGTTTGAGCATGTGAAATCCATTCGCGTTAATCATTTTTATTACACGGCGCAAATTTTACTGCGGTTTAAAGTTAAAAATTAAAAAAAAAAATATAAAAATTACAGTTTTTGTTAAAATTGAAAAAGGATAACGCGTGTGGATAATACCCCTTAAGGGCTTTCTAAGCACACTAAAATATTTGTAAAAGCTTGAATACTTTTTAAAATACACTGGAAAAATCGTGTATCGTGTATGCATATAAAAATTTATTTAAAATTGTTAAACATTTTACAAAATTACGGCTAGTGTAAGACATAATTTGCAATATTTTGGGAAAAAAACTTTTAAAATGTATAATCTGAAGCCAAATCAAATATTTCATACAAGGTTGCTTTTTGAGGTTAGAAACATTTTGTTTCCTCCATAAAATTTTAAATCCTAAAAATTTTTTGGTGCGTTTTCAATTTTGGTATCAAGCTCAGTAAAGTCTTCTATTCGATGTACGTTTGAGCGGAATTGATACAGCGCTTCAGTTGTCACAAAGCGAAATGTGTTTGGAAAAAACTGCCGCTGCACGTGCCAGGAATGAAAAAAAATTATTTTTTTTTGCACTTTATCAGTTAAGTCCGTCGCGAAGAATTTTTTTAGATACCTAAACATGTTCCCATGACATGTTTTGATATAAAAAAGAGGTTAAAATTAAATTGTTTTTTTTTGCAAAAATTTTCAAAAGTTCATAAAATTTTTGCGTTTTAAAATTTTAAAGTGCGTTTTCGCCTCGGAGGTGCCCTTTACGAAGTTACTCACATCACGCAAGCCAACTTTAAAAGCAATTCAGATTGTCAGACGCAAAAAAGATACATTTTTAAAAAATTTACGCTAATTTCTTTTAAGTTTGTTATGTCCGTGATACGTTATTGGTGCGCTGACACCAACTTGATACACCTCAAACTTTATAAAATTACGCAGTTTTTTTAATTCTGCGCTTAAAACTCATTTTTATTAAACGGCGCAAAACCTCTATGTAAAATCTTCAAAAATTTCAATATTCGGAATATTTTGGTTTCACTTTAAAACACCATGCAACTTTTCACCCAGCAGCGATAGCAAAAATTTTTTTTTTGTGGATATATCCTCAAAGTCTATTGACTATATTTTGTATGGGTTTGGATCTGAAAGCTTAAAACTATTACAAAGAAAACGAAATGAATGAAAAAACTCTTGCAAGTTTCAAGTCGTTTTTTTAATTTTTCGAATTTTAGATGACCACCAATTCTTAAAGTGAGGACTTTTCAACGTAAAACTTTGCACGTCATATCCTTCAAGTATAGTCATCCAAACCCTGTACAACGTTTTTTTCAATATATAAAACTTAACGAAATAAGAGCCATAGTATGTCGGTTTCAGCAGGTGCTCAAAAAATTTGAAGTAGCCCATATACAACAAGATAAAAAGTACTACGTTACAGTACCATTAAGACAGAGTCACATACAATCAAGTAAGAAAGTAAAGTTGGTCAAGCCCAACCATTGATACCCAACGCCACAGTATTTATAAACAAATTTTCTGGAGCATATTGCTTTATGAATAGAGTTTTAGATTTCATTAAAAATCGGTTTGATAGTTTTTGATAGGCATAAATCGCACCCTATCTCCCCTCGTGGTCCTCGTTTTTTAAAAAATGCATACTTTATGTGTCCATATAAATATGGACATACCTACATATATTTTCATTAAAATTGGTTTGATAGTGGGCACAAATACCCTACTCCGGAAAGCAGCTTATAGGGGGCTATGTGAAATATTTGGACCAATTCACTCTTGTACAAAATTTCATTAAATTATCTTAAAAAATGTGATCTGTACTTTGCGCACAAGGTTACATACATGGACAGCCAGTCGGATGTTCATCGTTAGATCGACTTATAAAGTGATTCTGAGTCTTCGGTATACTGTAGGACCAATATTTTAAGGTGGCACACACTCCAGAACTAATGCATAATACCCTCTCTACACTTGTGGTGTGAGTATAATAACATACAGAAGTAATATAGGTTGTTTGGATGATATTGTACATGGAAACAAAAATATTACAATAACGCTGAACGGTTTTGTTATTGCACTTAGAAAAAATAGTAACGATTTTGGCAAAAATTTATTAAATAACCTTTTTTTCGTATGAAAAAATTAAAAATTATCTTAAAATGGCAAAATAAGTAAAAAAAAAGTCGATATTGTAAAAATAACTAAAAAAAAGCCGGTATTGGCAAAATACGCAAAAAAAAGTCGTTACAAATTTGGCTCATTCATTGCATTTATAGCATATTTTAAAATTTTGTTTGCAAATATTTGCTCATTTTGCTAAACTGTGCTAATAACAGTATATTTGTCTATTCAAAGAATATTGGGATTATAATTGTTATTAACAGCGTTTTTTTTCTTGACAAAATTTGCTATTTTTTTTTTAATTGATTTTGTTGTTCGTGCTTTTTTATAAATGTTTCTTGTTTTGAAAAAGACTCACAATTTTCAGTTCTAATAAATTATTCGAAAATATTCTATTTGTAGGGAATTTTTCGCAAAATTGCCATTAATAGCAAATTTAGTTAAAACTTCCCAATAAAAATGGAGCTTTAAGACGCCAAAACTTTTCTACATAATGGAAAAGTAACTATTTGTGTGATACTGTGCAAATTATATTAATTAGCAAATTAAAAAAAAAATAATTTAATATATTAGCTAAAGTACTACTTTAATAAACACTAGTGTGTTTTCAATTTGCACGATTACCTGGCTTCATATAAACTTAATGGCCAACCACCTTCTCAACACACTTGTGCGGTTGGTTTATTTTCCAACAACAGGAATTCAGAAACGTTTATGACAAAATACTCTATAACTAGCTACTTACGTGTCCTAACTACTTATAATCTAATAAATCCTGTTGTATGATGTATTTTATTTATAATACTTACAAATACCCATGAACATACACTAACTCATAGATAAACTGTCATATATGAAAAATTCCCAAGTGCATGATAAAGTATATGAGTTTGTTCATGTGTTGCTACACACTGTAGTATTGGTCTGTAAGAGTAAAAGTATGTGAACGTATTTATGTGGAGCATGCTTTCAACAAGAAACTTTTCATATCGCTGACAAGATGATGTGTAAACTTCAATACCACACAAATAAGTAGCCAACATAATCATCCAATCATACATACATCTATTAAACATATACATACATTCACAGAGATAAATACAACAAGATTTATTTAGTAACAAGAGTTCTTGCAAATTTTATTTCGCCACATAGCATACAAAATATATTTTAGTTTTTAAGGGGAAGCAACAATTTAACTTTTTATTCTTTACGTACTATATTTATTGTAGATGTTGCATGTTTTGTACACAAGTTTAACTTTTTGATAAAACCACAAAACAAATCGTTCATACTTGTATGAGTGCGTAACAAAATATACGGTACATTTGAAAAGTTTTTAAACAAAATGTTCATACAATTTGCGTAAATTTGGATATAAACAATAAATTTTCTTTAAGCAGCTAATTTGCGCAAAATTCCCTATTAAATTTCTGCAAAATTTCAGGCAAAATTTCGTATTAAAAATAAATTTGCGCACAATATTTGGGCAAAGTTTTCCTATAACTAGAATTCATCGTAATACTTTCTTTACAAAACAAATTGGGGCAAAGGTCCTATAAAGAGCAAACTGTGGCAAAATTTCCTATAAATAGCAAACTGGGGCAACAATTTGGAAAAATTTCTAAGGTGTAGCCACGTTTTGCAAAATTTCCTACAAATCGCAAATTTTGGAATATTTCCTACAAACCGCAAGTTTTTGCAAAATTTTCTATAAATTTCCTATTAATAACAAATGTTTGTAAAATTTCCTATAAATAACAAATATTTGAAAAATTTCCTATGGATGAAAAATTATTTCAAAATTTCCTATAAATAAGAAATTTTTTCAAAATTTCCTACAGATAAGAAATTTTTTTAATAATTCCTAAAAATAAGAAACTTTTTTAAAATTTACTATAAAAAAGAAATTTTTTAAAATTTACTATAAAAAGAAATTTAAAAAAAAAATAAATTAAAAATGTTTTTAAAATTTCCTATAAATAAAAATATTTTGAAAAATGTCCTATAGTAACAAATTTTGGCAAAATTTCCTATAAATCGCAAATTTTTGAAAAATTTCCTATTAATTTCAAAAATTTTCCATAAATAAGAAATTTTTGTTAAAATTTCCTATGGATGAAAAATTATTTCAAAATTTCCTATAAATACGAAATTTTTTCAAAATTTCCTACAGATAAGAAATTTTTTTAATAATTCCTAAAAATAAGAAACTTTTTTAAAATTTACTATAAAAAAGAAATTTTTTAAAATTTACTATATAAAAGAAATTTAAAAAAAAATAAATTAAAAATGTTTTTAAAATTTCCTATAAATAAAAATTTTTTGAAAAATGTCCTATAATAACAATTTTTGGCAAAATTTCCTATAAATCACAAATTTTCGAAAAATTTCCTATAAATAACCAATTTTTTCAAAATATCCTATAAATAACAAATTTTTGTAAAATTCCCTATAAATAAGAAAATTTTGAAAAATTTCCTATGGATGAAAAATTATTTAAAAATATCCAATAAACAAGAAATTTTTTCAAAATTTCCCATAAATAAGAAATTTTTTTAAAATTTCCCATAAATAAAAATTTTTTTTAAAATTTCCCATATTTAAAAAATTATTACAAAATTTCCCATAAATAACAAATTTTTGCAAAATTTCTTATAAAAAGTAAATTTTTGCAACATATCCTAAAATAACAATTTTTTGCCAAATTTCCTAAAAATTAAATAGTAAATTTGGAAATTTTCACAAAACTTTCTATAAATAGAAAATTTGCCCGAAATTTTTCGCCAAAATTTTTTTGCAATATCAAACTTGCGTAAATCTAACATGCAAACTGAATTGTAAGAAAACATTTAATAGCGAATTTTTTAAAGATATTCCTTAAATAGCAAATTCTTTTTCTTTGTTGCAGTTGTAAAACAAATTCAGAGACTGACCTCTTATCTAGATATGCAAATTTACTTTTAACTCAATTCGTAAAGTGATGATGGCATTTATACTTTATACCATTTCTCAAACTTCTTGCTCAGTTACATGTTTGTATCTTTGTAACTCGGAAAATTTTATTTAATCAAAAAGACATTTTATTTAAAAATTATCATTTGTTCTTTCCTTTCAGCAATTGTTGTGGTATCCAATTTTTAATATCATCAACTTTATAAGAAAATTATACTAAATAAAAGTTGCATTTATTTAAGACAATCATTTTTATTTTTTTTGCAGTACACCAATTAAGACTTTATAGTAAATAAAACCACAAGTTAATAAATTCAATTTCGAGCGAACTTATCTTCAAAAAGAGAAAATATTTTGTAATAGACTTAAATATTAAAAATGAAAATTGTAGATAATTTATGTCAAATTTTATAAATTAGTAGACAAAATGTGATTAAAATTAAATTCACCTAAAAATTGAAACAAAATGTAATTTATGGCAAAGAAATTTACCTTAAATTGACTTTCAGAAAATGATGTAAGTCTTAAATCGAAAGAAATAAAAGAAACATTTAAAATTTTGTTTTATCTTTTATACAAGGTGGCGCAAAAGCTGTTACCCGATGTTCTTTGAAGGGTTACCCGATGTTCTTTGAAAGGGTACCTTACACTTTCACACAAGTCTTACGTATTTTCACGAAAATACTTCTCTGATCTAATTATTGCTTGAAATTTGTTTAAAAAACCATAACCATTAAATACGTAAGACTTCTTTAATACTACATTTACATTAGGCTGAAATCTTGTAGATTTGATTTAAAATCTTCTTCGAAATCTAGTGCGTTTACATTATACTTTTTTGGCATTAGCGAGATTTTGTTTTTATAACAAAACAACTGACAAAGGTTTTTTAGTTACACATACAAACACAAAAAGAAATATACATTAAAAAATTTGCATTATCTTTTATTAATAATCAACGATATTTATTTTATCAATATTATTCGTCTCTTTTATTTTTTTTACAATTTTTATAAAACTTTTTAATTTATTTTTTAACAATTTTTGTTTTGTTTTTTTTTTTAAATGTCATTTTTCCTTGTGCAGGGAAGTATTTTTTAGTGCTATATTGAAAAAACCATTGTTGCATCATTAAGTACTACTAGATTTTGAGTAGATTTCGTTGAAATCTAGTCAAGAAGTAGATTTTGTTTTGTATGGGAAATCTAGTCAAAAACAACTAGATTTGGCTCGAAATCTCGTAAGTACTAGATTTTGCGTAGGTGTAAATGTAGTAAAATAGTGTTAAAAAGCCTTTAGTGATATGTAAGCTTTAATTAGTTATTCTTTAGGATCGTGTTTTTTTAATGTCTAGATTAATTGTTAAATTAAGTAGAAACAAATGATATTGGCCAAGTGGCAGCCACAATAATTGTTGCTTATGCGGGCCCGATTTGTATAATTTTCCATCATTCTTGCCAAAACTTTCGGTGAAAAGTGCCTGATTTCCTGGGGACTCGTGACTTCAAGATAAAGTCTAAAACATCTTGGCGGTTAGTGCAAATCACATAAACGAGAGATTAGGCGGCCCGCAAATAAGGCCTTTAGAATATTAAAGCATTCTTCAAGATAAAACGCTCCGGGTCTAATTAAAGTGTAATTTGTATTGGTTTACCAAACAAATTTCAAAGCAGAACTGATAACATCTTTCGTTAGGGTGATGCCTTTTGCGCCACCTTGTAGATACAAACATTTTACAAACTGTGCTTTATAAAGCGAAATATGGAAAAATTTCGCAAAAAGTTTAAATGTTCGACAGAAGCGAAAATTTTCGTAAACTGTGCTATAAGTGTTGCTAATAGCAAATTAATATCGATTTGTTCTATAAAAGACTAATGATTGGAAAAAAATTGCAAAACTTCACAAAAAAGGGTTTTAAAGAGAAAATGTTCACAAACTTTCCTATTAATAGACTCTTTTTCAAATTCCCGAAAAAGCTATTTTTCATTTTAATTTATTGTTATAAAATTCTGTTAAATTCTTTTTAAAATAAAATTGTTTACTCTTTAACTAAATTTAAATTATATTTAGAAATATTTTTAGTCAAATTATTAAAAACAAAAACAAGTGCATCAGAATTTTTATAAAGTTGTAGTTTGCCCTCACAATTTGTGTTCGTGCGTTCGTTCGTTCACATAAAACTGTATTAACTACTATCATGTGCAACAAATCTTTATTGTAATTAGTTTAGATAATGTAAAAAACTTTTACAACAAAATGCCACACTACAAGGAAAACTAATGCAACTACGTATACACATAATATATCTTTACTATAAACTTCTTCCTCTTCTGGTCATAACATAACCTAGAAAATTAATGTGGACATCATAAAAAATGGTGGTAAAATACCATAAAAGCAATAAGAGTGCTCAATTTTAAATTTAATATATTTGTTGTTTATAAGCTGGACGAGCTCGTCGTGCTAGAAGGGCCACACACACACGGAACTTTAAAGTATGTGACACCAACAACACCGAAATCGCAAAATCTTTAAACGAAATGGAAAATCATCAGCATTTTATTTAGTAAAAACAACTTCTTTTATCTTTGTTGTTGTTGTAAATAATAAAGTAAAAAAAAAATTAAATGAGGAAAGTAAATAATAAGACAATGAATGCAACAACAAGAATAATCGCAGCAAAAAATGCAGACACATTTGCACCAGTATACCTCTCAGTATAACCATACAGAAGTTTTTGTTATGTGTATGTGGTAAATTCAATATTTCATTGTGTGTATGTATTTTATAAGAGCTGTAAAATGCTGGCAACCCCGTTACGTTTTTATGCCTGAAACGTGCAAATTTTATGCATCGAAGTATTTGTAGTGAAACATGTAACAAACTTAAACTTAAATAAACAAGTACGTTAATACCATTACGAGGGTTGTAAAGAAATTCAAATAAATTTTTTTTTAAAGAAAAACTGGCAATTTTTATACTTTCAGAAAAAGTATTAAATGGTTTTCGGTATCAAGAGTGGTGATTTTCAGTACAAATTTTGATTTTAAGTAAAAATCGAGACTTTCAGAAAAAATTTAAATTTTTCGGAAAAATTTTGATTTTTGTGTGAAATTAATTTTTAGTACACTGAAGAGAAAAAATAATCCATCCGTACTAAAATCAATCCAAAGCGGTATCAATCAGGGATGTCTTAGAAACCAATTTTATTGGAATTGGATTTGAAACCGACAAAACAATACGTTGGTGTCATGAAATTCAATGTTATGGGGTTTTTGTTCGAAATTAAATGTCGGTTTTAGGTGTCACAGAAACCAATGTTATCAGTTTTTTATTGAAAATGAACCAAGCAGCCTACAGCAAATAAAGTTGTTTAAAGCTTAATTTTTTTTTTTTGATTTTTTCAACAGTTAGGTTTTTTGCATAAATATTTAAATAGTATTTTTAGCATGTCTCCGGCAGCGGATTGCTGCAAACTCGCAAATTTCTATTCCTCACTTTTTCAGCAAATATGCAACAAAAGCGATTTATTATATAATACATTTTATGGCTTGCTTGAAATATTGAACATTTTTGGAAAATTTCGCTATTTTTGGTAACTTGCTTATTCTATTTTTTCCTTTTATATTTCTACTTCTTTTCAACTTAAAATATTTTTAATTAATATTAAACGTTGCTATTAATCCGATGTTAGAAAATTTCAGCGAATTTCCGCTAATTTAACAATTTTTACCGAATTGTTGTCCTTCCTTATAGTTTTAGGGACTTTTAATCAATTTTATGGCTTGTGTGAAACATTAAAAATATTGAAATTTTCGCGCAGCTTTACTGATCTTTCGCTTTAAATTTTTACAACACAATAAAATCACACAAATGTAAACAACAAATGCAAATAATACAACGATGGCATTTATTTCATATGTCTACTTGTGTCAATTGGTCCAAAAGACTGGTCCTGTGATTTGTGAAAATAGACAAAAAGAAAGGACTCATGGCCAGTGAAAGAAGAAAATGTAATGAATTACAGTACAGCCTTCAACGATGATGTGACATATTTTTTGGTACCTTCTAAAATCTGGTTCTTGAATTTTATTTTAGGTGTATATTAGGTGTTTTATTGAAATAATATTACATTTTAGTAACTGACACTAAGCACGTTCATTGAGAATAGATCTGAAGGTGGTCAAATGGTGTCAATTGACCCCTCCAATGACAACCGCATGTAAAAGTGATAAGTCTTATTCATATAAAGTGTTAGAACTAGGACCGGTCTCTCCCACCAAAGACCTATCACGGGACTTCTTTGGTGTCAGTTCGCTTCCCTCTAGGGTAGTTTCTTTTTTATAATTTTCTTTTATTAAAAACAAACAAAAATTGCATTTAAAGCTTTAAGCAAATGCTACAAAACATAAAACAGCTTATTCGAATATCGGTTTTATTTGTATTCGAAAATAACAAAAACCGACTTGTTTTTATGAAACCAAGTAAAACCAATATTGGTCTACAAAACAGCAAAACCCGACTTGAATTCAATGACACGGTAAGTACGGATTTTCTTAAATAAAGTACAGAAAGATTGATACAAGTACGGATTCTTCAAGTGCGAAATACTTTACTTATCCATATTTAAATTTATTAAACATGAAAATAATGTATGTTTTTCTTCTCGTTCTGTTGTTTTCGTTAATTCTACACAAAAAAAGCGAATCGTTTTTTACCTTCTCGTGTGGTGTTGTTGCAATGTCTACAACAAACTTTAACCAGCACAAACGAATGCACGCATAAATAATGTAATGCTGAGAGATGATACCAATAAATTATATGAGATTAAAACGCGAGTTTTTAAGTTTTACTCTCATAGTGGTACTACCAATTAAGCAATTCAATCTTTTTTTACTTGGCTTGAGAATTTTATACTTAGTTTAAGAAATTCCGCGATTGATTTTCGGAAGTAATCCCATTTAGGATTGCTACGTACGACTCGTTCTTACAGTAGGTATAAAAACTTAATTTATCCTGAGGGTTTTTCTTTCTGCGTACACTTTTTTATTTGAAATTTAAGTGTTAATTTTCAGTAAAAATTTTGATTTTAAGTAATGAGGATTTTCAATGATGACTATTTTAAGTTTTCTTTTAGTGAAGTAAAATAATGGTTTTTATTAAAAATGGCTATTTCCAGTGCAAATAATTATTGTCGTTGGAATCGTTTCACCTAATTGCCTTAATCGTTTTAAATTTGCAGTTTAAAAGTTGGTTTAAAGAGACAACGTTTATTTGCAGTGATTATCATTAAAAAGTTGATTTAAAGAGAAAAATTATTTTCACTAAAAATTTTTAATTTTCTACAGAAATTTTGTTATTCGTGCTTAATTACTTGTAGTGGGGAATGTAAGATGAGATGAAGCCACTGTTTATTGTTGATGTTGTTTTGTTCAAACTTTGATATTATTACAAGTAGAACTGTTGCTATAATTCTTATACGTTTAACAGTTTTATTTGATTTAATATCTTTAGTTTTTCTAAAATCTTTATGGATGGAGTTTCCTGATGATTTTAGGTGAAAATATTTATTTTCAGAGAAATTTTTGACTTTCAGTGCAAATTGTAATTTTCATTAAAAATTTTGATTTTGAGAAAAAATTTGATTTTCAGGGAAAATTTTGATCATTAAAATTTATATTTTTTGTGAAAATTGGATTCAAGTAAAAATTTCAGTATTAATATTAAATTGTTATTTGACTTTGAATACAGATTCGAATTCTATATATTAAAATTTTGATTTTCACTTCAAACTTAAATTTTCGGTAAGAATACGGATTTTCAGTAAAAATTCTGATTTTCATTCAAAATACTGATTTTTACGGCAAGTTTTAGTTTTCACTGCAAATCTTGATTTTCAGTTAAAATTTTAGTTTTCAGAAAAAAACATGTTTTCCAGTAAACATTTATATTTTCAGTGAAATTTTTTTTCGCAAATCTTGATTTTTAGTGAAAACTTAAATTTTTAGTTAAAATTTTAATTATTAGTAAAAATAGTTTTTTTTTTTTTTTTAAAGTGGATTTTCAGTAAATACATATATTGATTTTCGATAACAATTTTGATTTTCAGTAAAAATTTTGATTTTTAGTACAAATTTTGATTTTCACTTCAAACTTAAATTTTCGGTAAGAATATGGATTTTCAGTGAAAATTCTGATTTTCATTCAAAATAATGGATTTTGCTGCAAGTTTTAGTTTCCACTGCAAATTTTGATTTTCAGTTAAAATTTTAGTTTTCAGAAAAAATCTTGTTTTCCAGTAAAAATTTTTTTTTTGGTGAAAATTTTGTTTCGCAGTTAACATTTTGATTATCAGCGAAAAGTAAAATTTTTAGATAACATTTTTATTTTCAGTAAAAATAGTATTTTAAGTGAAAAAGTGGATTTTTATTCAGTAAATACATATTTTGATTTTCGATAATAATTTTGATTTTCGGTAAAAATTTTGATTTTCATTGAAAATTTTAATTTTCAGTAAAAATTTCAAGATGTTTTGATTTGGAGTAAAAATTGAGTTTTGTCAAATCGTTCTTTCGGAGAATTTTTTTTTTTGTTGTGAAAACAGTGATTTTCGGTTAAAGCAATGAATTTTCTAACCAAATAAAATTTTGTGCGAAATAAAAGATTTCAATAAAAATAGTGACTCTCGGTGAAATCAAAACAGTGAATTTTTATAAAATAGTAAATTACGGGAAAAAATAAATATTTATGATTATGATTTACATAAATGAAGAGTTTTGAAATTTATTTTTTTTCGGTATTCTTCTTTTTGTTTTAATTGAACACGGTTGATTATAAAATGGACTTTCTATTTTTCCTAATGTAGCTGTCATGTTCTATTAATCATTTTTACAGGGCACAACATCATTGAACAACATCAAGTATGTACGACTTTCAAACTCTAAAGGCGAAGATATCTTGGGAAGAGCCACTTTTACCAGCTGCAGTCTTTTGTCTACTATTCCTTGTTTCCTATTAGACTTCGCTTAAAATTCTGTCTTATTTTCCAGAACCGGGACGTACTAAGCTGTTGTTCAAGTATTCAAGGCTTATAATTAAAGCTGTATACCATCAAGTGAACTCCCTAAATATCTATGAATATTATACAATAATAAATTTTCCGTAGCATACATAATGGCGGTCACCGATAATAAAAATCGCTCATGCTAGAAAATTCTCCTCTCAGCAAATTCATTTACGACGACGGTATGTACATTTTTATTAAATTTACGCCATAAATCAAACAATAAAATGTGAGTTGTAACTACCAACTCGTGCTTTAATTTTAACACAAAATTTTAGTTACTCTTTTGTTCATTTACTTTTGGTTTAGGGGTTTTTTTTTAGATTTTAAGTCTTAGCTGAAGCACAAAAATTAATTATGACAGGTTGGTTAGCATTAAGTTGATTTTGCACACAAGTAGAGTAATAAGTACAACAAGAGCAACAACTGCAATAACGGTAATAAACGTTGCAAGTACTTACTTGTGCACCTCGTTTAAAATAAGTAAAAAAAAAGTGTTGCTGGAAAACTTGGCAATTACATGCATGTTTTATGGAGTATAAAATGCTTACACATACACAAATTTATTTCTTGGTCCGTAAATGGCTTAAGGTGGTAACAATATTTTGACTAACGTTAGTTTTATTTAAACAAATTAGTTTAGTTTATATAAAAAGGGAGAAGTTTTCAAATTTGGTGTAAAATTTCAAAAGCATTCTCAACAAAGCGATTTAAAAAAAAATATTGCAACAAGCAAATGCTCGCCCTAATGTTCCCTTGATATGCACGTGTAGATTGGCTGCATACTTAATACATTCACCAATCTATATAAACCAATCCTTCGTATGTACATTTTTTAAGGTATTTACCTAGACTTAGCAAATATGCCATTACTACAGTTTTAGTAGGCCATAATGAAGTGGCCAAAGAGAAATAGGAAAGACATAACTGGAAATTTTAGATTGTGTAAAATTAACTACGAATGAGGAGTTCCAGAACAAACCCAACCAAACTAAATTTCGTTAATATCTTTTCAATATCTTTGAATTTTTAGCTTACAATAAAACGTGCAATCCATACAATTTGCAAGTTCGCCAATGGGGTAAGAAGAAATGTGTGTTGGCTGAATTCGTTACTGTCCAATTTATATAGCCAAATCTTAGTGATTTGCGACAAATCATATTTGATGACGGGTTGATTGATCTATTAATTAATTCTCGTAAAGTATTTAAGATTGACTCGAACTTATTTCTTAGTCTTATTAAATGTATCGATTTATCATAAAATTTTCGAGTTAAAATTATATCGTTTTCTTATGGAAGTCCCCAAGAACAAAAGTTATTAGAGCAAAGGGAACAAAATTTATAAAACAATAAAATTCATAAATTCACTCGTGACTACTGTTAAAGCAAACTTTACTTGGTGGTACACTATACATTTGCAGTGGCAGCTTTAGAGTTTTTTTTACATTTTATTGCCGATTTCGATGTCTAGGGGATTTGAAACCAGTGTTCGGAAATAAACACTAAATATCGCTCCTTAGTGGTCGGTTCGGTAGATTAATGGAAAACACAAGCGCTAATATTGTTTGTGTAGAAAACCATTAAAAAACATAGCGTTTCCCTGTTAGTCATCTTTCGAACATAAAAATAATACTATTTTTTATCAAATATATAATTCTGTTCGGTTTTTTATTTAATCCACAAGCCTCATTGTGTTCAGTTTGGCTCATTAATCGTACATCGGCAAAGAATTTGGGTATTACATTTAACACAACGCTCAGCTGGGCTAATGACGTTAATATAGTAGTGGGTTAAACGTACTCAATGAATATAAGAGCTTAAAGGTTTGCTACAAATGTTCTGTTTTTTTTTTTTAAAGAACAGAACAATATATAATGTTCGGCTCTTTCTTGAAAATATATACGAACGGTGTTAGGGGTTGTGTTCGTCTACGCAATGACTAAAATAATAGGTATCGTTCTTGGGTTTGTGAGCCGAACGCTAAATAATGTACTGTTTATTGTCGAACACTGGTTGAAACCAGCTGCAAAACTTTGAAAATAATAGTTTAAAGGTTTGTCATGATCTCGAAAAAATATGACGAATTGTTAAAGGGGAATGAAAAACGGATTTATTGTAATACTCAGAATGCAAAAGTCTTATAAAAGACTGAAGAGTTTAGAAACATTAGTAATGCCCTGTGCCCATGTTCTATATCTCTCGCGTCGAGAAACTTTTCGACTGAAACGTAAGAAATGCAACACAAATGCCATAAAGGGAAACAAACAACTGAGTTTCTTACTTTACTACGTCTGTGACATTTTTATTTAATTGCTGCTTACGGAAAAAGTGTGTCTGTAAAATTTTTGTGAGAAAGTTCCCACTTTGAACTGCCAATTAAACTGATGAATAAAAATGGGATGAGAAATAAGGTTAACACAAAAAATATATTAAAAATGCAATGAATAATAACACGGAAGAGATAAGTACAAAAATTGTTCTTAATTGATATTTTAATTGTTTAATTACTTTGCTTTTAAGATTTTTGAAAAATATACAAATCTGTGGCCTTTTGACAAAACATCTTAAGTCAAATTACAAAAGTTCAAAAATATGCTGTAAATTATACGAATTTTTCTTTAAAAAAACATTTTTGTTTGCGATTTTAAAATTTTGTATTATAAACGAAATTTTTCTTTAATTTCGGTTTATTTTATTATTTCATAAAAATTATATTTTCATCGAGTTTTTTTTAAACTTTTTTTGCTATCTTATCTCGACTTAAGATGTCTTGCCAAAATGCCACAGAAATGTTTTCAAGGCCTGTTTGCAAACAAGAAACATTAAAGTCCCACTTTACATTATTTGATATATCAGACGGTTGTTTTTCGCCGCCGTTCTTTAATATTTTTCAATTTTAGTAAATTTTGGTCACCGTAAATGCTATGTGTGACTCACGATCTCAACGTCTGCAATTTCACATCGGCTTCGAGTATACGATTTTGACATTTATAACGTAACAACGATATTTCTTTTGATAGTTTTCGACATGAGTTACAGGCACACTTTTCGAGAAACGATGGAATATTATCTTTCACATCTTTTCGATGCGAGAAGTTCTCGCCAACGTTACAGATCATGGGTACTGGTAGAGGTATACAAAAAAGTCATGGAAATCCTGCTTTAAAAGTACCTGATTTACTTGAGGAGATCATTTAGCAAATAGTGGCCATGATATGCGATAAGAAACTAGTCTGAACTTTTATAGAATAACAATGCTCAGCCAGAAGGCACCATTATTTAAAAAATATTTTGAGCAGCAGTCATAAAGCAAATATTACTGAGTCCAAATGCTTCTTATGCGATTGATGATTAGTATGAAGAGAGCTTAAGTGTGCGTTCAAGGGAGGTCAACCTCAATCTATCGCAAAGACTTGCGGATCACGGTGACGTTTTCCAGTCGGAGACTCTTGCAATTAATGAAGCTGTAGACTGGCTCACTGCTGAGCCGACTACTGTTGTAGATGTTTACGCGGATAGCCCTTAAAGCCGTTTTGGCTTTGGATTCTAAAAACGAAAATAGTCCTTGAGTGCCGCTAAACGCTGAATGAGGTCACAGGGCACAGAAATATAATGACGAACATTACGGTGAATGATCTTGGAATGCTCTCCTGCAAACTCAAACTTCGGCGATCGACTATATCGAATTGTCTAACTCGTATTTTTTAACTCAACATTTGTCAGCGTTCAGTACAGCCAAAAAAAACAGTGGTTTTATTATAAATGCTCTTACATCATAAATGCATTTTTTTTTTCGAAATGGTAGAAAAAAATGCATCAAAAAGTTAAAATTTGTAAATTTTTATTTTGACCCCCTTTAAAGAAACCAGTGCGATATGCATTATAAAAACGACTTACACTTTATATCATTTTTGATGTAGGGCATTTGAAGTGTCATTAGGTCGCACTTATTCTAATTTATTTTCATAAAATTTTTAAAACTCGCCGTCTATTTTTGCAATTAAGATACATTTTCCGGTTTGTTTAGTTCAAAAATATTTGCTAAAAAAAAACCTTCGCTGCAAATTATTTTATTAAAAATTTTTTTTTTTAAACATTGTTAAGTTATTTGTAAAAAAAAAACTTTCGTTGCAATAAATTTGTATGTTAAAATTTGTAAAACTGTTGTTATTTTTTATTTTCATGGATACAGTTATTATCAAGGACGAATTATTGTGAACAGGGTTTGCAAGTCGTTTATAACACTGTGCAAATCTGCCAAAGGTTTTGAAATGTTAAGTTGGGGTTCCGAAATATCGGTCCCTAAAATATATACTAAATGTAAATAAAGATTCATTGGAATTTTTTTTTCTTTTTTTTTAACTTCCCCACAAAAGTATACTAAAACGTTAAAATATTGGACAAATATTTTATACATCAAATTTCACTAGGGGTTTTCTAAGACCAAAAAATCGTGCAATGTACGTAAAACGGGTTTTCGAAAAATTCAAAAATTGCAATGCTCGAAATAATATGTATTTTTTTTATTATAAGAATAATTTTTAAGATCTTAAATTATAAAAAAATATATTAATTATAAAATATCATGTGAACCGAATAGAAGTTTCATGCATCACTAGCAATAAAATGGCAACAAAAGGTAAATTAAGTTGCCATACTTAAACATAAAATCGCTACAAACAGTTAATAGTAAAAAAATTGTTAATGTATGTTTATGAATACAAATTTAATAAACGGTGGTTTAGTTGAACTTAACTTGAATTTATATGTGGTTTAAACTCAACAACTATAAATCAGTGTCCCATGTATTATATGTTGTTAAAAAAACATGTGGCAGCACTACGATAAATCTTATCAAATTCATAGGTCTGTATTGGTAGTTTAAACGCCCAATTTTATGCGTTAAGAGGTGTTTAATTGTTTAGTGATTCATAGATTTGTTGGTTAAAACACATTTTATACCAAAAATAGAGTTTAACTTGCTCTGCTTTTTTTAGTCCTTAGTGGGTAATCTTGAATTTGAATGGTTTTTGGTATTTATGGTATACGGCCCAAAATGGCTTTGGTATGTTCATATGTCTGAAAAGTAAAATTTTATTACCCCGACTTTAGCACTTCTGGGTGTGTTTTTACGATTTGTTAGAATAAAGCCTTAAAATGCTGTTATGAGGGGAGTTAGAAGGTTAATATGTTCCACGAAAATATTTGCTATAACATTTTCTACAAATTGCTGAACATAGCCCACACTTCAGATGTTAAGAAAACATAGCTTTATTTACCGATATGCTGCAAGAACAACCTTAATCCGGGAAACTTTAACCGCCTTTATAATAAATTTCCGATGTGAACTTTTAAAACGCCGACGCACATGTATTCTCCTCTCCTCTCCTCTCCTCTATCAGAATCCGTTGTCAGCACCCCGGAATTTTTTTTCATGTTGAACTGTGTGATAATTATTTCTATTCAACTATTCTTTAATTAAAGACTTAATGTTATTTAAAAAAAATGCTTTGAAGATTATCCCACTTAAAAAATCCTTAAATAAGTTTCTCATCCTCGAACCCTTTTCTGCTTTGCATATTTAAATTTTGTAAAGCCTCTAGATGTAGATTTGTACAATATCTAAACAGATTATTTAAAGCTATTTGTTAAGGAAACCCTAAACACTCATGAAATGTTACAACATTATTTCATAGTAAATTATGTGTCTACTCTGCACTAGTGTTGTTTTTTTAGCCCACTTATGGCAGCCGAAAAAACAAACACGAAAAAGTCAGAAGTCAAGCAGACTTTATTAAAATACGATAAAATATCGATACCAACGTTGTCTGCAAGAGGTTTTAATTTTTTCAATCCAAGTCTGACAATTTTTGGCCTTGACTATTAAAGTGTTTTTCAAAGTTAGATCCTGGCTACAGGTTTTACAAGGGGAGACAGAATGAGTAATACGGCTTTAGTTATTGAAAACTTTTTTATATATTATTTTTTTCTTGTTTTTCCACCGTTTTATGACGAAGACTTGGGGAACACAATAGGAATAAGAAAAAAATTAAACAACGTTCCAAAACCAGTGAATTATAATTTTCAGAGGAAGTTCTTATTGCTATATTACACCTCTTGGGAGCATATGGCTTTAAAAAAAAAACATTTCCATCTTTATCTATTTATACTAACAATTCTTATTTCTTCCCATGTGCTATTAAGATTTTGTATTCTACTAAGGCCCGTTTTCACAACTTATCGTTAGCTAAAGGCTGGATTTTATCGGACGTATAGAAAGAGTACTGTTATTACAACTTTACTTTAACCTACCAGGCAGGATACCCCTTAATTTACTTTTAATAACGGATCACTTTTTAAAAGGCCGGTTAAAGTGTACTTTTAGCTATCGGTTTTTTGTGAAAATGGGCCTTAGAATGTTTTTTCTTCGTGTGTTCCCGTTTCGACCTTGGCCTCTTTTGCCCTGGGGGTTCCATTTTAGGGATTGCCTGTTTATGCTGTGCGCCATCCAATTCCATATCTTTCTGGCAACTTTATTGCATATTGTGTCTTGATCAGCTCGTCTTCATAGCTGGGCATTGCTGATGGCTTCAGGCCAGAATATTCGGCACATGTTTCGTAAACATTTATTAACAAATATTTGGAGTTTCTGCGTTAATGATTTCGGGAACAGCCATGTTTCACTGCTATAAAGAAGTGCGGATTTAACACAGGTATTAAAGATGTGAATTTTGGCTTAACATGGAATCTGATTTGATCGCTAAATTTTATTTAGCCATCAATACGCCGTCCTCGCCTTTTTCAGTCTGTTACTGTTACATACTCCTCCTTCTGTTGTCATCATACATTCCAGAATCAGATATTCGGCCATGTTCTAGAAATAGAAATGACGTGGAATTGAAACGAATTTGAAAACTCCCCCGTGTTCAAATCTTAAAGGGCCAATTTCCTTTACCTACACTACTTTTGAAATCAGAAAAAGCTACGTTCGTTTTATAAAAATTGAATTGAAAATCTTCATCGATTTCAATTTCACGTGATTTCGATTTCCAGGACATGCCTGACTGTCAAAATTTCTTATAGAATTATTATTATGTGCGTTCGTTTACTTTTCCAGTAAAATCCAGTAGGTGAGTTATATGAAAATTTTACAAATTTTCATGTAACTTATGCGAACGCTTTTCAGTAAAATCCAGTACAAATTTGTACAAATTTGGGGTAAACGAACGCAGCTAATGTTAATTTGACTTTGTTTTATTTAGGTTTATCTCATGACGTACTTTCTTTGTCAGGTATTTCAGGTTATTTTCAGAGGAATATATAAGTCAATAAGCCAAATTGTTGGATTTGAAGCATTTTAAGAATGCAACAGCAGTTCTTCAGCGACAATAACACTCACTTTAATGACCTGTCTGTTATCGTCTTGGCTCATACTTTTTTTTGGTTTTTAAATGCAATGGGTGTTTTAATCTCGGCGAACGTTGATGCAGATCGATATTGTTTGAATGTTTTTTAGGCCAGCTGTGGAAAACTATCCAACATTGTGGTTTCAGCAAGAAGTAAATGCACTACTTCGCCCAGAAGCGATTTCAACTCCACGTTCACCGGATTTAACAGCTCCGAATAGTTTTCATTATGTACATTAAATAGACAAAGTGCATGAGATCGATCCCCTGCACGTTAAGAAAACACATTTTTCGATATGGTCGTCTCCAAATAAAATTATTTTTAATAAAGACTGCTTAAACATTAAAGGTTAATCATCAAGAATACAGAACCATATTATGATTGCCTCCATGGATTATTTTTAATGACATAAATCAGTTTACCACTAATAATTGTAAATTTATTTCTTTTTTCCAAAAACAACATTTTATGGTTGGGTAAACAACCATAGTAATATTATTGGAAAATCTGTTATTGTTATTATTAGCCATAACATGTTCGGAGACAGCGATACTATGGTTGCGGCCTCTTGATAGAGGACTAACTTATTCATAATATGGCTACCAGGGACGATATTTGGTAAATGTTACCATAATATGCTCAGACTTTTTTCATTTGAACTAGTTTTGCTGGAGGTGATCATATAGAAACATTTGTTTTCTAGCGCGAAACTAAAAACCAACACACGAAATCTAAACATGGCTATTAGTCTTGAAATTTTGCAACAATTTATGGAAAATATGTCTAACAGAACCAAGTCACCCCTGTGTTGATACAGTTTTTTAAGGTAATAAAAAAGACTCCCAAATAATATTGTGCATTAAAAAATAAAAAATAAATAATAATAATCGCTCTATAAAAAATGTTTACCATATACCTCATTTTGCACCACCCTGTGCTAGGCATGCATGTCTTTTTATTCAAGCTTTTTTAACAACGAGCCTTTAGCTTTTGTAAGTATATTTATGTTTTTTATGTGTGTAAAATATTGCATTTGTGTCAGAGTTAAAGTTTCTTTTTAAATCCGATTATATTATTTTATTTTACTACAAAAAAAAAAAAAAAAAATATTGTGAGTTTAGGTTATAATACTTTTTTCTTTTTTTATTATTTTAAAATTCTAGCGTTTTTCTAATACTTTAAGAAACTTTATTCTTAAACACATAAAAACCATGTTTCGGAGAATGTTAATAAACGTTTAAGAACTAATTTAAGAGTTTATTTAACCCTTCTAGATGTAACGGAAATCTAAAGTTGTTTTAGCTGCCGCCGTTACTGCTGTTAAAATTTTAATGCCCCTTTAAATAGTCTCATTTAACTTTTTTTAACCGTTAAATTGGAAATATAATTTTTTTTTTTTATTTAACATTAAATGTACACCCTCAGACATAAATTTTATGACTTTTGTGGGCAAAAAAATTTAGTATGAGCTTATTTTTTTTTTTTTAATTTTGTTCCTTTTTGTCTTGGTTTTTGCTTTTATGAGTTTTGTTTTTATTTTAGTTTTAGACGATTTGTTTTTTATATATTTAGAATTTCTTCTATTTAATTCAGCTTTATTTGCCATTTTATTTGTAAATGGTCCAAAGTTTTGAGGTTAAGCTATTTGCTCAAGTAAGTTTTGTTGTTGCAAAAGAAAATGAAAGAGAGAAAATTAGTGTATAAGTTTATTAGAGAAGTTATAGCACAATTTATTTAATTTTAAATAGAATAGTAGGTCAGATTTAAATATTAATTTGTAGCATAACATTGTAGCTGATGTGTTGTGTTGTGCTAAATTCAATGCAAGTTTTTATATGCACAAAATATTTAAAGAAAAAATGTTAGCAAAATGTTTTAAGAAAAAATATTTAATATGATTATTAAAAAACTATGGAAAAAACGTTTTTTTAATTATTTATTAGCAATAAATTTGTTTTTTTTTTGGTTTATTACACAGAAAAAATTATTAGTAGTTGTTTAATCAATTAAAAAATTATTTAAAAAGTATTTAAACTTAATTAATGTAATAATTGAATCAATAACGAAAATTAAAAATATAATTTTGATTTAATTAGCAATTTAATTCTTTTGAAATAAATTTTGAAATAAAATAATAACCAAATAACAAAAAATTACTTCGTTTAAAATAAAATAATTTAAACTTGTGAAATTGTTGTTGGAAATTGTCAAAATCAATCAACACATTGTTTGAAACGGCAAAATTTGTTGATCATTTTTTTTTTAAATTAAAATTCAAAATAACATTTATTGAAAAAAAAAAAATATTATCAAAATATAAAATTTTTACAATTTTTAGCAATCAATATAATCCTTTTGGTAATTAGTGCAAAATTGGTGATTAGAGACAATTTTTAATTTTTTCTGTGTATCGAAGGTATTGACTTAATTTTATGCGCGTAATTCCTACAAAAAGAAAGCTGGTAGTGTTCGTACCCAACAGTCATCTTCACCTATTTCAAAGTTTATTTGGCCTACGTATATTTACCTTCAGATCATAGATTTCTATACACAGCTTGATTTCTTTTTGTAGAAATTACGGGCATTATTATTGTAATTATCTGATATTCCCCTTAGGATAAAAATGTTGTCCAGAAATTAATTGTTCCATTGCAAAATGCGCAAATAAAGCAATTAAAAAATAAATTGCTAACATTTATATTTTCAGAAAAATGTGTGAAAAACTCCTACTTTTTTCGAAAAGTTAATTTAAATTGATTAAGGGTTGGCCTGAATTTGGTCAATGGCATTTCTCTTCATTACACCCTTTGGAATCATATGGCTTCCACAAATTATCTCCATCTTACACGATTTATTGCGGTTGCTTTTCGCGTCTTCCTTAAGAAGACTTCACTGTCAGTATTGTTATTTTTTCCTTGTATCAGTTTCGTTAATCAGTTGTTGTTCAAGCTCAATCTAAGTCTGATTGGTCTACGTTAACAGGAACTAGGATAATTTCTGGACTGATCTGGCTGCAATTGAAAAGCGGATCAAATGTGACAGAAATATGAAAGAACATAGTTCTCAAAATATCTATGGTCTTCGGAAAAACTATTTTAACGGACAGATGGACAGATTGTCAGGGCAGACAACGACCCTAAATACATACACTTTGCCGGATCTAAAGTCAATATTGTAGAAATTACAAACGGAATGTTAAACGAAAATATACACTTTCCACCTGTGGTAAAGTGTAAAATAAGTTATTCATTAAACAAATCATAATGATAGTTTTGCTTTACCCAGTCTTCATTAAACTTTGTGATCGAGACGTATAAATGAATAACATTTCAATATCAAAATATTATTAAATTATATAAAAAAAAGTTCGTTTAAAAATATTTGTTTTTTTTATTACCGCTCATGAACCTAAAATGTTGAAGGTCACAAAATTTCGGTACAGTCAAGTACTTACTCTTCAATTATTTAGTCCGAAATGGATATTTCAATTAAGTAGTTGTCCTTTTCTTTTGACAAATTAAAGTAAATATGTCTTTAGTGTCATACATTTTTTTTCTGAATAATATTTAAACGATTTTCAAACTATTTCACTAAAACCTATTTCTAATAAAATATTATCCTTTTAAATGTGTCAATGTTGTCTTATTTAATTCAGCATAAAAATCGATACAGTAACGATGAACATGTTAAACCGTTGAAGTTTTCTCTTTTTGTTTTACAACACAACTAATAAAAGAGTCCTTTTGGGTATCTATGACACAGTTGAGATGCATATGCGAATACATATTGCAATATGTGTGTCAAGTTTTTTATTCCTTTGTAAATTTAATATTAAATAGTGTCTAAATACGATCATAGACTGACAAAAAGCAGAAAAAAAGTATAAAAAATAAAAGGCAGAATACTGCCGTTGTCATTTAAATCAGTGGCTGTGGCAAATATACTCTTTTGTTCATTTAAATGACAAATAGGATACACATCAACATCTAACATGAATATGCTTACAAATTACAAAACAAAAATTTTCTAAAGTCAAAAGCGAATTGATTGTTGTAAGTTTTATATATTTGCTAAACACAAATATTTTATGATACTTTTTATTTTATTTCTCTGAATCTTTTACTTCAGAATCGAATGTTAATATTTTAAGTTGCTAAATTCTTTTTCATGGACTGGAATAATATTTCGACCGTAATATTTCGGTTATGCTAAAACATTTCATTAAATCTTAGGAACAATTTGTCCGATTTGGATAAATTATTTTATTCGCAATAAACCGGGCTTTCTGATAAGTGGTCAAAAAGTAAAATTTTGTATGTTTGTAAATTTTTGGAAACAAATTTTGCATTCAAACTTACCGTTTGAATATCGCCGAAACTGTGGAAAATATAGAAAACGATTGCTTAAATGGCTTTAAGGGAATTTTATTCCAAATTATCTGCTGGTTATTTTATACAAATCAGACATACTGTTCTTAAGTTATGAATAAATATATAAGCATAACCGCATTATTTCGGGCGAAATTTTAGTCAAGCCAATAATAATACGGCGGAAGTGTAAGTTTGTGGTCGGGAATTTGATTGCAAATTCTTACTAATTTGGATTTCTAAGTTCAAATCTAATCGCAATTTTTCTCTGCCAGCTCTTGTTTTCGCAGAATGCACAACTTTAGATTTTATTCACATTTTACTGAGAAAACTGAATGTCGATGTGCATACAAAAAAAAAAAAAAACAAAAAAAACGTTCATGACGCACACATATTTAAAATGTTATTTTTCTAAGAAAATCAATATTCAGTTTTATCATTAAATTCTGAATAAAATAAAAAGTTGTGCACCGATTACAATTAAACACACCTCATT
The DNA here is from genome assembly GCA_949318255.1 of Pollenia labialis. Lineage (NCBI taxonomy): Eukaryota > Metazoa > Arthropoda > Insecta > Diptera > Polleniidae > Pollenia > Pollenia labialis. The sequence continues at coordinate 158,368,939 of OX439139.1, read as the reverse complement.
TCATTCGAAATTATTCTAAATGTTTTTAGACCAAAACTGTGATTTTTGTCGCGTTTTTATTTTTAATGAATTTTTAAAGAACAAAAAAATAGTGTTTTTTTTCAAAATTTTCCTATTTTTTCTTCAAAAATTCAACGAGATCTCTTAAATTACAGAGTATATTTAAAAACAATATAAGCACGGCTTAAAGATAATATTGTTGCCGAGTTTCGGATTTTATTTTAACTGAATATGTTCAAGCGTTTTCAAGTAATTCCAATATGTGTAGTGAAAGTGCCTTAATTTTAGACATAACGGTATATCTCGAACACTAGAGCTGATAGAGAAAAATGGAGATTAGAAATTAGTAAGAGTTTGCAATCAAATTCCAGACCGCACAAAAAAAAAGTCGAAATTTGTTGCCTTGTGTAATGAATGGGGATGAGATTTTTATGCAAATGCATGTTTTTTGCGATACTTATCAAAACGATGCCGACCAATTATCTTTCCGAATCATTAAATTTGCTTTAAAATGGCATCGATTTGTATTTGCATATTGTTGCTTATTTTGGGGAAAATGCATATTTTTGCATATTTAGGTTTAAAATGCGTCTTTTTGCATATTTTGGAATTTTTGAATGCTTTTGCTTTAATTTTCATATTGTACGAAAAGTTTTTAAAAAATTGTTTAGATACACAAAAAAAAAATTTTTTTAAATAAATAATAAATTCAACCATGGAGAGGTACACAATTGAGCAGCGCATTAGGATTTTGTAGCCTTTTACGAACATGTGCGTTCAAATCAAAATTAATTTCGTACACTTCTAGAGGCACACTTTCACCTCAGTGAATTGGTTAAAAAGCAGAATTGCCTCATTTGGCCAAATGAGAATCCACGAGTGATTGCTGAAAGGCCGATGTATTCACAAAGATGACTATTTGGTGCAGCTTATGGGCTGGCGGCGTCATCGGGCCGTACTTCTTTGATAATTAGGCCGTGCTAGCAGTAACCGTGAATCGTGCACGCTATCGCGAGATGATAATAGACTAATTGGGGTCATTGATGATATGGACTTGGACGGTATTTGACTCCAACAGAATGGTGGCAAGTGACACACAGCCAAAGAAACGTGGCGATGTTAATTGGCTGTCACGATAATGTGATTTGACTCTGTTTGACTTTTTTCTTTAACGATATTTAAAAGAAAAATTGTCCGCGAAGAACAATTCCATAGCTAAAGGATGAGACAATTCGGCTCATTAACGACACTGAACCTCAATTATGTCTCAGTGACATTGAAAATATGGACCATCGGATAGAGGTATGCCAATGAAGCCGTGGCTAGCATTAGGCTGATATTTTGATTCATACATAATTGTAAAAGATCCTTCTATCAAGTTAAAAATATTAATATAATTCCTTGAAAATTTTTTGTTTTATTTACAATTAACATCGTGCATTTTAGTTAGACCACCCCTTTAAAACTGCCAGTGATAGGGAACCTGTCCCTTAAAATAACAATAAACTGTATTCAAAACAATTCAAATAAAACTTATAATAATTTTCTTTATTGCTTTTATTTAAATGTCCAAAAACGCAACAAGACACAAAATAATAATCACAATGAGCAGAATCTTTCAACAAAAGAAAAAAAAAAAAAAAAACATCAGCCGTGAAGAAAACTTAAACAAAAACGAAAAAAAAACAAAATAAACTGCGCCAAATAATTCTCTGCATAAAGAAAAAAGAGAGCAAAACTTTAACTTAATAAACATTCCATGAATAACCAGCACGTGTTTTCGACATATTTACCTTTGAATAAACTTAACTTCCGGTAAAATGCAAAAATGTAAAAAACGATGTCTAAAAAAAATCGGTTCCAAGAAGAAGAGTTGGTGCTGGTGGCTCAGCAAAATGTAGAAAAGTTTTATTTCTTTTTTTTCCATTATTTTTTCTTTCTATTTTTTATTACAAAAACAAAAAAAAGATTGATAGGAAAGGAACATTTTACACACATATATTTTCCACATGAACAATTTGTAAATGTGATAGTATTTTGTCCTTGCATTTTTCTGTGTGCATTTCTATGTGTGTGGGTGGTTAAAATATTTACCATATACATCACGTACCGAACAATACATTTATTGAATCTATCGACAATATTGAAACCAAATCGAAGTAGCTTATAACAGAAAAATAATGGAATTTTCTTAAGCTTTAGACCGGATTTAAAAAAGAAATTATTTAAAGAGTTGGACTTTTAAGAAGTGGCACTTTTTTAGCCCTGCTAAGAACTACAAAATCATAATTTTTGTTTGGCCGCACAGATCAATTCAATCAGCTGACTGTCAACTTTTACATGTATTTTGAGAGGTGTTGCCAATTTTAAACAATTTTCTTTGTCGGCATATTGAGAAACCAAAAATCGTTAACGGACAGTTTATCCGTCTAATAAATTTATGTTAACAGACAGCTTGTCGATACATTGAGAAAATGGCCATAAAATACTGAAAGGATCGTATTAAAATACTTTTTAAAGACCACAATAAACATTTGCATATGGTTTATGTCTTAAATTACCAGTGTTGCTGATTCAAGTATACCATATTGATTCTTATGACATTATATATATATTTGTTCCTTTTACTCCTGCAAGGAGCATAGGGCCGCCACATTTGACATTGTCTATTATAAAATATATTGATTTTTTCAATCAAATTTAAATTTTTTGGTTTTATTTTTATTTTTTTGAACAAACATAAAAGTTATTCTCTAAAGAAATGTACGTGTAATAATAATTAATTTGATTTTAAATGTTTATTTTAATCTGAAATCATCATTGGGATTTTTTATGCACATTAAAATTAATATTTCAAGTCAACTAAATTATTATTTCATGTAGATTTCTTTAGAGAATAACTTTTATTTTTGCACTAAAAAAATAATCAAAAAAAAATTGTTATTTTTGTTTAAAAAAATTAAAATCAAAAAATAATTGTTATATTTGATCGAAAAAATAAAAATCAAAAAATGACTCTTAAATTTGATCGAGAAAAAAATTTAAATTTTAAAAATCAATTTATTTCATCAACGACGATTTTTATAAGAACCAAAACGGTATACTTGAATCAGCCACCGACATTTACTTCTTTCTATATGCTAATGTAATGAAAAAATTTAGCAAATAATGCTTTGCTGGCAGACAATCTGACATTTCAAAGGGAAAAACAATTTTGTTGTCTACATTATTTTATTTAACCCTTAACTACCCAGTATGATTTTGTAACGTAACTGACCAGTAGTGTCCAAAGGACTTATTAAAACAATTAATAATACTTAAAAAAAAGTCTAAATGAGAATAAATGGCAGTGGTTTACCCACAAAAATGTCTTTATAGTTATTTGCAGTGTTAACATTTAAGCATTTTTTCTGTTAGATTTAGCAAATCGAGTCGCTTTTTAGCATATTTTCTTGTCCAAAAACAGATTTTTAAGAATATTGTTACTTTTTATAAAAGCATAATTTTTTAACATATTTTTTAAAACAAATAAAAGTTTTAGTAAAGTATGTTTTTCAATTCCTTTTAAGTTAACATATTTATTTTTTTGTTAAAATTACCATATTTTTGGCATATCTAAAATTTTAGGTTTTAATCTCAGCGGATTTTAAGCATATTTTTTAATCTTATGATTAAGCAGGTTTTTTTTACATTTACTTCTATCTGCTTTTTTTGTTTTATAGCTGTTATTTTTGGTCCCTGCTATTACCATTTACGCTACAACAACTAATTTTTCCTCAATAACATGAAATGAAACTGTACCAATTATGTGTAATTGGTAATTTAAGTTGGCAATTACAAAATATATTTGCATTTGTAGAAGAACTCAATTACAGTTATATGAAAATGGTAATTTGAGAATTGCTAATAACTTTTATTTTTGATCAAAAAGAATATGGGAATTTATTGCTCATGGTGAGTAACATTTATTTTATAAATTTTCATATGACCATATGATACCCTTCACAACAGCAACCTTTGGCAATCATGCACCCACCTGAATAAATAAAGGCTGGTTAAATTTTGAGGGCCGATGTTGAATGTGAACCAAACCTAAACGTCATGTTTTTTCTGCATTTCATTTGGCATTTCTCAATTTCAGACTAAATCAGTTTGCAGCATGGAAAGATACACAATCGAGCAACGCGTTTAAGTTATTCAGGCTTAGTATACAAATGGGCGTTCAAATTAAAATGCATATCGTGCACTTCGTGATTCTGTGATGAGGCATATTTTCGCCTTAGTGGATGCGTCAATAAGCAGAATTTCCGCATTTGTGCGAATGATAATTCAAGAGTGATTGTCGAAAAACCAATGCACCCACAAAGAGTGACTGTTTGGTGCGGTATATGGGCGGTGCGCAAAATGACCCAAGGAAATATGGCCCCAAAAGGAAAGTGAAGAACGGCCCCAAAATTTTACATGTGACACAACAACACGCAATTTTTGTTTGGATTATTTTTCATTTTTACATTAGGGTGTTTTTGTATTTCAAGTGGAATATAAAATTAACCCAATATCAGGGAATTAAAAATGGCCCCTAATAAAATCACAATTTTTACTTTGGGGCTGTTTTTCGTTTACTAATAATAAATGCAAACTTTAAGAAATGAAAAATCACGCCAAACATTTTTACACAAATTATATAAAATTTTATGTAAAAGCTTCTAGGCATAATATAAAAACCCCGAATTCTTATACCAAAGTGGAGAAAATCCTTGCCGGTTATGCAGACATACTTTAGTTAGCGAAGCCGGTGTAGGTTATACCATAGAGGAAAAAATCCTTGCGACCAACCGAAGGCCTGCTATTAACAGAAGCTTTACTGAGTGAAGCCGGTGTTCGTAATACCATAGAAAAAAATCATTGCGCCCGGCCGAAGGACGGCTTTGTAGTGAAGCTTTAGTTAGCCAAGCTAGTGGTCGTTATACCATAGAGAAGAAAATCCTTGCGCTATAACATGAATGATATACATATTTATATTGAAATAAACTATTTTTTGATTTTAAGAATTCATAAAATTGAAATTCTTCAATAAAACAATGGACGGTGCAAAACTAATAAATTTGACATAAATGGCTGATAAGTTGCTACAGAAAAATAAACTTTTACAATTTCGAAACATAACGGCACGGAACAGAACAGAAACAGAAAGTAAAGACTACTTGCGATACATGGAAAATTGGTTTTTTTTCGATGACGTTATCAAAAGATGTCAAAAACGGACAGCATTTTTGAGTGTTTTTAAATCTCTAATTTCAAGTTTTACAAAATTTACTTCAACAAAATAGGAAAAATTACGATTTGTATACCTGGCACTTGTTAAAAAAACATCTTCGAAATTGAAAATAAAAAATTTTAAAAATATCCCCCCTTACACTTGGGAAGGGCAACAATTCGATTTTTTCGGATTTCGAGCAAAGTGTTTTTTTTTGCACAAAATTTATCAATAGAGTAAATGGTATCTATTTTTACTAATTTTCACTGACAAGGTCAAAGGTAATCTTTTTTTTGGAAATTTTGAATTTTTCGTTACATTAATAGCAGAATATCATGGGATTCTTTCGTTTTACGTTTTCGATTTCCATGACACCCCTGTATATGTGGAGGCTCGGCTCAGAGCTGTAGCAAACAAAGTCAAATAGAAAATTCGAAAATATTTTCAGTTTGTGTAAGAGAACTGCCATTAATTTCTAGAGCCTTTGACTGGCGGTGCGTAAAATGGCCCCAGGAAATATGACACCAAAAGGAAAGTGAAGAACGGCCCCAAAATTTTACATGGGACAGAACAAAAATTTTGGGGCAATTTTTTTGTTTTTTGGGGATACTTTTAATTTTTTCGTTAGGGTGTTTTTGTATTTTGAGTGGAATGAAAAATGACCCCAAAATCAAGGATGGAAAAATGGCCCAAATAAAATCACAATTTTTACTTTGGGGCTATTTTTCGTTTACTAATAAAAAAATGCAAATTTTGAGAAATGAAAAATCACCCCAAACATTTTTACACAAATTTATAAAACTTTATGAAAAAATTTCTAAGGATGGAATAAAAAACCCGAATTCTTATACCAAAGTGGAGAAAATTCTTGCCGGTTATGCAGAGATGCTTTAGTGAGCGAAGCTGTTGTTTGTAGGGTTTTTTTTAATTTTATTGGGGTAGTTTTTCATTAAAAAAATAGGTTCAATTTTTATTTACTTTTTTGGGCAATATTTCGCAGCGCCCCTTTGACTTGAGCTTATTACCTTTACCTTTGGAGCAAAACACCTTTTGATAAAGTCCTTTACAGATTTGTAAAGAGTTAAGCCTTGCGGAGAAAATCGCACCAGTATACATATAAATATATAAGTTAACACCTTAGTTAATGGGTTAAGAACACTTGTTGCGACATCATACTGCAACTCATCATATTGTTTGCCTGCGCGTGTTGTAACATGATCCGCTTTTACTAACACCTAATTTAAGTTCAACAATAATTGTTGTGAAATCACATTGCAACTCAGCATAATTAAAGTCTGCGCGTGTTGCAATGCGACTTGCACTGATAAGCATTTTCCCACAGAAATAAGTGTAATAATAAATTAAGTTAAGAATAAGTTTTAATTCAATTCTAGCTGCGGTAAAATAAAGTCATACTTAAATTAACTAAAACCTTCTTTTATTCTTGTCGTGTGAGTACACATCCGCCCAAGGGGCCTGATCGTACTTTTTTTATAACAAGGAATCGTCCTTGTTTAACTTATATATTATATTTTATGACTCGGTTCGTTTCAGCCCTGAACCCACCATACAAAGGAACCAACTTAGGCCATTTATTCACTTTAATTATTTTAGACCTCTCTATGGGGTACAGTGGTACCCCTGTTTATATTCTTGCATGTTATTGTCTGGCTATGTATTTTACAATTTAGTGCAATTCGGCATACACTTAACCTTAATTGATCACCCTTATGTGAAAAACCAAGCAGCGAAACAGATCGCACTTTCCGTACGGAATCAAATATCTTTTATTTTATTTTTGTTTTTAAAAATGCTTTTGAGAGACTTTTTGTTAATTTTTGACAGTAGCTTAAGCAAGCTTATATGCATATAATATCAATTTAGTACTGAAACACATTTTTTGATTAAAAATTATTTTTTAGTAAGGATATATTTCAGAAATTAAGTAAGTTACCCTCGTGTGTGGTTTTCCACACACATATATGTAATTTGCACTAAGGTCAAAATTTTCTGTTGGCAAGTGTAAATATATTGATATTTTTGCAAACTGCATGCAACGTATGTTTTATAAAGTAAAAAGTATAAAGCTTACATAAAATATGGTTAGTTGTTGATCACAAACGGGATAAGTGTACATCATTACTGTTACGTGAATCATGACTTTGACTACATACGAACTATGGCGTTTGCATATGCGTAAAAAATCACATAGTTACTCCCCGTTTCCACATGCAAGTGTACAAAATTTTCGAAAAACTCAATACACTCACACTTGTTCACTAACATTCACACAATTTTTGTACTTCCAGCCAATTGGCTGTTTCTTCGATTTTTCGTTGATAATACGTATGCACTACTTGCAAGTAATTACTTGCATGTGGAAACGTAGGGGTACTAACGTTACTTTCCGTAGGGTGATTTGAGGGTTAAGTATACTTTAAATACACCAGAAAATACTAATTCTAAGTGGAAGGTATCATAGATTCGATACAACTAAATGTATTAATCTCACTTGTTTTTACAAAAATAGAAAATAAGAGATCATTTAATTTGTTGCTTATTAGCACTAACAATATACACAAGACACATTAAAAACTTTAAACTAATGACATAAAAACTTTTGAAAACTGTTTTACAAAAAATCAAAAACTACTAACAGCTGTATGTTCTGCATTTTATATCATAGCGATATAGTTTTGGTTTCATATGAAAGGCAAAATACTACAATTCATTTTAATGTTCCTCTATGTCTCTAAAACAGATTGGCTTCGTTTACATTAGAACCGTGCAGAGCAGAAACATAACGCCAGCATAAGCACGTAAGCATAAAAGTTTCAAAAAAGAATTGAAATAAACAGAAACATGCAAACAAAAAAGAAACAGGGTAGACTTTAAACCATCTTTTTGTGGCCCCCATATTGTAGTAACAGTTACTAAAGGAATGAATGAATGGAAGGAATTGTATGGTAATCTACTATTTAAATATTACGCACAAACCAAGCACTCACTGTGCGACAAACAACTGTTTAGTCTTTTATTGCATTCTTCTGCTACGGCTGCTACTATTTTTACAAAGGCACTGATGCCAGTGCTAGACAGTTACATGTTTGTTACATTTTGCATATGTTTATGTTGCACCTTACATGACGAAGCTGGAGGTGCTCCAAACTCATACACACACTTCCACTTACACTACTTGACGAACCACTGTCTGCACTATGCACGCTTCATAGTACATACAAACGTTCGACTTATAATATAAATTCTTATGTAATACAAGTGCAGACGACTAGAATTTGTACTTGTGTGGTTGTTTCTTTTGAATCGGCAAAACTTCAAAACGGTGCACATAAACACACACACTCACACACACACATTTACATGTTTAAATGCAGTTTTTAGGCTTGTTGTAACTGGCATTAAGAAATTATTTTCATTATTTTACTTCTTATTATTCGTCATATTTCTTTTGAATTTTTTTTTTTTTTTTGTTGAATATTTATTCCCTTCCGTGTTTGCTTGTATGAGTGTTTGTGCGTGTACGTTTTTAAGTCTTTGTCTCCTTTTATAGCCATTCACTAAGATTGTGCTGATAAAAACCAGTAAAAGATCTGTATGAGTATGAAAAAAGGGAAGCTGTAGTGTAATACAAAGACAATTTAACGTCAAGACTTTATGCTTTTATTTATGCTTGTAGACACAAACACACACTTACCAAGAAACATACTACATACACCGAAAAAAATCGATGCCTTTCAAAAAAATAAAAAAGGTTCGTAAATTTTATGAAACAGGGTACGCAATAAAACAATTTTACGTATAATATGCGAAAATATACGTAAAATATTAAAAAAAATTTTTTATTAATTATGAAATTTTATTCGTACTTATGACAAAATCATTTCTTAGTTGAGTTCATTGTAAATAATACTTTGTAATGGGTGGTCCAACCATAATGCACGATATAAATTGTAAGTCACACTTTAATGTCAAGTTTTTTGCCCAACTTAGTTGGACATTTCTTTGTTTCAGTGTTTGAGAAGAGGTATACAATTGAGCAGCGCGTTAAGATTGTTAAAGCCTTTTACGAAAATGGGCTTTCAAACCAAAATGCATTTCGTGAAATTTGTTATTTTTCCGTTCAGTATAATCGACCAAATGTGCCTACAGTCGGGAGAACTGTGCAGAATTTTCAGCATTTTGCGGCAGTAAAAATTGGAATACACAAAGAGTGCCTGTTAGGTGCGGTTTCTGGGCTGGCGACTTCATCGGGCTGTACTTCTTCGAAAATGAAGTCGGCCAAGCAGTGACCGTGAATGGCGTTCGCTATCGTGCGATGATAACGGACTTCTTGAGGCCAGAAATTGAGGATATGGACCTGGCCGATATGCGATTTCAACAGGATAATGCCACTTGGCACACAGGCAACGAAACAATGGCTCTTTTGCCCGAGAAATACAATGGCCGTGTTTTCTCAAGCCATGTCGATGTAAATTGGTCGCCACGATCATGTAATTTAACACCGTTGGACTTTTTTCTTTGAGGATGATTAAAAGGAAAAGTGTGCGTCGATAAGCCAAAAACTATTCAGGAGCTTAATTATGCGAAAGTTCGGCACATTAAGGACATTGATCTTCAGTTATGTCTCAGTGTCATTGAAAATATGGACCATTGGATAGAGGTATGCCATTGAAGCTGTGGCGAGGATTTGACCGATATTTTATTTTACACATTATTGTCATAGATCCTTCTCTAATAATAAGAAATATTAAGATAATTCTCTGAAAACTTTTTGTTTTATTTACAATAACCATCGATCGTTTTGGTTGAAACACCCTTTAATTTTCTTTAGAATTGGTAACGATTAAGTTTTAATCACATGTTACATGTTGTTTAGTTTTTGTAAAATATTAAGCCAGTTTTAATGAGCGATCATTAAATTTTAAAAACGTTTATTAAGTAAAATCAAAAATTTTTTTTTTTAATACGGCAATGAAACGTTTTCTCATATTTGCGAAAAGCTTTGTAGTCTAGTTTTTCGTTAATAACAAACTCGAAAGTGTCGTAGAATTATAAAATGAGAGTTAAATTTTTTTAAAATATAAATTTTTTTTATATTTTAAATACGAAACTTTTTTAAACAAAATGTTGCTTTGATTATTTTCTGTGTACTTATATGCATTTGTAAACTTATTTATGGATTTTCTCATAACTGGTAAACGCCTGTAGGTTTCACTTAATAATTTTGTTTAAACATTTTTGTTTAACTATAACACAATAACAAAATTATACTGCTCCGAAAGCCAGTAATATTACCACAATTAGCTATTTAACCCTTTAGGTTTGTTACTGCCCAGAAGGACAGATTATCTTTTCCTTCAATAAAACTTTAATAATTAATACTTCATTGCAAAAAAAACTAATTAAGAAGATATTAAATTTATTTCTGGTCGACCAGAAGTTTTGTTTTCAATTCATATTTTTAATCTATTTAAACCGAATAAAGGATAATTTAGAGCTGGCCATCAGCTCATGCCAAGCCGGCTTTCCCAGTGGTTCCTCATGGTTCCCGACCACATCAAGCCGTTGCGCATTAAATCTAGTTAGCCCTGCGAAGAAGACATACACCTGAGAAGATTATTTCTCTTATTAAGGAGAGTTACAGCCATACAGTTTCCTTTGTGGAGAGTAGAGTGCACCAGGGATGCAGTTTTTCGCCTCTCCTATTCCTTGTTGTCATCGAAGATGTTCACAGGAATATCAAAAATAAACGGCAAGGAATACAATGGAAAACTAACAGCACATTCCTTAATTATTTAGCATATGCTGACGACAGGGCTCAAAATTAACGCTGGCAAAACCAAAACACTAAATGTCGGCGCAATAGCATCCCCTTACATTAACGACAGTGCTTTTGACGGGACCATAACCATACTATTGTCACCGACAACCATGTTACGGTTAAATTATTTTACCATCCAGAAGCCACAACCATATTATGGTTGCGTCTTAACATGTTATAGTTAAATATGACAACAATTTATTTTAAAATTAACAAAAATATTTAAATCTTTTCTCAGAGCAACATGCTTTGGTTGAAAATCAACCATGCTAATTTAAGTGTTAAACATATGTTAGTTATTATAACCATAATATGTTCGGAGGCAACCATAATATTAAAAAAAACCCTAAGGACTGTCTTATTAAATTTAAATAATAATTTAAGAAATACATTTTTATAGCACATTTTGGGCGTTTTTTGTAAAACATTAGCAAAAAAATATGAATTATTTCAAACGTTTAGTCGTTATTAGCCATAACCTGATATAAATCAATTCCACATCACAACCGCTAATTTTTGCTTAAAATGCATTGGTTTTTGTAAAGCTTTGTTCCCCACTATTTTATATATTTTTGACGTGCTACACGTAACCACTAGCTTCATTAAAAAATGTTTGCTTTTGTGAAACGTTTGGCTGGATCAAAAATTATTTATTTAACAGTTTCTAAATTAAATTATACAAAATTATTCTTACAAATAAAGCTAAGTACATCAATAGAAATTGTTTAAAATAAAGCTAAAGTTTTATCAATTTCGTGGTAACGTTTTTTTAAGATTTTTCGTCAAATATTTGTCAGGTCAGAACCAGTGATGCCAGCAGAAATTTCAAAAAATTCCTACGTAGCTTAAGAAACTTCTTATTCCCTACAACAACAAAAAAAGTCCCCATACTTTTCCCAATGTTTTAAATTTAATGTTTTTAGCAACAATAAAAGCATTTCTAAACAACAAGAAAAAACCAAAATAAACAAGTCAATGCCATACACGCACACATAAAAATTGAATTTAAAAAATAACACTGTGGCAAATTTAAATTTGGGCAGAAACACCTCTATATATCCTCTAATCTAGAGACAAAACGTTGTCGAATTGCGTATTTGATTTTTCATTTTCTCATCTTTTGTCCTTTTTAAAGAGCTTAAGATTTTTTGAGAATACTTATTTTGAATAATTTTTTATTAAATATATTTTAAGAATACTCGGTACCAAATAAAAGGGTAGGTTCTGTAAAATTTAAAAAAAATATTTACTTCAGTTCCCCTAAATAAATATATTTTTTTCGATATCCTTTAAACTTTGCTTTTGGCAATTGTGGAAGATTGCCAGGCTGTAAGGAATCAAAGTTTAAGGTTTCTGTTAAAAATACTACATTTGTACTTGAATGCTATCGCATATCAGAAATTTTAATTTGTAAATAAAAATAATAGGAATATTCACGTATTTTTGCACAATTTACTGAAAATGATAAAAAATTTTGAAAATTCCCTACATTTGCCTCAAAATTCGAAATAATCCCTACATAAAAGGAAAATACCCTACTGTTGGCATCAGACCACCTCAAGACTCCGTCGTAAAACTTAAGAATCCATTGCGTATACGCAATTGGTAAAATAAAATAAATACTACTCATACGCAACGTTAAACGATAGCAACGATTTCGTATGGAATTTTTTTTATAAACAATTCAATATTACTCATACGCACCCGATAAAAACAGTGAGATTTATAACTTTATAAATGCAAATTTAAAAAGTTGAAAAAAATATTGTTAATCATTCGAAACATTTTGTTTGGCAAAATAAAAATTAATTAATTTGTTTTTATTTTTGTTTTTTTCTCTACCCACTTACAACTTCATTTAGAGTTGACAAAAAATCAACGAATTGTAGTCGGGACTGTCATAAAGGCTAAACTCACTGTTTATTGTGGTTGTTTACGTTTAAGCTTTGTTATTGCTACAGGTAAAACTGTTGCTTATAATTCTTATTCGCTTAACAGTCTTATTTGTGTATTATCTTTGGTTTTTCTAAAATCTTTGGATGAAGTTTCCTGATGATGTGGCCTGAGCAACCAGTGAAATACGCAAAGCTTTTCCCATCAACAATACATTTCAATTTATAAATAGTATGAAATGGGAACTTAGCACCTTTAAACGAAACCTTTTTAATTTTTGTTTACGTTTTTAAATTTTTTTTTTATAAACAAAATTTTTCTTTAAATTTGGTTTTTTTATTATTTGACAAAAATTATCTTTTCACAGAGTTTTTTTAAAAACCTTCACACTTAAGAAGGTATAGCGTAAGATTAAATGAAAAAAGACGTAACTAACAAAAATAAACTTTGGAATTCTTCAAACAATTTTCATAGAAACCCATTTTCTTAAATTTTGTCTCTGGAAAATATTTTTAGTTTCGTCTTTTGCATTTATCAAATAAACACACTTGTAGTTATGTTCCTTTGTTTTCTTGTTAATATAAACGTCAGTTTTTTAATTCCCGTTGAAGATAAAATATGAGCCGGAGGTTGGTCCCCCGCCAAATCGATCGACTAAGACGGAAAAACAAATGCTAGAATAATGTTAATTCATATACACTTAGATGAACTATGTTTTCTTCATTTTAACATAAAAATTTATGGTCGAATTTTGGCCATTAGGCGAACACTAGTAATTAATAAAAACTCGATTTTAAGTTTTTTGGTAGCTACTACGCCCTTTTGCATTTTAGCTAACGCAAAGAATAAAACGCACTCACACTAAAATTAAGTGTTCTCACTATTACCTAATGCTTATTTGCAAATTATTTGTAAATTATATTTCAATTTCTATAATTATTTTTGTAGTTTACCAACTTTAAAATGATTTTCATAAAAATGCAAATGAACACGTGTAATAATCTGTATGCGTTAATCCTTAACGGTACGTAACGGTTACAGTTAAACTTTTATTCATATTATTTTGCAAAAATATTGTAAATGCTTAAAACTAAACGTTTTCTAGAAATAAAGGCGTACACAAAGGTGTTTTTTTTATAATTATTTATTTACTTTTACGAAAATAAAACTGTGTGAATCTGGCTCATGCTCATTTGCAAGTGTGTGTGTCAGTATAAAGATAAATGAAAGAACATACATTTCAACATATATGGGTGGCATTTTCCAAAGCTGTAGTAGTAAATACTGCTGCTATTTGCTCTTCCACATAGTGAACTGGACTTGTGTTTTTCTTAGTTTTTAAATTTTGTTTAACAAACCTTACGACACGTTGAGTACGTCTTTGAATGTAGCAGTGTTTTCTAGCTTGAGTAGTTAGCATGTGAAAGTACGAAATGAACTCTCTTTTATGTGTCCTTGTATACGTAATTGTGTTTGTATTTCATGCGTCTAGTATTATGCCTCTAAGGCTAGTCTCTTATGCATTTATGATAAGGTGTTACATAAATTTCTTATTGGAATATCTTTTTTACTTTTGCTTTGTAGACTCCGACAAGTAGCTAAAGTTATCTTTCAATTTTTCAAAGAATATGTTACATATGCATAATGTGCATATAAATTTTAGTTGGAAGAAAAATAAATCTATACTGATTTAAAATATATATATTTAACTTCAGTTATATATCATTTTGTGTTGGCACTGAAATTCTATTTAAATTCATTGAAAACATTAAACCGAATTCTAGCGACAACATGAATATAAAGTGTAAATTTTAAACCTCACCAAAACCGTTGTCCAACCTACAAAATATTTTAAAAAATCTAGATGACATTTTATTTAAAGCTACACAAGTCAACCGTAAAACGTTCTTAATTAATTTTTCCCACGGCAGAAATAATAATCTTCAAGGGCTCTTTAAAAATAAATGTAATCTGATGAAATAATGTGCTTACAATTGATACATGTAACGGCAACCTGGGTTCGATTCCTGCCCCAGTCAAGAATGAAAAATTATCACTAAATTTTATTTCATTTCAAATTGTATAATTAATAAATAAAATAATTTAATAGAAATTAAATTCAATAAATGATAAAAATATTTAAATTTGGATGAAAACCCATAAAACAGTTCAAAAAAATCACCACAATACTAATTATTATAAACAGCTAAGGCACAGGCTCTATGTTTACATTTGTGCAGAAAAAGTTCAACAAGAAAAAGAAAGACAAAAACATGAAGAATAGAAAAATGTGCTTTGGACTTCGAGAAGACTTCTTGACAAAAATTACGAAAAAACAGAAGTAAGGAGAAACAAGGAAATCAATTAAAAAATAGATAATCGTTCAAAACAAATTTCGATCTATCAAAGTTAAAATACAATTTGGTTTAAGTATAGATGTGTGACTGTTGACTGCCAGCAGTCGTCAATGGCAGTGAGTGTTAAATGACAAAACCCCTCTGAAGAGATTGTGTGGTTGTAATTGAAACATGTAACAGCAACCTGTGCGTAAAAATCGGCGGCATGAAATAACTTCCCACGAAATAATTCCCCAAAACGGAAATGAAATAACTCCCCAAAAAATATATGAGAGGCAAGAACGACGTTTTTGGGGATTTATTTCGTTTCTTTTGGGGACTTATTTCATTTTTATATTGGGCAGATATTTCATATGAAAAATATTTTGAGGACTTATTTCATTTTCAAATTTATTCCAAAATCGTCAAAAAATTTATATTTTGAATTGATTGGATATTCTGAATATTTTTTGGGGATTTCTTTCATTTCAGGAATTGGGGGTTTATTTCAAAGGCTCCACGAAAAGCCCCCCAATGAAATAACACCCAAACGAGAAATGAAATATTCCCCAAATTTTTTTCATAAATTTTTGGGTGTTATTTCATATGAAATAACACCAAATTTTTTTGGGCCCTTTTACATTTTTTTTTTGGGAATTATTTCATTCCTCATTTGGGGTTCTCAAATTATGAAATAATCTCCAATGAAATAACACCCAACAAATTTTTAAAATTCGGGGCTTGTTTCATAGCGTGTATAATTTGGGTGTTATTTCATTTTTTATTCGGGGGTTGTTTCATTTTTAAAGCTGTTGTTGGGGGTTATCCTTGCTGAAACTGACTCTTTTATGAATTTTGGGCATAATTTCATTTTTGTTGCTGATGGGGTTTATTTCATTGGAGTTTATTTTATTTTTATCATTGGGTGTTATTTCATATGAAATAACTCCCAAATATTGGGGGTTGTTTCGTTTTCGCTTTGGGGTTTATTTCATTTATTTTTCGATGTTATTTCATTCACTTTTTTTGGGTGTTATTTCCTATTTTTTGGGATTTATTTCATTGGGGGTTATTTCCTGGGCGTTATTTCATTGGGGGCTTTTCGTGGAGCCTATTTCAAATGAAATAATTCCTCATTTTTTTGGGGATTTATTTCATTTTGATTTGGGGAGTTATTTCATTTCATTTGGGTTTAATTTCATTTTAAAATTGGGGGTTTAATCATGGGGACTTATTTCGTGGGGGGTTATTTCATGATAATAATGAAAAATTATTAAATAATTTTATGTTGTAAAATTCCTTTATTCATAAAAATAATTTAATAAAATTAAATTCAATGAACTTTAGCCTGATTAAAATTTTAAAATTTGGATTAAAAAACATAAAACAGTTCCATAAAATAAACACAATACAAATTGTTTGTACAAATAATTTATGTTGGTTCTTACTAGAAAATACTATTAATAAAGATTGGTTCAAATTTTGATCCATTACTATTGTCCTTAAGAATATTTTGTAGCGAATTTCAGCCTCTATTAGAATAATTTGGCGTTTACAGCTATTTCTTCCGTAAAAACTAGTTTGATTTATTTATTGCAGCTAATTATTGATTGTTGGCATTGCTTCAATTCGAGTACAACAAATTAAAATATAATTATTTGGAACTCGTAACCAAAAAAAAAAAAATAAAGCTAAAAGTTCCAATTGTTTACTAAATTTTCTGTCAAAACATTAAGTATAATAAAATAATATTTAGCTTTTTAATTGACCTTGTTTTATTGATCATTTTTTATTTTTTAAATTAAGCTCTAGGTCTTATAATATTTAATTATTTATTTTCGATATTTCGCTAACCTTTGGTTAGCATCTTCAGGAAATATAATTTTATTATAAAAAAACAACTGGTTAAAAAAATATATTGACAAAGACAATCAAATCTTTTGTTATAAACACAAATTATGTGTTAATTCAGTGGCATATAACATAAATTCGGGTGTAAGAGTATTTTTGTTTTCTAATAATCATACTGACAACTAACAATATTGTTAGTTGTTAGTGTTGTTATAGCTGATAGTGTACGTTAAGGATCAAAATTGTAACCGAATTATGTGATAGTGATGCAACCGACGAAATTCGATTGATGCCAAATTTGGTTCTGATCACGAATCTGTTTTATCTGTGAACATATAAAAAGAACTCAGTTTTTTGTATTCACTGGAAATAAAAAAATTTTGAGTTAACCCTCTTTGAAGAAAGCAGTGCGATATATTTAATTTAATTGGCTTAAATTAATATCATATATAAAAAAAAAACAATTTTGTATCTTACTGCGTACAATTATTAAAAAAATAATTTGTTGTTTTTCCATATCCAATTGCTATTGGTGGATGTTATTTACCGGTTCAGTTTAAGGAAAACATCATGTATCTTTTATTAAAATTACACAAAAAACTCTATTTAAACAAACAAGATATCATCAAATGATTTTTAAAAACGCCCTTTTTATCAAAGAAAATAAAAATAATTTAACAATAAAAGGCGGGGTTTTGTAAGTGCCTGTGCACATTAAGTAGGTGCCTAATAAGTTTTCATTAATAAAGATCCTTTACGTTAAACCAATTACAAGTTTTTATTCTTTAAAGAAAAGTGGTTAAGAGCCATCTAAATTTGTTGTTGTTGTTTTTTTTAAGTTATACAAAAGTTTTGTAAGAAATAATAATAATCATATCACATTATGCAATGTGCACTAATTGTGTGTTATTCATAGATTTAAAGAAAGCCCTCTTGCTTCGCTTAAACTACTTTTTATCTTTTAAGCAAAAGTAAATACGACAAGATATGTTGAAAGAAAATGTATTCATATTTAATGTTGAAACTTGGAATAAAAGGGCTGGCTAGACGGAAATACAGCCAATAAAATGCTACAAAACATAAACATTCAAAAAGTGATGAAAAGTTAAGAGGACGCACATACAAGGAACACACACAAGAAAAAAAGAATAAAAAAAATTCAGAAAAAGTTAAATAAAATATTATTTGTTGAGGTTTTTTAAAGGAATAAAACCGAAACTCACACATGTGTGCAATTACACTAGGGCGGTTCTTTCCTATACTTAAATAACACGTTTTCTTTAATTTCCCTTAGCTAATCCCGCGAAGATTTACTCTAGTCTGCAGGAAAGAAACCAGAGTCTCTGGCGGGAATCGAACCAGCAACTCTGGCGCTGATGGGCACGTAAACGTGAAATTATCTTTAGAAAATTTAAGAAAAATCGGGACATTCAATATACAAATTTTTACTGGCTTTTTCACGATTTAAATTTCTAAAAAAATAATCCTTTCTTAAAATATTTTTTATCTAAAATTCTATGCAAACAAAAAAACGTTCAATATTGGGAAAAAGTCAGCTAAAATTTTTTCTTCAAAAATCGTCAAAAGTTTTAACAAAATTCGTCAAAATCATCATGAGCATTTAACAAAATCGTCAACAAATCGTCAAGTATGTAAATTTTACAAATTAGAGACAATTTATTGCATTAATTGGTTCAAAAATATAAACTTTTAGCAAGAACTTCTATTTATGATGAAGAAAGTGATATGGTTTAGTTTTATTCTATTTATTTCAGCAAGTGGGCTGAAATATATTTATCATTTGATAAAGAAATAGATAAGAAAAAATATATTTTCATAAATACATAACAAAAAATTATATATTACATTTATCCATGTTCACAAAAACATTATATAAAAATTTCAATATTATTTATTAAGCTTGAGGTTTTTCTTTTTTTATAAAAAATTAGATAACATTTATTTTATAAAAATTCCAATATTTCGATACAGCAATGTGTATCATCGTCAGGGAAATAATTAAACAATTATATAAAAAGTAAAATTTCATTTGCTATTAACTCGATCTACCTTTAAATGTGTAGCTTTTAGCGCTATCACGTTTGCAAATTGTTTTTACTGTTGAAGGTGCTAAACCAAGGGTTCTGTCTATATCAACAGTCTTTTTACCAGACTTGAAATGTTTTATTACGTCCAATTTTAGTTCAAAACTTATGCATTTTCTTCTCTTTGCACCCATTTTTCTACACAACATCTTATTAAGAACTAACTTCTTACTTCCTAAAACGCAACTATACTTAGAATGAAAACAAGAATTTAATGGGAATTCGCCTTTTTACACGCAAATAAAAAAATTCTTCACATGTAATTATGACTTCATCGAAAAATGCAATCGTATGTAGAAATCAAAATCATAAAAACGCAAAGCGGATTTAACCAATTTTTAAAAACGCGGACTAAATAAAACCAACGCAAATCGGAGCTCTAGTGTATATTTTTTGCAGTATCGATGGCATTTATATAATTGTAGAATTTTTTTTTGTTGAATTTCCATAAATTTTTTATGTTTCAAACAATTGATTTTTACGTTTTGGACTGCTCCCACAATAAAATTGTAAATATTTCTTGTAAGGGTTTTATTGAGTTTTATTTAGTTAAAAAATGTCAATCGTACTTTTACTGTATTTTCTCAAAAAAATCGTCAAAATGACGAAAAATTGTCACATCTAACAACCCTGGCTATGCCTTACCCAAGGTCTACACTAAAGATAATTATCTCAGCATGTTGACAATAATGTCGGCAGAATAACAGAGCAATATTTCTGATTGCTCAGCTTATGTTAAAGGAATGGTAAAACGTATTTATGTCAACTCATAATTTGAAAAAATCAAGGAAGAAGGTGCAGTGTAAAAACTGGCGCTATCTTGCAAAAATTATTTTTATTAACAAATTTTTTTTTTTATTCGACTTTATTATTTAAATGTACATTAATTAGTTAAAGACCTCAATTTTTTTATATAAAAAATATTAATTTTATTAATTTTTTTTTTGTTAAAGTAAAAAAGAACTCAACCTTAAACAAAGTAAAATAAATTTGAATAATAAAGACCGAATAAGAAAAAAATTATATTAATAAAAATTATTTTTGCAATTTTTTTAGTGTTTATTTAATTATTTTACAACAGTTATAATTTGCTACAATATCACAAACTTAATTTCTTTTCCACACAATTTGCTTCTATTTTTTTCTTTTTTGATTCTTTTTTTTTTTAATTGACAACCAAATTTGACGTTTTATGTTAGCAATAATTGCCCCCAAAAATGGACTAACAATTATTGCAACATAAATTGCCGGAAATAAATTTGTACAAAAAATTGCTGTATACATTAGAAGAGATAACATAATTTTTACATTTACTGCAATATATGTCGCAATATTTATCTCTGGTATAGACGGCCAGTTAAATTGGAGTAACATAAAAAATAAGAAATAAAAAAGAGACAGACAATTTTAAATATTTTGTTGTATTTTTGGAAGAGTTTTTGTTTTTAAATGTTGCCGTTGATTATTAAATTTTTTGCATATGAATAATTTTCAATGTTACCGTTGATTTCTTAAATTATCTGAATATGTGACAGCGCATAGAGAAAGGGACCTTTATGGGTAAAAAAAAATTTAATTTTTTTTTGATGTGGACAACATCTGAGCATCTAATGAGACCGATCCCATGCCCCAAAAAACCGGTTTTTACCTTATTTTGCGCGTCACATATGAATTATTTTAATGTTAAATTTTTAATTACATTGTTAAATGGATTTATTATATTTTTTTTATATAAATATTCAAAGGCGCTTTGCTATTTTTTTTTGTAATATTATTTGGTGTTATTCCACAATATTACCAAATATGTAATGCAGTCCTCAACAAAGGCAGTAAGACAGCTAAAGGCAGTATTTTATCGGCCGTATAAAATGTGTTCCATTATAACAACTTTACCTTAACCTACCAGGTTAGATGAACCTTAATCTACTTTATCATTCACTTTAGGTTAAAGTAAAGTTTTAATAATGGAACACTTTTTAAAAGGCCTGTTAAAGTCTACTTTTAGCTATCGACAAGTTGTGAAAACGGGCCTTGGATGTTTTATTTAACTGTGGCTTAAAAAATTCTAATCCATGTAAATTTATAGCTTTTCACTGCATTAAAAGCTATTTTTGGAAGTGGTTATTATATGGGAGCTACGGTTAAAAATAGACCGACTTCAAGAAAATCTGGTAAGATAAATTGAGTTCCAATACAATACTTGTGGGTCGAATTCAATCTTAATAACAACATAATTAGACTGTACAAAACATTATTCCGGAGAGAATTTTTTATGAGGGCTATGTGGAATTATGGTCCGATTCTCAATATTTGCAAAAGAAACAATTTTTTATTCAGCACAAACGCATAACACCCTGTCCAAAATTGGTGATGTGGGTACTAAAACAACAACTCTGCTAAATAGAAAACTATTTAAAAACATATTAACAATTATTCGATTGTACTGATGTATGTAATAAATAAAAGTATTGATCATGGGCAATCATGAATTTCTGTAACGAGCTTTCGATTCATGTAAAAGTTATCTGTTCCCAATATCATCCAGGTTTCTACATCTATATGAGATGTTTTAGTCCAAAAGTGATTTTAAGGAGGTGGTTTATAAAGGGACCCATGGTTAAAATGGACCTACTAATACGAAGTTCACATAGAAGCAGTTATAAAAGCTATCGCAGCCAAATTTTCTATTAATACCAACATTTCTACGGAAGTTAAAGCACTTGTGGTATTTGTATGGAAGCTACGTTCGAATATGGATAAATAAGATTTGGTAAAATTATTAGGATTGCAATAAAATATTTTTGGGTCCAATTTATGGTGGGTAAAAGGCACAAACTTATATTCCGTTAAGACTTTGTATGAGGGTTATGTGTTATTTTGTACCAACTCATACAATTTATAATAAGCACAATTTTTGTTCAGTATAAACGTATTTCTGTCTTTAGTGGTGTCTACCCACACGACCAAAGAAAAAAAGAAAAATTTTCCAAAAAGGAACTTAATTATTATTGCAATCATTTTTTTTAATACCCACACTACCATAGATAGAGAGGATAATATGCAGTTGAACTGAATTATGTTACAGATACAAAAATTGGTGCTGGACCCCCTTCAGTGTACCAATCAATTAAGTCCGTTTGGCTGGCTGGTATACACTAACCAAAGTATGTAATTCTAGCAACTAGTGAATTTTAATACATAATTCTTCCATATAACTTTAAAAGAATACACTAAACTGTTTTATTTTCCAATGAGTTTAATTTTCTTCGTGAATTAATTTGTTTTAATACTTGTATATAAACATTAAATTATAATTAGATGAACTTTTAAAAATTGGATTTTATATATGAAATCCCAAACCGTAACGGGATCCCGTTTTTTTGAATTTAAAATCCCGGATCCCAGGTTTCACAAATTAATACTTGAACATTTTCATCATTTTGTTGTTGTTGTAAGTAAATATTTTATTCTTTTCAAAAACTATACTTTATCCGATAATGTTCGTGTTTACAATGATTTTTTCTTTTTTGGCAAAATTCCGAAGAAAACGAATTTGTATGTATATTTTACTTATTCAGCTGAGTTTTTTTTTTTTTGCTACTTAAAATTCCAACTATTTTTTAAACAAACTATTTGTAATAAAAAGTTTTGGCGCCAAATAAAGGTTCAAATGCGTTTTACTTCTTAAAGTTTTTGTTCTATTGCCACTGTAAGTGTAGCTGCTGTTTTTTTTTTGTTGCCAGTAGTGGAAATGAACCAAACCATGTTAGGGTTTCTAATTTCTAGATTTTGCTTTCTATTAATGAAGTTTTTTTTTTTGTTGATAGTAATGAACAGTATTAAAGTTGGTGTACTGATAGTTTTTGTTGCCTTCACTTTTTGTCAAATTCCAGGCAGTCGCGTTTTTTTGTTGTTATATGTTGGACTGTATTCCCCTTCATCCTACAATCTCAAGAGCTTATTTCAATCTAGCTCCCGGAAGCCATTCGGTTTGTCTGAAGGATATAGATTAGGCTAGGTAGAAAGATTTTGTTGCAGCTATGCCTCGTTTATCTATTATTACAGTAACGGACTGTAGTTTATTTAAGAAGTATTCCGCTCAGTCATTTTGAAATAAATAACCATTTAAAATTGCATTCGAATTCTAACATTTATTTAAAAATCTAAGTGCACATTAAACCGAATTTTCAGCTGCAGTTATTATTGTCCGTTGATTAATGGTGTTTTCTTTTCTACAAAAAAAATGTGCTTTTTTTTAAAAAAAATTTAATTTGGTGTCTGTTTCTTAAAAATTTTGCTCCCGAAAAGCATTAGTTTTTTAGAATAAAACAAGCCACCCTTTTCGGGAGAAAAATTTTTAAGAAAAAGACACCAAATTAAATTTTTTTTAAAAAAAAGCACATTTTTTTGTAGAAAATAAAACACCATAAGTTAAAGTCTTCTGTATGTAAAATTAAATGAAAATGTAATTTAAACTAACGAAAAGTTCATTTAATTTTTACTGTCACAAATTCAAGCGCGAATTTCGTAAAAACAAATGAATTTTAATCTATTTTATATACTTTTACTAACAAAACATACATTTTTAGTTATCTTTTTATAAGTCTGTGGGAAAAAGTAAAAGTAAAAACGATTTGCTTGTTTTGTGTAATAAAATTCCCATATGCTATTTGCTAAAATTATTTAGTTAAATGCATCAATTTTTTTTAGAAAAATAAAAGCGAAAACCATATCGGGCATGCTGCTGGTGCCTTATAATTGAGATTTGTTCTGTTAACAAAGGGGACTGTACAACAAGCATGTGTAACGGGGTAAGTAAATAATAATATTCTCTCTCTCTCTCTCTCTCTCTATCTCTTTCATCAGAAAAACAAGCGGACAGGTGTCGGTCTGGTATTTTTAAGAAATTCGACTCTTTTGTGGAGTAAGCGAGTGAAACCTGTATTACATACATAAAATAACTGAATATTCCTTATATTTACGGATTATGTAGTTAATTTTTTTATAGTTAAATTATATAAAATTGCTGAAACTTCATTTGTTTTAACGGAATATGGGGTTGCATTTTTGACGGTACAAATTAAATTAACTTTTCGCTTAAAATAAATGAAAAATAAGTAGACCGGTTTGAACTGAATTTTCATTTATTTCATATTGCAATTTCAATTAATTTTACGTACAGAATATTGTATGTGTACGTCAAATCTTTGTGTCATTCGTGTTCCTGTGTAAGGCCGTATGATCTAGCAGCCTATTCTTATTTAAATTTTTTTAAATCGGTTGTTGTTCCTGCCAAGAAGCCTGTAGACTGGTCTGCTGCAGCGTCCCTATGTAGCTCTACATACATTTCATTGTGTATTCCTTTTTCCATGTGCAAAGGTTATTGCCATATGATCTCTATTGTTATTCCCCTTTCTCTCTTTTATTTTTTTTTCTTGTATGATCGGTTTTGGTTCCTACTAAGTTGGTTTTCCGTAGCAGGTCCTAGAATGATGGGGCAGACATCTGACGTTGCCAAAAAAACAATGTCCTCTATGTATTTTGCTGTACTAGTAGTGAAGCTTGCTAATCTTTGAGTGCAAAACACTTTTTAATTTGCGAGAATTTCCAGATAATTACATATATGTAAAGGATGGTTAAATTTTAAGGACCGATGTTGAATGTGAACCACACCTAAACGTCTAGTTTTTTTCTGCATTTCATTTGATATTTCTCAATTTCACACTAATTCAATTTGAACAATGGGCGTTTAAATCAAAATGCATATCGTGCACTTCGAATTTAATCGTCCAAATGTGCGTACAATCGGAAAAATCGGGCAAAAATTTGAGCAAAAGGGGTCTGTAGGAGATGTGAAAACACCAGTGCATGCTCGTGCAGCTCCTTCTGCAGCAAATATTGCTGCTGTTCGCGATAGTGTGGCTGAATAGGCGTCCGCCTCAACACGTCGTCGTGCCTAACAATTGCAATTGCATTTTGACCATTCCAAACGTCCTCAATGGTCAACATGGTGGCAAGAAATGGCAACAATGATGAATGATAATTCAAGAGTGTTTGTCGAAAAACCAATGCACCCACAAAGAGTGACTGTTTGGTGTGGTTTATGGGCTGGCGTAGAAAAAGAAAAATTCAAAATATAAAGTGAAATGATTTTTTTGTTTTCAAATTGAATATTTGATAGCAGAATAAAAGGAAAGAAAAATAAACAAAAATTTTAATTAATTTTGAATTTTTTAATAATATTTTCATAAGAAACCAAAATACGTTCACGACGGCATTGCGTGTTTCTAAAAATTTACGGCGTTACGTCATAAAACGTACGTCTCAACTGTGTTCCTAGCATAACATAGACTTTTGTATAGTCTCTACGTTTTTTTTTTCTTTTTACAGCTAATAATTTGGTAAAATTGTCAGAATTTTTAAAATAATGCTTACGACTGCAGAGAAAAATAAATTCCCAAAAAATGCCATGTTGTAATTGCATTTGAACACAAACTTAATTTTTAATCGCATAAACAAACAATTATATACAGTTTAACTATTTAAAGCTCATACTGCACCATCATGTAAATCCCTTTTCGACACACGAATACAAAATTCCGTTCGTCGACGAATGCCCTGCTTTTATTCTTTTCAGCTTTCATAATCCGACACTTAGTACTCTTTAATGTTACAAGCATTTAGTCTGGGACCACACTATGAAAGTTTTCTTTCAGAAAGTGTGAGTTTATTGGTGAGAGGGAAAGACAACACGCAATTTTTCTTTCCCCTCTCACCAAAAAACTCAGACTTTCTGAAAGAAAACTTTCATAGTGTGAACCTACATTTACATTTGTGTCGAAAAGCTCAAAAAGAAAATTCTGAAATTTCCCCTTTTAAAAATTCCCAATAAACAGAAGCATCTTTCTCGCAGATATTTCCCTAATAACGAGCCACTTGCATTAAAAAAAGTCGGAAAATTCATAGACAAAATTGTAAATGATACATGAATAAAGCGAATGAATGTCTTCAGTCAATTGCTGAACTTTTGGTCAAAAATATTTTGTACTAGAAAAAAATGAAGTCTTTCTTTTTCTTTCCTCTTGTTAACAATTGGCGATTAGCTGGCACACAGAATATGAAATGGCTAAAAGAATTTTTTTGTTTATTTGACTTTCTTTTATCTACTTTTTCAACTCGATTCGTAAATGCCAAAAGAATGCCAAGATTTAAAGTAAGTACAAGTAATTTTATTTTGGTAGTTATTAGCTGTTACAGAGTTAACTTTGAAAAACAACTAGGAGCCTTAAAACAACCACAAAAATATGAACATTTTGTGGAAATACACAACATAAAATGCAGTTTGCAGTTTTTATTTGCTACAGTGAATGTTCTGTTTATGCCGCTGTTTGTCTGCACGTTCGCACGAAAATAGTTTCAAATTATTCTAGCGATTTAACCTCTTAAATGCTCTTATTTACATAAAGACGCAAATCTGTATTAACATGGTTTGTGCCATAAATTGTAGGAATATCTTTGCTAATATAACAACTGTTTATGAGTCAAATTTCCATACATAAATGAATGTTTAATGGAGTTTTCGTTATTTGTAAAAAAAAGACAAGTGTAAATATTAACAACTGCGGCCATATGTTCGTGGCCGTTTATATTGTGCAATTTTATCGCTGCGTTTCTTATTTTATGGGTGAGAGGGGAGAGAGGATTTAACATGTCTCGCACAATGTAAGCGGCCACTTCCTTAGAGGAATTACAGGAAACAAAATACAAAATTAAACCTAAATCCGAATAGAGAAAATTAACTTTTTAAACTTATGTAGGTCCCATTTCATTTAGCTCATGGAATAAATTCGAAAAAATAAAAAATGTTGAATATAATAAAGTAACCTATGAAAGGAGATAATTCCCAGTTTCTTTTTGATTTTATTACAAATTTATATATTAACCCATAGATGTCTTACATGGTCTGGCCAGACCATATTTGACTTTCATATGCAATATCTTTGTTTGTAGCAAAAGCATTAAGATACGAAGCCTATGAATTCTATAAGTAAGTTGTCCTGAATCGAATAAAACTAATTTGGAATCATTTGTATCAGCTGACTCCCAACTTTTACATGTATTTTGAGAGGTGTTGCCAGCTTAAAACCATGTTTCTTGTCGGTATATTGAGAAACCCAAAATTGTTAACTGACAGTTTATCGGTCTAATAAATTTATGTTGACATTAAATAACAGGCATTGACGGTACATTGAGAAAATGGACATTAGTATGTAATTAATAAAAAATTTTTTAACTATTCTAAAATTTTCAACAATTTTCCTAATTTAATTGTTTGTAAATTGTCATATTAACAATTTGTTTTAGTTGAAAAAATAAAAAAATTTCTGTCAAAAATTTTCAATTCAAAATTAAAAAATTTTTTTTTTGTTTGTTTTAATATCGTAAACAATGAATGCTGGGACTGTTATTGAAAACAAAGTCTATCTAAGGGGTAAGTGAAGGTGTTGTTTGAATCTTCTTACCGAAATTTTAAAACGGTTTAATTTATTCTAATTTTTAAATTGTATTTGATGATTGTGTCAAGAATCCGTTTGAGCAAGTATTAAGACCTTCTTCTGCATCCCCTCTTAAGTCCGTTTATGTTAAAAAAAAAACTGAAAAAGTTTTCATGTTTGTTCCCAAATTGGCACAAAGACCGAATATGGTTTAATAAACGTTTGTTATTTTAACAATCATTTATGAATACAGGTGGAAAGGTGTTAAAATAAACTTCTCTGGCTTTTTATTGGCTTTGGCCTATAGATTTATATTGGTGGGATTTTATCAATTTATTTGTTGTAGATTCTTAACCCTTATTTAAGTGACGGGGTACCAGGATAACTTTCTAAACTTTAATTGTATTTTTTCTAGGTTATTAAGGGAGTGAAACCTCTTGAAAACTCTTATTATTGTGTTTTTAATATATCTAAAAAAACATTTGCTTAGTTTCTTAATTTTACACGGTTGCTGTGGGTCATTTTACATTTTGCACCGTTAACGGGGTTACAGGACACCCGAATACCTTAATGAAAATATTTAAAATAACATTTATTTCTTAGTATTGCTCATGGTCCAATTAGTAGGTCTGCTCGAAACGCCTGCTGATTTTCTGCAGAGTTGTGTTTTTTACGTGCAATTGTTTTTGTAGCAATAGTTGTTGACATTTCTACCATTTTTTACACAAACAAATGCTTTTGTTCTTGATATCTTTATCATTTTTTACACAAACAAAATGCGTGTTGGACTGTTGTAGTTGCGCGCAGACCTACTAATTGGGCCATGGTATTGCTTGATTTATTATCATGAAAATGAGTTTAAAAGCAGCCGGCAAGGCCCATCTATCAGGTCTGCTTACTTGTACAAAAACAAAATACGATTCTTTTTAGTTGTCAAAAATTTACTACCACATATACAAAGCAAAAGGAAAAAACGTGTATGTGTGGCATACCATAAACGTATACATGCACATGTAAGCCAAATGTAAACAACTTTGACAACTAAAAAGAACATAAACAATGATCATCAGGCTTCTTGCACAGACCTTTTCAATGGGCCTTGGCAGCCGGAAAATTTTCTTATTTTTGACATGAATAAAAATAAAAAATTTAAAAATATAAAGACAGCAGTAGTTTTTTTGTGTATTTTGTTTATTTAAACAAAAGTTTTGATGAAAGCACAACTATAGAACAAATCAGAAAAACAAACAAAAAAAAAATATAAAAAAAATTGTGTCCTGAGTTCCTTGGAAACAAGATTTACACAGAGGGCGTTTATTTGAAATCCTTTCAAAGGATTTCAGTTGTTTCTTTACTCTCGTCAGAATCATATGGTTCCTCATTAGCTACAATATGTCCCATTTGTTCTGCATCGGATGCTTATGATATCGCAAATGTTCAGAATATGTTCAAATTCGTTAATACCTCCTTTTTATCGGAGGAATTTAAGCGTGTTTTCTTATAACAAGAAGGTATTGTACCGAACTTAATCATGTATGAAAGCAGTAGCAAGTAGATGCATTTTTCGATCAATCATTAAGCAAAATTGAAATCCACAGATTCGTGTTTATGTTCGACTTTGCAAAAACTTATATTTTACATTTCGTAAAATTAATTTTCTTATAAATATTTTGTACTAAAATATCAAACTTTCGTATATATTGTATGTGGTACCCGCGTATCCTGTCACTTTGCTTAAGGTGCTTTTTTTTGTCACTAACATAAGGATTAATGAGTGAGTAGAGGATGTTAGGACTTCCGATATTCTACTTTTTTTGCTATAATCATGTATTATAATTGCAATAAAAGAACAAGCTATTTTCTAAGCTCCTCTAGTGGCTAACCTCTGCCACAAACACGTATACGCAAATATATTATGCATTATTTTTGTATCAAGTATGTCCATAAAATCATAAAGAACTAATATTTGTTTGCGCAGCTTTAAAGAAATTAGAAAATTAGAATTAATGTTGGAAGAAATCCAATCAATTGTAGTGGGGACTGTAAGGAGAGATGAACTCACTGTTTATTGGTGATGATATTGTTTAAACTTTGATTGTTACAAGATGAACTGATGCTATAATTCCTATACGCTTAACGGTTTTATTTGGTTTAATATCTTTAGTTTTTTCTAAAATCTTTATGGATGAAGTTTTCTGATGATCTGGCCTAATGCGCATAGGAATATGCAGCTTATCCCATCAACAATAAATTTCAGTGTTTTTATCAAATAATAAAAATTGGGAATTAAGCACGAATAACAAAATCATTTGAATGAAATTAGAAAATGTTATGGAGAACAATAAAATTTATTTATAACTATGACATTTAAATAAAATTATGTAAAAAAACAACTGTTTACAGTCAAGTGTTTTTCACACTGCAAATCCGATTTTCTAAATAGTTGTTCTTACTTAAAGAAACTCAAAAAAGTCAAGTGCAAAATGTTCACTAACATTCATTTAAAATAGCACCGCATACCAATGTATGTACAAATAATTTGAGCGTTAAAATTAAGCATTAACACATACATTCATACGTACAAATTAAATTTTTTTTTTATTTTTTGCTCTTTTTTTTCAAGCGTGACTTGTACATATTTTTGTACAGCAGACTTATTTAGCTTTTTCCACCTTTTATCCCCGTAAAAAGTTGAGATGTTTTACGGTTTGTTTAAAGTTTTTGCTACTTTAGACTCTTGTTCAAGTCATTTAGTGATCTCTTAAAGTTTTGTTGTTACAGTTTTATTGTTTTTCAAGTTTTTGGTTTTCTTTTAATATCATTCTGCTTTTTATTTCATGTTTCAAGACAGTTTGGATTAGGGAAATAAAATGAACATCAGATTAAATTAAAACACTCGGCAACAACAAATTTTACACATGCAAAACTTTACACATTAAACTAGGTAACAAACAAAGTTAAACTGCATTCTAATTTTTGAGAGGTCCTGATTATTATCTAGAGAATCTCGTTTCAAGAGTGTTTTAACTTGTCCATGTGTGAATTTTTTTATGGGAAATTGTTGCAGGTTGCATTAAAAATTATAAAGCGAAAATTAAACACAACTCGGACGAACTTCTAATAGTACGACGAAATCGTCGGGAAAAAATCGTTGCGTAAATTTGTCAAATGAGACACAATAAGTGCTTGAATTCCAGGTGGAAGTGCGACTTATGGCGATTTCTTTTCTGAGAAATATGTTGCATAAATGTAACATGCTCTATCTCTTTTGTGTAGAGCATGTAACATGTATGCAACATATTTCTCAGAAAAGAAATCGCCATTACATTTTTTCTTTAATTTATACCTTGGACGCTAATAATTCTTAACTTCTTTAATTATTTTACTGCATCCAATTTCATCTTTTTTTACTAGCAATAAATTTGATTAAAATTTCGTGTAATTTATTTGTTTGTTAACTTTTCTCAAATCATAGGTTGACCATATTTCAACAAAAAACATAAAAAGCTATTAATCAGGTGTGTTCTAGGATCCGAATCCACTCGAAAGTGGATTACTTCACCATTTTTGGTGTTCTGCATTTCGATTATCCGATCTCAAATTAGTTTTTGGGTTTGTTTCATATTTTCGCAAATTTCAGCCATGTTTGCGATAAAAGTGATTTCTTCCTATAAGTTTTCAGATTCTTTATAGCTTTAACTATTCAAGGAAAATTCTTCACAAAAGTACGGAAAAAACAGAAGTAAGAAAAAAAACATGTAAAATCAATTAAAATGGATAATCATTAAAAAAAAAGCAAATTTCGATCTACCAAAGGTTAAAATACAATTTGGTTAAAGGATTGATGTGGGACTACTGACGTCAGCAGTCGTCGATGCCTGCGAGTCTAAAACGGCAAATCCATCTGAGGAGATCGAGTGGTTGCGATCGAAACCTGTCATGGTAACCTGCTGGCCACGATCAAGAATGAAAGATTATCAATAACAATTTTGATTAATTTTCATGTTGTAAAATTCCTTTCTTTATAAAAATAATTTAATCAAAATTAAATTTGATAAACTTGAGCCGAATTAAAATATTAAAAATTTGGATTAATAACGATTTATAATAAATAGTTGATTCTACTATCATGCCGCTGTTAGCAAGTTTTTGCGAATTTCCGCTTTTTACCGAATTGTTGCCATTCCTTATAGCTTTAGAAACTTTTGAACAATTTTATGGGTTGTTTGAAACTTTAAAAACTTTCGCGAATTTTCGCTATTTTTGCAAATTTTTTTTTGTTATTTTCCGACACTTTGTTCTTTTAAACCGTTAAGCGATTTCAAATATGTTTAAGTGTTTGTTGAAAAGTTTGCAATTTTCGCGAATTAAAGCCAAATTAGCAACAGAAGCGATTTTTCCCTGTGATTCTGTACAGCTTTCACGATTTAGATGCGGTCAGCTGTCCCTGTCCCAATTTATACGTCGTTCGTCAGCATAAGAAATAGGAATAAACCTATCGTAGAGTTCATTACGCACGATGAATTTCGCTCTACGCAATGATTGTGCATTTTCATACATGCCAATGTGTTCTATTTCTGACGACGAATATTCGTTGCGAATAATTCGTGTTTCTAGCATAAATCTTTTAACAACAAATTATAAATATACTATTTTGTATTTTTTTTTATAATTTTTTATATTTTACTAAATTAATTAAATTTATAAATTAATTTAATTTATTAAAATTAAATTAATTAATAATACTTACTTTTTTTGAAACAATTTTGTTAAAATTACCTGAAACGAAAATAAACATAAGTTTATTTAATAAAAATTCTTAATGTAACACACATAAAACAAAAAAAAAAAACACTCACAAAGCATTAATTTAAGAAGTTGATTTTAGATAACGCAATAAACTGCTCCGAAGCACTGTAATTTAAAATCAATATCTTCAAACAGCAAGAAAGTAATCTTAAGAGTGGAGTTTAAATGCAAAATAATTTCTTTATATATAATTTTCTGAGTTGGGCCTCTTTTGGTGTTATCGGCTTATTTATATTTTGGATTTTCATCATATATTTATATTCAAAACACTACAGAGAGTGTGCCCTATTTGGGACTCTGTGGAGCCAGAGTTGCAGTTTTTGAACCGGAGTGGGAGTCGAAGTCGAAGTACCCACAAAAACTAGCGACTCAGACTCCAACATTTTTAAGCATACAATTTTTTCTAAAACTTTTCAAAATAAAATAATTATTCACTGCCTGGCACCCAATGTCGACGAGAACATTTTCGTTTCATTCGAAATCCGTAGCAAAACTCGTTTGTTCCAAAATGAAGTCTTTTATTTTTCTGTATTTCAGTTGGTTTCCATTTTTAACTGTTGAATCAAATCAAAAAGTTCAACTAATTTGCACCATTTAATCTGGCGGTATATGTTTTTTGCATTTTCCCCAAATTCGAATAAACTGTAACGAACGAGTTTTGCATCACACCTTCTCATATTTAAGTAACTTTATTAAAGTTAAATGCGGTACGTGTTAGAATTAAAATATTGATTTTTACAGAATCATTTTCCTGCTATATTTAAAATTTTAAAAGGTACTACAGTAAAAATATAGTTTTAATTCAAATTAGGACCAGTCTCATATACATAAGCATCAAGGTTAGAGCAGGAGTCGGAGTTGGAGTCAAGAGGGCACCCGAATTGGAACCGATAGGCAATTACGATCCCGCACAGAACAAAATGTTGTTTTAGAATACAATTTTTATAATTTATGTAAGAGTTCTTCGTGACACACCTTAGCTTTTGATGTATTTTAGTTTTCCCCAATCAAAACTTTCCAGTTGCTCCTTTTTTTTACTCTCAATTCCTCATTCATTTTTTTAGGGTTTATGAGTTAAAATTCTAAAGATTTTATCTTTCAAATTGCAAAGATTATATAATTTTATTATACAAATTCCTTATGCAAGTGTTTGTGTGCCGTTGCATGTGGCCGTGTTGCAAATACAACAAAACATTTACGTTAAAGTTTTTTAATACGATGATGTTGCTGCAACTAAAAGTTGTAAAAGTCAATTTATTTAAGAAAAAGAGAAAAATTCAAAAAAAAAAAAACTCAACACATTTCTGTGGATCAATTAAAATTTAACACAAACACCCTTAAAAAAAGCAGAATAATAAAAACTTTAAGAGTGTTTTATGGTGGCATAAATAATTTCCTTATAAGACTGTTGTAAAATTTTTAATTTAAGCCTTCTCATCTCATTAAATAAGATGAAAAAAAAGTACGAATAAATTTAGTTTTGTGGAAGTTGTGAGCTGATGTTGTTAGAAAAGCTCTTGATTTCGTTAAGAGAAATTAAACTTTAAGCCCATATTAAACAAGCCGATATGATAAACGTTAAAGGAATATTTTAGAAATGTGTTATATTAGAACATTTCGTTTGACAAAATGATGTATGGTTTTCGTAAAAAATTTTCTTCAAGTTTATTTGTTGAGATAACTACATTTTATTACAATTGAATTTTATTTATCAAATTAATGTAGTGAAAGTCAAATATGATTATTGTGATATTTAATCGTAAATCTCCATGACACATCATCAAACATAAATTAACATACAATTATTAAGTCCTTAAAAGAGCTTAATCTTTTTTAATTGTTGCGAGAACAGTGGAGTAAATGGATTTTTATTTAAGCAAAAATTTTATTTTTATGTTTAACTGAAGACATCCACGCTCTTGTTTACAACCCCAAGGTAGTTGGAAAAGAAGACGGCCCAAAACCACATGACGAGGACCAATACAACAGGATACTAATTCCATATCCCATAGTCTGGGAAGAACCTTAAACACCATGGAAGAGCTCAGAGGTATATCTTTAAAATTAATGAACATAATGCGGCAAAGATTTCCATTGACAGTAACGGAAGCTCCGGTTTAAATTTTAAAGAGATAAATTGCAATAATTTTACCAGGATGTAAGCCGCTCTAAATTAAATGGAGTCTGTAGGGGCTGTTGTAGCTTGTTCTCACACCATATGCGGCAATTTTATTTATTAAAAAGTCCGTCAAGCCGAATATTAGTCACATCTCTGAACAAAATTTTGCGTCTTTAGGGTGCGCAAATCGACGGCAGATTTTCATGCTAAATTTGGATTATTTAAGATTTATTTTGAGCGGGAAGCTGTTCATGATGATTTTGCAGAATCATAAATGTTAAAAAGGTAGTGCAGTTTAACAGTTCGTTTGAAAGTTATTCATATCGAAGTTACTAGCGTACTTAAAAAATATCCTTTATTACACCCAGAGAAAAAATATGGTGCGGCATTGTTACGGCAATTTTACTGTTACAATATAAAGTTGTCGTACACAAAAAATTGTTATTATGATATTTAATGTCAGCAATATTAAAGTTACTGTTAACATTTTAATATTTATTGCAATTATAAATTTGAGTATTGTTGACCGAAAAATAATTATTTTTTCTAACAACTAAATAATAATAACTTTGAACACATATTAGAATTCTTACAACCATAACATGATAAGGTTCTACACGTGTAGTCATTGTATGCTTAAGAAGCAAACAAAAAATCTTTATTCTCCCAATAAAAAATTGAGCTTCCACCGAAGCAGGTTTGTCAAGGAGAAACATAAAAGTTTCGCTTACCATTGCGCTTACGGTAGACATGAATTTTATAAAGCGATTTCCCACTGTGGAGCAAGACATTTTTGATACATAAAGCGCATTATTCAGCGCATATAAAAATGCTTGTATGTAACGATCGGCCTTACACACTAAATGTTTTGATAGTATTGCCCCTTACAAACCTGCTTCGTAGTAAGGCAATGCCGTGGCACTTGAAATATTATTTTTTTTTTACTGCATTTCTGTATGTCTCATTGCGTAGTGCATAATTGTGCGCCTATTTTCTTAAATTTACCATTAGTGCTTCGAAAAATGATAAAATTTTTTATTGGGCTAATAATATTCTGATGGCGCCATTTCTTAAATATTTTTAAAACATTTGTATCGTTTTTTTTTTTAATATGGCATCAAATTATTTGTTAGTGAGAGAATAAACAATTTAAAGAAAAATTCCCGAAAAAAAAAAAAATAAGTTTGAAGAAAATAAAAAATGAGGATATAAGCGGAGTTCGGTATTAGTCTTGCAATAGTGCAAATGCAAAATATCAAAGCTCTTTTGTAAAATAAAACAACAAAACACACAGAGTTTTCGTTAGATTTCATAAAATTGTTACGATATTTTGCATTTGCTCCTTTGCACAGTGTAAGATTAAGCTAATCGAAATTTCGTAAAAGGTATGGTTAGACTAACGTGCAACTTTCCTTAAAATTTGGACAGCTGACTAAGTTAAACATGATATGGTTGGCGGTTATAATAATATGGTTAAATTAAACATAATATGTTTGAAATTTTCTTTCAAAATAGTTTTGTTGGAGGCGACCGACCATAGTCAAACATGTTTTTTCTATGAGTACTTAAGGTACTTAAGAATATAAAGCTATAAAAATAACTAGGAAATAGTATTCAAAGTATGATAAATCAAATATGACTTCTAATTACAAAAGTTTTTGAAGGTACTTCAGTTCTTTAAAGATCCAAATTACTCAACCTTTCAAAATGTACAAACAAATTTAAAAAAATACCTCGGTAGAATAGTTTTTAATTTTGTAGTGAGAGGTGTGAAGATCTCAATTACTTTTGCATAATAAATTAAGTTGGAATATAATTTGTATTGTATTTGTAACATTCAATAACAAATAAAAAAAATCGGAACCCATCCTACTGTTCGCACTATTAACTGTGTCACACCGAAGCCGATCACAATGGCTGATACTGATAACAAGAAAAATGCTTAAATAAAAATCGTATTAAATTATTTAAATTACAGACAGAAAAGCAAAACCAAAACCAACAATTTTCCGCCACAATTCAGACGAAAGAGAAGAAGAAAAATTCCCAATCCCTGTTTCAATAAAGTCATATTAAGGAAAGACAAAAACTGATGCAAAAGCAAAAAAAAAATTAAATTACATTTACAAAAAAATTGCCATGACCGATATTACAGACCTAAAGCCACTGCAACCATCAACCCAACACCCACATTCTCGCACTTGTGCCTCGCAAATAGACAGCCCCACAATCACTAATCTGACCATACAAACAGCAGCAGCAACAACAACAACAATAACAAAAAGAAAGCGGCTCAACAGCTTCAACGGGGCCAATATAAGTGTGTTGGAGATGCTACTGGCTGAAAATGCACAATGTTGCTTTGGTCACAAGGTGACGTCAACAGCCAAAGACTCGCCAGGAAAGGGTAGACATAAAGCAACAAAAAAAAAATTCAAGATGCAGCAGACTGCAATTGTAAACATATGAGCGCTTCTACTTTAAAAAAATGTAGAGAAAAAAAAAGTTAACGAAAACAGAAACGGGTCAAAAACATACGCGTAAATAGCGCAATAGAATAGAAGAGTAAAGTAGAGAGAATTTGATTAAAAGCAGGCAGCTTTTGTATTTGGCGCAGACTATACACATAAACTATTTGTAAATACATATATTATATCCTAGTTCCATAGGGCCGCAACAAAGTTCTTCCAATCATCTCTTTCATTTGCAATATGTTTTAATACGATCCAACTGCGTCCTGAAATTCTTTATTTGGTATCCAGCTTCTTCCTTCAAGTGGGGGCAGGCCTTCCCTGTGGGGTCTAGTCGATGGCCACTCTGCTTATGTCGTCGGTTGGCCTTCTAAGCGAATGCGCCACTTACGTCACCAAATAGATGGGTATTTTGTGGGTGGTATTCCTACGATTGATGTAACTTATTTTTTCAAGTCACTCTGCACTCAGAGAAAAAACATATTTTATTATGGTCAAATCCAACAAAACTATTTTTAAAGAAAAATGTAAGCATATTATGTTTAATTCAACCATATTATTGTAACCGACAATCATTTTATGGTTAAATTATCCCTCCAGCAAGAAGCCACAACCGTATTATGGTTGCCTTCAAACATGTTATGGTTAGTAATAACTAAAATATTTTTAGCACTTATAATAGCGTGGTTAGTTTTTAACCATAGCATGTTGCTCTTATAAAAGAGGAAAATATTATTGTTAATTTAAAAACAGATTATCGTCATATTTAACCATAACATGTTTGAAGGCAACCATAATATGGTTGTGGATTCTTGATGGAGGCCTTATTTAACCATAATATGGTTGTAGGTGACGATAATATGGTTAAATTAATCAAAATACGTTTAACTTTTCCTTTAAAAATAGTTTTATTGGAAGTGACCATATTTTTCTCTACGTGTGCTTACAAATACTTGGATGCTACTGATGTATTAAAGTGCAGCATTCCCAGATTCACTGACAGAGAAATAAAGACTTCACGTTGGAATGAAAGATTATGAGTTTGGTGTTGCTAGATAACTGGGTGGATCACCAAATATGGATTAAGCATAGCAAAAGCCCTTCTCGCCTTGTCCAATCTGGTTGTCACATCCTCAGTTTAGGCGCAGTTGTTGTAATAGTGAAGCCCAAATTGCAAATATAAGTTGCATATTTTACAGGTTGGTGCCATAAAAGAGGAATAACTGATTAGTGGATGCATTTATGCGCAATGTTTTCATTTTGTTGAGATGATTTTTTAGTTCCACTCTTGCTGAAATGTTCACTATCGAACGGAGGTTTTCTTACATGTCAGCGTATATGTCAGGAAGGAGGCAAATATGGTCTGCTAAGCATTACTGTAGTCTCCGGTTTATGCCTCTATTGGCACGGTTGCATCTGCCATATTAACTCAAGAACGATATTAAAAATAGAGGTGATAATACAAAGCCCTGTCTAATGCCCTACCTGACTGCAATTAATCCACAAATTATGTTTCCGCAATTAAAAAATACTTAATTTAAATACAAATGTTTTATATGTGCCCTGTAAATCTTAATTTTTTTGGAAAGTAGCAACTTTTTGCTTATCTAAAATAAGACCTTTAATAACATCACCCGAAGTGTGTAGATCAGTGTAAACTAAGGTTATAAAGGACACATGCCATGTCGGCCAGTCATTTCAGTAAACAAAAACACATAAATGGCGAAAGAAAACAAACCAGCAGGAGCAATATTTTTTTTGCATATATTTGCAACTGTTTTAAGGACTTATCCGCATAACACCATATCAATAATAAGTATGTTTGTATGTATAAGAGATGCAATACCATAATAAGTAATTCAAAATTTTTGTATAACTCTTTGTATACGTCTTTATCAGTATCCAGTTTCGAGATATATTAAAAAATATTTTTAAACAAAATGACAGATATACTTTTAACATGATGTGCCTCCCAGAAATTGTGCGTATGGGTCTTGAGACGCATCAAACTCTATGCTTCGCACTCTTAAAAGAAAAAGGTGGATGGCATTATCTTGGTGCTTCTTTTTCGGACATCAGATATTGGCTGTGGCTAAAATTATAATTTATGCGCTCAAAACATTTCAAAAGGGATTTATATTAGCAAGCCTGTTGGCAGATTCCCTCTCACGCTTTAACTTTTTAGTTTGATAATGAATAGTTTTACAACAAAACAAAATTATTAAACAATTTCAAAACTATTCTATCAACATGTTAAATTGGTTAAATAATTTTTAATAACCTTTTTTTCTATAAAATGTTGTTGTCATATTTTTAACTCAATAATGTGTTAAATCCATGCTGGTACCAAAAAATTTAAACATGTGTTCTATTGGAAATATTTGGCTTAAATAGAGAAAATACAATTCCGTTCTACACGTAGAATACATATTGAAAAAATCATCAAATGCTTATAGAGTTTTAATAAAAAAGGGGTATTTCATACGACAAAACAATGAAATAAAATAGTCTGTTAAAATTTAATACAGCAAAAGATTCAGAAATGTTTATTTGTCTCGAAGTGAACATTTTCAAAACTTTGAAATACATTTAGTTGTACATTTTCTTAAATTAATTTCGAAATCTAAGTTCATATGAAATGCCCCAACATTTTAAGTATTTAATGCATGTTCGTTAAAAAAAAATCTCATGTATACGTGAAAAATACAATATTCAATGAAAGTAAATAAAGAAAATGTTTGAAAGAGTTGATTCATTGATATTATTGCTGAAGAAATTTCTACTGGCTTTCAAAAGTAAATCATTCATTTGTGCAAGTAAAGCAATTAAAATGGCTACAAAATTAAAAAAAAATTCTTCTTTAAGTAATAAAGTAAAGGGAATCTTAATCAATTTTAAAAGTTTTGGTTAGATACGATTAAAATGTTCTCAAAATGCCGATTTTAATAAAATTTGGCTAGATGATTTAGATTAAAATAAAATATGTTTGGGCAAAACTTAATCTAAATACCAACATAATAAAATGGATTATGGACACAAAGGCTCTATTTTGGAAAGAAGCTTGTTTGGGGCTAAATGTAAATATAAGCCAATTTTAACCATTTTCATTAGCCTTGGTTCTTATGATATTTTTAACCTACCTAGCAAATTTCATCTAATTATCTTCAAAATAGCGACCAAATTTTACATGGACTTCAGCCTGCCAGTCAACCAGACGGATAGACGGACAACGTAAGAACGATTCAAAAAGTGATTCTGACTAAAATGTGGATCCAATAGGACCAATATTTTTAAGTATGACACACATCAGCACAAACGTATAATAATACCCTTTCCACTGTGGTGAAGTGGATATAAAAAAATTAAAATTAAAAAACCTTTTTAAAAACAAGCTTTTATTTGAAAGCGCTAAGAAGAAAATAAAATAATTTTTGCTTAAAAACTTTTACTATCGACTTATAACGCCATTACGCAATTTATATGATATAAAAGCTTGTCGTGAAAATTTTCTTGTGCAGAAAAACAAGTAAATTAATAACTTGAATTTAACTATTAAAATTTTCAAACTAAGTAAATACAAGAAGTGACTTAAACAAAAGTTAAATAAAACCTTTTAAAAGGGTTGAAAAATGTTTTACAGTTCTATGAGGACTGGGTTATTATATATTTATGTGACAGATTTTCGTGTTTCTTCTTAAACCAAGTAATTGCCATTTTTTCGAATTTGACTTTTTTTTTTGTTTTCCGCTTGACAATAACATTTGCCACCCGATTGCATTCTTCTATTGACAGCTTTGTATGAAAAACAACATCATCGCATTTTTAAAAACCTCTTAAGCGCCATACAAAATGACATTTGTATGCAAAATAGAATGGTTTTTATACTTAAAGTTGGAAAAATTAAGTGTCACGGCCAAATTTTTGATTTTTAAGAGAAACAAAAAAATGTGTAAAGTTTCAGGTCAATCGGAGCATTTTTGGTGCGGCGCCAGGCCCTCAACGTCGTTAACTACGATTAAAACGGCACTTTTCGTCGAGTAACCCACCAGCCGTATATCCTAAACAGCACAAATGATTTTCGAGCCCCTATTATTTTAATAAAATGCCAAATTTAACTTAAACACGACTCTCGTACAAAAAACCATTCTGGACCGAAATTCGTTTTCGGACCGCAATGGGTTAATGCGGTCCCATTGGGCGTTAATTTCTTGGACCATCCCCAACTAGTTTTACATAATCAACGTTGCAATGAAAGGATTTAAAGCTCTATCTCCTAACAGAATGTATGGAAACAACATGAAACTTGTAAAATATGAGTAATTTTTAAATTTTTTCGAAAGCCAACGTTTTTACGGTGCGATGCATGAAACATAATATTTTTTAAGTTAACAGTGATTGAATTTTTTAACATAAATAATAATAACTAACAAGATTTTGTTTGTCGTGCTTAATTTCCAAATTTTTATTCTTGATAAAAACACTGAAATTTATTGTTTAACGTTGATATTTTCAAAACCGAAAACCAAACCGAAACCGGCCAGTTTTTATTATTTTAAAACCGAAATCGCAGTTTCAGTTTTTGCGGTTTTTAGAAAACTCTAAGTTTAACCATTCGATATTGCCAGAAAAAAAATATAATAATGTGGAAAATTTTTATTTCGCGTTTCAGGTTATTTAAAAAGGGCTGAATCTAGCCCAAAAAGGGCTGAATCTAGCCCTTAAATGGCTAAGTTGGCATCACTTGCCGAATGTTGTGTGCTTTCTAAAATGTTTCATTAATATTATGTACAAGATTTGGTTGAAGTGTTGACCCCTAAAAATTATTTCATTCTTTAATTCCTCTGCACACGTGTCGGAAATTTTGAAAATTCTATTATGTATATTTCACAAAATATTTAAAATAGCACCATCTAAAAAGTCCAGAATAAACTAAACAAGTTTCGCTCGTGCGAATGTTACAACTAAAGTGTTGTATTAATCTTTTAAATTGTTTTTTTTTCTGTTTTTGTATTTTGCTACAGTCAGTGCTGCAAATACTTTTCCGCACTCACATAAAAACAAATAAAGTTTTTATATTTTTTGGTATTGTTGGTATTTTAACTGTTTAGCTTAAACGTTTTCAATGTTATGACATTTTCACCTGTATACAAACTGTATCGTGTTCTACTGTGATGCATTCGCTGACGGCGATGGAGGTGGCATCGGCACATGCTTCAATCATATAGATCCGTTCTTAGTGCGAATATTTGTTGTATGATTTTTAGTTGTTGTGCACTCCAGTCACAACAATATAAAGTAAAGCTAAATAAAATCTCGTAATTCATACATTGTTGTGACCATTTCTGCTTGTTATTTAACACTGATTCATTTTGTACTTGTTTTGCTGGCAAGTCAAAAATCCTTACTAAGTTTTTGTACCCTACTCAACAATATGTGGGGAGAGTATTATGAAAATAAAATAGTCTGATGTTTGCAACACATAGAGTAAGATCCAGAGTCTAGAACCTGTGTGGCATTTGCTTAAGCAAAGTACGAAACAAATCGCACTTTCCGTACGGAATAAAATATTTATGATTTTATTTTTTAAATGCTTTTGAGATTCTTTTTGTTAATTTTTGACAGTAGCTTAAGCCAGCTTATGCATATTATAGTTGAGTCTAAAGTTGCTTACCTATCTATACTCACGCATACGATCTGAGAGACCGACTTATTAAAATATAATACATTTCTAAAAGTAAATGGGGTTGTACAAATCTAATCAAATATAAGTTCTGTTGGCTCTGCAAACACCGGACAGCCCGGATGCGCGTATACGTGTTTTATATTATGACGTGAGTATAAGAAGGTGAAACAATCTGTCATACTACACGATCACTTTTTGACATTTATGCTAAGTATGCCCTGGAAAATCATCAAAAATAGATTTCACCAATGGCTTCACGAATATTGTCCTTTAAAGCGTCAATTGTCTCTGGCTTGTCGGCGTAGCACTTATCTTAGACGGCACCCCACAAATAATAGTCCAACGGTGTCAAGTCGCAACTCCGAGGTGGCCAAACAACATCAGCTCTGCGGCTGCTAATGCGAAATTCAAAAACAGGGCGCAAAACATCGAGTGTAGCTTCGGCTGTGTGGCGCGTAGGGCCGTCCTATTGAAACCAAATGTTGCCAATATCCTCCTCTTCAATTTTTTGAGCAAAAATTCGTTTAACATGGCCCGATAACGATCGCCATTGACTGTAAGGGCAACTCCTTGCTCATTTTCGAAGAAAAATGGCCCAACTATGCCTCTGGACCAAAATCCGCACAAAACAGTGACTCGTTTTGCGTTTCTTCTTCCAAAATCCGTTCGCAATTTTCGCACACATTCTGCAACATTACCATGATTTTTAAAGTAATGTCGCAATATTTCCCAGCGTTGTTTAAGCGTATACACAACCATATTCGTTCAGCCGAAGGATAAAACTAATTATCTGTCAAATCAGACATGCGCTAAGTGTTACCATTCACGAAATAAGCACTAGTTAAAAAAAAAAACGTTAGATGGCGGACCCGTTATATAAAGTTCAATATCAAAAGTCCGTTTTTGATTATGTGTTTGTTTTCTTGAAATAAAAAGGACGTTTTGTCGGAGCCTTGGGAACTTTCGTTTAGAGCTATGACAATAATTTTCAATTTGTCGTCCGTAAAAAAGTCATCTTTATTCACTTAAAAAAGAAAAGACAGGAGGTACTACGGATGGGTATATATTAACATCCGATTTTCACTGACACTAAAGAAACGCGGCTCTAATACAGAACGAATGATTTTAATGGCATTTATTGATCTTTGAAATACATTTTTTTAATACCTTTTATAATAGCTAGTATGTCATGTCTAGTTGATAGATAACCATAGAAAATAGCTTTAGGCCGTACGTACACACAAAAAAATAATTTTCATAAAATTTATGAATAATGTTCATACTTTTTGGTGTTCATAGTATCTATGAAAATTTTTTATATTTATGAAAAATTTCTTATTTATTTTGAATTGACAAGCGAATTCCGGTATTTAATTATGAATTTTTCCATAACTATTGTGAATAACGTTCATAATATTCTTATTTACAAAAATTCTGAAATATTATGAAAAAAATTCATAAATTATGTGAAATGTGCATACCAGTATTCATAATACTTAAGAACAAATT
Organism: Pollenia labialis; assembly: GCA_949318255.1. Classification (NCBI taxonomy): domain Eukaryota; kingdom Metazoa; phylum Arthropoda; class Insecta; order Diptera; family Polleniidae; genus Pollenia; species Pollenia labialis. The sequence continues at coordinate 158,324,569 of OX439139.1, read as the reverse complement.
CATAAATGTTAAGATTTAGTACATTGGCAAATTTTTTAGGAAATTTTACATAAATACAAAGTATTTCCTCATAAATAATATGAATTGTTTCGTAAAAGTTCCATATAAAAATTTTCCCAGTATTTTTTATATTTACATATATACCATGAAAAAGTTCCTAAAATCGTTCATTGGCAAATTTTTCATAAAATATTCATAAATACTATGAATTTTTTTTTGTGTGTAGTTAACGAATTTTTCGAATGAACAACAATAAGTGTTAATTTATTTTAGTTTTGGAGGTATGAGGTTAGCAGGATCAATTTGGCGAGTTGCCAGCCTTCGGTCCAAATGTGAACATTTTAGCTTCATACGTTTATTTTCTGCGATGAAAGATAAAATCTTTTGAAAAAGTAACAAACATATGTACAATTTGCATCCCTAAAACGTTCGAAAATCGAAAAAGTACCAAATATGCATTTGTATTTTTTAGATAATTTTCATTTAATGCTTTAGAAGTTAAGGCAACAGTTTATTTTTGTCCAATGACAAATGAAGATGTCGAAGTTACAGCACATTCTTATGACTTTAACTATTCCAACTGCAGCTTTTTAAATGACAACAAAATTTATAGGAGAAGGGTTTTTATTTTATTTAATTAAAATTTGTATATGAAATTGGTCGCTTTCGATTAAAGTGTTTTTTCTTTAAAATCGCAACGGACCTTATGTTACCATGACACATAATTATTAAACATCGATCATTTTCAAATGAATTGGAGTGTAATGCTGACGATGAATTCGTATAACGCAGATATGCACTTGCAATTGCAGTTTTGTTACATTCCAATGAAAGGTGTTAGTTTTTGCACGCATAATTTCATTAACACCCACATTTAGCTGTAGTAAAACGGATTGCTCATCATTTTTTTTACGCTCTTATGATTTTGTGTGCAAAAAAAAAACCAAAACACGTGTAAGTGAAAACACAAAAGTATGGGTGTGCGTATAATTAAAAAAAAAAAATTAATAAGAGTAATTGCAATCGATCTTAATCTTGTATTATATAACTTTAAAAAAAAACAAGTTAGAGTGATTTATTCGGCTGTGCCGAATCTTTGATTAATTATCTTTATAAAAATAGACGTCAACATTAAAATTCTTTACGGTTTATGCCTACACATATTAAATTATTGACCGACAATCAGAAAGCTGTATGCTTTTATTTTTTTAGCAATTTTAACAGTTTGAGCCGAAATAAAAAGATTTTGAGGAGGGGAGTTTATATTGGAGCCATGGTAAGTTATGAACAACTCATCTCAAAATTCTGCAGACTGTTTTCTGGTATTAAAAAACATTAATTTCAATACAGCGGTGAAATTTATTTTAGCGATTACGTTGAATTTCAGAAGGCTGCTAACAATGGAATCTAAAGTAAATTATGGACCGTATTTTACAAAATTGCATGACATTTTCTCTGGCCATATTAAGCTAAGTTAGAAGAAATTTTACCGCAATATCTATGTATGTATATCTGCTGCGGTTTTAGGCGTAGTTAATTAATTTACCAGAGTGGACTTGCGGCCCTATGCTCCTTGCAGGAGTAAAAGGAACAAATATATATATATATATATATTTAGAGTGGGCTTTATATAGACCGATCAACACGAACATTTTTTGTTTGATTTTAAGTCCTATTAAAATGTGAAGTATTGAATTTTATTTTGATAACATTATTTATAACGGTTTTGGGTGCACTAAACTGTTTGCCTGGAGTAGGGTTTATACGGGGCCTAGGGTAAATTATGAACTTCACTAAATTTTATAGCGTGATTTCTAATCGAACAAAAAAATCTTATTTCATTCCGTGTATGTTCCACCATTTATGTTAGTTTTTGTAACAAATTGATCAATTTTTTTAAGTTTGTGGGTCCAAATTTTGATTTATAGCTCTGATCCTACTGAACAGATTTTGCTGGATTTCAATCCCAAACTGCTTAGGAAATTACAAGTTATTTGACACCAAGTTCGTTTATTTATTTTAAATTTTTCGAAAGTGAGCGTGATTTCAACAGACGTACATTTAGCCACGACATTAAATTACTTAAGGAACCAGTAGTGCAATTCACTAACTTTTAACACTTTAAAAAGTGTTAACTTTAACCACAAATTTTGGTGTTTGCACTAACCACTAGTTGATTCACTAACTTATATATAACCACGTTAAACAGTTTTATATTTCTCTTTATTCAAATTGATATATAGTGGCAACTCTGCCAAGAGAAACATAAAAATAGGATAAAATAACAAAGAAGAATAAAAAAAAAACAAACAAAAACCTTTTAATTTAGAGATTTTAAATGATATTGTGGAAAGTACTTAAATAATTACTAATTTTTATTATTATATTAATTATTTTATCAATTTAATTTTAATTCAATAAATTGTTTTTAATTTTATTTGATAAGAATAGGATAAATAAATAAGAAGCTCTACGGAAAATTGGTGTGTGATAAGAAGTTGATAAATTGTAGGCTAAATACCTTAAAGCCATATCATTTATCGACTATACAGGTACAAATAAAAATAACCACTTTTCTAAGTGGATTTAACCACACCAAAAATGTTGGTGTTAATAAACCACAATTTGGTTTGTTTAAAATAACAGCTGACTGAAACAGCTGGCTTTTAACACCAGCAGATGTCGTTAAAAGTGTTAGTGAATAACAAAATGGTTAATTTTGTGGTTAACATTTTTAAACGAAACAATTGTGGTTTAAAAACCATAGTGAATCGCACTACATAATTTATATAATTTATGGGGTCTGAGATGAAAAATAAAAAAGTTTCTTACGGAATTGCAAACTTGGTAGACACTCTTCACAACTAATTGTGGATTTAATATGTATTAAAAATTTTTAACATAATTTTTGTTTTAATGTTTTCCTAAATTTTTACTAAAAAAATGATTAAATCACAAATATGACACGAATATTTTTGAATTGCCAAAAAATATATATTAAAAAAAAAGTTAATGAAAATTATTTCCGTTTTTAATAACTAACAAGTAGTATTCTTTGAAACAAATTATTTAAGCCAAATCTTTCATTATTCTCACTGGACACCCTTTCTTGTTCAAGTGTAAAAACATTTGTCTGTTTGTTTGGTTTCTTCTCAAGCATGTTTGAACATCACTGTTTGGTTGCTTCATTCATGTAGTCATTCAGTCATGAACAACAGTGATACTTGCACACACGGAAAATTACTTCAAAAAAAAGATTGCTTGCCATTTGTGGCATCAAAGATTAAAATGGGAAGAAGAGCAGCACACACAAACAGCCAAACAATATTAAAATTGATAACGGAATAAAACCGAAGAATGCTATGAAAAACAAAATAGAAAATAAAAAAAATGAAAAAAAATTTATACTCATTTTGTTGTATGTTCTGACATGACGATGCATAAAAATAAGATTACTTTTATAGGGCAAATACCCAGAATCACCTAACGACTCAAATGAATTGCTGTGTTTTCTTAAAAAAATTTATCGAATTTATTTTGGTTATTTTGTGTTGAACTTTGGAAAAAATACATTACGATTTATTTAAACAAATCTACATAAATTATCAAAGTTATTTTCGGGAATACAAAATTTATTATTAATACGATTTTTGTATGACGTGCTAAATTCCCAGTTTTTCATATTTGATAAATACACTGAAATTTATTGTTGAGGGAAAGCTAGCTTCTATGCGCATTTCACTGGTTGCTTAGGCCAGCTCATCAGGAAACCTTTTCCAAAGATTTAAGAAAGGCCAAAAATATTATACAAATAAAACCCTAAAGCGAATAAGAATTATAAACACTAAAAGTCTTACTTGTAACAATATCAAAGCCAAAACAAAACACCAACAATAAACAGTGAGTTTATCATAAAGTTTCTCATATACAGTCTAATCCCGATAATTCGTACCCCGATAAATCGTAATTCCCGATAATTCGTAATAAACTGTCGGTCCCTTGAAAAAATTTCGTTTATTCGTAAAATTTCCATACGTTTTGGTCCCCTCGCTAATTCGTAATTTTTTTTTCAAATAAAATCTTCTTAACCTCTTATAAATCGTAATTGTTTCCCAACTACCACTTATAATTCGTAATAAAAACAACAGAAACATTGAAAGAATGATTTGTTTGCTTGTGTGTGCGTTTTCAAATAAATAAACATCTAAAAAAATAATGATTTTATATATTTTATTTTTAACAATTGTTTTCTAAGTTTTTTTTTATCGTTTTAGTAAATAAATTGCAAAACCCCGTTAATTCGTATTTATTTTATTTTAACCCCGTTAAATCGAAATCCCGCCGATCCCTTGCGATTACGAATCATCGGGATTCTACTGTAGATCATTTAATTCAACTATGACGCTGTTAAAGTTAAACTCACTAAAAAATACATTGCGAGACAAACGCGTTTAAAGTTTTAAATTTGCTGAAGTCACTTAGGAAAAATAACGACACTTTCTCTTCAAACGGTGAAGGTATAGGGGATATAAATTAGAATTTTATACACAATATTAAGAAAAACTTGGCGAACAATTCTGCATCACTAACTCCAAAATTAATTTTTTTGAGTTATGACGTTCAACAACGTAAATGAGCAATATGTTATCCAAATAGCCTTATTGTTTTGATTTAAATAAAATTTTGTCAAATAGAATTTGAATAATTTTCAAATCGACTTCGAAATGCATATGTTTCAAAGAAATTTCAACTTCAATAACATTTTAGTGAGTTCAATTAAATTTGTTCGCTCAACACAAATAACATAATTAAAAAAAAAAATTTATATTTAAAAAAAGTTTTCGCTTGAAATTCATTAAAAAAAAAGTTTTTGCTTAAAATTCAAAAAAAAAATTTTCGCTTAAAATTCACTAAAAAGATAAAAAAACTTTCAAATAAAATAGAAACAATTTTTACCAAAAATTTCCAAAATTTTATTAAAATTTTTAAAAGAAAATATTCTGCTTTAAAAGAAGAAATCCAACAACAACAAATTTAAATAAATCTTATCAGTCAAAATGATTTAAATTTATTTATCATTTTTTAAAACAATTTAACAAACTATTTTAAAAACTTTTTAACCTTGGCCTTACCAATACCCAACCGGGTGATCATTTCGGTTTTATTTCATTAATAACTTTCTTAAATTGTTAAGTTTTTTAAATAACTAAAATAAATTTTGAATGTCAAAAGCTTGTCCATCGCCAGGTGGGTGTTGATAAGAATGTACGTTAAAACTTTTGGTAACTAATGCGAAGATTAATACAAGTAAAATTTAAGAATATTCTAAAAAATTGTTCTTCAAATTTGATTTATGTGTCAAACTTTAAAAACTTTACTTTGATTCGTCTTCGTGTCTTTTAGTGTGGTCATATCTTAATGGCAGACTTCAATATGTTGAGTCTGGTGGTAGAAAATCATGTTTTCGGGATGCTGTTAGAGGGATACCACAGGGATCTATTTTAGTAACTCTTTTATTTACAACTATATTTGGAAGATATTTATAATATTATAAAGTGCTGCAAGTGATGTACATACGCGGATGATATACAACTACTTTCTAATAATTCTACTTTTGGTACAAATAAGCTTGAGTCGAATGTTAATAATGACTTAAAGCTCATTACAGAATGCGCAGAAATTAACAATTTATATCTGAATCCGAATAAGACATTTCTATCATTGCAGTTCTGCCTTATTTACTTATAACTGTTACAAGTATTCAGTTTGTATCTCATCACAAGACTGTGGGTATTTATTAAGTTGGATTCTTCCTGTCATAATATCGAGATTACCTTGTGCTTTAAAAAACTTTATTGCGTAGGCTTATACCTTCCGATGCAGATAAAGAAAAGGGTGGCATTGTCTTTTTGCCTTTAATTGTTTCTTTACGGGCTGGAGGTTTTTTCGTGAACATAATTTGACGATACATAAACTTTGTTTTAAACGTGTAGTTAGATACATTTGTCGTCTAGGGTATAGGGACCAAATATCTGGTCATGTGCTTTAACTCGAATTTCAGAGTTTTATTTATTTACATTAAATGCTTCAATTTTATAAAATAATAAAGTAAGGCAAACCTTCTCATCTTTTTGAAAAGTTTCATTTTGGTAGATCTTCTAGAACCAACAGTCTTATTTGTCCAAATCATTCCGCATTGTATATGACAAGGTCTTTCCATGTTAGAGTTGCAAGGATATGGAACAACTGCCTTCCAAATAATGAGACGAAGTTTACTTAATCTATTAAGGATTAAGTAGGACCGTAAAGCAGTAGTTGTAATCTTTGTATTTGCTGTTACTAATTCAACAAAGAACTGTAAATTATACAAACCATTTATAACAAATGATTTTACTAAACTTCAATAGTTGGGCACAAAGAGGGGAAATATAGAATTACTCTTTTGTTTTAAGAATAAGATAATTTTTTTTTTAATAAATTTATTTTATAAAAGTTCTAATGTATAGTCATAGTGTATTTCTAGATTTATTAGGCCTTGTACACGCAGAGAAAAAATATGTTTAAATATGGTCACCTCCAACAAAACTATTTTTAAAGAAAATTTTAAACATGTTATGTTTAATATAACCATATTATTGTCACCTACAACCATATTGTGGTTAAATTAGTCCTCAATCAAGAAGTCACAACCATATTATGGTTGCATGTAAACATGCTATGGTTAAATATGACAATAATTTGTTTTCAAATTAACAATAGTATTTTCCTCTTTTCCAAGAGCAACATTCTGTAGTTGAAAAGCAACCACTGTATTATAAGTGTTCAACATGTTTTAGTTATTTTTAACCATAATATGTTCGGAGGCAACCATAAAATGGTTGTGGCTTCTTGATGGAGGATTAATTTAATCATAATATGGTTGCTGGTGACAATAATATGGTTAAATGAAACATAATGTGTTTAAAATTATCTTTAAAAATAGTTTTGTTGGGGGTGACCATATTCAAACATGTTTTTTCTCTGGGTGTAGGCTTCAAATCATTTTTAATTTTTAAATAAATAAATGAAAAAAGCATGTTAAATTTAATAATCGTGTCTGAATGCGAGATTTGTTCTTTAATAAAAAAGCGGTATTAATAACATTGACAAATTTTCTTAAAACTTTATAAAAACCAATTTTTAACTTAAAGTGGGTTAAATAAAACACAATATGTACTAACAAAAGGTTCTTTAAATGAAGCCAGGCATTTTATTCTAAGAGTAAAACTACAATAGTCTACAAAATATGTTCTCCCCCTTACTGTACATTTTTTACCCACACAGCAATTTTTATAAAAAAATGTTATTAATTGTGTGTGTGTTTCCCCTTTATGTGGTACACATTTTGATTAATATAATTTTGGCTACTGCAAAAAGGAAAGACGTATTTATTGCTCTTGTGTTTTTTTTTCTTTATGAAATTATGCAAATTAGGTTGATATATTCCACGGAATTATGCATTTTTTCCTATTATTTTTCTTCACTTAATTCCCTTAATTTCAGCCACAGCCTTAAGGTACAATTTTTGACTTTACAATCCTGGAATTTTACAGCTGCTTCCTTGTTAACTTCAATGTCTGATTTAAGTGTTATAAAATCAGCTTTCTGTCCTCTACCGACTGCATTTCATAATGAATTCTACATAAATTTTATGCGCGTATCGTTGATATATAAAAAGTGAAAATTATACCCAAAGTGTGAAATAATTTACAAAAAAATTTTGCCATGGAAATTGAACGAAGAAGAGCATTTGAAACACACTCTCAAGCACAACTCACATAGAACAAAAGAAAAAAATGTAAATAAAATTAAAAGCAGAAGAGTATAAAAACACCATCCGTAAAAAAATAAACAGGGAGAAAAAAAAAGAGAATTGTAAAAAAATATAAAACTATATTACAAGTCTTAAAACAAAACAAAAAAAAAACCATAAGTAAAAATAATAAATAAAAAACCAACATAAATAACAACGCAATGCAATTCAGCTAACCGCAATCAGATAAAACTAACACTCTTACATACCCTTATAAACGCCACCAAACTCAGAGACTCTGACAATTACAACGCACACACACACACATACACACACAACACGCTCATGCAGATATACATGTTAGTATTAATATTGCACCCACATGTAGTGTCTACAAATGTTTGTATGTGCAACACACTTGAATATAAAACTTTCCTTAACACAAATTGTTATTTTGTGCAGACAATGCACACGAGTATGCACACACGCACACGCACACACTGACACATACAGGGAGAAATGCAGACACACTTAAGCAAATATTTACACAAACACGCACTCTGTGTGCACTATAATAGCAACAATGGCTAAAAAAAACAACAAAAATCATTCTACCAACATTCACTGTCATGGTCTTAAGTTTATCGACATGATGCAATGCATCGAAATACTAGTGTTTGTAATAAATGTTCGTAAACAGTCAAGGACAAATGTCATCGTACACTTAATTATTTATGAATTTATCACAGAGGATAGTTTTTGAAATTTGAAAATAAATTTAATTAAATAAAGTGAATGTTACTGATGTGAATGATGTTAAGGACATACATAAAGACAATCGCAGCAATAAAAACGTGTTATTACTTTGAAGACTCCTAATCCGGCTTGTGGGGAATATGGAAAACTCTATTTTATTAAGCAGTTATTCTTGCTATGTTGTCATTAAATGTGTAACGCTTCGTTTCGTCAATAACAAGTCATAATATTGGTCTGAAATACCCATGAGCTTTCAAAATTTCAAGGCGAATCAGTTTGTCTCGGCAAATAGAGATCATAAGAAAAATTGACTCACACTCTTTTAAAAATTAAAATCAAATGATTACAAATGAATGCGTATAATTAATAAATTATATTTAAATATTGATCATACGCCAATGTTTTTATCGTATGTTTTTATACCATTCACGACTGGTGGTTTATAAGTTTGGCACTCCGTTTGAAACTATTTTCGTATTCATTTAAAACCGCATTAAATATTTATGTAAATATATTCAGCATAGTTTTGTTATTCTAAGTCGATTTTACCATGTCTGCTGTCTGTCTGTCCGTCCGTCCGTTAAAGTTATAGACTCAACAACTCCCCTTAAAAAATCATCTTTCTGTTATGGGAGAAATTCACCGATTACGCAACGGATCAAGGTTTTTGTTGATTAAGAACTGAATGTTGTTTTTAAGGTTAATAGGGACGCTAAAATCTGCACTCAATTTCTATCAGCCCGACTTTTCGACACATACCGTTATTTCCAAAATTAAGACACTTCCACTACAAACATTGCAAAAACTTGAAAACGTTGCAACATATTCACTTGAAAAAAACCCGAATTCGCTAAAAATATTATCATTAAGCCGTGCTTACATTTGCCCTCTAGTTCCAGAGGTATCGTTGAAGTTTAAAAAAAACAATAAAAAAAAATTTATTAAAAATAATCATATGAACGTTGTTGTTTTTTGTTGATGACCATCGATGTATGGTCGTAATATCGCATGAAAAATTAAAAACAAAATTAAAAATACAAAAATTTGTGGATTTTTTATTTACAATTTTTATATGACCTTAAGCCAAACAAAAAACAACAGCATAGATAATCGACACAGGTCAACAATAAAAATTGAAAATTCATAAAACTTAAATTTCTGGAAAATTTTCCAGTTTTGGTATAATAAAAAGTTAGCTTAACATATATTTCGAATTTCTTTCATTGTACTCGGCGCACAACTTTTGATTTAATTCACAATTTACTAAAACAATTAAATTTATAAAAATAGCGATTTTCATACAAAAATAAAATTCTTTAATGGGTGTGTGCTTGCTGCAATTCTATTAATGGACTTTTTTCCAATAAAAGCAAAACGCGTTCATCGCTTTTAATGATCAATGTCTCATTTTGTTCATAGGCCATGGGATGTTACGTGAAAGTAATAAGACTTTGACTTTTTAATGTTTTGAATTTATCATGATTTTTAAAAATTAAAAATTGTAATTTAGTCAGCCATTTTTTTTTTGATTTCCAAAAATTTTATTGTTTCTAAAAGCTAACAATTACATCTTTAAAAACAAGAGCAATTTTTAAAATCGTAGAAAATCAAAAATTCTATTAGTACCTCCCAGTAAAAACTTCGCCTACAAAATAATGTGTTGAGTAATCAGAAAAACATAAAAGCACTGCTTACAATTCTACTGAAAGAACCAATGAATTTTACAAGGGATGTCCCAAAATGAACGCATTCAAAAGAAAGTCATTATTTTTTTACTTAAATACATGCAGAAAAAAGTAGTTATAGAAGTTGTTATAGATGTAGCTATAGAAGAAGCTACTAAATAATGAGTTAAAGAAGCTATTCATTTTGAAAAAGTAAGCGAAGTTTTAACTGGGCTGAAACTAAAAAATGCGACCTGATAGAGAAAACGGAGTCTAAATTTGAAATCAGCGACTTCAAATAAGTAAAAAAATTGCATCAAACTTTCGATCAACACACCAAAAGTTCAATTTTGTTTCGCTGTGTTTTGATTGAGTTTTGCACAAATTCGTTTTATATGACTAAAAATTACACAACTTAATTTCGTAAATATCGTTTCATAATTTACAACAGGCCTCATATAAGGCGAACATGCTTAAATAGTGATGTTATAGCAAAATTGGATACGGCATAGTCACGTATGTCTAGAAATCATAACACTTATTTCAAGATTTTCAGTTCATAATTTACCATATGTCTCCTATGAAAACTATTCTCGAACTCGTACTTTTAAATACGCCTAAAGCCGCAACGAATTCAAATACTGTGTGATCAGTTTTCACTCACTCACTCTAAATGAAGGGTATAAAAGATTCGGCATAGCTAAACATATCACTTTTACATAGTATAAGTACCATTTACCACAGGTTGAAGTTCCTACAAAACATATCGATTCAAGTACCTATAATTTATATATTTCACTTAATCGTAAAGCGGGCATTCACTCCAAATATTTATTTTTCAGTTTTCAAAAAAAAAAAAATCGACACCAAATATTCATACCTACCCGTAGTAAAAATATCGCGCTATTCTGTCATATTCTTAGCAATGAAACGGTTGGTTTTAAATATATTTTTCATATGCCCTTAATTTTAATGTTAAAAATTATTTTGCTACGTTACGATCAATTGCGATGTATTATGGGTCTTAATAAGTTGCAACGCACAAAGCAGCATGAGAGGTAAAAACCCGGAAAAATTTTAAAATAGCAACGTTAATCTTATTACACGAAACGTAAACAAAAATGTTTTTGAATGAAAATTCGTATGATTTCCAACATTTTTTTTCAACTTTTTAAATTTGACTTAAGAGGTTTTGTCAAAATGCCACGGATGTGTACTAAATGAAAATATCTTATCAACCTACTGTCTAATTTCCATTTTGCAGATTGTAATTCCCTTTTACTTTAGAAAAACTGTTTAAAAACTAAGCGAACATTTTGCTAAAATTTCAATATAAACAATTAAAGAATTCTTACTTCTCCCCTTTATTTATAGTCCGCAGTATGAAAACAAGTCTTTAACTCATTTAGTTGTGGTGTACAGCATTTATGGGAATTATAAAAATATAATCCCACTGGGCATGTTCTTCAACTGCATTTAATGAACATATTTCTACAAAATCCATACATCAAAATGCAAAAGCTCAAATACACAAACACACTCATACTCACACACAAATAAATATAAAATCAAGCAAAGATTGTACATCAATAAATACTTTTATGAACGTTTATTTAATTTGTTGTAAAAAGTGATAATCATTGATTGCACTCACAAGATTTAAATGCAACAATATGCCACACTGTAAACTGTGCTGTATCATTAGTGTATCAAACTGTATTGTTGTGTTGTTGTGTCGTGTTGCCTGCCACTGACTTGTATTGGTAAAACACGAGTTGAGAGTTTCATTTTATTTCCAATATAAAAATCAATTTTACAAATTCTTACTTTTTCCTGTTATTTCATTTTTAAGCCACAAATTTGCAATTGGTTGTAGATTGCTCTTGTTATTGTTGCTTTAATTGTATCATCACATTTAATCTTTTGGATTGGTAATTACAAAAAAATCGACATTCTTTTGTTGTTTTTTTTTTCTTTTTTTTTTGTAAAATTCAGTACGTGTGTTATTTTGGTGCCCATTAATCTGTGGTGACATCGGTAGTGTTAATAATGCGGTGGATTAATTGCTTGCCACTTCAGACTTTTTACAATAGTTGAGAGTTCGAAAAAACCCGACAAAGAAATCTGACAGTATTTTGACACCGAAATATAAATAATTATTTTGCAATGTTTAAAATGTTTGTGCAATATTTTTCTTTTTTTTTTATTTCGTACCAGCATTAAATTAAAACTTTATAATTTATTTGTTTTTAACTTCTTATTGTTTAAGTTTTGGTTGAATTTACAGAACACTTTTGGCGGTTTAATGATAATTCAATTATGCTGTAAGTTTTTAATTTAAAGAGTGACATAAAATTGCTTTAAAGTAAAGTAGGAAACAGTATAGCAAACTTCACACCAGAAAGTTATAAAATTGTGAAAAGTGGTTTAATAAATAAAGGGTGGCGCAATATGGTTTTAGTGGCTTATAATTTTGGTGCGATTATTATAACTTTTTTAAATACAGCATATTATTTGGGAACTTTTTCAAAAAAATTATAGCGATTTTTTTCATAACTTTTCCCATGTTTCGGGTGAAATCATTTAGGTCAGCTCTAAACTTCTAAAAATGGCTAAAATAATAATGCAATCTGTTTTTAATTTTTTGTTTTCTTAGCCCACTAACAACCGCAATAAATGTTGGGAATACCCTGTAGTTCAACGTGATCCATTTTGATGAAATGGACTACTTCCTGGACTGGTCCAATGTCCTCTGGAGTATACAATGGAGAAGTTTCAAAATTTGTCCACTAGAGTATGTATGAACTTGGAGTAGTTTTAAGACTTCTCCGATCTAATGCAAAACTGGGTACACTCATAGGACATCGTAATGTTAAATAGACCACCTTGTCACTACATATTTGGAGTACTCCTACTCCTTTATGGACTACTCTTAACATGCATGTATGGACTAGTCTCGGTTTCTGCAGGCTATCCAAGCAATTTCCCTGCAAATAATATTGGCATACCTGATCCATTTTGCTCCAATGGACTACTCCATGGACTGGTCCAATGTAATGCAAGCATGGAACATGTCATTATTAAAAAGTGTTTGTAATGACACGACACGTCTTCGTTTTTTAACGACATGTTTTCGTTTTTAAACGGCTTCAAAACTAATCCTCTTGAGTATACCATAGAGAAGTTTTAAGACTACTCCTTTGTAATGCAAAGCTGGGTTATATGGTCCTGCCCTAGAACATCGTAATGTTAAATATACCATGTTTTTCCATGCGATTGGGTTACTTTTGGACTACTCCTAGTCCCTTGTAGGCTACATTTCACACGCGTGTTTGGACATTTCCTATTATTTGCAGGGTTAGTGGGGAATGTAAGAAAAGATAAACTAACTGCTTATTTTTGGTATTTTGTCCCGTTGTAAACAAGACTTGAGTAGTTGAAATTTGCACTCACTCTGGAGTTTTGTTTGTATTATATCTTAAGCTTTTCTAAAGTCTTTGGAAAAGAGGGTTTCTGTTGATCTGGCATAAGCAACCAGTAAAATGAGCATAGGAACCAACTTATCTTCCAACAATAAATTTCATCTGATTCGCATATGTGATAAGTTTGCCATGCTCATGTACATAAGCTGATGCCAATGCTTGTTTGTTGTGCAGTTTGATTAAATTTTGTACTCAATATGCATCATCTATTTTTATGATGCGTGCTTTGAATTTGTTTGCATTTGTTATGTATTTTTGAACAGTTGAGATTTTCAGTGAAGCTTTTAGGAACACGCTGGACATAAGATGCAACCTAGTTATGCCTTTCCGAATAGGCCCTAATGCTTGGCAGCTTCCTCGCTTGACCGTCGCAGCTAATACGGACTGTAGGCCTTAACTTCACAGTCCTTCTAAATTTCAAAATGATGTTATCATAAAAAACTGAGCATAAAGTGTGTTTGTCGCATAATTTCATATTTATATGGATTCTTTCATTTCGCATTGTGTAGCCGTAAATCTCTAATTTACATAATAAAAAAAAAGAAAAGATTTTAACTTATTTAAACTGATTAAGTTTGCAATCTTTAATTAACACTAACCCCACTATAATAAGGATGTGTGTCACTGATCTGAAAAATTTGCCATAAGTAAAAAAAAATAATACATTTATATTTAGATTTTTGTTTGAACAAATATTTGTATATTGATTTAAGTATTAAGAATACAAGCTTTTGCACACAACCATAAACCCACTTACACACACAGAGGCGCACACGCTTTGAGTGACAAATAAATGGTGCGGTTAACACACAGACAAAACGATGTGTACAAAAAGAAATAGAGAAAACTAAACAACATCAAAAAAAAAACACAGACTAAACCTTAAATTATAGTCAAATGCATTACTTTGCCACCCATATTTGCACTAATTTTACAATACCATTTTACCAAAACAGTAAAAGGGAATAAAATACGAAAAAATGGAATAATAAAAAAATAAAAATGTTAAGTAGACGTTTCTAGAGTAAAGCAGAACAGAGGGAAGTAATAAAAAAGCATGCAATATAAAATGCAAAAGTGTGGGACAAAAATAAAAATACCAATTTTGAATGAGAGTGGAGTGTGAGTGTGTGTGTGTGTGTGTGTAGGTGAAGAGTTAAAGGCAAGTATCTTTAAGTCTAACATGGAACACATGGAGCATATAAAAACAAAAACAAATTAAAAAAAAAACAGAAAAACAAAACAGCTACGTCTACAAAAAAGATCGAATGAAATGTAATGGTTTCCCTACGACACAATGCCACCAGGATAATGTGAAGAAGGAGCAAACTGTATAAAAAAAAAAACAAAATAAACCAAGGAACGTAAAATAAAACACATACACGCGCGAGTTTTATTTTTACAGCTTCAGTAACGGAAGAACATATAAACTGCAACAGACATAAAAAGGAAAAACGGGCCAAACAGCTAAACGTCAGTGAAATGAAAAGACAGACTGACAGGCAGGCAGGCAGGCAGGCAGGAAGATAGACAGATAGGCAGACCGAGCGACAGCCACAACGGCAACCAGTCAGTAAAACTTTCTAACCAACCAACAGTTGTTGAGACTCAAAGTTCAAAACTAACTAACACGTGTATGGAGTGTAATGAAATATGAAAAACAAGAAAATGAGGGGTGTTACAAATTCCCACCTCCACTCATTTCAACCAAATATGCTGTTATGTTTTCTTGTTCTTTTAGTTTTTATTTTACAGCTGGAACAACTAACATTTAGGGCACACAGTCTACTCCCACTTTAAACATGACTATATTGCACTCATATAGATTTTAAATACGACTTGTAGTTTATATACTTTTTTATTTCAAACCCACACAGAGACAGACAGACAGATAGACTCACACAGACTCACTGACATGCAAACATATGCACAAATAAACTCTTTTAGACAAGTTTGCAAGTATACAAATGAGAATTTAGCACAGAGTGTTTTTGGCACAATAAAAACTATGCTAAACCAAAAGAAAAAAGTTTTTGTATAATTCGAAAAAACAAAATCAAAACAACAACCTCCATAGTCAACAGACAGTAATAATATTTTCAATAACACTCAGTGGAGGTAAATAACTGTTAAGTTACTTGTGTCTAGTGGTGGAAGTTGCAAAAAACAATTCATGGCTATTCATGGGCTATTTTTTTTTTTGCAAACAACATTTCATAATAAAAACTATTAAAAAGGACTAAACTTATCGATTTTATTCTAAGTCGCAACAGCTATTTAGGCAGCTCTATGCTTTTACAGTTATTTAGAAAAAAAACGAGGGTCATTTGTTAATTGTTCTCAAGTAAACTTAGAGACTTCGAAGACGGAATTTCTTGTTAAGAAATAATGAGACCGCGGCTCATAGTAACTAAGATGATTTGAAGGATACCAAGAAATTTAAGAACTAAAATGAAAAGAAGGCAGGTAGAAGGTCATACATTGGAGCCGCATACATACGCATATTTACTTATTTCATAAGTAAAATCAAATATTTTGAACAAACACTTTATTCAGAAATTCGTCATTGTCGAATGAAATTTGTAGTTATTGATTGTCGTCACTCGGACGAACGATTAAGGAAACTGTTGACTATGAGGCCCTCAGAGGGGGGAGTACCTCTCTACCTTATTTTGGCTCTTGAGGTGTCAATGTCATAGCTTATGTGTCCATATAAATATGTTTCTATCTGTGACTTAAATTTTATTAAAATCAGTTTGAAACTATTCTTAGAGGCCCATTTTCATAAGGCTTGGTCCTTGTCCCAATATAAGAAACCCTTGTCCCGAATTTTATCAAGTTACCTCCAAAATTTCGAGCTGTTCTTTGCGCACAAAGTTACATGGACAGCCAGCCAGCCAGCCGGACGGACATCGTTAGTTCGCCTCAGAAAGTGATTTTGAGTCAATCGGTATGCTTATAGGTGGGTCTTGGCTAAATAGTTTAAGGTGTTACACACATCAGCAGAAATGCATAATACCCTTTCCGCTACTGTGGTGTGGGTATAAAGAGCGACAAGCGTTTTATTAAACATGACAATTCTATTTCCAATACATTTTCAATAAAATAATCCGTCATAGCGATCAATCAAATAAGATTTTTCAGCCGGATGGTGTTGAAATCGTCCTCTAGAGGTTTGTTTTGAGAGACGTGTTGACATAATATATACACTTGCCGCTCTTTTTCAGGCAGCTCAGTAAGGCTCAGAGGTGTTCTTTGATCGGTATGGCAGTGACTGTGTGAAGTATTCCGCAAACGGCTCTGGATGTTATTGCTGTTATGTGAACTCTAAGCTAGGGAATGATAGTTAGAGGGCCCTAGGAGAATTCTTAGGGGAGTATGTGGTGAGGCAGTGCTGGGTACCTGCTCACTGCAACATCACCGGCAATGAGACGGAAATGGATGATCCTGAGGCAGACTGGCCACCAATCAGCTTCTTTTTTGGAAGGATTGGGGAATGGGACTTAAGAATAAAATATAATGAATTGCAGGGTATCGTAAGCGGTGTCTCCCTGGTGCTTAGGAAGTCTGATCCGGTTTTGCTGCTGGGCAGATGTAGGGTCTGCGTTAGGACTATGATAGACTTATCACGGACCACTGTATGACAGGTAGGATGGTGGTGAGAATGGGATCTGACTTGTCGGATATATGCAGGTTATGTGGGGGTGCAGAGTAGTTGGAGACAGTTGAGCACAATCTGTGTCACTGTGCAGAACAACAGGCTGAGATGGCAATGTAGAAGATTATTAGGCGAATTGGGAGATGTCCCGGGGTGTGAGAAGGGTTATTCTTGCTTGTTTGATCCGATTTTTATCTTCCACTACTTTCTCAATTCTTCCGATTCTACTATTTTACTCTCCTATTCTTTTCTAACTAGTATTCTATTACGCCTTTCTGTCTAACTTTACCTGATAATCGTCATCTTCATACCGCTTAAAATCAGAGTACAGAAACGTTTACTCATTATTTGTTCATGCGTGAGCGTAAAAGTTGGTATGTTAGCAAGTAATGTTGGAGAAAAATAAACACCACTTATTTTTCGGCCGAATAACTACCCATTTTTGTTCGAGGTGTCCACAGAATTCAGTACTTACAATACACTTACTAGAAGTAAAACAAAATCTAATTATTATTTTACTGCTAGCAAGTTGAATTGTTTGTACATACAATACATTTACCAGAAGCCAAAAAATCACTAGGTAATAGGCCTAATTAGTAGTTATTGGGTACGTTACCGGTAAGTAAATATTCAGCAATAAAAACAACACATACAATTAGTTGTTATTGAGGTGATTATTAGTAAGCAAATGTTCAGTAGTGAAAATAATAGAAGTAACAAGTAGTTGCTGATCTCATTACTAGTAAGTACTTATTAAAGTTTTCAGAGTAATGACAATTGTAATGACAACTACTTACTAGGTAACGTGTGAAATAACTACAATCTATTACTAAAAATCAAAACGTTTTCTGGTTAGCTATTCACTTTCATGAGGATGAGGAATAAAAAGGTTTTAATTTCCTCACTCATGAAAAGCTAACAAGCAAACCAATTCATATGTTAATTTTTCAAATACGAAAATTTGATTTATCATCGTATCAAATTTTCCCCTGATTTTTTTTTTAATTTTTTTTTTTTTTTACTTTCTTTACATAAGAATCGAAAAAATTTTAAAGAAACGCTAAAAAACCATCCTTTAATTCAAAATTGTCCTATCAATATCTGATTACCTACCTGTTTGAGATGAATTAACTAGTCCCTTAACATTCTCAATATATTTGCCGGCTATAAAACTCGCACACAACCACCCCAAATGAAATCTATCAGTTTAAATTGTCATCATATTTCTGAAAATGTATAACAACTAACTGGCACACACATTTTTGCTAACGAACACAAACAATCGCATATCCTCAAATTTACCCCTACACATAAACACACACGCACACATCTTCTGATCATGTATTCCCTTTACTAAAGTGTATGAGTTTAACTGTAAGTTAAGTTTGATACAAAAAGCTTGTTACTCAACTTAACTCTACACGTTTGTTATCATTTAAGTTTTAATTGGCTTTCAACAAATTTTCTAATTGTTTTGGGAATAGTTATTTTGAAGCAAAAGCTCAAATTGGTTTTTGAAATCTTTTTTTTTTAGTTTTTTTTTTCTTTTAAATCTGTAAATATAATTTTGTTTATACTTCTTTGGGAGAAGTGTTTTGTCAGCAATAATAAAAAAACCAGGTAGGTAAGTGCTTTATTGGGTTGTGCCGAATCTTGGCTACCCTTTACGGAGAATAAGAATTTTGATATGATAATTTATAGTCACATTATATTAGTTGGCGCCTACTTCTCTAGTGATTTTTTCGTTCGTTACGATTATAAGCGTATTTAAGGGTATTCTGAAGATGGGATTTGTAAAAAACTGATCACTTAAAAATGTATGATATTATGTTTAGTGTTTAAAGACAAATTGCGCAAAAACTTATGAAAATATCCCTTTGGGTTACGTATTAAGGCATATTTAAGCGTTTTCTAAGACGGATCTTTATAAAGGACCATGAGCATGATAAATTTACATTTATTTAGGAAATGTGGAAAAAAATTTTGTTCACAACTTATTTTCTATTGCACAAAATTTTCAACATTTAAGCCCTTTTAATCTGTTGAGTCGTTCTAAATAAAGCGTGTTTTTAACAGACGAGCAGATTTTTTTTTTAATTTTCCTAAGCTAATCGAAGCTTTATGCTTGTCTGCAGGAAAGAAACCAGAGTCTCTGGTGGGAATCGAACCCGCAACCCCAGCTCTGATAGACTAGACTCCTATGGATATACCTTCATTTATACGAGATACTTTATGGGTCCATCTAGATGAATATTTTTTAAAGTTGTTGTAACAAACCTAATACATCCTTATTTGCAAGACATGGTGACTGAGTATATGAGAAAAAACCGCTCGAGAGGTACACTTTTGACTAACGTTCGTCTTGTTGATTGAGACAAAATCGTAGCACAATTCTGAATTTTAATTTTGAATCAAATCCTAAACACATTAAATTTCGCTATTTAATTTAAGGGAGTCTTAAAGCTATTTTACCTTTTGGTGTTACATCTTTCGGAGAAGTAAATATCTTGCGATTGCGCCAAGACGAAGATTCTACCTGGTACCAGAGGATGCCCCTGGGCTCACGGAACAAGACTGACTTTTGTTTCTTGCCCCCAGGGTGGTCTCTTAGGCGGCGCACACTGGTTCATATTTTGAGAACCCGGCCACAACTATTTTTGTTTTATGTTCTCCGATTGTATTATTATTTTATTCATATGAAAGTAAATACTAGTAAACCTATTTAGAGTGCCAAAAAATTCCAATCCTTTTTCAACTTTTTCATTGAGAACAGGGTGGTCCAAAATGGACTTTCTCAGTATTTGGCTGTTGTTATGAATTTCTTAGTCAATTTTTAAGGTTGTTTTTGAAGATTTATTTTTTAATTAGCTTATCTTATTAATTATTTCCAGTTTAAAGCATTAAACTGTGCGACCTGTAGAACTATCTGTACTAACGGACTCTAACCTACATTGCTATACCCCATTCTGTATGCATCTGGATACGATCTTGCGAACTACAGCGGTTTCTGTGACCCAAGGTAGGATATTCGGTTCATAAAATTAGTCCTGCAAGGAAACATTACTGAAACTAAAGAGATGAATCTTAAATTTTCGACGATTAAAGCCTACCAGAACCTGAAGGAAAATTGGAATCTGATAGAGTATTTTTTACCACTTATGGAAGCAATAAGCCAACAGTAAAAGGAATATCATTTATGATAATCTGCTAAAAACCTTATGGAAAGTTATAAAATATCACTATTTTCGTAACAATATTTACAAAATTACAAATTGACCTTTTTTTCGTAAATTACAAATCCTGAAATGTATGTTTGCTTTCTGGCCTATCGAATTGCACTGGGTTAACCAATAAAAATATTTAATTTTTTTAATTTCATTAAAAAGCTTTAAATAAAAATACAAAAATATCAAAAAAAATTAATATCTAACTGTTTTGCCCCAAACAGGGGCTTGCAAAAAGCATTATGGCATAGAATAACCGAAAGGGTTAAAGTACCTAAAGAGTCAGATCTCTTAGTTTTACATTCGCAGAGGAAAATTGGTGATGCATACCAAGATTTCGGTAAACAATCGAATGCCAGGGCTCTTGAAGTTTTTCCGGATCTTGTAAAAAGAATATTTTTTGCCACGAGACGATGATTTTTCTTGAGTAAAGGTAAGATAAGCTATTCAACTAATACATTCTTTGTGGAGTGAAAGTGTTGTGCGCTGGTATTGTAGTGAGGACTAAGTAGTACTCTTAGTAGAGCTTTTACATGATGCTGTTTGTGGCGTTTGAGTGCGTTGGCGCTAGCACGGCAGTATTGTTTTGAAATCAAAAGGTTGGTTCAAAGTCTGATCTACTGGATGTGCGTTGGTGTTTTTTCAGAGTATGTGGACTAGTGGTAGAGCGTTGGCTGCTAACACAGAGTGTAGTTTGCACAGAATGAAGCTTATTTAAGGAAATTGTTTTTCCAAGAAAATAAAGTAGAAGGAGACCACGTGTTGGCTGTGCTTGAAACCCAAATTTACACGGGTAGAATATTCTTGAATTGCAATGGATTGGTTACATTTGTGAATATCGTTCACCTGCATGCTAAATCGATAAATCAGTATGCTAATTGTGCAAAATTTGAGGAAGATTGTCTGTGCAAAGAGTTTCGCTTTTCTGTTGCAAAGATAAATGCGTTAATATCGTGGTAGTTGTGTCTTACTAACGTAAGTCACGGGCAGGGATACCTGGAAGATTCAACTTAACGGCTGATTTTTTTTTACCACTTAGGGAAGAGTTATTCCTGAGGGACGTATCATCCCTAGGCTCTGCTGCTACTCATGTTATTATAAGCAACTAAAGTTAGATAGCTCTAGCTCCTATGCAATTGGCGATTGTACTGTGCACTCAAAGGGTGGTTTGCTAAACTAATTGTTATTCACCCAGTGATTAAGGTCTACTATAAGATATGGCCATATGATAGGTGTTCATGTAAATCTTTTCAACATCAGCTTTTATCACTCGAAGTTAAATTCGAACGTTTAAACTGATTGATTATTACTTGAATATTTTATATTTAAAATATATACTAATACCAGCATTAACCATTTTAATTGGTAGTAATTTTATTAGCCAACTTTACCATCATATTAAGGTACAAGCTATTCTTATTTTTATTTCAATAATGTGTTCTTACAAAAGTATCGATGCAGGTGAAGAAAAGTGACAACAAATTAGTAAATGAAAACATTCCTTCTATTGAAATTAAAAACTTTCATCTGGAGTTCTACTGTTCAAAAGAAATTTTCTTATGAAAAAATCTAAAGATTATTTTAACGGGTTATTTATTTGGAGGCATATTTAATATGTTTTCTTGGCGTTTTCACACTCAATACTCGTAAGATACGATTAAGCAAAATTAAAAAAAAGAAAAAACTGTATTTTCTGTTATTTTTGTAAAATCTCCATTTTTAAAAAGTTCGATTTTATTAAGTATCCAGCAAGCACAAGGAAATACAATGCTAAATCGTCCCTGAATTTTATACCTGTTTCACACTGCGCACAGAAATATTTCATCTTGAAACAAAAAACTGGGAAGAAGGGGTAAACAATAAAGCACGAACTATGAAAAGAAGCAACAACAAGATGTTCCTCTTAAATAAATTTCACATAATTTGCTTAAATTTTATAAAAGGAAAATATTAAATTGAAGATTGTGTCTTGCTATGAAAAACATAACGTCTGATCGTGTACGTGGTAACAATATGACACCAGAAAAATATGAATATTGTTGCAGTGTTATGTCCCACAGTATGAAACGAAATAAGTTTACCTTATAAGGTATCCAAAGATTATTTCCATGTGCTGCAAAGGCATTGAAATTGTCATTTTATTATTGGACGTTAAAAGTACCTCTTAATAAATCACACATTGCTTTTGCACTAAAGATATTTTGTGTTGTCGAAAAGAGAGAAACCGAACAAATAATAATTTGTTATTGTTTATGGCTAAGAGATAAAGTAATTTGTTTCAAGTGCCAATAACTTTAGAGATAACTGTAACAAGTTTCTTTTAAAAAAATATGACCACAAATAAAGTACTTTAGCTTTATATAAGAAAGTTTCTGTAAGTAAAAGGACTAGTTATTTATTGTACTTTTACTCTACAAAGAAACTGCAATGGGAAAACTCTCGAAAAACTTACTAAAAATTATACATTTCGGTAGTAGACTAGGAATAAATGATGGACCAATCTTATTTTTTGCAGTGTTCGTATCGAAATTGCATTCGCATTAAAATAGAGAATAAATTTTTCTAACAACTAAATTATGATAACTTTCAAAACATATTCTTGTACTCGCAATCATATCATGATATTTAATAGTCATAAAATGATTATGTTTAAGATGCAATCAAATTACTTTTACAATATAATATTAATCATCATCACCATCGATGAGGCTCATTTCTGTCTTAACAAATATTTAAACAGGCAGAATTGTAAATTTTGGAGAGAGCACAAAACACATCAGACTTTTTAGTCTTTAAATACGAAACCGGACCAATAATAACCGTGAATAGAGAATGATTCGTGATTTTTTTATTCCATATGTCAATGCAAATTATTCGGAGGAGAAATGGTTCCAACAAAAAGGCACAACTAGCCATACAGTGCGTGAACCCATCACTTTGCTGAGCCAAACGTTTGGCGGCCGAATTTTCTCAGGAAATGGACCTGAAAATTGGCCACCTCTTCCGAGTATTGTGGAAATAAGACCGGGTATGCTTGCAAAATTGGACCGACAGGATTGTATTCATACGGTTAAGTCGCGGAGGCTATATGCAGAAATTATTTTCAAACATTAAATGCCATTAAATGGAATTTGTAAGCTAATAAAGCCATTCCATTGAACTTGTTGTGTTTTATCAACTTTATTGGACCTTAGACCAAATTGCGTTTCAACAAGATGGAGCTACAGCACATACTCCAGGTGCCTCAATGGCTTTGTTAAGGGACATATTCGGCGAACGCATTTTTTCGCGAACAAGCGATTTGAACTGGTCTCCACGTTCACCACATTTAACAGCTCCTGACAGTTTTCTTTCGGAATTTTTGAAAGAAAGAGAGTACGTTAATAAACCAAGAACCATACTCCAACTAAAAACCATAATTCGAAATGAAATCATGACCATTACACCAGAAATTTTGCGAAAGGTTATGGAAAATATGCTTAAAATAGCACGTATGTGCGAAGCTGAAAATGGTCATCACTTACAGGATATCGTCGGTCACAAGTTGACAATTTTTAACATGTTTTTTGTACTTTTCAGGAGACAAAAAAAAAACGTTATTACTCTATTACTGAACCGTGTTGGAAGGAAATAAAAAAAAAACAAAATTAGTAGGAGATATTAATTGTAAGATGGTGTAAAGAAAGCAAAGGTGCAGAAGGACAAACACAGTCTTTTTGCATCAAAAACCCGATTCGATTTTTTTGCGAGTTAAGAGTTGTCAACCTGTGACCGACGATATAATTTTTCAAAACTTATCGCAAAAAATTCCCCAATAATGCACTGTATTTTCAAAAAAAATTATAATGATCGCATAAATAAAAAAGTTATAAGCCTTTTAAACCATATAGCTTATTCCGCGTCACCCTGTATATTGACCATATTTAAATTAAAATGTTTTTTTTCGGCGTGTAGTCTTATGGCCAATTATGACAAGTTTAAGGACAAACGTTGCGTTACAACCTTTTTCATTCATTCATCCTCGTTGTGGTGCAAATTTTTTAAGAGTTTTTAATTATTGTCTTTTTTCTTATATTCTGCTTAATGAAATCTGCACTTTTCTTTACAAGAAATTTATTTGTTACCTTTTTACTCAACTTTAAGTCGTTAATAGTTTTTAAAAATCTTTTTTCTTTATTTCTATTTTAAACAGTTTCTCTTTTTGTTTTGTTTTTTGTTACCTTTTGATTAAATATACGAATCCTTTCACATCTTGTTTAATGCTTTCAATTCGCTTTTCTTAAAAAAAATACAGTTTTGTTGCACTTTTTCTATGAAATATGCCGACAAGTTTTGTTGTTTTTTTCTATTTTAGTTTGTTTTTTTACTATTCGTAGAATTTTGTTTGGTTTAAAAAAGTAAATTGAAGATGAAATAGCGAAAAGTATGCAGAAATAAATATAAATTTAACCACTTATTGAAAATTATGTTAAAAAAATGCTTAAGAATAAATGTCTGCTGGATAATTATGTTGTAGTGACGTACATTATGCAATACGAAAAAAAAACACTGAAAGAAAAAATTCTAAATGTTTATACCCTGAGTTCTTATATATCATATTGTGACATAAATCTATGGCAAAAAGTGCTTAATCTGACTTAAGCTAAGTTTGAATTAAAGTCATTTTTGAGATCTTAATGTTTAATATACACAAGGGCAAAGATTTTATTATTAAGCGGCAATTTTACCCATTTCAGTGTGCAGCCTTAAATACAGGGCTGTGTAGTCGGAGTTGAAGATTCAAAGTTGAGGCCGGAGTCGGAGTCGAAAAACTCATAAAAACTTGCAACTTTGACTCCAAAACTTTTCAGCATAAACATTTTTTTAATACATTTCAAAATAAAAAAAAAAAAATTAGAGGGTATGCTGTAAAAAATTAGGACTAGTCTACCTTACATATTGCACTGGTTCCTCAGTAGTGACAAAAACCCGTTTTCTTTGTATTAACCGATTTCTTGCAAAAAGTGAAAACTGAAAAATTTCCAGTTGACTCTTTTTAGAGGAACCAGTGCGATATGTAAAAACCCATATTCTAAAACGTGGTAGAATTAAAATATCGATTTTTTACAATCATTTTCTTGCTATATTTAACCATTTAAACGGTACTGCATTAAAACAAAGTTTCAAGTCAAATAAGAACCAGTCTCATATACATTTAGGTTAGAGAAGGAGTCAGAGTCGTCCATAAAAATGTCTGCGGATGGAGTCGGAGTTGGAACTATTTCTTGACGACTACACAGCCCTGCTTAAATATTAAAAATGTCACTGGAAAGCGTTACTATTTTGATATTTTGCGATAAAGTCCGTAATGCAGTTACTTGAGGCCAGCAATGGAACACCCCCTCAAAATGTGATTTCATCAAGACTGAGCGACGGTGGGTACAAGAAGGCTATTATGGGACATTTTTGGTGAACGCAATTTAAAAGGCGGTTATTTATTATTTCTTTGGGATAATTTGTAAAAACATTTTTACCAAGACACAGAGCATATCCCAACCTAAAAATAGTATTCGGAAATAATATAAAAGCACTCTGGAAACTCAAAAAAAATATTGTATATCTCTAAAAAAAGAGCGGGAAGCTAATAATGCGTTGCCCGTCCAAATTCCCCATTCAGTTACTTAAAATTTTATTGGAGGCATTAAAAGCGCATTTCGAATGTATTAAATTCAAGCGAATATGAGAAAAATTGTTTAACTTTTTACGAAAGCATCAACTCATTCAAACGCATTTTTGTCTTTATACAAATCTTATTTCAATGTGTATACAGAGATTCATCATAGAAAAGCTTGACTGTATATTTCTTTGAAATGATTCTATTTTGAGGCACCTTTGCGAACAATAACCAGCCCAACACGGTAGCCGACCACAATGCAAGCAGAATAACTTTATCCTGCCCAACAACTAACAAGTTCTACACGATTTTTTTCTAAAAGTTGATAAAAATTTCCTAAAAAAAATATATTTAAATGTGTGCATGTACATATGTAATTATGAATGTATGTTAATCTAATGCCTACCACGTACACAACAACTTTATTACTAAGTTAAGTTTACATAAAAATTAAATCCAACATAATTTCCAAGAAAATTCTCTTAACCAATATCTTTGCTTTCCCTTCTGGCCCCCCTCCCCCAACAAAGCTTCTTTTTATCGCCTCTTGAAGAATTTCTTTTTGAGAATTTTCCATGCTAAATAAATTGGACATTTTTTTATTATTTTTAAGTTGGTGGTTTGTCTGTTGCATTATAAAATGAAAAATAGAAAAGAAGAAAAAAAAAACAACTTCAAATAAAACAGCCAAAAGAGACGACGAATAAAAAAGAAATCTGCAGGAAAAAAGAAACTAAATGGCATTTTATGGAGAGCAAAAAAAATATTAAACATAAAGATAAACAGAAGCCAAAGTATAAGAGACAGAGAGAGCGAAAAAAGACGTAGTTAGTAAAATTTCCCAGTAGATATAAAAAAGGTAGAAAAAAAATATGAAAAGAAAAAAAGACAAGGAATAAAAACCCCATAGTTATCTATGACGGTGTACCCATTACTTTTGTAATATGGCGTCAAAGAGTCGGCTGCGATTTATGTCTGAGTACAAACAAGACTGAACTAAACTGACTGACTAAACAAAACTGAACTGAACTTAGTTGTATACTTACGCACACATAATATTAACATGTGTGTGTGTGTGTGTGTGTGTGTGTGCTTTGCTTGTTCCTTCAAATAAGAAAGTAAAGGGTGTATCCTTTTAGATATTTATGGTAATTCGAAAAACTTGTTGGAAATTAATTAATTAAAAAGTTTAATTCGAGGGTTAGCAAAAGCATTTCCTTAAACTAATTTTTCCTTACCTAAAGTATTGGTTATAGGGAATATTAAGACAGATTTGGGGGCAAGCGTTTAACATAAAAAATAAATCACCAATACCATGGTTTGCGCCGCTAATTGCGACCGGGAAAACGCGACGCAAGCCAAAGCAAAATTGTCCATACATTTGTACTGATTTTCATTTAATTGGTTCCGAGATTCATTCAGTGGACACGTTTCAAAATGTTCACTTTTTGTTCTTGGCTTATTTGCTTTCTTTTTTCACTCATTCTGGCAAAAAATTAAATTTAACTTCACTTTAGCAAAAAACTACTAATGACCTTTAACTTGTAACCAGCAGACAACCTTCACATACATACATGCTTGCATTAGACCTTAACGGGAATTTCTCCTTTTCTGTTTTAGCTTTGTACACAAATTTTTTATTAACGACGCAAATCGAAGGACTGGCGACGCAACTTCGAAGCTATGCAAGGTTAAACAAAAGCGACGCAATATCGAAATCACATGAATTTTAAAAAGGCGCAACTTCAAAACGACGCAACCCGAAGCAACGTAAAGCGGGGTGTTTCAGGATACATTCCGAAGTAATTGAGTCGATTTTATTAAGTAATTTCTTGTAGATTTTGCTTTGGCCGAATATTTACATGAATATACAATCAACTAAGAAGGAAAAAAAGAAGCAATTAATTTTCTAAAAAAAGCTATTTAGTTGTGCACTAAAAGAAAAATACTCGGGATAAATCAAGTTTTTTATGGATACTTTAAGTACGAGTCGTACTCAAAAATTCAAGAACGAATAAAACTAAAACGTACTTAACCTTTAACTTAATACTAATTGTTAGTCAAATCGGCTAACATGAATATAACACCGATTTTTTTTTGTTAACTTCACATGAAATAATTTTAATATTTTTTTTTTGATAACTTATTTTGTCCAGTGTCTAAAAAAACAATAATATGAAAGTTTTCCAAAATAATTTAATTTTTGCATTTATTTCATTAAAGGTGCTCTTCTAGGAACACTTTCGCAAACACAAATTTTTTAATGAAAAATAAAAGTAAAAAATAAAAATTAAAAATTTTAAATCAAATAATACTGAAAAGGCAAAAAAAAAATATTTTTTAGAGTTTTATTTACATTTGTGAAATGCTCCATTCATTCATTTTGACTAACATGACTTCAAAAACTTAAAAATAGCATTACTTACTGCAGCAAAGTGCCCGTTATAAGCAAGAGCGTACCATCAACTGAGATTACAAAAAAAATGAGATCTTTTCATAGCAGCAAAAAAAAGTTACACGCAAAAATAAAAACAGTGTTAGTCAAAATGACTAACATTAGTACTGCAGGGTTAAAACAATCCTAAATGGGTTTACTTTTGAAAATCAATCCCGGAATTTCTTGAAATAAGTATAAAATTCTTAAATCAAGTAAAATTCTTGAATAAATTATTTAAGCTTAAGATCACTTTTTTATGAAATTAATTTAAATATTTTAATTTTTAATATTTCGATTTCCGTTGGAAATCTTCTACTGGAAATTTTTACAATAAAAAAAACATAAAATAGGTCGAAGAAATATGATTATAATTTATTAAATCAAGCAAAAAAAAGATTAAACTTTACGTTGTGTTGAACCCTCCAGCTAACGCATGTCTTGATTTTCTATACACATTGAAAAAAGGTCTGGCCGGACTCATGTGTACCACGAGGGGTTAAAAAGTAAATTTGAACTCTTGCTTCTTATTGAGTTTATATTTTTGGTTAAAAATGTCCATAAGATCTCTTAAGTAAAAACCATTTCGGGCATGATGTTGGTGTTTTAGCAATCTGTAAGGTGTAATACGGGTAAGTAAATCCATCATTATAACTCTTTCTTTCTAATTTCTTTTTAGGTTTTTTTTCAAGCACGAATTAGGGAAAAAACCAATTTTATAATATTTGAATCATTCTCATTTTCGGATTATTTTAAGGTACAAATGCGGATTAAAACAATTTTACAATTCTTGAATCAAGCGCATTTTGAGATTAATTCAATCTTAGTTTTACTTAAATCAATCTCATTTTCGGACTGTTTCAAGTAGGGCTGTGGAGTCGGAGTCGGAGTTGATGTTCTTGTGCCGGAGTCGGAGTCGTAGTACCCACAAAAACTCGCGACTCCGACTCCAAAGTTTTTCGGCATAAAAAATAAAAAAAAAATTTCCAAAATAAAAATTATCTTTTTTAAACACATTTAAAATTTAAATTAATGGTTTATACTGCTCTTATGTGCTGTTAACAAATGACAGGCGATGGACTGAGTGCTTTTCATATACAGGGGTGTGCTGGAAATCGCAAACGTAAAACGCAAGAATTTTAAAAGTCGTTTTTAAATAAGTTTTTTGTAATAAAAGAATTTTATGACAAATATTAAACAAATATTTTCCTATTAAACAGGGTTTTAAATCAAAAATTATAAGAATTAGGTTTAAAGTTTATTAAAAACAACTTCCAAATTCTTGCGTTTTGCGTTTGCGATTTCCAGCACACCCCTGATAAATTTTTCTACACAATCAATCGCCTGTCATTTGGAAACAGCACATTAAAGTTTGCGTACGGTAATTGCTTCTCAAAAACTCTAATTCTTAGAATGCCGTACGGTAATGAAAAACTAAAAGTTAACATCACTGAGTCTCATATACATTTAGCATCAATATTATAGAAGGAGTCGGAGTAGGAGTCGGAGTCGGAGTCGGAGTAGGAGTCGGAGTCGCACTTAAAAAATTTCAGCATTTGGAGTCGGAGTCGGAGTTAGTACTTTTTTCGGACGACTAAACAGCCCTGGTTTCAAGTACGAAATCGGGATTGAATATGGATAATTTTAGTATTTTAAAATTGAAATTCCGTACTTGAATCAATCTTTCTCTACTTGATTTAAGAAAATGTGTACTCACCGTACTATTAATACCGTTCCGGATTGATTTGAGGACGGATGGACTTATTTTTCTTTTGAGTGTACTAGTTAAACGCTTTCCTGGAGTAAGGTTTATATGAGGCTATGCTAAATTTTGGACCGGTCATCACGAAATTTGACATTGTGAATTCAGGTCATAAAGCAGACCAACATGTATTATAATTGCATCCATCTTCAGGGTTTTACGCTTACTAAGGTGCTTTCCGAGAGTGGTGGTTATATGGTTATTCTATTGAACTGGTTTTGCAGGATTTTAATACCAAACTGTTAAGGATGACTAGTAACAGTTTGATATCGACATTATTCCTTCGACAGGCGGACAGAGAGATAAACATTTCTCAATTAACTTAAAATTACTCAAGGACCCTGAACTAAAAAAAGTTTAATACATTATGACAAACCCTTATTCACTACAAGTCGTGAAGGAAATTGAAAAAGTTCTGAAGTAAAGGAAATTGAAAAAGTCCTGCAAGTCCCAACCTTACGACCCCATAGCGCCACTTTCAATCGAATCTAAATCGAAACTAAATAGATTTAGTTGTTTGCTGTACATAAGTTTTAAATATAGCAAAATAATTTACACCTTTAACAAAATCACCCTCTACCATAAAGAAAAAAAACAGTACGTATGCAACTTAAAGAGCAGCAACAAGAGTCAGAGTGTAGAAATGAATATTTTATGGCGCAATAAGTGGGTAAGTATATCTGCTTGGGGTTGGAGGAGCGCTGAATGTGTAATACTTAAATTAAACCAAATGTTAAAAAAAACAACTCGAATGCACCAACTTTAACCACAACGACTCTACTATTTTCGTACTACTGCTGGTATCTGCTACTTAAAACCGCTACTAATACCGCCGCCGCCACCACTATTACAGCAAAGTGAACAGGAGGGCAAAAACAAAACAGTGTATAAGAACGTGTTACATACCAACCTGATATAAGAATGTATGAAATGAAATTGTTGGGCTAAAGAAAAAATATACAATAACTAGATAATTTCTAAGAGCTTAAAGTTAATAAAAACTAAAATAAAACTTTATAAGTTGATTTTGAATGAAAATTTAATTTCGCATTAAATTAAATTTGATTTAAATAAAAATTTCATTTAAGTCGTTTTTAGACGACCTTTCGGTATATGTATAAATAAAAGCATTTTTACTTAAAAAAAATGTTTCTTTTTATCGAAATCACTTTTTCCTTTAGCCAACAAAATAAAAGCCCAAAGACACACAATCACACACACAGAAATTTTCATATGACAGCTTATGTATATAAGTATTTGTTGTAATATTACGTTGTTTATATATATATTTCTTTGTGTTCTTTAGAGTTTGTGCGTACATCCTTTTTGATAGAAGTGTGTATGGGTATGGATCATGTTTTTTAAGTTTGGTTAAAGTAAAGAAACAACAATAAAAAAATCATAAAACTTACAATTTCTTTCTGTGGGTATGCGTTCAACTGCACTGCTGCAATTCAGACTACTGAAGCTCTTACACAATCACATTAAATTAAATCAAAAGAAAAGGAAATACACGCACCCTTGCACATACACACACACACACACACTTACAAACAACCGCGTTAACCGGCCAATATTCAGAGCAGTTAAACGACACCACAGCAAATAGAATGGTGAGGACAGACATAAGGCAAGATGAACATTATTCAATCGTACGAGCATAAAAATAAAATCCCATTGTACTGATGAACATTTTAAAATAATCCAATTTATTTGTGCCCTGGCGGCAAAGGATACAGAGCTAGAGCGATGACTTAAAGTTCAAAGAGGGGGTTTTAAATATTAAAATAAAAACCCTTAAATGGATCAAGAAAGGATTTCTTAAGTTGAAAGTTTTGTGTAATTTGCGGTCTTCTAATTAAACTAAGTGAATTTAGACATAATTCAACAGCATAGTGAAAGGGGTATTATGCATTTTTGCTGATGTAGGTAACACCTTAAAAATGTTCTCCATTTGCCACGTTTTAGTATACCGATCAACTTAGAATCACTTTTTGAATTGATCAAACGATTTTTGTCTGACCGTCCGTCTGACTGTCCTTATAAATCTTGTACCAGCAAAGTACAAGTAGCAATTTTCGAGATAATTTGATGTAATTTGGTGTATTCGTTCTAAGGCTTGGTGCTGCCTTATGGCCAATTTCACCAAGTTCGATTAAAACTAACTCTTAATTAAAGTTCCTGTTACCAATATGTTTTGACAGCTATAATTGATAGTTAATTATAACCGAACTTGGTGAAATTGGCCGTTAGAAAAATAATAAGAAAAACTTAACTTCTTTAAGGAATAACGCCCTGTACCTATATTTTTTAACTATTTTGGGAACTTATCGCATCGATAAGATGTTAAAAATATATTCCATCGTTTCTCGAAAAGTGAGAAACAAGTGTGTCTGTAACTCATGTCGAAAACTATGAAAAGAGATTACGTCGTTACGTTATAAATGTCATAACATTGCACTCGAAGCCGATGAGACATTGCAGACGTTAAGGACACCAGTAATTTATATCGTTGACGGCGGCCAAAATTTACTAAAATTGAAAATTTTTCAACGACGGCGGCAAAAATACGGCCGTCGGCTATACCAAATAGTGTAAAGTGCCACTTTAATATTTGTTGTTTGCAAACAAGCTTATACATATTTGGGGGATTCACAAGGTGTGCTATCAAGTCATATCGTCATAATGTCCTAAATATATTTTTACAATTGTTTAAAATAAATGTTGTTGTGCTTCAAACAAAAAAAAAAATTTTAATGCTGTGTTCATTGATACGTCATAACTGTACGGTAGAAATCTAAATTATAAGCGGTAGCCCACAGAAGTCATATATATTTCTTGTAATTATTTTAAGACATGTGACTTTACAACGTTATGACTACCTTGTGAATACCCCAATTTTATATTTTATAAAAAAATGTGCCAAGAACATAATATTATTATTCTTTGTATTTTGCATTTTTAATGGTTTTTTAGTGTTAAAATTTCTTCTCGCCCAATTTTTATTCGTAAGTTAATTTGACAGTTCAAAGCAGGCCATTTTCTTACAAAACTGTAACAGACATACTCTTTCTGTAAATTGGCGAGTAAGTTCCTTACGTGACAACTAGTACTCACCTAACAGGTTAGTAAAAAAAAACAGCTGTTTGTTTCAATATATGGCATTTTTGTTTAATTTCACACATTTCAATCGAAAAGTTTCTCGCCGCGAGAGTTACAGAACATGGGTACTGGTTCCTATTATTCATCTAAAAATTTTGGTATTTAAAACATATTTGCCCATACTTATTTAATGGCAAGCCAAATTCCATTACTAAATTTTATTTGATCTGGTCCATATTTGGCCATAGCTTTCATATAAATACTACTGCCGAAATAAGCTAATAAAACCACTACTTCCTTATGAAAGTTGGTATTGGCTAATGCGAATTTATTTACACGATGACATCAATACTACAACAATACAAAAACATCAGAGGTTAATTTATTGCAACATTAAAAAGCCATAACAAATTGGTTCGTATTGTCAAAGTAACACCTGTAGTGAATTTGTCTTGTTCTTGAAATAAAATTTAAGAAACAGCTGTATTTTTGTGTTTCATTTCACACATTCAATCGAAAACTTCGATTTCGTCGATTCCACAGCACAGAGCTCTATGACCGTTTGATAACTGACTTGTTTTGTACTTCAGTTAAAAATAATAAGCTGCAAGATATGTGGTCTCAACAAGACGACGCTATGCGGCACACAACACGCTCGAGCTTTAAGCTTTGTTCACAATCAGAGCAACAATTTCGTTTTTTTTCTATCTTATTTCTTCTCAAAGTATTTCAAATATTTTCCTTTCTTTTTATAAACAATAAATAAATAAAGTTTTTTTGAAAAGTTGAGTCAACTAGAACTTCAGCAAAAATTTGTATGAAATTGTTTCTGACATTTAAAATAATTTTATTTAGTTTTGAAAGAAAATTTTAACAAAATGTTGTAAAAAAACAGGTTTTAAAAAACTGCAGTCGAAACCAAAAACTGTCGAACAAAACGAAAATTTGGGTACAACTTTTCGCTTTTTGAGTTGGTTTAACAGCGACTGTTTATATTAAATGAATCAGAAGTAAAAGCAACTGTTTTTCTCTGGCCAATGACAAATGAAGAAGTGGAAGAAATGCCAGTTTTTAAACTTTGACTGCAGTTTTTTAAACGCTGGTAAAAAATAATAATAAATGCATAATATTGTTGTGGGTAAAATTTGCAAACGGTTTCTTAATGCAAAATGTGTGTGGTTGCGATAAAAAAATTGTTGCTCTATTATAAACACCAAGTGAAAATGTTTCTGCGATTTCGAACGAAGCTTTATTGCATGGAAATTTTCCTGAGCGTATAATTTTATATTTTGGCGACGTCAGTTCGCTATTTAAGTCATGCGATTTTACGCCGTTAGACTTATTTTAAGGTTAGTCACAGGCGATGCCTACGCGGATAATCCTCTAAGATTGGGGCATTTGAAAACCAATATTCGTTAAGCAATCTCCGATATACCTCCCGAAATATGCGAAAAGGTGGTCGAAAACTATCTCAAAGGGATCGACTGCTGCAACCAATCTAGAATCGGCCATTTCAATGACATTTTTCGTACGTAATTGGAAGGCCCAATCATTAAAATGGAATAAAAGTTTAACCGAAATCATACTTTTATGAATTTTTTATTTAAATTTACTTTTGAAACCGAAAAATGTATAATCCGTTATTTAAGTCTTAGCTGCTATTTCCCATAATTATTATTATACAAAAATCAAAGGCAAGCCTATTTATTTTAAGCAAAAAATTCATAATAAAAATCAAAACTTATACCAAAAGTATAACTTAACCAATTTAAATTATTTTAGTTTTAGCATTATTTCAAATACAGACATATTCCTGTTTGCATAAATTTCTTTTTTTTTAATTCAATAAAATTTTACAAAACAAATTCTGTATGAAAATTTTTCTTAATATACGTTTGTTAAATTGAATAATCGTTTATGAATACGGGGCTAAAAAATTATTTTAATATTTTGAACATCTCTGAACTACAATCTCTATGAATTCTTAATGTAAAAAAAGTTCTTCCACTCGTTTAAACTCCTTCATTTAGCCCTTTTTCATTTTACACTTTCCAAACACACTCTTTATGTTTTCGCAAACATACACACACACAGAAACACAAACACAGCCACCTATAAGTAATTGGTGGTTTAAGGTGCTACTGAGTATAATCGTTATAAAGTTGTTATTATTCTGGTTTCTGTTTTTACACACAAACAACACACACACACACATTGACACACTTATGTGAAAACCTTTA
Organism: Pollenia labialis; assembly: GCA_949318255.1. Classification (NCBI taxonomy): domain Eukaryota; kingdom Metazoa; phylum Arthropoda; class Insecta; order Diptera; family Polleniidae; genus Pollenia; species Pollenia labialis. The sequence goes on along the minus strand of OX439139.1, from coordinate 158,288,802 downwards.
CTGTGTTATTGTTGTTTGTATTTTTTTCTCATTTTCTTGTAAGTCAGCAATTGTATGTGTTTGTGTGTGAGTGTGAATTTTATATTCCTTCACTTATTTTTATGGTTTTAAAAAGGCAACACAGCAGCAGGGCAACCAAAGAAACGGAAGAATAAAAAAAACAAAAACATTAAACGCAATAAAAAGGAACATTGATTACCCTACAAGGAGGCATTTAACATTCTATATTAATTTGAGTAAGTGATGATGGTGCAAAAAAAAAATAACGAAAAGCACAAAAAGAAAAACATTAAAAAAAAAGAAAAGCGGACAAGTTAAATCCAACAATGCAACATTTGCAAATTCAAACAGATGCAGCAATGAGGGCAACGACTACCCTCAACACCAACAGCAGCAAAAGCAGCAGTGGCAGTAGCAAATCATTCACTCATTCGTTCTTTTCAAAAATTATAGGCATTTTGTTGAATTCTTTTCTTTTGTGCCTTTGAATCTGTGCAGAATATGAACAATTTTTATTAACAATTGAATTCCAAGTATTAAAAAATAAAAAACCAATAAACAAACCCAATTGCATTTGTGGCCACAACACAATAAAAATTAATCCTATTTTTTTAATTATTTTACTTTTGTACTTAAATAATTATTTTAATAAAAGTAAGCAAAAATCTGAATTATGTTAAGCTTTGCGAAAAAGAGATTTTAAAAATAAGTTGCACAAAAAATGGCTTATGGTATGGCAAGGTTTGTTCACATTTAACAAATATTTGACGAAAAATCCAGTTTTTATCAAGAAAAAAATTGGAAATTAAACACTACAAACAAAATCTAGTTAATTGAAAATTTTGTATTCCCAAAAATTACTTTGACAATAAACTGGCACGTGTACGGCTTAAAAAAACTAAACTAGCAAAATGCTTTATTTTTTTATTTTCTTGCAAAAACAATAAAGCAAGTTGTTTTTGTTTTTATTTTGTTTTCTCTTAACCTGCTTACTACAAATTCCAACCAATTGTAGTGGGGAATGTTACTCACTGTTTATTGTTGTTGTTTTTGTGTTAGCTTTGATGTTATTACAAGTGCTTATAATTCACAACAGTTTTATGTGTATAATATCTTTAGTTTTTCCAAAAATCTTTGGATGAAGTTTTCTGATGATCTGGCCTTAGAAATGCGCATAAAAATAGTTTATCCCATCAACAATAAAATTCCGTATTTCTAGCAAGAATAAAAATTGGGAATTATGCACGACAAACGATATCTTGTTAATAGAAGACTTAACTTTAGAAACTTTCATTTGGCGTTAAATTTAGGTAAATCGATACATCATAATATTAAGTTCACAAATCTTTGGTGCTCACAGAGAAAAGACACTATTGTTTTATTTTCATTGAAAAATGCTTAAATATATTATGGTTGCTTTAACTATATTATTGTTACCGGCAATAATTTTATGGTTTAATTACTCCTCCATCAAGAAGCTAAAACCATATTATGGTTGCCTTGAATCATACTATGGTTAATAATAACAATATTATATTCACTACTTATAAATGTACGGCTGTTTATCCAACCAAATATTGATGAATAATTAACAAATTATTGTTATCATTTGATAAAACATTTTCGGAGGCAACCATATGGTTTATTTAGAGGACTAAATAAACCATAATTACCTGTCACAATGATAGAGTTAAATTATATAAATTTTTCATAAAAAATTGTTCTGTTGGAGAGGACAATACTATTTAGATACATTCTTTTATATTAGATTTTTTTGCATTTAAGTCCTCGTCCTTATTATGAAATATTTTTGCGAAACATTTGAGTTTGACAATGAAGACGAACGGAAAATTGTAATTTATTTCGTGTTTGTGTGAGTTTGTAATTGAACGGAAGAATAAGAAAGTGAGAAGGCCTAAAAAATACTTATGTTTTTAAGTGTTTCAAAACAAATGTTTCATTCTATGGACATTAATGCAATTCCAAAAGAGAATTGTTGGATCCTATGGATAATTTTAGACCCACCCGCTCAACATTTGTTCATGATACAGAAGCTATCGTAAAAGTAATTGTCGCAAATTTTTATCTTAATGCCAATGTTTAAAGGGAGTTATGGCACTAAAGCCTAAATCCGGGAGTAAAATTTGTATGGGAGGTGTGGGCAGATATAGATAATATAATTTAGATTGCAACAAAATAAGTTTAAACGAAATTGAATCTGATTACCAAAATAATAACGACGGTTTGTAGGGCAAAGAAAAATCCGGAAAGAAGTTTGTATGCAACCCATGCACCAAATTTCATAAAATTAACTTCAAAAACCAAACAACCAGTCAGCCATACAGCCGGACGGATGGACGTCGTTAGATCTGAGTCGGTCGGTATACTAAAAGGTGGGCCTATTGCCACTAGTTTCTAATGCTACATACCAGCACAAACGCAAAATACCCTCTCCACTATTGTGGTATGCGTATAAAAATACAGATTTTTTTTATAATATTTTGGACCTTAATTGTGACCCAATTACAAAATGCAAACTAATCTGTTCAAGATATTTTTCATCGATGTTTTCCATCTTAAAAAAAATAATTAAACAAATGTCAGTTAACCGGGCTCTGATGTAAAGTTTATTTGATTAAGAGAGTTCTGCGTTGATTAAAACAAACAGTTCTATGATCTTTATTAAAACCCGCTTTATAGACATACATTTTAACCACTAATTCAAAATAGTTTTTTATATTCTTTTTACGTGTTAGGCGATCCAACTCTGTGCAAAAATTACAGGGGAATAATGCTTCTATCGAGTTCTTCCAAACTTATGTCTAGAATACTGCTTAACTGCATCAACAACAAGATCGAAAGGTCTCTGCGTCTAAATAGATCCTGTTCGGACCATACCACAACATTACGGATAGTTCTGGAACAAATTAATGAATGATAACATGATCTCCATGTCTGCTTTGTAGATTTCACCACTGCATTCGACAGTATCTACAGAGCAACGATATGGGATTTCTTAAAATCTAGAAACATTCCGACAAATCTTATTAACCTAATCAAAGCCCATTACGAAGGTTTCAAATGCCGCATACTCCGCAATAAGCTTTTGTCACAAGACATAAAACCCGAGACTGGTGTTAAACAAGGCTGTTTGTAATGTCCCCACTACTGTTCCTAGTGGTACTAGATGACGTATTCAACTAGACGTTAACAGAAAATCGAGGTATTGCCAACCGCTTAAGCCGCTGTCTGTGGTCTCCGTTAATGCTTAGAAATCCGAATTGTTCATCACATCCAAAAATGCTCCCTCGTTCAACATTTACAATGAAACTATTGCACAAACAAAAAATTTGTACTACTTAGGAAGCATGATAACACCTAATGGTGGCACCAATGAGGATAGTCTGTCCCGCATAAACAAGGCCAGATGGACCTGCTTCCAACTCCAAAAAATATGGGCATTAAGCTAAATATCGCTTTAAACAAAACTAAAATTTTTTTTACCGAAATGTAAAGTCAGTCCTTCTATATGGATGTGAGTCCTGGATTTTAACTGCAGTGTTAATAAAAATACTTCAGACCTTAACAAACCGCTGTCTGAGGAAAATTATGAAAACAACTACTGACCGCAACAAAAGAAATCCCGATTGATCTTGAAATCAAGTGGCGTAAATGGCGATGGAACCCTCAATGAACTAGAAGTCAAGGAAGACCAAGAACAACATGGCGATGCACTACCAACTATGAAATGATCCAGATGAATAAATCCTGGAGTGAAGTAAAACAATTATCAATTATCGTTATGGCCCTACGCTCCACCCGGAGTAAAAGGAAATTATGTATGGGTGTTTCCACAGAAAATGACCCCTTATAGCTAAAAAATTATATTATTATGGTGAATTTTTTTCCGCTAAAATTATACAAAATAAATGTAAATGTCATTTTCCAAAAGATGAACTTTAATTTTCTTTATACAAACTAACAAAAATATGCTACTTTGAGTTACCCATAATAAGTGAACTCAAACACAAAAAAACTGTTAACTTTTTGAAATGTAACGACCGTTACTTTTAAAAAAATAAGTTTTTTTTGGTAACTAATTTCTTTGGTTTGAAAATAAAGCCATTCCATAAACAAAACATTTCAAAGATTTAAATCAGATATTTTACAAAACATGATGTTTGCTTCTGACATTTAAAAACAGCACATTTATAAAGTAATGACCGTTACTTTTTTAATAATCAAAAAAGTATTGAAATTTCATTTTTTATGAATTCTTTCGGTTGCTGCCGTTGCTTGAACTTTCGTTAGCCCAACATGGAGCAATCCTCGTGACGTATTTGGGTAGGTTGGAATTTTATTTAAAAAATCTACGAAAATCGGTAACGAACGTTACTTTGGAAACACCCATACATGGCCCAATTAGTAGGTCTGCGCACAACTACAACAATGCAACAATAGAAAAAACAACACGCGTTTTGTTTGTGTATTCAAATGGTAAAAATGTCAGAAAGTTGTCAGCCGTCAAGAAATATGTATTTTGTATTTATCATGTATTTATTTTGTAATTTAAATTTTGTATTCCCAAAAATTTAAATTACTTTTTGATAATAAACAGGCAGGTGCACGGCCTAAAAAACACTTAATTGACAACATCTTTTGTAAGTTGTTGTTTGTTTTTTATTTTGTTTTTCTTAACCTACTTACAACTACAATTAATGTTGAGAGAATTTCAACTAATTGTAGCGGGGAATGTAAGATGAGATGAACGCACTGTTTATTGTTGATGTTGTTTTGTTTAAACTTTGATATTATTACAAGTAGAACTGTTGCTATAAGTCTTATACGTTTAACATTTTTATTTGGTTTAATATCTTTAGTTTTTCTAAAATCTTTATGGATGAAGTTTCCTGATGATCTGGCCTAAGCAACCAGTGAAATGCGCATAGGAATAGCTTATCCCATCAACAATAAATTTCAAGTGTTTTTATCAATAATAAAAACTGGGAATTTAGCACGAATAACAAAATCTTTTGAAATTTAAATTTTGTATTCCCAAAAATTGAAATTACTTTTTGATAAAATAAAAAATTTTCAATCGAAAAAATAAGATTGTTCTAAAAAAAGTGCTTAGGACTAATTGGGCGATACAAAAAACGAAACCGAAAGAAATATGAGAAGATGTTTTCTTTATTTTATGTATATAAACAATTTCATATGTATGTTAAATACATTTTTACATTTTGCAAAATACTACTAGTATTTTCTGTTCGTGTTTTAAAATTTTATAAAAGTACATATCTCCCCAGTGATGATGCAGCAGCGCAAATGTATTTATCATTTTAGGCCGAAAGTGCCATGTCCAGATCATGTTACAAACAAAAATTAGTTTGGAGATAATCATTTGAACAGCACACTAAAGACTGCTTACTTACCTCCTCCGCCATCATATGGGTGTTGAGAAAACAACGGATATGCTTTACCCGATATAGAAGAAGTGTCCACTTGGTCAACATGTTGGTCTGTGGAAATTACTCTGTTGATGTGGTTTTCGTCACACCATATGCATTTTCCCCAGACTAATTTTTGTTGATTGAATCGTTCATACCAAATAGATTCTGTAACATGCTTTGGACATGGAACTTTCGGCATCAAATTATAAATACATTGGCGCTGCTGTATCGTCACTTTTAGTTTTTTTATTTATTACGTAAATATGTATATTATTTTATTATTCAAATTATTTAAAATTTTTGTTCACAATTTTTGTCATCACAATTATTAAATTTAATTTCTATTTTCACAATAAGAAAAATAATTTTTTGAAATAAAAAATCATTAAAAAATTAAACAATTTTCAAATAAACACAATGGTGTTAAAAAAATGTAAACAACTTTTGACATTTTGCCCATTTATGCCTGTGTATTTTTATTAAAAACACAACTCTGCAAAAAATCAGCAGGCGTTTCGAGCAGACCTACTAATTGGGCCATGCACCCATATATAATTCATGTGAGCCAGCATTGCCATATATGGTCGGCCACCTGTTTCAGGCTTTTTCTTTTTTGGGGAATTTTTGCTTAAACAAATCAATTATGTTCGGTACTAGTCGCCAGTGATTGTTTGGCTTGATTTAAGTAGATTTTATTAGATGGGACTCTTTTGGTCCTACCAATAACAGAGCATTACCTAGTCGCCATACATTTTCGGATTGTAAATAATGCAGCATTTTATTTAATTCTAAAATAGTTTTCTTTAACTCTTTGTAATTTCTTGCCAAACACCACATAACTAGAGTTAAAAAGCTCATGTGCGAATAATTAGAACTCTGAGCCATTGGAAAACTCCTTTGAGACTGTATTTCCTAAACGATTTCAGAAATACATGAACAAGATGTTTATGGCGGTATGCAAGTAAAAGAAATAAAAAAAACTGCGCGCACTAATTTTTAATGACCTACTCCTTTTTTGCAACAAAAAAAAAAAAAAAAAAAAAAAACACAGACTTATACAGGCACACACACATTCAGCGAATATTTCTAAGTACTTTTAGCACTCCGTTCAATTGGTCTTAATTGCAATATAAAAAAATAAACATTGGCTTTTCGTGCTTGTATGGCAATTGTGTTTATATAAATATTTATAAATACGTAAGATTTGTTGGTAAGTAATGAAAAATAAGTATTTAACAATAAAAAAAAACAAAAATTTAAATTACAACAACAAAACAAAATATTTAGTCTTTGCTGAAAATGGCTAAAAAGAAAACAATATAAAGGTTCAAATTATATTCAATTCAGGTTGAATAAGTAAAAACGATTAATTTGGATGAACCGAATCTTTTGTGCACTTCACTAAAAATTTTATTTTCCTAGAAGTGGAATTTTTATGCGTTCTGTGTTTAAAACCAATTTAACAGCATAATTTCTAGTGAAACTCATATGTTAAACTGCATGACAGCATAATTTTTAGTTATTCATGAGATCTAAGTTTCGCTCTCCTGAAAACTTGTTAAAAACCCCTAACACACAGCACTACTTGCAGTCTAGACGACGAATATAAAGTAAAGGTTTTTTTTAATAAATATATTTACAGTGTATGGCGCAAGGTGGCCACAAATAAATATTGCAGTTCCCAATTGGAAGAAAAATCCAATGCTCTATCAACACTTTTACTAGAGTTGTGGATAGAATAAGCAAATTGGATTACAAATAGTTAATTGATCAGATTTTTTTCTTTAGAAGGAATAATAAAGACAGTGTAAGACTGTCCTTAGATATTGATAAAATAGAATAAAAATTGTCGCATTTGAAAATTTTTTTAAAAAATGTTTATGATTAATAACTTAAAACATATAGAAAAAATTATTTTTGCAATGACTAATTTTTTATTTCTTTTTCAAAATCTCAATTACAAACTCAAGTCTAAGTCTGCAATAATTAAAATGTAAAATTGTACTTAAACTTAACTAAAACTCTTTTACAATTTTTTAGAGTGAACATTTTTGTGATGACCACACAAATTCAGGTCTAGGTTACACTTTGTAACCAAAAGAAATCAGACAGTTGAAGAAAAAAAAAAAGAATTTTTTTTATAAAAAAAAAACCGCATAAAAGAGAAGCACAAATCAAAAACATCCTTTAACGCAGCTTAATGTAGTGTACAAAGGATAAAACAAAACAAACACATAGCAACAGCAGCAGCAGCAGCACCAACAACACCAACTAAAATACAATAAAATATAAAATGAATTCATTACGTGAAACGTTTTTAGTTGCAACACACATACACTACAAAGCCATAAGGGAAGAGTGTAGCGGAGAGAAAAAGGGATATTTAAAATAAAAAAAAAAACATTGTACTAGAAGTTGTTGTTGCTGGTTGTTACGTTTATCCGTTTGTATTCAGTCAGTATTTATACGGGTTATTTACACAACAAGTATAATCAGTGTATATTTGTTAAAATGCCTCTTTCTCTTACTCGCTCTGTGTGCAATAGTGTACAAGTACATTAGAGTAAGTGTATGTTGTGTATGTGTGTTCGTGTACTTTGTAATATACTTAAAAAATAGAACATGTTATTATTTCTTTTTGTTGCTGTTTAAACATTTCTGTGTATTAACAAAAAGGTATAACTTATACAAACACATCGGCACACATAATCACACTTATGCGAGGCCAGGGTAAGAAGGGATTACTAAAACAATCGAAAGAACCTGGAATTATGTTCTTAGCTTTACTAATAATTCTCGGAAGACAAACGAGCGTAACGAAATTTACTAGGAATAACTCAAAGCTACAGATTAAGTATAATTTTGTTGGGCCTGCAGGAGAATTTTTTGTGTAACATATGAAATGACAAGCTGATTTTGCCCACTTTGATCAGAATACTTGTTTTAGCTATTTAATTTTTTTTAAGTGACAAAATTTGCTCAGTGAATTTTGGGTTTGCCTCTATATTAAATGTTTGTTTGTATATTTTTAAATCACATTGTTTAACTTAATTTCCTAGCGGTAGCAAAAGGAGCAGAAGAAAAAGACGGCATTTTTTCTTAACTAACTAAGAAACAAATATTTACTATTTACATTTATCCGAAAAACAAAAAACTTCTTGTTTTTCTTTTTTTTTTTTTAATCAAATAATTGTGCAAGATTGCAATAAATGTAATTTGTTGTGCTGCTGCATGAAGTACTATTGCCTTTTATTGTTGAATGTTTGTTGTGATTTATGTTTTTCATTTGTTCTTTGTGCAATGTTAAATGTAAATATGGTTGTTTAATAATGCTTTAAATTGAAACGTTCTAAATTAAAAGAAATACTTTTTTACACTTTGTTGTATGATTAATATTTTTTTGATATAAACTAAAAGCTATACGACCCATACGCCTCCATCACTGTTGCCAACTTTTTTTGAAGATTTCCGCCAAATCGGACTTCAAAACCGCTAGAAACCGCTAAATATTTAAATTAGCGGGACTTTTTTAAACTAAACATGTTTAAAAGTTTTATATAAATCTAGATAATGGATGCTTTCTCAAAAGTATATGACTCTCAAATACGTTACATAGTAGGTTTTCCAACTTCCCTAACTATTTTATTAAAAAAAAAATTGTTAGAAAGATGTGCCGAATCCTTGATACCCTCCACCTACAGTTCGAATATATCCGGAGTGGTTTTTATATGGGATCTATGGTGAATGATTGGCCGATCTTCTCGAAATGTTAAGAAGTAATTTATAATGCTATAGAACTATGACTGAATTTAATTATAATAAAACACAGATTGAGAGCGTTACGGTTTTACGTGTACTCAAGTTATTTCTCGAGAGTAGACTTTGTATGGGGCCAATGGTATGCTATGGACCGATCTACACGAAAGTTGACAGTGTAAATTCTGGTCATATAAAACCATGACAGAGCAAAATTTATTACAATAGCATTATTTGTTACGGTTTTAGGCGTACTAAAGATTAATAAGTATAATTTTTAGTCATATAGAACGAATTTGTGCAAATTCTTATATCAATATCTGCATTCCGCCACTAGTTATGCTAGTTTTTGTAGCAAAATTATAAACTTATTGGGTGGTTGTTCCACATTTTAATTCATCACTCTTTTCCTACTGAACCAATTTTGATGGATTTCAATTCCAAACTGCTTAGGGAAACTAGAAACAATTGATACCTATCAGGGGTGTGCTAGAAATCGCAAACGCAAAACGCAAGAATTTGGAAGTTGTTTTTAATAAACTTAAAACCTAATTCTTATAATTTTTTGTTTAAAATCCTGTTTAAAAGGGAACAATTTGTGAAATATTTGTAATAAAATTCTTTTATGACAGAAATCTTATTTAAAAACGACTTTTAAAATTCTTGCGTTTTAATGTTTGCGATTTCCAGCACACCCCTGAATATTTATTTTCTTTTGAGTCTTAAAAGTGAGTGTTAATTCAATAGACGGATAGACAGACGTACATAGCTGAATCGACTTAGAGTGACTCAAGAAGACCTAGAAAATATAAATTTTTTGGCGCTTTGTTTTTTACGGAATATTCAGTTAATTTTTTGATAATTAATTTATGTAAAATAACTGTAAACTCAATTGTTTTTACGGAATTCGCTTTTGAATTTTAACGGTAAAAATTAAATGAACATTTCTTTACTTAAAATTCCATTTTCATTTAATTTAACATAAAGAAGAAATTAACTTAATCAACGGACAGTATTAACTCCAACTGAAAATCCGTATTAATTTGCACTCAGTTTTTTAAATAACTGTTAGAATCCGTAAAAAAAATTGCTTGGAATTTTAAATGTTTATTTATTTAAAAATTACTGAACGGAGTACTTCTTAAATAAACTACAGTCCGTTGTGCGTATATTCATAGTGTTATTTATTTATTTAATTTATTTATTTATTAATTTTCCATTTCATTTCCTGTACAACAAGACAGTGTCTTATAATTACAGAACAGGAACGTAAAATGTTACAAGAATATTTAATTACATATAATTGTTACAAAATGGTTCATATTATTAAAAAAAACAAAAAATACAATTATTAAAAAAGAATAAAATTCATATAAAACATTTCAATCAAAAAACAATTATGAAAAAAAGTTATATAAAAACATTTGAAACTGTTATCATTACGATTTAGTCGTTGATTTAGTGAAAGAAGGTTCCAAAGACGAGCGGCATGAATAAACAACTGCCATTCAGAGACTAAGGTTTGATGACGTGGAATTATAATATTATGGTTCCTTTGAGATTGAAAAAAACGTATCTTCTCAAATAAATAAGTGTTCGGATTTTCAAAAGATTTTCGAAAGAGACTCCATACAGACTGTTTGAAACGGATGAAACACGATCGATACGTCTTAGACCGTACACATATCTCAAAATATTGTTGAATAAAGTATTTAATTTTCTTTTGCTAATTGAATCACAGTTTCCAAACAGCTCACATCCATTAATCAAACTAGGAATCAGATATGCCTTGGCAAGTAAAAGTCTTATCCTCAATGGGGTAAAGTATTGTGCCCGTAACTTAATATAGGACTGACCAACTAAAGAGTTCACATGATCGTTCCAAGAGAGACTATTGTTAAAAATTATTCACAAATTTTTCGCTGCCTTCACAATTTCAATTTATCTATGACAACGTTATCAGCACTGGTGGGAACAATGGTATGAGCAATACTTGTTCTACATATAACAATGCACTTAGATTTCCGAGGATTTAAACAGAGCCCGTTTGCAGAAGCCCACAGGTATATTTTGTTCATTTCAGTATTTACAGATGATATACCCAAAGCAAGGGCTACTTAAATAGAGTTTCACATCACCCGCATACAAGTGGACTTTGCAATTGGATAATTGTTCAGGTAAATCTTCCCACTAGATGATGAGACCTCAACAAAAATTAATTCAACTCTTTGGGCATCCTGTGGAGATAAACAATTTTCCAGAGACGATATATGGCAAATCCTACAAGAAATACCGTAGTTTTGCCATTAAAAGTTTCCACAAATATATTGCTTTCAAAAGGAAATAAGAACCTCTTGCGTTAGGCATCTTCTTAACGAGAGTTTTTTGTTTTAAATAAATAAATCATCATATCTAAAGTCATAAAAACAACCTCATTTAGGGTACCCAGGCTAAACAGGTGTTCAGTCAAAATGCATATCTACGATCTTTCCTATTTTATAATTCCTTTATTATGGCATGCGATTCTTAAAATAAGTATGAGTTAAGGCATCTAACCTTACACTAAACTTCTGAAGTAGGAAAATATATGTAGGAACGGCTGGAACAAAACTGAAAATAAGATTAGCAGGACATAATCATAACCAAAAATATAGGAATTATAATTCAGCTCATGGAACGGCGTTATCAACCCATTGTAGGGATTTTAATCATTATCCTGATTTTGAAAACACTTTGTTTTGAATACGGAAAGTTTTAAGAAATGTAGATTATGTTAGAAATGTTGCAGATAAATAACGTTCCATTTCAGAAAAGAATTAATTTTAAAAAAGATGCTGAGGGCTTAGCTCAGAGTTATAGAAATTTATTAAATAAAAATAAATAGGTTGAAGGAAGGGATAATTATAAATAGGTATTTTTTCCAATTTTTTTTTTTTTTTAAATTATTTTAAGATTGCATAGATCAGTTGGTGAACATTAATTTAATAAAAATAACTATTGACGGAAAGGGAAATTAAAATAGGTTTTAGGCTTTGAATATATTTAAAATTTGTTTTTTCCTTTTTGTTTGTCTATTTGTTCAAAGTTTGTAGAATGGAATTTTAAATTTATTATGATAATTTTGTTAATTGAAATTTTAAAATTTATTTTTCCATTTATTTTCAATTTTTGAAATTTTATTTCATTAAAAAAATTTCCTGAAGAAGATTTCCAACGGAAATCGAATTATTGAATATAAAAATATTTTAATTAATTTTATAGAAAAAAGACCTAAAGCTTGATTTATTATAGTATTATATTTGTATTATATTATAGTATTATAAACAGCAAATTTTCATTTAAGTACATACCAACTTTATAAAATCTTCTGTAAATTCTAAGTATTTGTTGAATTAATTTTTGAAATTGAGTAAAAAAAATTACATCTGCTTACCTTCTTAATGACCCTTAAGGCTATTAAGTGCGATTTCAGTATACGATTAAATGATAAACTATTAATGTACCTAATAATATATTGATGTACTCCACAATAACAACTAGTACTTATAAGCAACACTACAACAACACCAACAACACTAACAACAACTACTACAACAAAAGGTATTTTAAATGCAAATACACGCACTTAAGTCAACACATATCCAAGCATTTATATTCTTATGTTTTAAACATTTGAATGTAGGCACCCTGCAGACAGTGAAACTAGAATTTATCTAGAAATATACTGGTTGGTTTATTCTTTAAAAAAGTTGCACTTTTGATTTTGTTTTTTCATTTTTTGTTTCATTTGTTTCATACTTATTTCTTTATAAGACAAAGAAGAGCAGCTTTAAAGACATCGTATGTATTTATTTCAAAAATAATATTTTTAGTTAAGCTTGAGTTCATCAAATTAAATTTTCATTTAATTATTATTACTGAAGGAATTAATTTTTACAACTTGGAATTTTATTAAAATTTATTGATAATTTTCGAGCATCAGCTGAACCTGGGTTGAATTTACATGTTTCAATAATCACCACATTCTTTCAATTGCTCATAATTTTTTATAATAATTGAAATCTGGGAGTTTATTTATCATGGTGAGTAACATTTATTATATAAATTTGTATATTAATTCGAATGTGTATTCTAAGTAAAATTACAATTTTAAAAGCTTTTATACTTGAATAGTCTTATTTCTTCAATATTTTCTGACGAGGGCCGCAGCAGGCCAGAAAAGGCATTACATTCTGCAGGTATCTAACAGTTGCATACATTTTCTGTACAATTTACTTCATTGCAAGCCAAAGATAGCTAAAGTAAAATATTGAAGGAATAAGACTATTAAAGTATAAAAGCTTCTAAAATTGTAAATTTTCTCAGAGTTCACATTCGAATTGATATGAAAATTTTTAAAATTCTTAATACCTACCCCCCAACCCCGAGAGAAAATAATTTTACTTATTTTCCTGTTACAACACACAGAAAAAAATACCAAAGTATAATTAACATGGAAAAATGTTGATTGAGAATCATGTTAAATTTCTGCAAAAGTATGCCCATTATTTAAATTTATCATTATTTCATATTAATTTTAAATGAAAAATATTAAAATAATCTTTAATCACGCTTATTAAATATTATTCACGGATAAAAAATATGAAAAAAAATATTAAAATATAAATAAATATGGATTCAATATTGAATCCATAAAAACCTGTTATATATTAAAATCAAAAGGTTATCTTGTTAAATTAACATACATACATAGTTAAGTATGTTAATTTTTTTATTTTCATTCCTAAAATATGTTACAAAAAGAAGACAATTCCCGTATTCTTTTAATTAAAATTATTTAGTTAAATAGTACATCAAGTTTTTAAAGTAGAATGATGACGAAAACCATATCGGGCCATACAGCTGATTGATCTATTAACAAAGGAGACTACAAAATAAGTGAAACATGTGTTACAGGGGTAAGTGTTCTGAACTATTCTTAAATAAATGTATATGTTGTCTCTGAAGCTTCTTCACACCAATTAGTTTCTACATTAAATTCACGTTGTTTCAACATGAAATAACTTTCATTCAACGTGATTCGGATTGTTATTTCAATATAAATGACATTTTGCTCTAACTTTACTGCAATGTTAAATTAACATGAATTATAGTTGTTTTAAAAGAAAAAAATGTTATTCGCAAGCAATTATATAATCAGGTTGAATTAACATGAAACACGTATGAAGCAAAATCACCACCGAAAAATTTTAAATCAACCTTGTTTTCGACGTTTTTAACTTGATTTTTTTCTGTGTGAAGATTTTCACTTTTGTTATATTCCCCTTTGCTTACTTATTCTGTAACAATAACAAAAAACAAAAGCAGAATGGCCAGATATGGTTTTCGTTATCATTCTACTTTGAAAATTTTATGCATTCAACGAAATAATTAAAAAAAGAAGAAATCGGGAATTTTAAGCATGCAATAATTTGTCAACGCTGAAACCAACAAATAAAAATAATGTTTCTTGTAGTGTTGTTGATGTTGTTAATACATTAAACGCTGTCACGTATAAAGCAATACAATCGAAATTTAAGCATATTTCGCTTTGTTATAATTTTACGACGCGTAACAACTAGTAATAAACTAGTCCATAACATTACTAGTTAAGCTTTTAACTGCAGGGTGTGCTTAAAATCATGTATTTATCACACGTGTGTGTGTGTATGTGTGAGTTGTGTATGTAAGCGTTAATCATTTTCCTTATTGTACTTGTAATCAGGATAATTTACACAACAATGCTCAATGCTTCAGGCACAATTTATCCAAGCATAATTTACGTTTTGTAATAAAGTGAAAAGAGGTTTTGTTAGTTTTTTAATGCATTTTATTTCATCTTTTATAGTTGCTTTTGTTGTTTTCTTTATGCTTTTATTGCTGTTGTTTTTATTAGAAAATAACAACAACAAAGAAGCCACAAAATTGTAACAAAAATAAATTAAAAAACGAATATAATAAACATGGCAAAAAAAAAACGAAATTTTTTTTCTTCTTATGAAACATGCATGACAAACAAACAAAAAAAGGATTAAATCCTTGTAGACCGCCAAAAAAATCAAAAGGGGTAAAACTACTACATACTAGACGCTTTAGTAAACACAGCACTTAGAAAGTCATATGGCAAAATAAAAAAAAAATATTAAGAAAAAGGTGGCCAGATATACATATAATCAAAAATACAGTACTAGCTTAACCCGGTAAGCTTTACTGCCCCCATTGAAATTAAATTAGTTAAAATTGTTTAAAACAGATCTGCTGTATTGATAGCGAAACAATTTTTACCAAATTTTGATGGATCTACTGTTCTCTCTTTAGATAATTAGGAATTTTTATTGTCATATTTTGGTAGTTTCCGCAAGAAACTCACCTTTCTTTTCCGATCAGATTTTAAATTGTAGATAATTCTCTCTGATGAGAAGATATGGAAATGGATTTGCAACGCTTTACACAAATCGATAACACAGCGGAACAAAATTAAACTTTTTGTGTGTTGATTGGATTATTACTAATTTAAGGTCGCTGATTTCAAATTTAATCTCTAAACTAATCGAATTTTTGACTTTTTTCCAAAAATTAGAAGTTCAAAAAATCATAACTTCACGTTTCATGAAGCGATTTTTTTAAAAGATGTTATTGTTATCTGTGAAAAACAATCAAATTTTGCAAATAAAAAAAATTAAAATTTTTACTTATAAAAATCACGAAAAATCCAAGGCAAGTCAAAGTCGTTTCACGTAAAATCACATAACCGAATAAAAAATGTTAGCATTTTGCGAAGTACAAAGTTTATAATTGCAGATAATTTGTGGCTCAATGAAGTTTAAGTTGTGGAATACCCCACAGTGAAGTGGTACTTTTTTAAAAATAAGCGCACAATTATGCGCTACGCAATAAGACATAAAGAGATGCAGTAAAGTAAGTGATAGATTTCTTAACAAGTTTTATAAAAGAAAAAATACCATTTTAAGTGCTACGCCATTCTCTTACTACTAAGCAGGTTTGTATGGAAGTATACTCAAAAATAACTGTAAAAAAACATTCAGTGTGTAAATCTGATGACTGCACTCACAACTTTTTATGTGCGTTGAATAAAGCGCTTTTTGTGTCAAAAATGTATTGCTTCAATTTGGGAACTCACCATATAAAATTCATGCCTTCCGTAAGCGAGATGGTAAGCGAAATTTTTAAATTTCTCCCTTACAAACCTGCTTCGTTTGAATCTCAATATTTTATTGGGAACCTATTTACAAAATGAGACATAGATCATAAAAATCGATGAAAGCGTTTCGATTTTATTTACAATTAAGTAAAGGAACCTAATTTTTTATTTTTCAATAAAATTTTATTTTTTTAATTGTTCTTCTTTTTAACTTTAACGATATCCCTGAAACTATTAGGCAAATTTAAGAACAATGTAAGCACGGCTTAAAGATAATATTGTAAGTGAATTTTGATTTTTTTTTCTTTAAGCAAATGTGGTGTACGGTTTTCTAGTGATTGCAATATGTGTAGTGGAAGTGTCTTAATTTTGGAAATAACGGTATATCTCGAGATATTAGAAAAACACTGAGTGCATATTTGAATTCAGCGTCCCAAATAACCTTAAAAACAATGTTCAGTTCTTAATCGACAAAAACCTTGTTCACTTGTGTAATTGAAAATCTGATCAGAGAAGAAAGCTGGTTACAAATTCTGTTAAAACCGATCTTGATTCCGATTGATGAACATGATGTTCCTTAAAAAAAAAGTCGATCATATGTGTGGTTTTTTTGTCGACAAATACCATATCTGGCGCGCAAGAAGGGTCAAACTATTAGTCGAAAATAAACCGAACATTATTTAGCGTACAGTTCACAGAAAAAGTTCTACAAAATGTTTCACCAATTAAAGAACTAATCAAAAATAAAATCTATTTGAGCAAACAAAAATTTTTACCAACGCTTCTTACTTGTACTGTTGTTGCTTGGCAGTTTGCACCGCCACGGCACAAAAAGCCTGTGTGTGCATTTGTATTGCGTACATGTTTGGTTTTTGTAAAAAACTCAACTGAAATTATGGACCGAACACAAAGAAGTGTGTGTTTTTTGTGGAAACCGCGACGCAGTAAAATGTTCTCATTTTTATGTTGATTTTGATTAGTGAAGTATTTTTATTGTGTACGAAGGCCCGAAACAGAGAAACGATTTTCTAAGGCATTAACTACACAAACGCTATTAGCGCTTGTATTTTCCGTACTCTAAACTTTTTTCAAATCTGTCGTTTTAGAAACGGAATTTTGCATTATTTAGAAATTTCTTAACATATAGAAAACAAAGTTTCAAACAAAACAAGCCATATATGATTCACAAAAGATGAATTTGAGAATTTTATTAACCCCTTGATGTACTATTACCTTAGTAGCACTAAGTGCACTACATGGTCTTGCCTATCTACGATTGAAAACCGCAGCCAACTAAGTAAACTAAACAAAATTTTTTACATAATTAGTTTGTATTAATTTAAAATAAATCAGTATTTTTTAATATAATTGTTAAATATTGAAGTTATTCTGTTAAAGAATCATTGCAAATATACGTTTTTGTCTCTCTTCCATGTTGAAGGCACTTCACTTTTTTGCAGTTACCGCAGCAAAAGCGAGTTTATCTCTAAGCTTTAATTGTGGTTTTACAAATAACGCACAATGGGGGGTAATAAGTTTAACTTGACGGGTTTGCGGAGTAGTATTATGGCCTTGTAATATATTTTAAAGGTACCTGCCTGACCATTAGGTGCATTTAGTGAACTTTTTCTTGTGGGTGGGTTTTTGTGCCCCAAATTTGATTCAAATGATTCCAAATTTGTTTTCTTCGATTCAGAAATTCTTTGTTTCATAAAACCTTTGCTACAAAAAAGATAATGCATATGAAAATCAAATATGGTCTGGCCAGAAAATGTAGGACATCTAAGGGTTAAATGTTATATTTGTATAGCAGCTCCCCCTAAGGGGGACAAAATGTATGACTGACTTCTATTAGTTTTTCTTCCTAAACATTTACGCAAACATACTTGCCCTTACACCCCATGATTTACCGTAGGTTACCTGCAAAGCTTCCTCCCGGAAACCACTTAAGTTATCCAAAAGCTCCACAGCAGTAATAATATTGTTTTTTTTAAGTAATAATAGTGTTTTTTTTGGAAAACGTCAAAGGATTCATGTAGCCAAATAAAATATTCGTAATTAGTATTCTTTATTATTCAACAACACAAAATATCATTCATCTTTTTCAAAGAAACATTAAAAAAAATTCAAGTCTTTTATTCTTAATAATCTAATTAAAAAAAAAAAAAAATTAAAAATATGGCCACCTTAAATCTAATTCGTACACTATAAAATTGACTAAAGAGAAAATTTGTCTGAAAGCAAAAGCACACAAAAGCCTTACACACATACATACATATATTTGCTTTATTAGCATAAGTGTGTATGTGTGAGTATGACTACTTTGCGCTGCATGTATTAACGTCTTTATGCTACATGGTACGAGGAGTATATTAACATGCAAAATAGGCAAAATTTCCTTTAAATTGAAAAAAAGAAATAAAATAAAATACAACAACAAAATA
Organism: Pollenia labialis; assembly: GCA_949318255.1. Classification (NCBI taxonomy): domain Eukaryota; kingdom Metazoa; phylum Arthropoda; class Insecta; order Diptera; family Polleniidae; genus Pollenia; species Pollenia labialis. The sequence goes on along the minus strand of OX439139.1, from coordinate 158,269,948 downwards.
AAACGAGTACATAAAAGCGCAAAAAGTGAACACTAAACGTATCAAAACAAAAACAACACAAACAGTATGTTCGTGTGTCCAACTAGGGTTTCTTATTTCCTAGACTTTTTTAAATTTTGGGGGACGAAAAAATTTTTCTTATTCTATTTTCTTTGAATTTTTCGGTAAGTAGAAAATCCAAAAGTATAAAAATTTAGACATTTAGACATTTATTAGCCATCAATAATTATTTTTTGCAGTACAATGTGCTTAATCAGTAAAAACTGCATGGTTGTAGTAAACATATTCTAAGAGCAACATATTATGATAAGACTCATGATTTTAGTCACCATATTAAGATTATTATTGAATCCAAATATATGCGTAATATTATATAATAATATTTTCCCATTATCATATTCTTATCGTGTTAATCATACTAAGATAAGATGTAATCATATTATTGTCATGTTAATCATAATAAGATAAGAGGTAATCATATTATGATACAGTGGTGCTGTCACATCAATAAAAAAAATTTAATTTTTTTGCATCGAATTTTAATTTTGTGGCACTTTACAATTTGTTTAATGTTAAAACAATTTCTTTATTTTTTTTAATATTTTTAAAATTGGTTTGTTGTAATGAGTTTGAGTCTACATATGCATTGAGTGATGCTGCCGTGCCAGTGACACAACCGGTTGGTCGAAGTGACGAAAATATCGCTGCCGTTCAGGCGTCCGTAGTGAACGATCCAAATCAGTCGATTCCGCGGCGTTCTCAACAACCGGACATCGCCAAGACCACTTTCTGGCGAATTTTGCGTAAAGATCTTGGCTTCCACCCATACAAGATCAAGCCGACTCAAGAATTGAAGCCGATAGATCATTTGACCCGATGTACGTTCTCCGATTGGGTTCTTGAAAAGTTGCGCGAAGATGATGAATTGCATCGCAAAATCATCTTTAGTGACGAAACTCATTTTTGGCTCAATGGGTTCGACAATAAGCATTGGTTTGGTGAAAATCCACATGTGCTTCATGAATCTCCACTGCATTCAAAAAAAATAACTGTTTGGTGCGGTTTGGCATGCAGCGTCATTGGGCCATATTTTTTCGTCGACAATAACGATCGTCACGTTACCATGAATGGCGTTCGTTATCGTGCCATGAGTACCGATTATTAGAAAACATGAACTTGGACGGCATGTGGTTTTAACTGGACGGTACCACAAACCACACAGCGGATGTTACAATCGATTTATTAAAGAGTAAGTTTGGTGAGCGTATTATCTCAAGAAATGGGCCAGTCTATTGGTCGCACCCGTTCGTGAGATTTAACGCCTTTAGTCTTTTTTTCTTTGGGGCCAATCAATTCATTGGTCTATGCCAACAAGCCGACGACGTAGGAAGAACTCAGATCCAACATTGAATTGTGACCGAGTCTTCGAAAATTAGCTCCAACGAATCTACCGCTGCCGACGTGCCTGCGGTGACCATATGAACGAAGTCGAGTTCAATTCATAAACATTTATTTATTTTTTTTATAGTTGATCTGTCTAACAAGACAAAAGTCTTACAATAACACAGAGTTACACATTATTCACTATTAAATTTGTAAATTATTTTGACAATAAAAATTTAGCATTGATTCGAAAACAAAAGATTACGAAATTAAACAACTTAAATAATCAAATAATAATTTATAAATTTTGTTGAAATAATAAATTTATTATCAATAATGAAGAAAAAAAAGTAAAATTTTTTTAAGAAAAATTAAGAAAATAACTAGAATAATTGTTTTTTAAACTGTAGGGCGTTGCTTTTATATTTAATACTTCTGGGTAGTATGTTCCAAAGACGTATGACATCTATATATAAATCGGCTAAGCCAAAACAGTTAAGAACACTTTTCTCCTCTGCTTGCCCAGTGACTAGAATAAAAAATACACCATTTGAAATATTTTATTAAAATCTGAACAATATTTTCAGAGTTATAAGCGTTCAAATTTGATACTAACACATATGCAAAACAAATAAATAAAAATTTGGTTTTTTCCAATTATCAAATAATAAAAAAAATTTTCGACTATATAAATCGGCACAGACAAACCAGTTAAGAACGATATCTTTCTTTGTTTGTCAACCTCTCACGTGGAATATAACATATGCACTGGAGGTTGGTTCGTCTCCGAATCGATTCACTATATTTTTTTCATATTAAAAAAAGTTGATGGCCGGATTTCGACCATTAGGCAACCACTTGTTAATATAAAATTGCCCCTCCGAAACTAAAGTGCGATGCTTAAACTGAACTAAATTCTTTGTCCGATTAAGTCGGCCAAAACTCAGCCTATTGTATAAGTATTCAGGTTCACGGGAGTTAATAATTTTATGTAAGAAAATTAGATCATCAATTTTCAATAAATCATCAAAATAAAATGAAATGTTTTGATTGTGTTTCAAGTTGATCATTAAGTTTTCGAAACATCTCAAATAGTTTTCCTTTTAATTGAAAAAAAAGTTACTACTTTTTTGTCCATTAATAAAAAATTTTTGGCAACAGCTTTTTTTTATTGACTCAATGAACTTGTTAATCATTTATGCGATATTCGTATTCAAATATGAAAAGTATTTTTTTTTTTCTGTGTATGCGAGTGTAGAAAAAGTTTTAAATTTATTACTCTGATTTAATATATTAATTTCATCGAATATGTTAATCTTTTTTCGGCATTTATAAATTGGCATTCGTTACCATTTAGAGTGAGTCTTTGACTTTAGGACTTAACCAGAACTAGCTAATCTTATAATAGAATGATTCAAACTTTATTCGTCTTCCACGTTTTTGAGTGAAAGATTAACCCCCTTATGCAAAATAAATTCAAGTTCACTTTAGCTAACCAACACATTAAGTCCAGCAAAAGTGTAACAAATATTTTCCAGGAATTTAAGGAATCTTTTAACCAAATAGAAACCCCTGTGTCTGAGGATTTTTTTTTTTTGCTTTTTTGGCTACTAAAAACAACAACTACACCAACACCAGCTTTGCATACATGCAGACAAACAAGACATTATTTTAAATATGGGCTAAGTTACGCGGGAAAATTATTCGATTTTTATTTCCCTTTTCATGAAAAAGATTTTGTTTTGATAAAAGCACAAAGGAGTAACTTGGTTTATCTGACATTATCTATGTCTGTGCATTCGTATTTCTCTTACAGCTTAACAAATGTAAAAAAAAATTAAATACACAATTTTAATCAATTTTATTCCCCCAATCCCAATAAACTTGTACCAGAACAAAATGTAAAAGTTTTACTTTCCCTAAGCCAACAAACAATAAGCTGGGCTGAGGATGAAGAGATTTTTTTAGAGATTGCGATTAAATTATATTAATACTCACTTGATTTAAAATAGCGACTTTTAAAGTTACAATGGCCTACGTAAGGTAAATTAACGGATTTCGCTAAACAACATTTTGTTCAAAATATTAGCGTATTAAAAAAACATATCAACTATTTGTTATTCAAATAAACGAATTTTAGCCAAATTTAATTTTTTACTTTGAGTAAAAAATGTTCATATCTTTTGTAAATACGGAAATAATGTTATTTTCGTACACTTTTAGGTATCTTATCGCCAACCAATATTAAAAATTGGGGCGAACTTAATCTTAACAACAACCTTTTTGGAAAAAAGTTTTTATGAGAAATATGTGAAATCATAGATCGATTCTCACTTCGTCCTTAGAGCAAATAAAATGTATTTACCAAATTTGATCAAATTACCTACCAGACTGCAACAATTACTTTGCGCAAAAGGTTAACATGAACAAAGAACCAGCAAATACGGACGGATGGACACGGTTAGATCACTTAAAAAAGTGATTCTGAGTCGATGAGTATACTAAAAGATTTGTCCAGATTTCTATGTATTACACATATCGCCAAAAACGTATATTATCGATTTTTCCTCAACTTTTGCTTATTCATATATACAATTTTATAATTTTAATTAACATTTGTCTTTAATGACAACCCGCTTGTTCTTACAATTTTCGAGTAAAAATTAAATGCAAATAGCGAAGCAGATAAAGATTTAAAACACAAAAGCCAAAATTCAGCAAAAAAAAATTTTATTTGCTGCGACAGCTCCTGTAGGCATCTAAAAAAAAAATCATCATTTATCAAAATATGCCTCAAAAAGGCAAAGGGTAAAATATGCACTAACAAATCGATGCCAAAATTCATAAAAAGCTCTAAATCGAATAAATATATTAAGAAAGGAAGTGCTTTTTGTTGTTCTCTACGATTTTTGGGTGCAGCGCGGTATTTATTATAAATACTTTCTCCTCAAAATATTAAAAAATGTCTTAAGACAACATTTTTTCAGCTTCCCAACACATTCTGACACTTATTTTTTCAGCTGTGATCATTAAACGAGCATCGAAGATTATTTCGAAAATGTTAATTTTTCGGAACTTTAAAAAAATCTCGTTTAGAACCAAGAAAATAATTTCACGTTGAGTAGAGAAAAACTATGGTTTGGCATGGTTACGGCAACTATTGCAACAATTTATTGTTGTTGTACACAAAACAATTTTATTTTTATTTCATATCAGCATTGCATTTTTGCATTTTTTTGGCGTAATTTGACCAAAAGTAGACTTTTTTGTTGAAATGCCCATACACTCACATTTGCTATATACCCTGGCGGAGATTGCACTAGTTCCAAACTAGTATAAAAATAACCAGTACTAGTTCTCAACTTTAAACTTTTCTATACCATCATAATGCTCAAATCAGTATTGAGTGTGCTTGGAAAATCACTAGTAAAAGTATGTTAAAGGGCCGATGTTGAATGTAAACCACAAACGTCAAGTTTTTTTCTGCATTTCATTTGACATTTTTCAATTCGAGACTGACTCAATTTGAACCATGGGAAGACGCACAATCGAGAAACGCGTTAAATTTATTCAGGCTTATAATAAAAATGGGAGTTCAAATAAAAATGCATATCGTGCACTTCGTAATTTTCTCGGTCAATTTAATCGTCCAAATGTGCTTACAGTCGTGTTGTGTATTCTTCACAAGTTCTTTAGTTAATAATCTTTTTTCCTTAAACAGATTTATAACTTAATAAGTCGGCAGTAAAATATTTAAAGAATGTCAATACAATAATTAGTTTTGTGGTTATTTTGTTGAACTGTTCTATGGCTTTTAATCCCAATTTCGATATTCAATTAGGCTTAAGTTCATCAAATTTAATTTTCATTAAATTATTTTTATGAAGAAAGGAATTTTACAACATGAAATTAAAAATTATTGATAATTTTTCATTCGAGCCTCAGGTCAGTCAAGAATGAAAAACTATCAATAATTTTTAATTAATTTCATGTTGTAAAATTCCTTTGTTCATAAAAATAATTTAATGAAAATTAAATTTGATGAATGTTAATATAGTTATGCATTAATAAAAAGTATTGCTAAAGCCCTTATGACACTACATTTTTAATGCATTGTTCAAGTTTTGGTGAACAGTGCAAATATAAAGTAATAGAAAAATGTACCAAGTGCGAAGGATTCAGCTGTATTAAGATAAATGGCAAACTGTCAAACATTTCACTAAAGTTATCGATAAAAAATGAAGGTATGTCAAAAACAATGTAAAATTGTTCAACTTAAAATTGACATTTCAAGCTTGAAATATTAAAAGTGTTGCTGAATCAGCGGTTAGTGAGCAAATGTAGCGATTTACCGCTTTTTGTTTTTAGGTTTCTCATAAACAAAAAGTTGGCAACATTTTATAAAATTAACAGAACAGGGATGGCTAAGTTGTTTTAATTGTACTTTTTTGTTGATACTTTTTAAACTAAGATTTATAATACCTTTTTGTTGCGTTTTTTAAGAACATAAATTAAATTCAACTAAAAAAATCTTTTAGTACAATTAGGGTAAAAAAGTAAAATTTTTAAAGGTTGTTGGTACAATTATAAAAATTCTTAACGCCATCCCTGAAATAAAACCATAACAAGAGAAAAAAAAACTAAAAAACTTTGTTTACATTTTTTATAGTTTGCTCTTTCTAGCATTTACTGTTTCTTTCTATCAATTCTATATCAATTAATGAATAAAAAATGTAGTGTCATAAGGTCTTAAAGGCGACCGTTCACGACATGTATTTGTCATCTGACATGTTAAATTTCCCACTGCAAAATACATACATGTCGTGTGTTACCTTTTTAACTTTGCTTCTGTAAAAGTCAGACGCAAAGTCATCTGACAAAATTTCAATTAGAGCGTGTTCTATTTTCTTCCGAGAAACCATCTGACATCAGAAATCTATGCCGGGAAGAAAACGGCAGCGGCGTTCACTATTGACGGAATCATTAGCCGGCTGAAGTTTATTTTTTACATTTTTTTTTCCTAAATTGGTATCTTTGAATTAAAAGAAAAAAATGTTAAGATGGCTAAACTATTTTACGGCGCAACTAACAAATTTCATGGCGGCAGCAAACTGTTTGAAAACCGACCACTACTTTGGTTTCTGCGATAACAATGCGAAAAAACAGAGACAATGTCAGAGGCAAATTACATGTACGTTTGTGACCGAATATTATAAAGCTTATGTAAAACAGCGATTTTGACAGACATGCACAATTACATGTGACTTGAAAAATTGACATGTCAGATGACAAAAACATGTCGTCTATATGCTCCTTTAGCAAGTTTAGCGTACATAAGCGTGTATGCACGTACATACGTAAATATAAGGGTATTCATTCCGTTAATCGGTTAACCGATTAATGACTACCCGATTAACTGACCGGTTAATTTAAAATTAGCTATTTTCGATTAACGATTAAACCGGTTCATTTCAGCCGATTTATCGATTAACCGATGTTACAAAATTTTTAAAATAAGTAGTATTTTAACATGGTTTTTATGTTTTTAACTATTTTTGTTCATACAATATATTTCCTTTAAGCAATAAATTCTTAAAATACAGTACAAAATCAGAAACTTAGGAATTCGGAAATGAATTTTTTGCATAATGTTCTGTGGTGAGCTTTTCTAAGACGAGTCAAATGATGACCTTACAACAGAGGAAACTCACGCTAGAAACACAAACAATTTAAAAAAATTAGAACCGGACTGTAATGGCAAAATGGAAAATTGTATATGTTGAGGGAAATCCCGGAGAAGAATATTCTATATTATGGGTTGCTTTCGAATTCTCCAACACCTTCGATAAGTAAAAAAACTCGTTTTAGTCCAAGAATTGTTTCATTGGTTTTGTTATTGTTTGTTTTTAGCTAATAAACTCCAATTAATAAATAATTTTTGCATTTTTATTTATTGAATTTACTTAATTTATAATAAATGTTTATTAATCGGTTAACCGATCAATAACGAAATTAACCGATTAAACGAAAAACTCGGTTAATTAATCAAGCGGATAACCGATTAAACCAAAAGCAAGGACTCAAGAACTAAAGCCTCTTGACCATTCCAAACGTTGTCAATGGTCAGAATGGTGGCAAGAAATGGCAACAGTGGATGATCAATTTTCGGAGAAAATCATCTTTAGATATGAGGCACATTTCACCTCAGTGCATTAGTCAATAAGCAGAATTGCTGCATTTGGGCGAATGATAATCCAAGAGTGACTGTCGAAAAACCAATGCAACCACAAAGAGTGACTGCTTGGTGCGGTTTATAGGCTGGTGGCATCATCGGGCCGTATTTTTTTTCAAACTGAGGCCGGTCCGGCAGTTACTGTGAATGGTGTTCGCTATCGTGACATGATAACGATTTTTTTGGCCCGAATTGGAAGATTTTGATGTGGACGATATGAGGTTTCAACAGGATGGTGCCACTGGCCACACAGCTAACGAAGCAATGGCTCCTTTGCGCGACAAATTCAATGGCAGTGTTATCTTACGTGGTGGCGATGTCAATTGGCCGCCAAGATCATGTGATTTGACACCGTTGGACTTTTTTCTTTGGGGTTATTTGAAAGAAAGGATGTACTTCGATAAGCCAGCAATAATTTAAGAGCTAAAGGATGAAATAATTCGGCACATTAACGGCATAGAACTTCAATTATGCTTCAGCGTCATCGAACATTTGGACCATCGGGTGGAGGTGTGCCCATGAGGTCGCGGCGGTCATTTGGCCGATATCTTATTCCATACATAATTGAGGGTGCTTTAGAAACTTTAGTTCTTGCGTATACAAAAAATATGCATTTTGCATTTTAACATTGTTTTAAAATGGCATTAATAAATGATTTAAAATCAAATAAGTACTTTAATAAAAAATTATATCAGTCTGCAAGCCGTGCCCTTGTTCTACATCAAGTCCTACTATCTACTTATAAAAACTATAACCCCTAGTAATTGTACCGGTGACATTTTGACAATTAACTCTTAATCTCCTGCAGGGTATATGAAGATTTATTTTAACTGTAAATGGCAAGTGGAAAATTTTGGTAAATATATGAATATCAGTTAAAACTTCATTAAATTTAAAGGATATTTGTTCCAGTTGTAGTCGTTCGTGCATTTTTCTCTATATTTCCAATTAAATCAATTCTCCCTAATTTAAAATTCATTTTAAAAATCAGTTTCCTTTTTTTTTCTTTCGCTAAAACTTCACTGAAGGTTACCATATTTGAAATTTAATCCAATTTTCACCTAAAGTGAATTGCAAATGGAAATGTTTAAGTCACGTTAATTTTCACATGATTGACACTGTGAAAAATGTTGCAGAATTTATGTAAATTTTTCCGTTTTTATTAGTCTGAAATAAATGTAAACTAAGCTGCAACATACAGCAACAATGAATGATTCTGCATAAATGTTTGTCATTTTATTATCGGCATCAATGTTATCGCAAAATTATTAGAGATGTTACATTAAAGTGCGTGTATCATGTTGTGTATTGTAATATTTACGACATGTTTTGTTAGATATTTATATGTGTGTGTATAGATATACTCAGAACCGAATGCCCATCAGTTCTGAAAGTGAAACTTTTATATTTATTAATAAACGGCACAAGTTAGAGTGATGTATTCGACTGTGCCGAATATTTTATACCCTCTACCGGCTGTTAGAAAATTTCAGGGGTGGGCTTTATATGGGACCAATGGTAAACTATGGACACCGGTATTGACCAGATTTGACAGTATGATAACTAATCATATTAAATTGTGACAGAGCAATATTTATTACAATCGAATTATTCGTTATGGCTTAAGGAGTTCTTAAGGCCCTTTTAATAGTGGACAAAATGCCTATTGTAAATTATGTACTGAACTGACGAAATTTTGTGATTTCTCGACATATAGAACAAGCTTGTGCAAAATCTTACATTAGTTTGTGCATTCCGCAACTATTTTTTATTTTTTTATAACAAAGTTATCGATTTTTTATTCATAACTCTTTGATTCATAACTCTTAGGCACCAACTATGCTATGTCTTTTTTAAGACAAGTTGGTTTTATTCATTCTCTTTTGTATATGCTACCGAAAACCTTTTGCATTTTCACGATGTCTTTCCAAACATGTATGTTTTTATACCCTGAAGGAAACCTGGGTGCAAGTGTCTCCAAGTCACCAGTTTTGTCACTATTATTGGCTTTAATACGCAAAAATTGTTATCAATAACAACTGAGAAGTAAAATTCCTATAAAAGTTGAAGAAATAATAAAAAAATATTGTTATAATTTCGTATTCGTACCAAAAGTGTAGACTACATTTACTAAAATGTACTAGTGATTCTCTGGTTCCAATGTCTACATATGTTCCCAAAGGAACAACCTAGTCAGTAGTAGCAACGTCAGTAGTAGATTTCCAATGACACGCACATGTTAAATGTCTATAGTAAAAAACATTGTCTGGGGTATAATAAGTCACTAGTACTGGTGACTGTGTCAATAGTGAATCAGTACAGATTCACTAGTGACATTTCCTACAGGGTAGTTATCTAATTGTCTAATATACATACATATCATACATACATCCACTGAATTGAAAAATTAATCCATCCGTACTTAAATCAACCCGAAGCGGTATCCAGAGTTTGGTAAGTAGGAATTTTCTTGAAAGAAGTACAGAAAGATTGATTCAAGTGCGAAATACTTAACTTATCCATATTTAAACCCGAATTCGTACTTGAAATTATCCGAAAATTATATTAATTTAATTTAATCCCGAATTGACACTTGAAATAATCCGAAAGGGTAACTAAATTGATTCTATCCTAAATCAGAAAGCGAATTTTATTATAATCAGGGCTGCCAGATAAATTTGTGAGGAAATCGTAAATTTCCTGAGAAAAAATAAAAAAATCGTCCTTCACGTTTCGAAAAATCGCAAACAAAAAAAATCGGACAACTTAAAATTTGGTTTTTTTTTACAATTTATGTTAGATTTTAACTAAAAAAAAACATTAAAAAAAACATAATTACTTCATACCCAGCTTACGTTTTCAATCGTGTAAGAGCTACAGTGAGTCTCATGAAGAGCGTCGATGACCGCATTTTTTAATCGTAGAAGATTCCTTCCACAAGAAAAATTGCAAAACGAGTGAGATTGTTCTATAGCACATCGAAAGACGCTTCTTCAATCGTTTTGGGAATCGTTTTAAACGTGGGTCAAGATTATCTAACGAGTCTTTCATGTCAAGAATCGTATGAGACTCACGTAGATATTGTCTTACAACGCGTGATTGTCAAAATATGATTTATACAGAGAGTCGTAAACGGTTCATTCGATGATGGTTTGACGAATGATAAACAAAGTGTAACGTTGTTCTTTTTTTACTCTGAAAATAATAATTTAAAGATTTTCTTGAGACTTTCATATTACAGCCGTACCTAAACAAAAGCGGCACGCGTTTTCGAGGTTTCAAAATGTGTCATGCATTCCTTAATAGAGCGGTGTCAACGCTTTGCAATTGGAAAAACCGAATTTGACAGCTCGTTTAATAGTGAACTTGGCCGCTATTGTTAATTAGTAATTGCAATTTAGCTATTTTTTGGTCAATCTAGCATTTTTATCTCTATGATGACACTCTTTCTTAGGTATGGTATATCAGCTTAAAAGCTGAGCGAAAGAAAACGTTCTGCCTTCCGCTCCTATTAAAGTACGGTTGCTAAACATTCCAAGATTAAATAATGAACGTGTCAGAAAATTAACTGTTTTATTCATACTTTGGATACTGAAAAACATCGTCACTTTTATGAAAAAAATCAGCAAATCGGCACTTTGCTAAATTCGGAACAAAAAATCGTCAAAATTACGATTAATTATAAAACACCAGCATCATCCCCATATGTTTTCTACTTTTAATAATTTATGTACATGTTTCACTAAAAATATAAACTAAAAAATAACTTTTGCTGTTAATTTAACATTTTAAACATTAAAATAATGTTGTTTTTTCATCTTGTTTTCTTGTTTCTACACAACAAGCGAATCGTTTTTTAACTACTTGTGTGATGTTTTTATAGTGTCAATAACAAACTTTAAAATACACAAAAGTTTGAACGCATAAAGAATGCATTACTGAGGGATGAGATTAATAAGTTACATGAGATTAAAAACACTCACTTTGTAATTTTGCTCTCAGAGTGCCACTACTAACGAACAGTTCATGCCTTTTTAATTGGTTTAAAAATGTTGAACTTATTTTAAGAAATACCGGGACTGATTTTCGAAAGTAATCCCATTTAGTATTGTTTTATGTACGTTTTTTGATATTCGTGCTTAAATTTTTAAGTACGATTTGTACTAAAAGTATGTATAAAAAACTTAATTTATCCCTATTGATTTTCTTACTGTGTAAATATCAACGAACATAAAACCTCACATTATTGACCATAAAAACTCATTTCGAGTCTGTTTGGCAACCCCTCTCTTTCTTCTCTAACCCGGTCCCCAACAAGCAAAACAAACGTGATGGTTAGACATGTCTGAAAAGCCATCGTATTAATGCCGCCTTATTCTATTGAACCGATTATTCCTTAATATGCCTAAAACGATAACCACTAATGATATTATAATGGCATTGAATCTAGTTAAGTTTCGTTAAACTTGAAATTAGATAACTCAATATTGTATGAGTCGGCCTATATTTAAGAATAGATCACGTATAAAGCTGATCTAAATACAATATTCTGGTAAAAACTTAAAATGACATTTTAGTAAAAAATTTGATCGAATTTTGTTTAATATGACCGACCATAGCCATATTGTTTATGCGGGTTAGACAGGGTAGGAAAGAGTGTAGGGTTAAAGTTTATGGTTTATAGGGGAACTATGTGCAGTATTAAATACAGGTTTGTTTAGTAAATCAAAAGCACTTTGATTTTTAGGTTAAGTTCAGTAAAGCCCTTATGACACCACATTTTTAATGCATTGTTCAAGTTTTGGTGAACAGTGCAAATATAAAGTAATAGAAAAATTTACCAAGTGCGAAGGGTTCAGCTGTATTAAGATAAATGGCAAACTGTCAAACATTTCACTAAAGTTATCGATAAAAAATGAAGGTATGTCAAAAAAAATGTAAAATTGTTCAAATTAAAATTGACATTTTAAAGCTTGAAATACTAAAAGTGTTGCTGCATCAGCGGTTTATGGGCAAATTCAGCGATTAACCGCTATTTGTTGTTAGGTTTCTCATAAACAAAAAGTTGGCAACATTTAATACAACTAACAGAACAGGGATGGCTAAGTTGTTTCAATTGTACTTTTTTGTTGATACTTTTTAAACTAAGATTTATAATACCTTTTTGTTGTGTTTTTTAAGAAAATAAATAAAATTAATTTCATCTAAAAAAATCTTTGAGTACAATTAGGGTAAAAAAGTAAAATTTGTAATGGTTGTTGGTACAATTTTTAAAATTCTCAACGCCATCCCTGAAACAAAACCATAACAAGAGAAAAAAAAACTAAAAAACTTTGTTTACATTTTTTATAGTTTGCTCTTTCTAGCATTTACTGTTTCTTTCTATCAATTCTATATCAATTAATGAATAAAAAATGTAGTGTATTTATTGTAGATCTTCAATTTATTTTTAGTTTCTTTTTTATTAAACTTGTTGTTTCTTAGTTTTAGGTATAGGGTTAACAAATTTTGAAGGTTTTTAAAATATTTCACTTTAGGAAATTTAAGTAAATTTTATTAGTAGCGTTGAAGATGAGTTCACTAATTTAAAACGATTTAGTTTGTACCGCACTGTTGGTTGTTTCCTTCTCAAGTTAAACTTTGCGAATGTCAATAAAAAAACTGACAACAATACCAGTGGATGTTGATTGGATTGTTGTATGCAGGGACTTTTGAATTGTTCACTGAGGTGAACACATACAATTTTGTGATATTCAGTCTATAATTTACAAAAAAATCACATATAAAGCCAATTCTTAGAATAAAAGCTTAAACGTCTTTCAATAAACGCCTACAACTGCAAGGAATAATATTGATTTTTTTAAATTTGGCTAACATTGCATTGTATATGACTTGATGAGATTGATTATTCGTTTATAATTTATTTTATGAGGCCATGAGAGTAAGAGTAGCCTAACTACTCACAACTAACTTTTGGCCAGTATATCTTAACAAAACGTTTTAAGGAAATGTTAAACTTATTTTTTTTTCAATTAAAATCACTATTGAAAAAATTCAAGTTTGGCCACTCTGGTTCTCATGGCCTCATATATCCCATAAAAGTTTTTTTCCGAGAAATTTCTATTCTCGGTAAAGGGTGTTTAGGATTTGGCATAGTCGAATATTGAATTTTTGCTTTGTTTTTTTTTTTTAATTTAACACTGTGCGGCTATTAGACTATCCTTTTCTTTTTCATGAAATGTAAATTTTTTCCCCCAGAACTATTGGGTTTTAAGAAGTTAAATATTTATGATTTATGGAATGAATTATTACACTAAACTAATATTGTTTCATTAACACTAAAACATACATACGTCCTTTGGAGTTTACAATAAAGAAACAAAATCCTCAGCTCAATAACGAAAACCCCAAAAAAAAATGCAAGAGAAATTTTCGCTAAAAAAGGGTTGTCCAAAAGTTAATAATATAATATTTGGCTAAATTCGTTCTTAAGAACAGCGTCGACTCCACATTTTCCATACAATATGACATGAAAATTTGCTGTAGAAAGCCGTGTAAAATAAAATCTATTTTATTTTGAGAGCGTTTTTTCTTATGCTCTCTCATATACCATGCAGACAATATTGAACTACGTGATCCATTTTGATAAAATCGACTATTTTAAGCATGGACCATGTCATTGTTAAAAAGAGTTTGTAGTGAAACGACATGTCTTCGTTTTTAAACGAAATGTTTTCATTTTTAAACGAAGTTAAAACTAATCCTCTGGAGTATATCATGCAGTAGTTTCAAACCTAATCCACTTGGAGTATGTATGAACATGGAGTAGTTGTAAGACTACTCCGTTGTAATGCAAAACTGGGTAATATGGTCCAGCCCTAGGGCATCGTAATATTAAAAAGACCATGTTTTTTCAATACATTTGGGTTACCTTTGGACTAATCCTTATGGGCTACATTTTATATGCCTCTTTGGACTAGTCGTATTATCTGCAGGGTAGACACTCTCACTTTAAAGAATGCTACCATACTTTCATTAAATTTCAGGCATTTTGCAAAAGGAAATTAAAAAATTAACACAATTTAATGATAGAGAATTTTAAGTTACTCTCGACTTTTTGATTATGGGCTTGTAAACTTTTGCCTGAAGTTGAAGACTCAAGTTTTATTTTAAATAAATCAAAATACCGTCAGTTTTCTTCATTATCATAAAAAACATTACTGAAGTACTGTACTACAAGGCTATGGAACTATTTTTCGTTCTTAGAGAAAACTTTAAATAAAAAATCTTAATAACTTTTCGAGCTAAAACGTTAGATATTACGATTTAAAACTCAATTCTCCTACTGACTATTCCTTTATTTAGTTTGTTTTCATTAAGTTTTTTTTTTTTGTTGTAGAAAAGCAAGTTTACATTATTTGTTAAAAAATTATAAAGATATTCACGCCAAAAGTTGCAACCTTGCTAAAAAGCAAAAGTGCACAAACACAACAACAGCCACATAGACAATTATTTCGCACAAACGATGCAAAATTGTCAGGGTCTAAGTATGTGCAAGATTATCAGAGTAAAAGCATACAATTTTTGCAACTTTCTATGGCATTGCCAAGTTGAAAAAAATGCTTAAAAAATACTTATGAAATCAAATCTACAGAAACAACAACGCAACAATACAATTTTGACTTACATTTCTTTCTTTGAATTGAAAAATTTTATAAACTGTAGTGTTTGTTAAAAATAAAAAATTGTAAGAAGCAGAAATAATAAAAATACTGGAATAGTTATCTGATTTTTTTTTTTTTTTAGGTAGATAAGTAATTAATTCGACTTAATAATAATTAATAAAATTATTTCATTTTGTGTAATTTTCAAGAAACTTACGATTGGATTTTATTAAAAAATGTTTTCAAATAATCGCAAGTGCAGGCATCTTTGAATGTTGTCAAATCGAAGGTGCGTTGTTTAAAAAATGGTTTCGGAAATGCTAAAAATTGAAGGTGCAAGCAAAATTTGTTTCTCACGTCAATTGCGTGCAACTATGCTTTTTTCGCAGTTGCAAGGGTAAACAATATTGACGTGAATACCTTTAATATTATGGATATAAAAAGTACCCATTTTTTCGCGTTAAATATTCTAAATATATTGAAGGCTTTAACGAAGCCAGACTAAAGTTTTATTATTTTGACGTTTAAGGCATTTTTTTTTTGTTTATTTGTATTCTAAAGGATTTATTGGATTAAATGACACAAGATACAGTAACAATGATGTTACAATTTGTTACAAACAATATCTGGTACACTTGAAAAATACAAAATGTATATAAAACTTTCATTAAAGTTAAAATTATATGAATATTAGAAACTTGTATAGATTATCAACGTTAAAAAGCTTTAACGAAATCAAATTAAATTTAAATCAAAGTAATTTTTCGGGAATACAAAAATTTTTAATTTCAATAAATTTTCATTTTATTCGAATGTGCATTCTAAGTCAAATTAGAATCCTCAAGAGCTTTTATACTTTAATAGTCTCATTCCTTCAATATTTTCCAGGAAAAATTTCTATGAAAATTTAAAAATAAATGTTACTCACCATGCGAAATAAATTAAAATTTAGAAAAGTTTTTAAATGATGATAAGCTGGCAATTTAGGAAAGGGGTATTTAAAGCTGGGTCCGGTAGTGAGCATTCCGTATTTAATATTTTTCGATATGTGACAATTTAAAAAATTAAAAATCGTATCCAAAATGAAAAAATTATCTAAATTTTTGTTGTTTGGCCAATGTAATTGTTCATTAAATTTGATTTTATTTTTGCTAACATGGCTTAAAAATTAATTTTTTTCAAATTTTTTATTTCATTTAATTTTTCAAAGTTAATGGGTGGATAGATTTTAAAAATTACATATTTAAAAAAAAAATTAAAGGGAAATCTAAATCTAAAAAATCTTAATCAAAAAATGCAATTTTAACCATTATTAATAAAGTTATGAACAAAAAACAAAAACAAAGTGTTTTTTGAAGAAGTAGTCAAATAATTTAAAATTTTACCAGGAAGGCCCGTTTAAACTGTACTAAAAAATATCACAAAATTTTGGATATCAAAATCATTTTTTTTTTTAACCATCCGATTTGGCATAGAATGAATGCCCTGTATATATTTTATCAAAAACGCTTCTGAAAACAAGCAAGAAAGTATAGTCAGTCAAGCCCAACCAAAACATACCCTTCACGACAGTGTATAATAATAAATTGTTGCAAGTATACCCTATTTTGGCCCCATGGACAGTCATGCACCCAACAGAACAAAATTATGTAATTGGGTTAAATATTCATATAAAAGTTATTTGTCCGAAATATTATTAGATATTTTAATATATTTACATTTTAATTCATATACAAATTTGTTCGCTTTAAATTGATTTTAGGAAGGCGGGTTCCTATTG
Source organism: Pollenia labialis (assembly GCA_949318255.1). NCBI lineage: Eukaryota > Metazoa > Arthropoda > Insecta > Diptera > Polleniidae > Pollenia > Pollenia labialis. The sequence goes on along the minus strand of OX439139.1, from coordinate 158,252,889 downwards.
GACCTGTGGGACAATGTGCATACTAAAATTTACAAGGAAGCTTCTTAAAGGTATTTTAGTATTTTTATGTGTTCCACTTCTAATAAAATTTGGTAAGATGATTCTAATTGCAATTAAATGATTTTGGACCAAATTTAATCTAAACACCGACATAATCAGATGGTTTATAGGCCCATAAAAAAGCTTGTATGGGGGCTACGACAAATTATAGACCGATTCGCCCCATTATCAATAGGCTTGGTTCTTGGACCAATTAGAAACTATGTGGCAAATTTCATCAAATTATCTTAAACATTGCGACCTATACTTTGTGCACAAAGTATACATGGACACCCAGCCTGTTAGCCGGACGGAAATTCTGAATCAATGGGTATACTTAAAGGTGGGTATAGGACCGATATTTTTAGTTGTTACAAACATCAGTACAAATGCATAATACCCTCTCCACTATTGTGGTGTGAATATAAAAACACAACACCAAGCAAATTCAATTAAAAGTTACACGACTTACCCGGGTACGATGGTTATATCGACCCCTTTGCGCGAAATTATCGTATGTAAATAAGTGATTTTAGAATTCGCTTTTAGTCATCTTTCTTTAAGGAATTAGATTTTGTATAACTTGTGATGCAAAATTCGCTTAAAATTAGGAAAACTTACTTTAACCTTTAAAGTTACTACCACTTTTTGTAGTGTTCGTCGCAAAACTTTGTGATCAATTATTTCGCAACAAATACAATGCTAAGCAAAAATTGTAAAATAAAATTGATTAAAAGCCCCTAAAACTATATAAAATGGAAGAAATTTGGTAAAAATTGCCAAACTAGCGGAAATTTGCAGAAAGCGCCATAATAGCAAAGTCTTATATTTATTAAAACTCGTTCAACATGTAAAAAATCAGAAAATGATAAAGAATAATTTTTGGTCAGGTCTTAAAAACAGAGCATTAAACTCTTCCATGGCTTGGGGTGTTTCTCGTCAAATATCAAATAGCATAATTAAAGGGTTGGCACGACATTTTAGTCATGTCAAAACACTGACTTCGAAGAATCATTCGATACTCTCAATCACAATGACATTTGGAAATCCCTTCAATATAAAGGGGTCGAACAAAAAATAATCCAACTCATTAAAAACACATATCGCTGGCTTAACATGTAAAGGCTCTAAGTCCACTTTTTTAAGAAATGCAGTAATGTGCAATAAGTAAAAATACATTGTTTACAAAGAAAAAATTACAGTTATCTCATTTTTTGTTGTCGTTTTGTTGTGATGAGAAAAAGCGCTAAGTCCAATTTATCAAAAGAAAAAGCTCTAAGTCCCAATTAAAAGTACAGTTTAACCATTTCTCTTAAATTGTTCCATCACATGTATTTTGATTGTTTTTTTGTCTCTCCTGTAAAATTTTCAAATATGGACTTGAGCCTTTACATGTTAAGCCAGCGAAATGTACTTATGTTAGTGCAAGTTGCCGTATAAATAAATAAATATGTTATTTAACCCTTTCGCTACATGTTTTAACTGGGTTCATAAAAATCCAATCCAAGACTTCGGCAGGAAGGTTATTCCACATACGAATAGTCCGGGAAAAAAACGAAGTCTCTCTGTAATGCGTTGTACGATTCACTTGCCAATCGACCACATAAGGATGGCTCTTGAGGAAAAACGTGTATTGCGAACAAACGTTTGGGTTTCGGGAACCAGATCCCTAATTTCGTCAGAACACATCCCATTGTAGTAACGATAAAACAGGCAAATACAGGCAAATACACTTCGGTTATGGTAAAGAAATTGTGTTAAAAAAAACTAACATAAACAGTGGATTTTGCAAAAATTCGTTCTATTCGACCGGAAATCACACTGTAAAATTTCATAAAGATCAGACCATAATTTACTATTTGAACCATATAAGGCATACTCCCGGAAACAGATTATTAGGCCTAAAACCGTTATAAATAATGCTTCACAGGTTTATAAGACTAGAACTCACACTAATAATGTTCGTGATGATCGGTCCATAATTTGCCATAGGCCCCATATAAAAACCACTCAGCAGCATCAAACGTAAAATTCTTTATATGTATTGTGTGTATATCATTTAAAACCATAACTTGCGTTTGTATTCATATGGATACAAACAATGTTTTAAAAATCTGCACAGCTTTTTCCCGGCTTAAAACAAAAAACTATTGATGCAAAAAGTTAAAATAAACCTTTTTCTTTATGTTGAATGTGGTTTTTTTAAACATGGTCGTATATAAATGTTATTTGAAAGATAAAACAACCTTTTTCCAAAAAAAAAAAATTAAATATAAACAAACGTTTTTTTTTAAATGCTATATTTTTCTCAATTTTGTAAAAATCCATACAATACCATGCCGATATCAAAGCCAATTCTTTGACCTGGGGATTGTCAGATGCTTCCAAAGTTGAGTGTATCAAAATGGATACAATATATCGAAAGGGTTAACATTGTGTTGGATATTGTAATGAGCCATGTCATGTCAGGCAATAGAGGTATTGTTGGGGACTTCTAAATCGGTTAAATGATCTTATAAATGCTGATAACATTTGCCTTCTCTCACCTTGGTACTCTGATATGAATATGCAACCGCAACGTCTTGCGGAGCTGGCCAAGAAAAATTGTTACATCGGATCTGTCATCACAACATTAGACGGTGCGGGTGCAGATATTTTCAATCGAATAAAAAAGACGACTCAAGCCTATGGCCAACTTAATAAGATATGGAACTCCTCAACTCTCTCTCTCGCCGTATTTAATTAAAAATCTTCAACTCCAATGTCCGATCTACATTATTATACTCTTGCGAAACGTGGAATGCGGCCCCTCGTGTTATGCAAGTCCTGCAAGTTTGTATAAACAAATGCCTTAGAAGAATCATACGAGTCTCTTGGCCACAATACATAACAAACAACAGACTATGGCATCAAACGAAGTAGTAGAAATAGTCGACCAGCTTAAACATGGCGAAGTCAAATTGAAACCGAAGCGTCAAATATTCAAACTGGCTAGAACGAAGTAAAAAAACATCGCTATGGACAAATCAAGATGAAGAGATTTTATTGACGCCCTATACTCCTTATTTTATACAATACATTTCCATTATATAGATACTCCTTTTCAGAAGGTGATATTTTTTGTATAGAAAAGAAAACACGATTAGTTTTAAATTTGTTCTCTTTTGTTTTGCTAAGTGTAAAAATGTCCTTGTTGTACGTTAAGCCAGTAAGTAAATCGTTTAAAATGTCTGCCTATCTTTGACCATTTATTGTGCCACCACGTATTCATACTTGTATTTGCAAGCTCTTTCCCCCCTTTTCAAAATGCCTTCACTCTCTCTCTTGACTTATACAGGCCCACTCAAAAGAGGACCCCTCCAAACAAGTAAAAACGTTACCAGCCAAAATAATGTGTCCTGTCATCTCAGTTGCATTTGCACACACATACTCGTATACTCAAGCAAACACACATACAAACATGTAATAGTATAGAATTATTTCGATTCGTATCGTTTATGTATACATTTTTTTACACTAACTATTCATCAGTTTTTTTTTCTCGTTTATACACATTTAATTCTTTCATTGGCTTGTTAACTTAGTTTTGAGCTTTCTATAAATTTTAGTTGGTTGTTGGAGTTTGAGTAGAAGGAAGGCAATGTGATTTTGTGTGTGTGTGTATTTGTTCGTTTCAGAGCTAAACATGTTGTATTTTAAGTTATGTAGAATATTTTTACTTGATGTTATCGGATCCCCGTAAAATCCTTAACATTTATTTTGAATTGAGTACGTGTAAGTACATTAATGTGTTTTTGTATGTTTGTGAATCGGAATATATGCGTTGGTAGGTCCTAGTAATTCGATAGGTACATAGTCATACAAAAATATGTATATTAATCGGTATGTTGATAAAAATGTTCTTGTCCTTTTACACGTAGGCAGACTGGCAGCAGTCTATATTGTTGTCATTGTCGCTTTCTCATGTACTATTTTTATTCGGCCTCTTTTGTTTGTCTGTAGCTGTTGCTGCTTCTGTTGCATGTGTCCATATTACGACGATAAATACTTAGTAACAGGAAATGATGTAAACAAACTTGTGAATGAAAATACCTTTACAAAACCATAAAAAAACAAAAAAAAAAAAGAAAATAAATACACAACAGAGACAGAGAGAAAAAAAATTGATGTTAATTTTGTGTTATGTCATACAAAGAATTTTTGTTCCAAATCAAACAGAATTTTTAAACAGTAGTAATGATACATGTGTATCAGGAAAATTTACTTGTGTCGGTAGATTTTTGATCAAATGATGATAAAGAAGTCGTTTTTGATGATACTCAGATGCTGCAGCTGTTGATGCTGCTGATGATTAAGATGATGTTGTGTAAAATTACTGTAAGGTATATAAGTGTATTTATTGAACAGTGGAGAACAAAAGTAATGCAACAGTTCCCATTAAGTTAATGGAGTAAAATTGGTTAATGAAAATCTTTCCTTTCTTTAAAACAATGGAGTCTTTTGGAATTTTAAGATGTCTAAATGAAATTGGCCAAATTTCGAAAATATTTAAAAACCTGAAAATCGTTTTTCACCCAGTGTATCTATTTTTACATAAAAAATTTCCTCCTTAAGAAAAAAAAAATTTGCATCTAAAAATTTGTTCACAATGAAAATTATTTTTTAGAAATTTTGCATATTTTGGTATATTTTTCGACTCATAGACACTCTCTGAGGCGATCTAACGATGTTTGTCCATCCGTCTGGCTTAATAAAATTGGGTACATGCATTGCAAAAATCATAAGGACGACCGAAGCCTATTGAAGTGAACCGGTGTCGAATGTAATATACAAAATTTTTTCCTGACTAGAGTTTTTGTGCCCCAAAATTATTTTATTATGTTGATATTAAGGTATAATTTGTTCCACAAATATCTTATTGCAGCATAAATCGTTTAAACAAATTTTGTTTAAAATCGGTCTACATTTGACAGTAACTTCCAAACAAATAATACTCCCAAAAAAGGAACTATATGCCATAACTTTCACATATGAATACGTATCTCACACTAGTTCAAAACTGACAACTCAAAATTTTAATTTTTCGGGTTCATATGCTTTAACTATAAACTTAAACTATATATTAGGCGCACCGATGCGCACAAAAATTGTTTTCTAAAACAACGCTAATTTTTTCAACCTTTCAATAAAGTTAAAATCTCTACTTAATTTAGCTTATTTAATAACTTTATGCCCACTTAAATTGAGAAAATTTATTTTTTTTTTGCATTTCCCATATAAACTTAAAAAATAAAACCACTTTCTCAAATAATTTTTTTTTAAGAAATTTAACCCTACAAGAAATGAATGAGTCACATTTCTTGTAGGGGCTACACATTTGAATAAATGCCTTAGCTTGATGGTGTTGCATGGTTATATTAACAACTTTTTTAATTTCACGTTCGGTAAATCGGATTAATTTACGAAAAAATAGCTTTTTCACCTATTTTTTTAACGCGTCATTTCAAAAGCATCGTTTCATATTTGACATTAATTTTGTTTGCCTACTGATGCAGAATATTGTGCACTTTAACAGCGTACTTTAATTTTCACGGTACTTGAACTTTTTTTAATTAATCCTTGAAATAACTGCCTTTGGCGCCTGTGTGCGACGTTTAAATTTCTCCTAAGAATATCGATTTTTACATCATAAATTAAATGATACACCGATAATCAATTTGAGCACTAACTGCTGTATTCAAAAAAAATAAAAAAAAAATGAAGTAAGTTTTAAGGAAAAATTTCCATGCAAATTTTTCATAACATACAATTCAAATCCATTTGAATTTTTTTTTTTTTTTTTAAGGTAGTAAAAATTTAAATTCTAGATTGCAACTATAAAAAAAATTCCCAAAAGCATTTTCCATCTTTACTATTTTTATTAACCACTGCTGTAATTTATCGAATACCTTCACCGTATGGAATACTCAACATGTTGTGTGATGACTTTCAGAAGGTTTTATTTCTCTTGTTAAGTTATTTGCTTTTTTTTTAAGTTTATTCAATTAAATATGTTAAATGTGGCATATAAAAACTAAAAAACTTACATGCAGTCAATGCTTGTTTTTTCCTTTTTGTGTAATTTATATGAAAATTGTTTTATCGTAATTTGGTACTTACAAATGTTTTAAATTTCCTATTTTAGTATCTCAATTAAGCACTAAAGTGATTTTCCATTAGGAGCTCTCTTTATAACAAAAAATTACCTGTAAAAGAAAAAGAAAACAGAATCTTGTTAGAGAATTTATAAGGATTTTCATTTTCCTTAAAAGTTTGTTGTAATTTAGTTTTAAAGTAAATTATTTAATTAAGCTACGGTCACGCTTATCAAATATTTGACGAAAAAACGGGACCAACAAGAAAAATCAATAATCATTTTTTGATAATAAACCACATATTACCAACAACAATTTGTTGCTATGTCCAGTAGTATAATTAGTTTATTTTGTGATATGAAGTTCATGCTAAATCTCAATAACTATTAACAAAAGTAGGGGTTACGCTTATTTGGTAAAATATTGAGTAACGGTCACAGGCTTTAGTAAAAAAAAATAAATTCCAAGCAAATTTATTTTTAACTGATTCTAACATTTATTCAAAAAACTAAGTGCATATTAATACGGATTTTCAGTCGCAGTTAATACTGTCCGTTGATTAAGTTAAATTCTTCTGTATGTAAAATTAAATGAAAATGTAATTTAAAGAACCGAAAAGTTAATTTAATTTTTAATGTCAAAAATTCAACCACGAATTCCGTCAAATCAAATGAAATTTCCGTTAATTTTTTATTTAATTTAACTAGCAAAACATTAATTTTTAGTTCTCTATATAAAATGATTTGCTTGTTTTGTGTAAAATATTCCTATTTGGTAAAATTATTTAGTTGAAAACATCAAATTTTTAAAGTAAAATAATTGCGAAATGCTGGTTGGTGTCTTATTATTATTGAGAGTTCTTCTATAAACAACGGGGTCAGTACAACAAAAGTAAACCAAATATATGTAACGGAGTAAGTAAACAATAATATTTTCTCTCTCATTAAAAAAAACTGAACTTTTCGTTAAAAAAAATTTAAAATAATAAGACCGGGTTTTAACTGAATTTTCATTTATTTTATGTTACAATTTGAGTTAATTTTACGTACAGAATATTGTAAGTGTACGATATTTGGCACGCAAAAAAAATATTGGTATGGCCCTAAGATTCATATAAAAATTCTTAATGTCGATAATTTTTTGATATCTTCATTTATATGAGATTTGTTTGTCTTTTACCGCATTTAGACTATGCAATAAACGCCGAATTTTATTTCTATTTTCTTTTAAAGCAGTTCCTACGAAACTCTTTTCACATTTATATTTAAATTTTTTTCAAGCGTTTTTTCAACTTTTTTAATCCCGTTTTCCTCCCTACACCTCTTGCTAACAAACAAAAAGTTGCATGCGAAAGTTGCGGCGTTAATTGCATAGTGTAAATATGGTATTTAAGTGATATTATGAAGGGGGTTTATATGAGATCTTTAAATTATTTCGGACCTCGCCGCACAATTTTTTGTCATCACATAGTGGTTGTCGTAAAATTTAATCAAATTATCTTTAAAAATGCGCCCTGTACATTGAGCAAAAGGCACAAGGGCCAGACAATAAGCCAGACAGCCGGATGGACGGGCATAGTTAGTTCGACTGAACAAAGTGATTCTGAAAAAATCGGTGTCCTAAAAGGTGAAAAATAAGGGATGCCAATCCCGAAATCCCGAATACCGAAATTCCGGTATTATTCTAAAAATTTAAGTCAGGAATCAGATTTTGGATTTCATAATATTTTTTTTTAAAAACAACTAAAAAAATAACTGCAACAATTTAATATTAAATTATGCTGGCATGGTGAATAAATGTTACATGCAATGCATTATGTACCACAGAAACTAAAATCCGAAGATAAAGTTCGGTGTGGTCTTTTTTCTAGTGAATGATAGAACTGCGCACGCACAATGCAAGTTGTGCAAAAAGGTGTTCAAAACTTTAGGAGATTCTACCAAAGGTCTTTTGGCACATTTGCTTAAGTTTATTTAATTAGATTAATACTTGCATATGTATATATTTGATATACAATAAATTAAATATTGTCATATATCATATGTTAATGTATCTAATTATTAACGATACCACCCAGAAGTGTTTAATGCGAACATTGGTTTCGTCGGCAGCATATTTTTTTAATAAAATAAGGTATCGATTACACAGTACAACAGCAAATCTGGGGGGTGAGGAATTCCAAGTCAGGGTGATGGTACTAGGTCAGTATAGTAAAACCCTCAAAGGGTTTGGCGTTCGCATGTGTCAGTTTTTTTTTTATGACATTTTAAATATTTTCCTTATCTTGATGTTTTTTTGTTTAACATAACTCGAGAACCACTTGTCCGATTTTGCTAAAACAAACTCAAATAAATTTAGAATTACAATTTCTTTAATCCGTTCATATTACGTTTTTCTTTATAATTAACAGTTTAGCCGGTAAAAATAAATTTGTGGAGAAAATAAAATATTATAATTATTTCGCCCTCGAAAGTATGCTAATAATTAGTTTAATTTATTTTCTTAAAAGTACATGAGAGCGTATACATATGTGTTTGTTTTCCTAATATTAATCATACGTTCAAAATTACGATCATTTAGGATTTTTTTAGTTTTATAAAAAAATAAAATTTTATTTTAGAATTAAATATTAATTAAATGGAACATATACATCAAGGCATTTATGCAAAAAAACGAAATTTGAAAATTATGTCGCTTACGTTATTTTCGCAGTAAGCGCACGATATATATCGGTAGCGAAAATGCAAACGGCCCTCAATAAACAAAAATATAAAATCGCATAAACGCAAATGTTCACAAAAACTTTTCGACCAAAATAGGCGATTTTTAAGCACAAAAACAAACGAAACTATCAACAAAAGCGATAATATGATAAACGCTTAAAGATCTTATTAACCGTTAACTAATTGTTTATTAATGAAAAATTTATAAATTAATTATTTGCATTAAATTTTTGCTTCCCCTATAATATTGTCTACGCAAGAAGCCTGATGATCATTGTTTATGTTATTTTTAGATGTCAAAAGTTGTTTACATGTTGCTTACATGTGCATGTTTACGTTTATGGTATGCCACACATACACGTTTTTCTAATATTAATCATACGTTGAAAATTACGATCATTTAGGATTTTTTTAGTTTTTATATTTAGTTTTAGAATTAAATATTAATTAAATGGAACATATACATCAAGGCCCATCTATCAGGTCTGCTTTCTTGTACAAAAACAAAAAACGATTCTTTTTAGTTGTCAAAAATTTACTACCACATATACAAAGCAAAAGGAAAAACCGTGTATGTGTGGCATACCATAAACGTAAACAAACGTATACATGCACATGTAAGCAACATGTAAACAACTTTTGACAACTAAAAATAACATCAACAATGATCATCAGGCTTCTTGCGCAGAAAATATTATAGGGGAAGCAAAAATTTAATGCAAATAATAAATTTATAAATTTTTCATTAATAAACAATTAGTTAACGGTTAATAAGATCTTTAAGCGTTTATCATATTATCGCTTTTGTTGATAGTTTCGTTTGTTTTTGTGCTTAAAAATCGCCCATTTTGGTCGAAAAGTTTTTGTGAACATTTGCGTTTATGCGATTTTATATTTTTGTTTATTGAGGGCCGTTTGCATTTTCGCTACCGATATATATCGTGCGCTTACTGCGAAAATAACGTAAGCGACATAATTTTCAAATTTCGTTTTTTTGCATAAATGCCTTGATGTATATGTTCCATTTAATTAATATTTAATTCTAAAATTAAAATTTTATATTTTTATAAAACTAAAAAAATCCTAAATGATCGTAATTTTGAACGTATGATTAATATTTGGAAAACTAACACATATGTATACGCTCTCATGTACTTTTAAGAAAATAAATAAAACTAATTATTAGCATACTTTCGAGGGCGAAATAATTATAATATTTTTTTTTCTCCACAAATTTATTTTTACCGGCAAAACTGTTGATTATAAAGAAAAACGTTATATGAACGGATTAAAGAAATTGTAATTCTAAATTTTTTTGAGTTTGTTTTAGCAAAATCGGACAAGTAGTTCTCGAGTTATGTTAAACGAAAAAACATCAAGATAAGGAAAAAATTTAAAATGTCATAAAAAAAAACTGACACATACGAACGCCAAACCCTTTGAGGGTTTTACTATACTGACCTAGTACCATCACCCTGACTTGGAATTTCTCACCCCCCAGACAATAATCCCAAAAATGTTCCATAGTGTTATCAGACGCAATTAACTTGTTTTAGAAGCTTTTTAAAATATAAGTTTTAATACATAATTTTTCCATATTACTTTAAAAGAATACATTAAACTGTTTTATTTTGTAATGACTTTAATATTCTTCATGAATTTTTTTGTTTTAATACTTATAAATAAACATTTTATTATAACAAGTTATGTATAAGAATTTTAAAAATTGGCCTTTATATATGAAATCCCGAAAAATCCCGATCCGTCCCGGGATCCCGTTTTTTTGAATATAAAATCCCGAATCCCGGGTTTCAAAAAACCTGGTCCTATTTGGCATCCCTAGTGAAAATATAACAATAGCATAATACTCTCTCCTCAATTGTGTGGTGTTGGTATTAAACTTAAGCACTACTGATTTGTGCTTGTGATTTGGGCGTGCTCGTGAAAATTTTCAATTTTTTTTTTTTAAATTTTTAATTTTATTTAATTTGTTGGATGTCTTACTGGGTTTGTGCGCGAATATTATTAAATTTTTTCATTTTAGTGTACAACAAAACGTCTAATTGCATATATTGCGGAGTTGTTTAGCATACAAACAATTTTGAATTCTTCTTCGATTCTCTTCTTTTTTTTAAACATTTTTTTTGTTGAGTACACAAATAAATTATCAAAGTGCAATTGCATCTTTGGCTTCACAATTTATGTGTCTTTTTGACGTTTAAGATTGTTGTGATATGTTCGCCGTGTGTGGAGAAATGGTACGCTTACAAATCATACGCTCAAATCACACAGTTAATAACAAATGTGACCTACTGCCGGGTTTAAGAACGCGAGTGAAAAAGTGACTCATTTGACCAACATTTAAGACAATAACAAAATTTCAAAATTTGTTTGCTAATAAATATGAATTCTTATTATTCGGATGTGTTAATTACTCGATTAATTAATAAACCAACATTCAGATTATCAAAAATTGGATGAACCACCTAATCGCACATACCTAGTTTTTGTCTTAAGCTTTCTGAGTAAAAATCGAAAAATATCAATAATAAAAGCCGTTTTAAAGGCAAACCCACAAAGACAAGGCGTTTCTAAAAAAAAACGTTTCCACTAAAATTTTAACGAAAAATTTTTGTTTTGGGTAAAGCGCTCTAAATATAGATTTGCTAAAATGTCAATATATCAAATTTCACCCAAAAAAGCTTCTTTATAAATGCCTTAAGCCTTTTTTTGCAATATTAACTTTTTTCATTTCCTCAAGATTCTCTAAACAAAGAAATAAATTTAGGGTTGAATGGAAATAAATCTCTATCAAGCATTTGACAAACTTTTTATTTGTTTAATTTCCTGTTTAAATTCAAAGATTTATTCGAAACGTTTTATTCAAATTAGACAAACATTTGACACAATTTGACCACAAGAGTTTCCTTTTGTTTTAGTTTTCTTTAACAAGATTTTCGTCTGCTGTTTTCACTCTGCCAAACAAACAAAAGCTGAAGAAACAACATAAATGAAAATTATAAGAAGAATTTTGCATTCTTTCGTTTCTTTCTTCTTTTTTTTAAAGACTTGTCTTCCTTTTTGCATTTTGTTTAACAATTAGTTGACAAAAGATGAAATTAAACGAAGCCTGTCATTTGGAGTTTTTCTGTAATAAAATTGAAAAAATCTAACATGACAAAAACTGCAGTAAGACTTTATTAGATTGAACAATTTTAAGGATATTTTTCGTTTATTTGCATAAATTGGGTAAGGGAAAAAGTCATTTATTTTGCTATGAAGAATAATTTTTAAAATATTAAAATCAAATAAATGGTTGCATTTATGTCTGTGTGTTAAACGTATGACAATGTTGATAATAAAGGATGGACGCTGTTAGACCCAGTAATGTTGAAGACGTATTACTTTTTTTTATTTTATAAGATAATTTTTGGAAATTTATACCGTATGCATTCAGTACAGACTTAAGCGTTTAAATGGTCGAAATTCTTCTGTTGTTGTTAATGACAATTTTCTCTGACGCAGCGAAAATATTGTCAATATTTTAATTCATGAACAACTCCCAAGTGATCCTCCCTTTTGGAAATGGACTTGGAAGATGTGCTGCAGAGTGTTTAAAATGAACCATCTATTTCTACTCGTTGTCATTTCGGCTTATTAGCCACTTTCAGAACAATATTGTTAAGTATTTTTGAAAACTCAATTTTAAAATGCATTCATACAAAATTAAGATTAGCACTGGCTCCTTTCATCATTTCATCATGACTTGATAATTACTTTTTCAATTTGAATATTAATAAATTAACATAGTAATTTCGTAGGAATACAAAAATTTTTTAATTTAAAAGATTTTGTTTGTCCTGCTTAGTACCCAATTTCCATTCTTGATAAACACACAGAAATTTATTGTCAAAGGGACAAGCTCTTTATTCCTATGCGCATTTCACTGGTTGCTAAGGCCAGATCGTCAGGAAACTTCATCCAAAGATTTAAGAAAACTAAAGATATTAAACCAATAAAACTGTTGAGCGAATAGGAAGTATAAGCAACAGCATTACTTGTGACAATATCAAAGCTTAAACAATAAAAATAAACAGGGAGTTTATCTTTTCTTACATTCCCCATTACAATTAGTTGGAATTCTTCCAACATTTATTGTAGTTGTAACGTGCTTTATCGTTTTCAAAACTAAAGCATGTTGCCAGTTTAGTTTTTTTAGCCGTGCACTTGTCAGTTTATTATCAAAGTAGTTTCGTGGGAATACAAAAATTTTTTTAATTTAAAAGATTTTGTTTGTCGTTCTTAATTCCTAATTCCATTCTTGATACAAACAAGTTGTTTAAAAAATTTTTTATATTTTTATAATTTATCTGAAATGCAGGTGTTATGCGAATAAAATGAGCCATGAATATCGGCTGCCAAATGTTTGATTTTATTCACAACAAAATATGCGTCGTGCCCATTAAAAAAATCTGATCACGATTTTTTGTTGACCAGTGCAATATTTCGTAGCAAAAACATTTTGCGAAATAAGCAAAATTATTCGTTCAAATTATTATTTACTTTTTACTTTTTCCCCCACCTAATAAAAGTCATAAACACGATCAACTTTGCTGTCAAAGACCAAAAACTAAATTTAACTATTTGTTTGTGGAATATTGATGACATTTAATTTCCGCTTTCATTACAAAATCTTTTTCTTTTTGTTTAATAAATTCGTTGGCCTCATATTTGTTAAAATTTCTGATATTGAAAACCATTCAAAGTAAAAGGCTCTTTCAATATTTTGCCAACAACACAAAACACAAAATTTTCTATGAGTTTTCGATTCGAAAATTAAAAGATATTTTGTTCTCTATTTTGCAATTAATTTTTTTTTTTATCTTTTTTAAAAATGATTATTAGTGTTAAGGGTTATAAGAGGATGCTCTCGTTGCAATAATCATATCTATTTTTTAGTTTTTTATTTATTTTTTAAGTATTAGAAATTTACAAACAAACCAACATTTACAAAAAATCAAGAAATAAAACCAAAAACGAACTATAAGGAAATAAACCATAGAAATGCCCTAAAACCAAACAAAAAGACAAACTTTTAGTAACGCACGATTAAGTTTGAATGAAAAAAAGACATACCAACATGGCTTTAAACCAGGCCAAATAACAGCAACAACAGCAACAATAAGCAGAAATAACAGCAACACCAGAAAGAAGAGGAGATAAAACACACAAAAGTTACTTGACTACTTAAAACGCCCATGGAAAACCAAAATAAAATTAAGAGAAACACACGGCGACAAAAAGGACACATTACTTTATGCACACTGCCATAAACACACACACACAAACACATACTTAACATGCAAAAATATGCAAGCATGTATTTAAATGTGAGGGATTCAAATGCCCGCGTTAAGTTACGTAATTTACAACCATAAACTGATGAAGTCTTGATGAGCAAAAAGCGAAAAAAGAGAGAAATGAAAATAACACAATCTCATTACCACATGCCACAAAAAAAAAAAAAATAAAAAACGCTGCGTAAAGTATACATGAAAACAACTTTGGGGCACATCTGTTGCGATACAGTGAACGAAATCAAAGGGAATCACTTTGTAGACACAGCATGTTGAAATTTTTATTTAAATAATGGAAAATGATTAAAAAGAAAAAAACTTGAATAACAATATTTAAACATATTTTGATATTTTACTTAAATCCAAGTCAGTAAAGCTGTTATAGTCGGCTGTGTCAAATATTTAGTACCCTTCACCGTGGGTAAGAATATATCAGAAGTGGGCTTTATATGAGGTCTATAACCAATAAACCAATCTTTATTAAAAAAACTGATTCGTTGCGATTTTACGCGTATTAAAGTCTATTCCAAGAGTACGCTTCATATAGGGCCTATGGTATGTAAAAGGCCAATCATTACAACGTTCTATGATTTTATTTCCAACCGATAAGCACTATGTTAATTGTTAGTTACACCTTAACGTTGAGTTTTTTGCTCAATTTAATTTGGCATTTCTTTGTTTTAGAGTTTTCCAAATTCAACTAAGGAGAGGTACACAACTGAGCAGCGCGTAAAGATTTTTGAAGCCTTTTACGAAAATGGGCGTTCAAATCAAAATGCATTTCATGCACTTCGTGATTTTTGTTGATTAGCATAATCGACCAAATGTGCCTATAATCGGGGAGTTGTGCGCAAATTTCAGCAAACCGGGCCTGTAGGAAATGTGAAAATATGTTTTGTGCAGCTTATTTGCTGGTGGTGTCATCGGGCCGAACTTCTTCGAAAATGAGGTCGGCCAAGCAGTTGTGGCCAGAAATTGAGAATATCGACCTGCACGATATGTAGCTCCAACAGAATGTTGCCACTTGCCACGCAGCCCACGAAACAATTGCTCTTTTGCGAGAGAAATTCAAATGTCGTTGTTAATGGGCCGCCAGAATCATGCGATTTGGCACCATTGAACCTCTTTCTTTAGGGATATTTAAAAGAAAAAGTATACGTTAATAAGCAAAGAACAATTCGTGATCAAGCGACAGGTCCAGTAGATCACTACATGTTGATCGTTCGATCTCAAATTTTGAAGATCTCTTTAAAATGGTCTAGTTAGTTACTGATTCCTGTCCAAGTTGTCTTTTGAGAAAATCGCTACTTTAATGTATCAAGGATTATGTCACTGTTGCCCAGTAAAATTAGTAAGAATATAATTTGTAATTGTATTTGTAACATTAAAACAATAAATAAATGAAAATTAACTTAAAATATTAAAAATTCAATAGTTATTTAGTAAATAATAGTAACAGTACGTCAAGATGACTTCGGCACGACGATATATAAATCGTTTATCTTCTTTCCTGGACGTCATGATGTACTCTAACTATTCAGGCTACATAACTGTTCGTCTTATCAATCTGGAAAGATTTCAGCGGAAGCTGGAAATCCAACGCCCAGAAAAAATGCTAAATAGTCGCACAGGCACACTATGCTCCAGTGGGAGTGAGAGGTATATATATATAATTGTATCTTAAAGATAAATAAAACAACCTAAATCATAAAAGAAAGTCGTCAATGGGATCATTTGATACCCTACACCGTAGTGTTTACTGATAATATTTTCTGAGCGTACACTAAGTATGGGACCAAAAGGCAGTAATAGGCACCATATAACAAAATTATGTTGTGAGCAGGGTTGTGGAGTCACCAAAAAATAGATCTAACTCCTGCTCCGACTGCAACCGCTAACATTTTTTAAGTCCGACTCCAGCTCCGATTCCGACTCTTACTTTTATGTTGAATGTTGTATATGAGACTGATCCGTATTTTACTTTTTTTTAATGCATTACCTATAAAATGGTTAAATATAGCAAGACAATTATTCTGTAAAAATTTCAAATCGATATTGTAAACAGCGTTTAAAAAGCTACAGTTGAGATAGTAAAAGGCATAAGATTGTGCTGTAACTTCGACATCTTCATTTGCCATTGGACAAAAATAAACTGTTGCCTTTACTTTTGATTCATTAAATGAAAACAGTCGCAGTCAGGGCTGCCAGAAATTTTCTGCAAAAAATCTTAATTTCACCAAAAAAAAATCTTTTTTTTGAAGAAAAAATCTTATTTTTGAAAAAAAATCTTATTTTTGAAAAAAGTAGTTTTTTTTATTATACATAATAAAAACAATTCATATTTTATTTAATACATAAAATAAACAAAAAAAAAAGCATTACAAAAAATTTAATTTCTTATACTTAATTGTTTTATTTCGTTTAAAAATTTTTAAAGGGGAACAAGTTTGAAGTTTATAAAAAATAGTTTATTTCTAATTTGATTCTTATGAATGAGTTCAGTGAGGGATATGGCCACTGTGTCCAAACCCTTTCATCTTGCGGAATCAAACATAATACAAAATAAAGACTATTCATAAGGCTACAATAGCTTATAAGCACTATATCCAAATTGTATTTGTGAAAATTTGTTTACATTTGTATTAAAAAAAAAATCGGCAAAAAACACAACGTCCCATCTTCGTTAACTTCGGTTGTTATTAAAAGTTTCAGTCTGTCAAACGAAACACTTCCGAACAAGTCGAGTGCCGATGTTCTTTGCTGTTTTCAACTTTTCGTTTTTTGCTTTTGCCTTCACTACGACTGTTTTCATTTATTGAATCAGAAGTAAAGGCAACGGTTTATTTTCGTCCAATGAAAAATAAGAAAGTGGAAGAAAAAGCAATTTTTTGATTTTGACTGCAGCTTTTTAAACCCTGATTGTAAATATTGCATCGCCAATTTCGAAGAATTTTTGTTATGGAAAACATAGGAAAATTGTTTATGCTTAAATATTTAGGAGTCGGAATCGCGAGTTTTTGTGGGTTCTTCGACTCCGATTTGTTAGCTCCGTCTCTACAGGGCTGGTTATGAGATTTATGTATATATAAGGGCTATTTAGCCGATGATTAATAGGCATAAGAACTCTTCTCCATAAAGACCTTAGCGAAATTATGAGGTCATATTCACCATTTTTAGGAGATTGGGTCTCTAAGACATAAGATTTGTATGCACCAATTAGAACTGATATAGAACTGCATCTGTAATTTGCGCAACATTTTTTATAGTCAAACAACCAGCCAGCTATTCGAAGGGAAGGACATCGTCAGATCGATTCGGAAAGTGGATCTGAGTCGATTGGTATACTAGTTGGGTCTAGAACTTCTTTTTCAATAGGTTACAAACATCAGCTTAAACTCATAAGCCCACGGCGCCCATGGTGATGTGGGTATATAATTACCATTATTACCTTTGTCAGCTTTACGAGCTCTTTATAGCCTAATATTTTGAATGCTTATTACCCTTAACTAAATACTACTTTTCTAGCTCGTTTTCATTGCTTAGGCCATCAAGAATGTCGCACTCTAAAATCTACACTCGTACTGGCAATGAAAAAATATTTTCTTGTGTACTTGCGGTTCCACAGTGTTGGGTTGTTCGATACTCTGTGTAGGTTACTGCACTTAATATTTGGCGCCACTAAATAAACAAAAAAAAATATTAAAAGAAAAAAGGCATAATACGCCATGCTTTAACATTCATACATTTACAAACATGTCTGCATTTGTGTACAAAAAAAGAAGAATAAAAACTAATAAAAATAAATATGTATATAAAAAATTTTAAAGGCATCAAAAAAAATATTTGAAATTTTTTTTAAGCAGCGGTTGCCCAAAACCAGCCCAATAAATGACAAAAAGGAGATTGCAGACAAAAGAAGAATCGGCAAAGGAAATATTACATATGAGAATAATAATAACTTTGACACTTGTTATAAACTGGAGTTCGGAATTTTTTGTTTCTGTTAAAGAAAAATTTAAGGGATATAAAAAATTAAGCATGTTGTGAGTTAAAAAAAAGCAGGCGGTTTTAAAAAGCTTTATATGTATATGATTCAAAATTGTTGGCAATATTTTTGTAGATTGACAGGCTAAACTTTAAATTATATACAAGTTTCGTTAAAATTTTATAAACTTTATCAAACTTATTTTATGTGAACACCAAACGATATCGTTATTGTTTTAGAAATACAAATCTAAACCAATTTTGTTTACTTTTGGCAGGTAAAATGATGCCAGCTGGAAGGAAAATAGAGAAAGAGAGAGCAAACATATATAAGAGTGGGGCGATTAGTATGGAAGGAAAAAAATCTAAATGGGTGCTTCGCGTTTCTGATTCTTTGGATTGTACTGAGCAAAAAAGTCCACTAGACCATACATCTACGGTGAAAATCGAGCTTCCCGATTTTGACTTGTAGTTTTTCCCACACTTTTGTCACGTTTTTTTGTTTGATATTTTGGCCTGTAACAGCCAAACCATTGAGATTTTCGATCCAATAATCAGACAGAAATTGTAGCCAAGACAATAGTTAAGAACTCTCTAGTACATCGCAAAAGCATTGGAATGCTCCTTCTGGGAGTTTTGTGAAAGTGCAAATTTTTCGTGAAGATATTGATAATTTACCATATTCAGTTGTTCATAGCGCAAATTTAATTATCAATATTTTCACGAAAAATTTGCACTTTCACAAGGCCAAAACTCCCTGAAGGAGCTTGTAATCAATATGATTTTTTTTAAATAAATAAATGAATTAAGTGGCAACACTTGCATTATCTCCTAAAATGTCATGGTACCGTAACAATTTTATAGCAAAAGCAATTTTAGCTTAAGTGCCAACCTTCATACAATATTTTTATAAGATATAATAAAAAAAAAACTTTCTCCTGTAAAATTGTGTTTTTGTCGCTTAAGCTGTTGCGATACGAGCTCGATATGTTGCTCTTAAATATGGTATGGTTTAATTTTAAACACATTTATGGTTAATGGTTACATGAAATCAAAACATTTTTCTGGCAGACATGTAACAAACAGATTCCATTTCAATATTGTTGCGATAACAGCTTTTTGTGATCATATCAAACCTTAATTTTAATTTTTGGCTTTTACAAATATTGCTGTATATAAAAGTTGTTTGTCTAAACTTTGTATACAGATGTATAGGGGCGATTCATAGTTATACATAGCGATACATAGTTATAAGTTGGGCTATGACAATGAAGATTCTACGTTTACGTGGGAGCTTAATTCATACAAAATATCGTCTTTTTTAAAAATTTACTTCAAACGTGCAAACTAAAAGGTATGACCGCGACCACTTGTGCTTCGCTAGCACTAGGACTTACACTTAAATCCCCTTCCACATTTAATGGTGTAAGTTATAAACATCAATAACTTGGTTATGTCTTGTATGAAATAAAATAAAATTACGAAGTTAAATGAAAATATCACGCAAAACGAACTTAAAAGACTTGGCATTAAAATGTCTACAATCGAGTACCTTAAAGTACAACATCAAAAAGCCTTGAAAGTTAAAATGCTAATACTTTATAGACAAGACATTCTATCCAATTATTGAGGTAAAAATTATAAGTGAAAATAATGCCACTGATAATGATGATAATTATTAACAATGATGAAGTAAGTCATATACACCACCTCTAAAGTACAAATTATACCAAAAAAAAACCAAAATAAATAAAAAAAGAAAGCAGAAAAATCTTTTAGATCCTTTTGTATCTTCCACTATATGCCATGCCAGTCACTACAGCAACAACGATAAGCCCAACAACAACAGCAAAAACAAACAAAAAGACCTAACAAGTGTATACATCCAGAAGTAGGTCATTAGAAGCAGGATTTTTATTTTTATTTCCTTTTTTTTTAATTTTTTTTTTATTTTTGTTTTTGTTCTTGTCTGCAACACTTTTATTGTCAAGGTTTCCAAGGAGGTGTAGTTAAACAGCTTCTGTTATTTGTAAGTCGCCTCAACCAACCCCCCAACCCCTTATCTGTTTTCTATTTAGTTTCAGACATAATAAAACACTAGAAAACATATAAGCCAAATACTTAGTTGAAAAGAGTAAGAAAATAATTTAGCAACTTCAACTAAAAAATTAATATCACCACAAAAAATTTATATGAAGCTCTTTATTGTAAACGGGTGATTTTTTTTAAGAGATTTAGGAGTTTTAAAAATCTTTTATATAAGAACCCAACCAATTGTAGGGGAATGTAAGAAAAGATAAACTCACTGTTTATTGTTGGTGTTTTGTTTTGGCTTTGATATTGTTACAAGTAAGACTTTGAGTGTTTATAATTCTTATTCGCTTTAGGGTTTTATTTGTATAATACTTTTGGCTTTTCTAAAATCTTTGGAAAAGGTTTCCTGATGAGCTGGCCTAAGCAACCAGTGAAATGCGCATAGAAGCTAGCTTTCCCTCAACAATAAATTTCAGTGTATTTATCAAATATGAAAAACTGGGAATTTAGCACGTCATACGGAGATCGTATTAAAAATAAATTTTGTATTCCTGAAAATAACTTTGATAATTATATTTTTACTTTGTAGATTTTGTGGTAGCAACAGCTTTTTTAAAGTTGTATCAGCAAACGTTTGCTGATAAGAATCATAATACTTATAGCTTTAGGTCTCCTGCGAAGATCTGCTTGTTGTACGTAAGAAGTTTGTGTAAACAAGTAAAATTGTTATATTCGGTTGTACTCCACCTTTGAAACCCTCCACCCAGAGTGTGAATATTTCAGGAGTGGGCTTTATATATACAAATTATAAGTCATTATTTAAAAAAGTTTACCTCTGAATAAAAATTTGTTGCGGTATTAAAGTCTATTTTAAAAGTACTCTTTATATGAGGGCCGTACAGCACCGCTACCGTAGTAAAGTATGTCGTACAGTATTCTGACGTCCTAGTTTATTGTTAAGAAAGGCCTTCGTTCTTGTGAACATGTTTTGTCAGCACATTATTGGTTTGGCGCATATACCTTATAGTAGGAGTGGAGTAAAACGACAAAGGAGGTTTACATGACG
Source organism: Pollenia labialis (assembly GCA_949318255.1). Lineage (NCBI taxonomy): Eukaryota > Metazoa > Arthropoda > Insecta > Diptera > Polleniidae > Pollenia > Pollenia labialis. The sequence goes on along the minus strand of OX439139.1, from coordinate 158,231,552 downwards.
ATTTCTCAAAATTTAAACGATAGTTTTTTTATATTTTCCCCACTGCTTGCGTTTTATCTTTTGAATAACAATGTACATTTTTGTTATCTTTAATGAATGAAATTGGAAGTTAATGGAATTTTATAAAAGTTATTTAATAAATTTTGTATTTATTATTAAAACGACTTCTGTAAGACCTGCTAAATTCCCAATTTTTCATGTTTATTCACTGTATTTATCATATATGAAAAATTGGGAGTTTAGCACGTCATACAGAAATATTATTAATAGTGTTTTTATTCGATGTGAAAATATATTTTTTTGCTGCATACGCCACTTTTCTTAAAAATATTTTTAAAAACTTGCTGAAATGAAAGTTTCTATATCAACAATCTAATAAAATGTCAACATTGATTATTTTTTTCTTTTATTTGACTTTATTTTTTAGAAACAGTTCCATTTTTATATTTTTAATAAATTTATTAACACGTGTTATTTAATTTACAAACCTATTTTGTCTTGTTTTTGCTCATGTTCCAATTATTAGGTCTATGCAGAAATACAACAATTCAAAAACAGCACACACTTTGTTTTTGTATAGCATGATAAAGATATCAAAAACAATTGCTACAAAAACAATTACACGAAAAAAACTCAACAAAAAATCTACTACAAAAAATAAGCAGTCGTTTTGCGTTGATCTTCGACGATGCTTTTGCTTAAACTACTTTTTCTCTTACGGCAATTAAGCAAAGCAATAGTAAAATTTATTTTGTACATTTTCATATGAAGAATTTGGTGTTATCAGCAAAAAAAAACTTTAAAATAGTTAATATGAAGCAAAATGAATGCTTAAAATTTTGAAACCACAAAAATATCCCGAAACAGGTTTTGGATTTAGGAAGAGGGTATTAAAAAAAAATATATTTCTCATACTTAACAATTTTTTTTTTACTGCCTTTCATTCGGTGAATTGTTCCAAGTTAATATATCCTGCGCATTTTTGCTTCTTAAACTCCATCTACTTCTCTATTAAGATCATACAGCTCGTCGTTTTAGCATCTGCTCTAGCAATTTCCACCAGTTCTAAATTGATCAAAAGTTATTTTGAAGATTTTTCTATTCAATATGTTGGAAGCATCTTCCATATGTTTAGCTGGATTTTTTTAAATTGTACACCAAACATTAAATGTTCAATTATTCTATTCTTGCCATTTTCTACAGTCTGACTTAATAAAATCTGCATTTGAAATCAATATTATTTTTGGGAAAACTCTTTAGACCTTTTCCAAAAACCACCCTTTACATTTTCTTAATAAAATAATTTTCCTATTCGCATCCGTCCTCCTACCCATTAACAGTTAACAGTTAACTTTTAATTTTAATATTTTTCTTTCCCTATTGGTTTAGTGTACTTCCCCGTACACTTATTTGGTGTTGTGCTTTATCGTCATTATGTTTAATGATGTTCAACTATATGGTTAGCGGTTACTACATCAACAAAAGCAGTGGCATAGTAACAGCAACGATAACAACAATAACAATAAGTATACCAACAACAAGAATGGCATGTTCAAGTCTAGGATTTCAGGTTGTCTGAAGTTTATATTATTTTTCAATGATTTTGCACGCTCTTCGTTACTGTCTGAATTTACTAGCGTGTCTGTGTCTGTGTAGGTGTTTGTTTTTATTTTTTTTTTTTTGTTTTTTTTGTTTTTGTCTATGATAAGTATTGCCAGATAGTATAGGTGGATTTTTTTTTTGAAAATAAAAACAACACATTTTTTAAATACATACGTAAGTAATTTGTATTTAAGGACATCCTTAAAAAGTAAATTTCAAAAATAATCGAATTACTCATTAAATTGTTATTTAAAAAAAAGATTGTATCTATTGTATTGTTTAAATTAATTTTAATATTTAACGGCTTCGTGTATTTCTAGGAAAATCTACTGTTTTTAATTTGAATTTTATGAATTCATGTAATTTCTTTAAAAATCCGTTTAAGTTTTATCGCATTTTGAAATTATATGGCATCTCTTATTTATTTTTAAGTCGGATTTTAAAAAGCTGATACGACTTACTTTTGTTTTTTATTCCTTGAAATATAACAAAAACAGAAGACAAACTTCAAGCTGATTATGAGTTTAGCTGTAATTTAGTGTTGTAAAGTAAAAAAAAAAAATATGAAACGAATGTAGATTTTCAGAAAAATGTAGACAGTCCAAAACGAACTTTCTTTAAATCTTTTTTCTTTATTAATTCATGTCTTTCTTTCAGACGGACCAACTGTCTTCCTGTAACGGCCTTAGCAAAAAAGCCAGTCATATTTGAGATGTAATCTTCATAAAACTGACGCTATTTTTATTTGAGATTTCTATTTTTTCTGTTGTTTTAAGAATTTAATTACGAAAAATGTTGTATAAATACTGGGCATTCAAGAGTATTAAAACTAAGTGAGGAAGTGTATTATGGTGAATAAATTTTTTGTTAATTATAAAGGATAATGTTAAAATAAGTTAACAGGTTATAAAGAGATTTTTAAGAGTTTATTTAAGATGAGAAGCAGTTGAGGTTTCAAATTTAAATGAAGTTGTTTCCTTTTTTAATTTTAATTTTAACGAAATTTGCTTCAAATATTCCTTATTTGTTGGCGCCGCGAAATAAGTTAAAGGTTCAATAAGCCTGTATCGTGACCATGCCTTTTATAAAGATTTTTCAAAATTAAAAAAAAGACGGTGGGTTTATATTTTAATTTACAACAATTTTTTTTAGCTTCTTCCTTTGTTGAAGTTAAAGATTCTACTTAAAACTAAATTACAAAAATGTTTGTAGTAAGCCAACAAACTCAAAGGAAAACTACAAATTCAAGAGCAGAGTATCTACATATATCGAGCCCTAACCGCGAAAATAACGTAACCGACATCATTTTCAATTTTCGTTTTTTTTTAAAAATGACTTTATTGGCAACCCTTGCATCATCTCCTAAATTGTCATGGTCACATAAGGTGCCGTTACGATTTTATAGCAAGAACAATTTTGTCGAAAGCGACAAATTTCATACAAAAGTTATATGAAATAAAATAAAAAAAACTCTCTCCTGTATTTTATTTTCGCGGTTAGGGCTCGATATTTATAACAGAATAAAGGAAATTTAAGAGAATTGGAAAATTCCGATGAGTGCTCTATACTCAGGGAAAAAAATTAATTAAATTGAAAATTAAATAAAATCTAAATCTAAACAAAATTCAAACTTAAAATTTTAGAAACAAATTTTAAATAAAAAAACAAAGAAAATTAGAAAAACAAACATGAAACAGGGCTGCAGTCGCTTCAACAAAGTCCAAGGAAAAAAATTCAATTACTCCGGGCCATAGAGGAAAACGTCCTTGCGCAGGCCCGAAAGCCGGTTATGCAGAGAAGCTTAAGTTAGTGAATTCATTGTGTGATATATCATAGAGGAGAAGATCATTGAGCGCGACCAAAGACCAGTTATGCAGACAAGGTTTTTCTGGATTTTAAAATTGGGAATTTTCGAATTCAGGATATAAAGTTTTGGGTATATAACCCCAAACCCATACATACATATGTATGTTAAAAGCTACTTTATAAAAATTTTAAATAACAATTTTAAAATAAAATGTTTCATAATTTTTCGGGCCTTAGAGATAACGATAATTTTGTTTGGGAGTTCTTAAATTTTTGTAGGCTTTATTTCATTCTTTTTAGATGGAATATTTTTGGGAGTTATTTCACTTAATTCTTTGGAAGTTATTTTAGTATGAAATCTCAGATTTGGGAATTATTTAATTTTTTTGTGATTTATTTTTTCCAGTTTGGGACTTTTTTTCATTTATTTTGGGATAAACTTGATTGGGAGTTATTGCACCTGGGACTTATTTTGCGATGCATCTTTGATCACATATGTTTTTGAGGAATAGAAGTCATTACATTACGAACAGACCTATTAAGCCTTATATTTTTTTCTAGAAGTTGGAAGGATAGTCATTGAAAAAATAGAGCATTAGTAATTAAATAAAGAAAAGTAATTTTATTGCGGAATTTAATTTTTTTTTAGTTTATCCAACAAACTAAAACGTTATTGAGTTACGCGAATGTAGGTTTTGTTTCCATTTCCATTTTCAAAATAACGTTATTTATCGAAAACCAAAGCTAAATTAAAAAATTATATTACAATTTAATTAGTTGGAGCCATTACGACATAAGTATTGTTGTCAAATTTTAAAGGGATGTTGAGCTACACTAGCAGCCATTAAAAATGTTTGCAAGAAGCACGATTCATCAACAAGCAAATAAATTGGCCAACAAAAGAGTAGAAGCTGAGAAAAATTGAGAGATAAATGCTCCAATGATTAATTACGATAACCCAAAGTCTGTCAGAGCCAAATACCAATGAAGCCAAGTTAATGCAGTGCATTTGGCAGCTCTACTTTGAGCTGCAGAAATTATGCCTGAGGATTACAAAGGACCTAAACCTAATACAAATGATTTGTTTGAAGCCAGCATTGGCCGAGAAATGATTTAAACATGCGACCAGCCATAACATCGAGCCATAACCGCGAAAATATCGTAAGCGGCAAAAATCAAATTTTTCAGGAGAGAGTTTTTTTAAATTTATTTCATATAAATTTTGTATGAAATTTGTCGCTTACGATAAAATTGTTCTTGCTATAATATCGTAACGGTACCTTATGTTACCATGAGATTTAAGAAGATGATTCAGGTGTTGCCAATAAAGTCAATTTTAAAAAAAACTAAAATTTAAAATAATGTCGCTTACGTTATTTTCGCGGTAAGGGCTCGATATTAAAACGCTATGACAATCAGATACATGTTAGCAGACCGCACAAAAAAAAAATAAAAATGGATTTTAATTAAAATATTTGTAATATTATTTAAAAAATTAATTAAATTTGCACCAGTTAACAAATTCTTAGTATCAATTAAATTTGTAAAATTTTTATAAAACATCTTAAGTCGAGATAAGATAGCAAAAAAGTTTTAGAAAAAACTCTTTGAAAAATCATTTTTAACAAATAATAAACTAAGCCGAAATGAAAGAACAATTTCGTTTATAATATAATATTTGAAAATCGTAAACAAAAATGATTTTTGAAGAAAAGTTCACAGCAGTTTTTTAACTTTTTAAATTTAACTTAAGATGTTTTGGTTAAAAGGCCACAGAAATATTTTTTGATATCAACAATACTTTTAGCAGCAATGTTGTTGATATAAGTAAACTTTTAATCCACTTTATGAAATTTTTAATTATAAAAAATTCTTTCTGTGCATTTAAAAACTATTTACAAAAATATGATACAACACGCTTTTGCTAGAATATGCTTCATTTTAAAGCAGTTTATGCAAAATTGACTTAATTTGGCCCACAAATAATTTTTTCAAAATTTGAGCATATCTTTTGAAGCGAAGAAAAAATGATAAAAAGATGGGAAATTATCATGGCCAATTAAAGTCAATACTTTTATTAAATTAACACTCTACCAAAAAGGCACAATAAACTCTTAAAATTCGATATTTTAAGTTATCACCGAATATTTTATAACACTGATGACAAAAATATTAAAAAAACCACTCAGAAAAATTTAAAACAAATATTTAAAAACGTATAAAAGACCTAAAGGACAAAAGTGTTTAATAATTTCGGACAGATTAGTACAAAAACACTTCTTTGATAAACGAAGCCGATAAGTCATCATTCCGTTGCTCCTTTCCTACTGGCTTGTAATATTAAATGGCTTTTTCCCTTACAAAATATGCAGCATTTAAATTTAAAAGTTTTAATTAATGTTTTTTACTTACCTTACTATTTACTATTTTTTACTCACTTCAGTTGTAACACATTTACAAGACAGTTAATCGAATTTCTATAAATTAACTACAACGGCGAAAACCAGAATGTCTTGGTTGTTTTACAAGTGGCAACAAACTTATTTCATACAGAATATTTAAATTAAGTTTTCTTAACAGACCTTATTGGTGTTGTTGTTGTTGCATTAAATAGACTTTTCTGTGTTACTTGATTGTATTTATATACTGAACAATGGTTTACGGTGCGGTGCGTATGATTAATATTTTATAGCAATAGAACAAAACAACTCATACGCTACAGGGACTCATGAACTTATGCATCGTAAAGTATTTGCTTAAAATTGTTAGTGTTTGTCGGTATAAGAGAGAATGCAAGGGAGTGTTTATGTGTGTGTGTGTGTGTGAGAGTTTGTCTAATAGGTCATTGAAAATGCATACCAACTTAGATTAACCTACGGCAACTACTTTGAAATTTTGTAATTATGTACGTTCGATAAAGAACCTACGGGACAACACTTCATTTGCAGGACCCCTTTTTTCTTGCTATCGGCAGTGGTGGCTACCAACAACTGCAACAGCAACGAAAAGTATTTTTCATATCAAAAGTTAAACTTCCAAAGAAATTCCATTCACACTTTTATGAAATGTTTTTTTACGTAAAAAGAAAATTAAAAAAAGTTTTGTCGCAAACGAGAAGCAGAAGTAAAATATTTATTTAATTTCCGTTCATTTTAGTTCAGTTTTTTTATATTTCTGATATATCAAATGAATTATAGTTAACTGAAAAATATTTTGTGTAAAACCTCAAAAAACTTTAGAGTTTAATTAAATTTTAAAAAAATAAAATAATAATAACTTATTTTTCACAAAGTGTAACTTAATAAGAAACAATTTCCTCTATTTTATTTTCCTTTTAAATTTTTCATATGAAAACCGATAGCAAAAGAAAAACAGTTTGTTGATACCTCTACTTAAGTGGTCAATTAAGTAGTTGATGAGTGTTTAAATACCAGGACTGAAAGACAAAATAAATTTTACGACAATATTTGGAAAGCTTAGACAAATTATTAAAGCCTACACACATACTTATGTATGTATATGACAAAAACATTGATAGATTATGTTTTTATGTGCTTCTTTTTGCGGCAAAAAGATGATGTCGTTGTAGCTGCTTTGGGGTTTTTTATTATCATCCAGTGTGTGAGTATATGTGAGAATGTGTTGACGAAACGATTAGGCCAATAAACTAAAAACAAAAAAAAGTCGGTGAAACTAAGATACGTTACAAAAGTACCCCAGAAAACAATTTTGCTGTAATTTTGTCTTGATTTTTTCAGAAATTATTTTTCGATATTTTACTATTTTTAATATTAAAGAGTTTTTTTGGTTAACTCCAACAGCGTATTTATTTAATCCTCCAATATTTGCCTATTTTCAATACTTTTTCCTTGAGAATATTTTAGATAAACTTAAGTTCTATGCGAATTGTTACATAAATTTTGCAGTAGAAAATAATGAAACACTGTAGCCCAGCTTTTTTATCTAATAGTCCCTCTCTTGTTTTTAAGAAATAATTAAGACAAATCTAAAACCCATATTTTGGAGGAACACGTGTATGGCTATTAGAATAAATAAGGCTAATTTGATCGCTTATTTTTAAGAAGGAAACTAATGAAATAATAAAGCGATTTATTACTTCTTTATCAATAAATAATCCTTTCATTGTATGTTTGAAATAAATTATATATATCAGATACTCTTATTTTATTCAAAATCCTTGTTCTCAGATTTTTTCAACTTTTAAAAATTTATCTCAAGATGTTTTGTCAAAAGCCCACAGAAATATTTTTTGATATCAACAATATTTTTGCAGCAATGTTGTTGATATAAGTAAACGTTTAATCTACTTTATGAAATTTTTAATTAAAACTGATTTTTTTTAATTAATGATTTAATTTAAATAAAAATTCTTTCTGTGCATTTAAAAACTATTTACAAAAAGATGATGAGGTATATTTACTTCACTCCCTTTTTAGTTCGGACCTTGTCAAGGCTAACCATTTATTTTTTTTAATCGATACAACACGCTTTTGCTAGAATATGCTTCATTTTAAAGCAGTTTATGCCAAATTGACTTAATTCATTCTTGGCCCGCAAATAATATTTTCAAAATATGAGAAATAACTTGGATGAAACAACGAACCAATTGGATCAAATTTCTATAACGAACTTTGCCTATAGAAAATATTCAAGCTGAAGCTCTTAATGGCCAATTTTCAGGATTAATATTAAAACAAAGTTATGTTTAAAATCGTTTTAAATAAAAAATGCTTCACTAAACACTTAAATAAAACCTAGTTCACCGATGTGGTACATTTAAAATCAATTTAAGTTTCCATTGGAATAACTTAGCAAGGTGGCGTCAATATGACAATAATACAACAACAACAAAAGGCAAAGCAATGACATTCAGCTGTTTTTTGAGACTACCTTGCAAATAAATAAACTTTTGTATGATATTTTTTTTGTATTTAGTAGTGCTACCATACTTTTATCTTAAATAAATAAGACTTTTCATATAAAACTCAAAAAACTAATCTGCATTTAAATACGATTTAAGTTTACATTAAAATTAACTTAATATAGATTTAAATACTATTCTGAAAATTGGGCATTAATGTCGTTTGAGTAGTTTGTTTTTTAATCACAGTTCACTGAGGACAAAAAAAAAACTATATTTATTTTAACAAAATTTAAGCACTTTTTTACTTAAACGACTTTTGAGTTTTTTATAATGAACGCATTGCTTTTTACGCAACAAACACATATATGTATGTATACATGATAAGCTGCTTCAATGAAGAAATGTTTACTAAACAAACAACCGTACTTAACCTATCGCCGTGCCGAGTCATCTTGTCGTATTTCACAGGTCTATCGATCTGCGCAATACTTACGTTTTTATCTCTTATGGTTTTTGAGATATTACAAAGCCATTTTGGTGCTTATCCACTTTTGTGAAAAATGTGAAATGTGTTGTATGTTAATAAATATTAGGCATGTTACAATCTATCTAATATCTTATTAAAGATTTTTTTCGGATGTAGTACACAACAGTTGTTTATATTAATTGAATATAAAACATAAAAGTTGCATGGTTATTTTGCTTAAAATCATCTTGTTGTTAAGATATTAAAGATTTATTATAGTAAAAGTAAACCTTAAAAGTATTCATACAAAGAAAATTTTATAAATGGTGTCTTCATTTACTTTACTTGTAGAAACGTGCAACGAGAGAGCTAATTTAATATTTACTAGGATACTCGTTTAATCGGTTAATCGCTCGATTAATTAACCGAGGTTTTCGTTTAATCGGTTAATAATCGGATAATTTTGTTTTTGATCGGTTAACCGATTAATAAAGTTTTTAATATAAATAAGTTAATTTGAATAAATAAAAATTAAATTATTTATTATTTGGAGTTTATGATTAAAAAAAACAAGAATGACAATTCTTGAATTAAAACGCGCAAAAAAAAACCTCATAAATATGGCGAGTGTTCCAAAAAATCGAAAAAGCAAAACGCAAGAATTTTGAACTTCGTTTTTTTACTAAGATTTCTTTAATAAAAGAATTTTATGACAAATATTTCTCTACTAAACAGAATTTTATAACAAAAATTATAAAAAAGATTAACCCCCTTATTCATAACAAATAACGCAGGTTTATAGAAGGCATATGTATATGTTTTATTTTTTTACGAATAAAAGTATTACAGTGTATTAAAAACAACTTTCAAGATCTCGTGTTTTGCGTTTTTGATTTCCAGAGCACACCTGAATATGTATTTATTTAAAAATAAACTTTGAATTATTAGTTATTTCAATATTACCATAAATAAACGAATTGTTATAATATGTTGTAGCAAATGAATCCAGTTTTTATTATCCTTTTTTGACTTCTATAAAATATTTTGCAAAAAGTGAAAATATTAAAACATTTTTCTGACGTGATAACTTTAACATTTTTTCCCTCATGACTTTGGATATTTTTTAGAGTATCCACTCGATTAATAGTTCTTCGAATAATCGAGGAATTTCTTTGTCATTTTTTTATCGAATAATTAAAATAGCGAATTTCGAAAAATTTATGTCAATTAATCGATTAAAATTAATTTCTAAGATAATTCTACTTCTTTAATGTAAAAATATTTTGTTTAGATTTCTAAGCCTAAAATTAATTACATGTTGTTACCTTTTGTATTTATTTTCATTACTCATACTTTTAAGTCCATTTTTAGATTCAAGCGTGCTTGACAAACTATGTAAATCACTATTAACAGGGTTTAAAAAACTGCAAACGAAACCAAAAAACGGAAATTTGAGTTGGTTTGATAGGGAGTGTTTACATTTAATTAATCAGAAGTAAAGGCAAAAGTTTTTATTTGCCAATTAAAAATGAAGAAGTGGAAGAAATTGTAGTTTTTTTTTTACTTTGACTACAGTTTTTTAAACGCTGACTATAAAAGTAAAATTCGTAAAAAAAAAATGCATCAGTAGTAAAAATGTGTAAACCATGTACTGTCAGATTATGGATTACCTGTTATTACCCGAGCGTCAATTTACGTATTACCTCGTATCTTCTAATCGGCTGAATGTTGACATTTGAGATATCATAAGATCTGTCTTAAAAACCTAAGAGTCCTTGTTTGAAAACGAAGTGTCTGATTTTTGTCGTTAAATAGTAAAACGTTAAAAATTAAATTAACCAAACCTATAGGGAAGAGTTTTTAAATAAAAGAAATTAAAAGGGGATTACAAAAAAATATAAAAAAAGTTATCTGCCATGCTCTGCAAACCGAATACATAAGAGTGCAATTGGAATTAAAAGAATCCTGTTTTAAAAGTTTATAAAAAATTCCTTTTATATAGTAAACATTGAATTGTTATCTCTACCAGAACTTCTCTAAAAATCAGAAGAAACTGCGGAGATTTTTAAAAAAATTTAACGGAGAATCTACATTGATTTAAATTTTACTCGATTTTAAGAAATAATAAATTGGCTTAAAATGTTTTTCATAATTGGCTGGCACCACTTATCTCTCTTTTTCGGTTTGTTAATAAAATAAAAGTATGAACTCAAAAAGAGAAGTCTGTTTTTCCCCATTGGATAAAATTATTTGAATTCTTCGAGTTATTCCAGTAATTCGAACAATTTAAAACCTTTATTCGATTAATTGAGCAATTTTTAAATTTAAAAATCGATTAATTCCTTACTTGAACGAAACCAAAAGTGGAATAATTGAAAACTCTATTATTTTTACATGAATCGATAAAGAACTTCAAGCGCAATATCTGGCAAAAATATTGGACCACTTTTTTTGACGTACATTTTTGCGTATGAAATTCGATTCGATTTCCAAAATTTGTGATATACGACAAGATAACTTCGGCACGACGATATATATTTTACTTAATTTTTTTTTTCAGATATAATTCTGCTTTTTTTACATTTAAAAAATTTATGAAGGAACGCTTTTACTTAAGTAACCAAAAATGTTTGATTTGTTGAGGTATGACTTTGGTGCAATAAAGCAGCGATATAGAATGTCGCGAGATCGTCAGAATTTCCAGAATTTACTAACTTCATCGTCACCAGCAACCGTGAAGCGGCCCATACACTTGCAATATTATTGTATATGATTTTCGCCATATTATTTCCCTTTTGTCTTTTATTATGCAATAAGTCGCACAAATAAAAAGGTGAACATAACCTATAGAAATAACAAAACAGCATTGTACATTGTTGCCAACACACTTCACTTTCTTTTCGTTGTGCAATAAAAATCAAAAGATTTTTGATTGTTGCCAATATATTGTGCCACCTTCGAATATCACATACACATTGGCGATATAATTGTACACTACGTTAAATTTAACAATTTTATTGCAAGTGTATGAGCCGCTTAAGAGATTGTCTCAAATCTGTAGACCCCCTTGAATTGGCCACGAGAGAATATTGAACGTGTAGAGCATATTGTTAAGGAAGTACCAGAAACATCTACCAGAAGAAGTTTTAGTCAGCCAGGAATGGCGTATACATCACTACGGTGCATTAAAAAAATATTTACTGTTATATACATATACTTATGAGGCGCAACTAGTGAAAGAATTAAAGCCCGCAACGTCTTAATTTCGCAGCTAAATTTCAGCGTCATGGTGACTTTTGGCCCACCCTGTAGAATTTTGTGTCATTGTATTTTAGAGCTTTTTTTAATTTTATTAATATTTCATAATTCTGTCCAAATTATATCTATTCCCATAAGATATTTTAATTCTTAAAACTACTTGTTAAATGTCATACAAAAAAAAGTCACTGGGTTATACTCGTAGTTATTCTTTTTATATGCACAAAGTACATTTTACATATTACATCAACATATGTGTGTGTGCGTGTGTGTGTGTGTGTGTACATGTGTGTGTGTGAGTGTGTGTGTGCGTACGTACATATGTATATGTGTATATCAAAGAGTTTAGTTAATGTAATGGTAATGCTTTGAGTGAGTTCTATTAGCTACTAGACTAGAAAACACGACAAAACAAAAAAAGGAACAAAAACAACAGTAGCAAGAACAACATCAAAAAAAGCCATATGACAAAAAAATGTTTATGTGTATATGTTAGAAAGTTCTATATGTGTAGACGTTAGTGTTTGCATATGTCATATATTTATACAAACAGAAAAAAAATGTATTAACATATCCTACTTTATTTTGTGGTCATGAAGTGTTAGGGAAAACACATGTGTAATTTTAAATACGAGGAATGACTTCAAAGTAGTTGTCTAAGACAGCAAAGCAGGGGTTTTCTATTTACACAAATGAGTTGGATAATTTTTTTTATAGAAAAGCACGATGTTGCAGTCGAAAGTTTTTTCTAAAATATTTAAAACTCCTTATCTGCGCCTCTGGGTATAAATTCGATGCCACAAAAAACTGTATTACGTTCTATCCTTCCTCCAAAAAAAGTGCATCACATTTGTAAATTAATGCTTTTCATACGGGATTTTCTTGAAAGAAATTAAGAAACAAAATCGCAAATTTTTCGGCTAAAAAATCTCAGGAAATCTGTTTGGGAATTCTCAGAATTTTTTTTTTACTTTACTTTACTGCTGGTATAATTGTAAATACCTTATGTCAACAATTATATGTAAATTCAAATCCGATAAATAAGGCAATGCCTAGTGCCGTGAGATTTCGAATTGGTGAAATGAAAACAAAGAAGAAAATTTTGCCACTTTCTTCAGGTGCAGGTGCATAAATACGTATTGGGTTATATTCTGAAAATACAGTTAACACTAGTTATGAAAGATATGTGGGCAAAAGTAAAAAATTAACATTTGAAGAAATTTTGCAGGCTCATTATTCGACCTAGACAGCCCAGCTTACAAAACGATAGCCAAAAATGCAGCGAATTCTTTTAGAGTCATTGCTTTTCATTCCTTTTTCTTCGTTGGATTTGCCGAATTTCATACATGGTTGAAGAATGGTTAAAAAAACATATTATGGTACCTGCAATAGCAACAAACAAACTTTTGTTGTTTAAAAAAAAAATTTTTTCACGATTGATAATATTTTGTTTCTATTTAACAATAAAGTGTTTACCTCCCTTGAAACTTCAAATATGGTTGATTTTAACGATATAATGTTTAAATAAAATTAAACTACAACCATACACTTAAACATATTATAGTTACCTTAACCATATTATTATCACGGTAACCATATTATGGTTAAATTCATCCATCCAGAAGCTATAACCATATTATGATTGCCTCCAAACATGTTATGGTTAATATTTAATAACAATAATATGTTCGAAATTGTAATAAAATATTGTATGATTAATTTTAAATTTAAAATAATATGTTTACAAAGCCACAACATTCTGGTCGTTTGCATTTTACTTGGTTTGCTTAAAATGCTCAATCATTTTATTTTAATTATTGATTAACACACATAAATTTACGTAGAAAAAACTAGTAGATCAGAAAAAATGGTAATATGAAGCTTGTCACAGGCTGGAATAGAAACCAAATTGGATTTTTTATAAAAGTGGAACGTAACACCTTTCAAGAATATAGAATTAAATAAAATTATAATTTTACACCAAACAAACAATTTGAAAAAATGGATTAACCATAATATAATTAGCATTTACCATATTATTGTTAATCCTGACCATAATATGGTTACTTTTCTCAAAATTTTGAGAAATTTTGACCATATTATGGTTAATTTTGAACATAATATGTTTAGTTTTGACAATTATTATGGTTAATATTGACCAAAATATGGTTAATTTTGACCATATTATGGTTGATTTAGGGATAAATTGTTTTGATTTTAAACATACTATGGTCATATTTAAACATCCAACCTTAGTATGTTGGTCTTATAATATGGTTACCTCCAACCATATTTTTTTTCTACGTGTTCCCTGGCTTTTTGATACGTTTTTCTTTTGATAATATATGTTCTGTCATCGCAACATTTCCGCAACAAGTTAAAATTCCGCACTCGATATTCACTGTTAAATATATAAAAGTTATATGGTTTGGTTTACGAACCCTGCAGGAGACTGAACTAGTTTCTAACTAGTACCAAACCAGTACAAAAATAACCAGTACTTGTTCTCAACTGTAAACTTGTCTATACTATCTTAATGCACAAATTAGCATTAAGTGGGCTTTGAACATCACCAGTACTATCGGTTCTAGACGTGTACCAGTACACTTGGTACTGTTTGCATTAGCAATTTGCATTTAACTTTTTTTATAATAAAAATGCCATAAATAAATGATTTGAAACCAAATTTAAGAAGCAGTATCAAAATAGAAATATGTACTGGAATTTTAGTTTTGTTACAAAACAATCTATCAGTCTACAAGTGCCCTTGTACTACATCAAGCACTGGTACTCATATGCACTAGCATTTTTATATCAAAACTCTAACCCCGTTAGCACTAGTACTTCTGGTTCTAGTAGTCGTACCAGTGGCATTTAGACAATTAACTCTTAATCTTCTGCAGAGAAACTTATGAATTTTTTATAGTGTTCCGTGTATTTGATGTAAAAAAATTTGTGAAAACAATGTAAATCCCAACAAAAATTGTTTGTATGAGACGAGCCGTGTTATGCTTATCGTTCCAAATTATGTTGATATGCACCATTTGTTACTTTTCAAATAGCGTTGATTTTATAACAGGGGTTACCAAGTACAGACAGTTCATACGTATGAAATAGACAAAATTCTTTAGAAATGTACTCCGGTTTTCTTGGTCGTATACCTGATCGTATAAGTGAAATGGGAAGGCTAAATGTAGAAAATCTCGTTTGGACATACAAATCGCTCTTGTAAGCATTCAATTTAAAAGAAAATTAAAAAATGAGGGGTTTCCGCGTTTTTCGATTCAAAAGAAATAATTTGCGACATCAAACAATTTGTACTGTGTACTATGATTTCGTACTCGTTCAAATTAATGGCAGAGTTCTATTATATAAACAAAACTGAAATTTAACTAAAATTTATTGTTTGTGTAGAGAGTAAGTAACTGCTTTGAAAGAATTTTTTATGTTTCCGATAAAAAAACTTCCGCTCATTCGAAACAAATTATACTTAAATCGTAATAAACAGAACAAGTTGATATTTCTCGTAAATTATTCCTTCGAATCGAAATACGCGATAACCCCCAGATAAAAAAAAAGCACAATTTAACAAAATTCATTAGCGATTTCTTCAATAATAGAACAGTGTTCGTAGGGCCCTTTTCACCAATCTACGCACTTAACTACATTAAGCTATAACCACATGCAATGTATTGATCGTATCGCTTCAAATCCAGCTTTAATTGATTCAGCTCACTTTGATATTGAAATACATCTTAGATTCGGGTACAACATTAAGGAGTTGTCAGAGTTTGAAAATCAAAAAGAAGAGTGAAACGATTTAACTTTTTTAGTTATATATCAATGCTGTTGGCTCTTCAGTTATACATTTAACACACGAATGCATTTTTACTAAATAAAGAACTAAAATTTTGTATTTTTTTAGCCAACGTTTAATGCATACATAAACTTATTTCAATAGTTTTTTATTGGGCTGGATTTCCCGGGAAATTGAAAAATCAATGGGATAAATTGAATGAGCTAAAAGTGAAAGTGCGCCTAGTATTGATGTTGTTACGAACAGCTGTTTAAAATTAATGTGTGGATTTGAATTTAAAATTATAAGTTATTTTAACTGAGTAAATTTCTTATCTACCCTCGCACTAACACTCTATCAACAGAAAATTTACATGCAGTTGTGTACACTTGCAAGTCATACAAAAGAATGAAGTTTGTAAATGGAGAATAAGAGAGACTCCCAGAATGTTTCATGCAGTGAGTGAGAACAACCAAGAAAGAAAAACTAGTTGCAATAGCAACAATAATTTAAACTGCACTTTTTCTACCCATCGTACCAAAAAAGTACTCCATCATACAAAAACAATTTTATTCATATTTGTGTCATGTAACGTAAAGTGAAGAAATTTGAATTTCATAACCGTCCAAGTACACACAATACACAAAAAAAAAAGAAAAAAAATGTTAAAATAAGACAAACATTTTCATAGTAAAATACTACGTTTGTATGGATATTTGCACATGCAGACAGACAGATAGACAGGAATACATATTTTATATTGTATTTGTTAGAACAAGTCTGTTTTTTGCTCGTGTGTCGGTGTTGAAAATAAAATATCTTGACGGATGTTTTGGCTTTAGAAAATGTGTGTTACCATCGTCATCAACATCATCATCATCATCACCATCATCATCAACAACAACAACAACAACACAACATCGTCATGAGCTTGATGAACATGTTGTATTCAATGTGTGAACTTGATTGTTTGTTTTGTGATGTACACGTGCTGTATGAAAATAACAATTACAAGTACAACCAAAGCAATAGAAAATAGAAACAGAAATAGAAATAGTAACAATAACAAGTAATGTTTGTATATGCGTGTATTTACATACACATGTATTGCATCTATCTAAATGTGTGTCTGTATGTGAGCGTGAAAACAAATAAAACCCAGAAAAATTTATTCATGGTATTTTCAGATATTTCAGATATTTCAGATCTATGAAAAACATTTAAATGACAGCTGAGTATAATTTAAGTCTGTTCTGTTGAGTCGATTATTTTAAAATCATGATAGGAAAAGTTGTATTGAATTGTACTGTATTGTATATACGTGAAGGCCATGAGCACTACGGCCCAGAGGATATTTTGTGCAGCCCTGTTTCTCACCATGTCAGGTTTAGGCTGCGTGCAAAGCCCATTTCCCTGCCAGAAAGATCATAAATATCAGTCGGGCCCATTATTTGCCCCCGAATAAATTCTGCCTAGAAGTCCCCAAGGCGGGATAGCGGCAGAGCAGATGTTCCAACGTTTCGTCATCCATCTCACAGAATCTGCATATTTTGATAGATGTATTACCCGTAAATAGGCTACCAAGCAGTCTGAGTTCCGCTTTCTCAAGCAGCAGAAACTTGCCCGCCCTGTGACGAGATAGTGTCACAAATCTTTTGGACTGTCTTAATCTAGAAGTGGACGTCCATGCGTGAAGGAATTCACGCTCGGACCGTTCTTGTAACATCCCCTAAGAGAGGCCTGGCTTTCCGACATTATATACAGTCTCAAGCCCCTTGCCCTCCTCCTCAGACATTCCGCAGCGCATATGATGATGGCGTACATTTCCGCCTGAAATATTGAAGGCTGTTTGCCCATTAGCAAGCCCCTTTGGAATTCCGGGCCCATGATGCCCGCGCCGGTATCACCGTTTACCTGTTTCGAACCAGATCTGGTCAGCGCATGCACGCCACGAGGATTGGTTCGGCCATTGGTCCCTGTCAGGTATAAGGACATTAAAATTACTACACAATGTCAGACTAGGCAGCATATGATCACCCACCACAATTTTAAAAATCGTTCCGCTCGAATTTTTTTTAAAAAGTTCGTTGATTGAGTGTAACCGTACTGTACTAAAATGAAGAGTTGCCTTTCTGGGTTAAGTGGGAGGGGGTGGGGGTAATCTACTATTTCATTACTTTAAACGTTTCAAAAAAAAAATCGTTGCAGTTCTTGAAAAAATCTAATTTTATATGTTCACTGCAATTTCGTCTTTAACAACAAAACATTGGCAGAATTACCGACGCACAATTGTTCATGTTTGTTTATAATAGTAAATTGTATGTCACGACAACGCATATAAAACGCAATAAAAACAATCAGGACGAAGATAATTATATGGCAATACTGCAAATAAATGTTTGAACAACGCTGTTTTCACCAGGACAAAACATCGGCAAGAGCCAAATTCATATGCCCACAAGTAATTATTTATTGTTTAAATATAGCGATGTCTTGTCTGAACGGCATGTGGTATTTAATGATTTTCGAATCAGTAAAAACTTTCAATTGTGTAGCCTTTGAACTTGATTTATCACAAGTATTGGCTTTTAAAGGTTGGTCCAACCATAATGCAATATGTTAAATGTGAGTCACACCTTAACGTCAAGTTTTCTGCCCAATTTAATTTGACATTTATTTGTTTCAGTGTGTGACAAATTGAAAAATGGAGAGGTTCACAATTGAGCAGCGCGTTAAGATTGTTGAAGCGTTTTATGAAAAAGTTGAAACCTTTTACGAAAAATGCACTTCTTTCACTTCGTGACACACACTCTCACCTTAGTGTATTCATTAACAAGCAGAATTGTCGCATTTGGGAAAAAGAGGATACACTAGTGTTTGCTAAAAAGAATATGAGGTTGGCCAAGCTGTTATGTGAATAGTGTTTGATATCGCGAGATGACAACGGATTCTTGTGGCCAGGAATTAAGGATATGGACCTGAACGTGCGTTTTAGTTGGACCACAATTTATTAGCTTTTTTTAAATGAACAGACAGGACTTTGCATGTGGATAAATAAGAGTTTATTCCCTATTTATCGCGCATGTTTTTCTACATCCTTTCTCTTCAAGAGATTTTATCGTTAGCTAAAACGCTAGAACCCTTTTGAAAAGATTACAGGAGAAAAAAAACTTTTTAAAATGATAAATTGATAAATAACATTAAACTATTAATAATTTATTTTTCCTCTTTTATTTATTGTAAAACCAACGGCGCTGCGAAATATGGCCAAAGGAAATACGGCCCAAAAAAAATAAATTAATATTGACAGGCCATTTTTCATACAACTTAATTTTTTTAATGAAAATTTATCCCAAAAAAGTAAAAAATAACCCTAAAAATTAAATGAAATATGACCCTAAATTAAGGGTTATTCTTCATTATAAAAAATATTCCGAATAATTTTACGGTCTTGGTTTTAAAAATCGTAAGATGGATAGCATGGTTGGGCGTTTGGCTATGCGCAGGGATTTGTTCCTCTATGGTATAACGAACACTGGCTTTGCTTACTAAAGCTTCACGTTATAGCCGGCCTTCAGCCCTGCGCAAGGATTTTCTTTTCTATGGTATCACGTACACTGGCTTCGCTCAGTAAAGCTTATTTTAATAGCCGGCTAACTAAAGCATCTCTTCATAATTGACAAGGATTTTCTCCACTTTGGTATAAGAATTCGGATTTGTTATACTATCCCTAGAAACTTTTACATAAAATTTAATATAATTTGTGTAAAAATGTTTGGGGTGATTTTTCATTTCATAAAATTTGCATTTTTTTTATTAGTAAACGAAAAATAGCCCCAAAGTAAAAATTGTGATTTTATTTGGGTCATTTTTCCATCCTTGATATTGGGGTCATTTTTCATTCCACTTAAAATGCAAAAACACCATAGCGAAAAAATTAAAAATTACCCCAAAAAACAAAAAAATTGCCCCAAAATTGCGTGTTGTTGTGTCACATCTTCACTTTCCTTTTGGGGCCCCCTATTTTATGGGGTAATTTTTCGCACTGCCAAAACCTACCAGTTGTTTTGACAACTGATAATGTTGCATATTATGCAAACTGTAATGGTGTTTTCTTTTCTACAAAAAAATGTGCTTTTTTTTTAAAAAAAATGCAATTTGGTGTCTGTTTCTTAAAAATTTTGCTCCCGAAAAGCATGAGTTTTTTAGAATAAAACAAGCCACCCTTTTCGGAAGCAAAATTTTTAAGAAAAAGACACCAAATTGAATTTTTTTTTTTAAAAAAGGCACATTTTTTTGTAGAAAAGAAAACACCATAAGTTAGTTCTTTTAGCGTTTATCATAAGAGCAGTTAGTTTTTTTTTTAATAAAATCGCTAATTTAAATTGAAATATTCCAAAATGTTTTTTAAACATTTGTGCTAATGCATTTTATCAGAATCAGTGAAATATTCTATTTCTTTTTGGTTAGTTAGGGTCTCTTGGGTTTTAGGTAACGATATCAAATTTAAACTTTTTTTTCATTAGTTTTCACAGTTAATATTTTACAATTGAAATTGTTCCTTTTATATTTTTTTTTATTTTTCTGCCAAAAACTTTTAACACCAACCTCGTTATAACTAAGAAACACTCTTGCCTTTCTCTTTATTGTTTTCTTTACATATTCCTTTTGTCGTCTTTGGCGGCCTACTCTAAGAAAACAATGTAAATAAATTTTATATGTGTGTAGGTATTCAAGTTAACAATGTATTACAAGGGAAAAGATACTTATGCCAAAAGATAAAAAGAGAAAAAAGGACTTTTAAGCCTTTTGGAATAAAGAAAAAATGCGTTAAATACTAAATCTATCTCACTCTATTGCCTACTTCATTGTTACCTCCCTTGGGTCCCCTCGCAATACCTTTCAACAAGTGCACTTAAACGCACACGCTTTTAATTTAATAGAGATGGGAAATTTAAGCTAAAAACTGTATCAGATAATAAAAATTGGTACTTTTAAGCAATAAAAGTATTTAATTTATACCACTTATGATGCATAATAGCGAAAGAGTATTATTATTTTCTATAGAACAGGGTTCCTGAGACGACTATGAGAAATTGAGCTTATATGAAAAAGTAGGCGCATTCAAGCAAATATAAGAACGCCCAAGTTTTGCAAAATTATAAAACTATATCGATAACGATTTTAAGCGACAACGTAATTTATAGCTAAACGTATAAAATCAAAGCATACATTATTTTTTCCAGATATTGTTTAACACATGCGCCTTAAGCTTTCTTGTAAAGTGACTTTCAGGAGTATGATCTGCTTCGGAAGGTAACACGTGCAACAGGGCACTATAATTTAAAGGCGGTGCGCAAAATCACTCCAGAAAATATGGTCCCAAAAAATTAATTATCCCAAATTTAGTGCTATTTTTCGTAATGCAATATTACCCTATTTTTTTAATGAAAAATTACCCCAAAAAAAATTAAAAATTTGCAGCAAATTCAAGCTAAATACCTGTAGATAGTTGAAGACTCTTTTTCCCTAAAAAGAGGCTTGTATAGGGGCTTTATGAAATTATGGACCGATTTTCACCATTTTAAATAGGCTTGTGTCTTGTGCCTACACTTATAAAATTATTACAGTAACTGATTGCGGGTTATTAAATTCGTTTTCCGTACTGTTAAAATTGAATAAAAATATAGTTATTTTTTTACGAATAATTTTATTTTTCAACATTTGTGTTTGTTATTCAAAAAACAAACTACCAAAAAATAATGTTTTTCCGTATTTATTTTGTTATGTAGTTTGATTTTTTTCGGTTAAAATATATTTTTTAAAAGTAAAAACTATTCAATTTTACGAAATATGCTGTTTAATAAATAAAAAAATTAAAAATTAATGTAAAAATAATTTGTTTTAAATGAAATGTAAATGATCCGTTTTTTAAATGAATTTTAAGTTGTTTCAGCCAGCCAACTGGACGGAAGAAAACCCCTTAGATTGACTTAGAAAGCAGTCAGTATACTTAAAGATGGGTCAAGGACCTATTTTTTAAGTTGCTACAAGCATCAGAATGACGGCATATTGCCCCCTCAACTATTGCGATGGGGGTATAATAAATATGGGCATTTCCATTTTGACGTGTCGTGATATTTGTACCACAAAATGTAAAATAAATAAATAAGGAAGCCAAATTTTTAAAAAGGCTTTTTGTATATACAAAGTAATGAAGTAGCACTATCTCAGTACTCGACGCTAAGGATTTGCAGATATAAGCAAAAATATGCGCTGGCGAAACGTTAAAAAAACGGAAGTGGATTTTTACTTGCATTACAAAACTGAATAAGACTGCGAATTGAGCAAGATGTTTTGTATAAACCCGTTTTTAGTAAACTTTGGACTTATACAGATTTATTTTTCAAGCTATAACATTTATAAATTCTGGCTCGTTTTAAGGTAAATATGGGCATTTGCAGCGAAAAGTCTACTTTTTTTTAATGTAACGCCAAATTGAAAATTAGGTTGTATTTTCGGACCATGTTGTTCAATCGTTATCCCTTTTGTTGCTAAATGTAGAGCCAATTGCGCTTTACACCAAAATATACAAAAGTAAACTTTGCATATAACATTTTTTGAGAAACGAGTCAAAATACTTCTGGCGTTACGTTACAAAAAGTAGACTTGTCGCCGGAAATGCCCATATACAAAAATTACAAAAATTGATTCTGTTGTGTGTATTTGGGGATTTTCTTTTATATTAGAATTATATCGCCAGCAGTCTAATCACCTAAATTTTGTATGTTGGTATCATGACACTCGATATCAAATGAAATGTATCGGAATTTGAGATGAAAGCATTCGCTATCGAGCAACCAAAGATCTCTCGAATTAGATCTCTCGAGATTTTAATCGAAACGTCAGTGTCGTATGAAGAAAAATGCGAACTTTTGCTCTAAAGGCCAGTTTACACGGTAATACAATGTATTACGACTTTGTAGAATCAAAATATTATGAAATTCTCTCCGTGTTTAAAAGAAAAACATAAAAATCTGTTGTATGTATTTTTCATGTTTACACGGATGGTACAAGTAAAACCAAAAATAATAACAAAAAATCAGATGGTTACAGTTTTACAATTTTTACAAAAACAACATAAAAATTTCCTGAGTTGAATTTAGTTGTTTTTGTAATTGTATAAAAATGCTACCACCTTCAATGTACTCCGTTAAAATACACCTCTGGTGTGATGAAAATACATAAGTTTCTAAAATGGTTTAAAAAAAATCATTTACCGACCGCTTGTCAGATTTTGTGTTCGTATTCTCTCTTACTCAATACATTTTGCTTTTACATGGAATGATTTTTCTCATTCTACATAATGTCGTAATACAATGTATTACCGTGTAAACTAGCCTTAAACGATAGTTTGTTCGATATCGAATGCTGTGATTTGACCCCAGCTATAAATAAATTGAAGAAGGATATTTTCCGTTCTATCATAAAGATTAGGAGAATATTAGTTTATTATTATCATTTAACTTTTCTATGCGGCTGAAGAAAGTATTAATTTTTGCTGTTCAGATAAATAATAAAATTACTTTAAATGTAGGATTCCGCAGCAAAATAGAACCGAAACGCATAAAAACAGCCGGGTTACATTTCCCACGGTGAAGATTGAAGTAAGAAAGATCTCATGTTACGTTGCTATTAAACTTTTTTTTTTTTTTTGAAGGCTGTAAACATTACTAAAATCACAAAAATAAGGAGTTCCAAAAAAACTTCTAGTGAGATGATTTTCAACTTTTAGGAAAAAAACTATTTTAAAACGCAATTAAACTTTTTTTTGAAGGCTGTAAAAATGACTAAAAGTCACAAAAGTAAGCAGTTCTCCAGTAACTTCAAATGAGATCAACCTAAAGCAATCAACCTTTAGGAAAACATCAATTTTTTAAACGCAATAGATATCCGAGGAAGTTATCAGTCCCATAAAAGTTAAGATCTATAAAATAGTACTCTGTTTTATCAAAATTGTACCAAAAATTCAACCTGCACATCTCTGTCCTTAATAACTGCAAAACAAATGAAAAAATAAAACTTTGTGTTGACAACAACAAAAATAACAAAAATGCCTATAAAGCGCCTCGTACGTTATGATGCTTTAAAAAGGCGAGACAATATCTATTGTTATTTTACACTACAAAGTACCGAGAAACATTTTTTTTTTTTTTTTTGCTTTAGATTTCTTTTTTTTTAACATCACATTGCTTAGATGTTTTAAGCAAATGTTCATACACTGCGACACATAAATGTAAATTTTGTTAATGTGTATGTGTATGTGTATGTTTAATTTGTCTGCCTTTACTGTCTGTTCGAATGTCTGTCTGTATATTTTTGTATGTATGTATTATCGTCTGTCTGAATGCACAAGTGTATATGAAGGAGCAAGTATTTGTGCAATTGTTTTCTAACTGGAACTTTAAATAGTTCGGTTTTAATCCTTCAAAGGGAAACAAAATTTATTAGCACATATACGCACACATGCATATTTATATGCACATACATTAATTTGTATAATATAAATGTCCTGAAATTAAGATTTACATAACTAGACTTAATGGATAGAAATAAAGTCACTAAATTTTCGTCCGTTTTTAAATTGACTGAATGCCCTACGAACGCATTTAATCACTAACAACTTTGTCTTTTCTTTTTTTAAGAAATTGGCTGGAAGCTGAAAGAAATTTGGGAATGAGGAAGAATTAGATTATGATAACTTATTATTATGGGAAGAAGGGTGTTGATTATCTCTTAATTCCTCAAAACTGCAAAAATCCTGGAAAATAGTCTTTATTTGTTATAACCCGTATTTTATCAATAATTGAATTTAAACGCGGCAAGATTGTTTTGTTAAACTAAAAAAATAAAAGACTTACGGCCTAATTTATAAAAGATAAACCCGTTATTAACATGTTTTATTTTTTTTAAAAAAATGCTAGGAATACAATTGAGTCGTACGTCGTATAAACGCAGGATTTTATTCCGCCGTAAATGTATTTTGTTTCCTTTTAATCAGGGCTGTGAAGTCGGAGTTGATCGGAGTCGTAGGACCCACAAAAACTCGCGACTCCGACTCCAAAGTTTTTAGGCATTAAAAATTTTTAAAAAATTTCCAAAATAAAAATTATCTTCTTAAAACACATTTAAAATTTAAATAAATGGTTTATGAATACTGCTCTTATGTGCTGTTTCCAAATGACAGGCGATGAACTGAGTGCTTTTCATATACAGGGGTGTGCCGGAAATCGCAAACGTAAAACGCAAGAATTTTAAAAGTCGTTTTTAAATAAGATTTTTGTAATAAAAGAATTTTATGACAAATATTTTACAAATATTTTCCTATTAAACAGGATTTTAAACCAAAAATTATAAGAATTAGGTTTAAAGTTAATTAAAAACAACTTCCAAATTTTTGCGTTTTGCGTTTGCGATTGCGATTTCCAGCACACCCCTGATAAATGTTGCTACATAATCAATCGCCTGTCATTTGGAAACAGCACATTAATGTTTGCGTACGGTAATTGCTTCTCAAGAACTCTAATTTTTAGAAGGCCGTACGGTAATGAAAAAATAAAAGTTAACATCACTGAGTCTCATATACATTTAGCATCAAGATTATAGTAGGAGTCGGAGTCGCACTTAAAAAATTTCAGCATTTGGAGTCGGAGTCGGAGTTAGTTAATTCAAATTATTGTTTATTTTTCTATCCCTTTATATTGTTATCAAATATTTAATTTGAAAACATAAAAATAACTTAATTTTATATTTGTGATTTTTTCTCTATGACCGGCGTATGAAATAGAATTAGATCTATTTCGACGTACGAGGTAGATACGTTTTTACGTCAACGACAGCTATTGTGTGCCTTTGTATTAAATGTAATACGTTTTAATTTGACAACGTACCTACGTCGCACAGTGGCTGAAAATCGTTTTTCATCGGATTAAAATCTGTATCTTAAGAACTGATAGAGATAATTTTGCTGGAGAGAAGACTTCTTGAACTTTATTAAAATCGGTTTAGCAGTTATTGAGAAATTTAAGGTCCAAGTTGAACTTTTGATGATTTTTAGCATTTAGTAAGAAAATGCTTTTGATTGAGAATTATGGTATTTTTTTATTAAAATGGGGGATGTGTTGTTA
The DNA here is from genome assembly GCA_949318255.1 of Pollenia labialis. Lineage (NCBI taxonomy): Eukaryota > Metazoa > Arthropoda > Insecta > Diptera > Polleniidae > Pollenia > Pollenia labialis. The sequence goes on along the minus strand of OX439139.1, from coordinate 158,205,552 downwards.
ACTGCGCTGTTTAAAGAACCTTTTATAAACTGCCAAATTTCATTATGATATCTTTATTTATATCAGTTTTATAGAATGTCAAAACTTAAAATTACTATTTTAATACTCACATTGAAAGCCCTTTCATTCGTTTACACTACAGAAAAAATAATTTTAATGTATGACATTTCATGAATCAGACATCGATAGAGATATCACAATGAAATTTTGAAGTTATGTAGACCGAAGAGACCCTAAAACAGTGGACTTAAAGCATCCCCACTTTTGATTAAAAAATACCTGAAATTCTCAATCCCGGAAAAATGCTTTTAAAGAAGATGATTTTTTTTTATAAAAATGGCAAAACTGCCACTATTTACCACTCGATATTGATCAGAATTTTCCAGAAAATCATGGACATATAAGAAAACATTACTGGAAGAAAAGTTTCTCTTTAAAAACGGGAAGCTCGATTTTGATTTTAGACCCATGGTTTCTTCGGCAAACCTTCTTAGTATTCGCCGTAGATAACGATTTTGACAACCGCTTAGTGAATTTTTTTTAATGCATACAAATTGACCCACTCAGAGTATACATTAACTCTTGGCGAATTTTTTAAAAACTTGAATATCCTTGGCTACCAATTTTAGAGGGTCACAAGTCACTTTCACAACCCTCTATGAATCCGTGTTCTTTTAAATCAACTCAAAAGCTGCCCGGCTCTGACAGTTCCAAGAATTGCATCAGTTGCAGAATTATTTTTTAAAACAAAACTACGAACTTTTATATTTCACTACAATAAAGAGAGCAAAAAAAACGTAATGCGAGTAATATTATTTAAATGAGAAATCTGTTCAACAGACAGTTCCAAATAGTTGCAAAAGTGTATATGGGGTTAAAGAGGACACTTTCATCTTTCTAATGGTACCAAAATGTACCAAATTAACTCCTTTTGCCCCTAACAAGTTTTATTCTTCTGAATTTCGAATTTAACTAAAATAAAGAGCCTGGGGAAACTTTGAACAACACATCAGGTATAAATTAAACAGAAATGTAACAAACCATTTCTTAAAGACTACAATCCCACTAATATAACAAATTTCGACCCATTTTTAATAACAGTTGGCGAGAAATCATAATTTAGATCTGATAAAATTTACAAAACTTAAATTTTTTCTAAAACAACATAAGATATTTGCCTCCAGCAGCACGCCACACCCACAATTACCAATATTTTTATGCAGTTTTTTGGATACCTAAGTTCTAATATGTTTGTTATCAATTGGCATTAAAATTTAAAAAAAAGGCGATAACAAAAAATTGTACTTTTGTCCAATGAAATTCAAATTTCAGCCACAGTGCGTCTTACTCTACTACGTTCATACGGTTCATACGGTAAAGCTGTTAAATTTAATTAATTAATTTTTATGTTAATAATTAAATTTTAGTTTCCTGCACTCACAATATTCTGTACGTAAAATTAACTGAAATTGTAATATAAAATAAATGAAAGTTCAATTAAAAACCGGTCTACCTATTTTTCATTTATTTTTAACAAAAAGTTCATTTAATTTTTACTGTCAAAAATTCAACACCATATTCCGTAAAATCAAATAAATATTCAGTTATTTTGTAAAATTTTACTGTCAAAAATTCAACACCATATTCAGTAAAAACGATTAAATATTCAGTTATTTATTAAAATTTTACTGTCAATTTTTTATTGTCAAATTGACCCCATATTCAGTAAAAACAATTATATATTCAGTTATTTTATTAAATTTTCGTTTACTCCACAAAAGAGGCGAATTGCTGAAAAATACCAGACAGACACCTGTCCGCTTGTTTTTCTTATAAGCGAGAGAGGGAGAATATTTTTATTTACTTACCCAGTTACACACGTTTGTTTTACTTTTGTTGTACTGACCACGTTGTTTACAGAAGAACTCTCGCAATTATTTTACTTTTAAAATTTGATGTATTTAACTAAATTATTTTAACAAATAGAAAATGGGAATTGCTTACACAAAACAAGCAATTCATTTTTTATAGATAAGTAAAAATTAATTTTTGGTAGTAAAATTATATAAAATAACTGAATATTTAATCGTTTTTACTGAATATGGTGTTGAATTTTTGACAGTAAAATTTTATAAAATAACTGCATATTCATTTGTTTTTACGGAATATGTAGTTAATTTTTTGACAATTAATTTATAAAAGATAACTGAATATTGATTTGTTTTTACGGAATTCGCGGTTGAATTTTTGACAGTAAAAATTAAATGAACTTTTCGTTGCTTTAAATTACATTTTTATTTACTTTAACATAAAGAAGAATTTAACTCAATCAACGGACAATATTAACTGCAACTGAAAATCCGTATTAATATGCACTTAGTTTTTTGAATAACTGTTAGAATCAGTTAAAAATAAATTTGCTTGGAATTTTAAATGTTTATTTATTTAAAAATGACTGAACGGAATATTTCTTAAATAAACTACAGTCCGTTACTGTAATAATATTGTGAGTGTGTATTTCCCCTTTTTGATACTTTTTTCTTCCCATAGAGGTTTGGTTTGCAAACAAAGAGAGAAAGCGTTCTTAACTGTTTTGCCTGTGCCGATTTATAAATAAGATTTGTATAGTCGAAATATTCCAAAAAACCGGTTTGCGAAAAATGTCGAATCATCGAACACCCTATTTTTTATTATTTGATGATTGAAAAAAAATTTTTTATTTATGTATTTTGCATTTGTGTTAGTAGCGAATTTGAACGCTTATAACTCTGAAATTATTGAACCGATTTTAATAAAATGTCTGTTGTGCACTGCTGTGAATAAAAACCTTTCATATGGTGTATATTTTGTTGACAAACAGAGGAGGAAAGTGTTCTTAACTGGATGGCCTTTGCCGATTTATATATAGATTAACTAAAAATTTTAGTAAGACTGCTACATTCAGCCGTACCGAATCTTGCATACCCTTCACCTAAAGGTATGCATAGTGTTAGACAACTCACCAATTTACACGCACTACCAAAAAACAGAATTAAGAAAATAAATTAAAATAAAACATGGCATATGGAAATAAATATATGTTGTGCTACTCCCACCTCTACGCCCACTTTTGCTCACAGATTGTCGGATGTTGTATGATAATTAACAGGACGGTGGTACCTAATTTGGAAACTTTTGCTCTTGCTGTTCTCTAGATAAACACAAATCTATATTGAATTTGAATGGGTAGTTCCACGCTCACTTCTTCAATCCCACCCACATTTTTTCGGATGTTGTGAATCAATAACCAAGATGCTTGTGGCTAATTTGTAATATATTGCTCTTGCATTTCTCCAGATAAACACAAAGAAAACTGTAAAAAACAACAACAAAAAGGTATTTTTGGGAAAAATTAAGGCAGTCGTGGTTAATTGCTAATATCTCATTATATCGTTTACAGACCGATCTGGCTGAATTTTAATAGCACTATTTAATGGAGCATATGCGATAGAAATGTATGGCAACCTAGTTCTCATTATTATTAGGGTCGTCGAAAAATCCATTTCAACAGAACGATAGACATCGTTAAACCAACTTCGCTATTCATAAGGACCCAGAATATATATACTTTATATTTCTATGTTGTAGAAATTATATTAAGACTTAAGATTTAAGATTTGATTTGACACACGCAAAATATATGGATCATATCGAAAATTCTGCATAAACCATCACATAATTGTAAAAAAGTTATTCTCGCTAACTTCGTTAGAAGTCACTTTACCTAACTTATCTATTGTCACCAAATATTATATCATTCCATAACTTTATATGGAAGTTATGGCATTAAAAGCTTTTTTGGCAGTAGTATTTAAATGGGAGCTATGATTTAATTTAGGCCGATTTCAATTAAATTCGGCAAAGTAATCGAAGTTGCTTAACATTTTGTTGGGCTCAATTTAATCTGTTATAAATTACCAGCATAACTAGATGACATATGGACAAAAAGTCTCTGGTTCAAAAACAAGTTTGTATGTCTGTTACGGAACGATTCTTAAAACTAGGCTTATATTTACAAGGAAGTCTTGGTATTTAAAGCTATTTTCTGGAGTAATAAAGTGTGGCTAAAGGGCCGATATTGAATGTGAAGCACACCTAAACGTCAATTTTTTCTGCATTTCATTTGACATTTCTCAATTTCAGACTAACTCAATTTGAGCCATGGAAAGATACACAATCGAGCAACGCGTTAGAGTTATTCAGGCTTATTGTGAAAATGGGCGTTCAAATCAAAATGCATATTGAAGAAAATCATCTACAGTGATGAGTCACATTTTCACCTAAGTGGATTCGTCAATAAGCAGAAATGCCGCATTTGGGCGAATAATAATCCAAGAGTGATTGTCGAAAAACCAATGCACCCACAAAGAATGACTGTTTGGTGCGGTTTATGGGTGGTGGCATAATCGGGCCATATTTTTGCAAAATGAGGCCAGTCAGGCAGTTACTGTGAATGGTGTTCGCTATCTTGAGATGATACCGGACTTTTTATGGCCCGAATTGGAAGTTATGGATGTGTACGATATATTTTTTCAACAGGATGGTGCCACTTGCCACACATCTAACGAAACAAAACGCGGCAAATTCAATAGCCGTGTTATCTCAAGTGGTGGCGATGTCAATTGGCCGCCAAGATCATGTAAATTGACACCGCTGGACTTCTTTTTTTGGGGTTATTTAAAAGAAAAGGTGTACGTCGATAAGCCAGCAACAATTCAAGAGCTAAAGGATGAGATAATTCGGCACATTAACGGCATAGAACCTCAATTATGCCTCAGCTGCATTGAAAATCGGACCATCGGATGGAGTTGTGCCGCCGAGGTCGGGCGGCCATTTGGCCGATATTTTGTTCCAAACTTAATTGAACCATTCCAGTATTATCATAATAAAAAGAAATTACAATAATTTCCTAAATAATTTGTGTTTTATTCAAAATCATCATAGGCCCTTAAAATTTAACCACCCTTTATTTCTATAGTTAAAAATTGACCGTGTCCAATTTAGTCTACATACCAACATAACCAGATAAATAATGGGCACAAAGCCTCAATTCCGAAAAAAAGTTTGTGTGGATGCTTTTTGAAAAAATTAAGTCATGCTTGCCATTAGACTTCGTCCTTATGACAATTAAAACGTACGAAGGAAATTATAATCAAATAAAACCGTAAATTGCGTCTTATTTTTCCCGCACAAGGTTTATATGGACAGACAGATAGCCGTACTGACGGTCATTGTTATTTGGATTTAAAAAGTTATTCGAAATCGATTGGTGTACTAATGGCGATTTCTTTTCTGAGAAATATGTTGCATAAATGTTACATGCTCTACACAAAAGAGATAGAGCATGTAACATTTATGCAACATATTTCTCAGAAAAGAAATCGCCATAAAAGAAGTGTGGCCAAAAATGTTTTGCAGTAAGAGAATTTTAAAGATTATTTAGACGAAAACCCAAGCGCAAAATTTTTATTAAAATATAATCACAAGAAACAGTTGTGGTTGTCAGTTCACACTGGTCGAACGACCTACATCTGAATACTAACATGAATACCACTTGGTGTATTAATATTAAAGGCCCAACTATAATGTGCTTAGGATGGTTTAAGCAAATGTGCGAATACATGTAATTTATGTAATGAAAACCATATTGAACTTATGGAAACTTTTTGCTAAATTTAATGAAACTGTCATTTGCTTAAGCAAGGTGCGAATCTAATCGCACATTCCGTACGGAATCAAATGTTTTTTTAATTTTATTTTGAAAGGTTTTTTGCTAATTTTTGACAGTAGGCTAAGCAAGTCTATGCATATTTTGGTTGGGCCTTAAGCACTAGAGCACACAGGTAGCAATTCGAGTACACACCCACTCCTTGTTTGAGAGACGGAGATATATAACCTCCCCTGATATTCATTAATTCCAGCAGCTTCTGCTGAATAGCACTAGGGCCATCCACAGGCCGAACTTTTCCACAAGGGTGAAAAATCAATCGTCAAAAAGGCTGATCTTTTTTAAATTCTTTTATGAGTTCATGGCTTGAAAAATGCACTCCCCATCGGTTGGTGAACAATTACTGCATAACAACCTTCAAAGGCTTTTGCAAGGATAATCAGCATGAAAGACAGGATGCATTTCTTGCAAAAAGCATACTAACGGAGACCTAACTAATAGTCAGACCGGCGCGACCAGTTAAATACTGAGGCACAACTGCGAACCCAATAAAGTGCATTTGACCCCAAGAATCTCTGTCATTTAAATATTTGGTGAATTCCAAGTAGCATTCACCTGAATTTAAAATGAATGATATTCCGAAGAATTCCAGTATATTTAAGGCGGAATTTATTTACCCCAGGGGTTGTAACACCAAGAGAAAGGAATCCTCAAGCTGCCTTAACTACGCCCACTAAGAGTTGCATCAGATCCACCGGGGGTAAATATTTGATGCAATAATATGTTTTTGGTTTGTGTTCAAAGGTAAAGATACAAATTTAAGCATTCAACAAATGTGTTACTCCGAACGCGCTAACGCAGTCAAAAATACCAATAGCCTTATTGCCCTAAAATAAATAATGATAATAATGCGTAAATACGACAAATACGAATCGCTATAAATTAAAATCTGGCAACTTTGCTAGACACTTTTTGTACTTATGTGAAGCATAAAAAACAATAGCAGTTATAATGATTGCAAACAAAGCTTTGTAGTTCTCCTCTTTTTTTTTTTTTTTTTTTGTTACAATAAAAAAATATTTTCTAAACTGAAGGAGGAGGAGGGATGTTGCTACTTAAAATATGTTGCTGACAAAACATTGTTTGTCTGTAACGACTAACTCACATTCTATGACGGCTATTTTACTTTGTATTCTTTTTGCATTTGATTTCTTCATTTCTTTTCTTGAACACTCATTCCATTTTGCTGTTGCAGTAATACGAACAATGTAAAAGAAGAAGAGTGAGTGGCAGAGCGGGAGAGTTAGTGGAAAGAGCAATTACTGCAGTTCATTGTTTTGCATTGTCATATTTAACACTGGCATGCATTGCATTTGGAATGTTAACTTGGTTCAGTTTTGTTTTATATTGTTTAAACATTTTTCTTTTTCTATTTTATGTCTTATTCGTCGTCGTCCTTATTGTAATTTTTTCTTTCTATTTTCTGTATGTCATCACTTTATTGTTTAGATAGATTTATATTTTGTTGGCAGCGCGTTGATTTAATGAAGTCACTGTCTGTTTGTCTATATTTTTCAACTTGGTTTGGTTTGTTATTGTTTGTTTAAGTTTTTCAGATTGGGTCTTTTATGTATTTTCCAGAATAGTTACCCTACAGTTCTGAAAGCTGTCCCTGAACTAGTGATGTTTGTTTAGAAAGGGGTTTAAAAAAGATATAAAAAAATCATAATAATAATTTATTAATACTGTGATCACTTAAATCATTTTAATAATTACCTTCAGCATTTATTGATTTAATCTTCTGTCAAAATGAAGACAGCAATCATATTCTTATATGTACATATGTGCATATATGCACGCCAAGTGTTTCCTTGAAATATTTAATCGCAATCGAAAATTGGGAAATAAAAAGACGGTGTTAAATTTGTGGGCTTAAAATTTAATTGTGGTTTTATTTGTGTGTATTTTTATGTTTTTTTTCCACAGTACGCAAGCGACTATTCACAGAAATAGAAAAAAAATGTGGTTGGAGGTAACCATATTCAAAGACCAACATACATACTATGGTTGTTTTTAACAATGTTTATGATTGCAGGCTACCATATTATGTTTAAATATGACCATAGTATGTTTAAAATCAACCAAATTTTTCGCTAAATCAAACTTTAAAATATGGTCAAAATTAACCATATTTTAGTTAATACATATTAACCATAATAATGGTCAAAACTAAACATATTATGTTCAAAGTTAACCATAATATGGTCAAAATTGCACCGAATTTTTCACCATATTATGGCCAGGAGTAACAATAATATGGTGAATGCTAATCATATTATGGTTAATCCATTTTTTCAATTTGTTTGTTAAGTGTCAAATTATAATTTTATTTAATTTTATATTCTTTATAGTTGTTTGTTACGTTCCACTTTTATAAAAAATCCCCTTTGGTTCATATTCCAGCCTGTGACGACATTCATATTAACATTTTTTCTGTTCTACTAGTTTTTTCTACGTAAATTTATGTGTTTTAATCAATAATTAAAATAAACTTAATGGGAATTTTAAGCAAACCAAGTCAAATGCAAACGACCAGAATGTTGTTGCTTTTTAAACATATTATTTTATATTTAAAATTAATCAAATAATGTTTTAAAATATTAAAATTTCGAACATATTATTGTTATTAAATATTAGCCATAACATGTTTGGAGGCAATCATAATATGGTTATAGCTTTTGGATGGATGAATTTAACCATAATATGGTTGCCGTGATAATAATATGGTTAAGGTAATCATAATATGTTTAAGTGTATGGTTGTAGTTTTATTTAATTTGAACATTGTATTGTTAAAATCAACCATATTTGAAGTTTCAAGGGAGGTAAACACTTTATTGTTAAATAGAAACAAAATATTATCAATCGTGAAAAAAGTTTTTTTTAAAAACAACAAAAGTTTGTTTGTTGCCATTGCAGGGACCATAATATGTTTTCTTTAACCATTCTTCAACCATGTTTTTTCTCTACGTGCATGTAGCCGGCGTGTGAGGTGTATTCGGGAACCTTGATGACCGGGGTTGGAGGGCGCGCATATTGGGGATTTTTGTATGGAAGTGAGGAAAAAAATAAATTTTTCAAAAAATGTAGTCATTTCATCACAAATTCGTTTTTATTTATAAAGTAATCAAAATAAAGAAAGTTAGAGAAATATATATATCGTTAATGTAAAAGCCCTAATTAACTAACAAAAACATTTGAAATAATATTTTTTAATAATTTCGTGTTTTCCGTATGAAATCGATGTTGCTTTTTCTTTTTGTTAGTCAGAACATTTTGCTCTATTTTCGTTTAAACCAACGTACGATTGTTGCAAGAACTGTTTAAATTTGTTCTGTCTTTGTCAAAATCCAGAAGCTTCGAGCATAAAATCCCATGTGAAATAGAATACGTGTCATTGTGCAAAACTCTTTCAACAACACCACTTCTTTCAACACGTCCTCTTTGAATTCTAAAAATTGTGTCATCGATGTCTCACATATCCAAACGTCAACGCTGTTTCTAAAAAAACAGATGTCCGAATGTCTTCAGAATGACAATAAATTGTTTTTTAAGATCATATAGGCAGTACATTTTACTAAAAGTAATAAAAATAAACTAACTGTTAATTTTAACCCTTTAAACATAATATTAAAAAATATACTACCTAATAACTGTAACTTTCTCGACCCAATTTTTTTATGTCAAGTGTCATAAAAATATAAATAAACTGGTATTTCGGAGAATGACCATAAAATATTTCCACCTGATTTAAAAACTTGTCTCTGGGGCACCTGATATTTTGAAAATAAAAATCACATTCAATATAACGTGCTCTCGAAACTACCTATAAAATTGGAAAAAAAAAGCCGCAATGAAAGAATAAAAAAATATGTTGGGAGTGGAAAATTAATGGCGGTCAGTCTGACATTTCTATAGAAAAAAATTATTTAATTCCTGAGTTTAACACACTCTGGGTATTACAGCATCGAGAGTATAAAATTTTAGTTAGGTATGGTACATACTAGAGGTCTGCTTTGAATAACTCACCTGTTTGCCTTTACTCAAAGTGCACAACATTTAATTTTTATTTATTCTTGCAGACCTCTAGTATATAGCAGCTGGCGAGAATCAAACCCTCACCACGGCGCTGGTAGAATAGCTCGCTACCAGCTAGCCTACCGGGTCACTCAATGAAAGGACCTAAGCTTTCTTTTGAGCAAAAAAAATACGCATTTATATGAAACCCCGCATTAGTGGCAATAGGTTGAAAAAATATATTTTATTTTACAGGAAAACTGTGATAATGAAAAGTTTAAAAAGGCCACTTATACCTTTTAATTAACCCTAGGACCGTCTCAAAACGGTCTTCGATTTTTGGGCTCCAGTTTTTAATTATAAATTTTAAAGCTTTAAAATAGTGAAAATTAAGACAACACTTTTTTATATTTGTTAAACTTCCCAACACATACTGACAAGTCATTTGTCAACTGTGATCAATAAAGTGAAGAAAGTCAACAAATTAGCATCGAAAATAATTCTGCAAATTTAATTGTTTGTAACTAATAAAAAAACAGATTTAGAGTTAAGCAATCGACTTTATAATTTAACAGTAATAAGATAACTTATTATATTTTAGTTTTATAATGCATTTGATGTGAAAAACGTTAATATATTGTGCTTTTAAAACGAAATAGTGAAGACTTTCTGCAGACGGTCTTGCCGGTTTATGTGTACAAAAATTTCCCTTTCTTTTTCATTGTTATTTTTACAAAATTGTTTGCTTATTTTTTTTTATTTGCACCCTTTTAATTCACTATTGTGTTAAATATGGATCTTACTAAAAATATCAATTTGGATTAAATGAATGATGAACAAATGCTTGACATATGCCGCCTATGTTTTGGATAATATCGAGACCGATACATTTCCACAGGATGAAGAGCCATTCACAGCAGAATCCGTTCAAAATATAGCAATAGCCGACACCACGAAGGTTTCGTAGAGGCAACTAATTTTTCACTGATTTCAAGCGCAATGGCTGATCTAATTTTCGCTGAAGATGTAGCAGCGCTCGAAACCATTGCGACTTATTTATTGGCCGTAAAAGAGCTCAAACAGCAATGGATTTTTTCACTTTATCACCCAAGATATTACTTCATTGACCGCTGTAGAGACAAATCGTTGTGTTATGACAGAAAATATATACACAACGTTAAGTGCAGATTCTAATGGTCAGTATACCGCTTTCCTAATATAAATAGAAAGCTATTGTGGGGAAAACTGCCTTCTTTCGTATACATCGGAAATATTTTTAATTTTTTATTTTTTTATTTTTAATCAAGATGAGTCCGCATCGATGTTAATGCTGTGTTATGGAATAATAACAAATGTCTCCATCTGGCATCGACATACACAAAAATCAAAGGCTCCTCGGTATATAGGAAAGCAGGAAAAATTCATGGAAATAATCTGTCCTCAAATCATCCGAGAATACATTGCTCACATGGGTGGAGTAGATCTCATGGATGGTCTCATGGGTCGATACCATATTCGAGGTGAGACTCGAAACATTATGGTTAGATTGTTCTAAAATGTTTTTAACTTGGCCTCTATAAATGTATTCATTTTATACAAACGTTTGTACACAGAGAAGGCTTATATTTCCAACAGCTTATCCAATAAAGAACCAATCGTACAGCTTCCAGACTTTCGTAAAGAAAAAGCTGCTGGACTTGTTTCCTATAAAAATATACGGTCTGTAAGGCGACCACCTGCTCAAAATCTTGATGAGCATTTATCACTTCAGGCTGGCACACCAGGTGTTAGGACTAGAACTCTTCATCAAATTGCTGATGTTCGATTCGATGGTGTCGCTCACTCTTCTGTTTGGGTGGAAAGAAAAGCCAAATTGCAAGAAATCTGACACCCAAGCCGTTTGGTCCAAAAAAGGACATTTTTAGGACTTATGCGGTCAGATTAACTTTGTCTCAATAAAACTTTTTTTATAAATAAAATTAACCGTTGATATTTTTGGACATGCAACACGTCAAAACCGTCGCCCATAGACGGTCTTTAATATTTTTCACCTGGAGTCCGTCCAGAATGTTTTTTTCATCTGAAAATAAAAACTTAAGCTTGTTTTAATTGTATCTACTTGCCAAAAAAAAATATGAGCTTCATCCGATCAGTTTTACGATCTTGCCGGTAAGAGGATCCGATTGCAAAAGTTGAGTTTGCAATCGGACAATTAATAGACAAGTTGTAATAATGCAAAGCTATAGCGCTAAAGCGTTGCATAATAACTGCAACAAATTAAGAGCTGGCATATCGTGGCAATTGATATTGATTAAATATGTAAAAACAGATATGAGATAATGTATTATTAGTGATCTCCAACTGTCGGTAGATCCAAATGTTTAGAGAAAAAGTAATTTTTGGAATATCGGCATATCATGATGAAATTACCATGAACATATCGCCAGATCATAATTGGTTTGCTGCATAATTATAAGCAGAAGATATGTTCATAAAAATCAATAAAAAAAAACTTAAGTCTCTGCATAGCTTATTTTTTCAATTTTATTATATTGAAATATCCTACTTTAAATAAAAAATAAAAAGAAGAACATAAGCTCACATAATAAAATAATATACGTCATGAAATTCTTAGGTTTATATTAAGTCGGTTTTGTAAAACGTACAAAAACTGAGTTTAAGACGGCTAAAAAAAACTAGCAGTCAGATCGAAGTTATTCTTTTTGATTTGACTGTAACATTTAGTCTAAAATTTTAAAAGATCACTGCATATTGCATTAAGAGTATGTTGATCATTTTACTTTTTTCCGCGATATCCCCAGTGTGCGGCGTTCTGTGTTGTTTTGTAGGGTGCAGCTGTCGTGTGACTTGCTGTTGTTGTTAGTGCTGGCATAAATGTTAGCATGTATTCGCGGGTTGGGCTTGGCTGCGATTTTTCCTCTTTCTTCTATTCTTCTTCTCAGGTTTGAGAGAAGCCTTAGTATTAGACAGAATTTCAATGGGCTACGTGATGCACTCGAAAAATGTAATAGATAAATATGAAAAAAAACTTACTCGTTTTACCACAGTGTAGGACGCGAATGCTTGTATTATGGTAGTAGTTGATGATAATATTGGTTTCTTTTTTGTACACCTTTATTAGCCGAAGCGGCCTATATCTTGCTTATATATTTTCTGAGCTGGCCGTCGATGAGGACAACAATGCGATACACAAATATTTGATTAAAGATTTTACACTCCGTTGATGTAAGCGCAATACCTTTCCAAATTTTATATAGGTTGACCCGCACCTCCCCCCCCCCCCCCTCTTTTGTTGAAACTTTGTCTATTAGGCTTTCTCTCCATTCATCAGGAATCACTTCAGTCAGCCATATTTTTTTTTAATAGATGATCAAGAATTTTTGATATTGTCAGTGAATCTTGTGAATACCACGCTCTTAATTTTCTTTCGACATCACTAATATGTTTGTATTAAAACATTAACAAGCTTACAAGAATCTGGAAAATGTGGATTTATTTCAAGAAATAAAATAAATTATTGATCACTTGATGGCTGTTGGAATTTGGAGTTTCCTCCTCTATTTGAAATAGAATTCGAGTTGTCTGCACTATCGGGTTTATCCTCAGCCGGATATGATTGCTTGTGTGTGTGTGTAAGAGTGTGTCTGTAGGTCTACACACATATCTGCATACATATAAGTAGGCATGTGTTGAAACAAGCAGTTCCATTCAGTTTTCTATTCATTTCATGTTGCTTTTTTGGCAACACTTTTTGGGTTTTCATCACTAAATGTCAGTATGTTTTTTGTTGTTTGTGTAATATTTTTATTTTTTTTTTACATTCTGTTGTTGTAATAATTGGTATACGCCGCTGTAATATTTTTCATAAACGTAGTTACTTGGCGTTTGTTTGTTTCTTTGATTTGTTTGCTTTCAATGACCGTTTCGAGGGATTTTAAATACTTCCTTGCACTTATTTTTTTCGATTTTTAGATATTTAATTTTATTTATAATTTTTGCTTTACAATGAATTTCGCCTTAAAAGAGATACTACATCGAATTTATATAAATTTGACAATTTTATAACGTATTTTCTGTTTGCAAAATGTTATTTAAACTCCAACTTAAAATTTCTAGTTGTGCATGCAACAATTTTGTACCAAAAACATTTTAAACAATATTCCATTAAATACAAATTTATTTTTAATTTTAGTAAAAATCAAATTTTGTTAAGGATTTTACAGTGTCATGTAATTAGCACATATTTCAAAACACTATAAAGCATTTCAAATAACATTTCATACTAATAATATTAATTAAATTTTAAGTAAATAATGTCCCAAACAATCGCTTAGAAATAAATATGAGGGCGTTTCATAAAATGGCAAACAATTTTAGAATCAAAGTCAAACAAAAATCATCGAAAATTTAAACCAAAATAAAATTCCATTTACTCTTCAGCCAATTTAGTAACTCGTGATGATGAGACACTTCATGCGTTCATGTCGTCATTTAGCAACAAATATGTATTTTTTGAAATTTTTGACTTACTGCAGGTTTACAAATAAATTATTAAATACCCCTCATACAAAAAAAAAATACTTACTGCCAGGATACCAAATAATTGTGTGGTTTACTGGACTATGTTGCATGACAGAAATATAAATAATTTGTCTAATAGCTGTGAAAGAACATGAAGTAAAACATTGATGTTGTTACAAAAATTTAAATAAATGTTTTATATATGGGCTGTTTTAAAATAAGTTTTATTTTTATTTTACTCCCGCCACCAGTAGTGGGGAATTGGGCAGACTAAGTTTTTCATTTCGTGTGAAATATTAGACCGCTAAAATTATGTACATTATGGGTTCTTGAGTAATTCTATGTCACTTTAACCATGTCCGTCTGTATGCCTGTCTGTCTCTCCGTTTCTTAAAAACTCGTTCACTTTCGACAGACTTAACAGAAAGAAACAATTTTGAAGTCAAATTATTTTTAATCCTGCTGTTAGGTTAAAAAAAAAATTACAAATCTTAGCTTAGGTTAGGTTCCATGGGCAGCCCTTTATTGGTCCCTTTATGATACCCAGCGCCAATGCCCATCCTATAGAGCAGTTACTCAGATGGTGTCACTGCAAAGTCCAACCAATTCGTCTTCCTAGTGAAGAGAAGAGAATTTCTATCCTGGATAGATCCTCCAAGCAGGCAAACGCCGGTTTCCCCAAGTATTTTTCTCTTATGCCCCGCAACCCAGGGCATTGACAAAGACAGTAAAGCACAGTCTCCTCTTCCTCCTCGTTTTGACAGCCTCTACGGTAGTTGTTAAATTTCAGATCCATTCTTCCAGCAGGCCAGTGTCCAGTCACAACCGATATCACTGTCCTAATCTGGTTCCTCCTGAACCTAAGTAGAGAGCTAGTTCTTCGTTTATCATATCCAGGCCATAGGATCCTGGATATCTAGCAGGTGGATTTACAGGTCCACTAATCTTGGATCAGGGAACATTTTGGTCCACTTTGTATTTTTCCTAATTAATAAGATACAGACTTTTGAAATAATTTATAAAATAAATTATTATTTTGTAATTCCCCAAATCCTCCCTAGTTTGTTAAAATTCTTTTATCTGTTCACTTTCTCTAGGGGAACAAATTTAAAATCGACTCAATTTTTACAGCAGTTTTATTGTTGAAATTCTAAAGGAAAGTGACTCAGATATTTGAACTTCTTCTACAGGGTGGCCCAAAAAAGACTGAAAGATTAAAAATAGTTATATCTTTTTTGTTTTTAATCATTTTTTTTTTTTGTCTTTTGCAGGTTATTTACTGGTTTTTGGAGATAAATCATGGCTACATATGATGTGCAGAAACGCGTCAAAATCATTGAATTTTTTTATTTTTTTTTTTATGAACGAATAATTTCCAGAAATTCTGATTTTGCTTGGCCTCCACGTTCACCAGATTTGACTGCTCCAGACTTTTTTTTGTGGGGCAATTTGAAAGGAGTTGTGTATATCAATAAACCCCAAACAATTCAAGAGCTTAAGCACAACATTCAAGCAGAAATAATCAACTTGGAACCAGAAACTCTACGGGCAGTAATGGAAAATGAGGTTAAAAGAGCCAATTTTTGTTTGCAAGAAAATGGACACCATTTGAGAGATGTTATATTTCACACTTAGATTTAAAAAATTTCCATGAATTAAATATTTAAAAACATAAAAAAAAAATTAATAAAAAATAAAAACAAAAAAGATATAACTATTTTTAATCGTTCAGTCTTTTTTGGGCCACCCTGTATATTAGATGACAATGTTGAAAGGGAAGGTGGTTTTGAATGGAGTGGAACTTTAGCAGAGAATATTATATCAGTACCATCAGGTATACGTTATGCGGTGTCCAGATGCGTTTTGTCTTTTCTTCTGCTACTTCCCCTCCAAGAATAAATGAATAAATATGGTCAACTAATGTGCTCAAAAAACTGGGTATCTTCCATATAAATGTTACTGCACGTTCCATCACTTGTGTTGAGAAAACAGAACATAAATGTGAAAGCAAATGGAAGGACTAAGAAAATTCTTGTGGGCATATGTAAAATGGTATATACAATATTTTTGATCTTGTGTAACGTAAAGTGCCAATCATTGTATTGCAACTTTTTCTGCAAATATCCTCCAAGTTTCTCCATATAAAACGTATACAGGTACCCAGGTACCTATTCACCCTATTAAGGGTGCAAAAAGCAAAATGATATGCCACGCCCCCCCCACCCCTCCAACTGATATTGTATATAAACACCTATGGAAATACAATAATAACAAAAAGTTAGGAGTTCTCATGAAATTGTAGAATTGTAGACTAAAATCTTACATAAAAAATTTCGTCCACACACATAAGGGTTAATAATTTATCAAAGGCCCTATATAAAGACCACGCTCGGAAATACCTAAATCCGTTACAAATGTAGATATAGTTTTGCAGTTTAGCCCTTTTACGTCAATGGGAAACATTTTTCCCAAAATTTTAATTGGTTATTTTAGTAACGAATTTTTTTTTTTAATATTTATTTTGACAATTAGATGTCGTACAACAGCGATGATTTATTGTAAACAAAAGTAAAAAGTTGGCAATACTTAAAAGTGTAGAGTTTAATCAAGGAAGGGAAATTAAATTTTTCTCCACCATAAGGTCGTTTTGATTTGACTCGTTTTGTCGCTCATAAAGCTACGTTTCTAAGTTTTATAGGTGATAAATATTTCGTCTTGTGTAAAGAGAAATGATAAATAATACCAAACAAATTAATAAGTGGCCAATAGTGCTCCAATTTGTTATATTTACTCTATGGGAATCATTTTTCCCTGTAGACCAGAAGGGAAAATTTACTCTTAGTATTTTATTGATAATGTGTTTTTTTACGTGTTCACAATAATATTTATAAATTTTATCAATGACAAGCGGAAGGGCTTGGCAGTTCCATTTACGCGAAAATGCGATATTACAGCTGCTTAAGGCTGGTAATTCTGATAGGGAAGACAAACTTCACCTAAATGATTAGGACATTGAAGAGGCTGCAGAAGTGGTTCAAATCAAAAATTCAGTACAATTAACAGGTCAAAACATAACTGTGGATGTCAATACAGCCCTTCAGAGGAAGAAGAACCTGTTTTCAGATGGACAAGTGGCTCTAAATCGTATACATATTATAAAAGTAATTATGAGTTTAATCGCGTAAACATATTTTCTGATAGGCAAGATATGGTTGAGGGAGCACTTTTGACCAGTTTATAGTATCGACAAGTAGCAACACGAAATCTGATAAGTGATTTTACATCAAGGCAGAGAGTAAGACCTTCTTAAAGGGATGACGCGAATGCTGAGGTTAGGAAACGTGTGCAAAATAGAGTGCATAACATTTGTGCTATGTGCAACGTCCATCTCTGCTTTACAAGCAAAAGGAATTGCTTTGCAGAATACCATAATAAGTTTTGTATTTTTAAACCTCTTTTACATTAAATTTTTTTTAAATGTAAAATCATTCATAAAAATCAATAAACTGAAGTATTTTCCCCCCTTTATCGTCCATTGGGAAAAATGTTTCCCAAAAAATTCCACAAAATCTAACGACGAGATTTTTATTTCTTTACAATTTTTATTTTAAAAATTTTGTATAAAAATCAAAAATAACCCTGGTTTTCTTATGGACGTGATTAGTAATTAGTAAATTGCGACTTGGGAACCGAATAAAGTTAGATAGCACTGACACAAGTTCAAGTGTTCAGTAATCAGAAAAGTCGAGAATGTACAGAATACAGAATATTCAAATAAATACAAAACAATTTAAGGTTTTTAACAATAAAATAATTTACACAGAACAGAGTCTTAAAATACAGTACTCTTCTGTATACTAAAGAACGGATGGACACAGTACATACACGGTACAGTCCTGAAATAGTCAAAGTTTATCTAAAAGAAATTTATGCATTCTGGAAGGCGTATTTCTGAAGGAACGATTTCATAAGAAACGATTTTATTAGATTAAAAAGCTTAATCATATTTAATTGTATTTTTTTTTATATTTAATATAATTTTCTGTACAGATTTCATACTTTAAACTCAGAGATACGAAGCGGTTCATCAGTTGACTCCTTTCAAAATTATACTAAGATGTGCTATTAAGTGTATATTTGATATGTACTGATAGCAGACTATCTCGTAATTTAAGGAAAATTGGGAAAAAAGGAATTTCGTATGTCCACTAAGCATTCCATACCAACAAACCATAAAGCCATTATTGTAAGTTTGAAACAATTCGCAATATTGGGATTATTGAGAAGAAAAAATCGAATATTTCTTGTTCATAAATATAAATTTGCACCACAACGCTTTGCAAATATCTTCCCCTATGCACCAATTGCCTAAAATTATGACTAAAACAAACACATGTCCTGCAAGTATCTTTATTTTTTATACTATATTATTTTAAGGACTCATTAAAAATGTTTGTTATTTTTTAAACACTCATCCTGAGCAATATAAAGTTATTCCTTTTACTCCTGCGGAAATGAGAAATGCCCATATTTATTTTTTTTAGATATTTTGAATATACTTATTTAACACAATTATTAAACATAGAGGCGGGTACAAGCTCGCACTTAAATGGAAACATTTTCAGATTAAAAATATTACGATTTAAGTTGTATTTTAGAAAAAAAAATAAATACATGCATATAGTCGTATTATGCACATGTAGCTAACACTTTTAATTATGTGCTAATGTTGTTGTTGTTGTTTTGCAGTGTGTAACAAAAGTGATGTGGATTGAAAAATGTAACAGGGTCGTTCTTAAAAAACATAACCATTCTGAATTTTGTAATTTTAAAAAATTAAGTTGGCCAAAAATTTTTATAATTGGCCTCATGTGGTTACGGATCTTATCAACAATAGGAATCCATAACCAGCAGAATTTTTTTAAATTTTTAGAGTTTTACTGATAATAAGTCACAGAGTGGACCGGTAACAGAGGGGACAAATTAACTCAAAAATACCATATTTTAGCTTTTTATTAGAATTTTGTAGAATTTATTTGTCCACTTAATTAGTGTACACAAAATATTTATAAAAAAATTATAAAATTATACCGTTTTTCAACAGTAACAGAGTAGACACTGAATAAGGGTACGCACCCGGCCTACAATTCAGTTACTTACTCAACCACGCACTAAACAAGACTGAACAGTTAAAAACACATTTTGTTGATTTTAGCTAAGTTTTGATGGAGAAGCATAAGAGAAATATACGCGTTATAACGTTTAACAAAAATTTTTCAATAAAATGTGTGGACGTAACAGAGGGGACCAAAACCTGGGGACAAGATTTTTCTTCAAAAAAATTATACAAAAAAATTATTTTTCATCATTCTTTTCTATATATGGTATTAATATATACAAACTGAATAACAAAAATTGTAAATATTATTTTTTTTCAATTTTATTTTAACTGAAAATAACTATTAAATTTTAATAAATTGGCTCGGGACACAGGTTTTTGCTAAACCTTTGACATTAAAAATATTTTTTAAGTTATTTTCAGATAACTAATTATTTTTGTTTTATAATATAGTTACGTAGAATCGACAATAATTTATAAAAATGCAGATATTTTTCTATTTTCTTTTTGGAGAAACAAAATATAAAATAGAAAAGTCTGGGGACACCAATTGGTCATGTTTTTTAAGAATGACCAAACATGAAAAATTTCTGAGATTTTTAAAAACTTTTAAAAATTCCCTGAATTGCTGAATTGCAAATTAAAAAGGAATATATAAAACTAATTTGAGCTGCCAAATAAAATTTAATACATCTTAATAAATTTTTTTTATTATATGCCAGTATGAACGAAATTTTCGTTTGACTTTGATGAAAAGCAGCCAGAAAATTTCTCCATAAAAGTCAAAAAATAAGATTTTAGAACAGAAGTAAAATAAAAAATATATAAAAAAGTGTTTTTTATCTTAAATTCGAGTTTATCTAAAATTTTGTTCCAATCCACTTTCTTATAGATATATAACCCAAATAAAGCCTTTGGCCCAGTCTCTGACTGACACTTACTGCTAGTAACGACTATCAGAGAAAAATCTTAATTAAATTTCAACAATTAGTCAAACCCCAAAGACATTTCATTTTCAAATCAAATCAATCAAAAACAATGCTTCAGAATAGCCAAAACGTCTTTGTCCTCACCACCATTTACGAATCTTTGCTACAAATAAATTGTTTTATGGACCTGTTTTAAAATTAATGTTGACTGGTGTTGACACGCAAAACGACTTAAATGTAAAGAAAACATGTTATAATTCCTTTTTTTTTTTTTTTGTTCACTATAAATCTGCGATTGTAAAAACATTTAATGAAACATGTTTGTATGTATTCGATTTATACTGCCTTTCGTTTGACCCCTCAAAAGTATGGAGAGGGTGTATATACATATATAAAAAAGTGTGTATGTGTTAATTTGATTAAATTTAATGACTATGTCACACGTTACTAACGGATTTTAAAACAGAATTTAATTATTAAAAACCAAAAAAATGCATTTAAACAAAAACTCATAAGCACATGGCTGTATATTTTAGTATTAAATCTGATGTATTTGTAGACGCATGATTGCATATGAGGATACTACGAAAATGATCTTAAAAATCGAGAAGGGAGGTTTTAAGTTCCCATGAAGCTATTGTAAGATTGGGGCACCTATTCCTTAATTGGGAATTTTATAAAGCAAATAGGAATTCAGAATTTGATTTGGGAATTGAAGAATTTATTAGGGGAAATTTTCAACATTTTGGAAATTTCTTTAAATATATTTAAACTTTTAAAGTCCTCAAAGAGAATACCCGTCACGAATGGAGATACCCATCACGGGAAGTATACTGCCATAAATCCGGCATTGTTATCAATTGCTTTGGCGGTCACTTTGCCGATATTATTTTTATATTTAATGAAAGAAAGTATACATTAAATAAAGACTATCCAAGCTAAAGTTGTGCATTTTTTAAAAATAAAACAGCCGAAGAACATCTCGAGACAATTTTTAGGCCTCATTATTGTACGTTTTACCGATTGCTATAACAAATGCTGGGCTGAATTTAACGCAATACCTGAATTAAACGCCTGGGAATTTATTTCGAATTTAAATGTATATTCTAAGCGAAATTACAATTTATAAAGCTTTCATACTTTATTAGTCTTATTCCTTCAATATTTTCCAGGTATATTTTCTATGCACTATCAGAATTTTGTAATCTGGCTTAGAGTACACATTCGAATTAATATGAAAATTTTTATATTATATACCTTTATAAGTTTTTTAAGCAAAATGGCTCTATTCCGGACGTGGATTCGTAAAATCATAAACCAAATTTCAATAGCATTTATTCTTAGGCGAACAAAGACTTTTGAAACAAATTTCATAAAATTATCTATTCAATTCGATTATTTATTCGCCTTTTTTAAAATTGGGGATGCAAATATTAGTATTGTTGTTATTTTGTTGAACTGATCTAATGGTTTTTA
Source organism: Pollenia labialis (assembly GCA_949318255.1). Lineage (NCBI taxonomy): Eukaryota > Metazoa > Arthropoda > Insecta > Diptera > Polleniidae > Pollenia > Pollenia labialis. The sequence goes on along the minus strand of OX439139.1, from coordinate 158,183,703 downwards.
ATACAAATTTTGATATTTTAACTAGGCTTTAAGTTCATCAAATTTAATTTTCATTAAATTATTTTTATGAAGAAAAAAATAAATAAAAAAATATCTGCAAACTCTAATCAAAGAAATCATTAAAACAAAAGGTACATTGGTTATTATAAAATTAATATGTTTCGACAAAATTGGCGGAAAATATATACTGGGTATAAATTGAAAACTTAAGCGAACAATTATAAACTCTAACAGCCGTATTCATAACAAAAAGTTAGACACAGATTGTACACTACGTTCAAATAGAATGCTTCTAACTAGAATGCCGATTAAGCTTAGCAGCTTGTTGGCACAGAGTTAATTCATAACGAACTTTTCTCCATCTGCCAACTTTTGATAAATCAACTCTAAATTTTTATGATGCCACATTACTCAAAAATGCAACACTTTTTTCATTAATCATCGCTGAATTTGTAATTTTTTCTTTTTTGTTTGTTTTTCCCTTCACATATAAAAATTTTTAAGAGTTTTTAAAATTAAATTAAATTAAGTAAAAATCAGTAAATTAAAAAAAAACAGTTAATTTAAAAAACCAACAAAATTGTTTGACATTTAACGGCTGTTTTTCACAAGTTGGCAAACGTTTGGCAGCTCGTTAACAAGAGTTAAGCAAATCGTTAGCCAGAGTTTGGTTAGTGTATTATGAAATAACTTTTTGCTAACTTCATGCCAAATTTTCATTATGAATACGTCTGTTAGATTTTAAGCTTAAATTTTAAGTACTTAATCTTACAGTTAATCTGACAGTTGGCTTAGGGTTTAATGAATATTTAAACTCAACCTTAAATATATTGAAACTTTAATTTTATTTCTAAAAATCAAATGGTTAAATTTTAAATTTTTCAGCTTTTTAGAAATCTATGTTGAGTCCAACTGTTCGCCAGTGGGCCCTTAGAATACTTAAGAAATAGAATGAAAAAATCTCCCGAAGTACCGGATTAGCCGGCGGTTTCCATACGCTTTAAATACTTGTAAATTTGTGTGAAGGCTTGGCAACTTCCATTCAAAGACCATTTAAATTGCAGAGAACGGTTACTGCAAATGCTTTTAAAATGTGGAACAAATATTTTAATTTTCAATACAAAACATCTGTCAAAAAGTGCGTTGGTTTAGAGAAGTAAGAGGTACATCCCATACAAAGACAATGTAGATTTCTATAGATAAGGAGAACGGTAACTGAAAAAGTAATCGAATTGTGAAAAAACTTTTGGATTATCATACACAACATCTTTTGAAAAATAAGGTTTATTTAGCAAAAGTGGGCATGGCATTTCCCATTCAAAGACCAAACCAAAATTTCTCTATATCTTGGAAACGGTAAAAGCAAAGTTTTTGAAATTTGGTACAAATTGCATGGTTAATACAAAACATGTTTCGAAAAGTAAGCAGCATTGGACAAACGGGCATGTCACCTTCGCCAGAAGGACAATATAAATTTTTGTATCACTGCAGAATGTTTGCAGTAAAAGTTTTCAAAGCTGCAACAAAAAACACTCGGGATATAACGGGATATATCAAAAATTCAAGTACGAATAACACTAAAACGTACTCAAAACAATACTAAATGGGATTACTGTCGAAAATCAATCCCGGAATTTCTTGAATTAAGTATAAAATTCTTAAATCAAGTAAAACAAAGATTAAACTTTTCGTTGTGTTTAACCCTCCATTAGCACATTGAAAAAGTTCTGGCCAGACGCATGTGTACCACGAAGGGTTAAACAGTTAATTTGAACTCTTGATTCTCATTTAGTTTATATTTTTGTTTAAAAATGCACATAAAATCTCTAAAGTAAAAACCATATCGGGCATGATATTGACGTTTCTTTAAGGTGTAATACGGATAAGTAAATCAATCATAATAATTTTTTCTTTCTAATTTATTTTTTGGTTTTTTCAAGCATGAATTAAGGATAAAATCGACTTTATAATACTTGAATCAAGCGCATTTTGAGATTGATTTAATCTTAGTTTTACCTAAATCAATTCAATTTTCGAATTATTTCACGATTAACGATATCGTAATTTGCGAATGAAAATCCGTTCTTGAATCAATATTTCTGTACATGATTCAAGAAAATCCGTACTTACCGTACTATTAATACCGCTAAGGATTGATTTGAGTACGGATGGATTGATATATACATTTTACTTTTGAGTGTACAAACAGTGTGGTTATCAATACCAAACATCAGTCAAAAAGCAGACTGGATTGGAGAAGTGAAATATTGAGAGTGCAGGACTATTTTTAAAAAGTTTTGTAAATTGAAATTTGCCTTATAGAAGCACAATCGTAAATATTTTGAATATAATTATATTATAATCTTTATAAAAATCTTCTTCTAAAAACCCAAAATAAAATCTTGTATTGAAACCTTTTATGGTAGCTTTCCTGTAAGAATCGTATATTTATATGAGTCTTCAAAGTTGGCAAAAAGCTTTTGAGGCAAATTTGGATTTTAAGAAAATTCCTACACATATAAAACCATTTATTATTAAAAAAACGGATTTTATAAATCATTTCTTATTCGTTTAAAGGACCTTTCAGGCCAACCTAATTTCTTCCATATACAAATAAATGCACATAGGTAACAGTATTTACAATAACAACAAATAAATATTAAAAATAAAAAAAGGAGTAAAATATACAAGAAGTTTTACATACACCAGACATGTGTACTTGTTTTCGTAATTGTTCATTGTTCCGTTTTTTTCTTTGTTTGTGTTTGCGTTTCAGTTCGTGTTTGTGTTTGTATTTGCGTTAATATTCGTATTTGTGTTTATGTTTGTGGGTTTCCGGTATTTGACTTCAAACTATTGTCGGCATTTTGTATATATAATTTGTTTTTTTAATACATTTGAAGTTTTTTTTAAGCTTCTCTGTTACAGACGATTATAACTTTTTTACAGCAGCTTCTGCCGCAGTTGCTGATGCAGTTGTATTATTTTGTTTGTTACAAGCTTTTAATGCAACATCAATCAAACTAAAATCAATGAAATCATTCTGTTTAAGTTAATTTCTTTCTTTCCATTTTTTTCTAGTGCTTCTCTACCCTGATCCCGTGCTATTTAACATTTTTTTCTGATCGATTTTTTTTTTTTTTTGTTTTATTTCTATAACGAATACAATAAAACTTGTAATGCAGATGTTCAATTTTACAGCACAATGGTCAACTTTGAAGATTCGTTTTCAGTTTGTTTGAAAAGGAGACTGACGTTGCTGTTGTTTGCTGTACAACTTCATTGGTATACATACATAGATTTGTGCATACAAAGATTTCATTAAGCCACGTTCGAAAGGTTTTTATCAGTATTTTTATTGCTTGAAATTGCCTCAATTCAATTGCACACACAACACAGCCTGTTTTTTCTTTAATATAAAAATGCCCAGAAGATGTAAAAAAGCGACGCTGATGGGTAAGAAAAAGAAAATGAAAAATACCTAAAAAAAATTAGCAAAAATAAAATAAATCAATGATTGTACAAGATTTAGAAATGTTTTACAAACAAATGGAAATGAATTACAGACTCTTGTTGGAACAATTGCGGGAATTGTAGACACAAAGAACATTATTTGCTACTTACATCTAACTCGATGTTTATATTTCCTATTTGATGGGTGTTTTTGTTAAAAAAAAAATTAAGAAGAAAATGTTTAAGACATAAAAAGAAGGTCTACACTATTTTCGAATGCATTTGAAGTAATTTAAATATTGGAAAAGTCTGCTAAAACAAAATTGATAAGTAAAAGATGAGTAATAGAGGGAGATTTTTAAATCAGGCTACAAATTTAAGAAACCAAATTTTTTTAAAAATTTTTAATAGGACTTTATTTAAAAAAACAATTATGTTTTCATAATAAGCTAATAAAAAACGTTTTTTTTTAATTCCAATTTTTCACAAATGAAAAGCTTTTTGAAAAAAAAAATCCTTTAAAAAAACGGCTGTACCGTATCTTTAATGACCTCCACCAAGAGTTCGAATATATCAGTAGCCCGTTTCTGTATTTTTCGCATCGTAAAATTTTCCGCATGAAACCAGTGAATCGGGACAGAAACAGTGTAAAATGAAACAAAAAATGGTTTTTTTCGCACAAGTGTTTCTGTATCTTTCCGTTGCGAGAATTATCTGTCATTTTAATAATTTTCCAGCAATTATTGGAAGGATGCGAGAAAAAGTGTTTCTATAACAATATTTTGCGAAAAGTTTCTTTCAAGAACTGTCAAAATAAGTCACATTTGAAATTGGTGGCGAGAAAAACAAAATGTAGATATTTTGAATTTAAAATATGTTTATATACTATTTTTTTTAAATAAATAAAAAAAATAGAAGGAATATAAATGATAAATGCATAATTTATATGATGAAAATAAACAAAAAACAATTGTTATATATTGTTAGTTTAAATTTTTGTTAGCCTTTTCTTGCTTTGGTTTAATCAGTGCTGCCAGATAAATTTGTGTCAAAATCGTCAATTTCCTGAGAAAAAAATAAAAAAGATCGTCTTTTTTGTTTTAAAAATCGTGCAATTTAAAATCAATTTTAAACAAATTTGTTTCGACTTTTATTAAAAAATAATCAAACAAAAACATAGTTTAAGTTCATGGGTATTTAATAATTATTATTTAATAATTGAGATATAAATCTTTAATTTTCCTATTCCTATAATCTTTTTCTTTTTTACCTGAAATAGACTTAGTAGAATACCTTGTAGTTAAAATTAAAAATATCGGTTCATAAATAAACGGGTTAAAGACCCAGTAAAATCTTCGCCTACAAAATAATATGTTAAGTAATCAGAAACACATAAAAGCACTACATACAATTCTACTGAAAAACTAATGAATTTTACAAGGGTTGTGCCAAAAAGAACAAATTCAAAAGTAATTCATTTATTTTATCTTAATACATCCAGAAAAAAGTAGTTATCGAAGTTCTTATGGAAGAAAGCTACTTAATAACGAGTGAAAGAAGTTATCCATTTTGAAAAAGTTTTTACTGGGAGACAAACAAATTTCTTTCTTGCCGGAATAATGGTTTCGGCACAAAAGTGTACATATAAGATAAGAATATCAAATATCAATCATATTTTGTATATGTATATAAGAAGTATTAAATGTTCAAAATAAGCCAAGTCGGTCCATTACTTTCCCTCGAAATTTTGCTTTTGCCGATACATTTTTTTAGGGAAGAAACAAACAATTTCGAGGACAATTTTCACAATACGGATAAATATAAAAATTTAAGCAGCCTTGTTTCTAAAGATATCTTTTTTTCTAATAAACAAACATATAAAAATATTTACAATTATCTTATTTCGAAGACTAAGGGGCTTATAGTGTAAAACGCAACGCCAATAATTTCATTAAAAGCAAAAATAAAATCAAATATATTTTATAAATTTGTTGTTGCTTTCTACAGACATTCATATTATTTTTTTTTCAATTTTCAACGCCACAAAATAGAAGTGTTTGAAATTTAAAAATTCAAGATGAATTTCTATAGAAAGGAACAACAAAATTATAAAATATTTTTGATTTTGTTTTTGCTTTCGTCACTTTTTTAGAAAAATCATCAAAACGTCACTTTGTTAATATCGGAACAAAAAATCATCAAGATGACGATAACTCGTCAAATCTGGCAGCCCTGTTTTTATTATATTTATTTCTTTTGTTGACGTTTCGCTTTTATTTGACACTTAATTACTGGAAATATTCCAGTATAAACAGAATTTGTTGTGTCTGTTTTCGCATCCAAATACAGAAACACTTTTATCTCACAAATCGAGAAACGATGGAATTTTTTGTTTCACACTTCATGTAAGAAATTTTACGATGCGAGAAATACAGAAACGAGCTACAGGAGTCGACTATCAAATATAAGACCTGACCACCTCACAGTATTATGATTCGATGCCTAATTTAAATAAAATATCACGATTTGTTTCAGAGATATTATTAGGCATATTAAAGTGATTGGTCTTCAACCTTTGGTAGGTTAGGGTTAAGAAGGGTTATGCGCCCAAGGGCACACCTCCACTCGGAGACCAATATGGTCCATTGTGAATCCCTTCAATTAAGAGAAAAAAGAAAAGACAGTAAAGAAAAGAAGTATGAGATGGATAGAATCAAGAAAGATAGAAAGTTAGAAGATTTCGCGTAGAACTATTGCCCTCTCTACAGTCTAAACCCCAGGAGATCAGCCGGACTACATCCAGCGATGCACCCCAGTTCGTCGTGAAACCTATATCCTAGCCACTTCTGCCTGAGACCCTGCATCCTGGGACAATGGCACAGTACATGCTCGATCGCTTCCAGCTCCTCTGAATCATCGCACAATCTGCAGAAGTCCAGTATGGCGTTGTCCCATCTGCCCGCAAAAGCCCTGGCAGGACAATGACCCGTCAAAACCCTATAATCGTTCTATGACTACTTCTATCCAATCCCAGTAGAACCCTGGTTGCCCCCGCGTCCAATCTGGGCCATAGTGCCCTAGACACCCTGCAATCCACTCTGTCCCTCCAGGACCGGTTAACGTCATCATGGAATTTCTCTCGTATCACACTTTAGTAGTAATATAGGGGAGGCTTTACCTCCCTGTCTCTTACCACTTAGTCCAGATTAAAACCCTCTCTCGCAAGTTTGTCCGCCACCTCATTTCCCTCAACCATGCAGTGTCCAGGTACCCAGCACAGCCTTACATTGAATGCCTCCATAAGTTCCCTAAGAGCATTCCTACACCGAGCTACCAGGCTCGATCGCACCGTATAATTTGTCAATGCCCTAAGCGCCGCCTGACTATCGACGTAAATTGTCACCACAGATCCACCCACGATGTGTTCCAGTATCACCTCCGTCGCCCTCCAGATCGCTAGGATCTCAGCCTGGAAGATACTGCACCCATCGGGTAGTCTGAATGACCTTTTCACCTCGGTGTCCGCGATATATACACCGGCACCAGTGCCGGTTTCCATCTTGGATCCATCCGTAAATACTGCCCACCCCTCAAACAGCCCACCCTTTGGTAAAGGGTGGTTAAATTTTAAGGGCCAATATTGACCTAAGCGACAAGTTTTTTTCTGCATTTCATTTGACATTTCTCAATTTCAGACTAACTCAATTTGAACCATGGAAAGATACACAATCGAGCAACGCATTTAAGTTATTCATTTTTATTATGAAAATTGCCGTTCAATTCAAAATTCATATCTTGCGCTTTGTGATTTGTTCGGTCATTTTAATCGTCCAAATGTGCGCACACTCGTAAAAATCGTGCAAAAAGGTGAGCAAACCGGGTATGTAGGAGATGTGAAAACAACAGTGCATGCTCGTACAGCTCATCCTGCAGAAAATATTGCTGTTGTTTGCTATAGTGTGGCTGAAGAGCCGTCCACCTCAACTCGTCGTCGTGTCCAACAATTGCACCTCCCACGCTCGTCATTGAGCTCGTACTTCAGAAAATATTACTGTTGTTTACGATAGTGTGGCTGAAGAGCCGTCCACCTCAACTCGTCGTCGTGTCCAACAATTGCACCTCCCACGCTCATTATTGATGAACATTATGCATAAAGACTTGCATTTACATGCTTACAAGGTGCGATCAAGAACTAAAGCCTCTGCAATATTCCAAACGTCGTAATTCCAAATGATCAGAATGGCGGCAAGAAATGGCAACAGTGGATGATCAATTTCCGAAGAAAATCATCTTCACCATAATATGGTTGTAGGTAACAATAATATGGTTACATTTACCATAATATGCTTAAAATTTCCTTTAAAAATAGTTTTGTTGGAGGTGACCATATTTAAACATGTTTTTTCTCTGCGTGTTAAAATAGCTTTTATTTAATAAGCGTTAGCAAATAAAATATATTTGGTCGAAAAATTAGTTTTTGTGCAAAGCTTTGAAAGAATAACCATCATTAAAGCTTTTAAAAGTTTAATAAAATAAGCTGTAATGAAAACTTTAAATAGAAAATAAATAACAGAAATAACAGACAGAAATATTGTTGTAATGAAATTCTTTTTTAATAAAATCTGGTAAATAATTTGTTCGCATTTATTTTCTAAATATGACTTGCATCATATGTCCGCCTCAGCAATAAGTTACATGGTCCATTCCATCAGTCCGATTTTTGAATGGTTTTTATAATAAATCTGGCCCTTTAGCTTCAATGGTGGCTTGAACGTTGGCTTTTAAATCTTCAAGAGCTTCTTGTTTGTCAGCATAAGCCAAGGATTCAACATAGCCTATTAAAAAGTAATCCAGAGGCTTTAAATCGCACAAACGAGGGCGCCAGTCAATATTACAACTTCTGAAAATAAAGTATTCACCAAATTGATTTGCAATATACCGATTATTAAGCGCGGTGTATAGCAACTTGCGCCATCTTCTTTGATAGCGCTCGCTATTCACCGTAACGACAGCTTCTTGCTCATATCTAAAGAGCACGTAAACCGCACCAAACAATCAATTTAAAAACAAAAGTGTCAAAAAAAAATACTTTTTCTTCGAAAAAAGTGGATGTTTCTTAAAAAAATGTTTTTATACACAGAAAAAATTGCAAAAAATTATTCAATTAAATAATTAATTGGTATACATTAATTATTCAATTAATTTTTTGTTGGCTGCAATTAATTTTTTTAATCAAAAATCATAAAATTAAATGTTTGTGTATATGTGGTGTATATTTTAGTTTATGCTATTAATTTTTTAATTGACTAAATTTGTGTCCCATGACTCGAAAATACAAATCCGTTAACTGATATGATCAATTCCTTTGCAGGGGCAAAATTAGTTAAATATTTAATTGTCTGAACAAATTGTTTAATTAAAGTCGATTTTCTATTTTTTCTATGTAACGATTCTTAAAATGTTTCCTATTTTGAAAAAAGCTTTATTGTAAGTATCATTAAATCTTGCTATAAATTTTTTAAAGCATTTCGCCTTAATGCCACCCAGCAAAGCCGACCATCCATCTTCTTCTTAAAAACTGAAATCATTTAAGAAACCAAATTGTGTTTCGATGCTTTTTTCTATTTGATGTTGTTTTTAATTTATTGGCAACTAATATTTCTAGTTAAAAGTGCCATGTATACAAAACATTTCAAATCGATTTGTTGTTTTGTCATACTTGTTGTTATTGCTGTTCCAAATAAAGATTCCAGTTCTTAAGTCTCTTTTGTTGTTGTATTGTAAACATCAAAATAAATTTATCCTTGTACAGGCAGGCAGTGTTTGCACCAAACATATTGCGAATTTTCAAGTAAAAAAGAGTGAGAGAAAGTTAAAAAAAAAATGCACAACACACTTAAATGACAATAATGTAAAAAAGAATCGTTGTATATGATGGAATACATTCACAGACACACACACACTGTAATACGTTTTACATGGAAACAGTTATTTACTAAATTCAAAATACTACCACACTTTTAAACATGCAATTGTAGTTGTTAGAGTGTCTTTATGTCTTTTACTTACAATCGCAAGTAACAAGTTCAATATTTTAAAATTGGCAACTTTCCCACTTCGAAGGATTCGCCAAAGAACAAGCAAGTAGAATAAAAAAAACTGTCAATGGGTAGTTTTTTTTTGTTTCCAAACACAGGGTTCATAGCAAAGCAAAGGACTGTATACATGTGACATTTTTGTTTATAAAAACTGGTATCAAGTAAATAAATTTTCCTTAATAGCCAGCCCTCCCTTTCATTTCACAATTCATTTAGAAGATTTCCAAGATACAAACTTATCACTCACAAGTAAAACGATACATTTTCACATTTGAAGGCTTATCGCTGACATTACACGCTTGTGCAAGATTTAGGGTCAATTATATTCGATTTGATTTGTGGACTTAAAAACATTTTGCCATCTTTTTTTTTAATTTTTTGTTTTCTTTTTGATGAAAACCCAGACAAAAATGTCACATTGTTTGGCCGAAAAGTTCATTAAGTGTTGAGTTGTTTAAAATGGCCTGAAATGTTTTCTGTAAGAGGAGGGCGATAAATACTTAAAAGATAGAGAGTTTGTTTTCTTGTTTCTACACGCAGATTCATTAAGACAACCACATTTGTTGCCAATTGCAGTATCCAATTAAATCAATTTGGGTTTTGTTTTTTGAATGCATGAAATTCTGTTGCCTCCAAAGTTTTTTTTTTTTACAAATCTAGCTTTTTAAATGCACTACTCCAAAAAAAAAATACTTGTTGTTAACAAAACAAAGCAATTAAGACAGATGTTTTAAGACTAATGCTCGAGTACCAACACCAAAGCCAATACTAGAACTAAGGATAAAGTTCCCGATCCAATAATTCTTTATTATCCGAAACATTTCTATAATTTTGTTTTGTTTTAATTGCTATTTTCTATGCGAACGTTAACGTGTGTCATCGTGGGATTGGCTATTAATTATGAAGTATTTACATTTTTGTATTTATATTTGAAAATGTGTGTATGTATGATGAATGTAAGTAAGTATGTATATTAGGGCGGGTCGATTTTTTTTTTTAAATCGTGTAGCAAAAACGTAATCTACATAAAATTCTAAGAAAATTCTTCGAAGAAACCATGGGTCTAAAACAAAATCCTAATCCGCGCCTCTCGACTTAAAAATTTGGCTGCCCGCCTTGGAAAAAAAAATTTTTTTTGAAAAAATTGCTTTTTCCAAAAAGAAATCGAATTTTTTTAATAAAATGGTTTAGTAAGGTTATTCGTTTGCACTTTATATTTTTTTACAATCAAAATTTTTTTTACATTGAAAAAATTTTCAACCAAGTAAAAAAATTTTCAAGTCGAGAGGCGCGGACTAGGATTTTGTTTTAGACCCATGGTTTCTTTGGAGAATTTTCGTAGAATTTTATGTACATTACGTTTTTGCTATACGATTTTTAATATTTTTTTCATCCATACAAATCGACCCGCCCTAATGTACATATTATCCTTAAATATATATACATTAAACTGTTAATTTCTAATGAGATCTAGTGATCCAGAAAAATGTATTAGAGTTGGTCGATTTTCAACAAAAAATCTTAGCAGCTGTGTGATTCTGTATATTTATTTATTTAGTTTTTTATTTTATAGTTGTTATTACAGTGAGATACAAAATATAAAAAATTAGTGTTATTTTATAAACTCTTTTATATTTATAATTACTAGTGTTCGCCTTATGGTCAAAATTCGACCATAATTTTTTTTTGTAAATATGAAGAAAACATAATTCATCTAAGTATATATGAATTTATTTGTTTCGATTTGGCGAGGGTCCAACCTCCGGTTCATATTTTATCTTCTACGTGAGTTGATTTAATTTTGTAAGTTCAGTATAAAAAATACCAATTGAAAAACAAAAAAGTATCAAAAAGTCTCCTTTATATATTGTCATCCACTCAGGACGTTGTACGTTTAATTTTATGTTTATATGTCTAATATTAACGAAAACTAATCAAAGTATCAGATGTAGAACGAAAAAGTACGAAAAAGCTACCCTTACATGTTCTTATTCGCCCAGTTTAATGTATAATTGTATCTTCATAGGTCGAATATTCACGAAAATTCAAAAAGTTCCAGATGAAAAACAAAAAATACCAGCATTTTTTATCTTATAGGTTGTCACCCACTCAGGATCCTACACCTATAATATTATGTTTCAAAGTTCTATATTATAGAAAATTTAAAAATCATCACATGAAGCACAGAAAAGTAAAAAAAAAAAGAAATTTAGTTTCCCATATTTCACCTTTTTTCTCCCCAACCTTTTTTCTCCCCAACGGACCCTGGTTGACAAACAAAGGAAGAAAGCGTTCTTAACTGTTTTGCCTGGTCTGATTTATATAGTCGAAATATACGAAAACCGGTTTCTGAAAAATGTCGAATAATCGATTACCCTAATTTGTTATTATTTGATAATTGAAAATAAATTTTTATTTATTTATTTTGCATTTGTGTTAGTAACAATTTTGAACGCTTTTAACTCTGAAATTATTGGACAGATTTTAATAAAATATACATTGTGCAGTTCTTTGAGTAAATACCTCTTAAATGATGTATATTTTGTTCAAATCGGTTGACATACAGAGGAGGAAAGTGTTCTTAACTATTTTGCCTTAGCCGATTTATATATTTATAATTATATATAATTTATAAATGGAATAATATAGCGCAGTGATTTTATATTTTTCTGATCTTTTTAACAAAAGGTTATTTTAAAATACGAAAATCCCTGCTAGAATTTATAAAAAATTAAGTACATGCATTTTAACATTATATTCAGATAGATTTGGTAATTTTCAACAATTCAACATAAAAAGTGATGCCGAATTAAATTTTAAAAAAAAGGATATAAGGGAGGTACATGAGTCCTTTGACGGAATTTTTTTTAAAATTTGAAATTTTGTTGATTATTATCATATATACCTCCATGCAAAGCATTATTAGTCTGGGTCAACTCCTTCTTTTTTTGCACAATTTTTTTCTACATCAATGCGTTGTGCGGCACCTCCCGTGCAAAGACATTATAGAATTCTGTGTATCTGGGCTATCGGCAAGACCCAACATTACCAATTAAGGCACACACATCTTGGTTTTCAATACAAAACATGTGACAAAAAGTGGGCGTGGCAGAAAATGCATTTATTTATATCTGAAGAACTGTATTTATATAACTTTCTGTTCTTACCGCACACCTTTTCGGATAAAAATTTTTTCTGCCATAACAACGAAATCGCTTTTTCCGAAAACGACTATTAAACAAAATAATATAAAATACTTTTTGCCAAAATATTTTTTTTTTAACAAACCGTCTCTTTATTCATTTAAAAAAATCACTATTTTAACTAAAATCTGCTTTCTCACTTGTTTTTATTATTTTTAGCAAAGAAAATATTATTAGTATTATTTCACAAAAATTTAGCTTCGATCACAATTATCTTTTTCACGAAATACTGCAACGCTCGCTAAAAATAATTTGCTCTCGCTAATAAAAAAAATCGGTTTTTCTACCCAAAAATGCCGCATTTTGTTGAATTTTAAAATCGTTTTGGAGTACGGAAATATACCCCTTTTGAAATAATTACACTAGCCAACAAGGTTTTGGACTGTAGCAATCAAATATCTTTCCTAAGGTAATTTGGTGGGCTGAATTCGAATCTGTAATTGGTTTTTCTCTATCACGTCAGGTTTTCAAGATACGAAAAATGTTTTTATTCGTTTCTTATACTATGTTCACACTTGAGTTTTTAAACGCGTTTAAGCAAAATGTTGATTAAGTTAATCAAAGCCGTTCACATTACATTTGAGATGATTAAGATGACAGATGATCAAGAAAAAAACAAAACAAACCAATTTATATTTCTTTAAAGTATTAAAAATTGATAAAAAAATACTTTTATAAAGTTATCAGAAGATTATTTTAAACATATTAATGATGAAATTGTGAAAATTTATGAATTATTTAAGGAAAAAAGTAGAAACATTAAGCAGAAATCGTGGCCAGTTGTTCAGTTTATTTTGGCCGATTCTACATTACACTAAGTTTGAGGTATGTTCAGTGGATTCTATGTGATTAATGAAGTGATTTAGTTGTAAACATGTCAATTTGAAGTGATTAACAAATCACTTCAATGTATGGGAAATCATCTCGATTTTGATGTGATTAGAGCTTAATCACGTTCGAGTTGCTTAAACGCATTTAAGAACCCAAGTGTGAACATAGTATTACATAAAAAATCACTAGTGTTTTTTAAAAATCAATTAATTATCAAAATAATTTTCAAAAGTGTAATTTGAACTTCGGTCGTTTGTATTTTGTTGATTCGGTTTCACGTATTAGAGTCACGCATTATTCTCCCAGCAAGCTTTTGTCTCAAAATCCTTGGCAAATTCTTTCAATTTTCATTAAATCTTGGTGAGCACTTGTTCGCGCTCACTGCACCTAGTTTTTTTTTGGAAAAAAATCTAAATGCGAATGGAGAATATGTAAAACATTGCGGTTTCTGACTGCAGAACCACAATAATGTAAATATACATATTTTAATGATTCTGATATTAGATATCCTTTTTTTTCCAACCAAATATTCACCACACACAAAGCAAAAAATAGCTTGAATCAGTGACACAACGCTTCTATTATGAAGATTTATAATGAATGTGGACTTCTAGTGTCAGTATTGACTGTTTAACAGTATTGCCAGCATTCGATAAAAAATAAACAAGACGTGACAGCCCAATTTCGAGGCCAGATTCGAATTCAGCGCACCCAGATAAAAAACATGCATCGTTTCTGCAGTCAATTTTTTCCCAAATTTGATTTTTACAAAATCTTATTTTTAAGATGACTTTTTCTCCTTAAATTGCTCTAGTCAATGCAAAACTTATCTGCAAAAAAACAGTTTAAAAAAATTAAAATAACTAAAAAAAAATCCTTATTTTCATCCAATATTTTGTTTCCAAAAATAATTTGCAAGAGTTTTTTCCAAAAAAAATTACGTCTGTCACAAAAAAAAACGATTCAACATTTGCATGATGTCCTTTTTTTCAATAAAATAACTTCTGTCTTTAAAAACATTCGCTTTGTTGTGAAAATAGCATTTTCACCGAAAAAATCGCTTATTTCAGCAAACGTTTTTATGAATCAGTTTTTCCAAAAACTCAACAAGTTCTTAACAAAACTTTATAGAACCTCCATATGCAAGATTTAGCTTGAATAAATATAAATTGTCAAAATCTTAAACATTACAAAACTAAAATTGTATGTGGGCATAACTTAAACAAATATAAAGAAAAATCTTTAATCGATAGCAGTAGGCTTCATATCCATTTAAATGTATATGGATATTTTTCACTACTTTGAACAGCCGTCAGTAACTGCAGCTCCACAAGAAGTGGCTGTAGCAGAAGCAATAGTATTATTTTGATTACAACAAAGGCTGTATGTGGATAGACAAACATTCGGACAGACAGACAAACAGTCAGCTAAAGAGCATGAAAAAGTGGACAACGTTACATCAAATCAGTAAGTGATTCTTAGTTGTAGTCACAGTCGCACGACCATCTATGGTAGGAGCAATATGTTAGTGGTAGTGACAGAGGGTTAGTAACGATGAATTGAGAGATGTGAAAGTCTAGTCCCGAATGCCAGTTACAAGCATCAACAATATGCATATGGTTATATGTATGTGAACATGTCTGAACGTATGTTTGTAACTTCATGTTGTGTAGTCACACCAATATTGTTCCATACAAATGCATACATACACAGATAGTGTAATGTTTGCTATAAATATATTATTTCGTGTGTACCAAATTTTGGCAACAAGCCAAAAAATGTGACTTCAAAAATTTCTTATTTTGCCTAGTTTGGTTTTTATTTATTTTTTACTTTAATAGCATCCCTAAAAATCAGTCGTTTTATATAGGACTATTACCAACATTATCACTGCCACCAGGGTTAACATATTCCTTTTAACCTTTGCCGCCTAATAGTATACAAAGAAAATCGCCGAAAAAAATCGTCAAAAAAGTAGCCACCGTATTTAAATAAAAACAAGAAAAAATGCATCTAAAACAAGTTATTTTTCAACGTTAAAACAAAAGGTCGAGTTAAACTCTTAAAAGATGAGTTTTTTAGCCACCATAAAAAATAACTCATTTTATGAGTATTATTTTTTTCAAAGTTGAGGAATAAAAAGCCGAATAAACTCTTAAAAGAAGAGCTTTATTCAACCGTCAAAAATTTTTACTCATTTGAGAATTTTGAGTTTTCCCTCCAGAAATTAAAACTCATCTTAAGTAAATTTGATTCCAAACAGTTGCCGCTGCTCAGAGCATTACAATTTGTAAAGCAGATTAGTCTGATCAGCTTGCATTGCAGTTGAATAAATATTAGTCAAAAAAGAAGAGAAACTAAACCAAATGAGTTTTATTTAAGACGAAAATATTAAATTCCTCAAAAGAGTGTTATTTTATGACCGCGAAATACAACTCTCTTTTAAAGAGTTTCATTCAAACTCTTTTTTTATGGTTGAAAGAAAGATCTTAACCATTGACTTGAGATCGTTGTCTTTAGGTCCCCACTGAAAGAGCACTTCAATACGAATCAATTGGTATATGACAGTGTAGGTCTCCGTCGACTCTAATAGCGAGAGGTTTTGAGCTTAAATTTACTGGATAACTGGTATTTACGGTCCCTGGTCTTATCATTTTTGAATTTCTAAATTACATATTCCTATTTCCAGAAGCAGGTTCAGATTGAAATTCTTTTATCGTTGAATGATAAATATGAGTATGTGAGTTGCAAAACTCGTTCGTTACAAAATTAAAAATATGAGATGGCAAAATATTCTCACGGCTCTTTTAGCGCTTTATGATAAGAAATATTCTGATTGCATCAATGCATGTCGCTTGAAAAAACATGGAAGAGGACATGCATTGAAACAATTTGTATAATCATTCTCATAAAGCGCCTAAAGAACTGTTAGAATCAATTGTCATCTCGTATTTTTTTATTTTGCAACGAACGAGTTTTGCAACTCGCCTACTCATATCATAAAACTAATTTTTTTTAAGATCAATAAACTATGTTCAACAAATTTATATATTTTTGAATTTTTTAATTAATTTTTGGCCAAAGGGGTTGAATTTATCCAGTATACAAAATGAGTCGAATTCGATTTGGAAGTAAACCAGTTTTTATACCCACCACCATTTTCGTCTAAGTGCCCATTTACATGATACGATTTTCGTCGTTGCGATTATTGTCCGCAATAAAAAAATGTATAATTCTGCGAAGCACTAATGGAACATTTATAAAAATATGCGCACAGTTATGCGTTACGCCATAAGACATACAGAGATGCAGAAAAGTAAGTGAACGAAGTCTAAGCAAGTTTTTTAAAAAAGAAATTACGTTTCAAGTGCTACGGCATTCCCTTACTACGAAGCAGGTTTGTAAGGGAAAATACTAAAAAATAACTCAAAAAAATCATTCAGTGTGTAGAGCTGAACGCTAGGTTCACCAGTTTTTACATGCGTTGAATAAAGCGCTTTTAATGTCAAAAATGTATCGCTTCAAAGTGGGAACTCACCATATAAACTTCATGCCTTCCGTAAGCAAGATGGTTAGCGAAACTCGCAAATGTCTCCCTTACAAACCAGCTTCGTTTGAAGCTCAATTTTTTATTGGGTGGTTACTTCGTTTTTTCGTCAAATGAGAGAGCGAATAGGCGAACAAAACGAATCGAATTAGCGAACTTTGCATCCATCATAAGGTATACAAAAATTAATTCCCAAAAGAAAGATAACTATAAGATAATTCTAAGATCAAATATTCGCACTTGTTTTTGTTTAGCGATATTTATATTTTGATGAGTCTGCTGTTAGTGCAATTTTAAGCACAAAAATCACCTAAAATAATGCTAAATTCACGTATAACATTAAGAAATCGGGGGTGGGGTAGAATTTGGTAAAAATTATTGTATTAATGATCATCGAAATACATATTTTTTAAAATAAAAATGAAATTATACATCCAATTTTATATTCCATTAACAAAAAATTTATTTTAAAAATTTTTGGTTGGTGGACTGTTTCTGGGATTTGCCCATATGTTAGATTTATCACTGCCACATGCCAATACAAATAGCGAAAGGATTTATTTTTTTTATTACTGGTGTTCGAATCCGTTTTAAATATTTTCCGTCTTATATCGTGATTTTATACTAAGTTCTTGATTATATTTTAAATCATGTTTTGATCGTCATGTTTTTAATTTTTCTCATTGGCTCTTGATTGTTTGAACAAGTTTTATTTTTAACCAAGCAAATGTTACCCCATAACTCGCAAAGAAAAGAAGAAACCATTCGCACTTTCATTAATTTGCAATCATTTTTGGGCTTCATTTTTAGCCAATCTTTTTATTGGTTCGGCAATAAAGCCTTTTTCAATCGATCAAGTTATACATCAATTTTTTTAATCAGCAAAAAAATTATTACCTAAATTCAATACAAATAGCTTAAACAATTTATTTGAAGAACTAATTAAATTTATCTAGGCTTTACTGTTACAATACTATCACTCCATCGTTCCAAGAATATTAAACTATACTTTGAACTTTTAATATAAGAAAAAAAGAATAATTTCACCGGTTTTTTAATGTTTTCATTTTAATATGATAATCAAAAAGAAAACTGAATTTTACATATTGTTGAAATAACAATCAATTTAGAAAAAATTGTCCCTAAAGCTCCAAGTTCAAATATTTATGGCAAAGTGTGATTAAAAATCGCCACGTTTGATGAGAAACAATCACATCTAACAACCCTGACCACTACTACTATTACAAACTCCTTTTTTTCTTTTATTTTCCACAACCATTTACTATGACTATAAAATACCCCGTAAACATTTTATTTTTTACTGGGGTTTATTAGAATTTGTATCACAATCTGCAATAGTTTTTGATTACGCATCAAATCCTAGAACTTCATAGGGAGTCGATAAGAAATTGAAACTTTTTCGATAGGAAATTCGGCAATTTGCTTAGAAAAGGCTGATAAAGCTCTCAGAAGTATTTAAGACTTTCTTTTTAATATTTTAATTTAAATAAAAATAAAATGTTGTTAATAATTTTTATTAAATATTTTGTTTTCTTTTGTCCTTTCTATAACCAAGTTTTAAAAAGCAACACTATAATTAATATTGTGGCGACATGGTGTAGTGGTTGAAGTTCTTGCCTACAAAACCAAGCACACCAGGTTCAATTTCTGGCAGAGGACGGTAAATTTTTCATCATGGTTTTCGAGTTTTTAAAATTAAGTTGCGGAATTCAACCTCTAAACAATCCATCCAAGAAGCCCCATGACCACCCCTTCCCCTGGAAAAGAGAATAGCACCATTGCAAAGGTCAAACAGCCAACACCCTCCGAGAAAAAAGGTAGGGGTGTCCGCATACTGTTCGTAACCGTTTCGTTTTTTTAATCTTTTTCGATTTAGTTGGGACGATACATTTTTTTTTTTTTTTTTGAATTTTTGAATCTGGAACTAAAACCCGTTGCTGTTCGGCACCGTGTCTGAATCTTTTTCGTTTCATTTAGGAGCGTTGCAGCATAAAAGAGAAACTTAAACGGAATTATTTTGCGCAATTTGTAATGCCGATGTAATAAACGAATTGCAGTCTATTACATGGCGCAGCAAAAATATGAAGAAGACGAAAGCGAGAAAAAAAAGAAAAATATATTTACATGATACATTACAAGCAGCCGCACAGATATCTTGATTGATCAATTTATCGAGCCCTAACCGCGAAAGTAACGTAAGCGCCAAAAATCAAATTTTACAGAAGATAATTTTTTTTTTTATTTAATTTCATATAAATTTTGTATGAAATTTGTCGCTATAAAATCGTAACGGTACCTTATGTTACCATGAGATATAAAGAGATGATGCCAGTGTTGTCAATAAAGTCATTTAAAATGATGTCACTTATGTTATTTTCGTGGTTAGTGCTGATGATGGATGATGATATGAAATTTTAGGTATATTTTCGTTTTCGTCTGTGTGTTTTTAATCTGTACTCGAAATAATTAAATCTTAGTTTTTCTTTGCTGTTGGGCGCCGTTACGTTTCTAATTTTCGTTGCCGATTTCTGGAAAGAACTGTGTTCTAATCACCGCATACGATATCGGGAAAAATTTATCTTGATATAAAATGAAATTTATTTAATTTGAAATAATAGCATTCGATATCGAGTAACTCGACATTACATATCTCGAGTTTTTATTAGATACGTCAGTGTCTATCGTATGCAAACACATTCGATAGTTTCTTTAATCCGATTGTATCGAGTGCGGTGATTAGACCCCTGTTTTTCGGAGCAAATTTATGGAATTTCGTTTTCGGCACCGATTACGGTGTTTGTACATTTATTTCACCTTTATCGTAAAATAGTCTTTAAGAGTCAGCAGATCATAGGCCGCAAACATTAAATGATGAAGTTAAATTGAAAAGTGTTGGTTTATTTTTGGACTATATTTAAGGCTTTTTCTGACATCAGACTTGTCGTTAAAAATTGTTTACTGGTTTGTTTAACATGTTAGATGTTTAAGAATGTATGTGTAAGAGAGCGTGCATATGTGTGTCTGTATATATTCTCAATTATTAAAAGTTGAAGTTCTTATCAACTAATGCATTTCAATTGATTTTGTTTAGAGAAAATCCGAAATATCACCCAACAACTTATTTGAGATAGGCTTTTATTTAAAGAGAAATCATTAAGTTGATTTCTTTTTTAAAAGGAAGTAGAGCAAGGACTTAAGTAGCTGTAATAGTGTGTCTGTCTGTCTGTCTGTCTGTCTGTCTAAAATTTGTTTTCCGTGAAAGTGGCAACTACGTATTCAATTGAACCGATTTACTTTATTTTTAATAACAAAAAATAATTTTAAACCTGGGACCAAATTGTGGCATTCGATATCGATCGAAAATAACATGTAAATTGTATTGTAATTTTGATCGATATCGCATGCCGTATTATGACCCCTGCTTGCAATCTTTTCGCAAAATAGAGGGTAAAGTAAACAGGGGTATGCTGGAAATCATAAACGTAAAACGCAAGAATTATAAAAGTCGTTTTTTAATTAGATTTCAGTAATAAACGAATTTTATGACAATTATTATACAAATATTTTTCTATTAAACAGAATTTTATATAAACGTGTGTTAAAAACAACTTCCAAATTTTTGCGTTTTCGATTTTCAGCACACCGTTCAAAGTTTGTAATTTGAATAATTCGTTTTAGTATATACGAAATAAAAGTTAGACTTTTTTTAAACGACAATATACGACATTAAAAATTTGAGTCACCGCCCCTATAAATGTTTTAATTGATTTCCTTTAGATCCTCTTCCCAATAATTTGTAGCTATTAAAATCAGTTTGGCTTGGTATTACTTCTTAACATTTTTATAAGAAACTAATTGCTTAAAGATCACACAACCGAAATAATACTGCAATGCGTCTTCAAGTAACTGGAAATCGTACAACCTCTTTGCAACATACTCATACATAACAGGCCAAAATAAAAGACACAACAAAACAAAAAAAAAACAAAAATAAATGCAAGAAAAAAATTAAAACAAAATATGACAAAAAAAAATGTTTTTTGACATTTTAATATTTTACAACCAAAAGTGCTTGAACTGTAACAATTCAACAGCCAACAACCCAGTGAACAATCAACAAAAGTGCATGGAGACACAGGAATATTGTACAAAAGAAGTTGCAAAACGAATACGCTGGCAAATGGTAAACACACTTGTGGCAGCTAAATGTTTATAACCAAAACGAAAGGAATGTAAAATCATACGGATACATATACACAAAAGTATCTTAACACTCAACTCGCAAACACATAGAAACTTTGAAACACACTTAAATAAAACACACTTGCATCTAAACACAACATTCAAACAAATCTCCAACACAAAGGCCCAAATATTAGAAATATTAACAGATTTTAAGTTTGTCTGTGTGCAAGTGTGTGCTTTATTTCTATTTAATATGGAGGAAATGGAAAGGAAAATATAGATTTTTTTTACTTTAATTATTATTTCTACTTTATTCAAACAAAATATTCCTTTGTGTGTATTTAGGCGCTTCTTTTTTTTATTTATTTGCACATAGACAAATAAACATATGGGTTTTGGGCAAAAAACAACACAAACAGCAAAACAAAAAAAAAAGAATAAAAAAAGAGAGAGAAAACACGTCTGTTGTATTAATTCGAAAGAAAATTATTTGGATGAATTCACTACACACAGTGAGATTGTGTAGATTAGAAGCAATTATTTTTGATTTAACAGACGTTGATTTTTTTTCATGTGTCAAATTTCGTTTCAGCCTAAAAACTGTTCCTAATTATTAAATGGTTTGAAAGAAATTGTGTTGAACATTTTTGAGAAAACTTTAAAGTTCAGCTTTTTTAATTTTAAAAATATCTTAATTAATAATAAAACTGCACTACTGAGATAAGTTATAAAAAGGAATTTATGTTTCACAAATTACAAAAATGCCAATAATTTTTTACGACCACTTATGTAAAAGTAACTTATTTTAGACAGAAGTAAAAAAGGTCTAACCCGACCACATTATACCCACGGTATATAAAAACAAATTTTTGAGAGTGTCTACTTTTTGGGATCCATGGGCAGTCATTTATGTTTTGGGGTTAAGATTCATAGAAAAGCTTTTTTCCAAATAAGTATTATATGAGATTTTTTTCCTTTAAGTAATTTTAGAATGGGGTTCTATAAGGCACATATGATTAATTTTGGACCTACCGGCACAACATATTGTTTTGTGCGATTTGAGGATGGGTGCTTATACGGTACCTATGGTTAATTTTAAATCTACCACCACAACATGTCATAGTTGCTGCACAGAAAAAATTTAAAATTGTCTCTAGTCACCAAATTTATTCCAAATTCATAGAACCAGTAACCCATTTGTAGAGTTTGCACCCATTACCAAAATGATTATATTGATTACTAAAAATATTAAATTTTTAATATTTTTTTTCAATAAATTATATTTTTATTTTAATTAACAAAATTATCAAAAAACTTTGCCGTTTCAAACAATGTGTTGATTGATTTTGACAATTTCCAATAACAATTCCACAAGTTTAAATTTTTTTATTTTTAACGAAACATTTTTTTTTTATTTAATAAATATTTTAAGTAAAAATTTATTTCAACACAACTAAAATGTTAATTAAATCAAAATAATATTTTTAAATTTATTTCAACAAAAAAAATAATTGATTCAATTATTACATTAATTAAAGTTGAATACATTTTGAACATTTTTTTTAATTGAAAAAAAAAAAACTAATAATAATTTTTTCTGTGTATCGTAAAGTTATTGTTATGACATTAAAAGCTTGTTTTGGGAGTAGCATTTGTATGAGAGATAAGGTCAAAGATGATTAAGTTTGTCATTAAATAAGTCTGGACCAAATTTGAATAAAATATCAACATAATAAGATGGTTTATGGGCACAAAAACTCTATTTCGGAGAGAAGTTTGTATAAGGGCTATGAAAAATGTTGTACAGATTATCAATAGGCTTGGTCCTTCTGACAATCCAAAACTACGTACCAAATTTCATCAAACTATCTACAAAATTGTGACCTGTAAGTTGCGCACAAAGTTTACATGGACAACCAGCCAGCCGGATGGACATCGTTGGATTGACTCAGAAAGTGATTCTGATTCTGGTAAACTTAAAGGTGGTGCTAGGACCAACATTTACAACTTCAACACAAACACATAATACCCTCTCCACTATTGTAGTGTGAATTAAATTTGTTATGTTGGAATAGATTTTTTAAGATCTTATAATTTAAGTGGCAAATGGGTGCGATTGGTGTTTAAGTCAAAGAATAAACGTTTTTTATTTAAACGCTGGGCATTAAAGTATATTTCGCTCGCCAGATAAAAACAAAGACAAAATCGATCAAACAAAATTTGTTTCTTGCAAAAAATAGCGTATTATTAACAAAGGGTTTGTGTCTTAAATAACTTTTATATTAAATTTTGGTGGGTAAACATCTGTCATCAGCCACTGAACGAAATATTGTAATTTAGAAAAAAGAAATATCGGCGTATTGAATTTAAATTCAAGTAAAATCAAAAAGTAATTTCAATTTTTGGGAATACAAAATTTAAATTTCAAAAGATTTTGTTATTCGTGCTAAATTCCCAGTTTTTATTATTGATAAAAACACTTGAAATTTATTGTTGATGGGATAAGCTATTCCTATGCGCATTTCACTGGTTGCTTAGGCCAGATCATCAGGAAACTTCATCCATAAAGATTTTAGAAAAACTAAAGATATTAAACCAAGTAAAAATGTTAAACATATAAGACTTATAGCAACAGTTCTACTTGTAACAATATCAAAGCTTAAACAAAACAACATCAACAATAAACAGTGCGTTCATCTCGTCTTACATTCCCCGCTACAATTAGTTGAAATTCTCTCAACATTAATTGTAGTTGTAAGTAGGTTAAGAAAAACAAAATAAAAAATAACAACAACTTACAAAAGATGTTGTCAATTAAGTGTTTTTTAGGCCGTGCACCCGCCTGTTTATTATCAAAAAGTAATTTCAATTTTTGGGAATACAAAATTTAAATTTCAAAAGATTTTGTTATTCGTGCTAAATTCCCAGTTTTTATTATTGATAAAAACACTTGAAATTTATTGTTGATGGGATAAGCTATTCCTATGCGCATTTCACTGGTTGCTTAGGCCAGATCATCAGGAAACTTCATCCATAAAGATTTTAGAAAAACTAAAGATATTAAACCAAGTAAAAATGTTAAACATATAAGACTTATAGCAACAGTTCTACTTGTAACAATATCAAAGCTTAAACAAAACAACATCAACAATAAACAGTGCGTTCATCTCGTCTTACATTCCCCGCTACAATTAGTTGAAATTCTCTCAACATTAATTGTAGTTGTAAGTAGGTTAAGAAAAACAAAATAAAAAATAACAACAACTTACAAAAGATGTTGTCAATTAAGTGTTTTTTAGGCCGTGCACCCGCCTGTTTATTATCAAAAAGTAATTTCAATTTTTGGGAATACAAAATTTAAATTTCAAAAGATTTTGTTATTCGTGCTAAATTCCCAGTTTTTATTATTGATAAAAACACTTGAAATTTATTGTTGATGGGATAAGCTATTCCTATGCGCATTTCACTGGTTGCTTAGGCCAGATCATCAGGAAACTTCATCCATAAAGATTTTAGAAAAACTAAAGATATTAAACCAAGTAAAAATGTTAAACATATAAGACTTATAGCAACAGTTCTACTTGTAATAATATCAAAGTTTAAACAAAACAACATCAACTGACATGTTTGTTATGGTGTAAGTAATAAAAACTACAGACCTGCAGCGGAAAATAGTCTCTCTCGCACTTAAAAACTTAAGTATTTCTGCGCCAATTTCCATTAATTTGCGGATTACGTGAAACTTAGGCGTGCTACAGATTCCGTTCGGAACGCTGTTAATTCCTTTGCCATTCCGTTCAAAATAATTTTTGGAGCCTTACCGCAGGTCTACACCAAAGATAAATATATCAGTAAGTTGGCAATAACGTTGGCAGAATGGCATAGCAATAATTATTATTGCTCAGCTTAAGTTAAAGGCATTTGAAACTATATTTATGTTAACTCTTAGTATGAAATATATTAAGGAAACTGACACCATTTTACAAAAATTATTTATATTAATATAAATTCGATTTATAGAAATCTTTATAATAATAAATTTTGTATTCCCAAAAATAACACTGATAATAAATTTGCATGTGCCCATGCAAAAAAAACTGAACTGGCAAATGGCTTTGTTTTGGTTTTCTTACGAAAACAATAAATTCCCAAAAATTACTTTGATATTAAACAAATTCCAGAAAAAGATTTTATGGATAAACAAATAGAGTTTAGTAAATCAAAAGAAATTGTTATAAAAAAAGCTTAAGTTTGATAAATTTACCGGTTACGCTTTTTTTGGATTTATTCGTCAAATATTTGCTATGTCTGAACAATCCTTTAAAAATAAGCGAAAATATAGGAGTTTGTAATTTCCTTGGAAAGTTTAATAATGATCTATTTTATTTACAATTTTACTCATATTCACGATTCGAGACAAAATTTATGATTTTAAAATTTTACACTTTATTGACTTTAAGTTTCGTTGATTCAAATCCGATATTTTTCTTTTTAAGGCATAAAATGAAAAATTTCGAAAAACTAAGTGAATTTCAAGAAAGAAGAGCTCATGAAAGCAGTCAATATATTAATAGTTTTTGTTTACGTCTAAACCGGAGTTAGCGGTGTACTCATTTCTGGTGTCTTAATTAAATGATGAGGTCGCCAAAGGGGAATGGGCATTTTGAGACGCCACTGTCATTTAATATTGGATTTTTTCTTTAATTTTTTCCGTATTTTCAATAAGCTTTTTTTTATTTTAACTAACAAAAATTTTTTATGTTTTTTGAAAGCCATAATGAAAGGCTGCTTTCTGTATTCGATTTTCCAATAAAATAATAAATTAAATTGTTTTGAAATTTAAACTTTAATGGCAGTTAATTAGAAGTATTTTTACACCCGGGGAAAAACATGTTTCAATATGGTCACCTTAAACAAAACTATTTTTATAGACATTTTTTACCATATTATGTTAAACGACGACCATAATATGGTTAAATAAATCATAATATGCTCAAAATATTCTTAAAAAATTGTTTTGTTAGAGGTGACCACATTAAAAAAAGTTTTTTTCCTGCGGGTATAACGTTTAAGAAACAGAAAAGTTTTTTTTTTGTTAAAAGTGCTCATTTGGTTTTTAAAATTGTTTTGCCTTTAATATTTCTTTCCTTTTATTATATAACCAAATTATCAGAAGACTTGGTAAATATAGACGCTTTATCCCACAAATCCACTCTCACATACAGTCCTTACCCTTTGCAGAACGTCCTCGACGTTTTTGTTTTAATTTATAACCCAAAATTTAATTAATTATGTCGTTATTTTTTAACTAAATCATATCGTAATTGTTTCCTCTTAACTCTTAACGAAGTCAAATAAATAATGGTTAACCTAAAATTGATTAATTTATATCGTTCTATTTTACCTTGTTTATCTCTTTTAAAACAAAGTTAATAATTTAAATACTTATTTCATCCTGTTTTTATTGTTGAAAATCAATAAAACTTTAACTCATTTACAATAAACTTTAGCTGCTTTACATTACTGACTATAAAGTCTTTTACATGTAAACAGGAAACATGTAAATATGCTTAAAAGTGTTTAGTAGAAAAATTAAGCAAAAAGTTTAATTACTGTTTAAAATAAAGCAAAACAAAAAAATATATAAAACTCACCTGTTTTTTAGTTGACGAACTTTTACTTTCGATGAAATGAGATTTTTTACTTTTCGTGTGCTTTTAGTTTTTCTTTTATGTAGAGCTGTTTTGTTCTTTATCTTTTTTGTCTTTGTTTTAGTTGTTGTTTTTTCTTTAAATTGCTTAACTTTTAGTTTAATGTTTTACTTCTTGGTATATTTTAAATGCATAATATTGTATTATGAATTTTTGAAAATTATTTATTTATTTTTTTTTTGTTTGTGATATTTATTATACCTTTTGATTTTGCTGAAATAAAAAAAATATTCATTAACCAAAGTAATTTTTGGGAATACAAAATTTTTAATTGACAAGATTTTGTTTGTTGTACTTAATTCCCAATTTTTATTCTTGATGAAAACACTAAAATTTATTGTTGATGGGAAAAGCTATTCCTATGCTTAGGCCTGATCATAAGGAAACTTCATCCGAAGTATTATACAAATAAAACTGTTAAGCGAATAAGAATTATTAGCACCAGTTTTACTTCTTAGCTAAAACAAATGATTTCAGTATTTTTATCAAGAATAACCCAATTTTAATTAAACACGACAAAAGAAATGTTGTGAACTATTCATTAACCATCTTAACTACCAATAAAATATTTTTGATTTATATAAAGTTCTTAAAAATCTTTTCTTTAAAAATAAAAATTAAAGTCTTAGGGGACCATCATTTTGTAATTCCCTTCACTTTGCGTTGAGAAATTTTTCATACAAAAATTTTTTTAATTTTATTTTGATTTTCTTGCAAAAAACAATAAATCAAATTGTTTTTTCTTAACCCGCTTACAACAACTATTCATGTTTTGAGAATTTTTAACGAATTGTAGTGGGGAATGTAAAAAAAGGTAAACTCACTGTTTATTGTTGTATATTTTTTTTTAATTCCCTAACCAAAGCCCGCGCTTATCTGCTTGTCTTAAGGAAAGAAACCAGAGTATCTGGCGGGAATCAACCCGAAACCACGGCACTGATAGACTTGCCCTCTGCCAGCAAGGCTACTGGGGCACTGGGCTTTGATATCGTTGCAAATAAGAATTGAGTGTAAGTAATTCTCATTCACTCTGCAGTTTTATTTGCATATTATCTCCTGGAAGATGGTTTCCTGCCGCGGTATTCTGTACTTCGCTTAGCTAAAGCTAAGTCTCGATCACTGAAATGCCTTAGAGAATACAAAATTTAAAAATTTTAGCAATGACATTAAAAGCTTAAATTGGGGCGAATTAAATTTGTATGACATTGGCAAATTTAGCAATGCACTTTACAGAATTACATTCCTAGCCCAAACTCGCTAAATGAACTTAATAGATTTTAAGCGATAGATGTTTAGCTTTAGCAAATTACAGAATACGACTGCTGATGATGTGGTCTAAGCAAACCTGTGAAATACGCATAGAAACTAGATTTTTCTTCAACAATAAATTTCAGTGCATTTATTGAGAATGAAAAATAGGAACTAAGCACAGCAAACAAAAATCTAATTAATGAAAAATTATACATTCCCAAAACTAATTTTGATAATTTTTTAAGCTCTCAAAATTTGTATGACAATATTTTTAAAGTCAGGTGAAGGTTTACGAAAATAATGTCGTTAAATGAAATGTTAAGTTATTAATAATATAATTAAAATATTTAGTATTTATCAGTGTGAAAAATGCTTCAATTGTCATCAATTCTATTGCTTTAACTAAATCAATGGTATAAAAACCTTTTAGAGTAAGTTAATTACACAGGCCTGCAAAATTTGGAAATCGAATGCACAAATCCATTATATCCTCTGCACTTTTGTAATGCGGTCTTAAAACTATCAAATAATTTTATATTTGAATTTCTGTTATGGCTCAATGTCGAATTGAATATTGTCAACATTCGGGAATAATAACACAGGCCAACAAATGGTTAACCCATGAACCGAAGTATATTTTTCTAAAGATTTGAGTTGTGCTAAATCTGTGCTTAAAATTTCTCTATCACATCAGGTTCAGTTTGAAAATCCCTGTTTTCCGCCATATTCGAGACATTAAACTTGCGCGTTTTAGGTTATCTTTACTTATAAAACCTGATCTGTCGTCTTAAAGTCCGACCAATTGCCAATTATTTAACCTTTGTAATATCTGCTTCCGTTTCTGAGATATCTTAACCTGTAGTTTGAAAAATCCGATTTCTTGCTAAATTCATGTTTTTCGCAATTTTTGTTTTAATATTTTTGTGATTTTTGTATAATTTTGCCATAATTTTTTTTTTCAATCGCAAAGAAAATATTTAAAAAAAAATCCGAACAACTAACGATGCTGGTTATCTGTCCATGTAACCTTGTGATAAAATTTGGAACAAATATTTCAATCGCCATGAGAACGGAGCCCATTGTGAATTGGTTTCCAAACGATATTGGAATATTGTGAAAGAAATTAAAAATCTTTTTATTTATTTAATAAACAAGAAATCACATTAAGGTTAAAGAGTATATTAAAATATTATATTTGATAGAAAATGGTCCAATGAATAAGAATTATTACAATTAATAAAATTTGTAATAGTAACTAAAAAAATTAATTAAATTTGCACCAGCAAACAAATTAGCATCAATTTGATATTTTTTTTGATTTTCTGCAGTTGTTGATTTAATTAACTTAATTAAATTTTTATGAAAACTGATTTTATTTTTGGTTTAATAGAAGACAAAATTAGCGATATGCAGTTGTGCCATTATATATAAATCATATATGTCAAACCATATTGTACGTAAAGAAAGTTTTATGAATCTGTCATTTCCCTAGAGGAAAGCGAACTGACTGACACCAAAGTAGTCCCGTGATAGGTCTTTGATGGTAGGGACCGGTTCTAGTTCTAACACTTTATATGAATAAGACCTATCACTTGTACATGTGGTGTTCATTGGACGGGGTCATTTGACACCATTTGACCAGTCACACATCTATTTTAATGAACGTATTTAGTGGCAGTTACAACAATGTAGTATTTGTTCAATACAATTTAGTATTGTTGCAATAAAACAAGTCCTAGAATTAAATTCAAGAACAAAATTAAAGAAAGTCCCAAAAAGTGTGTCACACCACCGGTAAAGACTGCACTGTAATTCATTACTTTTTCTACCTTTTAGTTCCTCATAAACCAGTTAAATGATTAGTTCTTCTTTCACTGGTCAGGAGTTCTTAACTTTTGTACTTGTTCTATTTTCACAAATCCCAGGACCAAGTCTGTTGGACCAATTAACACAAATTTTCCGCAGGGTTGCTTAAGCAAATTGTGAAGCTGATCGCAAATTCCGCACGGAATCAAAAGTTTTTCGATTTTGTTTTTTTTTTTATTAACTTGGGAGGGTTTTTATTAATTTTGAACAGAAGCTTACGCAAGCCTATGCGTATTATCGTTGGACCTTAAGGAAGTTCAAAAAGTTTCTTTATTTTAGTCTTAACAAACTTACGGGCTTTCTTTTCTTTCGTTTTTAGCAAGTAGTTTTTTAATTTATCTTATTAAAACTTTTCTCAAATGGTTTTAATAAATGAAATGAATTTTAAAATAAATTTTTTTTTAATTTGCTTCTTTTCTATTTAGATTTAGAAATCGTCGGTCTCATCTAGAAAGACCCTCGCTCGAGTTTTTTTTTTAAATTGCGTTTTTGAGTGATTCCAAAACATTTTGAACAAAAACACTTCGTTACGAAAGTGTGATGCAAAAATATCAAAAATAACTGTTTAACAAGAAATTTTACCTTCTCCTGTTAAGTTGCACTTATGTGATATGCACCCTTTCTAACTTTAGACCGACTACTATTTAAAATAAATTTTTCATTTTTTTCTAAAGTCTATAAAATTTTGCAACAAAAAGTTCTTTGCTTTATTAAAGTGTTTATTTTTTATTCCTAATTAATTTTAAGCTCTTATTGTATCGTTATCGATTCATCCCAGCATTCATAAATGATTATTAAATTTAACAGACGTTTTTTAAGAAACATTTGCGTAGAAAATTTCTTTTGCATACCTTTATAAAATTTTATATATTTTTAAGAATGCGGCACTGAATATTTAAATGGGGGTATAAAAACATTTTTTTTTAGAAAATATTTTCTGGAAAGCATTTTAACAGCCAATTACAACTACATTAAGAGTTGGAATAAAACCAACCAATGTTGGCCTTCAGAAGAGATAAATTCACTGTTAATTGTTGTTTTTTTCTTTAAGCTTTGATTTAGTTGTAATTAAAACTTGAGTGTTTGTAATTCTCATTCCCTTTAAAGTTTTTTTTTATATATAAAATATTTAGCTTTTTTAAGACTTTGGAAACAGGATTCCTGATGATCTGGTCTAAGGAACCAGGAACTAGTTTGTCATACCAACAATAAATTTTAGTGTGTTTATCACTAACACATTAACACGAAAATTAATGAATTCTTACTCCCAAGAAAAACTTTGACTTCATTTTTTTTACCAAACAATTGTTAAGGTTTTCGTCATATTTTGAAAACAAATTTGGAACGAAAAACTAATTTCAAAATATTTTATCTTTTATATTTGAACGAAATTTAGTCAACTCAAAAAACTTAATTTTGCTGAAATCGAAAAAAAACTGTTTTTGACCAATAAAAAAAAATATAAAGTAAAACACAATTTTGTGGACCATTAAGCAGAAAATCCTTACATTTTATGATCTAAAAAGTTTTATTTTTTAATATTTTGAATACTAGATAATAAACAATTTTTAATTGTCTAATATTTTTACACAAGCTACCGATTTATTTTAAGTTATGTCACTTTAGCTGAGTTCATTACAAGTATTAACACTTTTCTAAACTGACACAAGTCTAATTAAAATTAAGTTCAACAAAGATTTTTTATCAAAACTGTCACAATTCGAATTAAGACTATTCAGCAGTTATCAGTAGGGTTCTACTACCGTTATATTTTCTGACAAGGAAAAAAAGGTTATTTTTATGAGTTGTAAGTTTATGCCAATTGGGACATGAAGAAAGTTATAACTGTTTTTTAGTAGCAGGTAACAGCAACAAAAACACTGAAATTTTTTTATAGATAAACAAATGTATTGTGACAGTTAAGGCATATAAACCCGAAAAATTACAATTTTGAGTTGAGTCACTTTTGAACAAGATGTGCGATATATTCAAATCATTTTGCATACTGAATGGAAACTTGCTTTATATCAACATTAAAAAAAACTTTAAGTCTAAAAATTTAAAAAAAAACAATTATGGCTTCTTCGATACTTCTTTTAAACACTGCGCTTAACTTTTGTTCCTGAATTATTTTTTTTTTTTTCTAAATAAGCATCTCTAATTGAATCCGATATAGAATTATTTTTAAATTTTAACATTTTTATAGAGAACTTAAGTATAATCTTATTTAGTTACAGAAATTTTTTTGAAGGTCGTAAACATCTTTTTAAGATTTAAAATTAAAAAAAAAATTTATTTTTGGCCTTGTCAAATGAATCAAATCGTGTTATGTCAATCAAATTTGAGTGAAACTTAAATAAAATAATTTGTCAAAACAATCCTGATTTAAAAATTGTTTTTCTTAAATTTTTTTACTAAAAGTAACACTTATCTCGAGCAGAGTCTTAAAGTAAAAACTTATTGGTTTTGTTTTTGAGATTTTTTTTTTAGAATGTGACCACATTTTTAAATTTTCAAAATATTCTTGTTAACTTATTTCTAAATTATATTTCTTGCTATAATTAAAAAATATAGCAACTGGAGGTTAATGCCTGTATTCATAAATATAATTTAAATTTAATAAAGGTTTACAAAACAAAATTTCAAGGAAAATTCCCCTTAATAAACGTTTGTTAAATTTAATAATGGTTTATGAATACAGGGATAAAAGTTAAAAATAAAGAAAAATGATTTTCAATGTTCAAACTAAATTTAAAATATTTGCATAATTTAAAAAAAGAATACATACATTTAGCAATGATTTAAATTATTTGAATTGTTAGTTACAACAAAAGCACTTGTAATTATTAAAACTTTAATTTAAAACTATTTTTCGTTCTATTAAAAACTTTTTCTGTTGAAACATTTATATTTTAAGCAACACGTACAAACATTTAAGAAGTTAAAGAATTAGTTGTTTTTATTTTTAAGATCATAGAAAGAAGCAACATTTGTTGCTTAAAAGAAAAACGTTAAGAATAAAACACGAATTACTAAAACTTATTCAATTGCTACTACTAAGACGTATGATTAATATTATTTAAAATTTAATTTTAATTGAATTTTTTTAATTTGTTGTATTATTTGAATTTCAAAAACTATTTTTAGGATAAAATTATTTTATATTTTTATTAGATAAAACTTATAAAACGTTTATTGCAACACACATTACGTATGTGTGTGATTACTGTTACACGCACAGTATACGAATGTAACTGTTATCAGGAATTGCTAGTGCATTTATGTAAAATTTCATCAACAGTATTACTGTTAAGCTTTAACAGGAGTATGTAGAGTATGTACTTATGTGTTTGGTTGGGTGTATGTTATGCCCTTTGAGGCACACAACAGCAACAGCAAGAAAATGCATTCTGAAACTAAAACACACGTGTATGTATAGATGTGTTTATGGGACTTTATCAAAGGAATTATTTCAAAAGAAAATACCAACAACAATAATAATGGCATAAAAACATGAGCCAAAGCCATAAAATAAACAATAAATGCTAGAAAACACACACTCAAACACATTTTTATACACTGCTCTGTGTAGTTTAAAGCAGTTTTTTTGTGTTTTTTTTTTGTTTTTTGTAGATAGATTTATAATAAGAAGTTTATTTTTAGAGCAATCATAAAAAAGAGTTTGTTTTTTTAATATATTAAAACAAAATTAAAGTAAAATCAAAATTTTGAAAATAAAAAAAATTTTAAATTCACCTGTTCGTTATGTTTTTAAAAAAATATTATTTAGATTTCTATTTAAACTTATTTAATTTTTAGTTCTTAACGATCATTATTTTTGTTTGTTTTTTTTTTTTTTAATTTTAAAGATTTTCCATTTTAAACACTTTTCTTTACAAATAAATTTTTTTCTGATTTTTTTTCTTTCTTTTGAAAAATTAATTTAAACTCAATTTTTAGCCATTCAGGCAGACACGCAACACTCTGATTCCTACTTTTACTTTCGGCTTTTCTTTTAATTTTTTTTTTTTTATTTGATTGCAATTTTATCAGCTTGCTGTTATTATTGCAGCCACATTTTTGTATATATGTTGCACTTAAACTCAGTTTTTAGCTGTTAGCTGTGTTAATTTTGAATGTATTTTTTTGATACGTAAGTTTATTACAAAGTTAACAACAACAAAGGAAATGT
Organism: Pollenia labialis; assembly: GCA_949318255.1. Taxonomy (NCBI): domain Eukaryota; kingdom Metazoa; phylum Arthropoda; class Insecta; order Diptera; family Polleniidae; genus Pollenia; species Pollenia labialis. The sequence goes on along the minus strand of OX439139.1, from coordinate 158,149,345 downwards.
GCCACTAAAATAGTTAAATTTTTCTTATTGAGTTTTTTTTCAATAGAGGGAAAAATAATTGTTCTAAATTAAAAAAAAAGTTTTCTTTGGTTTGGTAAAACAGAAAAGCAGTTGAAGAAGAAACTGCACTAAAAAACGTCCTTTCACACGGAAGCTTCGTAAACAACTAAAATTGAAAAATTGCATTTTGTTATAGCCGAAACGGGCGACCGACAAACGGCAACAAAATAAACACACTCCAACAAATACTCATGCAGACACACACACACACACAAACACTTAAACACATGCATAGAATAACATACAAAAACAGCCAGCAAAAATGTTCGTCTAGTTGTTATATGCACATTTAACTGATTTCTTTTTTGCTTAACCATCCTTTTGTACAATTTGTTTTTGTAGTTTTGGTAGGTTTTCATGAGACTCTGCCTCTGTAGTAAACAGTGGGTAACACATTTACACATACAGTCAGTCTAACAGACACAATCGCCTACATTCACACAAACCATTTGCAGTTTTACTCTTTCGCCTTAAAAAAAAAATTAAAAAACACATGCACAAAGCTTAAACACAGATACACATTCTTTTGCCTTAATAGAGGCAGTCAGACTTTTTAGTTGCGGCTACTTTTTTGTTGTTGTTTTTGGTTATATGCAGTCAGCCACTCAGCAACAGCAGCCAACAGCTTTAGCTACTGCACACGAGTTTTATGGATTTTTTTCTTCTATTTGTTTTTTTCAAAAACGCAACTACACTCTGTGTGTATGTTTGTGTAACTGCAATTGTATGTTAATAAAAAATTACATACTTTAACTCATACTCCTGCACTCTTCAAATAAGCTTGCTCTTAAACTTTACAGTATGTTATTATTTGTTAGTATGATTCTGTTGTTGTTTGTAAAAAGAAAATAATTATCCGAACACAGCAGTTTCTGGAACAAACTTAGTTTTGTAAACGATTTATTTTTTACTTTTCCATTTCTCTCGTTCGGCATTAAAGTTGTTGGTGGTATTTTGTACGTAAGAGCAAATAATTGGTTTGATTTTGTTACCAAGCTCTAAAAATAAAATTGCTTTTTGCAAGCAAGAGAATAATTGAGATGGTGTTTGATTTTGGAAATACAACCCCACTTTACTACATTTCTTGGTTGCGTGCCAAAATCTCGATGCTTTTGCTTTGTAGTAAATTTACTTTAAGCTCTTATTTCATTTAATGGCAAAAACGCGCTCTCTTTTTTTAATCATTTGAAAAACACACTCTCTTGTTTTTACCAAACAAATAATAAAAGATTACAATAAACAACACAATTGCAAAATCCTTTGATGTATTTAAGTACACACTCAAAAGTGCATTGCTAAGTAAACATGTTATTATAAAAAGGACCTTAAGAAGAAGGATTAAAAAAGTCCGCCTGCTTTTAGAAAATGCACAAAAAGGATTTCAATAAATGTTATGCTCTTTTAAATAAACTCTTTTACTGTTTCTGTTAACTCAAAAAACTGTCACTTAAAGTTCTCTTATCAGCCGCAAAAGAGATAAAATTATAATACGTCTGTTAATTTTATTAACTTATTTTTTCAATTTGTTTGTTCTATTTACTTGTGTTTTTTTATACTTTTTAGATAATCCTTAGAACTCATTACATCGTAAATATGTATCTTTTAGGCTGAATTTTTGGTAAAATGCCAAATAAATTTACTTTAGAGTCTCTTTCTGATTCGGTTCTATTTTTTTCTTTTTCGTGTCTTTTGTAGTTTCTTTATAAGTTATTTGCCAATTTCATAATAGTGACTTATTAGGAAGACCAGTTAACCTAAAAGGTCAGAATTTTATTCAATATTTTGCTTTAGTTTAACATCAAAGTAATTTTTGGGCATACAAAGTTTACAAGATTTTGTTAATCGTGCTTAATTCCCAATTTTTATTATTGATAAAAACACTGAATTTTATTGTTGAAGCGATAATCTATTCCTATGCGCATTTCACTGGTTGCTAAGGCCAGATCATCAGGAAACTTTAGCCAAAGATTTTAGAAAAGCTAAAGGTATTAAACAAGTAAAACTGTTAAGCGAATAAGAATTATATAGAAGCATAAGTCTTACTTGTAACCATATCAAAGCTTTAACAAAAACATCATCAATAAACAGTGTTTAACTAAAAGTTTTTTTTTAATTTCGCCATTTAGGACTTTTTGTGAATATCTTTTTTAAATTTTTGAAAAAAAAATGTTAGAAAATTATAGAAAAATTGGATATTTTCTAACAATTTGCCATTAATTTTCCAACAACTTTTATTTTTGTGTAGCAAATCCGTTAATTTTTCCAAATGGGAACATTTTCAAGTCTCTATTTAATTTTAATAGAAATTTTTCTGAAATTTTGCTTCTTATTTTCCTTACTAGAAAATTTGGCGAAACGTGAAGCAAAGTAAATTTAAAAAAAACACTTACACCCATTTCGCCATATACAGTAAAAATTAACTATTTCTTTGACTCTCAGTTAACAATATGTTATAGCTGTGAATATAACCAGGGCTGTAGAGTCGGTTATGTCGGCAAAAAATTAAAAAAACAATGTTTAAATATTTTTCAAAATAAATAAATATATTTAGAAGGTCTGCTTTAAACATTTTGAAGTCAGAAAATAAGGACCAGACTATATACAACTATATTCAACATCAATGGGGCACGTGTTACTGTTGTGTCATTTTATTTTTCCTTCGTTATAACTACCTGTTTTTCTTATGGCAATGAAGCAAAGCAATAGTAAAATTTATTTTGTATGTTTTTGTATGATGAACTTGCAGTTGCGTGTAGAGCAAAAAAATGCTAAATAAGCTTTAAAATAGTTGATATGGAGCAAAATTAAAGCTTAATATCTCAGAAACCATAAAAAATTTCGTGAAACAGGCTTTGGATTCAGAAGGGGATATTCAATATATATATAAATTTTAAAAAAATGGTCGGTAAGTCAAACCAAAAATGAGCTGACGAAATGTTAAAGAAGGCAGTAACGTAAACGAAATTTGTGTGGTCACTAAAAATTTGATTTGTGAACTGGCTTATGGAAAAATAAACGATTTTGATAAATTGATTTGTGCCTGTTTATGATTTTGTTTGCGATATTTTTAGCTAATTTTATTTTATTTTTTTTAACTAACACAAAAATAATTTAATTTTATTGTATTCAAAATGTTTCATTTCCTATGGCAATACGGTCGCAAAAGGTACATAAAGCAGAATAAGGCATATTGTTAGCTCATTGTTGGTTTGGCGCATATCATAGTGAAATTACCATGATATGTGCCAAACCAATAATGAGCTGACGATACGTTGACGTACGACGTAAACGGGCTTTTACACTTGCGCCAATCACTGTTGTTGTGCTTTTTTTAAAAAAAATTATATACGCTATTATCTGACAACGCATCTACTTAGTAAACTTCTAACCTTTTAAGGTGCATATGTTTTCCGAAATATTTGCTAGTTTTTTTAAATATTGCGAAAACTTGCTATTTATGGAATTTTTTTTAAGAATTTCCCTTATATCAGCTCTAATTATCTATTTTATATTATTTAAATACCTTATTACATTTCCTGCAGACGTGCCAAATGGCTTCGGGGGAATAGATTAAGATTTTTAAATGTTAACAAATTATAAAATAAATGAATTGAATTAAAAAAATAAATAACATAATCGGGCGTGTTCTACTAATCGAAATTGAAATCGAACGAGATGGCTGTAGTGTATTCGGGTTTCAAAAGTGGTTCTTGTAAAGATAATCAGTACCCAAAGTATGATGTACTATATAAAATGGAATATTTTCAAGAACTTTCTTTACAGGATCGTTTTCAAAATTTGTGCGATTTTAAGTCCACTTCATTTCGATTTACAGAACATGCCCGAATATAAATGAAAAATTTGCAATTTTATTTAAAAAATCTTTCATTTCCTAAGGTCACCTTAGGCTTCCTTACTATTATATTGTCAGTTGTAAGTTTTTATATACCGGAAATTGTCACTGTTGCATTGAATTTTATTGTAAACACACAAAAAACAAAATTTTTTTTTTACAAAAAATAAAACAAATAAACAAAAGCGCATGTATTACTCTTCCATACTCTCAATATCATGTTATTGTTGTTACAAAAACTCATCAAAGTATGGTTGTATTGAAAGACACAAATTCTCTGCAGCTTAAAATCTTCCAAATAAAATGTTGACGTTTTTTGAGCCGCTCTTTTCTCTTAAGCTTTAAGCGTGTGTGTGATATTTATTTTCTAGTTTATACTTATTTCTAACTCTTAGTTTGTTGCTTTATTAATATGCTTTGAAAATTTTGTTGCGTTAACAAACACAAAACCATTTTCATATTATGGAAATGCCTGTAGATGTACATAAATATGTACATATGTTTGTATTGTATGTGTGCATTTGTATGCGAGTACGAACGAGTACTTAACCTTTTTCATAACAGTTCTCTACTCATCTTCAGTTGCCGGGTCATTTGTTATTGCACAAAGGGAAAGAAAAGCAAAAAGGCTTTTGAATAAAGTACACAGTAGTATGTTTACGTAGTAGTAGTTGTTGTTGTTGTTGGCGCTGATTTTGTTGTTGTTGTTGTTGTTGTTTTTGTAGTAGGTGTAGATTTGCTTGCACAAGGCCAAACATTATAATCTTTGATTCTTCTTTTTTTGTTGTTGATGTTGTATTAAGCTTTTTTACTTTTGTTGTTGTTGCTGTTGTTGTTGTTGCTGCTGATGCTGTTATTATAGTTGTTGTTTTGCTTTGATGTGTGTGTTTGTTTTATGCGTTTTTCGTTTATATGCGTTGCTTTGTTGATTTGTTTGTTTGGATGTGTGTTTTCTTCAAGTCGTTTATTTGTTAAATGCGTATGTATTTACATTAAAGCGTATATGTGTGTAAGCTCAAACAAACGAGGGCGACATGAAAAATACCAAAGTTATACCTTTGGGAATAACGGTTTTTTAGGTAAAAAAGTGTCATAACATGTTACTTTTCATAAAGTGCTCCAAAAATATTTTTAGAAACAATAAAATACATAAAGATCCATATAAGAATCGAGTGTAAAAGTGGTATCAAGAATTCATACCTCCTAAGAATTTAACAAAGAGGTTACGCTTTGCCCTTGTCAAATTAGTATCACAAAACCAATATTTTAAATAGAGTTTTCGCAGTTTAAGGGGTTTTTGGGCGTGGGCTTATTATGGGATATGACCCCATTTGATCCCACATAGACGTTGTTGAAATATAAAAATGGTGAAGAATTGTAGAGAGTAAAATCGGTTTTTAAGAAAATATTTCATTAAGAAGCTTATGGTGTTTCATTTTCTACAAAAAAAATACCACATTTTAAAAGGTGCATGTGTAAAATGTCTTGCCGAACATGTAATCCTGCAATTTTTTATTTGACGAGAACAAAACACAAAATTGGATAGCCCTGTTTTTAACAGCTGACAAAAAGTTTGTTCTTCAATATATAAAAAAAATATACATAAACCTTAATTTGTTAATAGATTAATATTAAATAAATAAATAAATGAACAAAATGAATGAAGAAATCCCAATTTCTTTAGTTTGTTTCTCATAAAATATGTAAACAAGAAAATACCTTTGCCAGATTGCCGATTGATTAACACCAAGTTTTTACGATTTCTTGATTTGACGTTTTTTTTTCAAAAATAAATTGTATACCTCTAACAACCTACCATTAACAATGTAATGCTTTCTTTTGTTTTTACTATAAAATAAAAGAAAAAATAACTATTAAAACTTAAAATTTTTACTGTCCTGATAAGAGGCGATTTTTTCCCAACTTCGTCTGGTAACCCCATATATAAACAGAAGCCATCTCTTTATCTCTTTACAAGGCATTATCAACACTCTTATGACATTTAAGGCTGATTTTTTTGGAATAAAACACGCTGCCCTTTTAGAGAGCAAATCATTTTTAAGAAACGAACACCAACTTGCATTTTTTGAAATAAAATGCGACATTTTTTGAAGAAAAGAAAACACCATTAATCTACTTATAAGTTCATTTCCACAAAATTCCTCAAAATGATATGTGGTGGTCTTTTAAACTAATTGTTTGTAAGAATTGAAATTAGATCCTTTAGAAACTTTAGACTTAATTGATTTATAAATTTGATACTTTTATTTTTAAAATGGTTGGCTAACATTATTTTTTTTAATGCAATATCCTTTTGACACTAGATTAAATCAACAAAACGCGAAACTATCAGAATTATTCTATATAATTGCTCCTAAAAAAAAATAATCCTTTAGGCAAGTAAAAATATTTCTTTAAAGCAATTGCTATGCTTCCTTCGTATGTTCGTTATAGTGTTGTTTTTTGTGTGTTTATACAACAGTTTCATGCATGTATTACAACTGTTGATGATTGTTAGGGTTGTGTGTTGTTTTATTTCTAATTTTTTTTTTTTTTGTCATTCCGTCTTGTTTGTTGCCATTCCGTCTAACATGTGTTGCCACTGTTATCAGCAAACAACATAATTATAAACAAAACTCGTCTCATTATTTACAACAACATCATCGTTATCCTCATCACCATCACCATCATTATCATCCTCATCAACATCATTATCATCATTCATACTTGAGCACAAGTGTTGTTTGCACAATATTTTTTTTTTGTTTCGTGTAATCTTACGGTATTTGATAGCAACACCTAAAATGATTGAGAGGAAGAGCAGCAGGAAGTGACACAAGGCACAAATTGTTTTTGTTTGTATTAGAGTATGCGTGCATAAGTTTTGCAGTGTGTGCGTATTTAAGTTGCTCTGTGTGTTTGAGTTCTTATTGCAGTGTGATGGTTTAATTCTCATAGTGGGTGTTAGTTTACATTTAACTTAATGGTGTTGTATTTTAATTAAAATTGGTGTAAATTTAATGAAAAGCAGGCAAACGCAGCCAAACAATAAACACGCACAAACAAGCAAATAAAAGATAGTAAAAAAAACTTATTTCTTTGTATTTCTTACAGTCAACGAGGGTGTAAAGTTGATCGTGTGGTTAAATTTTATGCTCAAACAATTCTTAAAAAGTTTTTTTGCTTTTAAAAGCAAACGATAATTTTAAAATTACTTTCTTGCGTTCATTTTTTTTAATTTGTTTTGTTTCTTTTTTTCACTTCTTACCTCTTATCGTCATTAGCTTTAAATTATATTTATTAGTTTCTATTTCTGATTGTAAAAAGTCCGCCTAATAGTCCGCTAGTGTTGTTTGAATGATCTGGTGTGAAATATTATCCGCCTGTGGGAATCATAGGGGAGTGATACCGGACGCGTCACAGCGTTTATGTGTGATCCCAAAAGAATGTATGGAGTAGGGCTATAACTTTTTCACACTTTTTTCGAATATCTAAAAAGGGAATAGTAAATATGATAATAAAAAATATGATAATTTTTTCAGATTGTTAAAAAAGTTCACGTTCTTTTTAAAAATATACACCTGATATTTGTATATATTCCTATACGTAGCACTTAAATACTATTTTGCAATTTATACACTGCTTTAGATTTAAAAATTTTCCTACGGTTTACAGTTCATTGCAGTTCAAAGTTTCTTGGATAGTTTTAGAAATTTGCTTCCCTGTGTGAGGTTTTTTTCGCCAACGGGAGACAGCCCTTGTATGAAGGCTACAATTAGCAATCCCCAAAAAGTTATATTTGTTCATCTTAGGTTTGATGCGTGTATATTCTCAGTTCTGATCATTATCTTATAGCAGTACAGTTCGTGTTTGGCTTTAGCTTGATTAATTGTTCTTTGTCATCCTGCTCTACTTCCGGCTTTCTGTTGCTAGTTTCAAATACCGGGTTTTCTTACGCAGTCTCTGCATCTCATCATCGTCTGGTACATCTGATGTCGTGGCTTGACATTGACTTTTGCCGTCAGCTGTCGCCCATTCCTTTTACGCCGACTGCCCATACTATGCGTTACGCTTTTATAAATTTCACATAGCTCGAGCAGTTTGTTTTTTCTTCTATGTACATCGTTACCATTTGTGTCGTACATTGCTTAGGATTTTTCTTTAAAATATTCTTAGGCGCTACAATAAGCAGTTGGTTTTGTAGATAATATCCCAAGCTGTTTTACAAAGCCTACCTTCAAAACAAACTTAAATCTATTATTAAAAATGTTTCAATAATACACATATTATGCTTTTTATATTACTTAACATATGTATATACCGTATTCACAAAACCCTTGTATTGTTGTATCTATTGTATGTTGTATAAAAAACCAATAGTGAACTATGTATTTTAATACAACATACAATTGATACAACGATACAAGGGGTTTTGTGAATTCGGTAATAGTTTCAAAACCTTTACTGCCTAGCCCACAGTAACTACAAAAACATTTCTTTTTAATTATTTTATTGAAAACAACAATAAAAAATTAAAATTGGTTTTTGTTTTCAATGTTAACATGCGAAAGAAATTTTCTTTTCGACATTGTAGGCCAGGCAGCTAATTTTCCTGTTTGTCTACCAATTATTTTACCCAAGAAGAAATGGTGAAAACAATCACGTCTATTAAGCAGTGATGTTGAACAAATTATTCTGTTTTAAATAAAACAAGTAATTTGAAACGTTGCCAACTATTAGAAAAACTTAGGAAACACAAACACAAAACAGGAAATACAGCTTGTAGCTGCCATGAATTATTATCGGAAAAATGACTACTGTTAGCAACATGTTGCTTTAAAGAAATGTTGCTAGCAACAAGGAAGTAGAACGTTAAGCTTTCTGCGGCATTTTATTACTGTTTAATTAAACGAAGAATTGAATGTACAAGAGTTTTTTTTTAAATTTAATTTTTAATTTACTATCTTGCTTTTTCGAATGTTCAACATCTTATAAAAAGTAACAAAAATTTCAATCAATATTGAAACTAGTGCATGGATAGATAATTGTAACACAGTCAACAAATACTAATAAAAAAAAAACCTGAACAAATATAAAAAAATCCGACAACGATAAAAATGATGAAACAAATAAGAATTTCAAGAGGAATAATGGAGCAGACAGAAATTTAGTGTGAAAACAAAATGGAATAATTGCTACTCAGACAAAAAACCAAACATTGAATCTGTAATAAGACAGCGACAACAAACGACAACAGCAACAAAGTGAACCAATTCAAAAAGTAATGTAACCAACACACAAGAAAAGCTAAAAAAAAAGAAAACTAAATTTAAAAAGCGCTACTACAGTGATAACAAAAAAAATAACACACACTCACACAGAGCAAAGCACACAAAGTAAAATACACAAAGCAAAGCAAAAGGCTTTTTAAGCCTAAAGAGGAAGAGCAGAGACACAGAGTAGTTGCTAAATAGGCCTCAGTTTTTTTCGATAGAAAAGTCCAAAACCACCCACAGCCTTAACATGCTTTCATCTAAAATATTACAGACATTATTTTACAAAGAACACACACACATACTCATAGGGAAAAACACTAGAGTATTTTTTTTTTTTTTAGTTTGTGTAGCCATCATCATCATCATTGAGTCTTTTATCCTTCAGTCATTAAAGTAAGGTAAATAATGTATAAAAACTGGAAAAAAACACAACATCAAAGAAACAAAACTATATGTACTATACTATAATCATTATTTGCTTTTAAATTTTTTATACACGAACAAGAATTAAAATGCAAAGGCACACATACAAACGACAAAAATGCACACACATACACACAATCAAATTGTAAAAATATAACTTCTCTCCCTTTGCTCCGCATTCTTTTTTATATGTATATTTTCTGCAGTTTTGTGCTTAAAGAACCTACACCAACAACAAATAATGTAAACATGTCACTCTGTTAAAAGCGCTGTTAAAATAATGGCACGTGTTTCTCTCACACACCAGAAATGCACACAAAAAACAACGATGCAACAACAAGAACGTGTACTGAAACACTATTACACACTTAGCGATAGACATGTAAACAGACAGACGGACACACTGTTATTGAAATGAGTAACAAACGCGCACATACATTAGTTTTTGTTTTGATTTATAACTTCGTGGCAGTCAGCTGAAAATGTAAATTTGTGTTAATGTGTAAGAAAGCAGACACACAGACACTCTCATAAGCACAAGCAAATAATAAGGATTAAACAACAACAAAAGGAAATGAAAAAAGTAAGTATATATACATACAAACATAAAAAAAATAAACCGCCTGTATGTATGCAACACAACGAAAATGCAACAATGTCACGTGGTCTGTTAAAAAAAATTGAGCATGAAAAAATAATCTTTTAAAACAAAAGAGAATAATGTTAAACTACATCTTGTTAATAAAAAACCAAAGAGAGAATTTTTGTAATAGTTCAGAAAAAGAGTATTGAATTTCAAAGAGCTTTAGATAAAAGCACAAAGAACACGCTATTTAAAGGAAAAGAGAGCAATAACGAAGAAGCATTAGCGAGAATATTTGTGAGTCACAAAAAAAAAACTGTAACTTTGTTCTAGAAAAGGATATTTAAAATTACAAAAAAAAAAGTTCGAAGCCAACATGTTGCAAGTGTAATGATTTACAGTCTATGTTTGAAATGTTAAAGTTGAACTACATACATGTTTTGTTTATATCCATGCAAAAACTCAGTTTTACCGCCAAAAGAAATAGCAACAACAGCAACAGCAATATTTACATACTTGTGCTACATTTTTTTTTTTAATGTTATTTTTGATATGTGGAGCATGATTTTGCTCCTCCCCTAGAAAATTTTATAGTGATTTGCATAAAAATTAGGGGTTGGCGTTAAATTGTTTTATTTACACACAGGTTTTTTTTTACAAATTTTTGCAGCTTTATGACAGGCAATGTCAAAAAGAAATTAAACTGCACATGCCACAAGAAGTTTTTTTTTGCCAGAGTTTTCACAAGATTTTTTACAAAACTTTTGGCAAAGAAAAGTTGTGCGTATTAGAAAGAAAGGGGAGTGAGTTATTTACAAATTTAAGGAGATTTTAACGAAAACCCCGAAAACAAATCAGCACAAATTTACAAACAAAAAACTTAAATGAAATTTAAAATTTTTTTATATAAAATAAACTATTATTTTTTTTTTTTTTTAGATTATCTTATAAAAAAAAAAATTTGTTGAAATTTTTTTTTTGAAACTTAAACAAATTAAATAAATTCCTATAATTCCATCTAAATGCTCCTCCCTTTACAACATGTTCGTTTGCAACCTTTAAAATTATTTTGTAGTACCACACTTATCACTTGTAATTTCCCCTGCTGATGCACACCATGATTTTTTTTTCTTTCATCTTTTTTTTTATACTCCAATTATGTTTCTTTTTTTTTCTTTTTTCGCTTTTAACAAAATAGATTCCTTCCTTTTCCACAACCACCAACCAACTACAATCATTTTTTTTCATTCGTTTTTTTTTGTTGTTGCTGTTAAGCATTTTACACTCTCTCTTACTTCCCTTGTTTTGTGTTTTTTCTTTTTTACTAACGTGCTGTTAAAACAGTAACAACAACTACAATTATTTGTAACGTTGTTGTCTACTTTTGGCAACTGGTTATTGGTTCGTTTTCAAAATCGTTCGTATTCATCGCGTACAACACATCTCATGTACATTTACTTGCCCCTATTTTTTGTAGGTAACAAATGCTTTTTTTTAGGTGGCTGTGTGTGTGTGTGCGTATATGCATAAGTGTGTAATGTGGCATCAATGTTGTTGTTTGTAGGTTCCTCGTTAACTGTCGTGCTTACAGCATTTTATTATGAGTTTAATGCTGATGCAAAGCACAATCTGCAACGGTGCTTTTAACGAAATTTTACATATAGATTTTTTGCGTAAATTTTTTTAAGTTATTTTTAAAAATTATTTTGAAAGTCAACGCAATTTTTTAGAAATTATTGTGTATTTTAATATCAATGGCTTTGTGTAAAATTAGTGGCGAATGATTAATAATTTTTTTATCAGTAAAAAAATATGTTTTAGTTTTATAAAGCAATATCGAGCCCTTACCGCAAAATAAAGCTTAAGCGCAATTTTCAATCAAGGCTGTGGCTGAAGCTGAAATAGTTTTTGTTTTCAAAATTACCTCCTGTTTAGGAGATAATACAATTGTTGCTAATAAATTCATTTATTAACAAAAAAAAAATTAAAATCATGTCGCTTAAGCTATTTTTGCGGTTAGGGCTTGATTTTTTAATCTTGAGTCAAAGCCGAGTTTACTTTTGAAACTAAGCCCGTTTGAAAACTAGAATTATATATTATATAATATTTATATAACAATTTCTTGTTTTTAAAAATTTCGAATTTAAAAAACCAACCATATGAAATATAAGTTGGCAAAGTTTAAAGGATAACTTGTTAAAAACACTGGTCTACAAATTTAGAAAAAAATTGACTGCAGAAATGAAGCATGTTTTTAAACTAATCTGGGTGCGCTGAATTCGAATCTGGCATAACAACTGGGCTGTCACGTTTTGTTCATTTTTATCGCATGCTGGTAATTCATACTAAAAAACAGTCAATACTGACACTACAATTTTACAATTATTAATTTGAAAGAAGTCCACATTCATTCTAAATCTTCATAATAGAAGCGTTTAAGCAGGTCAGGGAGATCGTGTGTTACTGATTAAAGCTAGTTTTGCTTTGTGTGTGGTGAATATTTGTTTGGAAAAAAAGGATATGTAATATCAGAATCATTAAAATATGCATATTTACATTATGTTGGTCTTGCAGTCGAACACTTGGACAAACCGTGGACGCCGAAAATGTTCTGCATATTCTTCATTAGCATTTAGATTTTTTCCAAAACAAAACTAGGTATAGTGAGTGCGAACAAGCGGAGCGTGCTCAAAAGATTTAATGAAAATTGAAAGAAATTATCAAGGATTTTGAGACAAAAGCATTCACTTTTAAAAATTCATTGATTTTTAATCTAAATTTTGATATCTTTAATTTGGCATAAGTTCATCGAATTTAATTTTCAATAAATTATTTTAATTTTACAACATGAAATTAATTACTTAAATAATTAAAATATATAATCATTCAAAGCAAAGGTTAAATACAATTTAGTTTAAAGATTGGTGTTTGACTATTGACTGCCAGCAGTCGTCGATGGCTGCGAGTGTTAAACGGCAAACCTCTCTGAAGAGATTGAGTGGTTGCAATCGAAACATGTAAGTGTAGCCTGTCGGTAAAACGCCTGGGTTCGAATCTCAGGTCAGTCAAGAATGAAAAATTATCAACAAACTTTAATTAATTTCATGTTGTAATATTCCTTTCGTGATAAAAATAATTTAATGAAAATTATATTTGATGAACTTAAGCCTTATTAAAGATATCAAAATTTGGATTAAAAACCATACAACTGTTCAACAAAAATTACCACAATACTAATAATTCATTGATTTTTAAAAATAAACTTGTGATTTTTTTATGTAGGAAGCCAAATACAGATTCGAATTCAGCCCACCAAATTACCCTAGAAAATATATTTCGTTGATCCAGTCAAATACCTTGTTGGCAAGTGTAGTCGAAAAAGAATATTAACGATCTTAGAACGAGATTGGTATTTAACCCATTAGTGCTTAAGTTGTCCTATGAATTTTGAAGACAAAAGTTAGTTTGTTTTTGTTTTGTTATTTAAAGCCAATATTAAAACCCTTTTTTTAATGAAAAATTTATAACTTGGGCTTTAAGAGGTGTCGCTTTTAGTCTTGAACATTATTTTAAGTAAATGCCTTTATTACATTTGATACACATACATTTAAATTTCTTGTTACAATTTGCACGAATTTTGTCTGTTTTGAGAAACACAATTTTCAGTTTTGAACCCTTTGGAGAGGGTACTCCGTACATTTCCAGAAACAAAGTAACTATATATCGTCGGAACTGTGGCAAATTATGTATAACAGTTAAAATTTTTTAGTAGAAGTTTTTTTTATTATTAGTAGCCACCAAGCATCCAATAAATATGAAAAAATTTACCATAAACAACCACGAATGGATAAATTTTATCAACTCTAACCACCCTAGGGGAAAAAAAACCAACACTAAACTTGTCACGTAATAGTTCTGAAGTTGAAAGGACCTGTTTAAGCTTTAATACTTTATATGAAGCGGACTTGTAAATTTAACCTTGTCATATCCTATTAGGGGGTTAATTGGCACCCCTTTGACACTTTGTAACATGTCACTGAAATAACCAAAATTGATGGATTAACCCTACGGTCAATAACCAAAAAATATACGTTAATCAATAACCGGGCAACCCGGTACCCCTTTGTAGATTTTTGCACTTTTATATTTGAAAATATGTTTTAGGTCCAATCACATTTAGATAGTGTTGCAAAATAAGCCATTGATAAATTTACGTATATAAAAATAATCAAATAAGTTAATTTTTTTTTTTAAATCGTTACGCTTCACTTTGTCGCAAAGCCATTTGTAGCTATCAAAATAAGTCGCTAGAGTATACACATAGCAATTTTTTGTTGTTCTTTGATAACGGCGCTATTTTTAAATTTTTGTTGCATTTAAATACTAAAAGCATTTGAAAGTTGCTCTTGCAGATGCATGTAGGCCGGTAAAGTAGCGCTACTGCCCTTGTAGATATAACAATAATAAGAAATAATTGAAAGAGTATTAGCTGAACATTTTATAGCACTTGTGGAATTTTAATTTAAAATTAAGTAAGAATGTCGCGTAAAGTGGAGTTCTTCTCATAAATACAATACAAACATTTATCAGATAAGGAAAAGCTAAATTTAACTGATCTATTTTTGAAGATATCGTGGATGATGAACAGTTTTCTGAAAGAGTATACGTTGAAACACCACATACTGGAAATGTTATATCTCTAATGCTGATATTTACGATGAGTCTTCAGATGAAAGTGATCACGTTGTAAATATTTTGCGATGTGGAAAAATCAAAATTTATCATCCCATCAATATTCCACAGCACCGTTGCAACGTTGTTGGACTGCACGTTCAAGCGAATTACTGTCAAAAGCTCAAATTTGAGAGTATATATAGGGGTCATAATAGTGTGTCAAGCAAACAAGTAAGTATATGACACTTATGTAGTCTATATTGGAACTTACCCAAACAAAACAACCACTTAATTGGAAATATGTAACAGTAAATTAAATACATGCCTTTACTAATATTTTGATAATGACAGGAGCAAACCATGTTATGATAATACGAAAGATTTATGGGCCAACAAATCTTATGCTCTGTACCGAGCAACAGACTCTGGTCACTACAATGTTTTACACGATTTGACGATGCAAATATTCAGCGAATGTGAATGTGAATCCAGCCAAATCGGGGATTATAGTTTTATGGATTTGTGATGCAAAAACTTATATCCACTCGATGACCAATTATATACCGGGAAATTACCAATGGCTCCTGAGATACGAGAAGGAAAAAGAGTGGTTAAGGGTCTTACATGTCCTTTCCATGGTAGTGGGCACATCATCTCAATGGATACTTTTTTCACCACCCTTGATTTAGCGGAACATTCAAATTATAAATAGTTTTTTAAAAAACCAATTTAAATGGTTTTTTCAATCAAAGTCAAAAAAAAAAAAAATCTCACTATACCCAGGTTGTTCACTAAATCAACTTACTAAATCAGCATAAGCTGACATTACAATTTTTCAATGGGTGCGCTACAAAAGTTTTTTAAGTAAAACAAAAACGGTTTTGGATCTTAAGGAAATTATTTATTCCTGTGAAAGTACGTTCGATGCCATTATGTATGGAACTTAATTTCATTTTTTTTTTTTTTTTTTTTTTTACAGCGCTTATTTATTTAAATTTTTGATAAAAAATAAAACTACATAAACAATAGTTAACAATATCAATTCAAATTATACAATGTCCCATACAAGAGCTCTCTAGTATAAATAATATTAATAATAATTACTTTTGTAGGTATATATTATATTTTATGTACTTCAATGAAGAATATATTATTTTATTTATTTGCAATGAAAAATTTAAAAAAAACATTACAATTTTTTTTTTTGTTGAGTTCATTTAAGTTTGTCAAAAGAATAAAAGGAAAATAGTATAACAATTATAGATTTAGCCACCAAAATTTTTTATTTTTTAGTCTTCGAGTAATACGAGATACGTTATTACCTATACTTGTACTATATCTAAAATCGTTTGTCGTTGAATTACAACAAACACGTTTCACGTTAGCCCGTCTATAGTTATGATAAAATATAGGGACTAAGTTTTCATTTTGTATGATATTAATTTTATCTAAATACAAGAAGGCTTCTGGGGGTACAAAACCCTTTTCCAATGTATCAATAATATACTCTTCATTGGTATAATATGGAGCCATTATTAGATTATTACTTGAGCATGTTATACATCTTTTAATGTGGTTTCTTATTAGATATATAATAAAATTATCTATTCTTATTATATTTGATAAATTGTACAAAGTATTGTTAGAAATATACTTTACATAATTGCTTTCTGAAGATCTAAATTTAGATACACAAGCCCTAAGACATTTTCTTTCAAACATTCTTAATTTTTCCATATAAGATGGTGAAATATTGAACCAGATAGGGCAGCCATACGTAATTATAGGTCGAACTAATGTTTGGTACATAATAATTTTGACTCTTGGTTTAACATATTTTGAGTAGAATAAAGATTTATATATGAAAAATGCTTTTCTTGCTTTGTTTAATATCTCGTTTATATGATTATTAAAATATAAGAATTTATCTAGGTAGATACCTAAGTTTTTTACTGTATCCTTGTTTGGGATATTAATATTATTTGAATTAGATTTTATGCCAAATTGTTTCCAATTTTTCTTTATATTAGCATTACACTTATCAACTGGTGGTCTAAATAGGATTGTTTCACATTTTTGTGCGTTAATAACCATCATCCAATCCATTGTATATTTTTCTACCTTATTAAAACTAGTTTGAAGATTTTTATTTATTTTTTCAATGGTTCTATCAGCATGATATATTATAATATCATCTGCGAAGGATATAATATTTTCAATTTCACTCAAGAGATCCAGTATAAATAAATTAAAAAGAATTGGTGAGTTCACCGTACCTTGTTGTAAACCGTTAATAATTGTAAACGTATTCTTACTTTCAAAATTTTGATGAAATACTTTAAAAGTTTTATTGGTAATCATATTATAGATTAATAAAATTTGGCAAAATGGAAATTTATAATTATTCAATTTGAATATGAGTCCTGGAATCCATACGCTATCAAATGCTTTTTCCATGTCTATTAGACATGCTCCCGTGCAGAGCTTCTTATTCCAATTCCAATTGACATTTGAAGTCAACAAATTTATTGCATTTATTGTGGAATGTTTGTATTTGAAACCAAATTGTTTCTCACTTATTAATTTTTTTTCTTTACAAAATGTATTAATATTGTTATTAATACATATTTCAAATATTTTACTAATATTAGGAAGTAA
Source organism: Pollenia labialis (assembly GCA_949318255.1). Lineage (NCBI taxonomy): Eukaryota > Metazoa > Arthropoda > Insecta > Diptera > Polleniidae > Pollenia > Pollenia labialis. Next base: position 158,131,818 of record OX439139.1, on the reverse strand, counting down.
ACTGATAGCACGAAGATTTTTTGGGTTACTTAAATCTTTATCCTTTTTAGGTAATATGTATTACGACTTTAGATTCTTTCCATTTAGTTGGAAAGTAAGAGTTATTTAACATATTATTAAATAAATTACAGTATTCGAAAATAATTTCATTGGGAACATTTTTTAATATAATATTTGGTATTTTATCAACGCCAGAAGATAATTTACCTCTTAATTTCCGGAAAATGTATATTATTTTGTCCCTTGTTATGAAATAACTCGCAGCTTGAGTATCATTCATGTTATCAGATGTTTTTTCGCAGGAAAAATTTATTAAAGAAGTTTGAGTATTTTCATAATTATTTTTCATTTGTAAAAACTGATGGAAATAATTACTAACTTGCGTCTGTAATCTATTAATGAAATCAATTGTTTTGAAAGAATGAATGGACTCTAAATATGCTCCAACAGTATCTAACATTTCTTCTGGATCACGTATTATAAAGTTATTTAAGTTGTCTTTTTCTACATTGTTTGGTAAAATACCCGCTCTATTTAATATGTTTTCTGAACTTTCCGGTATTTTTATATTTTGAAGATGTAAAGGTTTCAATTTCTTGAAATTCTTTTGAATTTCTTTGAACATGTGGACTGAATCTTTTGGATCTATATTAGTCAATTTCTCTTGGATATATTTGTTAATACAAACTTGAAAATTTTCTTGAATTAATTTTCTAATCAGTTTTAATTTAGTCTTTAATAGATTAAGCGACGAAACAGGTAAAGTATGTTCTAATCTATTATGTTTTGTAATGCAATTTAAAATTTTACTTTTTTCTGCATGAAGCTTTTCTATAATTTTGTTGGTTTTTTTTGTCAATGAGTCGAATTTTTTATATTTAGGCGTAACTTCTTCTATAGAACCCACAATTATATTATTTATTCTAGACACATGGGAATCAATTTCCGAATTTGATAAATTTCTATCATTTGGAATTTTTGTTTCTCCTTGTAATTTATTTGTAATTTTATTCTGAAATTTTTTCCAATTGGTTTTCTTAAAATTATATTTTGTTATTTGGGCTTCTGTAATTAATACAAATTCTTGCTGTTCATTGTTCATGAAAGCTCTAATCTGAATAGCATTGTGATCACTATCGAAATCTAAGGTTTCAAGATTGTTTAATGTATTGTTTTCCGTATGAATGTAAAGCCTACAATCTGCAATACAAACGTCTATATACGATCCAGTTCTAGGGAAAGAAGGAAAATTTGACGCATAAAGCCTACATCTGAAATTTATTTCATTATCTGTTAACCATTCTTTTAGCTTATTTCCTTTCTGATTGTTTGTTGGGTTACCCCAGTCCGTATGTCTACAGTTTAGATCACCTGCTAATATATAATAATTGTTAGTGTTTTGTAATTTTAAGGAATTAAATAATTTATCAATCTCGGTTTTTATAATTGAGTCATTATTACCCGAAGGAAAATAAGCTGAGATAATATAAATAGATTTATTAGAGATCATTGGTATGCGAATTATGCAAGTTTCAAGAAAAGTAAATGAGTCCGTTACATTATTCGAATATTTGTAAAATTTTATGTTATTTTTGATAAGTATTGCAGTGCCTCCGCCTTGTTTTGCGCCTGCCCTATCTTTTCTAATTATGACGTAGTTATAGAACTCTAACTTGTGTCTATCATTTAATTTTGTTTCGTTCAAAAGAACAATGTCTGGATTGTGTATATTAAGAAATTTTTGTAGATTATATCTCCTACTTATAGATATTAAAGAATTAACATTTATGTGTATAATTTTTAAATTTTTTGATATTGTATTCTGACTATTATCCATATTTACACACCTACCATATTCAAAATTGTATCTATACGAGATGTTTGTAAATGTAATTGTTTTTGTAAATTAGCTATTTGGTTATTTAAACTAATCATCATATTTTTTAATTCTAACATAAATGAATTATTATAATTTTCATTTATAATATTTTGATTTGTATTTAAATTATCATTTCCTCTAACAACACTAGCAAAACTTGTGCCTGCATTAGTAAATGTATTGTTACCACTCGTATTTTTATTTTCCAACAAGGATTTTTTCTTTAATCGGAATTTGTGTTGCAGTTGTTTATAAACCTCACAACCTTTATAAGAAGCTGGATGACCATATTTGTTACATACGACACAATATAGTTTGTCTTTCTCATCCGCTGACACATCATTTAAAGGGCACTTTCCTTTCTCATGGCTTGAGTTACATTTGACGCATTTTGTATCAAGAAAGCAATTTGCTGCACTATGGAAAAACCCCTGGCAGTTACGACACTGAGGTATTTCAGGACGTCTAATTTGCTCCCATTTCACACAACGATGTAAAAGATCCTTAATATTTTTTAATTTGTTTATGTTGCTTTCTGGAGAGATTTGCACAAGAAAAATTGGTAAATTGTAACCTTTTTCAGAAGATTTTTTAGTAGTGAATTGACTAACTTTTTTAAATTGTAATTCATCAGTTTGAAATTTACATAGTTCGTTAAATATTTCATCCGTAGGTATGTTGGCCTCAAGGCCTTTAAGTAAATACGATTTAGTTTTTAACCCTTTCGGTGTAAATGTAAAAAAATTAGTTTTTGTCTTTTCTAAATAAGTTTTCACTCTTAGAAAATCATTAATATTGTTCATAAATAGTAATTTTTTATTTCGGTATTCTTTAATTTTAAATTCATTGATTTTCAACGCATTTTTAATAAATTCAATTAAATGTTTTGTTTCTATATCAACAATGTTTATTGGTGGGACTTTTTTGTTAACATTTTTTCTACTATTAACCACTGTGTCATTATTATTGCTTGTTGAAGGAACATTCTTATTAGCACTCTGTGCTTGATTCATTGCCGTAATAGCTGAATTTAATTTTTGGTATTTTTCATTGTTCTCTTTCACTTGGTTCTCAAATTTCTTTAATAGGTTTTGATCACACTGTTTGTCATTGTCAGTATCAAGAACTGCATAATAATTGCTTTTGTAATGTTTTGTTGTGGATGAATCCATTTCATTGCTTATTCTTTTTCTTTTATTTTCAATATTAATATTATTATTGTTGTTGTTTTTTACGATATTGATATTATTATTTTTTGGAGCATTATGCTCGCTCATAATATTAATGTTTGCTTACTTTTTTAAGAGTTTTTTTTTTAATTTTTTTTGTAAAGAAATAAGAAAAGAAACAACTAAGTTGTAATTGTTTTTAGTGTAATACCAGTAAACGATTCTGATCTCCGTAATGCGTGTGTCACTCATCACAGTCGCGATCGAACTCCGGAACTTAATTTCTTTTGCATGGCCACCACGGGCACGCTTGCAGAAGTCTAGACGCTGAACCCAATTTTTTACGGTTTTCAAGCATAAATTCACGTTCGATATTCGTACGAATTTCATCAATCGTCGCTGGCTTGTTGGCATAGACCATAGACTTGACGTAACCCCACAGGAAATAGTCTAACGGCGTCAAATCGCACGACCAAGGCGGCCAATCGACTGGACCATTACGTGAGATAACGCGTTCTCCAAACGTGGTTTCCAATAAATTTATTGTGACATTCGCTGTGTTGCTTGTGGTGCCGTCCTGTTGGAACCAAATATCCTCCAAATCCAAGGCCCATAAACCGCATCAAACCGTAATTTTTTCAGGATGCAATGATGACTCATGAAGTACGAGTGGATCGCTGTCTGTCCAATAACGCATATTTTGCTTATTGACGAAGAAATTAGCCTCATCGCTGAAGATGATTTTTCGATGAAAATCCGAATCATTTTCAAGTTGTTGTCCAGCCCAATTCACGGACATACGACGCTTCTGGTGGTTAAGCGACTTCAGTTCTTGCGTCAATTTGATCTTGAAAGGATGTAGGCCAAGATCTTTTCGCAAAATTCGCCACAATGACGTCACAGAGATGCCCAACGATTGAGAACGACGTGTGAGAGACACATTTGGGTTTTCTTCAACTGAAGACTCAGCGGCAGCAATATTCTCGACGCTACAGGCACTTCTTTGTCTCACTGGCACAGGAACATTTTGTACTGTGCCTGTGGATAAAAATTTGTCCACTAGACTCTCAATTGTTGATCTGGTAGGAGGATTATGACGACCATAAATTTGACGTAGCGCTCTTACCGTTGAGGCCACTGACTACGAATTTCGGTAGTAAATTTTAATAATTTCGACTCGTTGTTGGCTCGTATATCTTTCCATTATGAAATGGCAAACCTTACTGAAGAGAAATGGCAAAAGAGCGACAAGAAAATATGGCGTCGTCTGCTGTCCCTAGCGGTCTACTTTTGTAGCGTCCCTGTTAAAAAAACGCTTTATTTTAATTAAACTTTTTTTTGAAGAGCGGTTAAATAATACTTAATAAAATTACATAATGTTTAATGTGTCTTATTTCGAAAATATGTTTAAAATTATTTTGGGAACAATTGTGATTTTTAGTTGAACTGTTAATTTTAATTTTTGATATTTTTAGTTAGGCTTGATTGAGTTCATCAAATTTAATTTTCATTAAATTATTTTTACTGAAGGAAGGAATTTTACAATTTAAAATTTATTGATAATTTTCTTGGCTGAGCTGGGGCTCGAACCTGGGTGAATTTACATGTTCCAGGAATCCCCACATTCTTTCATCAGAATTCTTTGACGTTCTAATTTCTGCACCACTGCGGTGGCTGCTAGCCAACAGTCAAACATCAAATTTTTTACTAGTGGTACCGATGGTTCGAAATTTGCTGTTATTATCATTTTAAATTTTATATTTAATGTTACTTCCTTTCCTCTGTTTTTTCGTATTCTTTCTGTCAAGACTTTGTCTGGAAACCCTGAATACATTTGTTAATTATGTTTTTTGTCCACTTTCGTCAACAATTTATTTGTACAACTAGGAAACTTAAAATCGCAGTTCATATATTATTTAAATATGTTTAGCTTAAGGCCTTGTTGCTATCGCTTACTCATATAAAGTACATGCATTAATGTATTAAAGAATATTTTAAATAAATACATTTATTCATATATGAACTTTTTTCAATAATTAAATATAAGACCGCTAACTCATTTACTTGTCAGCCGCCGATCCTTTTATTAACTGTTTTCATACTAATACGCAACGTTTCCAAGTAATTTTCGAAATTTGTGGAGAGCCACATATTGCAAACATAAGTTTAACATGTTGCTCTACACAAATTTGCGATAAAAATTGTATTTGTTGATTTAAATTTTTTTTTTAATTTTTTTAATTAAAAAATTTTTTATTAAAAAAAAAATAAAAATTGTTCCCACTTGTGCCTCAAAAAATGATATTATAAAGACTTAATTCCGGCGTTATTTAAATTTTTTTGACGGATTGCATAACAAAATCGAGAGCGTCGTTCCAAAGTTACGACAAGATGTATGAAGCAGCCACTTTAAAAATCTCAAATTTAAGGAAAAAAAATTTAAAAAAAATCCTAATCATAGAATTTGAAATAATAATGATTTTTGACGTTAGGTGACTATAACGGATCAAAAAAATAAATAAAGTGTTATCAACACGATATTTGTTATTTTAATTACTAAATTTATTTTAACTCTTAAAGTGGTTTTTAATTCCATTTAAATTGAGGATTTTTAGAAATTTTAAGAGAAGAATATTTCTACAAATTTTTTAAATTAATACCAAATATAAAAAACATTCCATATAAAGCTAAGTCTACACAATATGTTGAATCAGCAAATTTATGTTGAAAGATTTGCTTTCAGCGCCAACATATCGTGTAGACAGCAAATTATTTCAACAAACGTATGCTTACCAACATATTACAGGCATTTGTTAACGAAGTCAGCAAACGTTTGTTCACAATTATGGCATATCGTCTAGACACAATATTTTTTACTTTTCAACAAATTTTCTACGTATGTTGACAAATATGTTTTCAGCATACGGCAACTTTGATAGAATATAAAATATACAAAAATTGATATTCATTCAATTACTTGCTTAATTTTGTACCTAACCCCAGAACTTATCAAGGAACCAAAAAAATGCATTTAGAAGTGCTTTGAAAATAAAAATGTTGGCTAATGAACTTTGTTTTAGAGTTATAGATCATAAAAGTTGATAAATTCTTAACCAATATCTCTTGAAGTATAAATTTGTTCTCGGCAATATGGGTATCGCTGAAGAGTGTTTCCAAATACTTTTTACATGGTATATAAAACATTCCGAATTATTAACCCATTAAGAACCAATTTCAAAAAATATTTTTATTTGCTAATGCACTTTATCAAAATGGATCTTATCTAAAAATGTTGTCGATATTAAGGTATTTTTTGCATATAATATTTTCTAGAAAACGCTTCAAGCTTTCATATAAAGTAATGCATGGTACGGTAGCGTTTAAAATTCTAAAGTTATTAAAGTTGAAAATGTATATTCTAATAGATCTTTTTCTTTAATATGTAGGTTTGCGTTAACATATGGGTATTATTCAATTATACGTTACGACAAAAACCAGCTTTGCTTAATAATTCTTTTCTTTCGCTCAGTTTAGTTAATTTTCTTCTTTTAAACCAGAACCCCAACACCCTTAAAAATTGATATTTCTTAATTTTGCAAGAACTCGTTTTCTATGATAAGATATTACACTAAGATGATCGCTCCAAATTTTCCATAGGCCCCATGTAAACCCCATTCTCGGAAATACTTAAGTATGCCTAAGACGTACCGAATAACGCTATAATAGTAAAATTTGGTATATTATAGTTTCACAAAACTAGAATTCACACAACTAAATTTGGAGAAGATCGGCCACAATTTACCATAGGTTCCATATAAAGCCCACTCTATGAAATAATTTAAAAATACGCCTGATACAGTGAAAAAAAACTATATTGTGGTAAAATATAGTCCAATTTAGCTTTAAATGGCTAGAAATAACACGATGCAATTTTGGGATTATCCGCATCCAACTCACTATATGTCCTGTAGAAAGCGGGACTTAAAAACAGTTCAAAAACTTGAAGAATTGTATTGAAATTTGGTCTAATTTATGTTTTTAAAAAATACTTAACCGACCAAGAATACCAAATATCTTTTAAATACGGCTAAGCTGATACAAATCATGATAGATAAAACAAAATAAGGTTGTGAATCATATAAGAGTTTTTTACGCCGAATATTTAGATCTTTGAGAAATTATGGACCGTTCCTCACCGTTTTATTACAATAAATACTTAGAACCAATTTACCAAGTTTCATAAAATAATTGCGCTCTCCAAAGTGGACAGCCAGCAAGCCGGACGTACGGACATCCTTATATCGACTCAGAAAGTGATTGACACCCAAAACGAAAATATTTACAGCTTCATTACTCCATTCATTCTCAGGATTCAGAAATTAAATGTTACTGAGGCATTCCCAATTTTCTTAAAATCTGCGAATCTGTTTTCAAATTCCAATTTGGGATCCTCAATGAACGTCCTGTATTGGCTGACGTTAACTCGATGTCATTGCAGATTTTTTTTTAAATTAGGGAAGTGCAGGCATTCATTATCCAGATCAACGTTCAAACGACCGAGTTTTCCCAAAAAGCTTTTTACCTCTGTCAGGAGCTCCCATACAAGAATTCCTTTGCCTTGAAGTTTAAGGTTTAGATCATTGATGTGTCTAAAAATATCTGAAAAAAAGCAATGGAAGTTGCGTTTTTTTTATCGCTAAGAAAACTTAGGTAATCGTCTGTTGACGTTTGATCAATTTTGAAAAGAAATGTCTTCAAGTCTTCTAAAATGGTGAAGAATCGACAAACTTATGATGACATGAATATTACTAATGAAATTGTTTGTGTTATCCCTCCAAAATTATCTTTTTTTTTCATAGGTTTTCCAATTACTTGTTAATTAACGGATCATCACCAAAAGCTGATGTGGAGACGAAAATATTCCTCATGAATTTGTTGTTACACAATGTAAAATAATTTGTATTGTTAACTAAACCAAGGTCCACATAAAATAGGTTTACCGTACGCCAGTTGGTGACCCATGGTCTATATTATAGACTATATTAATATGTATTTTGTATTTTAAATCCCTATCGCTCAAGTATTTTATAATTCAAATACTTTTGGACTCAAAGCACATTTTCACAAATAAAAAACAAATTGCTTCAGACATTTAGTTCTTTGGCCGATAGGAACATATAATTCTTAAATATTTCTCGGAATTCAAAGTAGTATTGAAACCATTTGCTAAATATTTAGATAACATTCAGATTACATTTAGGGAAATAATTATTATAATTTAAAACTTTTGCTTACCTTAGAGTCAGCTAGAACAAGATTAGATTTGCTTTAGCTAAACAATTTGTGGCATTTAGTTTCTATAAAACCACAATTATAAGAGGGTTTTAAAAAAACTATTCGACACTTTTTTTAAACCATCACCTGCAATAAATTAAGTGTTCATCAGTCATCCAAAATACGCTCGTAACAAGAAATCTTTACGACAAATGAGTGACCAGGAATTCAAAATGTTGCAATAAATATTATTTTCTTTAGCTGGTTTAATTTTTTCTCTAAGAAGAGGCTGCTGGTCAAGTGCTGAAGGTAAATAAATGTCTTTAACCTTAAAAAAAATTGAAATTGTAAAAGTAACAAACAAAATTAAATATTTATTTAAAAAAAAAATTATTCGTAAGGCCATACATGACGACGAGCATTTTGGATGTCCAATTTTCTTCAATTTCGCAAAAACAAGATCCGTTGATGGCACCATCGCCAATTTTAAATAATGAATTACGTTTTTCAATCGTAAATCTATTTGTAATGAGATGCTGTGATCACAAATGTCATAAATGTCCTTTATTAAATCCTGCTTAAGAACACCTTTCACATTTAACTAGTTTCTTACAAAAAAATTAAATTTTTTGATTACCAAGAAATTCAATTTTTTAACATTCATACGCTTTATGCCATTAAAGTTTACATACCCATAAACCTAATACAAATTCTTTTATGTGCAAGAAAATTCCTTTGGGAAAGAAGTGTTAGAAGCATTTACTAACATTCGATTACAATTTTAAAAATAATACTACGTCACCATAAAATACAAATTATATTCATATGAAGATAAGAAAAATTAAAACATAAATTTTCTCTATTTAAGAGAGAGCAATTTTAAAAATGTTCAATGTCCCATATCACTATTAAAGATATTTCTTCATGCTTTTTCTTCGTGTGCGTCAAAAGTCATTAAAAATTCACAAAAATTAACTTAATTAAATTACGCACATTATTTCACAATTATGTTTTTGACTTTATTCTCGTTTTACTTTTCCTTTTCCAGTTTCTGTTTAATTTCCGATGGCTTAATATTGTGTGACCATTTTATCTTAAAACAAAAGAAATTATCCTTCCAAGAAGAATATTTTCTTTTAAAAAAATGTATAATGTACATAATAAGTGTCTTCACAATATTTTATGGTATAAATACGTGCACTTCTTTCACAAATTCAATATTCAGAAATAAACGTTGAAAAGATCCTCTTAATGAATACAATATAATTTTATTTATAAAGCTCTTTTAGTTTTTCTTATTTGCATTGCATTGATACTTTTCTTTACAAACGCATCCTGTTCCTGTTGCATATTAAAATTAAGAATTAAAGACATCAGCTATGAAAAGGGGGAGCATTGTTAAAAGGATATCGGTGACATTAATACACTTCATATAATGAATAAAAGTGTCGGCAATAAAATAATTATCTGATTTGCATTGCTGATACTTTGTCCTGTAATATGGATAAGAAAAAGAATGGAATGGTTAAATTATTTCTTATTTTAATTAAAAATAACTATTGCTGCAAGTATTTTTAACAAATCTTGCCAAATTTTTTATTTAAAGAATATTTTTTATTAAAGGAAATATTTGTCAAATTGGTGATTAATGAGAAGTTATGCTACACAGATTTTAATTTATGGGAATTATTATTATTATTATTTGCCATTTATAGAAAAATTTGCATTTTGTTTTTAAAAAAAATTTGCCAGAATTAATTGTTAAAAATTTGCTTTTTATAGGAAATTTTTCCATAATTTGCTTTTATAGGAAATGTTTCAAAAATTGTCTTTTTATAGGAAATTTTTCAAATATTTGCTTTTTATATGAAATTTTTCAAAAATATGCTTTTTATAGGAAATTTTTCAAAAATTAGCATTTTATAGGAAATTTTTAAAAAATTTGCTTTTTATAGGAAATTTTTCAAACATTTTTCTTTCACATACGTATATGCTTTTTATAAGAAATTTTTCAAAAATTTGCATTTTATAGGAAATTTTTCAAAAATTTGCTTTTTATAGGAAATTTTTCAAAAATATGCTTTCTATAGAAAAATTTTCTAAAATTTGCTTTTTATAGGAAATTTTTCAAAAATTTCCTTTTTTTAGGAAATATTTCAAAAATTTCCTTTTTTTAGGAAATATTTCAAAAATTTACTTTTTATAGGAAATTTTTCAAATACATATTTGCTTTCTATAGGAAATTTTTCAAAAATTTGCTCTTTATAAGAAATATTTCAAAAATTAGCTTTTTATAAGAAATATTTCAAAAATTAGCATTTTATAGGAAATTTTTCAAAAATTTCCATTTTTTAGGAAATATTTCAAAAATTTACTTTTATAGGAAATTTTTCAAAAATTTAAAAATTAGCTTTTTATAAGAAATTTTTCAAAAATTAGCATTTTATAGGAAATTTTTCAAAAAATTTACATTTTATAGGAAGTTTTTCAAAAATTTAATTTTAATAGGAAATTTTTCAAAAATTTGTTTTCATAGGAAATTTTTCAAACTTTTTTCACATACGTATATGCTTTTTAAAAGAAATTTTTCAAAAATTAGCATTTTATAGGAAATTTTTAAAAAATTTGCTTTTTATAGGAAATTTTTCAAAAATATGCTTTTTAAAAGAAATTTTTCAAAACTTTGTTTTTTAGAGGAAATATTTCAAAAATTAGCTTTTTATAGGACATTTTTCAAGAATTTTTATAAAAAAATTTTTTTTACCATATTTGCTATTTATAGGATACTTCTGACATATTTTCAGGATACAGGATATTTTTCATAAATTTACTTTTAATCGGAAACTTTTCACAAAATTGCTTTTTATAGGAAATTTTTCAAATATTTTCTTTTATCCAAAATTTTGCTATTAAGGGGACGTTTACTTAAAATTTGTTATTATTTTTCTTTAATTGGCTTTTTTTAAAAAATTTTATAGAAATTTCCATTTATAGGAAAATTTCCAAAAATATATATTTTAAACAATTTGAGAAATGTTTGCTGTTTGTTAAAACAAGCTATTAGGTTCTTAGTTTCAAAAAGTTTTTCATTATTCCAATTTAAATTTGAAAAACTTTTTGTATTTGCTGCACTTATTTAATAAGAAAAACAAAACATACAAAAAATCTTTCATTTTCCAACCAACAAATTTCTTATATTCTTGTTTACATGTTTTTCATTGTTCTACTAAAGATTTTCTTTTTCATCTTTGCTTTCTTTAATCCTTGGTAATTGTTAATAAAGATGTCTGTCATGCTTAAAAATATTCATCAAATGCTTAAATACGAGGATTGGAAAATTAATTTAATTTGCGAAATACACGGAAGAAATTGTGGTGGTGATCAGGTGGATAAAACTGTCTTCGACTTCATTTCGTAGTCTCTTTTTTGTCCCATTTTAATGATCTAAACTAAAACTGCAACCCTCGTTATTTAATTTTCCTCTTGTTGTTCCAATTTGTGCTGATGTTTGATGTTTGAACGTATGAAGTAAAAAGAACAAATTTCCCAAATTTCTCAATAATGTTAATTTTTTCTTAAACTGTTAGACTTTTCATCTTGCAGTTGTATTAAGAATCTTGTTCCTGATGTAAAATGCACATCTTCTGCATTGTCTTTCCAAAATCTTTTAAGAAACATGCATGCAGTTGCTGTTTGTTTGTTCATTTTATATTTTATTATTATATCTTTTTTTCTTCTTCTTTACGAGCACTTTTCGTCTTTCATTTCATGTAAGTAAAAAACTAAATAATAAAAATAAGAAAAACAAACATTTGTATCCTTTTTATTGTTGTTTCTTATTGCCAAAATCTTCTTTGGCAATAATCTAATGTTTTGTATTAAAAGAAAAAAAAAAGCAAATACAAAATAAGGAAAAAAATTCTTGTTAAAGATTTTATTCTCGTAGAATTCGTCATGTTATTTTTGGGCGAATTTGAAGAATGATGGATGCACAGTGTGACGAAGCAGTAACTTCATTGTAAAATACGTTTTCTGTTTTATATGTTTTATAAAATACTTTTTAGATTTAACAAGTTTAACAAAACGTACCTTTTTAACTTTAACTAATATTTCTTCATATACACTTTGTTTATGGATATTGATCTGACTAATTTGGTGTGCTTTTGTGAATCATTACTGACATGACCAACTATTTTATGACTTTTATTCAACTTAATAAATTTTCGAAAAAAAATTCTTCAATTAAAAAATTTTTGCTAAATTGAAGATGGAATTTGAAAGTTACAATAATTTTGAAAGCTCATTCTTTAAAATCTAAAAACTCTACGAAACTTACAAAATTGTACGAAGTTTAGTTTTTAAATGAATATTAAGAAAGTTTTCATATTTTACGAAAAATTGCTTTAATTAAAAAATATTTTTTTTTATTCTTTTAATTTTTGATTATTTTTCAACGTTTTTAAATACCTTAACAAACCAAGGAAATAGTTTCGTAAAAAATAAGAATTATTTTCATAGCTCCCGAAGAGGTATCCTATAGTTGTCACTTTTCGTACATTGTACACATAATTTTTTTCTGCATTTGTGGAACACTCCGTCTTCGCGATTCATCGCTATGTTTAAACAATAAACAATTTATTTTACTCACTTTAATTTGCTGCTTTATTGCTTTGTTCCCGTTCAAACAGCGTTTTTTTATTTATGTTAACGTTCTTGTATTTAATACAAATACATCACTTCCATTGGAGCTACTAGTTAGCAACAACGGATAATATTTGTAAAGGGTCCGCCAGTTATTTTTATTCTTTTCAACTAGTGCTTATTTCGTGAATGGAAACACTTAGCTCATGTCTGATTTGACAGATAATAAATTTTATCCTTGCGCTGAACGAATATGGTTGTGTATACGCTTGAACAACGCTGGGAAATATTGCGACATTACTTTGAAAATCATGGCAATGTTGCAGAATGTGTGCGAATATTGCGTACGGATTTTGAAACAAAAGAGAAGCACCGTCAGCTCCGTTTGTTCGTTATCTTGTGAAAAAAGTAAAAGAAACATCCTCATTGATAAACCAAAGCGTGAAAAGCCAAAAACAGTGCGTACACCCGAGAATATTGCTGCTGTGGCAGAAAGTGTGCGTGAAGCGCCATCAACATCAATTCAACGTATTTCTCAACAATTGAACATTTCGGAGTCATCATTGAGACGAATTTTGCATAAAGACCTTGATATGAAGCCATACAAAGTCCAAAGTTTGTTTTTGAATTCTTCTGTTGCTCATGAATCCTTGCGAATTCCATTTAAAGTAGCTCTAGTGATATCCTTGTTATCTTTTGTAAGCGTATGGCCCAGCCGTTTTGATTTTCTGCGCCGAATTTCAATATTTAAAAATGGTATAGCGCGTAATTGGAGTAGCTATTGGTTGCTTAGGTGTAGCGGCCATAATATTTTAAGTACCCGCCTTAAACATTTATTTAGGGATACTTGTAAAATTTTAGAGATAACAAAATCATTTAAATTAAATTTTGTATTCCCACGAAAATTATTTTGATGATATAAAGAAATAAAAAAAATTTAATTAAGAAAAATTCAATACATATCAAAATGATGTGGAATTTTTAAATATTTTTATACGAATAAGGAAGAAAGAAATTAAGAAAACATCAACTCTAACTGTAAAAAAAAAGAAACATGGTGAAAATGTTTTGGAAGTTTCTTTAAAAAAGAAATACAAAAAAGACATGTCTTTTAAATCATCGTGAAAATTGGGTGTAACTTATTTCTAAAAATGAGAAAAATCGCAATTTTTCACAATTAACACCACTGTTTATTAAGCTTTCTCTATCATTGACAAAATTGCATCTTCTGTTACTGTTCTTGCTAAAAACAAAAACAAGAAATATTGTTCAAATAGACAACAAATTTATTAGCATTTTAAAAATATATTTTTCATTTTTGTCTTAAATCCTACATTTTTTTTTAACGAAACTTGCTCCATTTAAATTAAAAAAAAAAAATAAATTTATTTAATCTTCTTTAATTGTTCAAGTAAAAATCCCTAAATCCTTTCATTACACATTTTTCCCAACCATTATGCAATTGTTTTTTTATTTATTATTTAAACCATCAAAACATCAAAATAAATTCCTCTCAAGACTTTCTAGACAAAAAAGAATTTATCAGCCAAACAATCAAACTGGTACTAACGTTAACTTTTACTCTCCCCAGCAAATTCAAACACCGTAGCACACACTAACACACTTTAAAAGGTGCGCATTTGAATCCAATTTATTAGTACAGTCATTATTAAATTTCTTTATTTATCCATTGTCCCTCTTTTCGCCAGTTAAAAAAAAACGTCTGAAGTGATGTTGGCAAGTAGCGTTTGCTTAACTTCGATTTTAAATACATTCTTTGCATTATTGTGGCAAAAGTTGTCCTTGATAAAACAATTTTTGTTTTTATTGTTGCTGCTTTGTAATGCAGTGTAATTTTACGCTTATTTTAAAGCTTAAAGTTTTTTTTTTAATATTGTTTTGCTAAAATTCTGTTGATGAAGCAGCAGAAATAATGCTACTAAAAACTTAGCCAAATGAATAATTAAATTTATACATGAATTCAAGTCACCAGACAAAAACAAACTACTCAATTTTCTAGATAGATAATTTCTTCGTTCGGAAAACAATTGCCTGGAAAAATCAGGGAAATTTTAGACAATAAATTTCCGAAATTCCTTTGCAATGTATGGGACTAGGTTTTAAGTTTTTGTACATTAAAAAGAACTGATTGCGAGTTTTTCAATGACCAAGTAAGCGAACAAGAAAACGTTTTAAACCGTTTACGACAGAAGCAAATAAAAACGCATCTTAGCACAATTTTAACAGCAGAAGTTTAGTACTTCTATGTCAAGACATCATCCAGTTTTTATTATGATTAGCAAATCCATTGAGTTCAATCAATTTATTTTAAATAAATATGATTTTCTAAGTTTCAATGAACTAAATATTTCTTTGCCCAATAAAATCTTTAAGTCTATTCATTATTACAACGAATTGTACATTATTCATTATAAATCCATGCTAACGAAATATTTAATAAATGCATGTTCATTAATTCAATGAAGTGTACATAAATTTAAATACCAGGATATTTGTTCATCATCTTAACGAATAATTCATAAAGCCAACGAAAATTATTTTGATAAACGTTGGTTGCTAATAATATAAGCATTTTTTGTTCAGTGTGCCCTCGTCGAATTGGCTGTGATTTATTGATTATGTTTTGCCAAATCACCGTGGACGGATACAGTTTCAACAACACGTAAAAACAACAAAATTTAACAAAATTTCATCATCTGGCCATTTTTCGATAAATAGCTACATCAGCAAACATAAGTGTCGATCATGCGATCTGACGCCTTTAGACTTTTTTGTGATGCTACGTCAAAGACCGTACCTACGTAGAAAATGCCCCAACGCTGGAGTACTTAAAAACCAACTTTCGTCAAGTTATCGCCGACATACCGCCCGAAATGTGCGGAAAAGTGAACGAAAACTACCTCAAAAGGATCGACTGCTGTAAACAATCTAGAATCAGTAATTTAAACGACATTGTATTTCGCTCGTAATTACAAGGTCGCTCGTAATGGCAAAGTCCATGCATTATAATTTAATAAAAGTTTAATTGAAGTCATGGCTTTATGTATGTCTTATTTACTTTTGAAACCGAAAAATGTAAAACCCTTTACTTTCTTTTAAATATTATGAAATTTAATTAGAATTGTGGTTATTTTGTTGAACTATTTGTGGTTTTTAACCCAAATTTTTAATATTATTTATTATTTATTATTTAGGCTTAAGTCCTTCAAGTTGTGCTGAAAAAGGTCAACAAGAAAAAGAAAGACAAAATGAAAAAACAAAAAATGTACTTTGGATTTCAAGAAGAATTCTTGGCATAAGTACGGAAAAAAACAGAAGTTAGGAAAAACATGTAAAATCAATTAAAATGGATAATAATTCAAAAAAGCAAATTTCGTATGGCTGCGAGTATAAGACGGCAAATCCATCTGAGGAGATCGAGTGGTTGCGATCGAAACATGTCATGGTAACCAGCTGCCTGGGTTCGAATCTCAGGTCAGTCAAGAATGAATGATTATCAATAACAATTTTAATTAATTTTCATGTTGTAAAATTCCTTTCTTCATAAAAATAATTTAATGAAAATTAAATATAATGAACTTCAGCCTGATTAAAATTTTAAATATAATGAAATTTGTTAACTTTTTTTTTTTATTATTTATTTATTGAATCTTCATTTATTAAATATAAACTTACAATAATTAATAAAATCTCATCCTAATACTTTTATGTCCTGCCAGTGCCAAACAAAAATTTTCTTCACAGCGGGTTCTGTTCACATATCTAGATGTTTATCTAAATGGATAAGGGCTACAGTATCCCTTCTCCTTAATATACAAAGGGGCAGCTGTGATTATTCGAAGAAGATTATTTTGGGAATTTTTTCGACATTAGAGGTACTGAATACCATAACACCAGATTTGCTTTAAGATGAAGTTGTTAGGTAAAAGTTTGCAGTCGAGACTACGGACAGAGTTTCTTCCAAAAAGCCAATGAATTTGGATGGCTTTAAGTTTCATTTGAGTTAATTTTGCCTCTATATGGCATTTCCACGTAAATCGCCGATCCAGATGTGCACCGAGATATTTTACATGCGAATGTTGTTGAGGAATTATTTGATTATTGATTGTAATAGGGGGGCAAGATTCCCGGCGCAAGGTGAATGTTATATTTGCTCATTGACCATTATCCTTCATTGCCATATTTCTAGTTAAAATATATGATCCTGTAAGTAACGAGATGCTTAATGACGATTTTCGTGCACGCTTAGAAAAGCTGTATCGTCTGCAAATGTTGAAGTTTGGGTGTAGTTGCTTATTGGCATGTCCGAAGTATAAATCAAGTATAATAGAGGTCCCAGGAGGCTGCCTTGTGGGACTCCAGCGCCAATTGGCTAAGGTGAACTTAAGAAATTTCCTTCTGTAATAATAAATTGACGACCGACTAAGTAGCTTTCGAATAGCTTGTGTGTGTTTACTAGTAAATTAAGCTTCAACTTATGTAATAAGCCTTCATGCCAGACTTTATCGAAAGCTGGAGAAACATCGATTACGAGAGTGAAACAATATTTTCTTTCTTCAAAGGCTTTTCTTATGGCGTTTACTATTCGATGGGTTTGTTCAATTGTGCTGTGTTCTCTTCTTAAGCTGAATCGGTGGTTGGGAATACATCTATTTTCATTTTAAATTGGGGTAAATTTTGCCACTAACAGCTTCTCAAACAGCCTTGATATATTAGAAAGGAAGCTTATAGGCCTATATGACTCAACTTTTGTGTGATCCTTTCCTGGTTTAGGTATCATAGTGACATTCCACTTTTGAGGAGAGTATCCAATACGTAAAATAGCATTAAAAATGCAAAGAATAGTTTTTTTTGCTATGCTGTGTAGTTCCAAAAGCATTTTGTTGCTGATCTTATCAAAACCAGGGGCTTTCTTGGGGCTTAAATCTCAAATAGCCTTTTCGATTTCTCTTATCTCAAAAATTGATTAAGTGAGTGATAAAATATAGTGCAAAATATTTGACAGTTATGAATAAATTAAAATAAAAAAAATATACTAATTAATAAACTTTTAGTTCTATAAAAATGTATTAAAAAATTTATAGAATTCAATTTTTTTTACACCGCTTTTCTAGAATTAAACTTAAGTTTTGCTTTAAATTATTAAATGAATTTAAAACGTTTTCCTGACCAAAAATTTAAGTCCACTCATGTGCACAATTGATGTTAAGTACACCTTTTGCTATTAAATATATTTTTATATTTCTATAAAAAAAAAAACTTCGAAAATTTCCATTATAAAGACATGAATACTCCTGGCAAACGTTGAACATATGCATGTTGAACACCAGGCAACAGCTGCAATGTTAGTGTATCCTCTGGAAAGCAAATAAAGAAATTATACATACAACAAACGCATTTAAGGCAAAACACCACAACACTTACCCAAAGAAGATTTCCTTCTATGAAAGAACGCAAAAAGAAAAATCAAAATAATATCAAATAAAAACATTCCACTAAATGTTTTTCAAAGAATAAAAAATAGAAGAAGAAAAAATAACCGTGTAAAAAATGAAGTCTTAGAAGATGCAAAAAAATAAAACGAAATAAAAAAAAATTGTTTTGAATAAAATAGTTTGTTTTCTTTCAATGGTTTCAAAAGCTTGAAAGTAGCTGCTTTAAGCAGATTGTAAGGCGAGATATGAAAAAATGCAAAAAGATTTTTTTTCCAACTACAGGTGAAATAAATAAAAAACTTTAAGAAGGGCATTGAAAAAATATTTGAATGGAATTAAGGAGATTAAAAAAACAATATTGTTTATGTCAAGGAAAAAACAAACTAAGGAAATTTATTAAAATATTAATTTTTCTACTAAAGCTGCGGTCACACTTATTGAATATTTGACCAAAAAAGGATAGCCCATACTTTGTTAATAGTTAGGGAGATTTAACATGGTCTTAATGTCATAAAATAAAACTAATTTGGTGTAGAAGCATAGAAAAAAACAGTTTTTTGTAAGATGTGGTATTATAATCAAAATAACTATTGAAATAAAAGAAAATGATTATTTAGTTTGCCTCTTGGTCCCGATTTTTTTTTTTTCTTCAAATATTTGCCAAGTGTGACCGTAGCTTAGGGATGTGACGTATTAAATTTGGTTAAAATTTAAAAAAATTATTAAAGTAATTTTTGGAAATACAAAAATTTAACAAGCCCTAGAACGTCATCCTTATTTTTATTACGTCATTCGTCATTTTGATACAACATACTTTATGCGACTATAAAACACGTCATAAGCAAAAATACGTACCAAAATCAGTTTTTAATTGCAATTTTTTTTTTTTTTTTTAATTAATATTTAAAGAAATTCATTCATTTATTTTTTATTCTTTAACGGAAAATAAACATTTCATAGCCTTCCATCAATTGGCATGGTGTTTTTAACAGTTAATAATAAAAAATTTATTTATTTATTTATTTATTTATTTAAATTTAATTACAATAATATTAATTGTTGTAACTAAAATAAAAAAAAACATAAGGAGTACTAGCTACTAAGGCTTTCAACTCCGACTTTTAAAATTAGATTAGGTTTTTTAAATTATTTTCTATCAAAAAATTATTGATTAACTTTACATTATTATCACAAGTATTTTGTAAAAAAATTAGAGGGTGGATTTGATCCGAATATTTTGGCTCTGGTGTAACTGAATGACCCGCATTCGTCTAGAAGGTGTTTAACGGTAAGTTGAGTGTTGCAAGTTGAACATATGGGAGGATTTTCCTTTTCGAAGAGGTGTTTGTGTGAAAATTTGCAGTGGCCTATTCTGAGTCGCGTTATGATGTAAGCCTCGTTCCTGGAACACGATGTGGAAAATGTTGGCTTAATACCGAGAGGATTTATGTTTTTGTATGGATGTTGGTACGACAACCACCTTAAGTTTTGAGCTGAACTTAAATGAGAGAAAATGTTGTTTACAATGTCACGATGTTCCCAAGTAGGAAAGGTGATAAGAGGTCTACTTCTGGCTTCATTGGCAGCAGTGTCTGCATATTCGTTGCCGAGGATACCAACGTGCGATGGAACCCACATTAATTTAATTGTGTTCTGATTTTTGTTAATGATGTTACGAATTTTGTTAATTAACGGAGATTCATGTAAAGAGTTTTTAATTGCAAGGATAGATGATAGGCTATCAGTACATATTATGTATTTAGCCTCATTTACATCGGCAAATTCAGTAGCGTTAGCTATAGCTTAAGCTTCGGCTGTAAAGTTGGAACAGTGTTTATCAAGATAACCAGCTTTGATAAGTGTGCCATCTTGTTTGACGACTGCAAATGTTGTAAAGTTGTTCGATTTGGATCCATCAGTAAATAAAATATTCCAGTTTTGTTGTGCAAAGTTCTCAATTGTACTTTTGAACATTTGTTGATAAACATTAGGTGGAGTAGCTGTTTTCGGGAGACTAACCAGGGATAAAATGAAGGAAGAATTATTAATAAGCCAAGGAGGCTCTAAAGATTGTTTTGTAAGAATTGGCCGAAGCGTTGGATCAATTGAGCAGGAAAAGTGGATACATCTCAATATTGTGGATTTTATTCTGGGTGTTTTCTTGTATTTAATTGCTTTTGAAACTTCTTCAAATATAATCTTGCTGCGACAAGTTAAAAGTTTTGGTATAAGTTTATGCGTGAGTAAAGAGGTGCGATCTTCAATTGAAGGCATACCAGCTTCAACTAGTAAGTTTATAGTTGGGCTAGTGCGAAAAGCTCCTATACTGTATCGAACGGCTGCATGGTAGGGAGTTTTAATTAGTTTTATGTGGGAAGGAGCACACCATCCATAGATTGGTAGGGCATAATCAATTTTGGAGAGAATTATAGAACGTGTAATGTTTAACATTGTAGTTATATGTATATTGAAGTGCTTCGAGGTTAAGTATTTTATAATATTTAATCTAGCATTTAGATTTTTTCTCAGCTGCATGCAGTGTTCCTTAAAGGTGAATTTTTTGTCGAATATAATTCCTAAAATACGTAAATGATCAACATGTTTTATTTTTATATTGTTGAATTCGATGTCGAAGATGTTGCAGTTATGTTTATTACAGATGTGTAATAAAGAACATTTTACGATGGAGAGTTTTGCCCCAGAAACTTGACACCAATTGTCTATGTCACGAAGAATATTCGAGAATATTTCTTTGACCTTAGTATTGTCCTTAATTTTTGTAAATATAACCGCGTCATCAGCATAAATGGCGTGTTCGATATTTTTATACGAGGATATGATTTTACTAAAGTTGTTAAAAGCAATTATGAATAATACCACTGATAAAGGTGATCCTTGTGGTATGCCATTATGTAAAAGGAACGATTTAGATTGTTGATCATTAATTTTTACATTAAACTTACGATTGGTTAAAAAGCTTTTTATTGTATAAAACATATTTTTACCTATTTTCCAATCTGAGAGTTGTTGGAGTATAACGTGGATTCCAATGCGGTCAAATGCTCTTTCAAAATCGGTGGATAGTACATTTATATGATTTTTTGTTGATAAAGCATTTGAAGTAAAATGTTGAAGAAAAAGGAGAACATCATCTGTCCCCTGTTTTTTCATAAATGCTACTTGATTGGAAGTTATAAAATTGTTAGCCTTTAAAAACCACATCAACCTTCTGGAGATAATTTTTTCAAATGTTTTGCTTATGCATGGTAAAAGGGAAATGGGTCTGAATCCGGAGACATCATAATGATCCTTACCAGGTTTGGGAATTGGCACGACGGCGGCAATTTTACAAGCTTGCGGATAAACGTAAGTTGTGAATATGTTGTTATAAACTGAGAGAATGTATTTTTTTGAAAAAGATGATAAATTTTTCAGCATAGGGTAAGATATGCGGTCAGAACCTGGTGTTTTGCCTTTTGCAGTGTGTAAAGCGTCCTCGAGTTCTATTAGATTAATTGTGTTTTCTACTTTCTTTGAGTGTGCATTAAACGTTTGAGGGTTGTAATTGTGGTTTATAATGTTAGATTTGTTTAATTGAAAATTTGCCGAAAAATTGTTGTCGTCAGACAAAGTTGACCAGTGATCAGCAAAGCAATTTGCTATTTCATCTGGGGACGAGATTATATTAGGACCAGCATTTAAATATTTAATTGAATTTGAGCATTTTGCTCCGGAAATTAACTTAATATCGTTCCAAATACGTTGAGATGTAGAGGAAGGATTAATATTGGATGTAAATTTATATATGCATTCTGCTTTACTCTCTCTTACATGGCATTACTTTTTCTGTAAAGTATTAGGTTTGTATCACTTCTGTTATTTTTAAATTTGTGCCATAGAATCTGTTTTTCTTTCCTCATTATTTCCAATTTTTTATTCCACCACACTACGCGGGGTTTATACGTTCAATGTTTAGTTTGGGGTATGCTTAGGTTTGCAGCAGATCTGATACACTTTGTTATTGAGGCTGCTTGTTGATTTAAGTTTAATGTTTTTTTCATATTATATAAATTTTCATCACAAAGGTTTTGGTATAAATCCCAGTTAGCACAATCCGTTTTAAATTTAGGTTTTAATTTCAGGTTTGGCTGGTTACCACTTTTTTCAATCTGTATTAGAATGGGAAAGTGGTCACTTCCATGGCGATTATTGAAAGTATTCCATGAACAGAAGGGTGCAAGATGAGGTGAGCACAAGGTGATGTCCACATTTGTAAAGGTGTTGTGTGAAGAAAAATGGGTGGGTTTACCGTTATTAAGGATTATTAAATTTTCATTGAGGATAAAATTTTCTACGATTTTACCTCTTGAATTGGATATATTTGATCCCCAAAGATTACTCCAAGCGTTAAAGTCGCCGCCGATAAATAGCGGTGATGTAACGTGATTAAGAATATTAATCAAGTTTTTTTCTAAAATAGGTTGGTGAGGTGGGATATAAATGTTTACAAATGAAAACTTCAAACCTATATTTATTTCCATGGCAATAGAGGCAATTACAGAATCTAAATATGTAATTTTATGCGGTATTGTTTTTTTAACAAGTATCGCAATACCTTGTTTAGATTACATGGTAAATTATGAAAATATCCTTTATATTGTCTTGGACAAATAATGTTTTATGATCTTTTGTTTGTTAACAATTCCGTTTATATTCCACTGAATAATTTTAAAATCCATGATGCAAAATAAGTAAAGTAATTAATCCTCCTCATCAACGAACATAATTTGTTCTTGTTCATCATATGAAGTATGCTGATATTTTGTTGAAGATTTTGGTATATTAATATTGTTGTTTTGTGTAAGATTAAGTGTTTCTTTATATTTTTTTGTCTTATTAGTCCGAGTTGGACTGTTAGTTGTAGCTTTTGTCATTGATCGTGTCATTATTGTTGTTTTTAAACTGGAACTGGTTGTTGGTTTTTGTAATTTTGTTTCTTGTGTTGTTGTTTTGTTTATAACAATTGAATTAGTACTTGATGTATTTGCTGATTCTGTAACATTTTGTTGTTTTGTTGGTTTGTTGTTGTAGGATTAGTTTGTTTTTTTACTTCTGTTGTAGAAGAACTGTTAGCTGTAGGTTTGATGTTGTTTGTTGTTGTGAATGTTGGTTTGTTGAGTGTTTTGTTAGTTGTAATGTCAGAATATGACTGAATAAACGGTTGGGGGGAGGATAGTTGTGCTTGATATTTTTCTTTGGCAGTTTTTAAAGAACATTTGTCTTTGGTTTTGATTTTTAAAATTTCTTTTTGTTGTTTAAAGACTTTACACTCTTTAGAGGTGGAGGGGTGTTCTTCAGTACAGTTAATGCAATGAGTACGTGTACAGATATCTGGTTGGTGGGGAGGTAGTGCCCAATTCTCACATAGTGGAGAATTTTTGCACCATTTTTTTGTATGACCAAGCTTTTGACATGATTTGCAACGCATTGGATTAGGAAAGTAAGGCCTTACTTTAACCTTATGCCAGATAGATTACCATGATAATCACATTTGATATTGCAGATGCCAGGTAAATTTTTCGATGAAATGAGCTTTTCTGCACTGCATTTGTTTCCAATTAGTAGAAGAAGATTACCATCTCTTAATTCTGATACGGACAGAATATCGGAGCAAATTAATTTTAAAGAGCGATACACTGAAAAACATGAGTATTCCTGTAGAGTTTTATCGCCAGATGTGGCAGAGATAACTACATATTTAGGATCAGGTTTTTTGAATATCCGGAAGTTCGGGAAATATTTCGGAAATATTTTGATTTGAACGTTTTTTCTTAGCGCGAGGGGCTTCCGCTAATAGTGCATAGCGGTTGTCCCCCAAATAGGGCGGGTCGGACATTGTCTCTACCCTCGGTCACTAGTTTTAGGAAACGACACTATCGCGACGAAAATTTTTTTTGATCACTATACCTACAATAAAATCAATGTAAAAAAAAATGCAAAATAAATACTGACACTTATGCGATCGTATTAAAATCAACCGTACAGCGCAAGAGTTAGTCGAAGACTGAATAAAAAATTTAAAAGTAATACATATTGCAATTTTTTTCAATTCAGTCTTTCAGTTTCTTCTAACCCTCACACGTTCCTCAAAATAACTTGCAGGAAAGTTCTTCGGGTAAAAAATCACCCATACTGATTATTTTATGAAAATATACAGGGTTTTTTCCAAACTAATATTTAATAACAAAACATTAAACAATAAACAAAAATCATCCATAATATTCAATCGGTTGTAGGTACGTTTTTTTTAAATGGGTCACACGAGGGACTTTTTCGTTATTCTTTATAAAATCTTAATATTATTAATGTAAAATTTAAATTTTAAAAATTAGAAAAAATTCTCATTGAGATCCAGAAAAATATTAATATTAAGGGTCCTCATGATATCGTTTATAAGTCTCGTAATCTGTGCAAACTGTGCATTTTTACGCCCTCGTAAATGAACTATCAAAAATTGTATGAGAATTCATTTACACAAACTTGGTAAATTTGCCCAACAATTTTGTCTCGTAAACTTGCGCTGTTCAATTGTGCATTTATACAAACAGATCTTTTAATGATTTTAACGTCGTTTTCAATGAAAAATCCAAGTATCTATAAATCATTAACAATAAATTCTAGCAATAATTTCAGTAAATTGGTCTTTTAGCTTTCTTTGAGCATTTTTAAAAGCAAATTTCTCATACATATTAATCACAAATTTAAACACAAATTTTTATATTTTTGAATTTTAATTTTTAATTTATTTTTGTATTGACGTTTCTTACAAACTGACATTAATTGTTTAAAATTACACAAAATTAAAAAAGGGGCTTCATGAAACAAGACTCGTAAGTTTGCGCATTTGCACAAATGGCAATTTTAAGCGACATCATGAGGACCCTTATTATATTATATTTTGAAACATAAAATGGGTTTATTTTTATTTGAAAATTTTTTGATTGTTTAAATAAATTTTGGTTGAGATAGCCATATAAAAAAAAGCATTTTGTGTACAAATATTAGTTGCGTGAATAGCAAAATACTGGAATTTTGTAATTTTACATGCTACATTGTGGATAGTGTGATTCGCAAACGTATCATCAATTATGTGAATTGGTCAAGGAGTCTAATGAAGGACCTTCGTTCAAGCGTTTGGTTTTAAGTGATTTCTTTAGAAGTGGTCGTAATTTTTATTGTTCCCCACCTAAATTTAAACAATAATACCGTAAAGTTTCGGATTCAAGGTTGTGTAAAACATTGGTACCCCTTGTACATTGGGATAACCAGATGTTGGTGATCAATTGATATAATGAACGCTAAAATAAATTCTTCTCAAATAATAATTTCCTCCTCTGATTGTATCGCCCGAATTGTATAAAGTTATTTCGAAGAAATTAATCAAAATATAACAGCTTTTCATCTTAACATGTACATGTTGGTACCAAAGTAATCAAACCTGAATATTAATTAATTTAAATAATTTTAACTAATTTAAATAATTGTAATTTTCTTTTAAAATTAAAATTCGTGGAATGGTCACAAAGTTTATTTTTTTTATGTTACCTTCAAATATTTATTTACTCATTTAATGATCGTTATCCTTACACACAAAAACATTTCATCATATTTATAAAAAAGTGGATTGCAAAATAAACGGAAGCTACCATTATATTCATATG
This sequence comes from Pollenia labialis, assembly GCA_949318255.1. Taxonomy (NCBI): domain Eukaryota; kingdom Metazoa; phylum Arthropoda; class Insecta; order Diptera; family Polleniidae; genus Pollenia; species Pollenia labialis. The sequence goes on along the minus strand of OX439139.1, from coordinate 158,105,678 downwards.
GTTATACAATCCACATAGTTACCAAAATTCTCAAACACACTCTCATTCTCTCTTAACGATTATATTTGGCTAAGCATAATCTACCTACGCAAGTCTTCCGGCGCCTGATGACAGCAATCAAACTGTAAGTGTTAATTACTTTGTTTTTTGTATTAGCCATATTATAATTACACTCTCTTACATTCTTATTTGCATTTAATATAAATATACACACACACTTTTATCGCAATATAGTAATTAAATTTAATTGTTGTTTTTGCTTTTAAATACTCCTAACTCGCGTTGATTTTGTTTTTGTTTCAAATGTTACCATACTATACGTATGAAAATCTTAATTAAATTTAAATTATCATTAATAATACAACCCGTGTAAATAACACAGTACAACAGCCAATCTGGGGGGTGAGAAATTCCAAGTCAGGGTGATGGTACTAGGTCAGTATAGTTAAACCCTCAAAGGGTTTGGCGTTCGCATTTGTCAGTTTTTTTTTATGACATTTTAAATTTTTTCCTTATCTTGATGTTTTTTTGTTTAACATAACTCGAGAACCACTTGTCCGATTTTGCTAAAACAAACTCAAAAGAATTTAGAATTACAATTTCTTTAATCCGTTCATATTCCTTTTGCTTTGTATATGTGGTAGTAAATTTTTGACAACTAAAAAGAATCGTTTTTTGTTTTTGTACAAGAAAGCAGACCTGATAGATGGGCCTTGATGTTCCATTTAATTAATATTTAATTCTAAAATTAAAATTTTATATTTTTATAAAAACTAAAAAAATCCTAAATGATCGTAATTTTGAACGTATGATTAATATTAGGAAAACAAACACATATGTATACGCTCTCATGTACTTTTAAGAAAATAAATTAAACTAATTATTAGCATACTTTCGAGGGCGAAATAATTATAATATTTTTTTTTTTCTCCACAAATTTATTTTTACCGGCAAAACTGTTGATTATAAAGAAAATTTTATATGAACGGATTAAAGAAATTGTAATTCTAAATTTTTTTGAGTTTTTTTTAGCAAAATCGGACAAGTGATTCTCGAGTTATGTTAAACAAACAAACATCAAGATAAGGAAAAAATTTAAAATGTCATAAAAAAACTGACACATACGAACGCCAAACCCTTTGAGGGTTTTACTATACTGACCTAGTACCATCACCCTGACTTGGAATTTCTCACCCCCCAGATAATAATCCCAAAAATGTTCCATAGTGTAATAAACAGAATTAACATTACAAATTTTATTCACAATTTTAAAGAGTGAGCATTCTTATATTTTTTAATACTTTGTAAATTTGACTTAATGGGTGACTTAATCAATTTAAACTTAATTATTCCCTAAATCAAATTAAAACTTATCTTATTATCTAATTTAATAAATAAAAATCATATTTAGAACGTTTTTATAAAAAAATGAATTAAGTCTGGTTGTTTATTATTATTAATGGTGAAGTAGGCATAAGGGGTATGTAAAGTTTTTTTCCCCTTTATATATTGAGCTGTCAACCAAATCCCAACGTTTTACAGCATGGAGGGAGGGCTTAGACCGGGTGTGGCAATTAACATCATACGCTACACCCTCATTCATCTTCAAGCTGCACTGCTTTCCTACTGTCCCGGTATAGTATATCGCGTTTGTTTTTTTTTATATGCTACCTAAAGTTAAGTTCTCCTGTAGCGGTTCAAATAGTTAGTTAGATAACTTTTCATTGGAAACCTGAACACCCCCCTCCAGCGAGCACGGCCGCATCTAATAGGTAGCCCCGTTCCCAAATTAATACACCTAATCGCAAAGAATCGTTACAAACTGGATGTATTTAATTTTTATTAGTGTTTCGTCGTTGTGTCCGATCTGTGTTTACAAGTAAGAAGGATTGGTGTAGAGTAATCTCAAAATGTTTACCACTTTACAATTTCAGCAACGATATCTCCTGATCCATTAAAATTCTCCCAAAAAAATTAAGAAAAGCCAAAGATATTAGCAAACAATGCTCCAACCAACTACATTAAGTTGGAATTCCCCCAACATTAATTCTGGTTGTAATTAGGTTAAGAAAAAACAAAATAAAAACAAAAACAGCTTGCTTTATTGTTTTCGCAAGAAAATCAAAATAAAGCAAGTTGTCAGTTCAGTTTGTTTCAACCGTGCACTTGCATTTTTATTATTAAAGCAATTTTTGGGAATACAAAATTTTTAATAACTAAGATTTTGTTTGTCGTGCTTTGTGCCCAAGCATTTTTAAAAATTGTCAAAAATAAAATCAGTTTTAATTACAAATTGAATCGAGTTAAGTAAACGTTTACTTATATCAACAACATTACTTCAGAAAATGTTGTAAATAATAAAAAATATTTAATCGAAACTTTAAATTTGTATACTGTTGAAAATTTAATTAATTTTATAATTAATTAACCTTAACCCGGTGTGCTTTGCTACCCCATCGAAATACAATTAGTAAATTGTTTTTAAAACAGATCTCGTGTATTGATAACAAAGCATGTTTTACCAAATTTTAGTGCTTTTACAGTACCTGTTCTACTGATATGTAAACAGAAATCTCATGTGTTCGTATGGGAGGTGCCATGACTACTTTTCCTATTGAACCTACTTTTGGAAGATGTTGTGCATTATTATCCAAGCTATTTGTAAAAAATTGGAGCACCTTCACTGTTACAGTACTCCAACTATGAAGACATCTTTATTGTCATTGTATGAGAGGTACCTCCGCCGCTTAAAAATTATTCAAATTAATTGCCTATGTTAAGAACCGGGTTATCAGAAAATTACTGTAAAAAAATTGGGAAAATCTGCTATGTAGTTTAGAAGTCTACAGGGAAAAAAATGTCATACGCTTTTTTACTTATATGTATATAATTTATTGCTCCTCCTGCACCTTACCCCTTAATTTTTATTTTGAAAGGTGTAGTTTACCATAAGAGTGGATCCTATAAAGCTTTGTCCTCAGATATTTGGAATTTAATAATTTCGTTTTATGGGAGGTACTGTTCTTTCTTCCTCTACCCCGCCAATTATTATTTAAAAATTTATAGTTCACTATAATAGTGGCGTTAAAGACGTTTGAAGACTCTAGCTAAGATAGTTCTTTAGTTACCCGATAGTGATATATATATATATACATCCAATGGGGGTATTGCTCCAGCAGCGCCTTCCCCATTAATTTTTATTTTCAAATGTTTAGTTTACTATAAGAGTGACCAAGTTTGAACATTATCACTATAACAGTTCTTAAGATAAGCGATATTTAACATTTGCATCCTATGGGGCTCAGAAGATGCTACTGAAAGAAATTCAAGAAAATTGGTGCAGCGGCTCTTAACATATGCATACCAATGCCCTGTCCCTATCGAAAAAATAAGTAGCCTATTTTATTTTTAAAGCTCAAGTGGTGTTACTGTAAAAATTTCAGGAAAATGGGTGCAGTAGTTTAGGCGTCTATAAGCCAACAAACAAACAAACATACAAACATTTTTCATTCTTATATATGTATGTATATAGACTGTACTGAGTGTACTGTTTTTTAAGTTTTTTTTAAAGAATATATCGGACCCTTAAAGCATAAATGATGTTACCAACAAAAATAAAATTGTACAGGTAAAGATTTTTTTTTAAAAATCTTTGCTTCAAGTTTAGGTTTTCGTTAAAAATTGTTTTTGCTCTTATTTCGTAACGGGTTTTCCAGATATATGAGATTTTTAGAGATGATTCAAATGATCAGAATTTATCGATTTTCATCAAAAACAAAAATCTAACATGTTGTTGGTTACATCATTTTCGCTATTAGGGCTCGATATGCTCCGTTGCCCTTACTATTGATGTAACGCAAAAAATTTACCACATTTTGAGTTTAAGTGTCATGTTTTGTGCTTTTTCCGGAAAACCAAATTGTACATGTTTTTTAGATTTTTGTATCAACTTTAAATTGTTTGTATCATTGAAAATGTATGTACATATGTATCTATGATGAATGTAATTATATATTACCCTAAAAATAAATACTTTAAACTGTTACGGTCGTATTTATAACCGAAATTTAGCAACTGCTTATACATCACAGACAGCGATCTGCTAACTTGCAGACCGTTTTGGCTTGGCAGAGAGTTAGCAAAGAGTTTATTTAAAACGAATTTTTAACTGTCAAAAATAATTTAAATATCAATTATGGAAAGTGTTAGTATAGCCAACTATTTGCTTGAAAATTTTGGTTGGGTCGATTTTCAACAAAAATTCAAAGGAGCTGTGTGATTCTGTATATGAGCATTTCCAGCGAAAAGTCTACTTTTTGTAACGTAACGCCAGAAGTATTTTAAATTGTTTCTCAAAAAATATTATATGCAAAGTTTACTTTTGTATATTTTGGTGTAAAGCGTAACTTCCTCTACATTTAGTAACAAAAGGGATAACGATTGAACAACATGGTCCGAAAATACAACCTTATTTGCAATTTGGCGTTACAGTAAAAAAAGTAGACTTTTCGCTGAAAATGTCCATATTTACCTTAAAACGAGCAAGAATTTATAAATGTTATAGCTTGAAAAACAAATCTGTATTAGTCCAAAGTTTATTAAAAAAGGTTGTATACAAAACTTCTTGCTCAATTCGCAGTCTTATTCAGTTTTGTAATGCAAGTTAAAATCCACTTCCGTTTTTTTAAAGTCACGCCGGCGAAGGCTTTTGCTTTTATCTGCAAATCCTTAGCGTCGATTACTGTAATTTTTTCCTGAATATAGTGCTACTTCATTTCTTTGTATATATAAAAACCCCTTTTACAAATTTGACTTCTTCATTTAATTTTTTTACATTTTGTGGTACAAATATCACGACACGTCAAAATGGAAATGCCCATATTTATTAATTTTTTTATTTTATAGTTGTTATTACGGTGAGATACAAAATATAAAAAAATGAGTGTTATTTAATAAACTCTTTTATATTTATAATTATATAATTTAAATGGAATAATAAAGAGTAGTGATTTTATATTTTTGTGATCTTTTTAACAAAAGGATTTTTTAAAATTCAAAAATCCTTGCAAGAATTTATAAAAAATTAAATACATCTACTTTAACATGATATTAAGATAGATTTGGTAATTTTCAACAATTCAGCATAAAAAGGGATGCCGAATTAAATTTTTTTTAATAAAAGGATAAATGAGTCCTTTGACGGAATTTTTTCAAAACTTTAAATTTTGTTTATTATTATCATGTATACCTCCATGCAAAATATTATTGGTTTGGGTCAACTCCTTCTATTTTTGTATATTGTGCGGCACCTACCATAGAAAGACAATATAAATATATATCTGATGGATGGTTACAGTTTGGTTTGGAACAAAAAGTTCGGTTAGCAAAACAAATCATCTGTTAAGAAGCAATCTGAAGTGGATAAGTGAAACTCTCATACAAGGCCATAATTGGTGTTTGTCTGTAGTAACTTACATTTTGGACGATAGACATTTGTTTTTTATTCTCACTTAAAGTTTGAACGAAACAGTGTATTTACAATGTCTTATTTTTTGTCTCTAAATGGTCGAATTTATGCCAACTAAACCACAAAAACGGACAGTCGTGTTGTATAAGAATTAAATTTATATGAGCCGATTAGTGCGGTAAAAGTTGAGTCGACGAACGTTATTTTTTTGCATTACAAATATCAACATAAATGCATAAAACCATTCCCACCTCTTGTGGGGCATAATATTGACATGATAAAATTAATTAAACCGTTTCTATTTGGCAAACTTTTATTAAAGTTTAAAACACAAAATGTAAAAGAGCTGCTTTAATTAGAAAGAAAAATAAGTTTCTTTAATCCATATACGACAAAAAATTTCAAGATGAAAATGAAGTAAAAAATTAAGTCTTTTTTGTAATAAAAGGATTTTATTTTAGAAATTTTTAAATCCAATTTTTTGTCTAAACTAAGCCATTTGTAGACCTGCAGATTGGTAATAATTCGTTGTAGAACATAAAACGGACAGCAACTAAAGAAATAAGAAATGAATCCTCGTTGAAATAAGACCGCATTACTTTGTTAAAATATCTTCTTCTATACAAACGCATGGCCTCAGGACAAGAGCTATTTAATTCCTTATTAAACAATATTTTAACTTCTATATCCCAACCATAGACTTCACACTCAAACAATTACGAGAATATAAAATTGTGAATTCAATTTGAACATCTTCATACCGTATGAATGGCGATAATGATGCCATAAAAACTCGCTCATTAATGATAATGACGAAGAATAGGATGGTAAAAAGAATTTTCATTAGATTTGAAAAAGATGGAAATGCAAACAAAGCTCTGTATTTTAATACATTTTGCATTTCACAAAATGTTCACTTTATACAAAAGCTAACAAAAGTAAAATTAAAATGTTGCACAAGTTGAAAAAAAAACAACACTGCGTAGGAAACTATCGATAATGAAAAATGCAACATTATTTCCACCGCCAGAGATCCCCCTGCTTAAGTTGTTGTATTCAACACTGGCACGCAACAAACGCTAATCCTTGGGGATATTTTATGTTAAAAACTTAAAAGGTGCTGTTTGCTGTCTTTATGATTATAAAACAGGAAAATTTCATTTTCTTAACGCATTTTTTTTGTTGTCTGTTCTTTATTAAACTTCCTTGTTTTTCTTTGGGTTTTACTTGTCTATAAATTCTTTAGTGGCAGCGTGAAACAAGCGCTTGTTTAATGAAAAATTGGTGTTAGTTTCGGGTTTGGTTGGTGGTAAGATGGATGCTTCATGTTACAATACAAACAAAACAAAAATTAACTTTCGCAACAACTTGTCTTGTAGTATTTTTGAGTGAGAATGGTAGTTAGCTGTTACGCCCGAATGTAAGATTTAGTAAATTTTCATTGTTTCAAAGGTGAAAATACTCCTTTAATATTTTCTTGATTCTCTTCAGTGGCGAGATCTTTATTCAGTATGCAATTGATATTAAAGCTAAGTAAGTGAAACAAGGTTTTTTTTAATATAAAACAACATTTAGCAACCGTGAAAATTTTTTCTTAAAAAATCACATTTCATTTTCCCTGCAGGAAATTGTTTTAAAATTTTCCACAATGCCACAATTTATGAGGTGTTTGAAATTTAAAATCCAATAGGAATTTCTTTAGGAATCAACAACAAAATTATAAAATATTTTTGAATTTATTTTTGCTTTCAATGAAATTTAAGGCGTTGCGTTGTGTTTTACTTACTTGTGAACAGTGTTGCCAGTTGAATACCTACCCGTGCTAAAAAAAAATCCGAGTTTTCACTACACATTGAAAAAATTTCCCCCACAAAAATCCCTACACATTGTCATTAAAGTAGAAGAAAAAACACAAGTTATAAAAAATAAATTTTATTCGAATATGTATATGAAATCGTTGACAAAAAATAAGTACAAAACTAAAAACAAAAAATAATACTTATTGAAAATGAGTGTCTAAACTGCTATCCAATAGGACTAACCTTGGCGAAAATTTCATCCAAATCGGAAGACATCGATTTCAAAAGGTAGGTCACTTGTCATGAAATCCCCCATACGTATGTACTGTTAATTTAATATAATTCAATCTTTCAACATATAAATACAAATTAGTGTAGCCAACTTTTTAAACTACAACAACTCTAAAAATATACAGTAGACTCGCAGTAACGTGAACTATTAAAACCTAAGCGTGTACACGTTTGCGAAGTTGTTCATGTTTACGAAGGTGCAATTTTTTACATTTTAAAAATAAAATAGACATATATTTAACTCAAATTCATAAATTTTTTAATTAATTCATATTCGTATTTGCTTTGTTAAGAAAAACAATTTACATTAAAATTATTTAAAAAAAATGGGTTATCTTTTTTTGTAAAAAGCTGAACAGCGCCTTTTCTCGGAGACGTTTAAGTACGCTGATATATGCTGGACTTATATTTGCATCTTCTGCCCATTCTAAAGCTTAATTGAAAATGTTGATTGCTTTACTAGCTTCTACTTTGGTCCGTGCTGTTTCCAAAATACTTCAACGCTTTCACTTTCATCACTGCTCATGATTTCGTTCGTTTCAGTTACGTTTTAAAGACCTTCAATCCATTCACTGATATCAGAAAATGAAAAACTAACCTACAAAGCCACAATTTAAGTTAAGCAAATTACTAGACATGTCAAAATGTTCAAACCTCTGGATTATTTGCATTAAGAAGTTCTATTACGTACATCGGTCAGGAAGCAGCTTCTAAAATAATTCCGATTCATCTGCATTATAAATTTGATTGCGAGGCAGACCTAGCTCTTTAATTTTGGCTTGCAGCTTGTTCTTGGAAGGGTCCACAAGTTCAGATCTAGAAGACAACTTTTCTCCAGTTATTTTAATAAAACGCACACCATACCGCTTCTTGAATCGTTGCAACCATCCGTCACTCGCATTAAAATCACTTTGATTTTCTTTAATTTTTGAATGAAAAAGTTTAGCTTTTTCTTTAATAACGCTTTACAAATTTTTAATTTGGAAAAATACCAAGAACGCCACATCTTTCTCCTACTCTATTTCTTATCTTCCTAAACGACCTCCTTGGTCAAACTTCCAACCCTATCTACTCTTTTGCAGATGATAGCAACCTTTGCCACTCGTTCTCATTCGAATGCAGACCAAGCGTATCCGATGTCGCTGCTATGCGGCAGAATATGAATGATACGCTTGGCCGAGATCTTGACACGATCTCGGAATGGGGTCGAGCGAATAGGGTCGATTTTAATGCCCGAAAAACACAATGTTGCGTGCTGACGCATAAACGCGCGACAAATCAGGGTGCCTCATCTGTATATATGGGTGGTATAATTATTGAGGAATCAGAATCTCTTGATGTTCTGGGCATGAGGATACAATGTGATGTCCGATGGACTGAACATATATTCAAGGTGTCGAAAGAAGCATTCAACTGCCTCGGTTTTCTAAGACGGTGTAGGATATACTTCACTCCATCTGATCTCCTTACTATTTATACCACCTATATCCGACCGCGTATGGAATACAACTCTCATGTGTGGGCCGGTGCTTCAAAGTCTATTTTGGAGCTTCTCGACCGCGTGCAGAAGAGGGCGAAGGTTCTCATTGGTGACAGTAGGGTATCCAATTCTATTGACAATGTGGGTTGTATTTGTCTGTTTTATCGTTACTACAATGGGATGTGTTCTGACGAAATAAGGGATCTGGTTCCCGAAACCCGTACGTTTGTTCGTAATACACGTTTTTCCTCAAGAGCCCATCCTTATGTGGTCGATTGGAAGGTGAATCGTACAACGCATTACAGAGAGAATTCGTTTTTTTCCCGCACAGTTCGTATGTGGAATAACCTTCCTGCAGAAGTCTTCCCTCTCACTTACAACATGATCAAGTTCAAATCGAATGTTCACAAACACTACTCCCTCTATCCTCCTTCCCACAACCTATTTTCCTAGTTCCAACACAATGCAATGCATTAGTAGGGGTCATCCCCTGAGTGCTGGTCCTAACAGTAAAAAAAAAAAAAAAAAAAACATGCCTAGATAAGTTAATTGGGACCTCCTGAACGCGAAAAACGCTGTAATTTTTTTCTAAGTACCGTTTTTGGAATTTGGGAATTTACATTGAAACGACAATAAAAAAATAATTATAAGTCCATTGACAGGATAATTTTTTTGTCTCTGTTTCAAGAACCCACGTTAAAGGGCTTTTTCCATTTTAGGAAAGCTCAGAGCACTTCAAAGTCTTTCGCATTCCGGGACCAGAGCAGGTATTATTAACACATTTAAACATTTTATCTTGTTTTTTGTTTATAGCGCAAATTGCTGACTTTGCAACATTGCATTGCTTTGCTAAGCTAGTCACGCTTGATCCTCTTTTTATTTGTTCTATTACATCCACTTTTTCCTTTCACGACACACTTTATATTAGACTAAAAACAAAATAAGCAAATCAACATCTCGCGTTACACAAAATGCCAGAATATATTCATAAACAATCATTTACGGGGATTCCCAGCTTTTAAAAAAGTAGTGATTGCTTAAAAATTTTCAAAAGAAAACAACGTTTTCTATGTTCCATGAATTTTACATTTGTTCACGTTATAGGGCTTTCTTACTGTGTTCACGCTACAGAGTAGTCAGTGTAAAAAAAATTATGTTCATTCTAGCCGGTGTTCACGTAAGGCGGTGTTTTTGTTATCGTGTATTTTTAAGCGATTTAAGTTAGGAACAAGAATTTTTTTTTTATTTTTTTGACAAGAAATTTTCGCTAAATTTCATAAATAATACGATATGTCGAAAAATCCCTTCATTTTGGAGACTAGAAAACATCTGTCCAATTTTCCCTACGCATCTACTTTAGTATCAAAAATACCTACATGTAGGGATTTTCCCCCACTTCCGACAACACTGCTTGTGAATGACTATTTGAAACCCAGAAAAATATCACCCTTCTTATACGATCTAGGTCTTTTAAGTGAATCGATAGCCCGGCTGAAATAAGCTACTCTTAGCGCTTCTCTTTCTCTTCTCGGCGGTTGTGCACCAATTTCTTGGCGCTGTAATATCGAAAAAAAATTATAACACATCAGACGATTGCGAATGGCCAGGTTTTCAAATTTTAGCAAGAAAGCAAATTGAAACTGCCTATTTATTTGTAAGAAGGTTTCTAAGATCGGTTGTAAAAATTAACGTCATGGGAAAGAAAATCTAACAATGTATTGTCAGAAGAAACTATAATAAATTATTGGGGTGAAAGGAGGTATCCTGGAAAAAGAAATTAAAATGAAACACAAACATTAATAGGTACAAAAACAATATACAAATACAAAAACATTATACAAACACAAACACTAAAAAATAAAGGTCATACACCCGTGCTCATTTACACTCATCGTTTTCTCATCGAGTGAACAAGGACTACTTAAATGCAAGAGCATAAAAATGCGTGTGATTTTAAGCAATTGTCCTATGGCGTGCGCATCAATGAATGCAAATAAAGCACGTTCAATCGTACAACTCACACAAGCTCAAATAAAATGTTTTGCGAAACGATGTCAATATATTCCCAGCTGTAAATATTGAAAGCACTTCAAGTGGCAGGCCTTTTTTAAGTCCTCTATACTCATTTCCAAAAGATTCGTTTCATATGATATCATGCTTTCAGAAGAATGCCTTATACAAGGTATACATTTTCTTTTGAAATACGTTCCAAAATATTCGCTATTCCCTTTTTTAAGAAGGGAGAAAGGAAGTTGTTTAGTTTATATATTTTTTAATTATAGTGACCTTCCTTTCTCCCTTCTTTGGGAAGGGATCAAAGCTGTTACTACAGAAAGTGTAGAAGGGCTTGCTCCCAATGACGTTCAGTGTAAAAAATTTATAAGTATGGAATGCGGCTAGAAGGGCTTGTGACTGCTAAATAAGGCCTCTTTTCTTATTCTAGTTACTGCAGGGAACTTAACGTTGAACTTTGTGATGTAAATTTTTGCAGACCTCTGATCCACACACTTGGACGCAGTAGACGAATTGTTTTATCTGTATTAAGAGATCTAAAAATACAAACGATACTCTTGAACACATCTATCATATGCTCGTTTCTACTATTTTTATTTTTTCACAAATTTTCATAATTGCGATTACTATTGACATTTTCTCAACTTAATCGCTTTTATCGATTTTTAAGTGATTATTCATTTTGATTTTATATTAAAGTAAAAATGATAAAAATTTAATTTAATGAACTTTAGCTTGTCTAAATATTTAAAATTGGGATAACAACCCAAAAATAATTCAGTAAAATAACCACCATACTAATCATTGTTTAACAGGTAGGGCACAATCTCTATTGTCCTTTAAATTGTACTGATAAAAGGTTAACTAGAAAAAAAAAGACAAAAAAGAAAAAAACATAAAAAAACCAATAAAATATACTTTGAATTTCGATGACGGTGAGTGTTAAATCATAAAGATCTCGGATGAGATACTGTGGTGATAACCGATACATGTCAGATTAACCTGTGGATTCGAGCCCGTCGTCAGTCAAGAATGAAAAATTAATATTGCATGTTGTAAAAATATGCATTTTTTAAAAATAATTTAATGAAAATTAAACAATAAAATAACCCCAATACTAATTTTTATCCTTAGAGGTTCATGGAAACTGAATATACTGATATACGTAACCATACAAATGTTAATTGATCTCTAGTGCAAAACTATTTGCTGTCTAATTAAGGTAATGGTATTTGGTATGTAGGAATATACAGGGTGTCCGCCGGGAAATTATAATACTTTGTTTGTTTATAATTTTTGATTATATGAAAGAGAATGGATCTTATATTGATAAATGTTTTATTTAATGTCGGCGCAATTATGTATGGAATACAATATCAGATAAATGTTCGCCTCTGTTAGCCTCACAAATGCGAGCCATTTTGAACACATTTTTCATTACGTTTTCACACATTTCACGCGGTATTTCATTAATTTCATCACGAATATTTTGTTTGAGTTGCTGGTTTGTCTGCATAAACCTTTTATTTCAGATATCCGCAAAAAAAGAAGTCCGGAGCAGTCAAATCATGCGAAATAACTTGTTGTAGAAAGAGGTCTCGCAGTAGTTCTATTATAATCCTGGGTGTATACGATGTGACACCGTGTTGTTGATACCACATGTTAATCAAGCCAAAGCATGCAGCTGTGATGGTTAAAAGTTTTCAATCATATCACGTTATCGCTTCCCCATTAACAGTTACCGCTATGCCGTTTTCATTTTTAGAGAAGTGATTCATTCTGACCAAGTTTCACACCAGACTGTCACTTTTAATTGATGCAAAGGTGACTTATGGATAATTTGAGGGTTTTCCATTGCCCAGAACCGACATATCCATTCAAATAAAAATGTGCCTCGTCAATCAATATTATTTTTTCATGAAAATCGGGGTTGTCAAGGGCGAGCTGGAACATCCTTTTGGCATATGTCCGACAACGTAAATAGCTCTTGTGTCAACTGAATCTTAAATGGAAAGAATTGCAAATCCTTGTGCAAAATTTTGGCCAAAGTCGTTCTTTAAAAACCAAGCTCCTGAGTACGGCGTCGAATTGAGGTTGATTGGTTTTTGCAACAGCAATATTTTAAGCCGACCTTAAATTACGTTGTGGTCCATGCTTGGGCCTATCACCTACAGACCATCTTTCTTCGAAATCATTCACAACACGATAAACTTTTTGGCACGTTTTTTCTCCCAAAAATTTCACGCATCTTTCTCATCGTCACATTAATCGATGATTGATTTTGATAAAATGTTTTAACGATTAATACACGTTGGTTTATCGAATATTTTTCGACTGCCAAATATGAACTGTCAAGACTAAAGTTTACAAAAATGGCGGCAAAACAAAGTAGTATACCTTCCCGGCGGACACTTTTCGCTATACAATCGGTCTTTAGGAGTTCTACGCAAATCATAAAATTGCAGTAAGCATTGACAAATGCTTGTCCGTCCCTACTAGCAAGTTTCTAATAAAAAATACAATAGCATTTTATAACTCATATACACCCGTCGTTACTTAAATGGATTAATATCGAATCCAGATAAGTATGCTACAGTTTTAAAATTATATGATAAGTATGTGGTATTTACACTAAAATGAAATGATTAACATTCATACGTACTGGTGAACACTGATTGAAAGAATTTTCGTTATTTGATACGTATAAGCAATTTAGACTACAATTAGATATTTAACACTTATACGTACAAAAGCTGGTACTTGATCAGATTTCGTTCGCGGGAAGCGACGGGAAAAAATTCCCGGGATATAAAGCAATTTTTCACTTCCCGATTCCCGGGATTCTCGACAGAAAAGTAAAAAGTACTAAGAAATGCAAACATGTTGGTAAAAACTCAGTTATGCAACTGTTATGAATATAAAAATAAGAGTGAAAATGGAAATAATAAAAATTAAAAAAGTTAACGTACATTTTAAGATTCAATTTTTTAATATCGTCAAAACTTTTGATTGGTTTAGAAAAAATTTAATTATGTAAATAATAACAATTACTTAAGTTATGCTTTAGTTATTACAAATATCAGAAAAGTTAATCGATTCTCTAGAAAAACGTTTTTCAGAACGTAGGAGTGCTCAAATCGTTTCTCTGTTCAAAAATATTTAACAAATTCTAATTTTTTTTACAAGTGTTCAAAATGAATTTAGAATTTTGTCGAAAGCAACTACATTGCAGACAATTTATTTAAAAGACTATTTGCAAATGAACCAAACTCCACCACAGAATCGGACTCTGAAGTTGAGATTAAACTGAATCTTCTCAAGAAAAACTTGATCAAGCTATCGAAAATGCAGTGACTGAAGTTAAAAAGCTAAATCTATCAAACTCTGAGCTTTTAAAAAAAGAATTCTTAACACTTGAACCGACTGCAAAAGAACCAAAAATTTGAACAATTTATTTAATGCATTATTAACAATAAGACCCACATCCATCGAGGGGGGACGAATTTTTTCAATTTTATGGAAATATTGTTAATAAAATCAGAAGCCGCCTATCTGATGTATCGAGTAATGCTTTAGTGGTTATGAAGCATCATTTTATTAAAAATTACACTTTGAACTCCACCGAATATGTGGCATCAATTTTTAAAGTATGAAAATATACATACTTATGTATAAGCATTTAAGATGTACCTTTAAAATTAAAATTTATATTTATTTATATTTAAGTTTTATATTATCTTTTTATAAAACATATCAATTCTGAGCCACCTGATATATTATTTTTTCTTTTTTTCATTTAAATATATAATAAAAATTTTAAAATAGCATTGTTTAATATTTTGTTATAGTCTTCGCGAATTCCCGAGTACCCGGGAATGTTACAAAATTGTTTCCGTTTCCCGGGAACAAAAAAAAACCGGGAATTGGAAAATCGTAGTACTGGCGAACAAAAATTGTTAAATCAATTTCCTTGTTTTATTTTTAAATCCATTGCGTATTGAGTTTAAAATATTTGAAAATTTAAAAAATTGTTGTTAAAGCAACAAAAAACATTTTAACTATTTTTTTCCTTTAAATTTTTGAGTGTAATTATACGCAGTTTTTTTTTTGTGTTTTTGCTGTTATCACAACACTACTGTGTTATGAAAAATCAGCTGAAGAAAGTAATTTATGTTGCAGTAGATAACTAAAACATAATGCATAATATTTTTGACTTTTTGTTAAAACACAACAAAAAAAATTAATTGAAATTCATACATCTTAATATTTAAATACCAGCACAAAATAACGTAACTTACTTGACTCATGTATCTACATATGTTTGCATAAATATTGTTAATACTCAGCTGAAAATAGCAAGAAAAGCTAAAGACTCGGAAATTAACTTGATACCGTTAAAAAAAAATCCAACTAAAAGTTATTCATGGCGTATGAAGAATTAATGTTCACTTAAAATATACAAAGATGCGTGTGTTAAAATATTTAAAATTAAAAAAGAAAAAGGTTTTTTAGATTTCCTTTAAAATTTGTTTAAAAATCTATTTACTTAAAAAATTTTTTATATTTTACTAATTTTTTAAAAAAAAAACAACTAAAAAAACATTGCTGCTCCTTTAAGTAAAACAATAAAACAATGGTCTATATTTGGGATTAAAAGAAATTTATAAAAATAATTGATTTTTAAGAGACAGTTGAAAAATCAACTTTAAACCAACATTTTATAAAAAAATTTTTATTTTATGAAATTTTCTTTTTTTCATTAATATAAATTCTTTTTCAAATTTCTTATTTATATACAATCACTTTTAATGACTCATAAATAATTTTATTTACCAAATTTCTTAAAATATATTCAAAAAAATTTCTTAAGATTTTCTTAAGATTTTTTTGTTTTTTGCAAAGGAATATAAATTTATAGATATACAAATAGTTCTTGTGCTAAAACTATGAACATTTTTTATGATTTATTTTCAAATGTAAATCCATTAAAATGTTAAAAGGAAACTTTCTTATCTTAAAATAAAATATTTGTTCAAACACACACGCATTCCTTTGTAGACTTTAAATATACCCAGCGGTAAATATTGGAAGGACCGCAAGTTGCAGGCCTCTATACTCCTTTCTAAGAGATTTGTTTCGTCTTCAGAAGTATGCCTTCTAGAAGGTATAAATTTCTTTTTAAAAGTTCTTCCAAAATATTCAGTACACATTTGCTACTCCGTCTTTAAGAAGGGAGAAAGGAAGTTGTTAATTTTTTTTTTTATTTTTAGTTACCTTTTTTACTCCCTTCTTTGGGAAGGGATCGAAGTTTTTATTAAAGGGAGTGTGGAAGGTCTTGCGCCCAATGATAACCTGTGAAAAAAATAAATAACTATGGAATGCGGCAAGGAGGGCTTGTGTCTGCTAAATAAGGCCTTTTATTAGGCCTCTTTACTTATTTTATTTACCGATGGGTATGTAAGCCACGTGTATCTTTGTGTGTGTGCGTGTGCGTTTATATTTGTTTAAAATTGTTTAAGTGCAAATATTGTATAATAAAATTTATATTTATATTTTGTATTTTATTTGATAAAAACTTTAAAACCATAATTTACTGATACAAATTACACAAGAAAATACATATTTGCATTTGAAATGCATAAAATTAGTTTAAGTTTTATAGTTCTTTTTTCTGGATAAATTGTTTAAAAGCCAAGAAAAAAGCAATAGAACTAATAATTTTTTTTTCTTTGAGCAAACTGCTTTGGAAAATTTTAATGGAAAACAGTGTGAATATTTTATGCCTGAGAAAAGATAAATCGAAGTGGAAAAATTAAAAGTAAAAAAACATAAGAAAGTACATAAATCATATTTTATTTCTTTTAAATAAATAAAAATTTACTTAAGAAATCGTTTATGGATAATAGGGTGGCTTATAAGTATAGGGATGTGTTGCTTATTTTAGCACTACATATTAACATTAAAGGGATAATCAATGTAACATAAAAAGGATTAACACGAATTTGCAATTTATAGAAAATTTTGTAAAAATTTCAAATTAAAAGGGATTAAGGACTGGTTTATGTCTATGGGTGTTGCGGCATTCTAGTTGGTAGGTAGTAGAGTTGTGGGTTCGAACTTTGACCTTCTTTACTACAACGGGCTAAAGGTCTAAGTAACGGATAATTAAGTTTAAATATTATTTATATGTCTTAACCCCGTTTTCACTACTTACCAAAAGGCAGGATTTTATCGACAGTATAAAAAGTGTTGCATTAAAATAATTTTACTTCAACCAGCCAGGAAGTATTACCTTCTATCGCTCACTTTAACAGCCTGGCCTACTATATCGACCGCTATCGTTCGCTTGCACTTTCAATGACAAACAGCTGATTTTCGGCCCGCTAGCAATTTTCAGCACGAAAATTATTATTATTGACAATGCGATAATGTAACAGTTTTTATACAAATTTGCGGCCCAGTAAGTAATATTTTGCAACCACAAATGTCACCATCAGTCACTTGGGTTGTAGTTTTTATCAGAGGCATTTTGTAAAAATATTTAACGAAATTTTTCTTTACACATAATCACTTAAAATTTAATTAAAACATCCCCACTTATAAAATTATATACGTTTTAAGTTCAGTTCAATTCCCCGGTCTGTCAAGAATGAAAAATTATCATTAAACAAATGTTTAATTAATTTCATGTTGAAAGATTTCTTCTCTTCATAAAAATAATTTTATGAAAATTAAACTTAATTAACTTTAACCTGATTAAAATATAAAAATTTGGATAAAAAACCCATAAACTGTTTAATCAAGGCGAATTCGATACTACACCAGCATAAACACAACAATGTTTTTGATTTGTTGCTCTCGTTGGTCGATATGTAAAAGCCCACTTACACTTATCAAAATACTCACCAAACATTGTGATTGTATTAGTGAAAATGTTTTTGTAAGTATCACACTAACACACACACCTACACGAGCGAATTTACCTGCCGGACAAGCATTTGACAAGTGTATTTGGCGCCTAAAAAACTGATTCTACTTTTTTTCTTACTTAGAGAGAGGAATGCCAAAAGTTACATCTGTTTTTAAGCGCCAAATACACTTGTCAAATGCTTGTCCGGCAGGCAAATTCACAAATTCAACGCCACCTGAAAAATTAATTCGCCTTGAGTTCAATAAAATAACCACAATAAAAATTTTTCGTCGGTAAAATATGCAAACCTGCTTACTCCCTTTCAACAAATTTTCAGGAGAGGCAAAAAACTTTTTATTTTCCTTTATGCTGCTTGAATGAAAAACCAAAAATATAGTGGATTTGCCATAATTCCAGACTCATATTGAAGAAAAACTACATGTTGGTCGACGAGGCATATATTTCTCTGCCACACGGCATCAAAATCTCAACTTACTTAGAAAGTGGATTTAGCTGGTTTGCATATTAAGCCGACGATTTGTCATAAAATAATATTCTACTTTTTTTGTTTTCTGTTTTGTTTGTTATTTGTTTAATTCTTTGTTTTCTATTCTGCTTTCTTTGTTGCCAGAGGTCTATTTTCATGGCTTTATTTATATGTTTTGCCGATTGTTAATTTCAAACTAGCAATTTATTTGTAAATGAATTACGTTAGAAACGTAAAATCTGTCGACCTACAAGTCAATAGTTAGTGGTCCGCTTAAGAGAACGATAATCAGTGACTTGTTGTCGCTTGCTTAAGTTGTCGATTAAAATCGAAGGCCAGGCTGTAAGATAAAGTTCTGATAATGGAAAACTTTTTATACGTTCAATGAAATCCTACCTTTAGCTATCGGTAAGCTGTAAAAACGGGCCTGAATAAATTAAAAAATAAGAAATTACACACCCTTGTAATTGAATTGTATTAAATAAAATAAAAAAAAAAGTCTTTTAAAGCAAACACAATAATTTTAATCTCAAAGAAAAATTGTTCTCACTTTTTGCTTTTCTTGAAATATGTATGTTCATATGTATGACGAATTTTGTTCCAACAAGTTATGATTTGCGGAAATATAGAGAAACTGCAACTCAGGCATCAAAGCTCATCCTGAAAACGTCCTATAGATCTTGAAGTGCGGGTGACTGGTTTGTGTTGTTGAGAAGTTGTTATTTTGATACGAAAGGCAAAAAACGATCAAGTCAGCTAAAAAAAACCCCGAGATTTTATTCCATTATGATTGTTTTGTTTAACAGTTATTTTAAGATGGCTGCAAGCAACAGTATTCATTCAAATTCAAATTTGTAATGTTTTCGAGATAATGCCAAGAGACGTTGAAAGTCGATTTTGCATTCCCTAAATGCTGCTTCAACGCTATAGCAAGAAGTCATTTTCGCATCAATAAAAAACCGATGCCCAATATAATCCGAAACCAATCCATGGCCACCCATATTAACGCCAAAGTCAAATATACCTCTCACTAAGACACAGTGGACTCCCGAATATTCGTAATCGCAAGGGACCGGCCATTTATTACGAATTATAGGGGTTTTCAATTCAGAGGGGTTTCGATTTAACGGGGTTAAAATAAAATAAATGCGAATTAAGGGGGTTTTCCAATTTATTTACTAAAACGATAAAAAAAACATAAAAAACAATTGACATTTTATTGACAAAAAGTCATTCTTTCTATGTTTTCGGTATTTTTATTATTTGAAAAAAAATTACGAATTAGCGAGGGAACCAAAATGTACGAAAATTTTACGAATTAACTAGACTTTTTTCAAGGGACCAACAGTTTATTACGAATATTCGGGAATTATGAACTATCGGGATTTGACTGTAATTAAATCGTAAAGTGCTGAAAGGGAGTTACTTTTATACACCAGTGTAGGTAGCAAAATTTAAATTTTTTTGTGCGGCTTGGAAATTTGTTGAAAATTTTTACTAACTTGTGATCGATGATTTCAAATCTGATCTCCATTTTTATCTATCAGCTCGACTTTTCGAGATATGCCTTTATGTTCAAAATTAAGGCACTTTCACTACATATATTTGAATAACTTAACTGGCTGCTGAAAAGCGCCTTTCTAAAGGAATTGAAGTAGCAGGGACTTTAAAAGATTTTATTGCAACTTTAGACAGTGTTCTAAATTGGTTTTGATTCTCAATCCAAAAGGTATTCAATTTAGCGGACTTTGCCTCTAACGGTCGGTCATTGTTTTATTCTATACTCGCAATTGCAATTGCATTTGTATATGCAATTTTTTTACAACGTTACAATAATATTTGACATTTCAGTCCCTTTGTTCAGTCTCTTTACAAATTTCGATGTAAAGGCCTTTAATTAGTAGTAAAAAAGCACGAATTGGCCGGAAAACGTCTAGAAAATGCGACAAGAGAAAAAGATGGACTATGGCACCATGAAAACGCTCGACCTCATGTTGCAAGACCAGCTAAAATTATTTTCATAAAAAGAATTTTGTATGACGTGCTAAACTCTTAATACTCTATTATTTGCAAAAAAGTGTTTGGGAAGCTTTGCCTCACTCTGATAGACTAGAATTTCCCTGTCCCGACTACTATTTGCTTTAAAAGATGTAGAACGCTCTTATCAGAACACACTGCTGAACATTGTGCATCGTATCCCAGACTGACATGAATCATTCTTAACCTTTAAAAATAAGCCGATTTTCTAAGAGAAAACCATATGTTTTCCGAAAAAAGGGAAAATGTCATGGCCAATATAATTAACAATGTTGTACAATAAACCCTGAGAATCCACAAAAACATCCATTATTTTAAATAGAAAACTTTTCTCCTTCAGAATCTTTGTTTTTACTTCTGAATAAGAACTTGTTTTTCTTAATAGTTTTTAATATCTTTAAGGCCTTTCTTAAAATAATCATAATAGCAAAAAAAATTAGTATCGTTTTCTACAAAATTATTTTTAAATTAAATTAAATTTCCATATATTTGCAGTAAATTATTTTCTTTGACTAAACTGATCCAATTTTGAAGATGCTTCTTTGTCTTTTTTTTTACTTATTTAGAACAAAAAAAATAAAGCAATAATAAACAGAAAATTGAAAAAGGAATATGCACAAAGTCAAAATATAAAAAAAAAAACGTTGCGCCCAAAGACAAATAGTTTTCTATTATTTAGTGGGCTTAAAAAACACACACATACATACACTCATATGCTCACTCATACAATCGGTAGAACACACATTCATTTACAACAACTTTATTTTATTTTTAAACTCGAAAAAAAGGAGCTTGACAGTTTTTGCTCTCCTTGAGCCGGCTTTTTACTTTAGTGCTTTTCGTTTGTTCTACCCATGTAATCAAGGACATGTATATCCTTGAGCGATATTGTGAAAGTATTTACGTAGGTCTATAAGAATATGATAAAAAGAATTTTATTTCATTTTCAAAAGATAATCAAAAAATAAAGAGCGAGCACACCGAATAAAGGCCTACAAAAGAAGTTTTATGGCAGCAAGAGAAAATCATAAACATGCGAATGAATAAATTTTGTTTAAATGCTTAAATGACAAATGAAAAAGTCTTCATGTCTAATGAAGTTGAGGCTAAACGAGAAAATTTGGAAAAAAATCAGTTGCTTATTAAAAGTGTAAAACAATTGTTGATAATAAATTCAATTAAAAAAATTAGGTGAAAAGCATAAAGTCTGTTCAATAACTCTTAATTATTTCTTATTTTCAATCATTTTTGCTAGTAGATGTTTAAGTACCTTAAAAAAAACATGCCACGATAGTGGGAAACATGAGAGTAAAAGTTTAAGAGACAAAATTTTTTTTGAAAATTTCTGTTAGCAAAATTTTTATTAGAAAGAACTATATAAATACCCGTTTCATGTTTCTGTTTGCAAAACAAACTTCTGAAAATGTGTAAAATAAACTAAAGCAAAAGACGAACTGATTTTAAAATAATTTATTTACACAAGATCAAAAATAGTCTTTTTAAGGTTATAAGTAGGGATGAGATTGCACTAAAAAATCGAAAATATGCGCTTAAATATGCACTGAAAATCCAAAATATGCACTAAAAAAATAAAAAAATATGCACAAAAAACTTGAAAAATTTTCATAAAAAATCGTTTTTTTTTTATTTTCACTAAAAGCAAAAATATAAAAAATTCAGTCTTTTTTTATTCAAATATCTTTAAAAATTTTAATTACTAATTTAAATGTTTGTTTGCTTAAATAAACAAGTACTGTTTTATTAAAAGCAAAACTTTCTATTGTACTTGGAGAATGCCAATGCATTTTGAAAAAAATTGCACTTTGATCAGATCAATAATATTTGAAATTTATTTTTTGAAATCCTTAATTATTTTTACAAAACGTGTCGGATTTTTTTTTTAATTGTCGGGCTATTCTTCTTTTCACATTGTCCATTTTACTTTCTGCAATTAATTTGACTTGAGCATTAAGTGAACTTAATCCTTTCTAATTATTAATTGTTTCACAAATGTATCCGTAATTGGAAAATACAAATGCTAATTGAATTCTGATGCTATCTAAATTTAACATTTCTTTTAATTTTTAAATTTTATCATCATCGGTATCAACAAGCTTTTCTAACATTCTTAAATTACTCAAAGTTTTTTTAATATAATTCTGAAGCCCCCCATCATCAGGCCACCATCTTGTTTCTACTGGCTGTTGTGGAAGGGGAATCAAGCGATACAAATCATATAAAATTGCAATATTAACGAATTGGCTTCTTATTTCCTCTGCAAAGTAGTGTAACCCATGTGCCAAGCAAGTAACTTGTAACAGTTTTGGATAAAATATTTAAAACCAATTGGAAGCTATAAACCAGAAGGATATTTTGTCGAAATCTTGAAAACCTTGTATTTAAAGCAAAGTTCCAAAAGAATTTATTTATTGATTTTAAAAAATTTTTTGGAAGGTTTTTTTGTGTATTTGAAAATTTTTTTAGAACTTTTTTTTATAATATGGAAACTAAAAAAAAATCAATCAAAAATGTTAAAATATGCAAAAAAATAAATATGCATTTAGAACCTAAATATGGAAAAATATGCATTTTCATCTAAATATGCAACAATATGCAAAAATAAATCGAAGCAAAAGTTTTTCTTGGGATTCAAATAATTAATTAACAAGGTTTCGTTTAAATGTGCTCAATTCCCATTTCATACTATTGATAAACTGAAATTTATTGTTGATGGGATAAGCTATTCCTATGCGCATTTCACTGGTTGCTTAGGCCAGATCGTCAGGAAACTTCATCCAAAGATTTTAGAGAAACTAAAGATAATTAAACAAATAAAACTGTTAACCGAATGAGAACTATAAACCCCAGTTTACTCGTAACAATATTAAAGCTGCAACAAAAACAACAACAATAAACAGTGAGTTTATCTTTTCTTACAGTCCCAAGTAGAATTGTTTGATTTTTTGTCAACTCCAAATTACCTTATTTTATTTTGCCAGTTCAGTTTTATTTACACTGCCACATCCATAATAATTATCAAAGTTTTTCTTGGGATTCAAAGAATTAATTTACAAGGTTTCGTTTAAACTTAAATTAATTGTTGATAAATTTAACGTAAATTTAATGATTTGGAAAGATAATTGATTGACATCGTTCTTAGGCTATCGACAAAAAAACATGCATTTGCATGGAAATCGCATCCCTAGTTACAAGGTTAGAAATGATGGTTGAAATTTACATGAATACGGCTGTTAAGCTTTAAATATACACTTATTTTTATATTAATTTACCTATTTTTCGCCTACCGGTAATTAAAATTACCACCACTCACAGTTTATGACTGACAAATAAATCTTAGGCGAGTATGTGGTGAGGCTGTGCTGGGTACCGAGTCACTGCAACCAAACAACTTGGTGTGGCGAAACATAGGTTAAGGAAAAACTTTATTTAATATATCCTATTAAATTTAAACGAAAATCCATTTTTAACAACTTAAAATCCATTTAAGAAACGAATCATTTACATTTCATTTTAAATAATTTAATTTTACATTAATTTTTAAAATTTTGCTTATTAAACAACATATCGTCGCACAGAGGGGTGAAATCGCAAAAAATGGATATTAATTGAAAAATGAAAATTAGTTTTTTTGAAAAATATTTAGTAGCCGATTACAGTATATAAAATTCTACATCACTACTGAAAATTTCAATGTCATATGTTGTTTACTTGTCAAGATGCATTGCATTAAAGTTAAGTAATTTTTGAGCTATTCGCGCACAATAGTGTTAATTGAAATTCGGTATATTTCGACGCTTAATATATAGTTTTTCGCAAGTCAAAAGTAATACTTTTACTATGGAAACTTCAACCTCAGGTATTTTAGCGTTATTCTAAAAATAATTGCGTTAACAAAAATTGTGTAGAAGTATTTTTAAAAATTTTTTTAAAATATGTCTCAATTTTGGCTATTTTCAAAATATTCGTGGATATTTAAATATGAATGGTGTTAGTTGGCGTTAGAATATTAATTTGTTAAGAAACAACAGTTCCTAGGCTTTCATATTCAGTAATAAGATGTTGCGCGTTTTTGCGCGAAATTTTTTTATTAAATTAATTGTGAAAATAGTCACTCAAGCAAAGAACACCAGTTCTTGTCTTTTGTTTGCTTTGTCTACATTTTCGTTGTTATAATTGTCATTGTCATTGTTATTTATGTGGATCCACGAGTAAAGAATTTAACGACATTGGAAGAATGATCGCTAAAGAGGTTAAAAAATTGGAGTTCGGTCTTTCTATACTGCATGGTTGGATACGTTTTTATGAATGTCTTCTTCACGTGGCATATAAATTACCAATTAAAAAATGGCAGGCAAGAACCGATTTCGAAAAATTTGTTGTTGCTGAAAACAAGAGTCGTATTCAAACGGAATTTAGGAAAAAACTGGACTTATTATTTACCAACCTAAGCCCGGCTTCGGCAATTCAAATGATCGCAACACAGCACGAAGATTTTTTGAAAACGCTGAAATCACAGCAGATATTACGAAACTAGATCTGGAGCTGATTAAGGACATGCACACAATATTAATTGCCGTATCTTGTGGTCATGATATTAATGTAGAAAAATTTAGAGTATTTGCTCAGAATACAGCTCGCATAAGTTTTTAATACATGGCCAGAAATCATTTCGCACGGGCTATTACCGATCGGTGAACTGTCTGAGGAAGCCCAGGAAGCCCGAAACAAAGATTTTAAAAACTACAGAGAACATTTTTCTCGCAAAAGTAGTCGGGAGGATTGCAATCGAGACATATTAAATAGGTTGCTACTAAGTTCAGATCCAATCCTATCTGGAAAAACAAAATTTCCAAAAAAAAAAATTCCACCAACTTCCAAAATCAGTAGTAGATCTACTAGTTTCGCCTTCAGTTTTGACGAACGTGGCACCAGAAGGCACAAATCATGATACAGATGACGACGGGCATATTTTTTAAAATAGCAGGTTAGACACATATGTCTTATAATATGTATATACAAGCTATTTATATTTTTGAACAAAACGCTCACCAGACACATCTGTACACGATCGAACAATTTTAATATCTGCTTTGAGTCCCGAAGTTACATATATGATACAATAATCTCTCTTTCGTATAACGTAGACGATAAATTGATAACTATGTAAAAATTGTATTACTTTTAAAAAAAAAAAAATCCGACTGAGCCAGAGCTATTTTTTAAAAGGGGGCGTTACACCGCCTTATTCCACCTTGAATGTAATTCATGCTGTACGATTAACAGATATACAAAATCTCATATTCATACCTCTGATAGTTCATGAGATATATCCGTTCTAAGTTTCAGGTTATATGGGCTGTGCCACGCCCCTTTATTCAATCATAACCAAGTATATCCCAGGACTATTAGCAGGTCAACAGTAAAACATTAGGAAAGTTTCATGACAATCGGTCTATTACTATGGCCGCTAGAGCGATTTTTAATGGGGGGGAGTGGCACCGCCCACTTTTCCAAAAGATGTGTAGCCTATGTCTCTCAGTGATAACGTAGCATTCTAATAGTGAAAGAATTTTTAAAATTGGATAAGTAGTTTAATTAATCTCCATTTTTTGTGATTTCACCCCTCTGTGCGTCGGCTTAATAGGCAAACCTGCTAAATCCACTTTTAAAGTAAATTGAGATTTCGATTTGAGTCTTGAAGTGTGTAAAACCAACTACTATATTTTTCGTTTTTCTCTCAAACTGCAAATACACTGAAAAAATTTTCTTCACAATACCAATGAATTTTTTACATTAATCCCATGAAAAATTGCATTAAAAAGGAACCTATGCAACGCTTCGTTGGATCAATGAAACCTGTTTCATTAAAATGTATTTTATGAAACATTACATTAGATCTATGAATATTATTCATTGGATAAATAACTATATTTATATTAGATTAAATGATATTATTTCATAATATTCATGAAAATATTCATTAATTCGATAGTAAATATACAAGATTCTTATGACACAATTTCATTGACAATATTTCTATTTTTTTTTTTTTTAATTTTTCATTTTTATTTATTTTTATTAATTCCCTAAGCTAATCCCACGAAGCTTTACGCTTGTCTGCAGAAACCAGAGTGAGACTCTGGCGGGAATTGATCCTGCAGCAACCTCGGCGCCGATAGACTAGCTCACTGCCAGCTATGTTTTTTGCCATTAATCAATTAAGAGCGTAAATATGAGATTAAATTGTCTATAACAACAATAACAACGTTGATTTTTTTTTTGCTAGCGCATAATAAAAAAAAGACCACATAAAGAGAAAACTAGCTTTATCGTTACAAAAAAATTTTGATTTCATAAATTTAATGGCATATTACATTAGATGTAGGACATAATTAAATCTTACTTTTTTTAATTGACAATGAAACCCTTTTTTTAGGGAAACTATAATTTTGTATATATTAAGTTATGAATACAGTTATGTTTGTATATTTTTTTTTTTGTGTTCCCAATTAATTTGTTTTTGTTTAACTTATACAAACTTGAGTTTTCATATATCCAATGAAAATTTTAACGAAAATACTTAATTATAACTATGAAATTCCATTTAGATAATGAAAATTTTCATTTAACCAATGAAATTGTTTTTATGAAAATTATTCATTAAATATATGAAGCATTATTCTTTCAGTGTATGATATATAAAAAGTTTTTTTTTTTGTCTCTCCTGTAAAATGTGCTGAAAGGGAGTTGGCAGGTTTGCATATTAGGCAGACGATATTTTATAGTTGTTACTTTTAAAAAGTTATTTTTTGGTAGTTTGTTTTTTGAATAACAAAGATAAATGTTAAAAAATAAAGTCATACGTTAAATAACTATATTCTTATTTAATTTTAACAGTACGAAAAACGAATTTATTAGCCCTCATTCACTTACTGTAATAATTTTATGGGTGTTGCGGGTTTTAAACATTTTCTTGTACAATTTTTTAATTGCATTGATAAAAGCTTTTATTGGGTAAATTAAATAACTTCTAATGAACTTTTTATAGAAAAGCTTTGTATTATAATTTCATTAATTATACTAAAAGCTTTTTTTATTTTATCGAGCTTAATTGGCTTATACTTCTTACTAGATTTAATCTAGTTTTAAAAATGTTTTATTAATACTTAAATAAAAAGCTTTTAATTCTGCCAATAAAAACCTTAAGTTTAAAGTTTTGTAGTGGAACATCATTAGAAAACTGGTGTTAATTCAGTAGCCCTTTGTCAAGCTGCTTGACTTGAAAGCTTTGCTAAAGATTACTTTTATTGCGGCTATTTTATAAAGAGTTTAATTTCAAAAAAAAAAAGATTGGTGTCCTGAAAAAATTTTCTTTTACTTCTTAATACTCTGTGAAATAAGTGAATAGAAAACCTTGAAGTTTAATGTATTCTTTACATTAAAAAGACAAGGTGCTAAAAGAACCACATTTGAAATTTTCTAACACAAAATATTTTCTTAGAATTTTTTTATAAACTCGTTTGTAAAAACATCTCGAGTTTTATGAAACAATGCATTCGTTTATTATACGTATGCCCACCATACTCGAACACCTTCATGTCTGGCTAGTTAAAGACATGACTAAATGCACTCGTATGATTCATGACAAAACTTAACTATCATAAACATTCAGTTATTTATTTACATCCAGTCAGAGTTTTTTACAAAAATGCTGCTTTTATTAAAAATAATTGTAAGGAAACAAAAATACAGGTAACACATACATAAATGATCGAGTATAAAAGCCATATGGTAACTGTAAAGTACAATATTACTTTAAATTTTTCATGTTAGTCTGTCTTAAAAAATCTTCTAGGGTTGAACCAACCCGAACCCTGCAAGAAGTTCAATGCAAAAAAAAACAATTTTTTTTTGATGGCTGCAGATAGGAAGCTGTCTTGTTTGGATAATGACTACACAGCATCCAAGGACGGCAGATCTTAAAAACATTTTTCTTTAGTTTTAGCTTTTTACAACTGCTGCCTAAATTGAAGTGTCTACGCTAGGGGAAGCTAGCTTCTATGCGTTCTATGCGCATTTTACTGGTTGCTTAGGCCGGATCATCAGGAAAACTTTTCCAAAGACTTTAGAAAAGCTGAAAATATTATACAATTAAAACACTAAAGCGAATAAGAATTATAAACACTCAAAGTCTAACTTGTTACAATAGCAAAGCTTGAACAAAACACCAACAATAAACAGTGAGTTTATTTTTCTTACATTCCCCTACAATTGGCTGGCTTTTTCCAACTCGAATTGTATTTGTAAGTGGGTAAGAAAACCACAAAAAAAACCAATTTTCCAGTTCAATTTAATTTCATTTTAAGCTGTATTGAACCGACCTAACATTTAATTATAAGCCCAATTTACTACATATCGAAACTATCCAAATGAGTAGTGCAATTCACTAACTTTTAACACTTTAAAAAGTGTTAACTTTAACCACACATTTTGGTGTTTGCACTAACCACTATGTGATTCACTAACTTATTTATAACCACGGTAAACAGTTTTATATTTCTCTCTATTCAAATTGATATATTGTGGCAACTCTGCCAAGAGAAACATCAAAATAGGATAAAATAACAAAGAAGAATAAAAAAAACAAAACAAAAACCTTTTAATTTAGAGATTTTAAATGATATTGTGCAAAGTGCTTAAATAATTACTAATTTTTATTATTATATTAATTATTTTATTTTATTAATTTAATTTTAATTAAATTAATTTTTTTAATTTTTTAATTTAAGTTGATAAGAAGAGGATAAATAAATAAGAAGCTCTACGGAAAATTGGTGTGTGATAAGAAGTTGATAAATTGTAGGCTAAATATTAAAGCCATATCATTTATCGACTATACAGGTGCAAAGAAAAATAAACACTTTTCTAAGCGGATTTAACCACACCAAAAATGTTGGTGTTAATAAACCACAATTTGTTTTGTTTAAAATAACAGCTGACTTAAATAGCTGGCTTTTAACACCAGCAGATGTCGTTAAAAGTGTTAGTGAATAGCAAAATGGTTAATTTTGTTGTTAACATTTTTAAACGAAACAATTGTGGTTTAAAAAGCATAGTGAATCGCACTAGAGATAATCAAAAAATTTAAAAGGCGTAAAATAGATAATTGCTCAACCTATGAAATGACTGTTTGAAAAGGTTCCTTTTAGGTGCCTACTAATGGGTTAACAAAGTTGAATATTATGGAAAAATCCATTTTATGGGAAGTAAAAAAAAAAATTTTTAAAATTTTTGATTTTTTATGTTTTAATGATTTAAAATTATTCCAGAAAAGATTTAAAAAAAAATGTCAACCACAGCCAAAAAATTCAAAGTCTATAAAAGTATGTTGTTTTAACATATTTTTATAAAAAAACTCGGTTTATATTCAAAC
Source organism: Pollenia labialis (assembly GCA_949318255.1). NCBI lineage: Eukaryota > Metazoa > Arthropoda > Insecta > Diptera > Polleniidae > Pollenia > Pollenia labialis. The sequence goes on along the minus strand of OX439139.1, from coordinate 158,075,740 downwards.
AATATAAGAACAAGTAAGAGTGCTATATTCGGCTGTGCCGAATCTTATATACCCTTCACCATTTTGCGAGCAGAATACATAGCAATTAGACAAAAACTAAATAAAACTGGAAAATTTTTTTTTTTTAAATAAGAGACAACCGGTTTTTAACTTAGCTTTCCATAAGGGCCCAGAATATATATACTTTATAGGGTGTAGGATCAATATTGTAGAAATTACAGTTATATATACCTTTTTTACCTTCCGTGAAGGGTATAACAAGAGTAATTTTCGGGAATTCAGGGGTCTAATCACCGCATTCGATACTATCGTATCGAATAAACTACTGAATTTTTTGCATACGATAGACACTGGCGTATCGAATGAAAACTCGATAAATGTAATGTCGAGTTACTCGATGTCGAATGCTTTTATTTCAAATTCAATACATTTCATTCGATATCGAGTTTCAAGATACCAAAATAAATAATTTCGATGAATTTTGCACGATATCGTATGCGGTGATTAGACCCCAGTATTTCGGTTATAAATCATACAAATTTCCGACATTTTGGTATATAAGTCATATACATAGGACATATGGCAGCCCTAAAATTTTGGTTTTTATAAAAATTTTGATGTTTTTTAGCCCATTTTTGGAGTATTTTGCTCATAAATTACCCATTGTCTAACCGATTTGATATTTTTTAAAACCGACGTGTTAAGGAAGAATTTTACCATTTACTTAAGTTATATTTATATATAAACATTTATATATACTTGTAAATATATATTTTAACAAAGTTAATTATAAGAAGAGTAATTTTTGGGGATTCAGTATTTCGGTTATAACTCAGCCATTTTTTAACCGATTTGGCAGATTTATATACCGACGTGTTGAAGAAGAAATTTACCATTTACTTTAATTATAAAGCTTGGACTCGGGGAGATCTATGGTTCCCGAAAGTGGGTATTTAAAAAAAAATTTAATTTTGGTCATAACTTTTTTGTATCTGAACCGATTTTCCCGAGTTTTTTATAAAATATGTTCTACTAAAAATTTCCGATATTTTGATATATAAGTTATATTCATAGGACATATAGCAGCCCTAAAATTTTGAATTGATTTTTATTATTGACATAAAAATATGAAAATCAAAAATAACTCTTATTTTTCATTTAAAAAAATAAAAATCAAAAATAACTTTTATTTTTCATTTAAAAATATAAAAATCAAAAATAACTCTTATTTTTGATTGTTAAAATAAAAATCAAAAATTTAAAAATCATGCAATATACTGGATGCATTTCGCCTAAAAATCATGATGGTGTAATTAAAAGTTTTCTACGATGTTCATTTATGTATGATTTATTTCTTCAAAAATTGAAAAATAACTCTTATTTCCGGTCCCTGGTTTTTTTTATTATTTTTTGTTCGGAAAATAAATATTTTGAATGTATTTAAAATAATAAGGGTCCTCATGATGTCGCTTAAAATTGCCATTTGTGCAAATGCGCAAACTTACGAGTCTTGTTTCATGAAACCCCTTTTATACTTTTGTGTAATTTTAAACAATTAATGTCAGTTTGTAAGAAACGTCAATACAAAAATAAATCAAAAATTAAAATTCATTAAAAGATCTGTTTGTATAAATGCACAATTGAACAGCGCAAGTTTACGAGACAAAATTGTTGGGCAAATTTACCAAGTTTGTGTAAATGAATTCTCATACAATTTTTGACAGTTCATTTACGAGGGCGTAAAAATGCACAGTTTGCACAGATTACGAGACTTATAAACGATATCATGAGGACCCTTATTGTTTATTACATAAAAAGTAAAAACATAAACATAAAAGTATGATGAAACAAAATGTCGCATGCAACATGTAGCGTGCGACAGTGATACAAATTAAATTAAAGATAAGCTACACAATATTTTTGAATCAAATAAAAAGCATTATTAAGATACATCAATGCATAAATAACATTTTAAAATTAGTCGCATTTACATATTTCATCAGGTTTCGCTGAAATCAGTGTTTGAACTGTTTGCCCTAAAGGCGACTTCTGTTGTTGTCGCATGCAAATGCCTTTGTTTTTTTAATAATCATAGTGCTAATCAAGAACTATAAGTTTCACCTTTTGTCAAAAAAAATAATGTTTTGGTGTATATTTTTTTCACTTTTAGGGCGAACGAATGTCGCGTAAATTTTTAAGGTTTTCTTAGTAGGTATCTTAAAAAAAAATTCAAGGTAAAATTGTACGCTTAAAATGATGTCGTTATATTTTTTCGAAAAAAAATGGTTTTATTCAAATCGATTGGTACTCTTTTTGTTATTAAAACTAAAATTTTAGAGCTGTAATAGTACCGATAGATACGTATTACACACAAAAAGATCGGAAATCTTTAGTGGAACATATTTTCTGAAAACCTCGAAAAAATCGGTTCTACTACAAAAAAGTTTTGACCAAAATATAAATTTTTAAAAATACCAATTTTAGGAATCACAGATCTTCCTGAGTCCAATTAAACTGAATGGTAGATTTCTGCCTTAAGAGTCGGTATATAAATTTATCAAATCCGTTTAAAAATGGGCGAGTTTTTGTATTTATTGAAGTTGTTATTTCGCCAAAAGTTGCAACTTGTTGTGGCCAAGTTTAGTTAAATTATTTTAAGTATTTTGTAGCAAATGAGCTCAGAAAATATGGGTGAGGCCATTTTTAGATGTTGTCTATTTTATTTGTAAAAACTATCTAAATATAGAGTATCTGAAGAACGGTTACTGCCGAAAAAGTGGGGAATCTGATGAACGTCTTGTTACTTATTTTAATAAAAAATAAAGACACTTTTAAAAGCATACCAAAAAAACTAGTGATCAAACGGTTATATTTCTGATACTTCAATTTTAAAGTGAATATTTTTAAAAAACACCTTTTTTGTATTCTAAAAAATGGTCGACTTTTAGAAGCTCCACCCCCTAAAATTTTTATTGAATTAAGGAAAACCTTTTTAAATTCTCATCAGTAAGTATTCATTAATATCACAAAACATTGCCATCAAATTTTGTAGTTTTGCCACGGCTTTTAAGAAAAGGCACTGCTGTGCGTTTTAGAGAAATTTTGACACGTCTATAGCATCGAATAAAGTAAGAAAGTTTATTTGCTGAGACATCAGTGTAGGCAAAACTCGGTAACAAAACTGCTTGTTACCCCAGAAAGCAAACCAAATCTAAAAGAAGAGGTTGCATAATATCTCTAATAATATTAAGCGTGGGTTACCTTTCTTTGGAAACGCTTTAAGTTTATTGTACTTTAATCTAGAATCATAAAATTATAACCTCGAGCTTGGACTTAGACATTAATTTAAGGTTTGACCACCTTTAAAAAATTTTGTTATTGCAAAATCTTAAATTACAAAATATGTCCTCAATAAGATGTCTGTTATATGACGTTTAAAACTAAAACGTTTTTTCTAACCGCACAAAGAAGTGAGAACAACCACAATATAAATAGAAATAAAACCACTTTAATAGTCATCATATCACCAGTAGTAAAATGCCACTCAGCAAAACCAAACGATGTGCTGCAATTATTCAATATCAAATAAAATTGAACTTCCCTTTTTGTGTGTTGTAGGTTGCAATCATCAATACAGACAGTTGCAAAGTGTTGCTAACATTGCATGCAACTTCGTACAAATGCAGCTAATACAGCTACTAATACCAGTGTTATTTTCCTTTCATTTCGTTTCTCCTTTAAATATACAAAATGTTTCTTCTCTTCGCCAACAGAAACTAGGAGGAAAAGCTAACTCAAACGTAGAAAATATCACAGGAAGTACTTTTTTATGAAAAAAAATGAAAATATCTTTTTCTTATTTTTCATACCCTCCACCATCATAAGTGTTGAATAGGGGAATGTTTAGTTTGTCATTACAAATGCTAAACATAAAATACTTTTGTACTTCTAATAATTGAAGCACAACCGCGAATGACGTTGTAAAAGCAACATTTTGCAAAATCAGTTTTTCATTGTTGTAACTTCATACCATCCAAAATGATCCAATGAAAGAACGTTGTAAGTTACTAAAACTGTTACTAATGGATTGGCAAATTGGGATAACGTTTTAAAAGCCGCTTGTGCAGTGAAATACCGTTTTAAATGACATTCACTAAAAAAAAGTAATAAACTGCAAATTTGCATGTTATTTTAAGTTAGAATTTATTAATATTTTGCATACTAGTTTTTATTATCATTAATTTTGATAATAAAATTTGGTCGTCAGGTTTTCAAGATACAAAAATAATTTTTTATTCGTTTTTACAAAAAAAATCTCGAGTTTATTTAATAATCAATGAATTTTCAAAAGTGAATGGCATTATTTGAACGGCGGCATAAAATACCCAGCAAAAACTCATACTATGTTCACACTTGGGTTCTTAAACGCGTTTAAGCAACTCGAACGTGATGAAGCTCTAATCACATCAAAATCGAGATGATTTCCCATACATTGAAGTGAAACAACACCCAATTTTTTTGGGGCCTTTTACATTTTTTTTTTGGGAATTATTTCATTCCTCATATGGGATTTTCAAATTATGAAATAATCTCCAATGAAATAACACCCAACAAATTTTTTAAATTCGGGGCTTGTTTCACAGCGTGTATAATTTGGGTGTTATTTTTTTTTTGCATTCGGGGGTTATTTCATTTTTAAAGCTGTTGGTTTTTGGGGGTTATCCTTGGTGAAACTGACTCTTTTATGAATTTTGGGCATAATTTCATTTTTGTTGCTGATGGGGCTTATTTCATTGGGGTTATTTTATTTTCATCATTGGGTGTTATTTCATATGAAATAACTCCCAAATATTGGGGGTTGTTTCGTTTTCGCTTTGGAGTTTTTTTCATTTATTTTTCGATGTTATTTCATTCACTGTTTTTGGGTGTTATTTGCTATTTTTTGGGATTTATTTCATTGGGGGTTATTTCCTGGGCGTTATGTCATTTGGGGCTTTTCGTGGAGCCTTAATTTAATGAACCCTTATTTTTAAAAATGTTAACATATGACATTCTATAGAAATAACAAATTAGATTCTTGATTCTATGTAAATGGAATAAAACTTTAAAAAGTGGACAGCATAACTGATCTGGGCTTTCTGTTGGATCACAGGCTAAACTTCCGTAATCATATTGCGTTAACTGTTAACTAAGCTAACGGTGTTCTTGGTTTTATGAACAGTGGTCTAGGGAATTTTCTGGCCCCTATGTCACGAAACAGCTTTTAACATCTTTGGTTCGGCCAATTCTTGAATATGGATGGATTCTTACTATTCCATTCATATAAATAGTATTGAAGAATCAATTTTTGAGTGTTTGTTTACGTGGCCTTGGTTGGAATTCGTATGTTCTGCCATCGTATGTTAAAAGACTTGCTCTTATTAAGCTCCCAACTATAAAAAGCCGCCGGGTTATGCAGAGTATATCCTTCTACTTGGATTGATTCACGGTGAAGTGGATTCTAGGTTTCTGCTTAGTAAAATTAACTTTTGGGTTCCAAATAGGCCAACTCGTAACTTTCAGCTCATCAGTCTTAACTACTAAAGATCCGTTTATGCTTATAATGACTCCTTTCGTCGCATTTGTGAAAATTTTCATAAACTGTATCATATTATAGATATGTACTTCTAAAAGCAATGATATTTTAAAAAGAAAACTAATTTTGTATTTAAATAGTTCATGTATTTATTAACATCTGTATTACATTATTTAGTCTGTAAAGATTTATGATCTATAGACCAAAATAAATAAATAAATTTGTCAAATCTTGCCAAATAAGTCCAAAAAGAACCGTTCAACTTTTTACAACGATATCTCTATACACTCTAAAGAAATATTTTTCTAGCTCATGGCGAAGGGTATCAAAAATTCCGCACTGCCGAATATACCATTTAAAGCTGATTCTATTTTTCTTTTGTTTTGCCACCTCAACCATAATGTCGCTTGTATTGAAGTTCTTATGTATTTGTTTCCTTTAAAAGGATTATTGCATCTTTCGTATAGTTGTTCGTGCGCGAAATTACATTAAATGTTTTGAATAAACGGTGTTGCTTAACATAAACACACATACACATAAGCAAAAACGTATTATTGAAATGTAAACATGCTACCAAAGAAACACTATATTTTAAGGATATTACAAACTATTGAAAGTTAATTTTCAAAAGTCGTCACGAATATGAATTGCACTGTTATTATTTACGAGTATTTATTTTTAAGTTAAAATCTTTGAATATGAGAGATTTGAGATTTATTTTGTTATTTTTTTTTTAACTTCTTGTTTAGATTTTATAAGCTAATTTTTGATATTAAGGAATTTTTTTATTACAACACAGATTTTTCAATTTAAAAGCTTCTCTTAAAGTTTTAAGAAAAACATCACGGGCAGCTTTTCTAAAAAGAACATGGGCCCCAATTACGGTTCACAACTCAACTCAGTTGAGTTGTAGTATCTTAATTTTTGTATTATGGTTTACAACTTTGCTACATTTCGGCAAGCAAAAACATAACAAAATTACAACTAATCACAACCAGCTGTGAACCGAAATAGGGCCCATGGCTTACAGCCTTTTAAAAGTTTGTTCACTTAAAAGCTTAAAAATCATAAACATAAAAAGCTTTTAAGTATTAAACAAAATCTGCTTTGCAAACATTATTTTGAAAGCTTACAGGATTAAACAAAATTTTTTTATATTTTTAGAAAAAATTTTCCAAAGTTTTATACAAATGTTGTTGCTTAAAAGCTTTTTAAACGGTTGTTATCTTAAAAGTTTTATAACTAAACCAGTCATTGCGAAACGGGCATGAGACAGATTAAAGTAAATTTTTTTGGGTGAATATGAATTTAAGATATCTGAATAAAAATGTTCTTTTACTAAAAAATTATTAACTCGAAAATAAGAATAATATGTATAATATCTTTAGTTTTTCTTAAATCTTTGGATGATGTTTCCTGATGATCTGGCCTAAGCAACCACTGAACTGCGCATAGTAATAGATTATCCCATCAACAATAAATTTCAATTTATCAATAGTATGAAATGGGAATTTAGCAGATTTAAACGAAATCTTGTTAAGAATTCTTTAGTTTGTCAACTTGCATGTTAAGTTCTTTAAGCTTCATATATATTTTTTTTAAGAAGAATAAAATCTTTTTTTTTTTGTTGATCCTGAAAAATTTTGTATTTCTGGGCAAAATTTGCAAATGGTTTCTTTACCTTAAATGTGTGTGGTCAAAAATAAAATCAGTTTTAATTACGAATTTAATCAAGTGAATTAAAAATTAAATCAAGTGAATTAAACGTTGAATGAAATGGACTAACTACTTCCACCTAAAATTGCGCATATTGCGGCAGATACTATTTCTCCTAAATTTTCTAACAAATCGTTTTTATATTTGGATTTGTAATGCCCTATTTCCTTTTTAGTACTCTCCAGAGATGCTTAATTGAATTTATACACTGAAAAAATTAAATCGTAAAATCAAAGAAAATACACTTTGTTGCAAAGACTTTTATTGGTCAGATTGTGCCCAAAGACAAAACGTCTAACCGGCGCAAAGATCTTTAGATTCCCATGAAATATATACTTAAAATCAAAGACTTAAACTCTTGTGGAAAGGATGTACGTCTTTGGAAACACATGAAAAAAGTCCTTAAACTAAGGAAAAAGTATTTTGGCACAAAGACTTTCATTCGTTAGTCTTAAGACTTTAATTTTTGATTTTAAGTACAATTTTTATTGTAACAAAGACGTAATTTTAACATTATTTCAAAGAAACGCAATTAAATTCAACGAAATAATTATTTGAAATACTTAAGACTGATATGTAGAACCAATGGCAATTTTCTTTAAAATCTGCTATAGAAATGTTTTAAAAAATTAAAATTTTTCTGCAAAATAAAATATTTAATGAAACCAAACACAGCATTTTTATAGAATGTTTTTATTTTAGTATAATGTAATAAAAATAAAAAATAGTTCATATACAGCACATGCACAATTGAGCGTTCCTATCGACTGACTTACAATTAATCACAACCACGAAAACAATTCTTTTTATTTTTTACATATATTGTAATCAATCGGCTATAGCCGATTTCGTTATGCATTCGTATACAAATTTAACTTTGAAGACTAAATTCTTTAAAGATACAGGCTTTATCTTTAATTTAACCGCTCTTGTTTACCGTTGCAAGCAAACATGTGTGAACAAGCAAACATGTTCACTTATGCATTGAAGACAAAATTCTTTAAAGTTACAGACTTTGTCTTTGTAGCAAGGATGCTTAGCTTTAAAAAAACAAAGAAAAGTCTTTAATTTTAAATACGTTTTTCAATCCCTTATTAGCAAAGAAATTAATCGTTGTAGCAAATATTTTATCTTTACGGAAAAGATAATTTCTTTGATTAAGCTTCAAAGAATTTTCGTCGTTTGTGTTGAAGACGCACCATTTGCTTATTTAAAGAATATATCATTGATGCAAGGATTTTTTCCTTCTAACAAAGATATTTTCGTTACAATTTTACAAAGACCTTTTTTCTTTGATTTTAAAGCTTTTAATTTTCTCAGTGTATTTATGATATAATCAATCTCAGTTTCCTTCTGTAACCTAGATTATACAAGTTTCAAGAATGTTTTTGATCATTATCCTGCATAAATTTCTTCTTAAGCAAATAGAAACATTTTTTTTTCAAGATTATTCAGATGGTCGCAGAGCTAATTTTTCCATCTATCCAATAAATTGGACCGACCCTAGAAGATGAAATTTAACCCCATATTATAAAACTTCCTCCACCATACTTCACAGTCTTTTTTAAATACCTTGTGCCATACCATTTGATTTTTGGTCTAAGAACAAATGTTTGCCCATCAGTACCAAACAAGTTTATTATGGTTTCATCCGACCAAAGCACGTTTCTCCCAGGATTTAAAAAACTGCAGTCTAAACCAAAAACTGTCCAACAAAAAACGGAAATTGTTCGCTTTTTTAGTTGGTTTGACAGCGACTGTTTACATTTAATGAATCTGAAGTAAAAGCAACTGGTTTTTTTTTTTTGGTCAATGGCAAAAGAAGAAGTGGAAGAAATGGAAGTTTTTCTACTTTGACTGCAGTTTTTTAAACGCTGGTTTCCCTAGTTTTTTCTTTGCTTTATTACAAACCAACATTCGATTGAAAACTACTTAAAAAGAAACCATAACTCAAAGCTTTAAAAAGCTTTTTCATACTAATTACCATTCATACAAATCCATTTTTAAAAGCTATTTTTAAATCTTAAAAAATCGGATATTTTATTTAAAAATATTCTATAAAAGGCCCTTAAATTTAATAAACCTCTTCATCAAGTGTAGCACATACAACAGATACAATAACGTCATTGCTTGTGTGGTGCTGAGGTGTAAGTTGATGATGGTTTTCATCAAGTCACGGGATTTTAAAAGTTAAACGTCTTTTAGAAAATATCTTGTTGGTGACACTTTTCTTAAATAAATTATGAGTGGCGTGAATTTGTGTGAAGGATTTATGTGGCATAATACTTTCAGCAGCTTTATTCATGATGCCAACAGATAAATTCATTAAAAAAGGATAATTGTTTTAAAAGTTTATAAAGACCCTTGTAAAGTATTACATTGTCAAAGAAAAAAAAAGCTTGATTTTATTTGTCTTAAAAGAAGATAATTGTTTGCTTAAGCTAATTATCTTATCATTTATATTATCTTAATTTTATTATTAATTGAGTTACGTTATTAGCATTAAAATGAATCTTTCTGTGTTTTTGTCGAATTTATTCGGCATTACATTGTTCTCTGTTTTTACTGTATAAAATTGTTCAGTTAATAATATTTTTTCTTTGTTTTATCTGAATGAAAGATTCGTTTGCTATTTTAAATAGTCATTACATTAGGCATTGACTTTATTTTCTTATTATTGTGGGCATTGTCGTACACTAGTGAGGAAATTTATAAAATTATTATATTAGGAAGAAAAAAAATTATAATTTCAGTGATCGGGCGATATTAAAAACAAATTATAAGCATTTATACATGCGTAAATAGGAATTTACTTGAAAAAATATGGCAAAAATTAATTGTAGGTTCTTTTGTGGACCTTTGAAGGTAGGGATGGGCAAGTTGAAAAAATATATCGATATATATCGAATCGATATTTTTTTAGAGTATCGATATTTATTATTTCAAAAATATCGATATATCGATATATCGAACGTATTTTGCTGAAACTATTACCAAATTAAAAAATTCAGTATACCTTTGTACAAACGTATATATGAACAAATTAATTATATGAAATTACATTGTTACTTTTTATTGTTTCATTTTATTTAAAAAAATTAATAAAAACAAAAAAATTTAATCAAAACAAAAAATTCAATTATAACAAAATCAAAAGGGAAGAATACAAAAAAAACCTAAGAAAAAAAATAAATTACGAAAAATTTAAATGGAAGTAAATAAGTCATGGAAGTACCAACTTTCCTTAAAATTTGAATTGCACCCCAAAAGTACCAACTGGTTTTAGTCAAACCAGTAATCATCAGATATGGACATCAGGAGCACTCTCTGTTTTATGTGCACTCCAGACAATCTGCTTCTTGTATCCGGCACTGCTTCTTATAAATGCCAATTATTTTAGATCTTCATATTTGTTTAAAAAAAAACATATGATGTATGCAATGATTCCAATTCTTAAAAAACATATTGTTTGAAAATCGGCTAAAATTTTGGGTTCTTAATGAAGACTGACTTTAAAAAATATCGAATTCAATAGTCGTATTTCAATATCGATACATCGATATATCGGTATTTAAAATATCGACGATATATATCGATTATATTTTTTTTAAATATCGATATTTTGATATATCGATATTTTTTGCCCATTCCTATTTGAAGGTCAATTTTGAAAATATTCAACATTCCCAACATTTTATTTTAAGGGTTATTTTGCATTTTTTTGGGGTAATTTTTCTTAAAAAAATGGGGTCAAATTGCATTATCAAAAACAGCCCCAAATTTGGGGCGAACTTTTATTTATTTTTTGGGGCCATATTTCGCAGCGTCTATTTTTGACCCTGAAAAGGTTAAGCATTTCGTAGCACAAATATATCGCACTTGATCTACAAGAGGGTACTAAATATAAATTAGAAAATTTTGCAGTAGAAGCAAAACAATTTTTAATTACAGGCAAATGAAAATAAGTTCTTAAACCAACTGTTTCATTACCAATTTCATTACGATATTTTCACAGCGGGTATTTCTGAATATAATGTGGCGATTTTTTCCAAAAAGTGAAAAAAATAAAAAAAAGTTAATTAATACCCTCTTGGTAATCAAGTACTTTATAACTAAAATATAAATTAATGAACTTTTAAAATTAAATCTTTTTTAATAATTATAATTTATAAGTTGCCCAGATTTCAATTTTGAAGTGAACTATTTCCTGCAAATAAATCACTCAACTTAAGCGAATTCACTTTTTCAAATCTGTGTTACCACCTTGCCATGGTTGGGATATTATTCTGATGACAATTCTCCAATCAATTATTAAATTTTTCTCAATAAATTTTTTAATTAATCAAAATAAACAAATTTGCGTGTGTGCTTGTGTATGTATGTGTTTAAGCAAGGAAAAAATACACTTGTTTCTTTTATATGTTCAATAAAATTTACATGAATAATAAATAAAAAACAATTTCAATGTTTACTTGATGACCATAAATCAGCGATTTAAATATGAACATTTTGGCGTATAAGCTTCGTATGTTCGAAAGTATGTTTGATGTATTCGTTTATAAAGTTCTTAATCACATTAAATGTCCTTTTAAAATCAATACACTTACATGATGACATATTTTTATATCAAGAGACTTTAAGCTTTTAAATAGAGTTTACACTGGCAATGAAATGTGAACACAAGTAAATACTATTTAGTTCTTTCTCAATAAAAACTGAAGCTTCAACCGTAGCATGTTTTTAAGGGAGAAATTTAAAAGTTTTGCTTACCATCTCTCGCTAGCGGACGGCATGAATTTTGTATGGCGAGCTCTCAATTTGAAGCAATAATTTTTTGACACAACGAATTTAACGAATATAAAAACTGGCGAGTGTAACGATGACCTTCAAACACAAAATTTTTTGTAATTACAGTTGTTTCTTAAAATTCCCCCTTACAAACCTACTTTGTTCTTAAAGTTTTTATTTTTTAAAAAAGATTTTGTTATTCGTGCTTAATTCCCAGTTTTTATTATTGATAAAAACACTTGAAATTTATTGTTGATGGGATAAGCTATTCCTATGCGCATTTCACTGGTTGCTTAGGCCAGATCATCAGGAAACTTCATCCATAAAGATTTTAGAAAAACTAAAGATATTAAACCAAGTAAAAATGTTAAACGTATAAGACTTATAGCAACAGTTCTACTTGTAATAATATCAAAGCTTAAACAAAACAACATCAACAATAAACAGTGGCTTCATCTCATCTTACATTCATTTACAAAATCTTTTGAAAATTTAAATTTTGTATTCCCAAAAATTTAAATTACTTTTTGATAATAAACAGGCGGGTGCACGGCCTAAAAAACACTTAATTGACAACATCTTTTGTAAGTTGTTGTTGTTTTTATTTTGTTTTTCTTAACCTACTTACAACTACAATTAATGTTGAGAGAATTTCAACTAATTGTAGCGGGGAATGTAAGACGAGATGAACGCACTGTTTATTGTTGATGTTGTTTTGTTTAAACTTTGATATTATTACAAGTAGAACTGTTGCTATAAGTCTTATACGTTTAACATTTTTATTTGGTTTAATATCTTTAGTTTTTCTAAAATCTTTATGGATGAAGTTTCCTGATGATCTGGCCTAAGCAACCAGTGAAATGCGCATAGGAATAGCTTATCCCATCAACAATAAATTTCAAGTGTTTTTATCAATAATAAAAACTGGGAATTAAGCACGAATAACAAAATCTTTTGAAAATTTAAATTTTGTATTCCCAAAAATTGAAATTACGTTTTTATTTTTTTTTATAAAATGTTTTAAGAATTTGGTCTCTTAAGTAACTGCTTTTCTGTATGTCTTATTGCGTAGTGCATTAATGTATGCTTTCTCTTTAAAATGTATCATTTACGCTTCGCGCATTAAAGGCTCAATTGGGCGATAAGCAGCTTTGACTCCTTTAAGGCACCTGGACTGGACCAGGTGTGTAGTGTCCATGGACACTATGACACTTTCAAAAGTGTCACAGTGTCCATGGACTTTATGACACTTTTAAAAGTGACATAATGTCCATCAGAAAAGTGACATTACATCCACGGACGTTATGACACTTTACACAGTGTCATAATGTCCACAATGTATAATGCAAAAAATTCCTGCAAGCGAGAATCTGAACAAATTTGGGATCATAGACGGCCTTCGTCCGGGCTAAAGGATTTTTTTCTCTATGGTTTAACAAAAACCGGCTTCGCTAACTAAAGCTTATCTACACAGCCGGCCTTTGGCCGGGCGCAAGGATTTTCTCCTCTATTGTATAACAAACACCGGCTTCGATAGCTAAAGCTTCTCTGCGTAGTCGGCCTTCGTTCGGAAACAAGGCAGATTTTAGAAACGTAATTAGCGAAACCAGTCTTTGTTATACCATAGAGGAGAAAATCCTTGCGCCCGGCCGAAGACTGGCTGTGCAGATAAGCTTTAGTTAGCGAAGCCGGTATTTGTTATACCATAGAGAAAAAAATCCTTTAGCCCAAAAGTGTTTTCTTTATATATTTAATGTATACACCCAGAGAAAAAGCAACAAAACCATTTTTAAAAAAAATTTAACCATAACCAGCTCCGGGCCTAACAAGCTTAAAAATAGGAAATGATTAAAAATTTTAAAATTGTCCAACTAAGATAATAACATAATATGTTTAATTTAACCAAATCATTGTAACCGACAACCATATTATGGTTAAATGTCTTTAAAAATAGTTTTGTTGGTTGTGACCATAATAAAGCATTTTTTTCTCAGCGTGTATGTAGATCTTTTTGTATTTAACCTCTTTAGTAATTACGGACCTTATGACACTTTTGAAAGTGTCATAATGTCAATTTGCAAAGTGTCATAATGCCCACGGACATTATGACACCTTCAAAAGTGTCACAGTGTCCGCGGACGTTATGACACTTTACAAAGTGTCATAGTGTCCATGGACATTTCTGACGTTCTTTAGGTCTGCAATGTCACAGCGGCTTCGGGTGCAATGTTATGACAGTTTTAACGTAACTACGTAATCTCTTTTGATAGTTTTCGGCATGAGTTACAGACAAAGTTTTTTCTCACTTTTCGAGAAACGATGGAATATTTTGTTTCACATCTTTTCGATGCGAGAAGTTCTTACTAAAGTTACATAACATGGGTACTGGACACGCTGTCACGTTGTATGGAATCTGCGTTACAGATTCTAAGCTCTTGGAGCATTGGCTGTGGACTTGGTGTTAATCCACGGAAAACAGAGGTGGTACTCTTTATCAGGAGGTACAAGGTTGGAAACTTTTGGCTTTCTAGGCTAAATGGCACGGAGCTGACGATCTCGAAAAGTGCCAAATATTTGGGCGTAATTCTCGATAGCAAACAATCCTGGGATAGTTCATGGGAATTATGGTCATGCCAGGGTCACGCTTCATGCATCATATGACCTGCCGGGGCTGGACTATTGTACTCCAGAACCCTTTGTCGGAGCTTTATTCACAGTTTATCATGGTAATGATGATGTGCTGCTTGATAACATGCGATCTCTGGAACCGGTCCTGAGGGTCCATACCGATGTTTCTAAGAAAGGCGATAGAGTAGGTGGAGGTTTCTTCATCGAGGAATTGGACATTAGGGTCTCCTTTAGGCTGCCAGATGGCAGTAGTGCGGAAATCTCTGCCATAAAGCGGGCGGCAAACTGGCTGAGGTGCTATCGTATATCGAGAGACATAGTTTATTTACGGACAGCAAGGCTGCTATTGCAGCTCTAGTTAGTGTCTTCACGACATCTTTGTTAACAGTGGAATACCGGATGTCTCTAAATGAGATCGCGGAACATTCCAGTGTAACGCTGACATGGGTACCAGGACGCAGTGGATGCCTGAACCAGACTGCGGACAGTCTGGCCAAACGAAGCTGTCTCTTAGTCGATCTGAACCAATCTTTTAGTACACCGATCGATTGAGAATCACTTTTTAACATGATTTAACGATGCCCATCCGTCCGTCTGGCTGGTTGTCTGTCCATGTTAACCTTGTGCGCAAAGTACAAGTTTAAATTTTGTACATTATTTAATCAAATTTAGTAAATACATTTTAATTGTCCCAAGGATGACGTCTATGTAAATGGCGAAAATCGGTATTTAATTTAATTTATTCCCCCTATTTTTTAATGCAAATTTTAAATATTTTGTATTTAAATGAGCAATTTTTTGATTTTTTTGGGGCATATTTTCGAATTTTTGCTGCATGTGTAATGCGCATAAAACGCATTTTTTTAGAGCATATTTCTGGTTTCGCTGGTTATTACAATGGAAACTTAAGGTTTTGGCATTGCTGTGTTCTGGGATATGTAGTAAAATTTAATGGGCAACATCTTTGTAGGACATTTTATCCCTGCGCTTTTCCTCTTATGGGTGTTTTATATGATTTGTTCGCATAGATGCAAAAATAGCGGTTATAAAGGGGAGTTAGAGGGTTAATATGTGCCAAGCAAATATTTGCCGTATTATTTTCTATAAAGTTGCTGAACCTCATATGCAAAGAACGCAGCCCAATTATGAAAAAAATCCCCGAGAGTTTTCTCCCTTCTTCCAGTTTTCCTATGTTAATTCAATTGTAAAAATGGGAAAATACTTTTGTATTCATAATTGGGCTGATAGTTTTATACTGGGCAAACTGTTACTCCCCTAAAATTAAATTCCGATGTGATCTTTCAAAACGCAAACACAAGCATATTTTCTTGTCTCCTATAACTGTTTATGTTGTACAGTGTAATAGAAGCTTTCTCAAGGCTAAAATTAACAAGAGCCTTGTTAATTTATTTTATCACCAACTGATGTGCCCACAACGACAGTTAGCAACTCCACTTCTATTTTGTTGAAGATTTTTTGTTGCACAGCTTTCATTCAAAATCTTGGAAGCGGGGCTTGGAAATGACTGCACGTAGAGAAAAAACAAGTTTAAATATGGACACCTCCAACAAAATTATTTTTTAAGAACATATAAAACATATTTTGTTTATTATAACTACATAATTTTCAACGGCAACCATATTATTGTTATTGTTATTATATTTTAGTTATTACTAGGGACCGGATTTTTATACAGTTAAAATCGAGTTTTATGCGCATAAAACATACACTTAAAATAGAAAAAAATGCGCTATAAATTGAAAAAATATGCACTTTAAATTTTTCCCAACAAATTTTTTAATCATAAACAAAACATTTAAATAACATAAAACCCCTAAAAATTCAGTCTCGTTAACGAAAATAAGATACACCAAAAAAGCAGAAATAAAAATATAGTAAAACACAAAATATAAAGTAAAACAAAAATGTAAATTAAGTCACTTGTTAGATAGATATGTGAACCTTCATATAAAATTAATTAAGAACAATACTCATTTTCACGTAAAAATTTAAATTTAATATGCCAGCAGTTTGTGTTATCGTTTTGTGTCCTTCATATTTCTAAAAACTTTACCAAGTTTAAAACGAATTTGTTTACTTAAGTTCCCCTTAACTGCATACATTCTATTTATGACATTATCAATTAATTTAATTTGCATTCTCAATTGATTTGATTTCGCTAATTTTACAATAGTCTCAGAGATAAATCCGTAATTTGAAGACTTAAAATTAATCCGAAATTTTATATTTTGTAAATTTGTTATTTTTTGTACTGCATTTCCATCGTTCTCACATCCTTGAATTGTTCAAAATTTTCAGCATAATACACAACTGATTTCAACCACTTTTGTTGTTATAGGATACTTCTCCTAATATGCGACAAAACGCGATGTGCTTTGAAAAATATTTTTTCCCAAAAATGCACCAAAAATATGCAATGTCAGCAATATATGCAAAAATATGCATTTAAAGCATAATATGCAAAAATATGCAAAAATATGCACTAAAAAATCGATGCCATTTTATTTAAAATTTCTTGATTCGAAGAGATATTAAGTTTATGTTGATCTCAGACTGACGACAACAAATATGCATTTGCATAAAAATCCGGGCCTTGGTTATTACTAACCCTAACATGATAAGAGGCATCCATAGTATGGTTGCAGCTTCTTGATTGACGACTAATTTAACCATAATATGGTTTTCGGTGACAAAAATATGATTAAAATAAAACATAATATGTTTAAAAGTTTATTTTAAAATACTTTTGTTGGAGGTGATCATATTTTAACATGTTTTTTTCTCTGGGTGTGATTTTTTAAGTTTCTAGTTGCACGCCATAATTAGTATGTAGTTCGGTTGAAGAGTTGCATTAAGTCCCTTCAGATATTTTTCAGATGTTTCTAGACTGCAGTAAGAAAGAAAAATCAAAAGTTAATTAAAATATTTTGATCGTTTACTTGAAGGAATTGAAACTCCAACGAGACTTAAGAAAAAAACACAAAAATGGGCTTTTAAAAGGATTTAAACAGATTGTATTTATTACTAGCTTAACCCGGTGCGCTTCGCTACACTGCTTTAACCACTTTATCGGTTGAGAGATATTTAATATATGCATCCTATGGAAGGTAGTTCCCCCCTGCGCCTACCCGCTTTATTTTTATTTTCAAAGTTAAGTATACCATAAGAGTGACTTCTACAAAGTTTTAACTTTCTCACTATAACAATTTTTAAGATATCCGATATTAAACATTGGCGTCCTACGGGGGGTAACACTTTCTCCGCTGCTATTTTATTTCAATTTTGGGTCTCAGAAGATCCTACTACCAAAAGTTCAACAAATTGCTTGCAGCGGCTCTTATTTATATTTCCATCCTTAAATAGTTCTTCAGTTGAGCGATATTTAATATATGCATCCTATGGGAGGTTTTTCCCCCCTGCGCCTACCCGCTTTATTTTTATTTTCAAAAGTGTAGTGTACCATAAGAGTTACTTCCCAAAGTTTGAACATTCTCACTATAACAGTTCATAAGATATGCGATATTAAGCATTGGCGTCCTATGGGGGGAACCACTTCCCCCGCTGCTATTTTATTTCAATTTTGGGGCTCAGAAGATCCTACTACAAAAAGTTCAGCAAAATGCGTCCAGCGGCTCTTAAGATATGCGATAATTAATATTGGCATCCTATTGGGGGTACCAATTCCCCTGCCACTATCGAAAAAATAAGTAGCCTATTTTACTGTAAAAATTTAAGGAAAATCGGTTCAGTAGTTTCGGAGTCTATAAGCCAACAAACAAACTGACAAATAAACATACAAATATTTTTCATTTTTATATATATAGATGACACTTTGTACCTGATGTGTTCTCTCTAATCCAATTCAAATATTTATGGTAGAGATATCTACACCAAAGCAAAATATTGCGCTAGTGCATTGCTTTATATTTGGCGGGCCTTATTATGTGGTCAGAATATCAAATATAATATTTGCAGGCAACAATTGATTTGATTAAGTATCTCAACTGTACATAAAGCCCAATTTTTGCTTAATAATCTGGCTGCAATTAGAACTTTAGTTTAAAGCCACGGTTTCTAACAACGGGAGGTTTTTTATTCCACTTATGGACAACACGTGTTTATTAACGTCCATAAACTATTTCGTTCGTTTCTTTAGTTATATGAAACGCTGAGAGAGAATCTGCACTCTGTTTTTTTTATTATCAGCTGTAGTTTTCTCGATATAGACTTATGCATAACCTGAGCTGGAGGGTTTTCTACACTAAGTAAAATTACCCGAAATTCGACAATAAAATCATCTCTAGGTCGTGCAAACATTGTTTCCAAATTTGTTCAGTAATTTTGAGCAAAAAGTGATAATTTTTTAACAGTTTTGTTTTTAAAACTTATTTCGCTGCAAGTGTAAAACAAAATTTATTTTCAACGTTCATTAATATGTCCGTATATGAAAAAATATATATGTTTGCCTGTGTATTAAAGTAAACATGAATGATGCATATATTTATTGCATTGTGTACAATAAGACCATTAAATTTTCCATAACAGCTGACTTCCACTACGTTTATATTTGTTCTTGGCATTTGGCTGCCATTTACATTGTGGTTTATACAAAACCCGCACTTATAATCATCATTTCATTGAAACCACAGTTTATGACCAAAAATACCAATCTTAAGCATTGACATACAAAATTTAAAGGCAAACAAATACACACACACACTCGTACACATACACACACACACACACACACACACAGTTGCATATACATTCACATACATACGTATATGAACTTTATAAATGAATATGAAAGTTACAAATAAAAACCGTTATATTTCATTAAAACTTTGTACTTGTGTTTAACTCATAAAAAGTTCTATTTGAAAATTGCACTCTTCAATACACAGACACACACACACGAGTGCTGGAATAGTATTCCTTAAAAGAGATAAAAACGTTTGTAGATTGTATTGATAAAATTTCATGTTTCAGCCAAAAAAAAAAAAGAAGTAGAAAAACCGGCATAAGTAACTCCTTTTTTCTCACCGTTCGAATATTTTGTATTTCACGGAAACAAATTAATTGTAAAAAACTATTGTTTGTTTATGTTTCTTTTCCCGTATTTTGTTGCACTTTTTGTTTCCTTCCCTCTTTTGGTGTTTCCAGAAGTACTTAAAGTTTTCTTTAACATTTATTTGATTTACACTTTAATTTTAGTTCTTACTGGTATTTCTGTTTTTGGAGCGTGTTTATTGTTAATGAGCCAATTTAGTTGCAACTTTCATAAGTTCATCCTTAATTTTAGACCGTTCTTAGTCAGACAGACAGACGAATAGCAGTTGGTGAAAACTTATTTCAAAGTTTAATATTTTATTTAAGGAAAATTTGCTGAAAGTGTTAAAAGTTTCATTATTGCTTAAAATGAAAGACTAAAACTAAGGAAGAACAGCTTTTAACTTCCAGTTGTAAGATAAAAGAAACAATAAAATAATTTAATTAATGTTTAAAGTTCAAATGACTTCTATAGAACAGTGTTGTTAATTTGCATTATTTAATAAAATAAAGTTAAGTCTTATAAAAACTTAACAGTTGTTTTTAAAATAATTGCGAAAATTACAATAATTTGTAATAATAATTGTAATAAAAACTTTGTTATAAAAAATTACAACAAAAGGTGAAGGTCCTTTTAAAGAATTTACTACAACTGTATGTTAAAGAGAATACAAATATTAATTGAATTTTGTTAATATCTGAAATTGGTTAGGAAAAAGTGTAATAGAAAATATAATAGAAATTCGATGTATCGAATTTTGTGCAAACGTATTGGAGGCATTTCGCCATGAAGGTTATTGTTTATCACAAGAAAAATTCCCAAATCATTGCGAGGGGCTTTAGCGAAAACATCAAAATTTTTCAAAAGAACACTAATTATGCAAAAGCAGGGAGCTTAAGGGAGCTGCAGTCAACACCAATGCTAAAAATGTACGGTTCCAAGGTAATTATCTGAGTTTGGTGGCACCAGAAGCTCCTCATTTGGGCCGAAAGATGACGCTTTAGAACCAAACATTGGCCGAAATACTCCAGAATATGCGACCAGCCATAAGGCCAGTTTATTTCATTCTGACAAGGATCTGTCTTTCTAAAGATTGCATACATATTTCTTACGGTTTTAACGTCTTAATGCTAAAATGAATTATGAAGAGCTTGCAACAACGTTAATCGAAATTGAGGCCAAACGATTTGGAAGCATTAACCCTTGGTCAGGTTAGTAAAATGGAACCAAAGGTGCGTTGCGCTCTCTAAGAATCTTATTAAAGCTATAGCTGGACACCTTATAGACTTATGCTTAAAACGAAGAAGAACCCTATAAGAATCTACAATTAATGCTTAGAATAGATACTAAGTAGACCCAATAATCAATCAAAGATTGAAATCTTAAGATTGAAGCTTAAATGTATCACTAGACAAACCTTTAATTAAAGTAAAGACGTAAGTCTTTAAAAACATATAACTGAACCTAAAACTATAAAGCAGGGACCGTAACAGTTATTCATTTTTTTATAAAAGTCAGATGAACACAGTTATTTTGTGACTTTTATTTTTTTGAACAAAAAAAAACAGTTACTTTCTGATTTTTATTTGTTTGAACAATAACAACAGTTATATTTTTATTTTTATTTTTTTGAACAAAAATAACAGTTATTTTTTTTAATTTTTCAAGCAAAAATAAAAGTTGTTCTCTAAAGAATTGTACGTGGTTTAATAATTTAGCTGCCTTTAAATATTTATTTTAATGCGCATATGAAATCACAATGATGATTACTAGGGACCGGATTTTTATGCAGTTAAACTCGAGTTTTATGCGCATAAAACATACACTTAAAAAAAAAATATGCGCTTTGAATTGAAAAAAAATGCACTTTAAATTTTTCCTAACACATTTTTTAATCATAAACAAATCATTAAAATAACATAAAACCCCTAAAAATTCAGTCTCGTTAACGAAAATAAGGTACACCACAAAAGCAGAAGTAAAAATATAGTAAAACACAAAATATAAAGTAAAACAATAATGAAAATTAAGTCACTTGTTAGATAGATATGTGAACCTTCATATAAAATTAATTAAGAACAATACTCATTTTCACATACATTCATTTTCCACTACGCTGCTTTCGTAAAAATTTAAATTTAATATGCCAGCAGTTTGTGTTATTGTTTTGTGTCCTTCTTATTTCTAAAAACTTTATCAAGTTTGATACGAAATTTATGACATTATCAATTAATTTGATTTGCATTATCAATGGATTTGATTTCTCTAATTTAACAATAGTCTCAGAGATAAATCCGTAATTTGAAGACTTTAAAATTATCCGAAATTTTATATATTGTAAATTTGTTATTTATTTTTTTTTTTTGTACTGCATTACCATCGTTCCATCACATCCTTGAATTGTTCAAAATTTTCAGCATAATACACAACTGATTTCAACCACTTTTGTTGTTATAGGATACTTCTCCTAATATGCGACAAAACGCGATGTGCTTTGCAAAATATTTTTTCTTCATTTTTTTCCCAAAAATGCACCAAAAATATGCAATGTCAGCAATATATGCATTTAAAGCATAATATGCACTAACAAATCGATGTCATTTTATTTAAAATGTCTTGATTCGAAAAGATATTAAGTTAATGTTGATCTTAGACTGACGACAACAAATATGCATTTGCATAAAAATCCGGTCCTTGATGATTACACATTACAAAAACATTTAAAGTCAACTTAATTATTATTTCACGTACATTTCTTTAGAGAATACCTTCTAGTTTTGCTCGAAAAAATAAAAATCAAAAAAAAACTGTTATTTTGTTCCAAAAAATTAAAATCAAAAAATAACTGTTATTTTTGATCGAAAAAATAAAAACCAAAATTTTAAAAATCAGTATATTTTATCATAGACGTGTTCATAAGGATCTGAATGGTATACTTTAATCAGTTTTTCAACGTTTACATCCATATGACTTTTTTGTTTTGAAATTCCAATATAACTGTTATTTTCGGTCCCTGCTATAAAGGCAAGCCATTTAATTAAAGACTTGAATCTTTAGGAATGCAATATTTAAGTAAAGAGTTAATGAGCATGTACACGCCATGTATTTTACATCTGACTTGTCAACTTTTCAAGTCACATGTTATTGTGCATGTCTGTCAAAAATGCTGTGTTACATAAGGTTTATTATATTCAGCCACAAATGTACATTTAATTTGATTCTCACAATATTCTGTACGTAAAATTATCTGAAATTGTAATATAAAATAAATGAAAGTTCAATTAAAAAAAGTTCAATAAAAAAAAAGTTCATTTAATTTTTACTGTCAAAAATTCAACACCGTATTCAGTAAAAACGATTAAGTATTCAGTTATTTATTAAAATTTTACTGTCAAAAAATTGACCCCATATTCAGTAAAAACAATTAAATATTCAGTTATTTTATTAAATTTTCGTTTACTCCGCAAAAGAGCCGAATTTCTAAAAACAACAGACATAAGCCTGTCTGCTTGTTTTTCTTATGAGAGAGAGAACCTTTTTATTTACTTACCCAGTTACACACGTTTGTTTTACTTTTGAATTTTTGACAGTAAAATTTTATAAAATAACTGCATATTTATTTGTTTTTACGGAATATGTAGTTAATATTTTGACAATTAATTTATATAAGATAACCGTTAAAGAGTTCAGCCATCTCTCACATTTTTTCTTTACATTCGAAGATACCAATTTAGAATATTAGAATAAAA